>CM060890.1:115583764-116908764 GCA_030762935.1 Hymenopus coronatus
TTTCCATTGTATTCAACATTATAAATGCTCTATTAGCAGCACGCTGGTTGCTATGACCAGGTGGCATTAAGGGATACACTTAAGGGTAATGAAGTGTTTATTTTGGATAACCCTGCAATATTACATTTCTCATAAATAGAAAGAGATGGTGATGGAATGGAAATGTAACCCCTACCGCATCCCCTACTGCAGCAACATTGACAAGTATGATATATTAGGTGGCCATGTTTAATGGTGGCTTACCATAGCAATGAGCTTGATAACTCGCTTAGGTGTGGATTAGTCTTGTCTCCCTCGCACGTGGTGTCTGCGTGCAACAACGACACATGTGCCAAACTGACCATCATATCAAACTGTTCGAAGAATTTCTGCCTGAGAAAGATATCCTAGGATTCATGACCCCGTTCTTACTTCTTCTATCACATTGCATTCCACCCAAAAATTCCATTCCTTTATCTTTTAGGAAACACATGTTTTGAGGGCTGTCACTGCTTCTATTAACACCTAAAGGATTAATGCTGTGATTATTATACCAAGTTCGATTAAGCCAAATCTGATTCGTCCCATTCACATGACTTTCTCTACATCTCTGTAACACATTATTGTTGAAAAGATTTTTCTTCTATCTACTTGGTGCGGTCTTATTGCTCGATTCCTTATAAGTAGAAGGGAAATAAGGGAGCACCCTATGCTAAAGCGAAATCTTTCTATGTACTTGAACTCCGTTTCTTTGTATTGCCAGGAGCTGACAAATTCCCATATGATAAAGTGATAAAGTTTTTAAAACTAAAACCAATAACAATAAATATCTTATGCTCAACTAAAAAAAAATCTGATTTGTTCCATTCACATGACTTTCTCTACATCTCTGAAACAAATTATTGTTAAAAAGTTGATGCATTTATTTACTTCATGCTGATAGAGAAAAATTAGAAGAAATAGTCTTATTACTTGCTTCCTTGTAAGTAGAAGCCAAATAATGGAGTACCATGGGTTAAAGTGATAATCAAAAGCTGGTTGCTAAGTGACTGAAGTTCCTTTGTTTATATTGACAAATTCGTGTATGAGAAAGGTATAAGTTTTTCAAAGCTGAGGCGAATTACAAGGAATATCTAAAAAAACGACCAACTCCACGAAAAAAAAATGTATATTACATAAATTGTGTGTTTTAACGTGCTCTACATTTTTTGTGCTGTAAGTTTTTGTCCGTCTCTTACGGTTTAGCGGTTACGCAAAATTTCGTAAAATTAATCCAGAACAAAGTAGTCTTCAGAAGCTCTTCCCAGAAAATTCAAGATATACATTTTATTTGCCGGGTATATATCTTTAATATACGATATTTTAATCAAAATCGTTGGAGCCAATTTTAAGAAATTCAAAATTTTCGATAAAAGTTCCATGTAAAGGGTAGTTGGGGGTGGGGGGCTTTTCTTGAAAATCTTCGTGACGCATCCTTGAAAGATACCAAACTTAAATACCAAGTTTGGTATTCAACGGTGTTTTCGGTTTTGAGCTACGCTGGCACAGACACGCACACGCACACATGGACCTTTTTCTGAAAATGCTTTTTTTTTGGGTTCATGGGGAACCAAAACCTATATTTCCGGTGAAACCTCGGTATCGAATTTTTCGGTGGAATACAATACCTTCCCTATACACTATGTACATAGTACGTGTAGAGAAAATAAAAATCTGATGTTCCATTCACATGACTTTTTCTACTCCGCTGTAACAAATTATTGTTAAAAAACATATTCTTGTATCTACTTTTATGATAATCGAGATAAACATAAGCAGAAATTGTCTTAATTACTTGCTTCCTTGTAAGTAGAAGGAAGTAAGGGAATACACTAGCCTAAAACGATAGTCGAATCTTTTAGATACCGGTTGCCATGTGGTTCAAATCCGTTTCTATGCAGAGCTAGGGAAAAAAATGGCATGTTATTTATGGACGCTCTTTAACTGCTTTGGTTCTCAGCGTCCCATTCTATACTGGGCGTGAAATATCGCTTAATTTTGCTCAGAGGCCTCTCTTATCAGGCTTGAGGTTCTTTTACGTGCCGTAAATCTACGACACGGGACCCACGGCTTTACTTCCCTTCCGAAGGAAGCCATGCTAAGGATTTTTACGCCCGAAAAAATCCATCGTCCTCCGTTTGAACCCGCGACCTTGGGTATATGAAGTTAGCATGGTAACCATTACACCACGGAGAGCGACGCAGAGCTAGGAGTTTACAGCTTTCTATGTGAGAACATTTTATTTTAAATCTGAAGCAAATTGCAAGGAATATCTCAAAAATTGTCAATTCTACGAAAAATTGTATGACATAAATTGTGAATTTTAACGTGATGTACATCTTTTGTGTAGTAAGTTTTTTTCTATCTCTTAAGGTTCACCAGTTACGCAAAATTCGGCAAAATCCATTCAGAATAAAGAGGTGCTTAGATGCTATTCTCAGAAAATTCAAGATACACATTTGAATTGTCATATAAATATCTTTTATTACGGTATTTTAATCAAAGTTGCTATAGCCATTTTGGAGAAAATCAATATTTTATAAAAATTTTCCATATAAAGAATACTATGGAGTGGAGAGATTTTCTCAAAATCTTCGTGTTGCATCGCTGAATACGAAGTTTGATGTTTTACCGACTTTTCATTTTGAGTTATGATGTTCAAACATACACACACAAATATATGTATATAAATACACACACGGACCTTTTTCTAAATATGCTTTTTTTTGGGATACGGGGTACCCTAAAACATATATTTCCGGTGAAATCTCGGTTTCGAATTTTTGGGTGGAATGCAATACCTTCTGTATACACTATGTACATAGTACGTGTAGGGAAAGTAGTACAAATGTTTGATGCTTTGCAATTGCAACGTTATTATTTGATGGCCTTTACTTTGGATACCAATTTGTAACGTGTTTCTTCGTTACAGCTCCATCTTTGAGATATATACGTTTTGGAACGTATTATTTTTGGTTTCCCCTTGATTAGGCAGTGGTAGAGACACTATAGACCCTTAAATTCGTCGCTTGAGGCGAGATCTTCTTTAATTTCAGTCGATTAGTTTCGGAGAAGATACTAAAAACGATAGCGTAATACAAAATAAATGAAAAATACATGATTTCCTCTATTCTAGAATAATCAATTTTTAGTTTCTCTATACGTACTATGTACACAGTGTATAGAGAAGGTATTGCACTCCACCAAAAATTCGATACCGAGGTTTCACCGGAAATATATGTTTTGGGGTCCCCTGTATCCATAAAAAGTATTTTCAGAAAAAGGTTCCTGTGTGTGTCCGTGTCTGTGAACACGATAACTCAAAAACGAAAAGTAGGCAAAATAACAAACTTAGTATTTAAGTTTAGTATCTTCCAGGGATGCGACAGATTTTGAGAGATAAATCCCCACCCCAAACTACCCTTTACATGGAACTTTTTTCGAAAATTTTGACTTTCTAAAATTGGCTCTAACGTTTTTTATTAAAATATAGTATTTCAAAGATATTTACCTGGCAAATAAAATGTATATTTTGAATTTTCTGGGATTATCCTATGAAGATTACTTTATTCTGGGTCAATTTTACGGAATTATTAATAACTGCTAAACCGTAAGAGATGGACAAAAACTTAGCACACAACAAATGTTGAGCACTTTAAAACACACAATTTATGTTATATATATTTTTTCGCGGAGTTCATTGTTTTTGAGATATTCCTTGTTTTTGGTTTGCTATAAAAAACATACTTTTCTCATACAGGACTTTTTGAACTCGTGTCCATTCAAACAAACGAAATTCAGTCACATAGCGACCAGCTTTTGACTATCACTTTAACCTATTGTATCCCCTTATTTTGCTTCTACTAACAAGGAAGCAAGTAATAAAACAATTTCTGCTCATTTTTTCTCGATTAGATGAAGTAAATAGAATAATTTGTTGCAGAGATGTAGAGAAAGTCATGTGAATGGAACACTTCATATTTTTTCTGTTATAACTTATAACTATTCACACTAATGGCGTGTTTTACATGAATGACTGAAACCATTATTCATATGACTATACATCGTCTTTGCAAATAGAAAGGCAGAATGAATGTTCCATATAAGCACGTATACGCACATACAACCCACAAGATGATCAGCTAACGCTGGCTTCCCTCACATTACCCAGCATTCTTTATCTCCAAAAAATCTGAGCATCATTTCTATTTAAATTGCTTAACATAACATTTAAATTTCTTTTTAATTATTAACCGTTACACTACATTATGCACACAAAACATCTGACGTGTTACACTCATATAACTTTCTCTAGCTGCTTTACAAACTTCTTGCAAAATACGTTCTTTCTACACCATGCTAATCGAGAAGGGAACTAAGGAATGCGCTACGCTAAAGTGATAGTCAAATGTTTTAAAAACTGTCGTTATGCGATTGTCACTGCAAATCGCTTCTTTGCTTGGCCAGGAGTAGAAAAAAAGGTAAAATGGACACTTCCTATTTGAGAAAAGTATAAGTACTTGACAATTGAAACCAATAGCAAGGAATATCACGGAAACGGTTACCTCCATAACAGAAACACAAATTATGTGTTTTGACGTGATGTACATTTTTTGTGTAGTGAGTTTTTGTCTATCTCTTATGGTTTAGCAGTTAAGCATAATCGGCAAAATTCACCGAGAATAAAGGGGTCTTTAGAGGTTATTCCCAGAAAATTCGAGATATACATCTTATTTCGGATATAAATAGCTTTAAAATACGGGATTTTAATCCAAATAGAGCCATTTTTAATCAAATTAACATTTTTGAATGTTTTCCATGGAAAGGGTAGTTTGTGGTGGCGGAATTTTTTTGAAAATCTTCTCATGGCATCCATGGACGATATTAAATCTAAACATCAAGTTTGATATTTAACGGCTTTTTTGTTTTCGAGCTATGCTGCCCACAGACAAACAGACACACTCGCACATACGGACATTCTTCTAAAAATGCTTTTTTGGATTCAGGTGGTCCTAAAACATGCATTTCCTGTGAAATCTCGGTATCGAATTTTTGAGTGCATTACAAATACCGTCGCTATACACTATGGACATAGTACGTGTAGAGAAAGTAATAATTGTTACAGTATATATGATACATAGCATATAGTAATTGCACACAACAATTGAACATGCGCATTAAAGTCAGCTTACTAAAAAAGAAAAGGAAAAATGTTCTGATGTGTTCCATTTACGTGACTTTCTCCACACCTCTGTAACAAATTATTGTTAAAAAGCTTATCCTTCTAAGTACTTCATGATAATTGAGATAAATGTTAATATATTTGGTGATATTACATACTTCCTTTCTTGTAAGTAGCAGGAAAATAAGGGAATACACTACACAAAAGCGATAGTCAAATATTTTTAAAACTGGTTGCTATGTAGTTGAAATTCGTTTCTTTGAATTGCTAAGAGTTGACAAATACCGTATGAGATAAGTTTAGGTATTTTAAAACTGAAGCCAATAACAAAGAATATCTCTAAAATGGTCAGTTCCACCATAAATGGGAGATTTAAACAGCTCTACGTGTTTTGTGCCTAAGTTCTTTTGTATGTCTTATGTTTTACCAGTTATACAAAGTTCAGAAAAATGCATCAAGAATAAAGAAGTTTACAGAAGCTATTTACAGAAAATTCTAGATATTCATTTTATTTATCACGTATATTTAATATACGTTATTTTAATCAATTCAATATTTTCAAAATTTTCAAAATTTTTCCTACTTAAGGGTAGTTTGGGGTGGTTTTTTTCCTAGAAATCTTCGTGTCGTATTCCATGGAAGATACTAAAATATTTACCAAGTTTGGTACTTCACCGACTATTTGCTTTTGAGTGATAGTGTTCAAAGACACACGGACATAAAATATGGACCTTTTTCTAAAAATGATTTTTTGATTACATGGTATCCTAAAACGTGTAATTGCTGTGAAACTTCGGTATCGAATTTTATGGATGGGGTACAATAGCTTGTCTAACTACGTACAATGTATTATGTAGCAAAAAAACAAATATAAAGGGACACCTAAAACGTATATTTCCGGTAAAATCTCGGTATCGAATTTTTAGGTGAAATGCAGTACCTTCTCAACCTACATACCATGCACTACGTAGAAAAAGTAAAGAAGAATTACTTTCGAATACTTTGGAACATCCGGGAGAATAGAATAAAAGAATAATCTTTTGCAAGAAAAGTTTATTCACGGAGCAGCTACAGAAAGTCTTTCAGACTGCCTCTGTGGTAGAGTGGTCAGCGAGCTTACTTTTAACCCGGAGGTCCCGGGTTCGATTCCCAACTGGGGCGGGGAATTTTCCTTTAACCAGATTTGTTCCCTATCCCTCACAGAGTCTGGAAATGTGTATGTGAAACTAAATGTGCGTGTATTTAGTAATATAAAACTGATTAACCTAATGAAATACAAGTTGTTTCACAAGTTGAAGCCCATTGAAGTTAAAGGGGGTTATACAGGTTATACAAATGAAATAATGGAAAATAAAAAGAAAAAAAGAGAGTTGTGAATGAAACACGTCAGATTTTTTGGGGTAAATCAAACGTTGTATCTATAATCATTGAAAAATTATTGCTTTTTTCACTTCCTGAAAGACTACTCAAATGTTTTACTGTTTGTGGTATTATCATTGCTAGCTTTTATCTGTGCACAGTTAAACGTGTATTGTGGCCATTTTAATGGTATACATCTTGTACAGAAAGTAGGTAATGAAAACACTAGAATGTAGTGGCGTACTTGTGCCGTTGTTGAAGGCCACTCCTGCAGGCAGATTTGCGTGTCTGGTATCCCAGGCCGTGAGAACAACAAACAAGAATCACCCGGCACTCCCTAGCGTTTAGCTAATGGCCCCCTACCGGTTTTTAGAAGCACTGCTTATCGCCCCTAGATAAACCGCCCTATTTCTATATTATTCCGTGGTCTTAGTGCTAAGTTCTTGTTGTATAATGTGGTTATGTGGTCACACACTGTGCACATTTAAGTTTATCTACAGAGGTCTTCCAGTTTTTGTGTATATACAATATTTTCTCTGCGACGTATTCACTTAGTGGGTAGAAGAAATATTGCATTACACTCAAACATACATTATATAGATTGTAAACCTGTTTTAAAAGTACCTGATCCAAAAACTTCTTTTTTTACTTTCTCTAGCTACATTGTACATAGCTAAAAAATGTATTCTACCCAAAAATTCGACATAGAACTAGAGAAAGTTATGCCAATACAACACACATTTTTACTTTCTCTACACGTATATGTACAAAGTGTATATGGAAGCTATTTTAATGCACCCAAAAATTCGATACCGAAATCTCACCGGAAGTACAAGTTTTGAGACCCTGAATCCAGAAAAAGCATTTTAGAAACGTGTGTGTGCATGCGTTAAATACCAAACTTGGTATTCGGTTTAGTATCTTCCAGGGATGCGACACGAAGATTTTCGAGAAAATCCCCTATTCCCAACTACCCTTACCTAGAAAGCATATAGTAAGTTTTGATTTTCTCAAAATGGCTTTAACGATTTTGATTAAAATATTATATTACATATATTTATATGACATATAAAATGTATATATTGTATTTTCTGGGAATAGCCTGTGAAGACCTCCTTATTTTGGATGAATTTTGGAGGATTTTGCATAACTGGTAAACTATAAAAGATATAAAAAACTTTTAAAAAACATGTATAGTTCGTTAAGGCACACAATTTATGTTACGTATATTTTTTCGTGGGAATTACCGTTTTTGAGATATTCCTTGTTATTGGATTCAGTTTTAAAATGCTTATACTTTTCTCACAGGGGAATTGGTCACTGGTCACACAAACAAAGAAACTTCAATCACACAGTCGCTGTCCGTGATGCAGTGGTTACCATATACCCAAGATCGCGGATTCAAACGATGGATTTTTCGGGCGTAAAAATCCTTAGCATGGTATCCCTTCGAAAGGGAAGTAAAGCCGTTGGTCCCACGTCGCAGATTTACAGCACGTAAAAGAACCTCAAACCTGTTAAAGAGACCTCTGAGCAAAATTAAGCTGTCTTTCACACCCAACATAGAATTAAAGAGCGTCCATAAATAAAACTCCATTTCCTTTCCTTTATATCACTTATCAACCAGCGTTTAAATGATTTGACTGTCGCTTTAGCGCATGGCACTCCCTTATTTCTTTCCTACTTATAAGGAGGTAAGCAATAAGACCATTTCTGCTAATTTTATCTCAATTAGCATGAAGTAGTTAGAAGAATAAGCACTTTAATATATGCTTTACATTTAGCGATTTTGTTAAACAATGTCGGTTTAAACTTTTGGTGCAAAAACTTCATAATACACAAAGGTACACTTTATAATGTTGGATTATCCTAGGGCGGATGTAACACGTTATGCCCGATATTTTAAAGCTTTGCGCTGATTAAATGAGTCATTATGCCTAACTTCAGAACCATTTAATGCATTATTTTACATTTATATTTAATATATATTTAATAATTTAATTTTGTCATCCCCTCCCCCTCCTCCAAAATATATCTAAAGGAATGACATATGTTTCTTTCTGCACTGCAAAATGTACGTAATAAAAAACTTGGTTGGAGTTTTCATATTGTAATAAATTACTTTTAAAAGTAATTAATATATTCATGTACTGCTTTTGCAGTTTTATCACTTGGTGACGTTAAGTATATGTTTAAAAAAACTATCCATTATAGGAATATTTAAACCAGAAAATTGCTTTCATAGACATTAAAAAGTCGTTTTAAAGATAGTCGTGTAGTTCAATATCTATAGGAGAATATAGATTTTTGCTTTTAGTTAATTAAATTCAACAAAGTATTTTTATGTCCAGAAGAAAAATACACATTTGACTGAAATTCCTCATGAATAATTTTTACTTTCTCTACACGTACTCTATACGTCCATAGTGTATAGGTATTGTATTTCACTCAAAAATACGATACCGAGATTTAACCGGAAATACATTTTTGGGACTCTCTGAATCCAAAAGAAGCATTTTAAGAAAAATGTCCGCGTGTGTATTTGTCTGTGTGTGTGTGTGTGTGTGTGTGTGTGTGTGTGTGAGGGGTGGGCAGCATAGCTCAAAAACGAAAAGTCCATTAAATACAAAATTTGACATTGAAGTTCAGTATCTTCCAAGGATGCTACACAAAGATTTTCAAGAAATTTCCTCCACCCCACTACCCTTTACACGGAGAAAATTTCGAAATTTTCGATTTTCTCAGAAATACCTCGGATAGTTGATTAAAATCTCTTATATTAAAATGTTTACCTGGCAAATTGCACATCTGCACGCTGAATAACCTTTTTATTCTGAATGAATTTTTCTGAATTTTGCATAAATGATAAACAATAAGAAATATAGATTTACTTTAAACAAGCAATTTATGTCATATACTTTTTCCGTAGAGTTAATCCTTTTCGTGATATTCCCGAATTATTGGTTTCAGTTTTAATCTACTTAAAGTTTTCTTAAACTTAAAGTAGATCTTTCTTTTAACAAGACATAAATTGTGTGTTTTAATGAGATCTATATTTTTGTGTTAGCAAGTTTTTGTCTATTACGGTTTACCAGTTATACAAAAGGTATACAAATGTCATCCAGAAAGAAGAGGTCTTCCAATGGCTATTCCCAGGAAATTCAAGATATACGTTTCGTTCGTCATGAAACTATCTAAAACAAACTTAATTTTAATCAAAATCGTTAGAGCAATTTTTGAGAAAATAATCAATTTCATAAAATGTTCCATGTAAAGGGTAACGGGGGTGGAAGTGTATATTCTTGGAAATCTTTGGGTCGCATCCTTGGAAGATATACATTTTGTTTGTCATGAAATTATCTAAAACATATACTCAATTTTAATCAAAATTGTTTGAGCAATTTTTCAGAAAATAAAACATTTTGAAAAAAATGTTCCATATAAAGGTTAAGGGGGGTGGGGCTAATTTCATGGAAATCTTCTTGTCGCATCTTTGGAAGATATAGAACTTAATACCAAGTTTGGTAGTTAACTGACTTTACGTTTCTGGTCTATGCTCCCCGTAGTCGCACACAGAAACATACACATGGACATGTTTCTAGAAATGTTTTTTTTTATTCAGGAGATCTCGAAACATGTATTTCCGGTGAAATCTCAACAATTTTTGAGTTGAATAAATACTTTCTCTATTCACTATGTGCATTATATAGGGAAAGTAAAAAATCTCCTGATGTGACCATAGTGATTAAAGGGAACTATTGACAAGACCAAAAAACACTTTTGAATATAAGTCTCTTGTTCCTATTGAATTCATGCAAAGAACACATACACCTATAGATACCTTTGTTTGACTAATTGTAGAATATATGTGAAAACAAGTGATAGTTTGTTTTATATTTTCTCCGATTCCTACAGAGCCCGTAATGTAATAGAGCACATTAGTTTGGTGTCGTAGCTAGTAGATATGTGTTTGCTGGAATCCATTGGCTGTGGAATCACCCCAAACACTTCACCCCTTCTGAATGTGGGGGCTAACGACCCGGGGCTGGGCGATAATTGAGCCCTGGGAATGGGATGGAGCTCATTTCACAGCCCATCGGACCGCAACCTGCGATATCCCACCAAACTCCTTGAGATGCGTGTCATCAGTCAAGTTGTCGGGGATTTCCCCATGCTCTATCGTAAACAAGCCCTTTACCCCATGTTCCTTCCAGTTTATCTAGAGTAGTAACTTCATTCTTCCAAGTTATAAATAACAAACGGAGATGCGCAAGATTGGAGCTCTAAACTTTTGATTAAAGAGCAGCTGAAAAAACTAGACAGTTAGAGTGTTATGAAAATGTTGCTGGAATACGACATGATATTGCAGTATGGTCTCTTAAACCTAAGGAGTATGAGGTAAAAGGGGTCATTGTTCATAATGTCACTGTTCGACATGGATTTTTTTTTTTGTGAAAGTATATCAAAAAATAAAAACATCCCTGTCCTGGGCTTTACCTCGAATTTGACAAGAAAAACTTATTTGCATTTGAATGACTGACTAATAATATTAATCACTAACTTACAGTGGCTTCCTTTTGTGCCAAAGCTACAACCGCCTTATATACCTATTAGTCGTCACGGCAGTGATTTCAGTATTGTGCCACTCTGCAGAAGCGCGCAGGGCGTGTCAAGGATACGTTTATCGCTGTGAGCATTCAGTCGTTGTTTTGTCTTCATGTTATGGAGTGTTTCGACAAAACGTGATTGTGTGTGATTTCCTTATAATATTATTCTCTTGTTAGTTAATTTCCTGTAGCTCCTAAGTGGAGCATAGGGCACCACTACTCTGTTTCCTTGAATTGGATTTGAATTTGTAGTTCATGAGTTAGCCGCTATGCGACATGGTGACGAGGGATTGGCTCGTTGCCCACTGATGCCACAGTAGGAGGAAATCACGACTTAAAATGACGCAATTTTTGCCAAAATCTTATTGTTTCAGCTATGGGGTCCTTTTATGTGCAAATAAATATCACACTGTACCATCAGCTTTATTTCCCTTCCAAAGTAAGGCATGCTAAGGATTTCTGCGTCTGAAAAAAATCCATCACCCTCCCAGGTTTATACCTATTCTCTTATAAATGCACGGAAAGGCCTTTCAACAAATTCACACTTGAACAGCGTATTTTTTATAGGTTACATACGTGAATAGTGTATCACGTAGACATGTGTAGAAAATGTCAGCAGAAATTTTCTGGTTATCCAGTTTCAGGTAGAGATGTTTGGCCAATAAATTAGGAACAAGGGTTCGTTAGTTCCTAAACCAAACAAACGAAAACGACACGTTGGGAAAAACTAAACAAAACTGGTGCTGCATTCGAACATTGAGCTAAGAAATCTCTCAACCGTGTTGCATATCAAGTGGGGGTTTCACAAACCTCTGTTCATACAGTTATTACACTTTTATAACTGAAATCCTATTGTGCGACTATAGTGCAGAAATTTTGAACATCACGCAAGAAGAATTTGCGGTGTGAATGGTGATTTCACGCGGCGGTGAGCAATATCTCTTCAAGGCACCACTTTCAACAACAATTAAAAAAATCTGATGTGTTTATTTACATGACTTTCTCTACATCTCTTCCTGCTAATCGAGAAAAAATTATCAGAAATAGTCTTATAACTTGCTTCCTTGTAAGTAGAAGTGAAATAAGGGAGTACCATAGGTTAAAGTAATAGTCAAAAGTTGTTTGCTATGTGACTGAAATTCCTTTGTCAACTCCTGTACATACAAACAAAGTCCTGTATGAGAAAGGTATAAGTTTTTTAAAGCTGAAACCAAAAACAAGGAATATCTCAAAAACGATCAACTTCACGAAAAAAATGCTATAACCTAAATTGTGTTTTTTAAAGTGCGCTACGTTTTTCTGAGGTATGTTTTTCTCCATCTCTTACGGTTTAGCAGTTGTGCAAAATTAATTAAAATCATCCAGAATAAAGTAGTCCGGTGATTATTCCCAGAAAATTCAAGGTATACATTTTATTTGTCAGGTAAATATCTTTAATATTTGATATTTTAGTCAAAACCGTTAGAGCCATTTTTGACTAAATTAAAATTTTCGAAAAAATTTCCATGCAAAGTGTAGTTGGGGGTGGGGGAATTTTTCTCAAAATCTTTGTGTTGCATCCCTGGAAGATACTATTTTACCGACTTTTCGTTTTTGAGTTGAGTCATCGTGTTCACGGACACACACACACACAACACAAATGTTTTTTTTTTTGTTACAGGAGACCCTAAAGCATACATTTCCGGTGAAATCTCAGTATAGAATTTTTGGATGGAGTGCAATACCTTCTGTATACACTATGTACATAGTACCTGTAGAGAAAGTAAAAATTGTAAATTTTCCAGCTATAATAGCTAATCTTTGGTTTGTCATCCGTTGGGTTAGCTGCCTAGTTCTGCGCTGTTAACAAACTTTGTGCGCACTAAAGCTATACGTATATCCGCGCCTGAACGCACAAAAGTTCATTTAGCGCGGATATCGGCCGAAAATATTTTCACTTTTATTTCTCTATTTAGTAAATGGGTAGAGAAAGCATTTCAATCCATTCAAAAATGTTGATACCGAGATTTAACCATAAATACACGTTCTACCTTCCCTTGTATCCAAAAATAGTCTTTTTAGAAGACGTTCCGTGTGTGTGCGTGTGCGCGTGCGTGCGTGTGTGTGTGTGAGATAACTCAAAACTTAAGTCGGTAAAATATCACATTTGGAATTGAAGTTTAATAGCTTCCAAGGATGCGACACGAACATTTTAAGAAAAGTCTCCCTGCTCCAAACTATGTGGAAAACTTTTCGAAAATTTTTGTTTTATCAAAAATAACTGGATTTTGATTCAATTGCCACATATCATACATTTATACGAAAACTATAATGTATATCTTCAGTTTTCTGTGAGGTGCCTCTTCATACTAGATGGTTTTTGTGTTACTGATAAACAGTAAGAGATTGACAAAAGCTTATTACACAAAAAACGTGTATCTCGTTAAAACACACAATTTATGTCAATGTATTTTATTCATGAAGTTAACCAATTCCGAGATATTCATTGTTATTGGTTTCAGTTTTAAAATGCTTAAGCTTTTTTCTTACGGGAATTTACCAACACCTGGTCATGCAAAGAAACGAATTTCAATCACATAGCAACTAGTTTTTAAAACATTTGACTATCGCTTTAGCCTAGTGTATTCCCTTATTTCCCTTCTACTTAAAGGAAGCAAATAGTAAGACCATTGTGCTAATGTTCACTTTGATTAGTATGAAGTGGACAGATGAATAAGCTTTTTAACAATAATTTGTTACAGAGATGTAGAGAAAGTCGTGTAATGGAACACATCAGTTGTTTTTTTTTTTTTTTTTTTCCAAGTGTTGGGTAACTTCGAGAAAACTGAAGAGTTAAAAATTGCTTATTCTTTTAAGTTCTTTTGTTTAATATTTCAAACATCAATATTGGTTGCCTTCGTTTTGTGCCAAGGCCGCGGATCCTGGATCCGTACACAGTATGTTATAGGGTTAGTGCCAGTTTTGAAAAAGTAAGCATTTTCCAGGTAAAGGGACATTTGGGTAGAAGGTTTATTGAAAACTATCTTATCGCTTCCTTGGACATGCTGAACTTAAACAGTTTTTGGTATTTAACAGATTTTTTGTTATTGAGTGAACGTGTTCACAGACATAACACAAAGGGTTCTCTTTCCAAACATGCTTAAAATATTTTTATACAGGACACCCAAATACGTGTATTTGCTATAAAATATTAATATAGAGGTAATGGGTGGAATACAATACCTTCTCTGTGTGTGAAGTACATTAAAAACAATTAAAAATCCAAAAATTAGGTAAAATTTCTCCAGCTCTGCAATCAGAACCTGTATCTGGGATTTATAGACATTGCAGAGGATGTACATACAAATCTGATGTGTTTTACTCACATGATTTTCTCTACAAGCTGGTATGGTGGTAATGAAGACAAACATTAGCAGAAATCGTTGTATTAGCGGCTTTTAAGTATAAGGAAATAAGGTAATACACTAGGCTAAACTGACAGTCATATCTTTGAAGTAGCTTAAAACGCTACCAATAGCAAGTAATATTTCGGAAACGGTTAACCTCTCTCTCTCTCTCTCTCTCTCTCTCTCTCTGACATAAATTTTGTATTTTAACGAGAGCTACATATTTTATGTATTATTTTACGGTTTACCAGTTAATCAAAATTCGTCCAGAACGAAAAGAAATTCATAGGCTATTCTCAGAAAATTCAAGATGTACGTTTTAATTGTCGTGTAAATATCTTTAATATAGGTAAGTTTAATCATAATCGTTAAGAAAAACATCATTTTTGAAAATTGTTCTATATACATAGTAGCTGGTCGTCTCCTTAGCGCGGTGGTAGCGCAGCTGCTTACCAAGCGGGAGACCTGGGTTCGATTTTTCAGCCGCTGGGAGACCTGGTCCGGGGTGCACTCAGCCTCGTAAGGTGGGGGACCAATTGAGGAGCTACTTGATGGAGAAGTAGCGGCTCCAGGTCATGAGGACCGCATTAACCGGCCGGGAGGGGCTCGAGGCGCTGACCACGTCTCACCCTCCAATACTGCACCCCATCTATGACGTCTGTAGTGGACCGAGATGGGGGACGCAGCGGCCGGGCGGTAGGCCAAGGTTCCCCGTGAGCTGTCGTGCCATGGAGTTACATTATACATAGTAGCTTTGAGTGTGGGATTTTCTTGAACATTTTCTTGTTGCATCTTTGGAAGATACTAAACTTGCCTAAATACCAAATTTAGTATTTAGCGGTGTTTTCGTTATTGAGTTATCCTCTCCACACACGCAATGCACGGACTTGTTCTAGAAATGCTTTTTTAGATCCGTGGACGTCATAATGAAATATCGATATCAAATTTTTAGGTGGAATACAATAGCTGCTGCACCTACCGTAAGGTAGGTGAGGATACCTAAACTGACAATACCTGAATGATACATTAGGACATTGGTTGCTGACTTTCGACGAGACTCACTGCACCCTTCTTCAGAAGAACAAGTTCGCAGGGAGCGGTGTTGTGTCCAAAGCCGTTAATTACGAGGGCGGTTGGTCAGCCTCGTGGAGGTGATTTAGTAAAGTGTAGCGCCGCTGCAATTGTGCGCGCGATCAGCGGCCATTACCGTCCATCAAGCGGTCCGCCCCCCACACACACCATTTGTTCATCGCCGTCCCTTCCCGGAAGACCCGGACTGCGGTGAACCCTACCAATCCTTTCACATCGTGTTCCGGAGCATCTTAGCTCCAGATGGCTATTAATATCAACTTTGGTTATCACGGTTTTACTTCTAAAGTTCATCACTCAGTTTTCAAACACCTGTAGGTGGAGCTCGCACTTGATAATATTAACTAATTTCCTATCAAAAAAATCTGATGTGTTCCATTCACATGACTTTCTCTACATCTCTGCAACAAATTATTGTTAAAAAGCTTGTACTTTAATTTATTTCATGTGAATCATGCTTTATTGTAAACAGAAGCGAAATAAGGGAGTATCTTAGATTAAAGTGAAAGCCAAAAGCTGGTTGCTATGTGACTGAAGTTCGTTTGTTTGTATGTACACGAGTTTGCAAATTCCTGTATGAGAAAAATAAGTTTTTCAAAGCTGAAACCAAAAACAAGGAATATCTAAAAAACGATCAACTCCTTGAAAAAAATGTATATAACATAAATTGTGTGTTTAAACGTACTCTACATTTTTTATGCCTTAAGTTTTTGTCCGTCTCTTACGGTTTAGTAGTTAATGCAAAATTCATCCAGAATAAAGTAGTCTTCAGAGGCAATTTCCAGAAAATTCAACATATTCTGTTTATTTTTCAGGTAAATATCTTTAATATACGATATTTTAATGAAAATCGTTAGAGCCATTTTTAGAAAATCAAGATTTTCGAAAAAAAATTCCATGTAAAGGGTAATTGGGAGTGGGGGGATTTTCTTGAAAATTTTCGTGTCGATTCCTTGGAAGATACCAAACCTAAATACCAAGTTTGGTTTTTAACAGACTTTTCGTTTTTGACCTATGCTGCCCCCCACACACACACTAACACATACACACAGACAGACAGACACACACACACGTACATTTTTCTCAAAATGCTTTTTTTTTATTCAGGAGGTCTCAAAACATGTATTTCTGTTGAAATCTCGGTATCGAATTTTTGGGTGCATTACAATACCTTCTCTATACACCATGTACATACCACGTATAGAGAAAGTAAAAATGAGTAAAAAAATGCTCCTTTTGCATGTGGATTTAATCAAATAAGACTACACCTGAAGATGTTTGTATGTGACAAAAAATCGAATTAACTATTTTGCAAATAGTTTGTTGGAACCTTTGGGCGCTTATAGATAATCAGCATTTAATTATTTTCCCTTGCCTGGAGCTCTACAGCCATTTAAGGATCGGACAATGCAGCTGTTTCATAGAGTATTGTTTCATTAACCAGTGTTTTGATCAAAAATACATTTTCACGCTTTCAAGATGTTCAGAGCTTGTCTTGTTTAAATACAACTAAAAATCTGAGAATGTGAAGAAATCTCTATTGAAATATAAAAATGTACTGTAAAAATATTTTTAAACGTTTATATCCTTCATACTAATCGAGATAAATATTAGCAGAAAAGGGTCTTATTACTGTTCCTTATAAGCAGAATGTAAATAAAAGAATACACTAGGTTAACCCGATATTTAAATCTTTTAAAAGCTGGTTGCTATGAGATCGAAATTCCTTTGCTTGTATGGTCAGGAGCTGAAAAATTATGGTATGAGAAAAGTATAAGTGTCTATTTTAAAGCTAACAACAATAAGAAGGAATATCTCAGAAACGGCTAGCTCCACAAAAAAAAAATGATATTAATTATGTGTTTTACCTCAAATTCTTTGGGGCATAGAACATTCTGTTTAACCAATATATTTACATAACAAAATGTGTGACATAACTTATATCTTGCAAATTAATTATCTAATTTGAATGAAATATGTTTTCATATTAACATAACAGCAATATGATAGTAACAACAGCTTCAGAAAAGATCTTTATAGAAATATATAATTGAAATTCACTCCATGCCCTTTAAGCTGAACTACCTGCGGGTGCGACAGAAAATTTTTCCGCTCTCTCCACCTCAAACAAATGTTTACGTTACAAACGTTTTTTTTTTTTTTTTTTTTTGATTTTCCAAAAATAACTAACGATTTTAATTCATTCATGAATTACTTTTCATTAACAATGTATTAAAGACGAAACGTATAGCTTCTTGAATGTTACAGTAGTCCCCTTCATTCGTGATGCATTTTGTATTATTTTGTAGAGTTTTATTGAGAATAAATGGACTTGTATATATCTGCACTATTTAGCAACCATTTAAAAATGTAAAAGCAGTTTTTTGTCATGTTTTTTTTTAGCTTTTTTACACGTGTGTACATTCAATGTACATAGTAGCTAGAGATAGTATTGTATTCCATCCAAAAATTCGAGGACGATATTTCACAGTGAATTTATATTCTGGGGTTCCCTATCGTTATGCGACTGTCATATCAAATAGCTTCTTTGCTTGGCCAGAAGCAGAACAAATGGAAAATGGACACTTCCTGTCTGAGAAAAGTATAACTACTTTACAATTGAAACCAATAACGAGGAATACACACACGGGCATTATCTTTTTTTGGATACAGGGGACCGTAAAACATATATTTCCAAATTTTTTGGTGGAGTACAATATCTTCTCTATATACTATGTATATAGTACGTGTAGAGAAAGTAAATATCACATTTCGACTCCTCTTAATGTAATATTTATTGTGTTTTCTTATAAAGTTTGATGTTTGTGTTATCTGTTTTGGAATTAATTCATGGCAAACGTTACGTCAGCATTGTGGAGGGTTGACTTGTTTACTTGTACCATCTGAATGGAGCTTAGGGACTCAGTATCACTTTACAAAATAAGGACGTAAAGCCGAAAAGCCAGGCCGCGTCTTTTGACGTCTCATACTGCGACAAAAGGGAATTCACCATGTGACAAGTTGATTGCATGAGGGGTCCAGTGTTTGGCTCCCAATCAAACGAATGACGTGCTATGTCTGACACGACACTGACACGTGTTGTGCGAAACAAGTGACGCGTGAGATTCGACCGTCTCTTGTTTTGTGTCGGCTGTACGGAGGGTGTAACAGTAGGTGCTTGCAATTATATCTCATACATTCACAGAAACGTGTTGTTTATCGTGTTCCTGGGATTTGGCAAAGCTTCAGAAGAGTATGGTGCTGGGGAGGGATGCGAATTGGGCAACTGTTCCATTTGGGGTGGGGGTTGCTTTGGTTATTAAAAACTTGTTGACATGTTCACCGCAAAGGTGATACCTTAACAACAAATTCGAATCCTGCACCTAAGATTTTACTTTTAGCTAAAACTATAAGATTTCTCTACACGACTCCAACCGTAAGACACTAGTGGTACTTTACTTTATAATCCACTTTTCTTTTTTACTTTCTCTACATGTACTATGTACATAGTATATAGAGAAAGTATTGCATTCCATCCGAAAATTCAAAACCGAGATTTCACCGGAAATACATGTTTTAGGGCTCCCTGTATCCAAAAAAGTATTTTTCAGAAAAAGGTCCCTGTGTGTGTCCATCCGTGTGTCTGTAAACACAATAACTCGAAAAAAAGTCGGTAAACTACCAAACTTGGTATTGAAGTTTAATATCTTCCAGGGATGTGACACGAAAATTTTGAGAAAAATACCCCCACTCCAAGCTACCGTTTACATACAACAAATTTCGAAAAGTTTTATTTTCTCAAAAATGGCTAACGAATTTGATTAAAATACCATATATTAAAGATATTTATATGGAAAATAAAATGTATATTTTGCATTTTCTCAGCATAGCCTCTAAAGACCTCTTTATTCTAAAAAAAGAAATGGTTGAATTTTGCGTAACTGGTAAACCGTAAGAGATGGACAAACACTTACTTCACAAACAATGTAGATCTCATTAAAACACACAATTTGTCATGTACGTTGTTTTTCATGGAGTTTACCATTTTTGAGATACTCCTTGTTATTTGTTTCAGATGTAAAGTACTTCAACTTTAAAAAGTTGAAAAACTCCTGCCCCGGCAAAGAAATGAATTTCATCCACTTGGCAACCGGCTTTTAAAAGATTTGACTATTTTTTAGACTAGTGTATTCCCTTGTAATTAACATAATGTCTGTTTATGTGTATCTCTATTATTATAAAGTAGATAGAAGTATATGCCTTTTAACAATAATTTGTTATAGCGATCTAGAGAAAGTTTTGTAAATGGAACACATCAGATTTTTTCCTTTTCTGTTTTCTTTCTGTTTGTCCTTCTCGTTCATAGAACTTACAAGCCAGCGCTTGTTGAGTAGTAGAGGCTCTAGATCAGAAAGAAATCCAATGGGTGATCAGCCCAATGACTAATCTGAATTAAAACTGTGAATGATTTGACATGATATTGAAATTGATGAAAGGAAAGTTGATTATGGAGCAATGGGTGGAACAAATGGCGGTATAAAGAAAACCCGCTAAAATTTCTCTTCCTCCAACACAAACAAGGGATGCAACATAGTGTATAGAGAACGTATTTTATTGCACCCAAAAATTCAATACTGAGATGTCTCCAGAAATACCTTTTTGGGACCTACCTCTTGACATTTAAGTTTGGTAATTCCCTAGGATGCAATACGAGGATTTTCAAGAAAATTACCCCACCCCAAACTATCGTCTATATGGAAACATTTTCAAAATTTTTGATTTCCTGAAAAATGGCTCTAACGATTTTGATTAAAATACTGTAAGTTAAATATATTTACAAGACCAATAAAATGTGTATCTTGAATATCCGGGCAACAGCCCCTCTTTATCCTGAATGTCTTTTGCATAACTGGTGAACCGTAAGAGATAGACAAAAACATACTGCATAAAAATGTACATCTCGCAATTTATGTTTTTTACATGTTTGTTGTGGAGGTAACAGTTTCTGAGATATTCCTTGTCATAGGTTTCAAATTTGGAATAGTTTTCTCAGATAGGAGGTGTCCGTATTTCTTTTGTTCGATATGTAACTGTCAGAGTAGAAGCTTTAAAACGTTTGACTATCGCTTTAGCTTTAGCATACTGCATTCTTTTAGTTCCCTCATACTAATAAGAAAAACTAAGGAATAGTAACATTAGAACTAATACTTACCTCGGTTAGTATGGTTTAGAAAGAACAACAATCTTTGTAAAAAGTTTGTAGAATAGCTAGAGAAAGGCTTCTGCTATCTTTCTGAATGAAAATGGTGTAATTGCTCCATATCAGAATTTTCTAAAGTATATTTTTCTATATTAGTGAATGGTAGAAGAAATATAAATAAAATAAAAGTTGAGTAATGCAAGCTCTGGAAACTACCAGAGAGCATTACTAGCGACAAGTAGCAGAAGCAGTAGCAAGCAAGGGGTCAAACGAAAGCCAGATCTGTTTGCGGAACAGAAATCCCCTCGTTGCTGGAACAACAAAAAGCGAATCTGTATGCATCACTGCAAGAGAAGAGGCAGAAAATTTGCCTATGCAAACATTTGCAGGCGCACCTTCTTCTGGACACGGGCAGGCCGGTTGGTTGGTTCTTGTTGCGGAAAAAAACACGTTCGATATCTCCATCGCTGTGAAAATGACGCAGTACTTTCTTTCCATTTCAACCTCTCTGGTATTAGTTCCTACTTTCTTTGCTTTGACACAACAAACAAGAAATTTGTTCTAAAAAGTCTCATGTGCTATATTTACATGACTTTCTCTACCTTTCTGTAGAAAATTATTGTTAAAAGCTTATTCTTCTAGCTACTTCATGATAATTGAGATTAACATTAGCAGAAGGTTCCTTATTACTTGGTCCCTTGTAAGCAGAAGGGACAAAATCTAATGAGTTCCATTCACATGATGTCATCTAGGTGTTCGGTAAAAAAAAAAAAAAAAAAAAAAAAACTCTATTCAAAGCATTAATTTGTTATCCACATCATGCTAATCAGGATAAATATAAGTCTTATTACTA
Organism: Hymenopus coronatus; assembly: GCA_030762935.1. Taxonomy (NCBI): domain Eukaryota; kingdom Metazoa; phylum Arthropoda; class Insecta; order Mantodea; family Hymenopodidae; genus Hymenopus; species Hymenopus coronatus. Next base: position 115,605,459 of record CM060890.1, read on the forward strand.
GCTCCCTTGTGAGTAGAAGGGAAATAAGAACATGCTAAACCGATAGTGAATCAATTGAAATTCCGATCTCTTTCCTTTCCAGGATTAAACAAACGAGAAGAAAAATGTCTTCGCTTATGAGAAAAGTTTAATTGGCTAAAACTGAAACCACAATCTAGAATATCTCGGAAACGTTTAACTATACAAAAACAATTTATATAACATAAATTGTATATTTTGATGAGATCTACGGTTTTTGTTTTTCATTTTCTTGCGGTTTGCCAGTTATACAAAAGTCATTCAGAATGAAAAGGTCTTCAGAGGTATTCCCAAAAATTCAAGATATACATTTCCTTTGTCATCAAAATGTCTTGAAAATAAGGTATTTTAATCAAAATCGTTAGAGCCATTTCTGAGAAAATATATTTTTTAAATGTTCTATGCAAAGGAGTATTTAGGGGGGGGGGGATTTTCTTGAAAATCTTCGTGTCACATCCATGGAAGATACTGAACTGAAATACCAACTTTGTTATTTTATAGACTTTTCGTTTTTGAGTTGTGTTGTCAATAGACACTCATACAGACACATTAGAAATGATTTTGTTTATTTAGGAGGTCCCAAAATATGTATTTCCGGTGAAGTCTTGGTACCGAATTTTGTGTGCAATACAATACCTACTCTATACACTATGTACATAGTATGTTTAATAATAGTAAAAATATGATGCGTTACTTACATGACTTTCTCTAGCTGTTTGTTTATAAACAAACTTCTTTAAAAGATAAGTCTTCTTTCTAATCCATGCTAATCGAGTTGAATTAGTGGAATGTACTTATTACTTAGTAGAAGTTATTAGTAGTAGAAGGAAACTATAGGATAGCACTAGACTAAAGCGAAATGAAAATGCTATAAAATCTCGTCTGCGGTTGCCAATGCAATTCGTTTATTTTAACCAGGAGTAGAACAAAAGACACTTTCTGTCTGAAAAGAGTATAAGTCATTTAAGCATGATAATAAAAACAAGGAATATCTTTGAAACAGCTAGCTCTAAAACAAAAATACATTTGATATGAAACGTGTGTTTTACATCGAAAGATTTTTGAAAGTTTTGTTTTGCTCAAAAGTGGCTCTAACGATTTTGATTAAAATATCGTATATTATAGATATTTACATCACAAACACAATGCTTATCTTGAGTTTTCTGGGAATACCTTCTGAAGAGCTGTTCATTCTGGACAATTTTTTTTTCCTGGATTTTGAATAACTAGTAAACCGTAAGATATAGACAAAATTTCACTACACAAAAAATGTAGATATCTTTAATACACATAATTTGTCATACATTTTTCGTGAAGTTGACCTTTTTCGAGATATTCCTTATTATTACTTTTAAAATACTTAAAACATTTCCCATGCGGGAACTTATCAACTTTTGGGCACATAAAAACGGATTTCACTCCTATAGCAAACACATTTTAAAACATTGACTGTCAGTTTCGCCTACCTTATTGTCGATTTATTCCCCTTCTACTTGTAAGGAACTAATAAGACCGCTTCTGCTAATGTTTATCTCGATTAGTATGAAGAGATAGAGGAATTAGTTTATCAATGATAATTTATTATAAAGATGTAGGAAAAGTCACTTGAATGGAACACATCTGATTTTTTAAGGTAAATAGTTTGCAAAACTTACATTTTCATACATTTAATTCCATAATATAAGAAAACACACAAACTATACATTTGCATATAAAGTTATTATTATTATTATTATTATTATTATTATTATAATACTAACGCTTATTTCATTATTAGTATTATTTTACTATTAGTATTGCCAGCATTATCACTATTAGTGCTATTATTATTATTATTATTATTATTATTATTATTATTATTATTATTATTGCTATTGCTATTATTATTATTGCTATTACTATTACTCTCATTGTATTATTATTACTTACTTATTGTTAGTTTTTAACCTATAAGAACAGCAGGTAGTTATTAGGATTTCCTTGTATGTTGAACACGTGCTGCCATACTCCATGCTAAATACTGCGTAAGGCACGACAATTTCTGTTTATACACCGGTACGCTATGCCAGCCAATAGACAAATATTAACGTAGTCCAAACATGGTCCACCCCACGCAAAACAATGGCGAACACGGGAAATGTTTATACTTGGGCGGCTGCCTCAAAGGGTATTCAGTAGCGTCTCTGCATTCCTTGTCTTAAGCGTTTTGTTTGGTCAAACTGCTGGGCGCGGTTCGACTCCCGCCGCGCACCTTTACTAATGCTTCCTGCACTACAGCTCCTGGGTGTGGAGAAAAATCTTAGAGTAACAAAGAAACCCAAATATATAAAAGGAACTAATGAATATTTATTAGGAGGTGGATGATAAACCTAGTGTACATAGTGTACAGAGAAGGTAATTGCATTCCACCCAAAAATTCGATACCGAGATTTTACCGGCAATACACGTTTTAGGGTCCACTGTATACAAAAAAGAATTTTTAGAAAAAGAGTCGTGTGTGCCTTTGACCACGATAACTCAAAAACGAAAATTCGGTAAAATTTCAAACTTGATATTTAAGTTTAGTATCTTCCAAGGATGCAACACGAAGATTTTCATAAAAATCCCCCCACCCCAACTACTCTTTATATGGAAAACATTTAGAACATTTTCATTCTCTCATAAATAGCTCTAACAACTTAGATTAAAATACCGTATATTAAAGATATTTACATGACAATAAAATGTATGTTTTATTTTTCTGGGAATATCCTCTTAATTCCTCTTTATTCTGGACGAGTTTTGCTGAATTTTGCATAGCTCGTAAACCTTAAGAAATAAACAGAAACTTGCTGCATAAAAATGTAGATCTCGTTAAAACACACAATTTATGTCATGTACACTTTTTCGTGAATTGATCATTCTTGAGATATTTTAAGTTGTTTGTTTCAGATTTAAAATACTTGAAACTTTTCTCACACGGAAAGTTGTAAACTCTTGGCAACTGAGTTTTAAAATATTTGAATAATACCTTAGGCTAGTGTTATCTCTTATTTTCCTTCTATTTACAAAGAAACAATTATTTAATACAAGCTAATGGTTTATATCGATTATCATATAGTAGATAGAAGAATATGCCTTTTAACAATAATGCGTTACTGTTTTGTACAGAAAGTCATGCGAATGGAACACATCAGATTTTTTTTAACACAGAGAACCCCAAAGCGTGTGTGTCTGGTGAAATCTCGGTATCGAATTTTTGGGTGAAGTGTAACCTTCTCTACATAAAGTAAAAATTGCATCATTAGGAGCATTTTGAGTTTGGAAGATGCTGAAGAAAGGCTTTAGAGAAAAAATTTAAAGTTGGTGCTTTGCTATTAACAAGCTTTGTCCTGTCATTTATAGCTCAGTTAAAATTGTAAGTTGTTCTAATTGTAAGTTCACACGCAACAATTCTAAAAAGCTATGTATTTCCTTAAAGTTTAAAAGTCACAGTTTTATATGAAAAAAATGTTTCTAATCCCTTTCCTTAGCACGCATGTGTGATGTACATATCAGATAGAGAATGTATTGTATTCCACCTAAATCTTCAAAATAGGGATTTCACCGGAAAAACAAAAAATCTGAAATAAAAAACATTTTTAGAAAAATGTATATATCTTTGGACATCATAGCTCTAAAACGAAGTTTATCATCAAACAACAATGCAACAGAATTTTCAGAAAAATATCCCCACATTTTCATTGAAAATTTTTCAAAAATTGCTATAACGATTTGATTAAAATACCAGTGATTAAAATGACAAATAAAAGGTTTATCCTGAATTATCTGAGAATAGCCTCTGAAAGCATGTTCATTCTGGATGACTCTCTGAAACTATAAACCGTAAGACGTAGACAAATAATTTACTACATAAATACATAGAGATCGTTAAAACATACAGTTGGTTCATTTTACAAAACAAACAAAAACAATGATAATCTCTGAGATATTCCTTATTATTGGTTTCAGTTTTAAACTGTTGAAATATTTCTCAAACGGGAAGTGTCATTCATTTCTCATCTCTAGTTTGTTTTACTCCTTTCCATGGAAATAGAACCGAATTTTTAGTTTTTACACAGAGCGACCAACTTTTAAAAGATCTTACTATAGCTTTACTCTAGTGTAATCCATTATTTTCCTTTTAATTTTAAGGAAGCAAATAATAAGGCCACATTCTGTTAATGTTTATCTGTATTAGCGTAGTGTAGATAATATAGTAATCCTTTGTAAGAATATTTTGTTTACAGTAGAGGTAGAGAAATTCATGCGAATGGAGCTTGTGATTGGAGTACCTGTTTTCTTTACTTTCTCTTCCCATACTATATATATAGTGTATAGAGGAGATATTGTACTCCACCCAAAAATTCGATACCGAGATTTCACCGGAAATACACGTTTTGAGGCTCCATAATAAAAAAGCATTTTAATTTCTCTAGCACGCATACAATATACATAGTAGCTAGAGAAGGTATTGTATTTCACCCAAAAATTCGATATTGAATTTCACCGGAAAAGGCATTTTTAGAAAAAGGTCTCCCTGTGTAAGTCTTTGGACTACATAGCTCAAAGACCGTTAAATACCTAACTTGGTATTTATGTGTAGTATCTTCCAAGAATGTGACGCGTACATTTTGAAGAAAATCACCCCCCCCCGCAGTCTACCTTTTACATGGAAAAAATGTTGAAGGTTTTATTTCCTAAGAAATTGCTCTAACGATTTGGATTAAAATACTGTACGCATTAAATAAAATGTATACTTTAAATTTTACAAAACTAACCTCTGAAGACCTTTTTGCTCTGGAAAATCTTTCAGGATTTTGCTCAACGGTTAAACCGTAAGAGATAGACAAACATTTATTACACAAAACATTTAGATCTGTTAAAACACACAATTTATGTCATACACGTTTTTCTTGTAGAGTTGATTGTTTTCGGGATATTCCTTATTATTGGTATCAATTTTAAATTACTTAAAACTCTTCTCAAACGGGAAGTGACGCTTTATTGCATTTCTCTTGTTTTACTCCAGACCGTGCAAAGTGAACCGTACTTCAGTTTTTTCATACAGGACCAACTTTTAAAAGATTTGACTATCGATATAGCCTAATATATTCCCTTAATGTCCTTTCAAGTTACTAGGAAGCAAGTAGTAAGACAGTTTCTGCTAATTTTTATCTTGTCATAGACAAAATAATCCTTTGTAGGGAAAGTTGTTTGTATAAAAGCTAGAGAAAGTCATGTGAATGAAACACATCAAAGTTTTAGAAAAAGGTCCTATGTGTGTATTTGTGTCTGTGGACAGCAAAGCTCAAAAACTAAAAGACGGTTAAATACCAAGTTTGTCCTCCAAGCATGAGATATGAATATTTTCAAGAAAATTCTTCTACCCTATACTTCCGTTTACAGGGGAAAAATTTGAAAATATTTGCAATTTTTTTTGTAATTTTTGTCAAAATTTTGTTTTTCTCAACTCTAACGATTTTGATTAAAATACCACGTACATATTAAAGATATTTACAAGATATTAAAATGTAAATCTTGAATTTTCTGGGAATATCTTCTCAAGTCCTACTCATTCTGGACGAATTTTGCTGAATTTGGTATAACTGGTAAACCGTAAGAAATGGACAAAAATTTACTATAAAAATGTAGATGTCGGTAAACGCATAATTTATGCAACATACATTTTTGTTCTTAAGTTTACCGTTTTCAAGATATTCCTTGTTATTGGTTTCAGTTTCAAACTACCTAACTCTTCTCAAACTAGACCATGCAAAGCGAAGCGAACCTCTTGTGTCCACATTGCGACCCGCTTTTAAAAGATTTGGCTATCGCTTTAGCCTAGTGTATTCCCATATATTTTCCTTACAAGGAAGCAAGTAAAAAAAATTATTTTGTTAATGTTTTTATTGATTAGCATGAAGTAGATAAATAAATATACTTTTGTAAGAATAGTTTATAGATATATACTTTATTTCACTGCTTAGGGCGTGGCCCGGTGGCAGCGCTGTCAATGTAATAATACAATGAGTTAAATAAACAATAATGTGAACAATACACTGTTAAAATGCCAATGACATCATAGAATACTAATACATACATAATTGTAACAACAGTAATAATAACGCAATATATGGAACATGTAGAGAAAATCATATGAATGGAATACATCAGATGTTTTTCACAACTTTTAGCATAAAAAACGGGTGTAGAAATTGATGATTGGGGTTTGTTACGTTACTCTGCTTTGTAATAGTGAAATATTGTAGTTCACAAACTGCCCTACAGAATAGTTAAAAGAACAGAACTCCTGCACACAGTAGATTACTACAGCAGATGTGTTCGTTGCTTGCCGAAGTTCGAGTAATTTCAATGCATCGCCGACGAATCACAGATCATTCATTTGACAACACTGGCAACCAAAAAACTCCGTGATGCTGTTGAGGTATTCTTGTAACGTCACTTTACCCAGAACCTAACTTGGCTAATTGGCTGTACACTGAACATCAATTCGGAGCCGCCCAAGCAATTTGTTCAGAAATTCGCTTCTTCTCGGACAGAAAGAAATTCCTGCCTCCATTTGGTAGTTACAAATAAGCGGAGATTCCTTCACGTCTCGGAGATATCCGCCTGTCTGCATAGTCAAGTGGCTGTCGACATAATAGTAATGAACTGCAAAATGGCAGTCATAATAGGGTTTCGCTAATATGCCCATTCTGGTTGCCAACAGCTGTGGTCCAGATATTCTCTTAGAAATGATTTCACTGTCAATAACATAAGAGGAGAGGCGAGCTATAAACTTCTATGCTATACTTATTCATAATTTATTCTTTTATCTATAAGAGCATGAATGTATGTGGATAATCAAATAGGAGAATATGTATGCACATATACAAAAAATGTAAAAAATCATACATAATTAATAAGCAAAAAGAATATCATTTACTACCATAATTTAGTTTAGGCATATCCAAATTAAAGCAGCAGAGGGTAAGCCTCATTTCACTCCGTGGGAAGCATTGGGAAACGTTGCTATGCGACGTAATGGAATGTTTTTAAACACAAAGCCTTCCTCATATGCACTCCAATCAAAAATGATTACCAAGATTTCATCAGGAAGACACGTTTTTGGATCTCCTCCAAAAAAGCATTCTTAGAATAAGGTCTGTTTGTGTGTGTCTGTGAACACGATAGTCGGTAAATACCAACTTAGCATTTAAGTTTAGTATCTTCCATAAGCCACACAGATTTTAAGGAAAATCTCCCAACCCAAGCTGCCCTTTATAGGGAAACTTTTTTTAATTGTTTAATTTTCTCAAAAATGGCTCAGAAGATTCTGCCTTAAAATACCGTATATTAAAGATATTTAAATGACAAATAACATATATATCTTGAATTTTCCGGAAATAGCCTCTAAAAACCTCTTTATTCTAGATGAATGTTCCTGAATTTTAAATAACTGCTAAACCGTAACAGATAGGCAAAAACTTACTACAGCAAAAGGTAGAACTCATTCAAGCAGACGATTTATGTCATGCATTTTTCCTGGAATTTATTATTTCCGAGATAGTTCTTATTGGTTTCGGCTTTAAAATCTATCGCGTTAGCTTAGTATACTCTCTTATTTCTCTTTTACTTATAAGGAATCAAGTAATATGGCAACTTCTACCAACGTTTATCTCAATTAGCATTAAGTAGAAAGAAGAATAATCTATACAACAATAATTTGCTATAGAGATGTAGAGAAAGTCATGTGAATAGACACATCGTTCGATTTATACTCCGAGTTTAGCTACATGCTACTATTAGCGGCAATTTCCTGTGGAATCTTTGCTTAGTGTTAATGGTGTTAACTCGTTAACTGTAGTGGTTAGATTTATATTAATCTTCAATTTTTACTTATTCTAGCACGTATGTACAATGTACATAATAGATAGAGTAGGCATTGTATCGCACCCAAAATTCGATTCCGAGATTTCATCGGAAATATGTTTGAGACCTCCTGAAATAATAATAATAATAATAATAATAATAATAATAATAATAATAATAAAGCGTTGTTAGAAAAAAGGGTGTGTGCGTCTGGACAGCATAACTACAAAACAAAAAGACTGTTAAATACCAAACTTGGTATATAAGTTTAGTATCTCCCTAGAATTCTACACGAAGATTTGCAAGAATCCCCTCCCAGCTCACAGTATCTCTTACATAGTTCAAGTTTTGAAAATTTTGGTTTTCTCAACAACAAAAAAGCTGGTTTTATTTAAAATGCCGTATATTAGAGTTATTTACATTGGAAATAAAATGTATTATTTAAATTTTCTGAGAATATCTTCTGAAAATCTCTTTATTCTAAACGACTTTTGCATAGCTCGTAAATTGTAAGACATATACAAAAACTTTACTATACAAAAATGTAGATCTCCTCAAAACAAAAATGTGTGTTATTTAAACTTTTGTTGCGGATCTAACCGTTTCCGAGATTGACCTTGTTATTGGTTTTCAATTTTAATTCTTTTTTTGTTACTGTTCTCACTTTTTTACTTTTTTTTACTTTTCAGGAAATCGTCCATGTTTCTTTTGTTTTATTCCTGCCCATACAAAGAAACAATTCAGTGACAATCGCATTGTGAGAGCTTTTTCAACATATGAGTATCGCTTTAGCCTAGTGTATCCACTAGTGTGGTTCCCTACTACTTTCAAGGAACTGAGTAATAAAACTATTTTGTAAATACTCATCTCGATTAGCATGGAGTAGAAAGAAGAAGAATTTCTTTTTTAAGAACTTTGAGCATGATCTTATTATAGAAATGATGTGTTTCATTCTCACCACTTTCTCTAGCTGCACTACAAGCACATTAATATTTTTAGACTCCAGGGAGGATAGCTAATAATCTGGGTTTAGAGAACAATTCCTACCCCTAATTGGAAATCGAACCCAAGATCCCTCGCTCAGCAGGCATGCGCTGTACTGACTGATCTATATACCCACCCGATTTCATTTTGTTACAGTTTGAGTACTAGGTTACAAGAATACAGATTTAAGAAGCGAAGATGTGAGTGCGCTGACATAGCCGGCTGTATATTCGTGGTCTTTTCTCTAGCAGGTGCGAAAGAGGAGAAAAGACAGATTCCTGCATCTAGTGGCACCCTCTCCCCTCCTACAAGCCCAAGCCGCAAATAATACGAATAGACTGCAGCATGTGCTACCCATAAGCAACCCCTGCGACCAGGTTTTATACTGAGGAACCTGCATGTCCTTGTGGATTAAAATTTAGGATCACATGAAGCACCTCTCTTTTCACTCTGCTGCCATATTCAAACCATTTATTACTTACTATATTCCTCCATTTTAGTTAGTATACATACTCTTTGCATATATATTCATCCTTTTACTCATATAAAAGAGTATATCGTGCGACATGTCTTAAAACTTACAATTTTTGCTGTTTCCAACCTTATTATTTACTTTAAGGGGATTGTGTAGCGAAAAATGCTTCAAATTTAAAAAAAAAATTTTGTCTGTTTTATTATTTGAAACATTAGGATTTGTATATTGAAGTTTTATTGCTGAAATCAAACTGCACGAGCATATAAATAAATTGTTATTGTTACGCCTCTTTCATTTGTTATTATTTACTTCTCCAACATTAGCTTTTCAGATTCCAAGCTTATGAACATACAACACCAAACAGAGGAAAGTTTGGCCTTTCTATTGGTGCCGTACCTAGACAAGGATGATGCTGACTATGGAAATAAAAACTTATAAATCAACTAAATGAAAGGTTATCTTTTTGGTAATGTTTAAACTCATAGACTTCACATATTTATTTATTTCTGTATTTCCGGTGTGCTCATCACAGAAACTACTTAAGATATAATTTTAAGCACTTAAAAGTAGAGATATATACGTATTTGTTAAATCTAAACGGAGGTATCAGTGGTTCGTAGTTCAATTTAAAAAAACATGATATATCAATAAAAACTGTACTGTTGTTACCCCAGACAATAACTAAGGTACTAAAATCCAGAATTTCACAATTTATTAATTTGAAATCTTTTAACAAACAGCCATTAAAGGTATAATTGATTATAATGCATTTTGCTTAGAATAAGTTTTGCATTTGTTACATTTCTAAATTGCAGACTTTAAATTAACAATTTGAAAACTAAATCTTGCGATTAAGGACACGCCTAATTGTTCCAACTAGCAAAGTGGGTTTTTCAAAATAATAATTTAGACTTGCTAAACACATCCAATACCACAATTTTCCCTTGGCCACTCTTGCCTACCCTTGGCGGCTACTCAGCGAAACCTCCTGGTGCTCTTAAAGACGATCTGTCCCTCGGCGAATTTCCAGCTAGACTGAAGTTGTACCCACGGTGGCCGGCTGAAGAGCGCAAAGAATGAGTAGTTCGAACTTTTCCTACCAGAACTCGGCTGAATCGTGTTGCATATGTCACTATGAAGATGGTGGGAGATTAGTTTATCCCATAAATGCGTGATGTCAGTGAAGATATGTATATCATGAGGGCATCAGAAAATCGCAAATTTAACATTGCATTCCCTTAAGTAAGAGTTCAGCATCCTGAGAAGACAAATGAATACTAGGTAACTAAACTCTAGGGACCCGGGACTCATTGGAGCATCATTTCAACCATTTCCGGCAAGACTACCAAAGTTAAAGGATGTTAAAACTTAAAAAATGAAAGAACGCTAAAAGATCTGACTTATTCCATGCCATAATTTTCTCCATTTGTTCTGAAAAACGACTATTCTTCTGTCTATTGTTCAGCAAACAAGCCAATCTTCTATCTCTATCATGCCAGTCAATATCAACTTTAGCCTAAATTGTCGTTGTTACTTGCTTCCTTGTAAGTAGAAGTGAAATTGGGGAATTACACTAGGCAAAAGTGATAGTCAAATATGTTAAAAACTGTCGCTATGCAAAAACATGCAAACTCAGTTCCCTTTCCTTGGCTAGAAGAAAAAATAATGAGAGATGAAACGGATGTTGAAACTAATAACGGAATGTCTCGGAAATTGTTAGCTCTACACAAAAAAGCATCATGTACATGACATAAATTGTGGTTAAACGATGTTTACAACTTTTATACAGCAGTTTTTTTTTTCTCTCTCTCTTATGACTTAAAAATTCAGGAGATACACTTAATTTGCCATGCAAATATCTTAAATATATGGCATTTTAATCAAAATCGTTTGCTGTTTTCCTAAAAATCTTCGAGTCGCATCTATTGGTAGATATATAACCGACTTTTCGTTTTTATTATTGCTCAAAGACACAGACAGTGTCCGTATTGAATTTAGAATGGAATAACCTATGCTCTACGTATTATGTATATACAGGGTTAATACAAAAGAAATAGACAACTTCAACTGCCTGTAAAACAAAAACTATTAGATATAGCAAACTAATTATTTTGGAGGTATGTTGAGAAACTCTCAAAGTTTCGTTTGTTACTATTGGTAACGCTGTAGTGTTTTGTTTGTTGTTGCAGAAGCTGAAATGGCGGAAAATCCTGTGGAAAAGGCATATTGCGTGTTGGAATTTGCTAGAACGCAATCAGCAACTGTTGTCCGACATTTTAGAACACGTTACCACAAAACGCCATCGACTAGACAGTCAATCTACGACTGGTATAGAAAATTCGAGACAACGGGATGTTTGTGCAAAGGGAAGAGCTCGGGAAGACCAAGAGTTTCGGAAGAAAACGTTGAACGTGTTCGTTCTGCCTACATAAGAAACCCACAGAAATCGACATCTAGGGCAAGCATGCAATTACAAATTCCACAGCAAACTGTATGGAAAATCTTACGGAAGCGACTGCACATGATGCCTTACAGATTACAGATGTTGCAGTTTCTGAGTGAAGAAGATAAGGTCATACGGCGTGACTTTTGCATCGACATGTTGCGACATGATGAAGACGATGCTGGTTTTTGTGAGCGCATTATTTCATTTTTGTGGTAACGTGTTCTAAAATGTCGTTGGACAACAGTTGCTGATTGCGTTCTACTCGTAGCAAATTCCAACACGCAATAAACCTTTTCCATAGGATTTTCCGCCATTTCAGCTTCTGCAACAACAAACAAAACAATACAGCGTTACCGATAGTAACAAACAAAACTTTGAGAGTTTCTCAACATGCCTCCAAAATAATTAGGTTATTATCTCTAATAGTTTTTGTTTTACAGGCAGTTGAAGTTGTCTATTTCTTTTGTAGTAACCCTGTATACGTACGTAATAGAGAAAGTAAAAATACTTTTTTTACTCCGGATTCCTTAAAACCCGTATTTCTGGTGTGAAATCCGATATCGAATCTTCAATATAATACCTTCTCTAAATTACATTGTACATACATTGTTCAAACCCGGCGGAGGACGGTGGATTTTTTCGGGCGTAAAAATCCTTAGCATGACTTCCTTCGGAAGGGAAATAAATCCGTTTGTCCCGTTTCGTAGATTTACGGCACGTAATATTAAGCGGTCTTTCACGCTCAGTATAGAATGGGACGCTGAGAACCACAGCAGTTAAAGAGCGTCCATAAATAACACTCCATTTACTTTTACATACATTGTGTACATTATGCACACGGGATAGAGAAAGTAATAAATTAATAAATAGATAAAAATAGTTCAGTTTAAACCTGCCCTCAAAATGAAACCACGCGCATCCATCACGTGCTTTTTTAAAAGTTATATGCCCTGACCTTGAATTACACAGGGATCTTTGTCACTCAACAATTGAAAGGTGTACATTAACCAAATGGGGAACGAAAGGGAGAAAGGAACAATATATGCAAGCGGGACAAGGCTATAAGAAAGAGGGTTTAATGCGGGGAACAGTTCTTGCAGATAGTATATTTTTATTTCTTCAAAATTCTGTTATCGTTTACAAGGCCAGGAAAACTGAACGTAGTTATCGTGGACAAATTAATGATACGAACTTTGAAAAGTGAGTTACAGAAAAACTGACTATTAATTTGCCCCTTTTCTGTGGTGGATTTAAAATATCCACATCACACTGTAGAATTCGATTAGCTCCCTTCTAGGATACCTGTGAAATCTGTTATAATGTCATGGTTTCCAAACAAAGAGGCTCTGTGGCACGGTTCTATGTGTGAATTAAACGGTATTAGCTGATTAAACAGAAAAACCCAAACATATACATATTCAGAGCGGATGTATTACTTTATCTATACGTATTATGTACATAGTGTACCGAGAAGGTACTGTAATGCACCCAAAATTTCGATACCGAGATTTCACTGGAAATATATGTTTTAGGGTCCCATGTATCTAAAAAAAAAAAAAAAAAAAAAAAAATTCAGAAAAAGGTCCGTGTGTGTGTCCGTGTGTCTGTGAATACGATAACTTTAAAACGAAAAGCCAGTAAAATACCAAACTTGGTATTTAAGTTTAGTATCTTCCAGGGATTCGACACTAAGATTTTGAAAAAAATTCTCCCACCCCAAACTACTCTTTACATGGAACTTTTTTCGAAAATTTTGATTTTCCAAAAAATGGCTCTAATGATTTTGAGAGTATATATTAAAGATATTTACCTGACAAATAAAAATGTATGTTTTGAATTTTCTGGGAATAGACTCAAAGACTATTTTATTCTGAGTGAATTTTTCGGAATTTTGCATAACTGCTAAACCGTAAGAAATGGACAAAAACTTACCACCTAAAATAATGTAGAGCACATTAAAACACACAATTTATGTTGTATACTTCCTTTCGTGGAGTTGATCGTTTTGAGATAGTCCTTGTTTTTGGTTTCAAATTCGAAAAACTTAACTTTTCTCTTACGGGAATTTGTCAACTTCTGTCCATACAAATAAAGGAACTTCAGTATCATAGCAACTAGCTTTTGACTATCACTTTAACCTATGGTGCTCCCTTGTTTCGCTTCTACATTCAAGAAAGCAAGTAATATGACTATTTCTGCTAATGTTCTGTCGATTAGAATGAAATAAATAGAAGCATAAACTTTTTAACAATAATTTATTGCATACAAAGTCATGAGAATGGAACACATCAGATTTTTTTTTTGCTTGGGACACACTTGCTTCTATGTATGTGATCTGAATTCCATAGGTTCAGCATTAGCCAAGATAAAATAAATATCCAGGGTAAGTAATAGGTGCCTTATCGCCTAGAAATAAACTTTGTGACCGAAGCAGACTGATAGTATAGAAACATGTATAGAAATTGGTAGATAAATGATGACTGAAACAATGATACTATAGTAGAAAATTTGCTGAAAGCTTTATCGGTTCGCTGGGAGACGACCGCTGTTGCTCTTTGCCTTCTTCCTCCTCCAATGTAAATGAGTCCAGCTTGAGACGGTTAAATAACCTTGTTCAAAGAACTCTCAGAGTGATTCTGAGATTTCTGGATCGGTGTCAGAGATTATGTTCCCGAGTATTGTCTTCGTTTGCCGCAACTTACAGTTTCAGACGTTTATATTTATTTGTTTCCTTGTTGCAGCGCTACAAAACAGTTATTACCGATAATATATAAAATAGAATGTCGTGTAGTGAGTAAATACTTCATGTTGTACCAAATAAAATCATCTGTTACTACTAACTCACTTTATTAACCTCTAAATAATGCGACTCGGCTCGTTACACTCTTAACATTTAACGTCACACACTCGGTGCAACATTCAATTGATCTATTGAGTTAAGACACAACTGACTCGCTGAGTCACAACTCGCAACAGAACTGCATTACCTTAAGTGTTCACGTATTGACTATGTTTACCCTTCACTTCTTGATTTTTTGGCCAGGTACTCGTCGGTCTCTTATACCTACCTATTTGTCCGACAGACCAGACCAAAACTTATAGTTGGCGACAGTACGAGATACATCAAAACCGACGTTTAAAGAATTGCGCTACTCAAACTGCAGGGAAGTGATGTATTAGCTTCGTTTGTGCAACTATTATGTTCGTTGCGCGCTATTGTTAAGAACTGCAAATTAGAACAATAGCTGGGTCGAGCTGTTCAGGCTCACGGCTGCAGCGCTCAGGTCACAATATTATTACCTATCCAACTCCTGTTCTACACACACCTTGTGTGAAAAAACAATTAATCATATACCAATTGACCATAATAGTTGGCTATACTATGAATTCTGGGACTTAAGTACTTACATCTTTGTAAGTCGCCATTGGGGTTGTCATCTCAAAGTAATTTGAGAATACCTTGTGGTTTAGCGGGTAACATGCGAGTCAGTTGAGGAATTCAAAGCTATGCCGCGCATATTGTCACATCCTGGCTGTGTGCATAGGATGTGCTAGTATTGTAATTTATAATTATCAGAATGTTGGCGACATTGCCAACTTTAACAATAACCATGGTAATTGCTCTCTTTTTGTATGCTAAAGCTATAGGAAGTAACATGTGACAACTATATGTCACACCCCACATTATACGTTAAACATGGGACCCGCTGGCTGTGAGAGGTATGACTAGGAAACTCTTCTTTTTATTACGGGTGGACGCACCCGTATAGGCTAAATCCTATACCACAGGGAAAAATCTAATTCATAAAAGGACGATGATGGATAAACTATGCTACTAAATTAAAAGGTAACATGTCTAAATCAAATAGCACTTTATAACATTACCTTGGTTTCTTCAGGACAAGAGGCCAAACTTGGTGTCCTAGTTGCACATGTTACTTCCTATAGTTTTAGCATACAAAAGAGAGCAAATGCCACGCTTACCGTGGTTTTAATAACTGTTGAAGCTGGCAATATCACCAACATTCTATAACTATAAATTATAATGCTACCACATCCTGTGCACACAGCCAGGATGTGACAATATTGCCATGGTAGCTGAGTGGCAAAACAACTGGAGATCCGTGGTTTAAATCCCAGCTATGGCATTGAATTTTCCAATCTGACTCTACATATCCAAATATTAAAAGACTTTATCTTATTGTAAATGAAAAAAGGAGCTATATTTCACTTTGTATCGCCGTCATTTTATATGTTAATGGTTTGCGGAGGTTAAACATGTCTTTTTTATCATTTCTGTTGATGAAGTTCAGCACATCTAAAAATCATCGCGAAAATCCCTACTGCCATGCTAAATATTAGACAAATCAAAGAACTTAAACTTGCTGATATTGCCAAGATATCATTAGATCGTATTTGGAGCATTTTTGATAAGTACCTCCGCATGACTTGTTACCCATAAGTAGGATAGCAATAAGCAAAAGTACACTGTAATAGCATTAGTTGAATAATTGATTTTGGAACTATATAAATGGGTATGCAGTTGAAATGTTGAATAAGACGGTGCCGATTTGTACCTCAACTTACCGCACCGCTGTTGTAGTCAATTCAGTAGCATGGCGATATGACATGTAATTTTCCAGCAGACTCGCATTGTTTCCGGTAAATCACAAATTAAGTCCGGGGACTTCATAATTAGATTATTCAGTGATCACTAATAAAATCTTTCTTCCTTGCATGTAGTGTTTAAAAGGTGGTATCAGGCTGAAAAATTCAGTCCCACTGTCGGGATTTGAACAATGAATTTTCGGATGCTATATTAACAATACGTTGATATGACGTTAAATTCTCCAACTGTCACATTCCCTCGCTCAACCCAGAGAAGTTTCCAAATTCATTTTGAGATAGCGTACCCCTACATCGGCTTAAATTGTTATTTAAGTTAGTAATTTAAGTATCGTGGTGGTTCTCTCCTCAGAAAGGTTCCAAAATAATTTTGCATTGATTATTATCTTTATCTAGTTCACAAATTTTCCAGATCTGTAGTTCTCGACAGTTGTGGACGAGCCTTTATGGACAGTTTTACACTCTGTGTAAAAGCGCCTTTAGGAACGCAGTAAGGTTTGTTCAGAAAACAAAACAACGGCGGTCCATGAATGAAAGATAGGGAAAGAAGCATTATGATAAATAAAGAGGGCAGTTTGGTATTCAGCCGAGTCCCTTAATGTCAGCAAATGATTTACACACTGCCACTTCTTACCTGTCCAGTTGCTATATATAGACCTCTGCGCTCGCAGAAATTCTGCGCCATCAATCTGTGTGCCGAGAGATGCACAGACCACCCAAACTATGCAGTGCCTTGTAAAATAATCCGTCAGGTCCCCTGTTCGACTCGGGAGGGCTCCCATATTCTGCAACAATTAAGGATTTGAAATTAAAATTCTAAGGAACAATACAATGGAGAGGTATAGTCAAGAAGGCAATTCTGTCATTTGTTTTCCTTTGTTTCTCTTTAAGGGCAAGCTGAAATAAAATTCTTACTTTAAAGTGAGGAGAAGCGAGAACAACTTTTTCTTTTTCCTTCCTTCTCTTTGGGGCTTCTTTTATTTCCCTGTCTAGTCCAATCATTCCTTTTATTTGTTTTTTCTCTTCTCTGCTTCTCCGTACTACTCTTTCTTTTTTCCTGCATTTGCTTCTTCTCCTATGCTTCCCTTCTTTTCCCCCTGCTTTATTTTTTACATTACTGTTCTATTTCTCCTTTTATTTTATATTCTGCATATTTATTTGTTGCTTCATAATGTCTTAGCTTGTCTCGTTCCTGCTTTGTACAGTTCTATGTAAATATGTTTCAAAACTCGTATTTTGAACTGTTTTCCCCTCTTTTTTCCCCACCTTCGCACAATTTGTAGCTGATCTTTTTTATTCTTGTTTCTCCTTCTGTTTTTCTTCGATTCCTTTCCTCTACATCCTTTCTGCATTTCATGTACTACATTTCTTTGCATTTGCTTACCTCCACTAAGCAATACGATTTCCCTACATTTTATACTTTTTGAATACTATTATATTCTCTTCTGTCCTTAACTTTTTATTCCTATACACTCTTTTACTTTACATTTGTGCTCTTAATCCTCTTCTCTTCTGTCACCTTCTCTTCTTCTGTTCTCTTCTATGCTCTTCTGTTCTGTTCTCTTTAGTTCTCCACTCTTCAGTTTGTTTCTCCATATCAGTCGATCAGGCTCCCACATTTTTGAGGTTTCTAATTAAGACATGACATTTTAGAAACAGGCGCACATATATGCTGTGTGTATAACGATACAGGGTTTTATTAATATAGAATATAGTTAGGATATTTTCACAGCAAGTAATCACAATTCTAATTGAGTTTCGTATAATTTTGCATAATTTATGAACCATAAAATTTATAACCCATAAGGAAGGACAATTTTTACTTTCTCTAGCACGCATTACAATGTATTTAGTAGATAGAAGATATATTTGTATTCCATCCAAAAATTCGATACCGTGATTTCACCGAAAATACGTGTTTTGGGGTCACTGAATCTACGTTTTTAGAAAAAAGATCTGCTTAAATAACTCAGAAACGAAAAGTAGCTTAAGTACCAAACTTGGTATTTAAGTTCAGTATCTTCCAAGGATACGACACGAAGATTTTTCGGGGAAATCCCCCCACCAAATCTACATGGAAGATTTTTCGAAAAGTTTGACTGTCTTAAAAATTACTCTAATAATTTAGATTAAATTGGCATACGTTTAGTTTGTCATGAAAATACCTTAAATGTTTATCTTGAATTTTCTGGGAATAGCTTCTGAGGACCTCTTCACTCTGGATGACTTTTTCATAACTGGTAAACCATAAGAGATAAACAAAAACTTAACACTAGAAAAAGTGGATCTGATTAAAACACACACTTTATGTTATATACTTTTTTGCTTGAGTTGTCCGTTTCCAAGATATTCCAATGTTAACAATTTCATTTTTCTCTCAAGGGAAAGTTAAGCGATGAGTTCCTAAAACATCGATCATCTCCTTAGCATAGTGTTTTCTCTCATTCCCTTACTTAAAAGGAAGTAACTGGTAAGCCCACTTCTGCTAATGTTTATCTTGATTAGCATGATAGAGGAATAAACCTTTTAAAGAATCGTTTGTTACAGAATAGATGCAGAAAATTATGCGAATTTAACACATCAGATTTTTTTCAGTTTTTGTCCGACCTTTTGCTTGTTTCTCGTGGTTATCCAGAAAGAACATAATTTCAAAGCCAACATATAGCGACATAGAAATACATGCTTTTAAAAGAAAAGTTGATACAAAGATATAGCTTTCAACGCCAATAAAGGTCATTAACACAACGCCCCGTGTATGGATTAGACAGTTACCCAGGAACAAAGCCGCGTGCCACATACGCCATCGGAAGTAAAGCATTGAAGTTGGGAGGCACGATTGTGCTTTTGCACAGTTTTTGAAACATACTGACATGCTGCACAGTAGCTAACTACATTAAGAGTCCTTGTCAAACAAAAACACCGTAAAAAGCCTATGCCTTTAGTTATTTGTTTATTCTTCCAACACACAATTTCGTCATAACAGAAAAAGGATGAAAGGAACTGACTGGGCAAATAAACTGCTTTACATATGCCGCTAAAACTGTATGTTAGAGGCAATTTAAGATTAGTAATTTTCAGAATGGAGCTAATGAATTGATGAAGACAATAGAAGCAAGAATGCTGTCAGAATACTGCCAAAGGATTTTAGATACTATTCAAAAAATAACAAATGCCTTTTGCAGTGAGACAAGAATATTATTTTACTGCCTTTAGTCCTTAATATGAAATTAAATATTTGTAAATGTAAGAGCAAGTGTTTGTTTTCATTATTATTGTTGTTGCTTTTGTATTAGCATATCGTCCTATAACCTGGCTCGCCATATTGGACAATGCATGAAATCGGTGGAAGTGGTGTTCAAATGATTTCGTAGTACATGGATCTTAAAGTTACTCAACATACCTCTTCTCAGAATTAGGGAAAATCCCGAGGAAAAAAAACTTATCCTAAGTGAGATTCGAACTCGCGAACTCCTGAATGTAAGGCACACACACTATCCTCACATTACCGAGGTGGGAAGTTACTTTTTATTAATTTATTGGCTTGCTTTGTGAGGGGTGGATTGAGTAAAATAAAACAAAAGCCTTCCCCTCCAAAAAATCCCCAAAATTCGTTTTTTAGTAAAATTACAAAACATTGGCTTCTTAAAAATACCTTGAGATATTTTTCATACTCATAAATTCCATTTTGATCTGTTCTAAAAATGCTTATGTATTCAGAGGTCCTCAAAACATGTATATGCGATGAAATCTAATTTTTGGGTGGAATAGAATAAATTCTCTGTCTACTGTGTACATTGGTACATACATGCTAGATAAAGTAAACTTACTATTATGATATACTTGAATTGTCTACATTTCTGCATAGCACTGTACAGGTATGAACAGGTGTACGGAAATTTAATATGCTTAATGTGTTCTGAAAGACAGATGTTAAATATTAATTTACAACTGCCAACTTTGTAGGGATTAAGGCTGTAAGCTACATAACTAATTGATAAGTGTCTTTAAAACTCTGAATTTGAACGTCATGGGATTAGGGAACTAATATCGCATGGATCAGAAGAAAACACTCAAAAGCGAGCCGTTAGTGGAAATACACCAATTAGGGCCAATGAAAACATTTTCACATATAAAAAGGCGCGATTAGGGGATAAGAGTTGGGTTAAAGCACTCGGCTTTCTTATCTTCCTTATTGCTAATGGGCACGTCCACTTTATTGGGCAACTGCGGTCTGGTTCCATTACGGAAAAAGCTGCAATGCCCTTTCCAGGAACACAATGTGTCCGCGAAACACCAGAGCCTGCTTTGCAAAACTGGGTCTTCAGTCCTAACCAACAACTGAGAAATGAATGTGGGGAAATCGCGTAAACATACGTGTTGAACTAAAATTCTCATTTATGAGGATAATTTATAACTGAGAGAAAATGTACATTACAGTGTATAATTTTAACAATATATTGCTTTTTCTAGTCTTCCCGAAGACGAAATACAAATAGTTTCATTATTTTCTGTACACGTGCTATGTACGTAGTATATAGACAATGTATTATATTGTACCCATGAATTCGATACGGAGATTTCTCTGGAAATAGACATTTTAAGATCCCCTCTATACAAAAAATCGTATGTGTTCTATTCACATGACTTTCTCTACATCTCTGCACCAAATTATTGTTTAAAAGCGTATGCTTATTTTTACTTCATGCTAATCGAGAAAAAAATAGCAGGAATAGTCTTATTACTCGCTTCCATGCCCGTAGAAGGGAAATAAAGGAATATCATAAGCTAAAGCTTGTCACAAGCTGGTTGCTAGGTGACTGAAGTTCCATTGTTTGTATGAACAGGATTTGACAAACACAGATGTATGGACACACAGACACATGGACCTTTTTCTAAAAATATTTTTTACTTTCTCTACAGGTACTATGAATAGTGTATAGAGAAGGTGCTGTTATGCACCCAGAATTCGATACGGAGATTTCACTGGAAATAAACGTTTTGCGATTCCCCCTAACCAAAAAAAGTATTTTTAGATAAAGCTCCATGTGTGTGTGTGTGTGTGTGTGTGTGTGTGTGTCAGTGAGTCCGTGTATCTTCTTTTTTTGTTGTTATTGTAGAGTTTAACGCCCGCTTACCACTGGCAATGACACAGGTGATACATGGAATGAAGATGGAGCAACGGTGAAATATAATGGCGGGGGAAACCGGAAGCCCAGAGAAAACTCGCTCCTGCGTCGCTTTGTCCACCACAAATCCACATGCGGCAGCTTGGGATTGGACCCGAGCCGCCTAGGTAAGATTCGAGTGGTCTAATCCGTGTCTGTGAGCATAACTCAAAAACAAAAAATCGTAAAATACCACACTTGGTATATAAGTTTCGTATCCTCCAAGGCTGTGACACGAAGATTTTAAGGAAAACCCCCCAATCCAAACTACCCTTTTCATGGAAAGTTTTTCGAAAATTTTGAATTTATCAAAAATGCATATAAAGATTTTGATTAAAATACTGTATTTTAACAATGTTTACTTGACAAATAAAATGCATATCACGAAGGTTCTGGGAATAGCCTCTGAACACGTAGATCTCGTTAAAACACACAATTTATGTCATTAACATTTTTCTCGTGGATTTAACCATTTTTGAGATATTCCTTGTTATTGATTTTAGTTTCAAAGTACTAACTCCTGGCAATGCACAGAAAGGAATTTAAACCATATGACAACGTGTTTATTTGTTTGAATGAACAGGAGTTGACAAGTTCCTGTATGAAAAAAGTGTTTTAAAGCTGAAACCAATAACAAGGGAAATCGCAAAAACGAGCAACTCCACAAAAAAATGTATATAACTTAAATTGTGTGTTTTAACAAGCTCTTCATTTTATGTTGAGTAAGTTTTTCTCTGTCTATTATGGTTTGCCAGTTATACAAAATTCCGTAAAATTGGTCCAGAATAAAGTAATCATCAGACGCTATTCCCAGAAAATTCAAGGTATAGATTTTATTTGTCACGTAAATATATTTAATATACAATATTTTAATCAAAATCGTTAGTATTTTTTGAGAAAATCAAAATTTAGGAAAAATGTTCCATGTAAAGGGTAGTTTGGGGTGGGGAGATTTTTCTCAAAATCTTCATATCGCATTCCTGGAATATACTAAAATTAAATACTAAGTTTGGTATTTTACCAACTTTTCATTTATGAGTTATCGTGTTCACAGACACACACACACGCGCGGATCTTCTTCTGACTTTTTTTTTATACAGGGGCCCTAAAACATATATTTCCGCTGAAATCTCTGTATCGAAATTTTGGATGAAGTGCCATACCTTCTCAATACATTATGTACATATTACATATAAAGAAAATAAAAAAATGTAGATCTCATTAAAACACACCATAAACTTATATAGCTTTTTTGTAGAGTTATCCAAAATTGGTTTGTTGGTTTCAATTTTAAGCTATGGAAGTTCCATTTAAAGACACGGGAAGACCTTTTTTCTGGTGTAGCCCTTTTTTTTTTTTTTCTTTTTTTACTCCTGATAAGCAAAGAGTGTGAAATTTCTATTGTGTATATAGTGACCGGCTTTTAAAGGTCTTGGCAATCCTTTAAGGCTTTGAATTCCCTTATTTCCCGTCAACTTATAAGGAAGCGAGTAATAAGATTAATTATGCTTATATTTATTAGCATGATGCAGATGAAACTTTAATCTTTTAAATAAAAGGTTACTTGCAGAACAACTAGAGAAAACCATGTGAATGAAACATTCAGATTTTTAATAATCAGTAATAACACATTACAATGCATTTTGTGTGTTCACAACACACTCTGAACATAATGACTTTTAGCATCTCAAACGCTGTGCAATTCTAAATAACTGTACTTAAATGCGACTGAAGTGTTCTTCTGCGTTAAGGATTTTTTTTTTCAGAAAACAATGGATTAGCATTGCTCACGAACGAGGTCCCAAATCACTGAATCAGAGTACTGCACGTAGGCTTTGGGGACGTTTATAGCTTACGTGTCGCCAGGGAGGGACAAGGCCCCCCAAAATTACTCTTACATGAATCATTATTAGAAACTTTTGATTTTCTCAGAAATGGCTCTAATGAATCAGACTTATGTGTAAGATATTTTCATGAAAAATTAAATGTATATCCTGAATGTTCTATGAGTAGCCTTTGAAGTACTATTCCCTCTTGATGTCTTTTCCAGAACGGGTAGAGTAAATCATGTGAATGGAACACAAGAGATTGTTATATAAAACTTTGTATTTAAGTGTAGTGTGCTCCAAATATGCGACTGAAGATATTTAGGAAAAGCTCCTCGCCCCATACTGCCCTTTACAAGCAAATTTTTTCCCCAAAATCACAGATTTTGATTAAAATGTATGTCCCTGAAGCTCTCTTGATTCTTATGACTTTTGTATTACTGGTAAACCGTAAGAGATAGATGAAAACTTACTACACACAAACGTAGATCTCGTTAAAACACCAATTTGTCATATACAATGTCTATAGATTAACCAATTCTGATATATTCCCTGTTATTGATTTCAATTTTAAAATACCTACTTAAACATTTCTCAAACGGGATTCCTCATCTGTTTCATATCTTGTTTGCTTTTCTCCTGACTATGGAAAGAGAACAGAATTTCAATGCTAATTGCATAGCGACAACTTTCATGGGATTTGACCGCTGTAACCTAGTGTTTTCCCTTATTTGGTTTCTACTTATAGGGATCATAGTATTACGAGCATTTCTGCTAATGTTTGTTTGATTAGCACGTGCAAATAAAAGAAACTTTTTGTAAGACAAGTTTTCAGAACAGATGAAAGTTATGTGAAAGGAACACATCAGATTTTTTTTCATGGAGTTAACCATTTTCGAGATATATGTTGTTATTGGTTATAAATTACCTAATATTTTTCTTGATTTTTTTTCTTCCTCTACTCCTGACCTTGCAAAAGGAACCGAAGCTCAAAATGAATACACCAGCTCTGAAAAGATTTGGTTATCGCTTAAGCCTATTGTTTGCCTTGACCCAGGAAATATATAATAATACGATGTTTTAGGGAATAGAATTTATCATGATTTTGATTAAACAGACAGAAGAATAATTTCTTTTAATTGTTTCATTTGTATAGCCTAAGGTCATATTGGGGGCTTTGCACTAGAAACAACTCGTTGTCTGTAGCCTCTTTTAAATTGTTTTATTTTCCTCAAACACTTTCACTCTCACATAAATGCTTGCAGAACCTGTGTTGAATAGGGAATCATTCTGGTCAAAGAAAAATTTCCCGCCCCAGGGGACCTCGAACCTGGGACCTCCAGGTGACAAGTCAGCTCGCTGACCACTCGACCTCGGAGGCAGTCTAGTAATTTTTTGCAAGACTAGCTTGATGTAGATAGGTGAAGTAAAGTGATGTGAATGGAGAAACATCAGCTATTTCAGAAACTAGGCTCCAAAGGAAGAACCTTTCGTCCAAAACGATAACGGGGGAAACGGCCGCTGTGTGTGATACCTTGAACTAATGAGCCGCGATAGGATCGATTTAACAAACAGGTGCTGGAAATCGAAACAAATGAATGTCATACATCTTTCATTGTTACTTCTCTTAGTTATACAGCAGGTGAGAAGTGACCACTATACCAGTACCAGGATTCTCTAGGCACGTGAGTGTGCCAACAGTTGCAGTTGGTAACCTTGATAGAGTATCATGGAGCTTTGTTTTGTCTTCTAGGTGCTGCAGCGAGACCAAAAACCGGTACTATTCGGCACCACCATGGGATTAAGGTGAGTTTTTTTCCGCTATTTTTCTCATATGACAATTTGCATTTAACAACGCGTTGAATATCGAATAAGTGTGGCTTGATTATAGATCATTTATTACTTGTCGGACTTTTATGGACAAAAATACATTTTTATGCTCATATATTGAAATGTGTTCATTTGCTGTTAAAAATCTGTATCGAAATGAAAACCATTTTCATTTCGATACAGATTTTCACGCTTGCGCGCTGCCCTACTAATGGCTGTTCTCTGCCTGCTAATCCCCATAAACTTACAGAAACATCTTAGTCTACAATAATCTCCAAGAATATTTGATTATATATAAGAACTATAAGAAATACTATTATTAGTTCCTGATTCTAAACTCATAATATTAGTAAGCTATTCAAATTAGGCCATTTCATTGGCATCACGGAGACGAGGAAATCAATAACCCAGAGCATGCGCGCTAGCTCTCTTTCCAAACAATATGTTTATTTTTACGAGAATAATTATATTTACATACCTTTTTCAGTATATATGTATTGTCAAATGCTTCGTCAATGAAGGCTTTAATTCCATTTGGTGAAAACATTTTCGTTTTTTTCCCCCGACTGTTCGCTACCGATTTCTGTTTTAACAGAGAGAACAACTTCTTAAATTGGCATATATCAATTCCATGTATCACATTTAGAGGAACTTTCGATACTGAATAATTTTTCCACAAGATTGGGGATTTCATTTTTTACTTTCTCTATACGGACTATGTACATAGTGTACAGAGAAGGTATTGCACTCCACCAAAAATTCGATTCCGAGATTTCACCGGAATTATATGTTTTAGGGTACCCTTTATCTAAAAAAAATATTTTCAGAAAAAAGTCCGTGTGTCCGTGTGTGTGTCCGCGTGTCTGTGAACACGATAACTCAAACACGAAAAGTCGGTAAAGTACCAAACTTGGTATTAAAGTTTAGAATCTTCCAGGGATGCGTCACGAAGAATTTGAGAAAAATCCCCCCACCCCAAACTACACTTTACATGGAACTTTTTTTCGAACATTTTGATTTTCTAAAAAATGGCTCTAACGATTTTGATTAAAATATCGTATATTAAAGATATTTACCCGACAAATAAAATATATATTTTGAATTTTCTGGGAATAACCTCTGAAGACTACTTTAATCTGAGTGAATTTTCCGGAATTTTTTATAACGGCTAAACCGTAAGAGATAGACAAAATCGTACCACACAAAAAATGTAGATCACATTGAAAGACACAATTTATGTTGTATACATTTTTTCTTGTAGTTGATCGTTTTTGAGATATTCCTTGTTTTTGTCTTCAGGGTCGAAAATCTTAAATTTTCTCATACAGGAATTTGTCAACTCATGTTCATACAAACAAAAGAACTTCAGTCACATAGTAACCAGCTTTTGACTATCGCTTTAACCTATGCTACTCCCTTATTTCCTTTCAACTTACAAGGAAGACGATAGTAAGATTATTTCTGCTAATTTTTCTAGATTAGCATGAAGTAAATAGAAGCATAAGCTTTTTAGGAATCATTTGTTGCAGGGATATAGAGAAAGTCATGTGAATGGTACACATCAGATTTTTTTGACATTTCTTCAAAGTAAACTATAAGGCCATTTTCCGAGAATGAAGTTACATATTTTGTTATTCTCCATGCCATGAATTTATCATATAACTTTTCGTAGATCTTCTGTTGATTTCTGCGGAAGTAACTTGTTAACAACATTAGTCAACCTCAATTGTTATATCAGGAGTCGTGGAACTAAATTCCATATCATTATCACTAGGTCAAAATACCTCAGTGTCCATCTTGCAAATCAAATATCACCTTGAATAGAATTTCGTTTGTTATCGACGCATGCATACAATACGCATAGCGATCGGCGGAGTTCATCTTTCGTATTAGGATATATAAATATTAACTATTTATTGTATATCTACATGTAGAAAAAATTATGTATGCATATAATGCATGTATCCATAAATAATTATGTAATGCTTTTATGCTGCCAAACTTTTAAAAGTTCTATAAACTCGTAAATGTTTTAAAGGTAAATTGCAATTTGCATAAAGATGTCATAGGCGTTGCAAAACAATTATGAGTTAGAAATAATGAACGGAAAGTATGGTTCAGATTCAGGGCAATGGCATAGCGTGGTGTAACGACTATGGTATGCCATTCGAAGTGTAATGTTTAAAAACCCTGATGTGTTCCATTCACATGACTTTCTCTACCTATTCTATAACCAAGCTATTCTTTCCCAGTATCCTACTGATCGAGATAAGCATTAGTAGAAATTGTCTTATTGCTTGCTTCCTTGTAAGTAGAAGGGAAATAAGGGAATACACTAGGCTAAAGCGATAGATAAATCTTTTAAAAGTCGATTGCTGTGTGAACAATTGAAGTTCGGTTCGCTTTGTACTTCCAGAAAAACAAAAGCCAGATGAAACGAAAGGTGGTCCCATCCGAGATGACAATTTAAAATTGAAGCCAATAACAAGGAATATCTCGGAAATAGTCTACTTACAATACAAATCTGATGTGTTCCATTCACATGACTTTCTCTACCTGTTCTGCAAACACGCTATTCTTACAATAGATTATTTCTTTCTCCTCGTCATGCTAATCGAGATAAACATTATCAGAAATGGTCATATTACCTGCTTCCTTATAAGTAGAAGGGAAGTAGAGGAATACACACGGCTAAAGCGATATTTAAATATTTTAAAAGCCGCTTGCTATGTGAACAATTGAACTTCGGTTCGCCTTGCATTTGCAAAAAACAAAAGACAGACAAAATGAAAGTTTAAAAATGAAATAAATAACAAGAAATATCTCGGAAATGGTAAATTCTACAATAAAAATGTATATGACATAAATCGTTTATTTTACAAGATCTACAATTTTTGTATACTACGTTTTTGTCCATCTCTTATAGTTTACCAGTTATGCAAAATTAAGAAAAAATCATTCAAAATAAACAGAAGCTACTCCCAGAAGATTCAATATATAACTTTTATTTTCGATGTAAATAGTTTTAGTATACGGAATGTTTGAGAATTATTTAAAAAAAATGTTTCAATGTGAAGAGTGTTTGGGATCGAAGAATTTTCTTGAAAATCTTCGTGTCGTATCCTTGGAAGATACCAAAAATACCAAGTTTTAGTTTTTGAGCTTGCTGTCTACAGGCAAACACACGGACCTTTTTCTAAAAATACTTTTTTTGGACTTATGTGACCACAAAATATATATTTCCGTTGAAACCTAGACATCGAATTTAGGGTGCAATAGAATACCTTCTCTATTCACTATGTACATAGTACGTGTAGAAAAAGTAAAAAATGAGAAAGTGTTCGAACCAAAGAAAATGAAAGCGAATGCTTTAAATCAAACACTCGAAATACTCGAAGCATATTGTAAGAGTGAATAAGGTTTTCTCAACTTGTTCTGCGTCATATCCGTAAAACAAATGGATCGCTCATTGTTTCTCTAGTTGTCATTTTGCGGAAGATAATTTTGACAGTTACTGGTTCTGCCCCAATATAAGAGAAACAAAATATGTTTCAAAAACCTGTTTTCTTATGTTGTTGGTCATGACTGTGCTGAGTGGAAATTAAGTTGTCCAGTATATCAGGCGAGGTAGCACGAAATTAAGTGGGCTTTTCCGGGTTGAATATGGGAGACACACGCCATATTTCGTTACTCAATCAAATTCCCTCTTTTAATGGTCCAGCACTCTCAATGTTGCCACAAAACGCAAGACCTTGTTTCCCTCTGTTATACCTCCCCATGAAACACATTACGGGCAGCTCATATGAATGTGCCAGGGTTCTTACCTACTCAGTATGTTTTTCAATGGTTACTTTAATAATGGTTAAATTACACATAGGGCGTGTAGAGAAAGTAAAAATTAGAATTATTACAATTAAGAATAGTATTAAACAGAAAGATGGACGTGAGGATATAATAGGACCCAATCCACATTCAAAGGGAGATTTTTACTTTCTCTATACGCACTATGTACATAGTGTATAGAGAAGGTATTGCACACCACCAAAAAATTCGATACCGAGATTTCACCGGGAATATATGTTTTAGGGTCCCCTGTATCCAAAAAAAGTATTTTCAGAAAAAGGTCCGAGTGTGTGTCCATGTGTCAGTGTGTCCGTGTGACTGTGAACACGATAACTCAAAAACGAAAAGTCGGTAAAATACCAAACTTGGTATTTGAGTTTAGTATCTTCCTGGGATGCGACACGAAGATTTTGAGAAAAATCCCCTCACCCCAAATTACCCTTTACAAGGAACTTTTTTAAAAAAATTTTGATTTTCTAAAAAATGGCTCTTAACGATTTTGATTAAAATATCGTATATTAAAGATATTTACCTGACAAATAAAATTTATATCTTGAATTTTTTGGGAATATCCTCTGAAGACTACTTTATTCTGTGTAAATATTACAGAATTTTGCTTAACTGCTAAACCGTAAGAGATGGACAAAAACTTACCACACAACAAATGTAGAGCACCTTAAAACACACAATATATGTTACATACATTTTTTTCGTGGAGTTGATTGTTTTTGAGATATTCCTTGTTTTTGGTTTTAGCTACAAAAACATACTTTTCTCATACAGGAATTTGTCAACTCATGTCCATACAAACAAAGGAACTTCAGTTACATAGCAACTAGCTTTTGATTATCACTTTAATCTATGGTACCCCCACCCTATTTCGTTTCTACTAACAAGAAAGCAAGTAATAAGACTTTCTCTGTTAATTTTTTCTCGATTAGATGAAGTAAATAGAATAATTTGTTGCAGAGATGTAGAGAAAGTCATGTGAATTGAATATATCAGATTTTTTTCACGCCCTTCAATAATTGTTTTTGATACAATAGATGAGCTACCTGTCTTTAGGCACATAGATGCCTCGTAAAACTTATGATAGAAAAATTAATTAAATGTTTAGGAAATACGAAAATGAGAGATTACTCTAAGGGATTATTTAATATGCCGCTGAGTAATATGAACGGATAAGTGTAAAGATTGAACTGACAATGTCTTTGAGCTTCCTCAGTCGCACGGTCAACAGAAAAACTTTTGCAATACAAAAAATAGTAAGCAATATTTAAAAAAGGAAACGTTAGAGAGACCTATTTCCGGAGAAACTCTTTCAGTTAACCAATAAAATCTTGCGTGATCCTTTCATGAGACTTTGTCTATCTGTTCTGCAAAAAACTGCTCTTCAAAATGTCTGCTTCATGTTAAACAATCAACATTAGCAGAAATTAGCTTATTACATACTTCCTTATAAGTAGAACGGAAATTAGGGAATCAGAATTTTTTAGAGAAAGAATGGTGGATATATTCGGATGCAATTTTGTAGTGTGCAGTAATGACAGTGAAATCTATTTACAAATAGTTACACTCCACGGATGTTCAATTGCACAAACAGGGATCTTTAACATTAAGGAAGCTGCCATTAGACCCAAGCTCAAAATTTTGATTGTTACATCTTCAGTGATACACAAGTTTTACTTGCTGCTATAAATAATAAATATAATTTAAAGACTTTGCCTGCAGAAATTAGTTATAACATGATATCCTATGAGAAACGTATTTATCATGGATACGAAAGAGGAAACGAAAGAACAGATTAATTGACAGAAATGCTGCTACCTCTAATTTAAGTTTTAGCTACAAGTTATGTTCCATTCTTACGTTAGTAATAAACTTGAGAATATTGGAAAGCATTGGAACGAACAATGGAGGTGCAGCTGTAAAGGGATCACCAAGAAAGAAGTATTCTTTTCAATGGTTGTATATCGACTATGCTGCAAAAATATCACACTAAACTTAATATTCACACAATTTTTGTCAAGGTACGGTAAATTCTATTTTTATTTTGAAGAAATCGAGATGCAAAGACCGAGCGAGTATGAATGTAAATATAGCAAACTGTTGAACATATTTTATTTTACTGCCCAGTCCTAAAAGAAGGATCTTCGACGCACACTTAAATGTTTATAATATTAGATTTGACAAACCAGTATGATATATTACGAAAAAATTACTGTCATAGGAATTGCAAAAAGTTATAAGGTTCTTTTTGTAATTTAAATTTTTTCTTTCATCAGCATGACATATTGTACTTAATAGTGCTGAAAATTAATTTGTATTTATAACTATAAACCTAATTAACTCGGGTGATATAGGGTGTATACACTTGTATATTCTAGGAATAAATAAATGAGTCTTTCTAATTTTTAAAAAACTATCTCTAGTATGCGATCCAACGCCTCCTTCCGGCAACTAGCCATAGTCTCTGTCACGCCGCACCGAGCACCATCACAGATACTTCCAACACTAAAAGAAACCCAGTGGTATGAAGGATGAATGAAATGACAATCTAAATGACACGTACGGGCAGGAAATTCGAATGATGAAACTAACCTACCCAGCATTTGCCTAGCACCCTGGGGAAACAATGGGGCTGGTAGGCCGACCACGGGAAGCGACCTACAATGAAGCCGCTCGGTGCCTCTACCTCAGGTAGCTATATTAAACAACTGCACACGATGTGATGTTACCGAACACGCCTAAGGCACCACAAGTGATGTTGTGAACAAGAGTGAGCCTGTGTCACGGTGGCCAAGGCCAGTCTCCCAGGAGTTTCTGTGATTCCCCTCGTGTCCTGTGACGGATAATGGGGCAGCTCCTAGCGCTTAGATTTCCCGCGAGACATGAGGTCCTCCTGATTAACTACTCGTCCTGCCTGTAGCATACACTCGCATCTTAGATACGCTGCTTTTAAATCTTGTGGGTCTGGCTCGTAGTAGTCCACGTGCTTTCCGACTGCTTAAAGCTATTCAAATAAAAGAAAATTTAATGTGTTCCATTCACATGCCTTTCTCTACCTGTTCTGCAAACAAAATATTCTAACAAAAGATTATTACTTTATCAACATACTCCATGCTAATCAAGATAAAGATTAACAGAAATGGTGTTGTAAGTAGGAGGGAAATAAGGGAGTTCACCAGGCTAAAGCCTTAAGGCGGTCGTATGTAAACAATTGAAGTTCGGTTCGCTTTGTATTTCATGAAAAAACAAATGAGAGACGAAACGAAGGATAATACCGTCTGAAATGATACCTAGTTTAAAATCGAAACTAATAATCAGAAATATCTCGGAAACGGTTAACTCTAAAACAAAAGTGTATATAACATAAATTGTATGTTTTAACCAGAGCTACATTTTTTGTATAGTATCTACGTTTTTGTCTAATTCTTAACCAGTTATTCATTGTGGATGAATTTTGTCGAATTTTGTATATCTCGTAAAAGGCTATTCTCAGAAATTCCAAAATATATTTCGTTTGTGCTATAAATAGCTTTAATATACGGTATTGTAATCAAAATCGTAAGAACTATTTTAAAAAAAAACAACTTTTTCCAAAAATTTTCATGTAAACACCTGGGTGCGCGATTTTCTTAAAAATCTTCGTGTTGCGTCCTTGGAAAATACAAACTTAAATAGCAAGGTTGGTGTTTAACCTTCTTTTAGTTTTTGAGCTATGCTGTCCACAGCTATACACTTGGACGTTTTTCTAAAAATGTTTTTTTTTTTTTCTTTTTTACTCCAGAGACTTTAAAACACACTTCCGTTGAAAAGTCGACATCGAATTTCTGAGTGAAACACAGCATCTTCTTTAAATACTGTGTACATAGTACGTGTAGAGAAAGTAAAAAACGCGAGCTTACTACCAATTATCGTATACTTTCATCACTCTTCTGCGTACTAAGTACATAGTGTATAGCAAACCTATTGTACTCCACCCAAAAATTATCAAGTTTTCACCGGAAATACGTGATTTGAGGCCCTTAAATCCAAATAAAGTATTATTAGAAAAAGGCCAGTGTGTGCGTGTGTGCGTGCGTGCGTGCGTGCGTCTGCTTGCCTGTCTGTCTGTCTGTGAACAGCATAGCTCAAAAACGAACAGTCCGATAAATACCAAACTTGGCAATTGAATTTAGTATCTCCTAAGGATGCGTCTCGGAGATTTTCAAGAAAAGCCATCACCCCAAACTATCTTTTAGATAGAACAAGTTTTGAAAATTTTGATTTTCTCAAAAATAGCTCTAATGGTTTTGTTTAAAATATCGTATATTAAAGATACGAGGTACGTCCAGAAAGTAAGTTCCGTTTCAATTTATCTCCGCTGCAGCGTTGCGATCGCAGTTCCGCGCATGCGCGGTAGACGCTCTGTATCAAGGAGAAGAAACGTGCGCCATTTTGAGATCGCTGTCAGCCACATACGCTTTGTTGTGCTTGTTTACAATGTCGGTTTTGATTGAAAATCCCGCCGCTTGTGAAATCAGATCCGTGATAGGCAAGTGCAACCAATTGAAATTTATCGGCAAATTTGTGAAGTTTACGTACAAAATGCGATGAGTGATTTAATGGTGAGAAGATGGGTCCGACAGTTCAATGAAGGACGTAGTGAAGTGCACGATGAACGAAGTGGGCGTCCATCTTTGGTTACAGAAGAACTGGTTCACACGATTGATGACAAGATCCAGGAAAACCGCAAGTTTACAATTAGTGCTCTTGCTATGGAATTTCCCCAGAGCTCATAATCACTAATTCATGAAATTGTTACCGAAAAACTGAAATTTCGTAATCTTTGCTCTCGTTGGGTACCAAAGATTTTTACTGAGCAACGCAAAACAAAACGGAGTTTTTTACCCGTTATGATGAAGACGGCGAAGAATTTCTGACGCAGATAGTCACAGGAGATGAGACTTGGGTTTCTTACGACACCCCTAAAAGTAAGCGGCAATCAATGGAATGGAGGTACACTTCATCCCCAGCAAAGGTTAAGCCGAAACAAATCTTGACACCTCGAAAAATGATGCGCACAGTATTCTGGGAGTGGAAAGGCATCTTACTCATTGATTTCTTACCGCGTGGTCAATCACAGCAGATGTTTATTGCGAGACACTTAGGAAGTTGCGCCGCGCAATACAGAATAAGCGCCGAGGATTGCTGTCAAAAGGTGTTGTTTTTCTTCGCAACAACGCACAACCCCACACTGCAAATGTGACGAAAAATCTACTATAGGGATTTGGCTGGGACGTGTTTGACCATCCTCCGTTCAGCCCTGACCATGCTTCTAGCGACTTTCATCTGTTCTTACATCTCAAGTCTTTCCTTGGCGGTCAACACTTCAACAATGACGAAGAGCTGAAATATAATGTGTCCAACTTTTTGAAGACACAGGCGGTAAACTTCTATGAAGAAGGTATACAAAAACTTGTGCCACGCTATGACAACTTCCTGCAAAATTTCGGCAGTTATGTGGAAAAGTAGTTTAAGAGTTGTAGAATTTTGTGCAATAAATAATTATTCTATATCTGTACACAATTTAATTTTATTACCAAACGGAACTTACTTTCTGGACTACCTCGTAATTTATGACAGATAAAATGTATATCTTGAATTTTCTGGGAATAACCCCTAAGATTTATTTTATTCTGAATGAATTTTGCTGACTTTTGCATACACGATAAACCGTAAGAGAGAGACAATTTTATTGATAATCTTTGTATCGAATCCTTAGAAGTTAAACATAAATACCAAGTTTGATATTTAACGCTCTTTTCGTTTTTGAGGTATGCTGTCCAGAAGCGCACACACGAACCTTTTTCTTAAAACACTATTTTATGATTCATTGTCAGGGGACCTCAAAACATAAATTTCCGGTAAAATCTCATCCTCGAATTTTTGGGCAGAATTCAATACCTTATCTAGCTACTATGTACTATATACATACGTGCTAGAGAAAGTAAAAGGCATATGTAAAATCTTACTTAAGCTTTATGAAATATAGTCAAACAGCACCGTAGACTTTAACAAGATAAGTTTATGTACAAAACAACGAACTGAGGAGTGTACGGCAACAAAGAAGTAATGAAATACAAGTACGCAATTTGACAGTTAAATGGGTAATATTTCTCCAAGCTGATGAGACATTTTTGCGGCTTACAATTAGGTTGTAACAAAAACACAAAAGGTTTAGCAGCAGTTAGAGAAGGGTTGAAAGGCAGTTCGAATGGTGCCAAAACACACGCCAAAGCAAAAGATGGCGCTTCCCCAGGCCCGCAAGAACACTTTATTTTAAAATCTGTTCCAGACGGGCCCAACAATGAATTAAGTTCCACACGATTAGCTCCAATTTTTGCTTCCACCCCCTCATCCCTTTATCTACCCCTAAGACTACTGCAACTGACATACAGCATTATATAAAGCATGGTTTGTGCAAGAGAATGGGTAAAGAAAAAAAAAATGAAGCGTCTAATGCCTGCACTAGCCTACTCTAATGACGCTCTCTGTGTAAAAGGGACGTTTAAAAAAAGACCTCAACCCCCTACCGATTGAATTATTATATACAGAGAGAAGATGATCTGCCTCTGTGTTAAAAATGCGAAAATTTCACACTTAAGTACTCCCTTTTACTTCTGCTGTTGAAAATAAAAAAACACCAACGTAGTTTTTCATGTAAAAATGAGCTCGGAACGATGCTTAACCCCTCCCTCTTTATTTCTAAAATACTATGGGGATGGAAGGGGGAAGGACAGTGCTGACTTTGTACCTACAATAGGAGAAACGGCTGTTCTTTTTTCCTTGCTTTTGTACTACAGAATGGGGGTGCGGTAATTAATTGTTAGACCCCAATCAGCTGGGCAAGTCAAAAAGTTACGTCCTCTGACTTCCCGAGATTAAAATATCTGATGTGTTCCATTCACATGGTTTTCTCTACATCTCTGCAACAATTCATTCTATTTACTTCATCTAATCGAGAATAAATTAGCAGAAATAGCCTTATTACTTGCTTCCTTGTAAGTAGAAGCGAAATAAGGGAGTAACATAGGTTAAAGTGATAGTCAAAAGCTGGTTGCTATGTCACTGAAGTGCCTTTGTTTGTATGGACAGGAGTTAGCAAATTCCTGTATGAGAAAAGTATCAGTTTTTCAAAGCTGAAACCAAAAACAAGGAATATCTAAAAAACGAACAACTCCACGAAAAAAATGTATATTACATAAATTGTTAGGTTTAACGTGCTCTACATTTCTTGTGTGGTTTCTGTCCATTTCTTGCGGTTTAGCAGTTATGCAAAATTCCGTAAAATTCATCCAGAATAAAGTAGTCTTCAGAGGTTACTGTGGAGAAAATTCAAAGTGTACATTTTATTTGTGGATTAAATATCTTTGATATACTTTATTTTAATCAAAATCATTACAGCCATTTTTGAGAAAATCAAACTTTTGGAAAAAAGGTTCCATGTGATGGGTAGTTTGGGGTGGGGTGATTTTTCTCAAAATATTCGGGTCGCAACCCTGGAAGATACCAAACTTAAATGCCAAGTTTGGTTTTGTCCGACTTTTTGTTTTTGAGTTATCGTGTTCACAGGAACACACACACACATACACACACAGACCTTTTTCTGAAAATGCTTTTTTTTGGATCAGGGGACCCTAAAACATATATTTCGGGCGAAATCACGGTATGGAATTTTTGGGTGGAGTGCAATACCTTCTCTAAACACTATGTACATAATACCTGTAGAGAAAGTAAAAATCTGATATGTTACACTTGCATGTTTTTTTCTAGCTGCTCTGCAAATTTCCTGCAAAAGGTTAGTCTTCTTTCTCCACCCTCGAGATAAACATTAGCAGAATGTTCGTATTACTTAGTTCATTATAAGCAGAAGGGAACTAAGGTAAAGCATAAGGCTAAAGTGATAGCCAAATAGTTTAAAAGCTATCATTATGAGATTGTCATTCCAAATCGCTTCTTTACTTGGCCAGGAGTAGAACAAAAGAAAACCGGACACTTCCTGTCTGAGAATAGTGTAAGTATTTCCCACCTGAAACCAATAATAAGGCATATCTTGGATACGGTTACTTTCACAACAAAAACGTAACGGTGTGTTTTGACGAGATCTACATTTTATGTGAAGTAACTATTTATCGATCCCTTACGGTTTACCAGTTATACACAATTTTGCATCCAGCATAAACATGTCTTCAGAGGCTAGTCCCAGAAAACTGAAGATATAATTTCACTTGTCATGTAAATATCTTTATTCTAAGACATTTTAAGCAAAAAGTTTACAGCCATTTTTGAGAAAATTAAAATTTTCGAAAATTTCGTCATTTAAATGGTATTTGGGAGTGGGGAGATTTTCTTGGAAAGATACTAGAAGATACTGAACTTAAATTTCAAGTTTGACATTTAACGGACTTTTCGTTTTTGAGCTATGCTGACACACACACGCACACGCACATACATACATACATACATACATACATACATACATACATACATACATACATACATACATACATACATACATACATACATACATACATACATACATACATACATACATACATACATACATACATACATACATACATACATACATACATACATACATACATACATACATACATACATACATACATACATACATACATACAGATAGGCACACGTACGCACACATACACGAGCGCACACACACGGGCATTTTTCTACAAATGCTTTTTTTTTATTCAGGTGGTTCTAAAACATGTATTTCCGATGAAATATTAGTATCAAATTTTGGCTCCATTACAATACCGTCTCTATACACTATGTGCATAGTGCTTGTAAAGAAAGTAAAAATAAATCATCCATACTTATAAAGTACTTTAATATCTATTACTGATCATCAGAAATGGTTTTACACTAGCTTTTTAATATTCCTTGTGCACAAAGCCTGTTAGCCCTTTAGAATTTAAAGCTATTTTCATGCTTTCTGTTTTTCACATTTTTATATGTTCAAAATGTTCCACCCGATGGAATTTTTGTTCAATTTTATTCATTTTTTTCAAATTGTGTTCAATCTTATAAGTATTAAAATGATGGTCGTGATTTTGCCCTATCGGTTATACCTGGAGGAATATAAATTAAAATAAATACATACTCTAGAGTAAAATAATATAATAAAATTGGTGAAAAATATATCTAAACTAAAACATCAATAATAAATATGTTTCAACATTTGTTGTGAAATATTTCTTAGAGTTAAAAGTGATATATCAGGAAAATTGTGCTATTTTCATTGTGTGACGTATTTTTTGTTTATCACTAAAATAATCAGTTGAATAATTAATAACCTAAAACCTGCTAGAGATACAGCAACGAAAAGGCATGTATATGCTTACTGTTTGGTCATTAGTAATATTGTATAAATATCAAAAGTATAGGTTCGTTAATATGGAATTTAGAAATTTCGCCTACGGGTATCTCCCATTAATGTTAGAAAGAGCCCCAAAAGGGGTAACCTCAGCCTTGCTACATATATATGCAACAACCTAGCATGCTGTTTATAGGCACGCACGAAAACGGACGTGCGCGCACACACACATGTACTTTTTTTTTTTTTTTGAAAAAAGGTAGCCATTTCACGGACCACAGATTGACAGTTTTAATACATTATTCCGGATAAATAAACATCTCTTGCGTATTAGAGGTTTGAAATATGAGTTTTTATAACATTGTTCGAAAAAAAAACTTCTGGTATTATTGGGGAAGTCAAATTACAAAATAAGCAGTATAATAGACCAGCATGTGTGAAATTATGCATGTTATAATGCACCAGAATAAGACAGTCTATAATTGTTTAAACGAGCTGGTCAAGGATAAAGGGTTGTTCAAACAACCAGTAAGAACCGGAACGAGAACGGGAATATTGAAATACATGTATTTAAATGGAAGCGTTCACAATTGCCAGGAAGTCTCCCCCGAGTCCCGGGAACGGGAAGCATATCTTTCCAAGTTTTAAGCTACACGTTCTCGTTACCGAGCTCGGCATATTAGGTACATATTGTGCATTAATTACACTTCAATGTTGAGATTATTCTAAACGGCCGTGACATGTAACACCCGCTAGAACTCACTTTAGTCCCATTCTTTCAAATTATACCGTTGGTTAATCCATATTATGTTGCCTGAATTGGAGACAGATTAAAAATTCATTTCTCAGTTAAAATAGTTTGATGTATTCACATAACTTTCACGAGCTGTTGCGTATACATACTGTTCTTATAATATATTATTTTTATCTACATGTTAATCAAGATAAACATTAGAAATAATGGTCTTCTTACAGAAGTAAGTAAAAGGAAAATAAGGGAATACGCTAGGCTGAAGCGATAGTCAAATAATTTAAAAGCTGATCGCTATGTGAAACAATTAAGGTTCCGTTCGCTTTTGTTCCCGTTTTAGAAAAGGTAATTTAAAATTGACACCATTCACAAGAAATATCTCAAAAACGGTTAACTCTCTAAGAAAAATGTATGCGACATAAATTATGTGTTTTAACAAGATCTACATTTTTGTAGAAAATGCCTTTTTTGTCTATCTCTTACGGATTAATCATTATGCAAAATTCTGCAAAACTCGTCCAGAATAAACATGTCTTCACAGGCTATTCCCAGAAAATTTTAAATATATATTTTATTTGTAATGTAAATATCTTTAATATAAAGAATTTTAATGCATATTTTTAGTCATTTTTGAGAAAAGCAATTTTCAAAAATGTTCCATGTAAAGGGTAGAGGGATTTTCTTGTAAATGTCCATGTCGCAACCTTGGAAGATACTTAACATAAATATCAAGTTTCGTATTTAATGGTCTTTTCGTTTTGGGTTATGCTGTCCACACACACAAACATACACACCCCCAAAAGTAACATTTTCTAAAACTGTTTTTTCGGGCTTACGGGACCTCAAAACATTTGTTTCTGGTGAAATCTCGACATCGAATTTTTGAGTGGAATACAATACCTTCTCTAGCTACTGTGTACATTGTGTGTGTGCGTGCGCGTGCGCGTGCGCGTGTGTGTGTGTTAGAGAAAAAAGTAAGTGAAATCGCCAGAATAGAAGACCCGTTCTCGTTGCTGGGTTAATGTGAACTAAACTCTTGTGCTCTACATGGCTTCCCGTTCTAGCTTTCGTTCTGGTTACCGTTCTCTGGTTATTATGAACCAGCCTTTATGTTTAGTAAATTTATATTATTAGGTAATGTTATTCAACATATGACACTCAGTTAAAATAGCAAGAGAAAGAGAAATATGAAACGTAGTTTTTGTTTTTAACTAACGTATAATATTTTAATTACATTCATTTAAATTATGTAGCAAATTTTCATGCACATACACGGTTCTCCAGATGAAGTGCTTCAGATAACTGCAGAAAGACAATTGCAAGGCTGATTCATGGTTTACTGTGTCACCGTAACAAACCATGTTGTACGACAGGATTAAATGTGGTAGATAAGTGCAGGTTAACCATATTTGTTATGAAAGTTATAGAGTTAATATTGATAGTATGAATAAGAAAATATATTAATCATAGGTATAGTCAGACGGAAAGATTCAATGCTATAGCCGGGATTTGAACCACAGATCTCCCCGTCTCTAGCCGATTGCTCTACCACTGAGCTACCATGGCAACACGCCGGCATAGCACTAAATTTCTCAACTGACTCACAAGTTTCCCGGTAAACCATAAGATGATGTCAAATTATGCGGGTCAGTTGAGAAATTCAATGCTATGCCGGCATGTTGCTATGGTAGCTCAGTGGTAGAGCAATCGGCTCGAGGCCGGGAGATCCGTGGTTCAAATCCCGGCTATGACATTGAATCTTTCAGTCTGACTCTACCTATCCAATTCCTGTCCTACACAGGGCTTGTGAGAAAAAACAAGTAATTCACTATATTGATAATAGTTTTGATCCCATAATTGTGGTAACTAGTAATAATACATAGAATTTTGCTGTTACTTTAATACCGAGAAAGTTGAGAATCATTTGCATACTCGACATGGTCTTATATTACTTTTACATTACAAATTAGCTTGGATAGACAAAGTATATAGAAACCTTTCCTCGAGATATTTTTTTCATTTCTGCAATGACATTCCGGAATATTTCCTGATCACTAACATGTTCGGATTTATTAAAAAGGTATGTTATGCATGAATTCATCATTTTGCAATCTGGTTCCAGATGTAACAACCATTCTTGTTACTTGCCCTTAATTAGCATTACCAGATCCTTTCTCATGATAATATTCAGGTTTAACGTCTCTAAAAGTCTAAGCTTTTATGCTGTTTTCCCTGGTTTGTCAGCAATTAATCCTCTTGTAGCTAAATCAGTTATAACATCATCTGTGGAGACATGAAGAAGTGCTTCCAAAGCGCGTTTTGTGCACTTTCCAAAATTTTGCCTCCTGCATGTGTTACAATAATGGTAGCACCTCTTGATTCATGATTTCTGAATCTTTCCTTGATTTGCTGGCTTTCGTTCTTTGCCTTAAACAGTTGCTTTTCTCTTTCAAACCTTCTGGGTTTAGACCTTTTCTCTAGCACGTATTTGCAATGTACATAGAAGTAGGGGAGCTGTTGTATTTGATGCCGAGATTTCATCGAAAATACACGTTTTCAGATTCCTTGTATCCAATTAAGTATTTTAGAACCTATGTAAAAGTCCGTTATATACCAAACTTGGTATACAAGTTCATATCTTCAGGGATGCGACACGAAGATTTTAGTAAAATTTGGCGATTTGG
Source organism: Hymenopus coronatus (assembly GCA_030762935.1). Taxonomy (NCBI): domain Eukaryota; kingdom Metazoa; phylum Arthropoda; class Insecta; order Mantodea; family Hymenopodidae; genus Hymenopus; species Hymenopus coronatus. Next base: position 115,647,388 of record CM060890.1, read on the forward strand.
CGACCCCCAACTACCTTTTACATGGGACTTTTTCGAAAATGTTGATCTTCTCAAAGTGGCTTTAAAGATTTTGATTAAAATGTCATATTTTAAAGATATGTTCGTGATAAATGATTTCTGTAAATAGCCTCTGAAAAACGTCTTTATTTTGGATGAATTTTGCATAAGTGGTAAACCGTAGAGATGAACAGAAACCTACTGCACAAAAAAGTAGGTCTCTCTAAAACACATAATTTATCTCGTATGGTTTTTGTGAAGAGCGGACCGTTTCTGAGATTTCTTGTTATTGGTTTAGCCTTATAATACTTATACTCTTCCCATACGGAAATTCGTAAAACCATCTTTTAAAATACTTGAATATCGGTTAATGGTATTCCCTTCTACTTACAAGGAAGTAAGTAATAAGACAACTTCAGCTAATATTTATCTCGCTTAGCATGACATAGAAGAATAAGTGTTTTAACAATAATTTGTTAAAGAGATGTAGAGAAAGTTATGTGAATGGTACACATCAGAGTTTTATTTTAAAGCAATGATTCCCCTATTACCATACATGTTAGACGAAACTTTTGCGAAAATATTTTATGGAAAAAAATATACTGAGCGCCTTGTGAATATAACACAACATATTTGTTTTAGTATCTTACTTGTTAACTTAAAGTTAGGCGGCGCCGTGGCTGAGTCGTTAAATTAACTCGCCTCCCACTTAGGCGACTCGGGTTCGATCCCAAGCGCCCGCATGTGGGATTTGTTGTAAACGGAAACGGCATTTTTTCCGAGTCATCCGGCTTATCCCCTACTCAGTCCACCAATTGCTCCATTTTGCTTGTATTTCATATCATCCATTTCCTCACACTCGTGCGGAGGACGATGGATTTTTTCGGTCGTAAACACCCTTAGCATGGTTTCCTTCGGAAGGAAAGTAAAGCCGTTGGTCCAGTGACGTAGATTTAAGGCATGAAAAAACCCTCAACAGGCCTCTGAGCAAAATTCAGCGGTCTTTCACGCCCAGCATAGAATGGTACGCTGAAAACCACTGCAGTTAAAGAACGTCCATTAATAAAACGCCATTTAATTTCATTTCATGTTCATGCCTGACTGCGGGGTGACCACTCGCTTCATGTTCTTCATTCTGTGTTACGTGCCGTTGGCTTCTGATCCCTAGGCACCCCGCTGGTATGTCATAGAGAGGTGTCAGTCCTAAATAAGGGGAGGATAAGCCGACTACGAAATAAAAGTTGCTGTTTGATTAATGTAGTTTTATGCCCCTAAATATTTTCTTAAAGAAATTATCGGAAGAAGTTAAAAAGCGCACGCAACATGCCTTTCCTTTCTTAAAAGAACAGTTTTAACTGCGCCTAACATGAAAATATTTTTTTAAAAAAGAAATGAAGCGGAAGGTAAACTAATTTCTCTTCTTTTGTATTACAAGGAAGTAAATGATTTTTTTTATTTTAAGTAAGGCAATGCTGGCATTTTTATCAGTTTTGTTCCCGAATAATAATAGCAAAAACTCGCGTTGAGACTAATAATTTCCAGAGAAATAGTGACAGGCGTGCATTAAGTGCTCTGAAATTTAAATGAGAGGATGGTGCACGTAAACTTCCTGCCAGATTCGCGTGGCTCCTGTAAATTCCTTACATCGAAGGCAAAGAACGCGGACAAGAAGTTCCTCCTTTCCCCCAATTATCGGCGGAGGGGGTGAAGGGTGCTGAGGAAATGATATTCGTGTCAAGGCTTCGTTTAACATGAGTTGGATGCCTTGTTAACATTTTGAGTTACACCGCAACACGCGGGCCTCAGTGTTACCAACTTTGCCCAATGTTTGGAAGGGAACGTCTAGTTTTACATACATACATGTACTGCGGAATGTAAATTGGTTATGCCGTAGGAAATTCTTCAGCTAAAATTATAACGATGATCTAGTTTCATTATTTTTAACCGAAACTTTTCCGGAATCACTATTTTAATGAACACCTGAAACCAGAAGAAAATAGCTCATTATCTCAGATTTTTTCCTCCATTTTTTTCGTTCGTAAGGTTTCGTTTATCTAATCAACGTTAATTTCCACTCAGTCCTTTTGTCTTTTATTAATTTGAAACAAATTCCAAGAAACAAACTCGATAAAAGAATGTTCATTATCAACTGGCAACTGGTTAAAAGATAAATAAAACTCTTTTTAAAATTTAATATTGTAATTAGTTGTATGATTAATAAATAATGATTAAAAGATTAAATTACCCAAATCCTTAAATAAAGCATGAGTTAATAAACGAAAAATAAGCTAAATTAGCAATCATTATGGATAAAATTCTTATCATGAAACTTAGATAAAGCAATAATCTTCTTTAAATCATACCCAAAATTAGCCCCCAACCCTCAGTATATCAGCACCGTCGGTGTGCGTCGCCCCGTAGTGGCGTTAGATGCCAGTAAATCTACTGAGATGGAGATGTCGCTTTTTTTTTATTTCGTTTGTTTTTTATTACAGGGTGTCAAATATGAAGTAGAATTCCATCTTGGACGTTTGTTTTAATGTTGACTTATTTTGTTTTTATTTTTTGTGAGGGAGGTGAAAAGGAGAGAGGAACATGCAGTAGAAAAAGCGGGACCAAGGGAGGGTTATTTGTGTTACTTCGCCACTGTGGTCAGTCCTATTTCACCTTTTGGATAATTTTCATCGGTTGTGTTTGCAATTTTGTAGAATGAGCCGCCCTCAGCAGTGGGAAGATTAAGCCAACCACATTGACAGTGCTTCGTAGTGTTGAGGTGATAGTCAACAGAGGGACCTACAATATTAGTTGGTAACCTCAAACCGTGTGATAAATGGCTGCGTATCGCCGAAAATCAACTTTCAGCGTTTTGGCCTCGGGAAGCTGAAGCTCTTTACCTTTTTCAAGATCCAGTGGAGCGTTCCCGCTACCAATCAAACCATGCAATGGACCCGACCAACCACCATTGTAGGATCTGTAGGCTTGGCTGTAAGACTTGCTGAAGAGGGCTGCCCACCATTTGACCTTTTCACAGCTGGAGAGAATCCCGCATCTGCTTAGTCGATACCAGTCTGTCTCCTATGAAAACCACCGATCTGGTCCGGGTTTGAACCCGCAACCTTGAGATCAGAAGGCCAGCGCCTCACTAACTTAGTCAGCCAGACTGACAATATGAATGAAAGAACGATACTATATTCAAAGGAGCGATAAAAACAGTCTCTCTTAATGAATTCTATTCTAGCCCAATGTAATGGAAAGAGCGAATTCAAGTTATTGTAATAACTCCAGGACATGACAGCTCACAAGGAGCCTTGGCCTACCGCCCGCCCGCTGCGTCCCCCATCTCGGTTTTTGACAGACGTGCAGTATTCGAGGGCGAGACGTGGTCAGCCGGTTAATGCGGTCCTCATGACCTGGAGCCGCTACTTCTCCTTCAAGTAGCTCCTCAATTGGCCCCCCCCCAAGGGCCCTCACGAGGCTGAATTCACCCCGGTCCAGGGAATCGAACCCAGGTCTCACGCTTGGTAAGTAGCTGTGCTACCACCGCGCTAAGGAGACGACCAAGTCATTGCAGCGCTGATATACGTACCAGCCATAATATTAATTGTCTCCAGCGGTTCATCTGAAGCAGACTGAATACAAAGTCTAAGAAGTATGTTATGATATGCATTTATGAATTTCAAATAATCTTATAGTAATTAAAAATGAGATTTTATACATCAGTATAATAATTGGATCATATACACAATCATATTATATATTTTAATACAAAGTGTCTGTGCAAATATTATTCTTAAATAAGAACTAAGCCGTCTGTTCTGACTTCGAGATGTTAAACCTGGGACTGCCAACTGAACAAATGTTATCCTTTCTCTTCATAACCTTATTGACTGGTAGAAAAATACATTTATGCTAATGTGGAATCTGAAATTTATTATTATTATTATTATTATTATTATTATTATTATTTATTGCCGAGTGATTTTCCCGCATGTGGGATTTGTGATGGACGAAGTGATCTCTGGGTTGGTTTTCTCCGGGTCTTCCTGTTTCCTCCGCCACTCATTCCACTAATTGCTCCATCGTCACCTTTCCTATCATCTCTTCCGCTTGCATTTCATATCGTCCACTTTCTTACGCTCATGCCTGGCTACGGTTGGCAATTCGTTCCAGGTTCTCCATTCTGTGGTTTCTTGCCGTTGGCTCCCCGACAGGCTTCTGACCTCTAGGAATCCCCTTGTAAGTACTAGGGCGGGGGGGGTCAATCCTAAATACGGTCAGTCTTATTAATACTTGTGTATTATCACTTTAATTTTATGGCACTCAAGGGCAAAGCAAAAATCTTAATCGACGGTTTTATGCTTCACCCATAATTTGGGATGGCGTAATTTGTCAATTAAACGGCTAGGATTAGAAAAGAGGAAAGTAGGCAATTGGTGCTAACAGAGAGCGGCACTACACATTTCAGTACCAACTTAAATCCTTTCCTTACTGTAGAAGCTCCTTGGCTGCTCCTAAGCGCACATATCTGTAAGTGAGTGCTTTCGTAAATATGTGTTACTTTTCACTAAACAATAGCCATACTTAAAATCGACGAGTGCTTTCTTTCTAAAAATGTTTTATTAAGGATTCAGGGGATCTCAACACATATACTTCCGGTGAAACCTCGGTATCGAACTTTTAGCTGGAATATACTACTTCACCCACTTTCTATACGTAGAAGAGAAAGTAATGAGGTTTAATGAGAGCATCTGGTACAAAAGTCATCTGAAGAGAACACATTTGATATTTTTCCTAGCTGGACTATCATCCTTGCCATATTAATAACGTTTATCACCCATCATACAAGTCCCTTATATTGTTAAATGAACCCTGGAAATATTAAAAACTCAGTCCCCTGCTCCCCTTTATACCTATAACGAAATAGTTAATGAAACTATTTCTAGAAATATTTATCTCTATTGGTATATAGTGGACAAAAAATGATCACGGAAAACAACCCAAAAATTTTAGATCATAAAACTGGAAAAGTTGCGTGTGTGTGTTTGTGTTTGTGTGTGTGTGTGTGTGTGTGTGTGTGACATATCTCAACATAAATTAAATTGAGTAATTAGCCGATTTTTTCTTTTTGATTTATGTTCCAAACGATTTACAGGAAAATCCCCCCTCCCATGTGGAAAAATTTTAGAAAATGTTGATTTTACCAAATATGGCTCTAACAATTTTGATAAGTTACTTACATGACACGTTAATGATACTTACATTACAAATAAAATGTAAATTTTGATTTTTTGGAAATAGCCCCTGAAATCCGTTTCATTATGAATGATTTATACATAATTGGTAAACCGTAAGAGATAAACAAAATCTTATTACACAAAAATTTTAGATTCCGTTAAAACATATAACACATAATTACTTTCTCTAGCCCCATATGTACAATTTACATAGTAGTAGAGGGTATTGTAATGCACCCAAAAATTCGATACCGAGATTTCACCGGAAATATATGTTTTGAGGTCCCCTGAGTCCGAAAAAAAACATTTTTAAAAAAGGTCCATGTGTGTGTGTGTCTTTGGACAACATAGCCCCAAAACAAAAAGACCGTTAAATACCAAACTTGGTATTTAGGTTTAGTATCTTCCAAGGATGCGACACGAAGATTTTCAAAAAAAAAATCCCCGCACCACAAACTACCCTTTACATGGAAAAATTACGAAAATTTTACTTTTCTTAAAAATGGCTCTAACGATTTTGATTAAAATTCAGTATATTAAAGCTATTTATGTACGAAATAAAATGTATATCTCAACTTTTTTGGGAATAGCCTATGAAGACCTCTTTATTCTTGATGAATGTTGCTGAATTTTGCTTAACTGCTAAACCGTAAGAGATAGAAAAAAAACTTACTACACAAAAAGTGTACTTCATGACAAAACGCACACTTTTTGGCCTTTACATTTTTGTTGTGGAGGTAACCGTTTTTGAGATATTCCTTGTTATTGGTATCAATTGTGAAGTGCTTAAGCTTTTCTCACACAGGAAGTGTCTGTTTTTCTTTTGTTCTACTCCTGGCCAAGCAAAGAAGTGATTTGCAATGACAATCGCTTAACGATAGCTTTTAAAACATTTGACAATCACTTTACTTTGGTGCATTCCCTTATTCCCTTCTACTTATTAGGAACTAAGTAATGACATTCTGCTAGCATTTATCTTGATTAGCATTGTGTACAAAGAAGAAGAATCTTTTGTAAGAGTTTTGTAGAGCAGCTAGAGAAAGTCATGTGAGTGTAGCATATCAGATTTTTTTCAAATACATTTTTGTTTTATTTTTGTGGAGATATTCCTTGTTTAGTTTCCAAAATGCTTAATGCCTTTTCAATTTGTCGTCTGGTTTTTCTTTTACTCATGGCCATGCATAGAGAACGGAATTTCAATCTCATAGCAACAAAGCCTTTGAACTATTTCACTAGCGCTATAGCCTACTGATTTCCTTATTTTCCATATTTCCCTTCTTCTCAGGGTCAAAATAGTAAGATTATTGATGCTATTATTCATGTTGATTAGCTTTTGTAGGCATAGTTTGCAACAGATTAAGTAGAGGTGACGTGGATCGTACACATGCGATTGTTCAATTTGAAATGTATTGAAGAAAAACTCAAATCTGTACAAATGAAAATCATAATATGAATAAAACTCGTATATATGGGTGTAAAATTTGCACGCCGACGTAAAGCGTCAACAAGAGCAGCTTTGTTTCTTTACAAAGGTAACGAGGCTGCAGTTGGTAGCCCTGAGAGGAAGTGCTGACGTATTATTAGCGCGAGGAAGTGTTAGACAGACCCGCCACACTCGCAATTATCCATCTCAAGGTGGGGGAACATGGATTTATTCACAGCAGGGTTAATTATTCCGTGTCATAACCCCGTCAAAAATCTCCACAATATGGCTCCAGGGATGGTAAACTTTCCTAATAGCCGCTCTTGTTCTCCTCGAGTTTCCGCCATTCACAGCCAGATGGCAGTGACCGCGGAATAATTGACACGTGGCAGCCCTACATTTTGTTTAAACCTAGAGGCAAATCTTTTGTAACCTTTTCTGCTACATACTTACATATATATGATAGGCAATGGAAAATACATTTCACATTCCACCTGAAAAACTTGTTTTGGGACTCTTTAAAGCACTTTATTTATGGGTATATTGGATAAACAATAACATAAGAAATGCATATGATAAATTGAAAGTCTAAGATAACACGTCTATTCAAAAATATAAGAAATTGGATACCATTACAATATTTTTTCGTAGTCAGCATTCCCTCCCGTATTTTAGGACACCCCAGGGGGGGGTACAAGTTGATGCCTGTCGGGGAGCCAAAGGGACGAGGCCAGAGAATGGAGAACCTGGAACGAATGATCGGCCGTAGTGAGGAAGTGGATTATATGAAATGCAAGCGAAATGGATGAGCATTGGTGATGATGGAGAAAATTGGTGGAATGAATGGCGGGAAAAACCGGGGGACCCAGAGAAAACCCGGCAAGATGTCACTTTGTTAGAAGTCAAAAACTTATACTTATTCGGGAATATGGTATATCAGGTGCTCCCAATATTAAAAGTACTAATCAATTACCACACTCTCCAATAATAATAATAATAATAATAATAATAATAATAATAATAATAATAATAATAATAAGTACATATAACTATAAAGAAAATTATAAGGAAAGAATGAGCAGCTATTATAGATTTGATCATCTCCAATTAAAGATCCGCAGATCCCACATACGGTTCGTGGGACCGAACCCGAACCACCTAGTTGGGAGGCGATCGGTCTAACCACTCGGCCGCAGCGCCGTCCTGCAATTTTTGAAAACTGCGTACATTTCTCTGTTTGAATTTTTGATTAGATAGGTATACTTTTATAGGAAAGGCTGAGTAGTTAGATCGCTCGCTTCTCACCTAAGTGGCCCGGGTTCGATCCCAGGGGAGACGCATGGTGGACTAAACGACGTCTGGGCGACTTTTCTCCGGATTCTCTGGTTCCCCCGCCATTCCTTCTCGCAAATGATCTATAATATCTTTCATTTCATCCAATTAACCGCCATTTTACATCATTCTTTTCCCCACTTTCACACCAGGCATCGGGCTGATAACTCATCCTGGCTTCTGGCTGATCCAGAGCCTGTGCTCCTCAACAGGCGTCTGACCCCAGGAACTGGCTTCTAAGTCCTCCATACAAGGAGGGAAAACAGAGAAAGAAGAAAATAATTTGACGGGATGGAAATAAAACAACTAAAGATATTGTAGTATTGCAAAAGAATGTTATACGAATTAATATCTCTCATTTAAAAAGCTATATGGACTACATCCACAGACAAATATTCTATCTTATATAATTTTAATATGTTATATATTTTAGATCACATTCATAAATCGTAAAGGATTCACTCATTAAGAAGTGGTTACCATGAACACAAGACGAGCGGGAAATGATCTTGTATACCTTTAAGCAAAACACAAAATAGTTATTTCTACATGGGACCAAAATTTATAGTAAATTATTTAAAATAAACACGAGGGTTTTTAAATATAGGTTATACAAGTAGTTATTAGATAGGTAATTAATTTTACCTTCTTGAAGAAATTTTAAACATATCTATGTCCTCCATTTCCTTCATATTGATAGGCACATCTAATGGTGTTATAGGAAGTGTAGACTTCCTTTTTAATTTGTGCAAAAGATCAAAAGTGTTTAAATTTAATTTTAAAGGTTATATAATGGCGTAATCTTTGCTCTGTAGGCAAATGTATGCACCCCTAAGTTTATTTTCGTAAGTAAAACTCATTCATGGCCTTTTTACAATTAACCGATAGAATTAAAAAGAATTTTCAAAGTCGTCGTAATTGAATAGATTACATTAGAGCTATAAAATAACTGTTTGCAAAGATGTTTGCTTTTAGTTTAGCATACCATGGAGTAGAAAAGAGAAATGTCACCAATATGTCTAATGTAGATGGCCATGATTTAACCATAAAGGCACTGCAAAACAAAAACCAAGAGCACAAATTTTGATGTGTTCTATTTACATGACTTTCTCTACCTGTCCTACAAACAAAATGATTATTCTTTTATCTGCATCATGCTAATCGAGAGATAAACATTAGCAGAATTGGTCTTATTACTTGCTTCCTTGTAAGTAGAAGAAACATGAGGTAATACACTAGGCTAAAGCGACAGACAAATCATTTAAAAGCCAGTCATATATGAACAATCGACGTTAGGTTGGCTTTGCTTTTCCATAAAAAACAAAAGAGATGAAACGAAAGGTGACCACGTTTGAGAAGATACGTAGTTTATAACTGAAACCAATAACTAGGAATAACAAGGTCAACTCTACAACAAAATGTATATAACACAAATTGTATGTTTTAATGAGACACAGTTTTGTCTATCTCTTAAGTTTTACTAGTTATGCAAAACCCATCCAGAAAAAACAATTCTGCAGAAGCTATTTCTTGAAAATTCAAGATGTAAATTTTATTTGTGGTGTAAATACTTTTAATATACGATATTTTAATCAAAATATTTAGAGCCATTTTTGAGAAAACCCAACTTTTTAAAAAAGGTACTATCTTAAAATATAAAGGATAGTTAAGGAGGGGGTATTACCTTAAAGATCTTAATGTGACATCCTTGTAAGATACCAAACATAAATACCAAGCTTGATATTTAACTGTCACCTCAAAACAAATATTTCTAGTGAAATCTTGATATCGAATTTTTGGGTGAATGTTTTCTATACAGTATGTACATGGTATATGTACAGAAAATAAAATGCCAATCTGCTTATAACGCAACGGTGCGTAACGTGACCCCTGCCACTGCTCATCGTTAGGGGTAGTAGGTTCATGGAGAGCTAGAACTCGCGCTTGCAGAGGTGTATGTGGGGGTGCGTTCGAGGAGAGATCGGAGAACTATAAATAAGTACACCCAAAGTTGTGAGAAGAGGTCGTGCTTTTTACTGCTACTCATAGGAATTAAATAGAACAAATAGCTGAGGAACTGTGGGGAAAACTGAGTAGATTACCTTAATTCCGTAGAACTCTTCTTGCATATTCTTCTCTGGTTGAAAGTCTCACATTTTGACCCTTAACTCAACGTTGATCAGCAGTGCGTATTGTAGCATCTATATTTCAGTTGTAAGTACTTCTTCTGACCTACTTCTCGGAGTCTTTATGGCTAAATCGATGAGTATTCCAGCGTTGCTTATGAAGCCACACTATTAATTATTACATCCAATATCGGTTGCTCAAATTCATACAATATTACCTCTTGCTTCATGAAATATATAATTGAACCAATTTTACTATCGGTACCCTACAATATGCATGCGATGACAAAAATGTTAATAGCTCTCAAGGTAATCTGTTACCAAGGCATGCTAAGTAACTGTACAAGAAGAAAGAGCTGTTAAAATTAGAAATAAGTGACCGGGAATTTCGTTATTAACAATTGAGAAGACTGGGTTTATTGATGATCGTCCATTATTTATTTGTTTATTTATTTATGTATGCACCATTATTTCGATGTGATGTTAAGATTTTCTATATAAGGGGAAAACTGTGTAGCATTATATATAATGTAGAATACAGAAGGTGTGGTATTCTACCCAAAAATTCAATATCGAGATTTCCGGAAATACGTGTTTTGAGACCCTCTGAAAAGCATCTTTAGAAAAAGTGTGTGTGTGTGTGTGTGTGTGTGTGTGTGTGTGTGTCTGTCTGTCTGCCTGTCTGCGGGTAGCAGAGCTCAATAACGAAAAGTCCGTTAAATACCAACTTGGTATTCAAGTCCTTATAAGGACGTGAAGATCAAGATCAAGAACATTCTCCCATCCCCACTATCTTTTAACAGTTTTCGAAAATGTTGATTTTTCCAAAAATGACTAACGATTTCGTTCAAAAAATCGATACCCATAATTAGCCGGAAATTAATGTTTTTAGAATCAAACAAAAAAGTAATTTAGGAAAAGGTCCCTGGTTATGTATGTGAATGCTTGCGCGTATGTGTGTGTGAGTGTGTGTCGCGCGCGGGCGTGCATGCGTGTGAACATATAACGCAAAGTCTAAAAGTCCTTTGAATACCAAAAATCATATTTAAGGTAAGCGCCTTCCAAGGATGCAACAGCTTTGACCCCCAAAATTTGATTATTTTTGAATGAATTGCGTCTTCTCATAATTTAAATTCGTGTCCACTGTTAATACTCATTATATTCTCAGCCCTTTAAGGTAATACATCTGTGAAATTTGGAAAAATATATAAGATATGTTACTTTAATGTAAACCAGTTATATTAGATAATAGTAATAATTATGCCATGTATCAAAATTCTAGCTTGTATGGATTTTAAAATAATACGCTATAGTTTTCTTAATTTATTTCTCTAATATAAATTAACCACGTGATGTATGTTTAAAAATATTCGCATTAACAATTAAGTTTCACAGCGGATGAGTTTACAAATATATCATATATATTTTATATTTACCCTAGAAAAATTATTATTTCTCGCACTCTCCAAAACTCTTCGTGTTTTAAAACTTCATAATTTATTTCTCAAAATTTGAGTTTTATTTCGAAAACGTGTATGACTAGTTTCTTTAGTGTATTTTGGAGAGGCACTATAAACATTCAAACAAATTAGAATAACATTGCTTCATATAAATATTTTGAGTATGAAAAATGTTGAGAAAAGGTTTACGAGAAAAGATTTAAATTTGGGTGTGATTATGAATAAGAAAGTGTTGGCTCATTTATAGCTTCAGTTAATCGTTAGGACAATTGTATATATGCGTAAATTTTAGAATTTATATTATTATATTATCAACATATCACATATGTGTCACCTTAATTATAAAAATTCGAAGAAAGCCTACACTTCAAATTAAATTAAATATTTTCTAAAATGTTTATTTTCTAAAAAATTATTCTAACAATTTTGAGAGAAATACATATCAGAACACTACTTTGCATGGCTATTAAAATAAATTCATTTTCATCCAAAATGCTTCACACGATACGTATTTAAAAACATTTAAGTCAAACAGTAAATTAGTTTACAAATAATTATTTGTAAACTAATTAGTTTTATAAACTTGTGCTTTCACTGTCGGCTTGTAGACTAATAAAACTACCTTCATTTTCCAATCTTATAGGCATCGAAGATACCGACGTTTCACCATGCACTGCGCTTGGCATCCTCAGGGTGACGTGATCCGTGGTCTGTGTTGGACAGAGCTCGAATTCTAGGCCATGGCCTACAATCCCGGCAAATGAAAGAAGTTTTATTAGTGTAATTTTAATTACTACAGAAAAGCATTAATTCATTTTATTAATTATTCATATTAGTTTTTTTTTTCTTGTAGTTTAACGTCCTTTTACCTGGTTGGTCATATTGGACGATGAATGATATTCGTGAGATTATGCTCAAATGATCTCGAGGTCCATGGAGCTTAAAGTTACTCGACATTCGTCTTCTCAGGATAAGGGAAAACGCCGAAAAAAACCTTATCCGGGTAACTCACCCTGAGCGAGATTCGAACTCACGACCATTTGAATGTGAGGCACACACGCTACCACCACACTACCCAGGCGGGCTATTATTGCTTTGTTACTCTCCTAAACTCTTACTTTTTCAAAAATGTATAATTTTTTTCCAAAAAAAACAACATATAATGTGCTTTCCATTAATTGGTTTTAGGAGGCAATGCAATATTTTGAAACAAGTTAATAAAAACACTGCATCGTGTTGAGCAGTTTTTGCGTGGAAATATGGTGGTAAAATGTTTGTGAGAGAATAAGGTTAAATTTTGGGCGTACCTATTAGTAAGCACGTGTCTGTCCATTTATAGTTTCAGATAATTGGTACTTCAAATGCGCCAAGTGAAACAAAACTAAATTGTTTCTTAACTTTTAGAATTTGTATTGTTTTATTAGGAAAAATTAATTTATTATGCTTTACAGGTGCCTTAAGATGGTTTAACTTTTTATTATCTGCAGGAAATCAAGCTTAATTAAACTTGTTTAGAAATATGCTTTGTAATCTAGGGCTAATTGCATGTTAAAATAACTTTAACGTGCAATTACTTAAAGCTAATTTCTGCAATGATACTGTACTCCACCATTTTTAAAGAAAAAATTTGATGTGTTCCGTTCACATGACTTTCTCTATATCTCTGCAACAAATTATTGTTAAAAAGCTTATACTTCTATATACTTCATACTAATCGACAAAAAATCAGCATAAATGGTCCTATTATTTGCTTCCTTGTAAGTAGAAGCGAAATAAGGAAGCACTGTTGGTTAAAGTGATAGTCAAAAGTTGGTTGCTATGTGGCTGAAGTTCCTTTGCTTGTATGGACTGGATTTAGTAATTTCCTGTATGGCAAAAGTATGTTTTTAAAATTGAAGCCAAAAAACGAGGAGTATCTCAAAAACGATCAACTCCACGAAGAAAATGTATATAGGATAAATTATGTGTTTTGAGGTGCTCTACATTTTTTGGTGTTATAAATTTTTGTCCATCTCTTACGGTTTAGCAGTTATGCAAAATTCCGTAAAATTCATCCAGAATAAAGTAGTCTTCAGATGCTATTCCCAGAAAATTCAGGATATAGGTACATTCTATTTGTCGTGTAAATATCTTTCATATACGAAATTTTAATCAAAATCGTTAGTGCCATTTTTGAGAAAATCAAAATTTTCGAAAAAAGTTCCATGTGAAGTGTAGTTTAGGGTGGGGGGATTTTTCTCAAAATCTGTGTTGCATCCCTGGAAGATGTCAAACTTAAATACCAACTTTGATATTTCACCGATTTTCGTTTTTGAGCTATCTTGTTCACAGACACGGACACACACACGGACCTTTTTCTGAAAATGCTTTTTTTTGAATACAGGGGACCCTAAAACATATATTTCCGGTGAAATCTCGGTATCGAACTTTTTGGTGGAGTGCAATACCTTCTCTATACACTATGTACATAGTACGTATAGAGAAAGTAAAAATCTGATGCGTACCACTCACATGACTTTCTCTATATCCCTGCAACAAATTATTCTTAAAAAGCTTATACTTCTATTTACTTTGTGCTAATCAGAAAAAATTAGCAGAAATAGTTTTATTACTTGCTTCCTTTTAAGTAGGAGCGAAATAAGGGAGTACCATAGGTTAAAGTGAAAGCCAAAAGCTGGTTGCTATATGACTGATGTTCCTTTGTTTGCATGGGCAGGAGTTGACAAATTCCTGTATGAGAAAGTATAAGTTTTTCAAAACTGAAACCAAGAAAAAGGGATATCTCAAAAACGATCAACTCCACGAAAAAAATTATGTAACAATTGTGTGTTTTAACGTGCTCTACATTTTAAGTGGGTTAAGTTTTTGTCCGGTCGTCTCCTTAGCGCGGTGGTAGCGCAGCTGCTTACCAAGCGGGAGACCTGGGTTCGATCCCCAGTACCGGCGTGGGGATTTTTCCCCCGTTGGGAGACCTGGCCCGGGGTGCACTCAGCCTCGTAAGGTCCCTGGGGGGGCCAATTGAGGAGCTACTTGATGGAGAAGTAGCGGCTCCAGGTCATGAGAACCGCATTAACCGGCCGGGAGGGACTCGAGGCGCTGACCACGCCTCACCCTCCAATACTGCACCCCATCCATGACGTCTGTAGTGGACCGAGATGGGGGACGCAGCGGCCGGGCGGTAGGCCAAGGTTCTCCGTGAGCTGTCGTGCCATGAAGTTATAAGTTTTTGTCCATCTCTTACGGTTTAGTGGTTATGAAAAATTCATCAAGAATAAAGTAGTCTTCAGAGGCTATTCCCAGAAAATTCAAGATATACATTTCATTTGTCAGGTAAAGATGTTTAATATACGATATTCTAATCAAAATCGTTAGAGCCATTTTTGCGAAAATCAAAATTTTCGAAAATGTTCCATGTAAAGGGTAGTTTGGGGTTGGGGGTTTTTTCTCAAAATTTTCGTGTGGCATTTCTGGAAGATACTAAACTTAAATACCAAGTTTGGTATTTTACCAACGTTTCGTTTTTGAATTATCGTGTTCACAGACACACGGACACACTGACACATAGACACACACACGGACCTTTTTCTGAAAATACTTTTTTTTTGGATACAGGAGACCCTAAAACATATATTTTCGGTGAAATCTCGGTATCCAACTTTTTGGTAGAGCGCAATACCTTCTCTATACACTATGTACATAGTACGTATAGAGAAAGTAAAAAGAGACAGACTACAATATATGGCACAGAACCTCATCAACTGCAGAACTACGAAGAATTAAAAATGAAGGCTGGGAGAAGAAACGAATGGAGAAGCGCTGCAAGCCGATGCAAGGATTGAATGAAGAAGAATAGAAAACATCTGGTGTGTACCATTCACATGACTTTCTCCATATCCCTGCAACAAATAATTCTTAAAAAGCTTATACTTTTATTTACTTTATGCTAATCAGAAAAAATAGCAGAAAAAGTCTAATTACTCGCTTCCTGTAGGTTAAAGTGATAGTCAAAAGCTGGTTGCTATGACAATGAAGTTCCTTTGTCTATATGGATAGGAGTTGACAAGTTCCTGTATGAGAAAAGTATACGTTTTTCATAGCAGAAACCAAAAATAAGGAATGTCACAAAAACGACGAACTCCACGAAAAAAATGTATATAACATAAACTGTGTGTTTTAATGTGCTCTACATTTTTTGTTGAGTAAGTTTGTGTCCATCTCTTACGGTTTAGCAGGTATTCAAAATTTAGTAAAATTTATTCAGAATAAACTACTCTTCAGAGGCTATTCCCAGAAAATTCAAGATATACATTTTATTAGTCAGGTAAATATGTTTAATATAGGAAATTTTAATCAAAATCGTTAGCCATTTTTGAGAAAATCAAAATTTTCGAAAAAAGTTCCATGTAAAGGGTAGTTGGAGGTGGGGGGAGTTTTCTCAAAATCTTTGTGTCGCATCCCTGGAAGATACTAAACTTAAATACCAAGTTTGGTATTTTACCGACTTTTCGTTTTTGAGTTATCGTGATTCCAGACACACGGACACACACACACACATACACACGGACCTTTTTGTGAAAATGCTTTTTTGGATATTGGGGACCCTAAAACATTTTTTTCCCGGTGAAATCTCGGTATCGAATTTTTTGGTGGAGTGCAATACTTTCTCTATACACTATGTACATAGTGCCTATGGAGAAAGTAAAAAAGAGCAACATTCATTCAACCTGCAGCCAAATGTAGCATCTAAGCGTGCCATTGCATTTCCTTTACCACAGGCATATACGGAAGAGAAATGAAGCCCGATTAAGGAACTTAAAGGAAGAACGGCATATGTAGCAAAACGTTTGGGCGTTGAACTCTATGTATATAATTTGAAAATGGCTGAATTAGTCGTACAGAGCCTCTGTTCACCCCTGTCCCAGTACAAACCTCACTCACACCTGATATAGAGCTAACTTGTAATGGTGTGTTGAAGGTAGCAATTATTTAGTTCTGGCTCCCTCGCGTGTATCCCGCTTAGCGTGCCACGTTCCTGACGGATGTTCTTCTAACGTCGACACCGAGGTCTCCGGTTTGGTACTGCTCTCCTTAGAAATGATCGATGCTCTCTAATGGCTACGGACAGGCAAGCGAGAAACGTTTACCCGCATTGCATTCGTCACTAGAAAAAACTGCAGCTTTCTGGAAAATCTCTACCCATCTATAAATAATATGTAAGTTCTTCTCATCTTTTTCCTTAGTTTAGGCTAAACCTGTTTTTTCCTTCACAGATTATGATAGAGATGGAAAGCGTTCTTCTACCCACTTTTAGAGGCCTTTCAATACTTCTACTCCTGCTGATAGTGTTACTTTACTCAATTTTGTTTCTACTGTGTTTTCAGCACGTTCATTCCAAGGTTTCTTAATAATTTTAATGTGTCGCTTCTTCACTTATATTCATTCTGTATCCTGTTCGTTTCTGCTTTCCATACTGTTACCCATAATGTATTCATTATGTTGATCTGAGAACTTTTTAATTTTGATGTTTTCTGTTCTTACTTCTGCTCCATACCTTAATATACTTTATAACATTTTGCTTTATTTTGTTTCACATTTACATATTCCATTTACTATAATGATAATCAGTTATGCTTTAGTTCTTAGTTGCTAGGTAAAAAAATTTATACTTTATATATGTTTACTTTCTCTAAGTGTACTATGTACCTACATAGTATATAGAGAAGATATTGCACTCCATCCAAAGATTGGATACCTAAATTTCACCGGTAATATATGTTTTAGGATCCTGTGTATCCTAAAAGAGTATTTTAAGAAAAAGATTCGTGTGTGTGTGTGTGTGTGTGTGTGTGTTTGTCTGTGGATGGCATAGCTCAAAAACGAAAAGTTCGTTAAATTCCAAACTTGGATTTAAGTTCAATATTTTCCAAGGATGCGACTCAAAGATTTTCAAGAAAATCCCCCCACCCGAACTACCCTTTGTGGAAAGTTTTCAAAAATGTTGATTTTTCTCAAAAATGGCTGTAACGCTTTTGATTAAAATATCGTATATTAAACATATTTACCTGACAAATAAAATACATATCTAGAATTTTCTGGGAATAGCCTCTGAAGACGGTTATTCTGGATGAATTTTACAGAATTTTGCATAACTGGCAAACCGTAAGAAATAGACAAAATCTTAAGAGTTAGAAAATGTAGAACTAGTTAAAACACACAATTTATGTTATATACATTTATTCCGTGGAGTGAATTCTTTTTGAGATATTCCTTGTTATTAGTTTCAGCTTTAAAAAACTTATACGTTTCTTATACGGGAACGTGTTAACTCCTGTTAATACAAACAAAGGAACTTCAGTCACAAAGCAACCAGCCTATGGTACTCCCTTATTTCGCTTCTATTTACATGGAATAAGACTATTTCTGCTAATTTTTTCTCGATTAGCATTAATTAAATAGAAGCATAAACTTTTTAAAAATAATTTGTTGCAGGGATGTAGAGAAAGTCATGTGATTGGGGCACATCAGATTTTTTTATAATGTTTAACGTCCGCTGTTATTACTATTACCCGCAGGCGATGACTAATGAAATGGAAGATGGAGCACCGGTAGAATATGAAGGCGGGGAAAACCGGAGAACCCGGAGAAAACCCATTTCTGCGCCGCTTTGTCCACATGCGGTCGCTTGGGATCAAGTCCAACCTGTCTAACTTTATATTCTAACAAAACACGAAACCAAAACATGAAATATGGATTCAAGAAAACGAAAGCTACTCGTTGATGATCGTCTATATTTTATTTTACTTGATAATAATATTATCAGTAATCTAAACAGTTGATTTCACTCAGGAAATGTTTACTTCAAAGACTCGAAGCTTTAATGCTCTTCCACTTCTCATAAAAATACTCCAACACAGAATAATTTACCCACACACCAGTCCTTGAATTTCGTATAACTACATAAACATAATTTCCTTGAACTTTTCTGAAAGTATATTAATAGTTAAATGTTGGACTACTTTTAAAAGTTGTCTTGATGAACTGTGAAAATAAACTTCTTTGCTAATGTACACTTTAATTTCATAAATTAAATTAACACCCCAAAATGCAGAATATATCGACGTTTATTGATTTATCGTGTCTTCCCTTGTTTTCCAAAGCCTACATTACTTTCTCTAAGTATGTCGTTTCCGAAATAATCAAATTGCATTAAATTTACTAAATGTACAACATGTACCTACTTAAATACACTGAACTTAGATGAACTATTATAGACAACACGTTACAAAATTAGGTTTGGTGACCCTTCTTTAAGTCGTGTTCTAGCTCGAACCTCGCATTACTAAATCTGTGCTTTGGTAACTAGTCTTTCAGATAACTGTAATTGTGTGATACAATAAGGAAAGCTATTATCAGATTTATAAAGAGTTAATAAATATTCAGTGGCTTTTAAATTCATACTATTAGCATAACCATGAAGAATAAACTAATAGTCACTTCCTGTTTCAGAAAAGAAGAACTTGGAAATTGTTCATTAAAACAATCACAATTCAGTTGTTTAACAAGATCTAAATAATTTGTTGCAGAGATGTAGAGCAAACCATGTAAATGAAGCACAGATTTTTGCTTTCTCTACACGTACTAAGTACCTAGTGTATCGAGAAGATATTGCACTCCACCAAAGAATTCGATACCGAGATTTCACCGGAAATATATGTCTTAGGATCCCCTGTATCCAAAAAAGTATTTTCAGAAAAAGGTCCGCGTGTGTGTGTCCGTGTGCCTGTGAACACGATAACTCAAAAACGAAAAGTCGGTAAAATACCAAACTTGGTATTTAAGTTAGTATCTTCCAGGGATACGACACGAATATTTTGAGAAAATTCTCCACACCCCAAACTACCCCAATTTTCGAAAAAATTTATTTTCTCAAAAATGGCCCTAACGATTTTGATTAAAATATCGTATATTAAAGCTATTTACCTCACAAATAAAATGTATATCTTGAATTTTCTGAGAATAGCCTCTGAAGAGTACTTTATTCCTGATGAATTTTACAGAATTTTGAATAAATGCTAAACCGTAAGAGATGGACAAAAACTTATTACATGAACAAATGTAGAGCAGGTTAAAACATGCAGTTTATGTTATATACATTTTTTTCGTTGTTCATCGTTTTTGAGACATTGCTAGTTTTTGGTTTCTGCTTTGAAAAACTTGTATTTTTCTCATACTGGAATTTGTCCACTGCTGTCCGTACAAACAAAGGAGCTTTAGTGACATAGCAACCAGCTTTTGACTATCACTTTAACCTTTGAATCTCTCTTATTTCGCTTCTACTTACAAGGAAGCAAGTAATAAAACTATTTCTGCTAATTTTTTCTGATTAACATGAAGTAAATATAAGTATAACTTTTTAAGAATAATCTGTTGCAGAGATATAGAGAAGGTTATGTAAATGGTATACATAAGATTTTTACTTTCTCTATACGAACTATGTACATAGTTCGTATAGAGAAGGTATTGTATTGTACCCAAAAATTCGATACCGAGATTTCACCGGAAATACATGTTTTGAGACTCCCTGAATCCAAAAAAAGCATTTTTAGACAAATATCTGTGTGTGTGTGTGTGTGTGTGTGTGTCTGTGGGCAGCATAGCGCAAAAACGAAAGGACCGCTAAAGCCCAAACTTGGTATTTAAGTTCGGTATCTTCCAAGGATGCGGCACGAAGATTTTCAAGAACCCCCCCACCCCAAACTACCCTTTACATGGAAAACATTTCGAAAATTTTGATTTTCTTAAAAATGGCGCTAACGATTTTGATTAAAATTACGTATATTAAACATGTTTACCTGACAAATAAAATGTGTATCTTTAATTTTCTGGGAATAGCCTCTAAAGACTATTCTGGATGAATTTTACGGAATTGTGGATAACTGCTAAACCGACTTAGGTAAAAACTTTTTACACAAGAAATGTAGAACACGTTAAAACACACAATTTATATTACATACAATTTTTTTCGTGGAGTTGATCGTTTTTGAGATATTCATTGATTTTGGTTTCAGCTATGAAAAACAACTTTTCTCATATCGGAATGTGTCAACTCCTGTCCATATAAACAAAGGAACTTCAGTCACATAACAACCAGCTTTTTTGACTATGATTTTAATCTATGGTACTCCGTTATTTCTCTTCTACTTGCAGAGAAACAAGTAATAAGACTATTTCTGCTATTTTTTTTTCTAATTAACATGAAGTAAATAGGAGTATAGGTTTTTTAAGAATAATTTGTTGCAGAGAACTTCATGTGAATGGTATACATCAGATATTTTTATTCGCAATGCAAGTGTGTAAAGAGGCTAGTGAGCTAGCCACTAGGCCAGAGAAGCAATCTAGTAGTGAAGTTCTTGGCGGAACAAGTTCGTTAGATGTAAGGAATAACAACACACAGAAATGTAAACTGTGAAACGCACCTGCGACGTCGATCACAGGAACCTATACTTAACTAGACGTAACAATTATAGGTGATTACCTGGATGAAGATGTTACGTGAGGTGTCAGGAGCGTCACGTCCAGCCACCTGGTGCGTGTTGGGGAACATGGCACACGCTTGAGCCTGTTGCAACCACCATCTTCCTCACTTTGCTTCTTTTAATACATTCTTAACGTTAATTATGAGCAATAGTTATTTATGTTACAAGTCTTACAGTAGTGTCTTAATTTTTACTTTCTCTACACGTACTATGTGCATAATATATGGAGCAGTACATTGTTCCATTGGAAATACATGTTTTGGGACCCCTGAATCAAAATAAAACTTTAAGCCATTTTTAAAAAAAATAATATCCGTGTGTGTGAGTCTTTCTGTGGGTAGCTAATCTTAAAAACGAAAAGTCCGTTAAATACCAAACTTGATATTTAAGGGGGCGCTCACACACACACACACACACACACACACACACACACACACACACACACACACACACACACACTCACTCATACGCTTTTTACCTTCTCTAGTCCCGCATGTACAATGTACATAGGGATAGAGAAGTATTGTATTCCACCGAAAAATTCGATGTCGAGATTTCACCGGAAATACATGTTTTAGGACCCCCTGAACCCAAAAAAAGAGCATTTTCAGAAACAGGTCCGTGTGTGTGTGTATGTGTGTGTCTGCGCACAGCATAATTAAAAAACGAAAAGACGGTTTAATACCAAACTTAGTATTTAAGTTTGGTATCGTCTAATGATGCGACACGAAGATTTTCAAGAAAATCCCCCCATCCCTAGCTACCCTTTACATGGAAAACCTTTAGAAATTTTTTTTTATTAAAAATGGCTCTAACAATTTTTCTTGAAATACCACATATTAAAGTCATATCTATCACAAATAAAATGCATATCTTGAATTTTCTGGGAATAGCTTCTAAAGACCTGTTTATTCTGGATGAATTTTGCTTAATTTAGAATAACTAGTAAACCGTAAGAGATAAACAAAAACTTACTTTGCAAAAAATGTATATCTTGTTAAAATACTCAAGTTAGGTCATATAATTTTTTTTCGTAGAACTTACCTTTTCGAGGTATTCTTTGTTATTAGTTTCAATTGTGAAGTACCTATACTTTTCCCAAACAAAATTGTCCGTTTTCCTTTTCTTCCTCTCCTGGCCAAGCAGAGAAATTCTGCTAATGTTTATTTCGATTAGTATGGTGTTGAAAGAAGAATTATCTTTTGTAAGAAGTTTGTAGAGTAGCTAGAGAAAGTCATGTGAGTGTAACGCATCAGCTTTTTTGGATACATAGGACGCTATTTCTGGTGAAATAACGGTATCAACATGCTGTACCATGTACTAAGTAGAGAAAGTAAAGGCGTGTGTGTTTGCTTGCAGTAAAAACGCGAATTATTCAGAATCTCAGGAAGGAATTATGGTGCAGAGAATAAGAAAAATTGCAGTGACAAGATGGGAATGACGTTGCAGCCTTGTTTGTGTGGAGCGCTGATGGCTAATCAGACATTGTGCCGAGAATGACTTTACCACATTCCCAGTTTGCTCCCCTGCTGAGTCCACCAATCAGCATGAAAATAGCTGCTAATGAACGGTGGCGATTAGCCAGTAAAGTGTGACCGGAAGAATGTGCTGATGGCTACTAAAAGTGATGAAGCACTTCCTGACCACGCTTACCAACCTCTCCGTATAAACAAAGGAGGGACGAGAAAGTAATCGTTTGCTTTGCTTTGCAGGGCGAGGAAAAACAGAACATTTCCTACGTTTTACACTTATTTAATTATCTGTAAGTTATGTATCAGTTATTATTTTTTCCTAACTTTAAACAGAGGAAACATTAGCAGAAATAGTCTTTATTACTTGTTTTTTTGTAAGTAGAAGGGAAATAAAAGAATAAACTAGGCTAAAGCGATAGTCAAATCTTTCAAAAGCTGGTTGCCATGTGATTGAAATTTGGATATCTTTGTATGACCAGAGTAAAACAAAATAAAACAAATGGGAAATCCCCGTTTGAGAAGAGTTTACGTATTTTGAAATTAAAACGAAAATAAAGATTACCTAGGAAATGCTTACGTTACGCAGTCAGCTTACCCTCCCCGTGTTGAGGACTGACAACCCCAGGACTTACAAGAAGGTACCTTGGGGTCAGAAGCCTGTCGGGAGTCAACGGCACTTAACCACAGAATGAAGAACCTGGAACGAGTGGTCAACCCGAAGCCAGGCATGAGAGTGAAGAAGTGGATGAATTGAGATGAAAGTGAACTCGATGATAGGAAAAGTGAGGAGCAATTGATGGAATGAGTGGCGGGGGAAACCGGAATACCCGGAGAAAACCCCCAGACTTCGTTTCGTCCACAACAAATCCCACATGCGGGCGCTTGGGATCGAAACCGGACCGCCTAGGTGGGAGGCGAGTGGTCTAACCATTTTGCCACGGCGCCGCCGGAAATGGTTAGTTCCACAAAAAATGTGTATGAAAAAATTCAGCGTTTAACAAGATTTATATTTTTGTGCAGTAAATTAAATCTATCCATTACGATCATTCAGAATGAAAGTCTTCAGAGGCTATTCGTCACTAAGTGCACATTTGAGTTTTGGCATGATTTTGTTTAAGCATTAACACTGTTTCTATTCACAACAAGAACAAGCAACTCATATTTCAAGATAGTTGCCATGTCGGTTATTTTAATTGGTCTGAGATCGTAACTTAAGCTTGGCGCGGAGGCGACATAAAAAAGAGAAAAGTCTAACGAAATATACATTGTTGGCAGAAAGGTTAAATTGTTTAGACTTGGCGATTGTGAAAGATCAAATATTGCATTTGCGTGCTTTTCAAGTATAAACTGCAGTTTACACGACTACAAAAAATTAACGAAGACAGATCAAAAAAGAGGACATGTCCTCTTGCAAGTCTGATAACCATATGCTACAGCTCACGGTTTTCTTCATATTCCAGCCTCCTTTTCTCTGCCAGAAACCGATACTAGACAACACAACCAGGCACTATTTTATTTTTGTCTCCAAGTATAATGATGTCCGATTAGAATATCACGCTCGTCTTTCACAATGTTCTTGAAGAATTATTTCCTGTATTGGCTGTTTTCACCCTGTACGATTCATACGTAAACTAGCATCTTTCAGGACACTTGGTATAGACAGTAGCTGCACCTCAATGAAATGTATATTAAGGTTTCTTGTAAACTATACAAGCTACTACAATGCCACGTTTACACTTTTAAAACATCTTATAATTCATAAACCATAGAAAATTATAGCTTCAATAATTGTCAACTTATGGATATATCAATAAACAAGGCAATTTTCAAAAATGTTCACGTATTTTATTTCTTAAGGTGATTTTTTTCTCCTAAATAGTTGAAGTGAGACATTTAAGATTTTAGAGTCAGTTTAAAAACATGATATTTGACATATCTACTGAAAGATTGAGACATTTTAATATATATATATATATATATATATATATGTACGCTTAACTTTTAATTGTTTTTAGGTATTTATAATTTTTTTCATACATAGCTAACAAACGCTTTCACCGGATGTTCAGAGTAATACATGATGCATCTGCCAAAAGTCACAGTTCTATATATCAGTTTTTTTTAGAAAAGTATACATAAAGAAAAAATATATAAGAATTTCTGTAAATTTTCTTGTTTATTGAAATATTAACAGTTAGCAATTATTAACCTAAGTTATTATTTGACTATGACTTCTAAATAAGACGTTGTTTAAGATATTTACATGATATATGACATGTATATCTTGAATTTTCTGGGAATAGTCCCTGAAGTTCTCTTCATTCTGATGACTTTTGTATAACTGGTACACCGTAAGAACAGACATAAACTACTACATAAAAATATATATCTAGTTAAAACACACAATTTGTGTCATATACATTATTAAAGACTTAGTCGTTTCCTAAATATTTTTTTCCTGATTTCAATTTTAAGATACTCTTTCATCTTTATTCGTATATCTCTTTTGCTTTACTACCGAACATCCAAAGAAAACCGAGTTTAAATTCCTTCACAAAGCTATCAGCTTTTAAGAGATTGTCTATCGATTCAGCCTAGTGTATCCCCCCTTATTTCCCTTCTACTTACAAAGAAGCAATTAATAAGACAATTTCTGCTAATGTTTATCTTGATTAGCATGATGTAGTTAAAAATATAATCTATTGTAAGAATAGTTCGTTTGTACAACAGGTTAGAGAAAGTCATGTGAATGAATACATCAAATTTTTAATTTTAATATTAAACTTCTTTTTACAAAACACTTAGATGAAAATCTTGTCTAATGATAATGAACTATATAACATAGAAAACTAGAAGCTCAACAATGGAGTAAGATATGATAATAACAGCTAGGTTAGCCAATACGCAAGTAAATTCCCCTTCAGTAGTGTGTTGTCAGTTATTTAAAATAAACAGACACTGATTGTATTTGCATTTCACATAGGACTTAAACTTTTTTCTCTGTAGTCTAGTTTTGTATCACTATTTTTGTAGGATTAGGTATAACTAAGTCTCCATGTTTTAGTGTGCTGGAATAAAGTACTTAATCTCTAAAAAGGTATAGTTGCAAAAGTCTACAACTTCGCCAAAAGCGAATGTTTTGTTTATCCTCTTTAGCTTTCATATTTTTAAGATATTTATATAATAAACGAAATGTATATCTTGAATTTTCTCGGAATACTCGCTGAAGTTTTCTTCATTCTGGACGATTTTTACACAACAGAGGAACAGAAAGACAAAGTATTACTACACAAAAACTTAGATTAGTATGTTAAATCGCACAATTTATATCGGATATTTTCTATCTCGCTCTCGCTGTGTCTCTCTCTCTCTCTCTCTCTCTGTATGCGTGTGCAGTTAACCATTTTGGAGATATTCCTTGCCATTGCTTTAAATTTACAATCCTTACCTATATGTTTATGTATGCTTTTTTCAGGTTAACCAACCAAAAATAATGAAATTTCATTACTATCATACAGCGACTAGCTCTTAAAAATTTGAATTGCTTTATTCTCCATGTATGTCGGAAAATATGAAATAATGATTTTTACTAATATCTTTCTCAGTTAACATGATAGAAGAATAATCTTTTACATGATTAGTTTGTTATAGAATACGTAAAGAAAATCATGTCATTTTAAAGCACAATTGTTGATAAATTGTAATAAAAATATTATATAAGCATAAAAATAATCCTATCTTCTATTTAAAAAACGTATGTACATCATAAAAGTGGATCGACGAACTTCAAAGGCATTCATCAACACTAAAAAATATGGTCTCCTGAGCTAGATAGCAGCTGTGAAAATGGACCATGAATTTAGCACACCTAAGATTGGCATGATAAGTCTTTTACACGTCTGTAGACAAACGTGTAAAAAAAATCTGATGTGTACCATTCACATGACTTTCTCTATATCCCTGCAACAAATTATTCTTAAAAAGCTTATACTTCTATTAACTTCATGCTAATCAGTAAAACATTAGCAGAAATAGTCATATTACTTGCTTCCTTGTGAGTAGAGGTGAAATAAGGGAGTACCATAGGTTAAAGTGATAATCAAAAGCTGGTTGCTATGTGACTGAAGTTCCTTTGTTTGTATGGACAGCAGTTGACAAAATCCTGTATGAGAAATGTATAAGTTTTTCATAGCAGAAACCAAAAATAAGGAATGTCACAAAAGCGATTAACTCCACGAAAAAAATGTATATAACATAAATTGTGTGTTTTAACGTGCTCTACATTTTTTGTGTAGTAAGTTTTTGTCCATCTCTTACGGTTTAGCAGTTATTCAAAATTTAGTAAAATTCATCCAGAATAAGCTACTCTTCAGAGGCTATTCCCAGAAAATTCATGATATACATTTTATTTGCTAGGTAAATATCTTTAATATACGAAATTTTAATCAAAATCGTTAGAGCCATTTTTGAGAAAATCAAAATTTTCGAAAAAAATTCCATGTAAAGGGTAGTTTGGGGTGGGGGGATTTTTCTCAACATCTTCCTGTCGCATCCCTGGAAGATACTAAACTTAAATATCAAGTTTGGTATTTTACCTGCTTTTCGTTTTTGAGTTATCGTGTTCACAGACATACGGACACGCACACGGACCTTTTTGTGAAAATGCTTATTTTGGATATTGGGGTTCCTAAAACATATATTTCCGGTGAAATCTCGGTATCGAATTTTTGGTGGAGTGCAATACTTTCTCTATACACTATGTACATAGTGCGTATGGAGAAGGTAAAAACGGACACGCCAAGGACACATTTGATTAGGGTCACAGTTCTTCAGTGCAAGATATAAAATTCAAACTTAGGAGCTCTCCTATGTCCATAAGATAAGTATATGACATCTATATATTATAGACCATAACTTAAAGGTCTTTCCAAAGAGTCGAGAGAGATATGGAAGCACTCGACACTCACTTTATAGAGCATCTTCGCCGAAGTAGGTGTAACAGCGAATAAAGAAAAACGTCTTTGTAGGTGCGACATGCAAGCTTGTCTAGAAATCCCATTTCGTGTTTTATGAAAAAAGCTGGAAAGTACATCCCTAGAAATTCGTCCTTCTTAGAGTCCAACAGAAGGAAAGAGAGAGAGAGAGAAATGAGTAGTCTTCTCTCCCCTCTCTTTTGCTCTCCTATGTGCTGCTCCCGAGGAGACAACTAAATGGGACACAAGGATGGAACACGTCCTTCTGTTTATGCAGAAAGGGCCTAAAGCCTGCTCATGTATCTAAAAGAATTTTGTTTCAAAAGTAATAGCTGGAAACAAGAGATTCTGATGTGCTCCATTCACATGACTTTCTCTACATTTCTCTAACAAATTAGTGTTAAAATGCTTGTTCTTCTGCTTTAACACATTCAAGATAAACATTGGCCTTATTACCAGTTCTTTGGAAGGGAAGCATTTAATGTGTTCGTTTCACATGATGTCTTCCCGTTGTTCGGCAAACAAACCTTTTATTCCAAAAAGTAATCTGTTATCTACATCATGCTAATCAATATAAACACGAGCAGAATTAGTATCATTACTAGCTTCCTTGTAAGCAGAAGGGAAATAAGAAAATGCTCAGGCTAAAGCGATATTCTTGTCCTTTAAAGGCCAGTCGCTATGTGAAACAATCGAAATTCCAATCTCTTTGCTTTCCAGGAGAAAACAAACGAGAAACGAGAAAAAATATGTCTTCCCGTTTAAGAAAAGTTTAAGTGATTAAAATTGAAGCTAATATTCTGGAATATCTCCAAAACGGTTAACTCTACCAAAAAATGAATATGACATAAATTGTTTTTAATGGCATCTACATATCTCTGTGTAGTAAGTTTTATATATCTCCTGGGTTTGCAAGTTATACAAAATTCATCCAGAATGAAGAGGTCTTCAGAGGCTTTTCCCAGATAATTCAAGATATGCAGTTCGTTGCCATAAAAATATACGAGAGTCAGCTGATAAGTCCTGGGTCTCACACAGATATGGTGTCACTAGGCCAGTTAGACGGTAGCATCCTATAATTTAACCCTAGACTAGCTTGTATCCATAATTACGGGTCAATAGCTTGTTTAGCTTTCGAATGACAGTATTTTAAACAAGACAACTTTAGAGTTTTAACGAAAATGGAGGATTTGGAAAAACGAGCAGTGATTTGAAAGGATTAACGCCTAAAGAAATCGAGGAAGAAATGAACAGTACATTGATAGAATCTGCCCCTTCATATTCAATGATTAAAAGGTGGGTTGCAGAATTTAAAATGGGACGCACGAGCACTAGTGATGAACCTCGCTCTGGATGCCCTGTAGAAGTGACAACTTCAGAGATTATTGAATACATTCATCGTTTAGTACTGGAAGACCGCAGATTAAAGCTATTTGAGATAGCAGAGACTATAAACATATCAAAAGAACGTGCAGGTAATATTTAAGTAATGTTTTGGGCTTTCATAAAGTCTGTACAAGATGGGTGACGCGTTTGTAGACACATGATCAAAAGTTGCAAAGAAAAACTGTTTCTGTTAAGAGCGTGAAACTCGGCGGTAAAAATCCCAGTGAAGTTTTGAGACGGCTTATTACCATGGATGAAACTTGCATACATCACTAGATTCCAAAAAGTAAAATCGCAGTCAAAACAGTGGATTGCGCTAGGTGAACGAGCTCCAAAAAAGCCAAAATCAATTTTGTCAGCTAACAAGTTTTTGGCGAGTGTTTTCCGGGATGCACAGGGAATTATTTTTAATGATTACTTGGAAAAGGGTAAAAGTATCACTGGTGATTACTACGCAAGCTTACTGCAATGTTTTGAGTGATGGGGTGAAAAGAAAAATACCTCATTTGGCAAAAAAAGAAATCTTGTTTCATCACGACAATGCTCCGGCCCAACGTTCAGTCATTGCAATAGGAAAAATGTACAAATTAAAGTTCGAATTGCCTGAACATCCACCCTATTCGCCAGATCTAGCACCCAGTGACTACCACCTGTTCCCAGACGTCAAACATTTCTTGGAGGACGCAGATTTCACAGCAACGAGGAGGTCATTGATGCGGTAAACAGCTATTTTGAGGACCTTGATAAATCGCACAACAGAGACGGTTTAATTAAATTAGAACACCGATATGGCAAATGGAGATTACGTTGAGAAATAAAGCAAAAAAATATATATTTTTAATGGCATTTTCATTGAGAGGCCCGGGACTTATCAGCCGACACTGGTATTAAAGTATTTTAAACAAAATCGTTGGAGCCATTTTTGAGAAAAACAAAATTTTCAAAAAATGTTCCATGTAACGGGTAGCTTGTGGTGGGATGATTTTGTTGAAAAGTTTCGTGTCGCAACCTTGGAAAATACCAAGGTTTATATTTAATGGTCGTTACGTTTTTGAGCTATGCTGCTGCCCCCCCTCATCACACACACACACACACACACGGACAATTTTCTAAAACTGCTTTTTATTTTGGCTTCAGGGGGTCTCGAAACATATAGTTACAATGAAATTACGGTATCGAATTTTTGGGTGCAATGAAATGTTTTCTCTATATAGTATGTACATAGTGCCTGTAAAGAAAGTAAAAATCCAGGTGTTCCAATTCTAAACTTATAATAAACATCAACTGAAATAACAATATTATTGTCATTTATTTCACTTGGTTATAAGTTTATCTGCATAACATAGTAGGTGTGCAGAGAAGGTATTGCAATGCATCCAAAAACAGATCCCTAGATTTCCCCATAATACATGTTTTAAAACTCCCTGAATCCAAAAAATGCAATACCGAGATTTCACCGGAAATATGCGCCTAGAATCTCGTGTGTTCCATTCACATGAATTTCTATGAATACATTTTTGTTAATCAGCATATTCTTCTATCTACTTTATGCTAATCGAGATAAACATTAGCAGAAATTGCCTTATTATTTGCTTTCTTGTAGGTAGAAAGGAATTAAGGAAATAGACTAGGCTAAAGCAATAGTCATATCTTTTAAAAGCTGGTTATTATATGATTGATATCCGTTTCTCTGCATGATCAGGAGTTGAGAGGTTCCCTTATGTGATACGTTTCAAGTAGTATAAAACTAAAACTAATAACAAGAAGTATCTCAAAAATGGTCCACTACACGAAAACATATATATGACATAAATTTGTTTTTAACGATCTACACTCTTTATGTAGTAATTTTTTGCCTGTTTCTTACGGTTTACTAACTAAGCAAAATTCAGCAAAATTCATCCAAGATGGAGAGATCTGCAGAGGCTATTCTGAAAAAAATTCAGAATAAGGATTTCATTTGGCATTTGGATATCTTTAACATACGGTATTCTAATCAAAACAGTTAGAACCATTTTTGAGAAATTCGAAATTTTCGAATATTTTCATGTAAAGGGTATTTTAGGGTGGGGGGATATTCCTCAAAATCCTCGTGTCCTTGAAAGATATTAAACTTAAGTACCAAGTTTCCAGTTTTCTTACTCATTATATGAATGAAGCATATTCATTATTACTTCTCTACACGTACTATGTACATAGTGGGTGGAGAAGGTATTGGAATGCGTCCAAAAATTACATACCGACATTTCATGGAAATGCATGTTTCGTTACTCCTGAATCTAAAAAAAAACAAAACATTTTTACTTTCTCTACACGTACTATGTTAATAGTGTATAGAGAAGGTATTGTATTCACCCTAAAATTCGATACCGAGATTTCACCGGAAATACATGTTTTGGGTGCTCCTGAATAAAAAAAAAACATTTTTGGAAAAAGGTCCGTGTGTGTGTGTGTGTCTGTGGACAGCCTAGCTCAAAAGCGAAAAGACCGTTAAATACCAAACTTGGTATTTAAGTTTTTATTTTCCAAGGATGCGACACGAAGATTTTCAAGAAACCCCCCCCCCACTCCCAACTACCCTTTACATGGAACATTTTTCGAACATTTTTATTTTCTCAAAAATAGTTCTAACGATTTTCATTAAAATACCGCATCTTAAAGATATTTATACTGCAATTATAATAATATCGTGAAATTTCTGGGAATAGCCTCTAAAGACCTCTTTATTTTGAATGAATTTTGCTGAATTTTACGTAACTGGTAAACTGTAAGGGATAGACAAAAACTTACCGCACAAAATGTAGATGACGATAAAACACAATTTATGTCATATACGTTTTTGCGTCGGATTGACCATTATAAGATATTCATTTTTGTTTGTTTCAGATTTAAAATACTTAAACTTTTCTCACACGGAAAGTTGTAAACTCCTAGACCTACATAGAATCGGATTTTAAGCACACGGCAATCATCTTTTAAAAGATCTTGTCAATTGTTTTAGCCCAGTGCGTCCCCTTATTTAGCTTTTACTGAGAGGAAAGCAAGTATTAACACCATTTCTGCTAATGTTTATCTCGATTATAAAAAATCTGATGTGATACACCCACATGACTTTCTCTAGCTACTCTACAAACTTCTTACGAAAGAAGTTTTTACTTCTTTCAACACCATTGAGATATACATTAGCAGAATTTTATTACTTAGTTATAAGTAGAATGGAAATAAGGGAATGCATTAGGCTAAAGTGATAGTCAAATGCTTTAAAAACTGTCGTTATGCGATTGTCATTGCTAAAGGATTCTTTGCTTCGCCAGCAGTAGAACAAAAGAAAAACGAACACTTCCGTCTGAGAAGAGGATAAGTACTTGACAATTGAAACTAATAACAAGGAATGCCTCGAAAATGATAAGCTCCACGAAAAAAATGTATATGACATAACTTGTGTATTGTCACAATATCTACATTTTTTTTTTTTTTTTTTTTTGTGTTTCAAGTTTTTGTCTATCTCTTACGGTTTACTAATTTTGTCAAATTAAGCAAATTCGTCCAGAATAAACAGGCCTTTAGAAGCTATTCCCAGAAAATTCAAGATATACATGTTATTTGTGATAGAAATGGCTTTAATATTTGGTATTTTAATCAAAATCGTTAGAGCCATTTTTAAGAAAAACAAAATTATCGAAAATGTTTCCATGTAAAGGGCAGTTAAGAGTGGGAGGATTTTCTTGAAAATCTTCGGGTCGTATCCTTGGAAGATACCAAACTTAAATACTAAATTTAGTATATAACGTTATTTTCGTTTTGAGCTATTCTGCCCACAGACACTCACACACGGACATTTTTCTAAAAATGCTTTTTTGGGATTCAGGAAGACCCAAAACATGTATTTCCAGTGAAATCTCCGTATCAAATTTTTGGGTGCATTACAATACCTTCTCTATCCCTATGTACATTGTACTTATGGGACTAGAGAAAGTAAAAATTAGAGAAAAATATGCTAATTTGTTATAGCATGTTGATAAAGTCATGTGAAATCTCCGTATCAAATTTTTGGGTGCATTACAATACCTTCTCTATCCCTATGTACATTGTACATATGGGACTAGAGAAAGTAAAAAATAGAGAAAAATATACTAATTTGTTATAGCATGTAGAGAAAGTCATGTGAATTGAACACATCAGATTTTTTTTTTCACAAGCTATGCTTTTTTTCGGTAACTAAATGCATAATTTTCTAAAATTATATTTTCCCCCTCTGATTACAGTTACTTTCCAATAAAGTTAAGGCATATTTGGAATGATGCTAGACTTAGGCCACTCTGGCTTGCAGAGAGTTGTTCTTGGGCCACAATGACACCACAGTGGTTCTCTCCTCTGTTTCCTTTATGTTGATCGTAAAAATGCGGGGGGCTGGGGCGCTGGACCATACAGCACACCACAGCACGATATGAAGGCAGCACGTGACCGGAATAGAGCGCCGAACCATTACCCCCAGCCGCAAATTTTCACCCGCCTACACTGTTAAAACAGTTTCACAGCTCTGGCAAAATGATGCAGATGCCACACTTAAAGTTTAGGGGACTTTTGTAGGCATATTATGAGAACACTGATGAAATGAAGCTGATTTTCTTTTCTTTTTCTTTCCTTCTTACTCTTTTAAAATATTTATTTTAACCAACCACATAGAGCAGGAAATAACAATTAAATCACATTGAATTAGGTCATATGATATCATTAACATATGTACAATGTTTTTTTTAAAAAAAATGTAACAAAAGTATCTCTTACTTAATCTTTGTCCAATGGTTTCACAACCATTTTGCACTACAGTTTTCTCTCGGCGTTCTCTCTCTCTCTCTCTCTCTCTCTCTCTCTCTCTCTCTCTCTCTCTCTTTCTCACACACACACGCGCACACATACACACAACTATGCGCTGAGAACTCCCAGTCGAAACTGTTTTCTTTCTTCATTCTTCCTAGTGGAGGGGAAAACTTAATCTTTACAGGCGTCGGAGAGAAATAATTTGCCAAGTGTGGGGTTACCATAACGTATGGCACTACACAATAAGGAGCCCCTCCACCGGAAGAATAAGTAGAAGGAAAATATATAAGTCTGTAGGAAAGCGCAGCAGTACCGGTATTACACCTGCAGATTTATGGAGCGGTTATATAGGCCGGCCACAGTGGACCTTGACGGGATGAAGAATGGAGGTCAATGTCTAAGTCTGGAGCTCTTCCATCTATAACCGCCGATAACGAGACCAGAAACTTCTAGAAGTAACGGCCACTAACAGGTGTCCATAGCAACTAGGTGTGGTATTGTAAAGCTGTGAGTTCCTAAGGCCGCTCTTCAAGCGTTAAGTTCTCGAACACGTGCGACAATGTCAGCGGAACTATAAAAAGGAGCTGACCAGGCAAATGTAAATGAAATGAGGTGGATTTTTATTTATGGACGGTTTTTAACTGCTGTAGTTCTCAGCATCCAATTCTATAATGGCCGTGAAAGACCACTTAATTTTGCAGGCTTGAGGTTCTTTTACGTGCCGTAGATTTACGACGCGGGACCAACGACTATTGTACTAATGTACCTAATGACCAAACAAATAAATACTAAAAAGTACTAAATGGCTTTACTTCCGATGGACGCCATGCTAAGGATTTTTACGCCCAAAAAATCCATGGTCCTCAGCCGGGTTTGAACCCGCAACCTTCGGCATATGGTAACCACCACACCACGGAGGGCGACATACGTGCAACAATTGCTATACAATTGAAAGCAAACCGCTCGCACACGTGCAGCAATTACGGTGCAACTGAGTTCAAAAGAAATTTCAGAAAAATGGTTCATGTTATGGGTGTGTGTTGGTGGATGTGGATGTTATTTATAGAATATTTCGGTTTGAGGAAAAAGTGTATTTGATATAAATTGTGTGCTTTGATGAGATCTACATTTTTTTCAGTAGTAACATTTTATCTATGCCTTACGGTTTACAGTTATCCTCCAGAATGAAGAGGACTTCAGATGCTTCACAGAAAATTGAATATATATATATATATATATATATATATATATATATATATATATATATATATCATTTGGCATGAAAGCACCTTAAAACATACGATAAAGTAACAAAAATAGTAGCAAAAATTTTTGATAAAATCAAAATTTTTCGAAGAATTGTCCATCTAAAGGGTTGTTTGGTGGGAATGCTTCTCAAAATATTTTTGCCGCATTTTTGGAAGATATAAAAATCAAACAGTGAGCTTGGTGTTTATCCGGCTTTTGGTTGCTGAGTTAGACACACATACACACACACGCACACGCACACTAATCTCTCTCTAATTGTTTTATTTCTTATTATATTATTATTTATTTGGGGGCCCCAATGGAATCTTGGTTGCGAATTTTTGGGTGGACTGCAACATTTCCTCTACTTATTTTGCGTACTAGAGAAAATAAAAAAAAAAGCCAAAAATTCCTGCAGTCAAAACAAGGAACATCTCGGAAGTAGTCAACTACACAAATATGTTTACAGGACATAAAAGCGTGTGTTTTAACGAGATCTGCATTTGTAAGATTTCTGTCTATCACTTATCGTTTACCAGTCCTTAAAAATCATTCAGATTGAAGAGAACCTCAGAGATTATTCCTATAAAATAAAAAAAATACATTTAATTTGTCCTCCAAGTATCTTAAACAGAAAGTGTTCAATTAGAGCAATTTTCAAGACAAAAAGATTTATGTGATCCATTCACATGACTTGCCCTACATTTCTGCAAAAAATTATTGTTAAAAAGGTTATTCTCTTGCTAATCAAGAAAAAATTCCCAGAAATTAGCTAATTAATTTTTCCTTGTAAGTAGAAAATAGCCAAGGGAGTACCACAGCATAAAGTGATAGTCAAATCTTTTAAAAGCAGGTCGCTATATGAGTGAAGTTGCTTTGCTTGTATGGACATGATTTGACACATTTCTTTATGAAACCAATAACAAGAAATATCTCAAACTACCAACTCCTTCAAAAAAAATTAAATAATATAAATCGTGTGTTTTAACGAGCCGTACAATTTTTATTAAATAAGGTTTGTCTGTTTCTTACGGTTTATCAGTTATGTAAAATTCCGCAAAATTCACCCAGAATAAAGATGCTTTTAGAGGTTATTCACAGAAAATTCAATATATAAGTTTTGTTTATGGTATGAATATCTTTAATATACGATATTTTAATTCAAATCATTAGAGCTATTTTTGAGAAAATCAAATATTTGGAAAACATTTCTGTATATAAAACGTGTAGTTGGGGCTGGTAAGATTTTCTTCAAAATCTTTGTGTCGCATCCTTGGACTTAGATACCAAGTTTGGTATTTAATGGATTTTTTTGTTTTTGAGCTATGCTGCCCACAGACACACTCACTCACTCACACACATACATTTTTCTATTTTTTTTTTATTCAGAGGCTCTCAAAACTTCTATCCAATATTTGGTTGTACTGTAGTACCTTCTCTATATACTGTATGTGTAAAGAAAGTAGTAAAATGTTTGAAATATGCTTTATGTAAGGAGTAGTTTGGAATTTTTTTTAACACGTTACTTCTCTTCTGGAAGACTGTAATTTAAAGGTGCAAAGTCTGGAGTTTAACCTACTTTACGTTTTTTTAGTTATGATGTCCTAAATATGGTTTTTAAGGATTCAGGGAAACTGTATTTTTGGTGAGATCGCAAAATCAAATTTTGGTTGGAAGAATACTTCCTCTACGTGCTAGTGGTTAGCAGTAGAGAAAGTAATAAACGGCAAGGAGTGAGAAAGCTGTGTGAATGTAACATCGGATTGTTTCCAAAGGCCGAAGCTTTCACTTCTGTGTCAAAGAATTCCATGAATTATTTTCAGTTCGAAGCGGAAGATTATTTATACAAACCAATAACGATTTTCTCTTGTATTTGTGAACAAAAGTGGCACGAACTCCGCGAAGACAAACAATTCCTAACACATGTCAAAGCTTTTGAAACCGTTTCACACGTGAGACAGGCGTTTCTTGGAATCGACTACCGCATCAGTAAGGTGAATTCGTTCTTCACCCCCTCCCCTTATCGTCTTTGTGTATGTTGTCAGGAATTTGTTGCGCTTCTGAATATTGTATGAAGATGTTTAGGATGTAGATCTCATGTGCCCTGCTTTGCAGTATAGAATATCTTTTCCCAAGAGCAGAGTACACACTGGTCTTTCATCCGGCTGTACTCACCACACATGATTCATCTGAAATGTGGTCATTTAGCGTCTTTAATAGGTAATAATACATTTAAATAGTATAATAATCCCCCTCCTGAATCAAAAAAAAAACATACATTGTGTGTGTCTGTGAGTGGATAGCACAGCTCAAAAATGAAAAGACCGTTAAATACTAAATTTGGTATTTAAGTTTGGTATCTTCCAAGGAAGCGACACGAAGATTTTCAAGAAAATCCCCCTACACTCAACTACCCTTTACGAGGAACTTTTTTCGAAAATTTTGATTTTCTCGAAAATGACTGTACAAATATTTATTAAAATATCGTATATTAAAGATATTTACCTCACAAATAAAATGTATATCTTAAAATTTCGGGTAATAGCCTCTGAAGACTACTTTAATCTGGATGAATTTTACGGTATTTTGCATAACTGCTATACCGCAAGAGCTAGACAAATACCTACCTCACAAAAAATGTAGAGCACATTAAAGCACACAATGTATGTTACATACATTTTTTCGTGGAGTTAATAGTTTTTGAGATATTCCTTGTTTTTGGTTTCAGCTTTAAAAAAACATAATTTTCTCATACCCCTGTCCATATAAACAAAGGAACTTCAGTCATATAGCAACCAGCTTTTGTCTGTCATTTTAACCTATGGTACTCCCTTGTTTCGCTATACTTACAAGGAAGCAAGTAATAAGACTATTTCTGCTAATTTTTTCTCGATTAGCATGAAGTAAATAGAAACATAAGCTTTTTAGCAATAATTTGTTGCTGAGATGTAGAAAAAAACATGTGAATGGAACACATCAGATTTTTATTATTATCACCTTATGCTTTAGCCTAATGGTTAGACCACTCGCCTCCCATCTAGACGGCCCGGGTTCGATCGCAAGCGACTGCCTGTGAGATCTGTGGTGGATAACGGGCGCCTGGCCTGGTTTCCCCCGGGTTCTCCAGTTCTTCCCCTCATCACATTCCACCGGTGCTCCATCTTCATTCCATGTATCATCAGTGTCATCCGCGGTAGTAAAAACAGTTAAACACTAGGAAAAAAATAATTTTTCCTACTATCCATTTTGCTTGTATTTCATTTCCACTTCATGTTCATGCCTGGTACTGGCCAATCGCACGTTTCAGGTTCTCCATTCCGTGGATTCGTGCCGTTGTCTCCCCTATAGGCTTCTGATCCCTAGGCATCCGCTTATAAGTCCTAGGGGGGTGTCCCAAAATAAGCGGAGGGTAAATCGACTACGAGAAAAATTTTTTCAAAGGATTACTATTTTCGCGGATATTTACAGCACAGGTATGTACGAGTATGTGACTATATGTGTGTAAATAAACACTGTAAATAAATAAAGATGGACATGGAAACAGTGGCTTTGCTTAGCTACTTGTTTCAATGAACAATTAATAATTAAAAACATGGCTCATTTAGAATGGTATGCAAATTCAGTTTATTATTTTCTTTTTATTTGAGTTGTTTCAATTTATATAGCTCCCTTTAACATCTAAAGTCATATCGGGGGCTTTGTTTAGAAACAACTCTTTGACTATAGGTTCTTTAACGTTGCCGTTGGCTTTTTATTTATTTTCTTTTATTCAAATACAGAAATTCACTCTCGCATAGATACTTATAGACTCTGTCACGGCTAGGGAATGATTCTGGTTAAAAAAAAAAATCGCCGCCCCATCCAGGAATCGAACCCGGGATTTCCGGGTGAGAAGTCCGCTCGCTAACCACTCGATCACAGAGGCAATCGTAGCGTAACTAACTATGGTATATGAGATGAGATTTGTTACTTAAAACATCTAAAGTTATTTATAATAGCAATATAGTAATTTCAAAAAGTGAAAAAAATGTTGCATATTTGTTTTATTTTTGTTAAGAATCAAAGAAACTAAAATCGTTTGTGATATACTTGCTATGATGATAACAAAGGGTGGCTATTTTCATTTAAACATAAATAAATAACGATATAAATAAATCCAATGTGTAATAAACACTGTATTTTATATACTGTGTGTTTTTCAAGATAGCACGTGAAGTTACAACCCGCTATTTTTAAGATTACATGCTATAAAACTTCACTTTATTCATTGACTACAGTGCGCAAAATTGCAATTTACGCACTATCATAGTTAAAAAAATCCTCTAGTTACTAAGGAGGTGGTAGAGACATCATAAATAAGTTTTTCTACGATCGAGCGTAATTGAATACTTAACGAGCTCAATTCAGATCGCAAAATTGATTTTTACGCAATCCATACGCAAAGAAGTGCAGCAAGCGTAAAGTAATAATTCACGATGTTAGTGAGTGTACATCACTGATCAACAGACATCACTTCATAAATTTCTCATATTGTGTCTCAGCAGATAGTAAATTTATTTTGCGGCCCTAAGGATGTCATAATTCTCAAAATACATCAAAGAATATTAATAATATTGGTTTGGCACGTGCTGCTATAACCGTACCGCCATCGCGCCCAGCAATGCCAAATAAATAACGAACTATAACCCTTGGTGAATGGCTCAAACTTAACCTCAATGTTGTTTGTTTTGTTTCATTTTTATAGCCCCCTTTAACATCTAAGGTCATATCGGGGGCTTTACATTAGAAACAACTCGTCTGTAGGTACTTTATGTTGGGTTTAAATCGTTTTATTCTCCTCAAACACACTCGCTCTCACATACATACTTCCAGACTCTGTGGGGGAGAGGGAATCATTCTGGTTTAGGCAAACTTCTCCTCAACAGCTGAGAGTGGAACCCGGGACCTCCAGGTGTGTAGTCAGATTGCTGACCACTCGACCACGGCGGCAGTCAACCTCAAATGTATTTCATCTTTCGTTACTTTTCTTTTAGTATCAGAAAATTCTCGTAGAAAAAACATTGTATGACATGCGAGCGTAAAGTTTCTTTTTGATTCTCGCGTGGAATGATAAACCAATAACTTGACGCTCTTACACAATAGATCATTATTTTCCTTGTGGAATCAGCCTGCAAAATAAAGAGTTCTGTACTAACTTTAAAATTCGTTAAAAGCAGTCTGAATGCTCTGATCTGTGCAGTATGTACGGAATATTTGCAAATGTTGATACAAAAGCCTTATCCAGAGTCTCTGACGTAAACCAAATTTGGTACACAGCTCGTAACGAAGCGTATCCGTTGAAGTTGTACGTATCCAGCGTGTAGCTATAGAAACAGGAAAGTGACGTTGTTACGGAAAGTAGACTCAAAAAGCCTTTATGATCGACAGGTAATAATTTAGGTACGTTTGGTGAGGGCCTCGGGCCAATGTCGGATATGGAATTACAATGAAGCGAGTTTTTCGCCAACAACAACAACAGCAACAACAACATGGAAAGCAGAGGGGTTGGGGGTGTATATCCAACGCAGAATATCCACAGCAGGGTGTTTTTTTTTTCAATACGATTTTTCCCTCGTGTCCACCCCCTTCATCCATAGCCTTATTGAGAGCTAGGAGGTGGTTCTGAAAGCCCCTGGTTTTTGTTACACGGGGTTGATGGTGGTGCTGTGAATATATTGGTGGTAGATCGACTTTTATGTTCGAGAATCGATACGTGTGTAGCGAAGCGAGTCGGTCTCAACTTGTTATGTCGAGAAAACATGACGCAAAGCGTGAGAGAGGTGTTAAGAAAATCCGTTTCCATAACAATAACGTTCGTCTTTTGTTACTCCTAAAGTGGCGGTCGTTGTTTCCATGGCAACTGATTTCTAACGTCTGTTTGACCTCGGTGACTTTCCGTTCATTGAGATGCAGTTGAGAGGCGAAAAAACTACTGTCAAAACACAGAGTGATTGGTTAAATTTAGAAACGTTACTTTAAACTATATGAAATGAATTTCCAAAATGTAAGTGTCATTCTCTCACAACATTCCCTTCTCATTGCAGCTTCACGTCATCCTGTTTACTCTCTCTATCATCTAGGTTATAGTATGCACAGGAAGTATTGCATTCCAACCAGAAATTGCTCACAAAATGTTAATGAACTGCTCTTTTGATGCTTCTTTGATGAAACAAATATCTAATATGTTATATTCACAGAACTTTCACTGTCCGTTCTTCAGCAAACTACTCATTAAGTTTACTCTTCTATCTACTTCACGCTGATGGAGATAAAAAATCTGATGTGTTCCATTCACTTGACTTTCTCTACATCGCTGTAAAAATTGTTGTTCAAATGCATATTCTTCTATTTACTTTATGATAATCGAGATGAACATTAGCAGACATTTTCTTAAAAGCTTGCTTCTTTGTAAGTAGAAGGTAAATAAGGGAATTTACTAGGCTAAAACCAATGTAAAATTTCATAAAAGCTGGTTGCCATGTGGTTCAAATCTGTTTCTATGCAGGTCAAGAAGTTACCAAGTTCCATGTGAAAAAAGTTAAAGTATTTTAAGTCTGAAACAAATAAGAAATGTCCCAAGGTGATCAATTCAATGAAAAAATCTGATGTGTTCCATTTGCATGACTTTCACTATATCTCTGCAATAATTATTTTTAAAAAGCTTATGCTTCTACTTACTTCCTGCTAATCGAGAAAAAATTAGCAGAAATAGTCTTATTTCTTGCTTCATTGTAAGTAGAAGAGAAATAAGGGAGTACCATAGGTTAAAGTGATAGTCAAAAGCTGGTTGCTATGTGACTGAAGTTGCTTTTTTGTATGGACACGAGTTCACAAAGTCCTGTATGAGAAAAATATAAGTTGTTATAGCTTAAACAAAAACAAGGAATACCTAAAAAAAACAATCAACTCCACGAAAAAAATGTATACAACATAAATTGTGTGTTTTAATGTGCTCTACATTTTTTGTGTGGTAAGTTTTTGTCTCTCTCTTACGGTTTAGCACTTATGCAAAATTCCGTAAAATTCACTCAGAATAAAGGAGTCTTAAGAGGCTATTCCCAAAAAATTCAAAATATACATTTTATTTGTCAGGTAAATATCTTTAATATACGATATTTTAATCAAAATCGTTAATCACTTTTTGGAAAATCAAAATTTTCGAAAAAAGTTCCATGTAAAGGGTAGTTTGGGGTGGGGGGATTTTTCTCAAAATCTTCGTGTCGTATCCCTGGAAGATCCTAAACTTAAATACCAAGTTTGGTATTTTACCGACTTTTCGTTTTTGAGTTATCGTGTTCACTGACACACGGACATACGGACACACACGGACCTTTTTCTGAAAATACTTTTTTTGGATATAGGGGACCCTATAACATATATTTACGGTGAAATCTCGGTATCAAATTTTTGGTGGAGTGCAATAACCTTCTCTATACACTATGTACATAGTGCGTATAGAGAAAGTAAAAACTTAAAAAATATACATAAATTGTGTGTTCAAACTTGATCTATATTTTTTGTGTAATATGTTTCTGTCTATCTCTTACGGTTTACCAGTTGCGGAAAATTTAGCAAAAATTCATTCAAAATAAAGACATCTTTAGAGGGTATTTCCCAAAAAATTCAAGATATACATTTATTTTCCATATAAATATATTTAATACACAGTATTTTAATCAAAATCGTTACAGCCATTTTTTAGAAAATCATTAAGTATTTTAAAACTGAATCCAATAACAAGAAATATCTCAAATGGTCAACTGCATGAAAAAAAAAAACTGTATATAACATAATTTGTGTGTTTTAA
The DNA here is from genome assembly GCA_030762935.1 of Hymenopus coronatus. Taxonomy (NCBI): domain Eukaryota; kingdom Metazoa; phylum Arthropoda; class Insecta; order Mantodea; family Hymenopodidae; genus Hymenopus; species Hymenopus coronatus. The sequence goes on from CM060890.1 coordinate 115,690,242, forward strand.
CCATCTCTACGTGTTCTATTAAGTAAGTTTTTGTCTATCTCTTACGGTTCACCAATTATGCAAAATTCCGCAAAATTCATCTAGAATAAACAAATCTTCAGAGGCTATTCCCAGAAAATTAAAGATATACAGTTTGTCATGTAAATATCTTTAATATACGATATTTAAATCAAAATCGTTAGTCATATTTAAGAAAATAAACATTTTCAATTTTTTTTCCACGTAAAGGGTAGTTGGGTGGTAAAATTTTCTCGAAAATCTTCGTGTATCATCCCTGGAAGATACCAAACTTGAATACCAAGTTTGGTGTTTAACAGTCTTTTTGTTTTTGAGCTATGTTGTCCACAGACACACACACGCATCTTTTTCTAAAGATAAGATTTTGGGTTCAGGAGGACCCAAAACATGTATTTCCGGAGAAATCTCGGTATCGAATTTTTGGGTGCATTACAATACCTTCTCTGTACACTATGTAGATAGTACACGTAGAGAAAGTAAAAGAAAAATACATTCATAACTTTACAACATTTTGGACTCTAAAGCAAAGGAGACGCAGAGAAACGTAAGGCAATTTCAAAAAATAGATCTTTAATTTTTGTCGGAAGGGAGATTTTAGTGACGCGTCAAAAGCAAACAAATTTGACCATAACCTCCAAACCATTAGTACAAAATGGATGAAATTTGCAATGTAACTTTTTTGCATTATATTACATCTATGGAATACATCTTAAAAGGTTAGCATTATTAGTTTGGAGTTTCATAATTGTCCTTAAGGATCTACATCCGTGGTCTAGTTATTAGCTTTAGTTTCTCTAAAAGGATTCCAGGTGTATTTGTATAGAAAACGGAGCGCTTTATGTAAACATGGATGACATTGCCCACTTTAAGAAACATAATCCTACAATGTCCAGTTGTTATTAAGGTGATCTGTCTCATCGCCTGTGTTGATGACCACTCACGTCTGTGCCACCCGTCCAAGTCAAACACACCCTTGGAGATTTCCGCCCTCTGCAGTTAAACCGTTGGATTAGGATACTATTACCGGGTTGTTAAACACACATATGGAGCTGGCAGAAAAGTGGGCAAACATCCTGGCATTAAGTCAACACGGCGAAATGGCGGTCGGTGTGCCTTTCTGATTACACCACCTGTCTGCCTGTACAGAACACGAACCTCGTCTTACAGTAACGGCTTTTGCATATTAAACATGTCTTTCATCTTCGAGCAAGCCTAACGTTAAAAATCGCATGTATTCCATTCATAAGACTGTCTACATCTCTGATATAAACTAATCTTAAAACTATTTCCCCGCGCCCCCCCCCCATATTTCTAAAGCAGCACAAGATATTTGCTTCAATCGTCTATTGCAACAAAACCATGATGGATATGGCTGAAACATTATTGCATTATTTAGGACTAACTTGACTAAGCCTAACCTAAGATAGCATAATCGTGTGCTCGGATATAAGGGCAATTGAGTGCAAGTATCATCGAATGCATGTGTCATTGAGTGTTATTTAGCGACATTTGAACTCAGGAATTCAGTTCTGGGAAACCATTATTGCTTATTTAGGACTAACCTAACCTAACCTAACATTATAATGTATACGGCAATAAAGATGATAGATAAGGACCATTTCTGTTAATCTTTATATTTATTAGCATGAAGTAGAAACAATAATAAGCTTTTATAAGAACGGTTTGTTACAGAAACGGGGGAAATAGATGAATAGGACACGTTAGATTTTATTATTACTATTTTGTTAGTATGTCTTAACACGTTCCATGTGTGTGTTATGGCAGTTTTCCTGTCGCTAATAATCAGAGTATCCATTCCTTGCTCGGCAAAGCGGGCAATGATTCATGTCGGGAGTTTTGTGCACCAACCCACGCGGCGAGTAATTTCTTGGAGCGAAAAGTTTAACGTCTCTGTGGGGGATGAGAAGTTTTGTGTTGTTAAGGTGGCAGGTGTGTGCGCGGGACATAGTCACGGAGTTTCGCTTCACCCCGTCTCTGTTTGTGTATGTACATGCCACGGTATTTTCCTACGTCTCCAAACGGATAAATATTAAGTCCGTAATGCGTGCATCAATGGCACAAGTTACAAGTGGGGGAAATCTTTCGTTTAAGTGGATGTTCCTGTAGGTATTAACTCATAGCGAAATAATTATCAATATTAAAGATCATAAAATCTACCCCAGTTTATACTGATTTACTACATTGTTTACATTATACTCTACACCACCAAAAACTTCATGCATAAATTTCACCACAAATGCAGTTTAGAGTCCCGAATTAATATATATGATGTGTTCCATATACATGACTTTCTCTACATATCTGTAACAAATTATTATTAATAAGCTTATTCTTCTATCTATTCCATGCTAAAACATTAGCAGAAACGGTTTTATTGTTTAGTTGCTTGTAAGTAGAAGAGAAATAAGGGAATACACTAAGCTAAACCGATAGCCAAGTGTTTTAAAATATGGTTGCCATGGGGTTGCAATCCGTTTCTTTGCGTGGCCAGAAGTTGGCATGTTACCAAATGAGAAAAGTTTAACTATTTTAAAACTCAAATCAATAACAAGGAATATCTGGAAAACGGTCAACTCCACGAAAAAAATGAATATTACATAAACTGTGTGTTTTATCGTCATCTACGTCTTTTGTGTAACAGCATTTTGTCTAGCTCTTAAGGTTTGCCAGTTATGCAAAATTCGGCAAAATTCATCCAGAGAGAACAGGTCTTCAGAAGCTATTCCCAGAACATTCAAGATATACTTTTATTTTTTATATAAATAGCTTTTATATGGAGTATTTTAATCAAAATCGTTACAGCCATTTTTAAGAAAAACAAAATTTTCAAAAATCTTTCCATGTAAAGGGTAGTTTCTTCGTATCGCATCCTTGGAAAATACCAAACTTAAAACCGAGCTTAGTATAGAACGGACTTTTCATTTTTGATCTATGCTGTCCACAGACACACACACACACACACACACACATACGGACCTTTTTTCTAAATATGTGTTGTTGTTTTTTTTGGATTCAGGGGGATCCAAAACATGTATTTCCGGTGAAACCTAATCGAATTTTTGCGTGGATTACATTACCTTCTCTATACACTATGTAAATAGTACGTGCAGAGAAAATAAAAATCTGATGTGTTCATGTGAAGCTATTCCGAAATAAGCTTTTCTTAAAAAAGATTATTCTTTCATCTACATCAGCAGAACTGTCTTATTGCTTGCTTCTTTGTAAGTATACGGGGGATAAGGAATGCACAGCTAAAGCTATAGTCTATCTAAAAGCCGGGCGCTATCTGAAACAATTTAAATTCGGTTCTCTTAACTTGCTAGTAATAAACAAAACAGAGACAAAAAGAAAAACACTTCCCGTTTGAGAACATATTAAGTACCAAATAACTCGGAATACCTTGAAAACGATTAAACCAACGAAAATATGTGTATGACATAAATTTTGTATTAACGAGAACTACATTTTTTGTGTAGCAAGTTACGGCTGACCAGTTACGCAGAAGTCATCTAGAATGAAGTGATCTTCAGAGGCGTTTCCCAAAAATTCAAGATAAAAATTTTGCCATGAAAATAACTTGAATATGTGTCATTTTAATCAAAATTGTCGAGAGCCATTTTTGGGAAACTCAAAATTTTCGAAAAATGTTCTATGTAAACCGTAGTTGGGCGTTGGGCGATTTTCTTGAAAATCTTTGTGTTACATTGTTTGAAGATACTGAAATTGTATACCAACTTTGATATTTAACGATCTTATCGTTGCTCCCGCCCCACACAGACATTTTTATGAAAATGCTTTATTTTTTTATTCAGGGAGTCTGAAAACATGTATTTGCAGTGAAATCTTGGCATCGAATTTTTGGGTGGAATAAATAACTTCTCTATCCTCTGCGTACATTTTACATAAGTGCTAGAGAAAGTGACAACATCCTATGTTACAATCATATGATCTTTTCTACCTCAATCTCAAATTCTCATTTGAGAAAAATCTTAGTATTGGACATGTTAAAACCGGTATCAAGGAATATCTTGAAAAGGGTAACTTCTACAAAAAAGTTGACATCTAACATTAATTGTGTGTTATAACAATATCTAAAGTTTTTGTAATAAGTATACGTGGTTATTTAAACAAAATCGTTACAGAAAATATTTAATTAAAGGTATCTACTTTAACCTGATAGGTCATACCGGACATGAATGAAGTAGGTGAAATGATGCCCAAATGAGACCACGAACCATGACACTTAAACTTACTCGACATTATTTTTTCTCAGGATAATAGAAAAAATCTTATCCGAGTAATTCAACCTCACGCTTAATAACATTAAATATTTAAGCATTTTATATAACTTTTGTTTTAATAATTGCTCAAGATTTATGTTATTCAGGTTTATTTTATTTAGCTAATATTGGTTATTAACGTTTAGGTAGTCGAAGATTATAAATTAATAAAGGGTTATTGAATTTCATACCAACGTTATTAATAAATTCTTACGTTTAGAAGAAAATCCTCATAAAACACAAACATAAAGTTGAGATTTGAACTCGGAACCTCTTGAATGGAGGCAGACACATTATAGAGGCGAGCTAGGGGCATTTTTGAGAACAGAATATTTCTAAAAATCTTCCGTGAAGGGTTATTTGGGATGGGGAGATTTTCTTGAAAATTGTCCTATTCTTGGAAAACATTGAACTTAAATACTTAGTTTGGTATTTGATTCGCTTATAGTTTTTGAGTTACGCTATCCACAGACGCATACACACAGGGGCCTGTTTCTAAAACTGCATTTCTTGTTACTTTCTTTATACGTCCTGCGTACATAGTGTATTGTATTGCAACCAAAAAGTCGATACCGAGATTTCACCAGAAATATATGTTTTGAGACCCCCTGAATCTAAAAAAACATTTTTAGAAAAATTTCCATGTGTGTGTGTGTGTGGGGGGGGGGCAGCATAGCCCAAAAACGGAAAGACCATTAAATACCAAACTTGGTATTTAAGTTTGGTATCTTCTAAGGATGCGACACGAAGATTTGCAAGAAAATCCACCCCACATGAAACTTATTTTCGAAAATTTTGCTTTTCCCAAAAATGCCTCGAACGATTTTGATAAAAATATCGTACATTAAAAGATATTTACCTGATAAATAACATGTATATGAATTTTCTGGAAATAGCCTCAAAGACCTCTTTATTCTTCCTGTCCATACAAACAAAGGAGCTTCAGTCATATAGCAACCAGTTTTTTACTATCACTTTAACCTATGCTACTCCCGTATTTCGCTTCTACTTACAAGTAAGCAAGTAATAAAGCTATTTCTGCTAATTTTTTCTCGAAGTAAATAGAAGTATAAGCGTTTTAACAATAGTTTGTTGCAGAGATGTAGAGAAAGCCGAGTACATTCTTGTGATTATATTATTCACCACAAAATCTCCATATTGAGATTTCACCAGAAATACAGATGCACACCTGAATAAATAAAAACTGTTGCTACATCCTCATGAATTTTTCTACATATTCTGTAACAAATTAATTATTACAAAAGCTTATCGTTATCTCACTCACACAGACGAGACTTTTACTAAATAGTGTATAGAGAATGTATTGCATTCCACCCAAAAATTCGATACAGAGATTTCACCGGAAATACATGTTTTGGGTCCCCCTGAATAATTTTTTTCTTTAAAAAAAAGGTCCGCGTGTGTATGTGGACAGCATAGTTCAAAAACGAAAAGACCGTTGAATACCAAACTTGGTATTTAAGTTTGGTATCTTCCAAGGATCCAACACGAAGATTTTCAAAACAATCCCTCATCGCCAACTACTCTTTACATGGAGCTTTTTTCGCAAATTTTGATTTTCATAAAAATGGCTCTAACAATTTTGATTAAAATATCGTATATTAAAGATATTTTAACCAGAAAAATTATATGTATATCTTGAATTTTCTGAATAGGCTCTGAAGACTACTTTATTCTGGATCAATTTTACGAAATTTTGCATAACTGCTAAACCGTATGAGTTGGACAAAAGCTTACAAAACAAAAATTGTAGAGCACGTTAAAACACACAATTTATGTTACATATATTTTTTTCATGGAATTGATCGTTTCTGAGATATTCCTTGTTTTTGGTTTCAGCTTTGAAAAGTATCAGGAATTGGTCAACTCAAGTCCATACAAACAAAGGAACTTCAGTCACATAGCAACCAGCTTTTGACTTTCACTTTAACCTATGGTAACCCCTTATTTCCCTTCTACTTACAAGGAAGCAAGTAATAAGACCATTTCTGCTAATTTTTCTCGATAAGCATGAAGTAAACAGAAGCATTGGCGTTTTAACAATAATTTGTTGCAGAGTTGTAGACATTTGAATGGAACACATCAGATTTTGCTTTTTGGAGTCCTCAAAATATGTTTAAGGTGAAATTGCAAAAGCATACATTTTTTTGGTCGAATACAATACCTTCTCTATACACTATGTACATAGTACGTGTAGAGAAAGTAAAAACCATGTGTGATGTACATTAGCATCACTTTTTCTACTCATTCCGATTGTTATTGTTTTAAAATTCTAAATACTTCAAAATTATTTGTAATCTTAAAATGTGTGTGTGTGTGTGTGTGTGTGTGTGTATGTGTGTGTGTGTTTGTAGAGTTACTGTTTACGAGATATTCCTTGTTTTCGGTTTCAATCATATAGAGTTAGCTTTTAAAATATTTGACTGTCACTTTAGCCTATGTATTCACTTAATTCCCTTCTACTTTCAAGGAACTAAGTAATAAGACCGTTTCCGATAATGTTTATCTTGATTAGCATTATACAGATAAAAGAATATTTTTGGAAGTTTTTAGTAGAACAGATACAGTTATTTCATTTGAATACATCAGATTTTTTCCTTTCCTTTATCAGAAACATTTACAACATACAAAATAAAGGCTTTGAGTTTACAAATACAAATATTCTATTACGTCCCATAGCAGCAAGCCCCAATGCTCCGTACGGAGTGGAATAAATTATTGCACCTTCCCTCTGCTCCTTAATTTTAGACATTGTTTTAAACGTGTGGTATTTTATTAAAAATCGAATGTATTCCCTTCTCATGACTATCACTACATCGCTGTAAAAATTATTGCTAAAAATCATATTCTTCTACATACTAATTTATAATGATCGAAATAAACATTAGCAGAAATTGCCTTAATTACTTGCTTTCATGTAAGTAGGAGGTAAATAAGGGAACACACTAAAAGCCGGTTGCCATGTGATTGAAATCCGTTTCTCTGCGGAGCCAATATTTTACAATTTTCCGTGTGAGAAAAGTTTAAGTATTTTAAATCTGACACAAATAACAAGCAATATCTCAGAAATCGTCAATTCAACGAAAACAGAAAACGTATATGGCATAAATTGTGTGTTTAACGTAATCTTCTAGGGTCGGCTGATATGTCCATAGCCTCACACAAATATGGCGCCACTATGCCAGTTAGACGGCAGCATTGTAAAGTTTAACTCTATGCTAGCTTGTATCCATAGTAACAGGTCACTAGTTCGTTTAGTTTTCGAATGACTGCACTTTAAACAAGACAACTTTAGAGTTTTCACGAGAATGATTTGGAAAAACGAGCAGTGATTAAATACTTCCGTTTGAAACGCTTAACACCTAAAAAAATCAAGGAGGAAATGCACAGTATATTGAAAGACTGCCCATTCATATTCAATGATTAAAAGGTGGGTTACACGGGTTAAAATGGGACGTACGAGCACTAGTGATGAGCCTCGCCTCTGGAAGCCTTGTAGAAGTGACAACTCCAGAGATTATTGAAAAAATTCATAATTTATTACTGGAAGACCGCAGATTAAAGTTGTTCGAGATAGCAGAGGCTGGAAAATAATCAAAAGAACTTGTAGGTAATATTTTTAGTAACGTTTTGGGCTTTCACAAGGTTTGTGCAAGATAGGTGCCGCGTTTGATCAAAAGTTCCAAAGAAAAACTGGTTCTGTTAAGAATGAGGAGCTCTACCGTAAAATCACAGTAAACTTTTGAGACGGCTTATTACCATGGATGAAACTTAGATATACTACTACACTCCAGAAAGTAAATTACAGTCAAAACAGTGGATTACGCCAATTTTGTCAGCTAACAAGGTTACGGCGAGTGTTTTCTGGGATCCACAGCGAATTAATTATTTTATTGATTACTTGGAAAAGGGTAAAAGTATCACTGGTGACTACTACGCAAGCTTACTGCAGCGTTTGAGTGATGAGGTGAAAAAAAAAAAGACCTCATTTGGCAACAAACAAAAAAAAAAAACAACAACAAAAGACAAAATCTTGTTTCACCACGAAAATGCTCCGGCCCATCTTTCAGTCTTTGCAATGGAAAAATCTGATGTGTTCCATTCACATGACTTTCTCTACATCTCTGCAAGAACTTATTGTTAAATGGCGTATGCTACTATTTACTTTATGCTAATCGAAAAAATTAGCAGAAATAGCCTTATTACTTGCTTCTTTGTATATGGAAGCAAAATAAGGGAGTACCATAGGTTAAAGTGATAGACAAACGTTGGTTGCTATGTGACTGAAGTTCCTCTGTTTGTCTGGACAGGACTTGACAAATTCATATATGAGAAAAGTATAAGTTTTTAAAGCTGAAACCAATAACAAGAAATATCATAAAAACGATCAACTCCACGAAAAAAATGTATATTACAGAAAATGAGTGTTTTGTTGTGAACTAAATGTTTTGTGCAGTCAGTTTTTGTCTACCTCTTACGGTCTACCGATTATGCAAAATTCAATAAAACTCATCCAGAATAAAGGGGTCTTTAGAGGCTATTCCCAGAAAATTAAAGATATACATTTTATTTGGCATGTAAACATCTTAAATATAAGAGATTTTAATAAAAATTGTTAGAGCCATTTTTGAGAAAATTCAAATTTTGAAAAATGTTTCAGGTATAGGGTAGTTGGGAGTTAGGGGATTTTCTTCAACATCTTCGTGTCGCATCCTTGGCAGATAACAAACTTAAATAATTTTGGTATTAAACGTTTTTGAGCTATGATGCCACACACACACACACACAAACACACACAGACAGAGACACACTCACACGGACATATTTCTAAAAAGCTTTCTTTTTTGGATTCAGATATCTCAAAACTTGTATTTCCGGTGAAATTTCGGTTTCGAATTTTTGGTTGCATTACAACACCTCTATACACTATGTACATAGTATACAGGGGATCCTAAAACGTGTATTTCTGGTGAAATCTTGGTATCAAATTTTTGGGTGGAATGGAAAAGCTTCTCTATACTTTTGGTGAAATCTCGGTATTGAATTTTGGGTGGAATGCAATACCTTCTCTATACACTATGTATATAGTACATGTAGAGAAAGTAAACATCGTTAGAGCCACTTTTGGTGAAGCGAAAATTGTTCTATGTAAAGCATTTTCTTGAAATCATGTTGCATGTTTAAATATATCTGTACGAATTTAACAATAAATTTAGAAACTCGTGTTATCATTTCCGACTATAAGTGGAGGTAGGTCATTGTTGCAGACAAGTGGGCAGTGACAGCCGAAGTCCTCAAGACATTGCCGACAAAGGAAATGAGATAGTTTTGTCAACAGAGGTTAAGTACGGGAATACATCTGTCTGTACACACAAACACACATAAGGGTGGTCAAACACAGCGGAACACTACCCTTTGTCTATTACACCTGTGCTCTGAGTCCCGGGTTTGGTTCCCAAACAACTGTCATTTCTCCGTATTTCACATGAGTGGTTTCTGGGTGCGGTAGGCAATATTTTTTATACTTTAAGCTATGTTTAAACGATAAATTCTAAAAAAAAAAAAAAAAAAAAATGCTCTTCTTTCTACACAATGCTAATCGAGATAAACTATAGCAGAATGTTCTTATTACTCAGTTCCTTAAAATAGAAGTGAACTAAAGAAGTGCGCTATGCTAAACTCTTAGTCAACTGTTTGAAAAGCTACCGTTATACACTTGTCATTGCAAATCGCTTCTTTGCTTGGCCAGGAGTAGAAAAAATCTGATGTGTTACATTCACATGCCTTTCTCTATATCTCTGCCATAAATTATTTTTAAAAAGCTTATGCTTCTATTTACTTCCTACTAGTCGACAAAAAATTTGCTGAAATAGACTTATTACTTGCTTCCTTGTAAGTAGAAGCGAAATAAGGAAGTACCATTAATTTATTTGACGTAGGGGTCCTTTATAAATATTAATAATTTTAACAACTGCAAGTGATTAGTTAAAGTGATTATCAAAGGCTGCTTACTATGCGACTGAATTTCCTTTGTTTGTATGGACACGAGTTCACAAAGTCCTGTAAGAGAAAAGTATAAGTCTTTTATAGCTGAAACCAAAAACAAGGAATATCTCAAAAACAAGAGGCTATTCCTAGAAAATTCAAAATATACATTTTATTTGTCAGGTAAATATCTTTAATATACGATATTTTAATCAAAATCGTTACAGTCATTTTTAAAAAATAAAACATATTTTTCCGGTGAAATCTCGGTATCGAATTTTTTGGTGGAGTGCAAAACCTTCTGTATACACTATGTACATAGTACGTATAGAGAAAGTAAAAAGGAAACTGTGATGTGTTCCATTCAAATGACTTTCTCTACATCTCTACAATACATCACTGTTAAAAAGCTTATTCTTCTCTTTACATAGTAGATACTAATCGAGAAAAAAATTAGCAGAAAGGGTGTTATTATTTGCTTCCTTGTAAATAGAAGGGAAATAAGGGAGTACCATAGGTTAAATGTATAGTCAAATGTTTTAAAAGCTGGTTGTTATGTGACTGAAGTTCCTTTGTTTGTATGGACAGGAGTTGAAAATTCCTGCACCAGAAAAGTATGTTTTTTAAAGCAGAAACCAAGAACAAGGAATATCTCAAAAATGATCAGCTCCACAAAAAAGATGTATATAACATAAATTGTGTGTTTTAACGAGATCTACACTTTTTCTTTACTAAATTTTTGCCTATCTTTTGTGGTTTATGAGTTATGCAAAATTTCGCAAAACTCATCCAGAATAAACAGCTCTTCAGAGGCTATTCCCCAAAAATTGAAGATATACATTTTGTCAGTAAAATCGTTGTAGCCATTTTTTAGAAAATCAAAATGTTTGAATTTTTGTTTATGTAAAGGGTAGTTGGGAGTGAGGGGATTTTCTTGAAAATCTTCGCGTCGCATCTTGGAAGGTACCGAACTTAAATTCCAAGTTTGGTATCTAATGGTCTTTTCGTTTTTGGGCTATGCTGACCACACACACACACACACACACACACACACACGCGGACATTTTTCTAAAAATGTTTTTTTGGATTCAGCGAGTCCCAAAACGTGTATTTCTGGTGAAATCTCGGTATCGAATTTTTGGGTGCAATACAATACCTTCTCTATACACTATGTACATGGTACGTATAGAGAAAGTAAAAAAGGACACTTCCAGTCAAAGTAATTTACAATTGAGAACCATAACAAGGAATATCTCGGAAACGGTTACCTCCACAACAAAAAGTATACGACATAAATTGTGTGTTTTGACGAGGTCCACATATTTTGTAGATTGTTTGTATATCTCTTATGGTTTAGCAGTTAAACAAAATTCGGCAAAATTCATCCAGAATAAAGAGGTTTTCAGAGGTTATATAAACGTTTTATTTGAAATGTAAATATCCTTATTATACGGGATTTTAATCCAAATCATCAGCCATTTTTTAGAAAATCAAAATTTTCAAAAAGTTTTCTATGTAAAGGGTAGTTTGTGAAGGGGGATTTACTTGAAAATCTTTTTGTCGCATATTTAAAAGATACTAAACATAAATGCCAAGTTAAGTATTTAACGATATTTTCGTTATGAGCTACACACACTAACACACAGGGCCGCGCCGTGGCCGAGTTTTTAGACCACCCGCCTCTCACCTAGACGGCCCGGGTTCAATCCCAAGCGACCGCATGTGAGATTTGTGGTGGACAAGTGGCCCTGGGGAGGGTTTTCGCCGGGTCCTCCGGTATCCCCCGCTATCTCATTCCACCGGTGCTCCATCTTCATTCATGTATCATCAGTGTCACCGCCTGCGGTGCCATAAGTAGTTAAAGTGGGCGTTAAACACTACCAAAAAAACACACACACGCACATACACACACAAGGACTTTTTTCTGAAAATATTTTTTCTGACTCAGGGATCTAGAAATATATATTTTCTTGAAATCTATACATCAAATTCTTGGGTGAGTACAATATCTTCTCTAGCTAATATGTACATATGTGCTAGAGCAAGTAATTTGTATAGAAGCTTATATTGCTCTCTCTTATCAATAATAATAAGTAGAAGATGTTGCATTTCATCCAAAAATTCGTTGTGGAGGTGTCACCGGAAATATACGTTTTGAGATCTCCTGAATCCAAAAACTGCATTTCATAAAGAATCGGGTGTTTCACTCACATGAACTTCTCTACCTGTTCTACAAATAAACTATTGTTACAAAAATTATTCATTTATCTAATTCATGTTGTTCGAGATAAACTTTAGCAGAGCTGCCCTTTACTTGATTCCTTCCACTATATGAAACAATGACATTCGTTTCTCTCTACATGACCAGGAAAAAAAAAAAAAAACAAAGAAAAGAGAGATGATAGTTCCCGTTTGAGAAAAGTTTAATTGGTTTAAAATTTAAACCAATAACAAAGGATATCTCGGAAATTATTAATTCTAAAAACAAATTATTTATCATAAATTGTATTTTAAAAAGTTCTATATTCTTTGTGTAGTAAGTTTTGTCTATCTATTCCCAGAAAATTAAAGATATACATTTCCTTTGTCATAAAAATATCTTCAACATATTATATTATGATCACAATTGTTCAAATTGTTATAATCAAAAAGTGTTCCACGTAAACCGTAGCTGGGGAAGGAGGGATATTTCCTTAAAAATCTTCCTGTCGCGACTTAGAAAGATTCTGACCTTAAATATCGAGTTTCGCAATAACGGACTTTTCATTTTTGAGATATGCTACACACACACACACGCACACACGGCCGCGCCGTGGCCGGGTGGTTAGACCACTCACCTCTCACCTAGGCGGCCCGGGTTCAATCCCAAGCGACCGCATATGAGATTTTTGATGGACAAAGCGGCGATGGAGCGCGTTTTCTCCCGGTTCTCCGGTTTCACCTGCCATCTCATTCCACCGGTGCTCCATCTTCATTCACGTATTATCAGTGTCACCGTCTGCGGTGCCATAAGTAGTTAAAGCGTGCGTTAAACACTACCACGCACACACATACATGGACATTCTTTTGATTCTTTTGGATTCAGGCGGATAAAAAAAAAACTAGAGAAAGTAAAAAAGTGCGTGTATACGTCTATATCCCTGAACAACCCAAAATACAAAACACTGTTAAATACTTACAAGGGCAAATTTAAAGGAGCAGCAGAGGGATTCCTCCTCACCAAGCAACAAAGAAAACATATATATAATCTGCTCACATACATTCTTATTCGATGTTTCCGCAGCAGTTCTGCTGTAGTTTGCTTTCGACGTTCGCTGCGAAATTTCACGTCGAAACTGACTCACCTGTTCGCTCTCTATACATTCCCAATTATAACTCAATTCTCTGCGGGGCTGGTTCTTTTTATACCTGTCGATCACGTGGCAGGAAACTTCCAACAGTCGCATATGCAAAATACCACACCTAATCGCAAACTCACTTAAGCATAACAATACGTGGTTTCTATGTCAAAAGAACTTGCCGACAGCACATGTGTCCACATACGTAAGTGTAACAATTCACGGCAACAATCAACTATGACTTCCGAAGCAAGCCGCTCATACACGTGCGGCAATTACTGCATCAGGGCATAGTCACTCTATATTTTATCTCTTTTCCTCTCTCTCTCTATGTTATTTGTTTCAATTTTAAAACACTTTAGCTTTTCTTATACGGGAATTTGTCACATAGTAACCAACTTTTAAAGAATTTGAAGATCGCTTTAACCTAATGTATCCGTTATTTCCCTTCTACTTACAAGAAAGTAAGTAATAACACAATGATTACTAATGTCTATCTCAATTAGTATGAGGTTGGTAGAAACATAAGAAGCATTTTAAGAGTAATCTGTAACAGAGATGCAGAAAAATTACTGGGAATGAAACGTATCAGATTTTTTTTTTTTTAACTTCTGTGATATGTTTTACTTTGGACGAGTCCATCAACATCTGCTGCTAAGGAAACGCCTTAATAGGGAACCAAATGATCGTCGCGATGCTGGATTTTAATATAATTCATTTTAGAGTAGCATTTTTCGCAAATGTATGAGGAACCAAACATTGGCATTAAATGCTCTGCAAATAAAAGCATTTTGGGAAATGAATCCTTAACCAATGGTTTAAATAACTCCAGTACTTGTCTCCAATTTATAGCCAGAGCCGACTTCTGACGTGGTATTCGTCTGTCTGTCTCTCTGTGACGTGTCACAGCCTCGAGGAGTGTTTAAAAGGCACATACATGACATTAGTTTTACTACAATTAAATGCAATAACAGGCCGGGGAAAGCGAGATAATTAAAACATGCAGGAGTAGCGAGAGGGTTGCGATATTTGCAATGGAAATCAGTAGCCAGATGCATTACTACAGTAACACCGATTGATTAATTTTCAACCCCCACACTGTCTCACCCTTCTGCATGTGTGAATACATTGCACTTGCGGCAAAGCAGTTGTTTATTGCGTCTCCTTTACACTGCTGGTGAAATACGACTGAGGGGTTGTTCGAGAAGGGAACCCGGGTCGCCTTTACACATGCACCTCCTTACAAAACAACTGGTAAACAACATACGTTTGTACCCTATATAGTACCCAGGTTAGTGCACAATTTTCGTGTGAAAATTGTTCCTTTTCATCTCTCCGTCCATTCTCTTCCCTTACCTTCTCATTTCCTCTCTTTCCTTCCTTTCCCTTCTCTTTTCCTCTCTTTCCTTTCTTTCCTTTCTCTTTTCTTCTCTTTCCTTCCTTTCCCTTCTCTTCTCTTCCCTTCTCTACTCTTCCTATCTCTTCACATCTCTTCTCCTCTTTCTTACATTCCCTTCTCTTCCCTTCTTTTCTCTTCCCTTCCTATCTCTTATCTTTCATCTCATCCCTTCGCTTCCCTTCCCTTCTCTTGCCTTCCCTTCTCTTGTCTTCCCTTTCTTTCCCTTCCCTTTTCTTTTCTTCTCCCTTCCCTTCTCTTGTCTTCCCTTCCCGTCTCTTCCCTTCCCTTCTCTTGCCTTCCCTTCCCATTTTTTCTCTTCTCTTCCCCTCCCATTATTTCTTCTCTTCCCCTCCCATTATTTCTTCTCTTCCCGTCCCTTCCCATTTCTTCTCTTCCCTTCCCTTCCCTTCCCTTCCTTTCCCATTTCTTCTCTTCCCTTCCCTTTTCTTCTCTTCCCTTCCCTTTTCTTCTCTTCTCTTCCCTTTTCTTCTCTTCTCTTCCCTTTTCTTCTCTTCTCTTCCCTTACCTTTTCTTCTCTTCTCTTCCCATTTCTTCCCTTCCCTTCCCATTTCTTCTCTTCTCTTCCCTTCCCATTTTTTCTCTTCTCTTCCGTTCCCATTTCTTCTCTTCTCTTCCCTTCCCATTTCTTCTCTTCTCTTCCCTTCCCATTTCTTCTCTTCTCTTCCCTTCTCTTCTCTTCCTTTCCCTTCTCTTCTCTTCCCTTCCCATTTCTTCTCTTTCCTTCTCTTCAGTTCTCTTCCTTCTCTATCTTATTCTGTTTACCCTTCTCCTATATCCTTCTTTCTTCTCTTTCCTTTTTCTCTTTTCCTTTGTTCTCTTATCCTATCCTTATTTCTCGCTTTCTCTCGTCCATTTTTTCTCCTTCTCTCCTCTCTTATTCTCTTCTGTTATCCCTTCTCGTCTGCTCCCTTTCTTCTTCTCTTCTCTATTCTCAAGATAAATGTTCCAATACTTTCTGATGCAAACCGAATGTTACAGTTAATTACAACCCTTTTATTTTTAGTAGTAATAATTCCTATATTCCCGAAGTGGAGCATAGGACGACGCTTCCTTGATCGGATTTGAATTTCTAGTTCATGAGGTCGCCGCTAAGCGTCTTAGTGACGAAGGATCAATTCGATGGCACTTACGAAAGCACATTGGTGGAACATTTTGCCCAGGAACCTTCTTCTTCAAGGGTTCTTTTACGTGCAAATAAGCATTATACGGGACCACCGGCCTTACTTCCCTTCGAAGGAAACCATGCTAAGGATTTTTGCATACACAAATATTCATCACCCTGCGTCAGGTTTGAACCTGCAGTATTGGGTTTTAGAGGCTAGCATGGAAACCACTACAGAAGGAGGGCGATCGTTTATTTCTTTAATTAGAGGTTATTCATTACTTATTTTTACTTTCATTATACGTACTATAGTGTATAGAGAAGGTATTGCATTGCACCCAAAAATTCGATACCGAGATTACACCGGAAACCCATGTTTTGAGACCACCTGAATCCAAAAAAAAGCACTTTTAGAAAAATGTCCGTGTGTGTGTCTGTGCGACACAAAGATTTTCAAATAAATCCCCCACCCACAACTACCCTTCACATGGAAAAACTTTCGAAAATTTTAATTTTCTAAAAATGGCTCTAACAATTTTGATTAAAATATTGTATATTAAAGATATTTACCTGACAAATAATATGTATATCTTGAATTTTCTGGGAATAGCCTCTGAAGACTACTTCATTTTGGATGAATTTTACGGAATTTTGTGTAACTGGTAAACCGTAAGAGATAGACAAAAACTTGTGGAGCAAATTAAAACACACAATTTATGTTATATACATTTTTTTCGTGGAGTTCATCGTACCTTTTGGTTTCAGCCTTGAAAAACTTACAATTTTCTCATACAGGCATTTGTTAACTCCTGTCCATACAAACAAAGGAACTGCAGTCACATAGCAACCTGCTTTTGACTATTGACTATTGAACTTATGGTTCTCCCTTTTTTCGCTTCTACTTGCAAGGAACAAGTAGTAAGACTATTTCTGCTAATTTTTTATCGATTAGCATGAAGTAAATAGAAGCATAAACTTTTTAACAATAACTTGTTGCAGACTTGTAGAGAAAGTCAGGTGAATGGAACACATCAGATTTTTATATTATCAATTGGTAATTTTATTTTTATATTGTTATTTTTTCCTCTCTTATTTTTCCCCCATCCTCTCTCCTCGTGTCCCCTCTTTTGTCACTTCGCCTTTCCTTTCTACTCTTGCATTCTCCTCTCCTCTCCTATACTCTAATCTTTCCTCCATCTTATTCAATATTCTTCTCTTTTCTGTTTTCTCTCTTCACATCTTTTATTTTCCTCTTCTGGATTCTCCTTCCTGCTTCCTCATTTCTTTCTTTTCACTCTTTCTCCTCTTTGCTGTTTCTTACTCGTTCTCTTCTATTGTTTTTAACTTTGAATGTTTCTTTTATTTTTGTTTTCTTATTGTCTCGTTTTATTCTCTACAAAATATATATTTTCTTTCTGTGTTTCCTTTACTACCATCTTATACTTTTATATTATAAGATTCTTTGTGATTTACTCTCTCTCCCTCCCTCCCCACTTTTGCCACTCTCCTCATTTATTTCGCAGCCTCTTCGTCACTGCTTTATTTTTGTTCCCCTTTTCGCATGTATGTATGTGTGTGTGCGTGCGCGATGAAGGTATAATTGGAAAGCTAAAGAACTGATGAATAGTTACGCCTGAGTCGGATACATTTTAAGCATACCAGGAGAAGAGTATCGGCAAATCTCCGTCGAAGCTTCTATTACGTTGATAATAATATTTCCTTAATTATTAATTTTTCAAAAACATCTCTTAAATATACCGATTAAAATATTATATGTTCAAAATGTTGGCAATAAAATCAAAATGTATATATTGTGTACTCTGTTAAAAATATGTAGTTCAACTGAATTCAAATAAATGTTGTGTAATTTGTATAGTTAACTATCTTTGTTAATTTATATTTTTGCTTATTACACTGTTGTGTACATTATTTTTCATGTCTCTTTATTTTCTTCTCCTAAATTGTAACCCAATTAGATTTCCATTTCTATATTTCTTATTTTTTTGTTATCTGTATTAAATACCTTTTACTATTCGGTGTTTCCTATCGTTTTGTAATCTATCTTGTTGCCTCAACCTACCTTGCTCCCTATTTTTATTTTCCTTTTGAAATAATTTAAATATAGGACAGTAAGTTCCGTAAATTTCAGAAACTACAAAAGTTAAGATGACTTAATCGTTTTCATCATCATTTTGAACTTTTTTTTTAATTTCCGAATCATTAAGCCAACAAGTTTAAATTTAAAGAGGTGGCTCTTAGATAGAGCTAGACTTTAAAAATAATTCAAATTGAACTTTATGAAATAATCTTTGCATTAACGATTTTTGAACCAACTATGACAAAAGCTACGTTAGAAGCAGTTACATTATAATAAACAGTAATCTTTTAATCTACGAGGGCCGTTTTTTTTCAACCTCCGTAAGGCTATAAATAAAAGACAAGTTCATAGAAAACAATTATTTTATTACTAAAAATGTTGTACACCTATGGTTATTTTTGAACATAATCACCGAAAAGATTAAGACCTTTGTCGTACCTGCAAGCTTTACAATTCGCGCTTCAAAAATGTTGCCGCCAATGATTTCAATGATTTTGCTGACAGTATAGCTCAAAAACGAAAATTTGCCTAAATACCAAACTTGGTATTTAAGTACAATATCTTTTAAGGATGCGACACGAAGATTTTCAAGAAACATCACCCCCACTTCGTCTAGCCTTCGCACGAAACATTTTTTCGAAAATGTTGATTTTTTTCAAAAATGCATGTAACAATTTTGATTAAACATCGTATATTATAAATAAATTCACATCACAAATAAAATGTTTATTTTGAATTTTCGGGGAATATCCTCTGAAGAATATCCTTATTCTGGTTGATTTTGCAGAATATTGCATAACAGTTAAATTTTAAGAGATAGACAAATAATTCCTGCACAAAAAATGTAGATCTCGTTAAAACATATAATTTATTGTAGATTTCGCCGTTTTCCAGATATTCATTCTTACTGGTTTCAATTTTAAACTAATTAACTTTTCTTAAGCCGGACCATGCAAAGAGAACCGAACCTCAATTGTATCATATAATGACTAGCTTTTAAAAGATTTGCCTATCGCTTTAGCCTAATGCATATATAATGCATATCTTAAAGTCCCTTCTACTTACAAGAAATCAAGTAAACTTCTGCTAATATTTATCTAGATTAGCATGTCGTAGATAGAAGAATAATATTTTACAAGATCACAATATCTTCTCTATCTACATATGGATAGAGAAGGTATTGTGATGCACCCAAAAATTCGATACTAAGATTTCACCGGAAATACAAGTTTTGGGTCCCCCTTAATCTAAAAAAAAAAACATTTTTGGAAAAAGATCCGTGTGTGTGCGTGTGTGTGTCTGGACAGCATAGCTCAAAAACGAAAAGACCATTAAATACCAAACTTGGTATATAAGTTTGGTATCTTCCAAGGATGCGACACGAAGATTTACAAGAAAATCCCCTCACAGCCAACCACCTTTTACATGGAACTTTTGTCGAAAATTTTGATTTTCTCAAAAATGACTAACGATTTTGATTAAAATATCGTATATTAAAGATATTTACCTGGCAAATAATATGTATATCTTGAATTTTCAGGGAATAGCCTCTGAAGACTACTTTATTCTGGAGGAATTTTGCATAACTGCTAAACCGTAAGAAATGGGCAAAAACTTACCACACAAAAAATGTAGAGCACATTAAAACACGCAGTTTATATTATATGATCTTTTTTCGAGGATTTGATCGTTTTTTAGATATTCCTTGTTTTTGGCTTCAGCTTTGAAAGACTAATACTTTTCTCATACAGGAATTTGTCAATTTATGTCCATACAAACAAAGGAACTTCAGTCTCCTAGTAACCAGCTTTTGACTATCACTTTAACCTATGATACTCCCATATTTTGCTTCTACTTATAAGGAAGCAAGTAATAAGACTATTTCTGCTAATTTTTTTCTCGATTAGCTTGA
This sequence comes from Hymenopus coronatus, assembly GCA_030762935.1. NCBI lineage: Eukaryota > Metazoa > Arthropoda > Insecta > Mantodea > Hymenopodidae > Hymenopus > Hymenopus coronatus. Next base: position 115,710,437 of record CM060890.1, read on the forward strand.
AATAAATAGAAGAATAAGCTTATTCACAAAAATTTGTTCACAGAAGTAGAGAAATTCATGTGAATGGAACACATCAGATTTTTTTTAAATACATTCTTAGGTTATATGTGTTTATATACATTTATGAATGAGAGAAGCATCGTTGTGTATTGCTGCAATATTTTGGTTATACGTTGTTTATCAAATTTTGGGCATATCGACATGAAGTGGGCCATGTTAATATTGTGTTACATGCTTCATATATTGGCGAAGGACTTTTATTTAGCAGATATGAATGTTTCAGTTTGGTATGCCACATTCTCAGTCGGGATATAAGAAGATTTTGTTTGTGGATCAGCTAGAGCAAGTTATGTGAATGGAACCCATGAGACTCTTTTTCTTTTACTTACATTTTCTACTCCCTGTCTACATGTATCTCATATCTGTTTTCGTCAAAATTTCCCCTAGCTTCCCCCCTCCCCAACTCTTCTCGTTCTTAATTATCTTATGCTGTTTTATATATACTTTTTTTACAGATTCCCTGTTTGGTTCTTTAAACACCTATACCAATATTTCAGTGCCCTCCCTAGGATCACTCCACTTCTGGTTCTGCTAACCCTACCCTTTTAGTGCTGCTCTGCTTAGCCCTAAGATCTCTTTACAGAACATTTTGTATCTATGGTCTACTTTTTACTTTCTCTACACGTACTATGTACATAGTGTATACAGAAGGTGTTGCATTGCACCCAAAAATTCGATGCCGAAATTTCACCGGAAATAATACGTTACAGGGCCCCCTATATCATAAAAAAAAAACAATTTTTATAAAAAGCTCCGTGTGTGCCCGTGTCTCTGTGAACACAATATCTCAAAAATGAAAAATCTGTAAAATACCAAAATTGTGATTTAAGTTTAGTATCTTCCAAGGTTGCGACACGAAGATTTTGAAGAAAATCCCTCCACTCCAAACTACTCTTTACGTGGAAAAATGTTTTGAGAACTTCGATTTTCTCAAAAATAGTTCTAACGATTTTGATTAAAATACCGTCTTTTAAACATATTTATATGGCAAATAAAATGTATAATTTGAATTTTCTGCGAATAGCCTCTAAAGGTCTCTCTATTCTGAACGAATTTTACATAACTGGTAAACCGTAAGAGATAGACAAAAACTTACTACATAAAAATGTAGATCACGCTAAAGCACACTGTATACGTTTTTACGTGTAATTCACCATTTCTGAGACATTCCTTGTTATTTGTTCCAGATTTAAAATAAACGAACCTTTCTTTCACGGAAACTTGCAATTTCCTGCTTAGAAAGGATTTCAATCACATGGCAATCATCTTTTAAAAGATTTGACTATCGTTTTAGCCCAGTGTATTCCCTTATTTTCCTTTTACTTACAGGGAAGCAAGTAATTAAGAAAAAAAATGGAATCTATGAATATAAAAATATACTAAAAGTATTGTTTATGAAACCAATGCTTTATTTTGTTTAAAAGTTGAATTTTGGTCTAAAATTCTTTTTCTTGGGAGGGAGGGCCTTTGTTTAATTTTACTTAATCTATCACTCATCAATCAAACCAATTTCTGCTAATGTTCATCTCGATTATCATAAGGAGATAGGATAATATGCTTTTTACAATAATTTGTTACAGCAATGTAGAGAAAGTCATGTGAAGGGAGCACATGAGATTTTTGCTTCTACTGTTGTCACTTATACCCTCTCTAAGCAACTTTTAATTTATTTTAATAATGTATGTTTACTATTTATCGTTGCTGGTAAAAGCAGTTATATAGTGTTTTAAATTAGGTTTGACGTTTCAAACGTTTTTGTCCAATACATATAAGCAGCTGATGCCAAATTCCCACAGGATGAACTAGGCGATCGCTGAATGCAACATTAGAAGTGCAGTTAGTTACACGAGACACTGCGAGAATGCGCTGATGTAGCCTTTCGTGTGCGCTGCTGGTATTTAGGCTGATTGCCGACTTGCATCTTCCATATTCCGATGGTACAGTAACCTCTCCTTTAATCTGATTACTGCTCGAGTATCCTACGTCATATTTCTGCTGATGGTAACTTCTAGGTAAACAATTCTCATCGAAAATATAACCATATATTTTTACTTTCTCTACACGTACAATGTACATACCGTATAGACAAGGTATTGTAATGCACCCAAAAATTCAATATCGAAATTTCACCAAAAATATGTTTTAACACCTCCTTAATCCAATAAAAATTTTTTAGAAAATTTTCTGTGTGTGTGTCGTGTCTGTGTGTCTGTGGGTAGCATAGCTCAAAAACGAAAAGACCGTTAAATACCAAACTTGGAATATAAGTTTGGTATTTTCCAAGGATGCGTCACGACGATTTTCAAGAAAATCCCCCCACCCCTAAGTACCCTTTACATGGAACTTTTTTTGAAAATGTTGATTTTCTCAAAAATGTCTAACGATTTTGAATAAAATATTGCATGTTAAAGATATTAACACGACAAATAAAATACATATAATGAATTTTCTGGGAATAACCTCTGAGGACTACTTTATTCTGGGAGAATTTTACGGAATTTTGCATTACTGCTAAACCGTAACAGGACAAAAACATAGCACACACAAAATGTAGAGCACATTAAAACATACAATTTATGTTATATACGTTTTTTTCCTGCAGTTGATCGTTTTTGAGATATTCCTTGTTTATGGTTTCAGCTTTGAAAAACTTATACTTTTCTCATATATGAATTTGTCAACTCCTGTTCGTACAAAAAAGGAGCTTCAGTCACATAGCAATCACCTTTTGACTATCACTTTAACCTATGCTACTCCCTTATTTCCCTTCTAGTTACAAGGAAGCAAGTAATAAGACTATTTCTGCTATTTTTTCTGGATCAGCATGAAGTAAATAGAGGAATAAGCTTTTTAAAAATAATTTGTTGCAAAGATGTAGAGAACGTCATGTGAGTAAAACACATCAGATTTTTTTATAATAAATTATTCCTAATAATTCCTAAACTCCGTTTTAAAAATAAAATCGAAGCCAAGATTAGAAGTACATGTTTTAAGACCGCCTGAATACAAAAAGGCGATTTTAGAAAAACTGGCGCGCGCGCGTATGTGTGTGCGGCGTAAACTTCATAATCAAAACTTTGGATTTAAGTTCAGTAATCAATTCAATCTTCCAAATGCAACATGAATATTTTCAGGAAAATCGTCTCAACTCAAACTATTCTTTACATGTGGAATTTTTAGAATTTATGATTTTATAAAACATGGTCCTAACGATTTTGATCAAAATACTATATATTAAAGATATTTACATCACAAATAAAATGTTTATAACGAATTTTCTGGGAAGAGCCTCGAAATCCCTCTTCCTTCTCAATAACTCTTCTATAAATGGAGGTAGACAAAATTGTACTCCACAAAAATGTAGATCTTGTTGTAACGCATTTGTTTTGTGTTCTGGAGTTGACCAATTCCGAGATATTCGTTGTTTAGTTGGTTTAATGTACCTACTTAAATTTTTCGTAAATGAGAAGGCATAAATCGTTTTTCTTTTATTTTTTGCAACTTGTTCATGTAGAAACGGAATTTCGCATATCGACCAACCTTTAAAATATTTTAATATCGCTTTAACTTAATGTACACCCTTATTTCTCTTCTACTTACAAGGCAGCAAGTAATGTTTTTTCTCGATTACTATGAAGTATATTGAAAGATCAGCTTTAATAAAAAATATAACTGAGAAACTATTAGAGAAAAAAAATTGTTTTTTCTATAGTCATTTCTTTGTTTGGTCCCATTAATGATGTCTGCTAACTTTCAGCAAATATTTTTAAAATTAAAACGTTGGAGAACTCGGTTCTAGTGTCTCTTATGGAACATTGAGAGTGAAATTTCAAATTTCTATATTTCTGTAAATATTCTTCAGAAAAATTTACCCTATTATGTTTCAGGAATACCAAATTTTATGAAAATCATCTAAACATATAAATTATGTAACAAATTGTATTATGTAAATATATTGCATAATTAAAATTTCCTAAAAATTTGAGAAAATTAGTTTATATATTTTAGATTGAAATTTTGTACCACACATAAAAACTTTACACGGTGATATTTCAATCAGTTAATTAGACGTTTCTGTACATTCTGGGAAGTTGGTTATGCTTAAACAAAAATTAGTATGCTAGGAAGCAGGTGAATATACGATTTTTAAATGGCTGTAGAGCCCGAACCAAGAGGGGCTTCTAAATTTTGATTCTCTATTATTGCCGAAATTTTCCAACAGCTATTTGCTACAAATAAATATATTCTTTTAAATCTTCTTCACGTTAATTAACATAAACATTATCAGAACGATCGTATTAATTTGTAGTTTATAAGTAAATGAGGGAATACATCTGGGTAAAACAAAAGTCAAATCTTAAAAGTCTTTTGCTGTGTGTTTGAAATTTGGTTCCCTTTGCATGAGTAGAAGTAAATCAAAAGAAATAGGAATGAAAAATTCCCGTTTAAGGAAATGTTAACTATTTTAAAATTGAAACCAATACAAGGAATTTGCGAGAAAAAATTAACTCTATAAAAATGTATATGATTTAAAGTTTGTGTTTCAATGATATCTGAAATTGTTGTGTTGTAAGTTTTTGTCTACCCCTTACGGGTTACGAGATGTACAGAAGTCATCCGAAATGAAGAAATATTCCCAGAAATTCAAGATATAGGGACGCAAGCTCTCCTCATTCTCAAAAGCATTTGCATAACTGGCAAACTGTAAGAGACAGACGAAAACTTACTACAAAAATTATAAACTTCGTTGAAGCATACAGCTTATGTCGCATACATTTTTTGAATGTATCATTTCCGATATATATATATATAATCATATTTCAATCATATAGCAAGCAGCTTTTAAGGTTCAACTATCGCTTTAGGCTGAGTATTTTCTTATTTTCCTTCTACTTGCAAGGAACTACGTAATACGATATAATTCCTGCTAATGCTTATCTTGATTAACATGAAGTAGATAAAAGAACAAGCTTTCTAGAGAACTAGGTAGAGAAGGTCATGTGAATGGAACGCATCAGATTTTAGAAAGTTTGTATTATATTAATAATTAATTGTATTATATCAGAATAAATTTGAGTTGGTGTTTAGCTTTTGCACAATTATTTATTTGTTTGTTCGTATTAAATGTACCAATTTTCAATTGTAAAACATTGGGCCTGGTGTCTCCTTAAGTTTTGTATCTATTTGACTTTTCAGCTTGAGTTAAAGTGAAATCTGGAAATGCATTTTTCACATTTTAACCAGTGAAATGTCCTGTGTTTCAACAATTGAACCGCATGAAAGTTTGAAGTGCTGCGAGTTGTTAACTGCAAGTATACGCCCGCCCGGAAAGCGAACTCGAGGACTCCGGAGAATGTAGTTTAAGTGAGGGCCGCGGCAGCAACAGGCGCACTAATTAGGTAAGACCACGAGGGAAGACCCCCTGCTCTATGTCGGGATGCATTAGATGGCAAGCTTAGCTGGTCACCCAATCATCGTTTTTCAGCCGGATTTTCGAGTCGAGGGGAGGAGAAGGTTCGGCCGACCGGAAAAAGGTGCGCTAACACTGGAGCTGTCGTTCATTAATTACGTGAAACTCTTTATGACAATTTCCCTTCCTATTCGGTCCTTTAATAAAGATAAGCCACGCCTGCAATGTCCATCTGCCGGTCGTTCCTAGCCTACCTTCATCACTACTTTGTTCCAAGGCCATTTTTCAGAAGAGCTATATTAGGTTACAGCCTTTCGAACTTAAAGTAATATATGGCAGAGAATGGCGAGAGCCAGTCCATTATTTTATATATATTTTACTTATTGTGCTATTCATTGTCATCACTATCAAGATTTCATTCGTTTTTCCTCTTACTTAAATTTTATTCACGTATAGCAACTACGATGAACAGGCGCGAAGCAGTATCTTTTCTCTCTGGGGATCAAACGCAAGACTTCTCTTATCTCTCGCAGTAAACGCAATCAATATAGTCTCCACCAACTCACCACCAACAGCGTGATAGCTGAACAAAGCACTCCCCGCTCCCATTGAGAGTGGTCTATCAAAATTAACCAACATAATTAATTTAAAAAATAAACACCAGCGGAGCACAGGAAAGGATGCTGCTCCTGAAGATATGCACCCGCTTGAGGAGCCTATCTAGCGCTACCTCCTTACCACCAACACTCGAAACCTCAAAATTAAACCTCAACCTTCACCTCATTCCTGTGGTTAAACCCTTACCAGGGTAGGTACACAGCAACAACACCTAGGCTCGCATGCACGCACGCACCTCACCAGTAGAATACATAAGAAACATTCACTCGTTCACTAATTAACTTGCGAGCACGCTCGTTTATATATTATGGGCGCAACTTTTATTGGGCGCTAATTTTACGCGTAAGCAAAGTTCTTTCTTTAAGGCCCTCAGACTTTATAGTGAATAGATAATGTAAGTTACCATGAACTACCTGAATTATAAAACGAAAAACAGCGCACGTAGCAAGTGGTGACCTCTGGTATCTAAAGACGCAATGAAACCATAGCGCTGAAGTCATTATATATTAGAGTGTATAATGTCTGTCTCAATGTTGTCACTCTGCTCTAGTTCCGAAATTGTGCGAAATTGACCGAATGAAGGCCAGGGAATCGAGAGCCCAAGAAAAGATTCGCGCATTGTAGTAGAGTCGTTAAAGTATTCGAAAATGTTCTAAAGCGCGTCCTACGCTTAAAAGACTGTGCAGGTTAGATGGAGCGCACTGTTACCACAGATACTGACCCATGTTCGCACCTTTGCCGCCAGCTGTACTACTTACTGTATTCTAGAAACGTAATCATGAGAAAGCTGAAAGCTGTTTGTTATTGTAACATAAACCTGTTTATCAAGGGTAAGCTAGCTCACTATATCTTCTCTAAAGGTCCTTCTAGAAGGAACGAGTAGCTTGTACCATTCATCTTGTGAATGATAAATCCCAAAATATCTCAGTGAAATATCTCACTGTTATTTAAGGCTATTGCAAGACTAGTATTCATTGTTAGTGATTTATTTATTTAATAATAACAGATTTATAAAGTTGTACTTAATAATTTCAATACCCATAGTGGACTCTAATTACTACTTAAGATTTACTCTATAAAGCATTACTTATTGCTTGCTTTTTGACAGTGTTTAACGCCCGCTTTAACTATTACAGCACCGCAGGCGTTGACACTGATGATACATGGAATGATCGGATGGACTGCGATGATGGGGGGGAAACCGGAAAACCCGGAGAAAACTCGCCCCTGCACCGCTTTGTCCACCATAAATCCCACATGCGGTCTGCTGGGAGCGAATCCTTGGTCGCCTTGGTGAGAGGCAACTGATCTAACCACTCGACCGCGGCGCGGCCCTTTTCCCGTGTGGTTTGTATGTGTTGGTTGTTTTAGGTAATCTTGTTTTATTCATTCCAAATGTTCTTTCCATAGCTTTTTATATTCATCTATCATATTTTAAAGCAAATATTACTAGTTTGCGTCTTAATAAATTATTATGGAGTTTATCCATGCATGTGCATCCTTTTAATAATCTAAAAAAAATAATTTCGATTGCTTAAATGTATAAAATATATTTTTATCACATAAAATTGAGACCCACATAGCAAGGGTGGGTTTTCTTCAGATTCTCTGGTTTCCCCTACCATCGCATTCCACCGGTGCTCCATCTTCATCCCATGTATCATCAGTATCATCGCCTGCGGTGTCATTTGTAGTTAAATCGGTCGTTAAACAATATAAAAAAAATAGACCCATATAGGACTGGAACAGCCCCCGTCTCATAAAACCTGAGCTGAGTTTCTTTTCGAAATTTACAGAAGTATCATTACGCACATTATTTGATATCATTTAATTTATTTTGTATGTTCCTAACATAGATATGTTACATCTGATCCTAGATAGTTAAAATGTGCTCTCTTTCTATCATTTCACTGTAACTATAAAGTCTAAGTCCTGCAGGTTCAAAAAAAAAACTACAACAAATGCATGAAAGTGGTTGTTTTGCCAATTACTAGGGGATAAGTGGAAGGATGGAAGTTGAGGCTGCCAAACATATTTTTAGGTGCTCGGTGGCATAGTACTATGTAAGATATGTGTGATATTTAGGAAAGGTTAGATTGGAAAATATTGACAATACTAAGAAATATAACATTAAATATACATGAAAGAAACCTAAGTGATGACAAACTATTTGGTGAACAAAACGAGTTATTGACAGTGACGTTTAGGGTTCGCAATCAGCAACATCAGTATGACAACAGCTCTTTGGCTTATTTATTTTCATCTCGTTTTAACAACCAGCAACTTCAAACATGAGCATTGTAATACAGCCTGGTACAAATATCTAATCTGCTATACTCACATGACTTTCTCTAGCTGTTCTGCAAACGTTTTACTAAAGACTATTCTCCTTTCTACACCATTGCTAATAGAGATAAGTATTAGAAGAATATTCTTATTACTTAGTTTTTTATAAGTAGAAGGGAACTAAAAGAATACACTAGGCTAAAGTGATATCAAATATTTTAAAACTTCGATATGCGATTGTCATTGCAATTCACTTCTTTGCATGGAAAACGGATAAGAATAATAAGAAAAGCATTATTATTTCAAATTTGAAAACAATAACACGAATAACCCAGAAACGGTTACCTCTTCAACAAAAATGCAAGGTCATAAATTCTGTGTTTTGACAAAATCTAACTCTTTTGTGAAGTAAGCTTTTGTCTATGTCTAAAGATTTACAGTTATGCTAAATTGAGTAAAATTCAGCCAGAATGAAGAGGTCTTTAGAGGATATTCCTAAAAAAATTAAGTTATACATTTTATTTGTGATATAAATAGCTTTAATATACGGTATTTTAATCAAAATCGTAAGAGCCATCGTTAGAGTAGTTTTGAGAAAATAAACATTTTCAAAAAAATTTCCATGTAACGAGTAGTTTATGGTGGGGATCTCTTGAAAATCTTCGAGTTATATCCTTGGAAGATACCAAACTTAAATACCAAATTTGATATTTAAAGATATTTTACAGCTATGCTGTCCACAGGCACACACACACACACACACACACACACACACACACACACAGACCTTTTCTAAAAACATTTTTTTTCTTTGGACTCGGCAGACCTCAAAACTTATATTTCCTATGAAATCTCAGTATAGAATTTTTGAGTGCAATGCAATACCTTCTCTATACATTATGTACATAGTACAAGTAGAGAAAGTAAAAAGAATACAATCGTAAAGAACATTTTAAACTTCCTTCTCCCTGCATGCTTGAGATGAAAACAATATTCAGAGATTTACCTGTCCCAGAACTTCAAGTGTCTTCATAGTGGAACACAAAATCCCAACGAATCGCTGCATTATGCAATTTGGACAAAATGCATTTATTGGGATGAACACACTACATTTTGATGTTTATGTGGCAGCAGGTCATTCGAGTGGCAAGTGATGAATATGCTGGTAATGAAAATTGATTATAATTGCCCCTCTTACATGAAACCCTTAGAGCATATTAGTATGATCAGAGGAGAGAAAATGTTTGAAGAAATCAACAGAAAAACTAGACAATCAACCCAGTGAGCAAAGAGACAGCTGGAGGACCTGTACCAGCAATAGGTCTCAGATTGTCCAACTTGTGGTGTAGGAATGTATTAGTGTATGATTTGAAATGTTTGTCCACTTAGTAGCCTTTTCACGAAAACTACACCTTATCACACTAGGGTACCTTTTGCACTACTCATAATAAGCAAAAGAATAAAATGTTTATTTTCTAAATGTGTAGGGTATTTTAACATAAGGTGTATGCTATTTTTGTGAAATAAATTGATTAACGAATTTAATGTTTTTTATGCAAGACAAATTTGAAACACGCATACAAATTTTAACATTGTAGAGATAGGTCAGGATAAATCCCCATCATCATTCTTATTGGTGCTTCTAGTTCATCCATTACAAGAAGATAATAAAAATCATCATAATGCTATTCTAGGTATTAAATTTAATAAACCTTTATTAATTAATAATCTCCGTCTTTTCTATTATATACGAATAATATATATACAACACTAATAATTACCAATACAGAAATTATCCTGTAATTGAACTATGTCCTTCAGTTGTATTATATACTTGGATGTGAGAATGTTCATTCTTATCAAACCATTTATCTTTATAATGAACCATGTCTTTTAATTGTATTATATACTGGGAATGTTCATTCTTATCAAACCATATATCTTTATAATGAACCATGTCCTTCAGTTGTATTATATACTGGGAATGTTCATTCTTATCAAACCATATATCTTTATAATGAACCATGTCCTTCAGTTGTATTATATACTGGGACTGTTCATTCTTATCAAACCATATATCTTTATAATGAACCATGTCTTTTAATTGTGTTATACACTGGGACTGTTCATTCTTATCAAACCATATATCTTTATAATCAACCATGTCCTTCAGTTGTATTATATACTGGGACTGTTCATTCTTATCAAACCATATATCTTTATAATGAACCATGTCTTTTAATTGTGTTATACACTGGGACTGTTCATTCTTATCAAACGATATATCTTTATAATGAACCATGTCCTTCAGTTGTATTATATACTGGGAATGTTTATTCTTATCAAACCATATATCTTTATAATGAACCATGTTCTTCAGTTGTATTATATACTGGGACTGTTCATTCTTATCAAACCATATATCTTTATAATGAACCATGTCCTTCAGTTGTATTATATACTGGGAATGTTCATTCTTATCAAACCATATATTTTTGTAATGAACCATGTCCTCCAGTTGTATTATATACTGGGACTGTTCATTCATTATAAACCATACCCTTCAGTTGTATTATATACTGGAACTGTTCATTCTTATCAAACCATATATCTTTATAATGAAGCATGTCCTTCAGTTGTATTATATACTGGAACTGTTCATTCTTATCAAACCATATATCTTTATAATGAAGCATGTCCTTCAGTTGTATTATATACTGGGACTGTTCATTCTTAGCAAACCATATATCTTTATAATAAACCATGTACTTCAATTGTATTATATACTGGGACTGTTCATTCTTATCAAACCATATATCTTTATAATGAACCTGGTCCTTCAGTTGTATTATATACTGGGACTGTTCATTCTTATCAAACCATATATCTTTATAATGAGCCATGTCCTTCAGTTGTATTATATACTGGGACTGTTCATTCTTATCAAACCATATATCTTTATAATGAACCATGTCCTTCAGTTGTATTATATACTGGGACTGTTCATTCTTATCAAACCATATATCTTTATAATGAACCATGTCCTTCAGTTGTATTATATACTGGGACTGTTCATTCTTATCAAACCATATATCTTTATAATGAACCATGTCCTTCAGTTGTATTATATACTGGGACTGTTCATTCTTATCAAACCATATATCTTTATAATGAACCATACCCTTCAGTTGTATTATGTACTGGAACTGTTCATTCTTATCTTTATAATGAACCATGTACTTCAATTGTATTATATACTGGGACTGTTCATTCCTATCAAACCATATATCTTTATACTGAACCATGTACTTCAATTGTATTATATACTGGGACTGTTCATCATTATCGAACTATATATCTTTATAATGCACCATGTCCTTCAATTGTATTAAATACTGGGACTGCTCATTCTTGTTGAACCATGTATCTTTATGATGCACCATGTCCTTCATATGCATTATATACTGGGACTGTTCATTCTTATTGAACCATGTATCTTAATAATGAACCATGTCCTTCAATTGTATAATGTACTGGGATGTAAGACTGTTCATTCTTATTAAACCATATATCTTTGTTATGTTTAGTCTATAATTTTGCTTCAATAATATTTATATTGACAGTATAATTCCTCTAACTTATTTAAATTTTTAGTATCTTAACTGTAAAATGTTGTCTGTCACAAACATCCGATAAACTTATCCCAACTTTCTCAATGTGGTCTCTGCATCAGTGATTTCGCACAATTTCTTGCCTGTATATAGCTTTCTTCTGATTTTTCTTCCCTTTTGTAGTATATTCTATGGTTTCTTTTGTTTTATTTTGTTCTTTTTTACCCTTATTGCACATTCTGCATCTAAGTCCATGTTAGGCCGCGCCGTGGCCGAGTGGTCAGACCACTAGCCGCTCACCTAGATGGCGCGGGTTCGATCCCATGTGAGATTTGTGATGGACAAAGCGGTGCTGGGGCGGGTTTTCTCCGGGTTCTCCCTTTTCCCCCGTCATCCCATTTCACCGGCGCTCCATCTTAATTCATGTATCATCAGTGTCACCGCCTGCGGTGCCATACGTAGTTAAAGCGGGCGTAAAACACTACCAACAAAATCCAAGTTTTCTTTTACAAATGTTTTGTTTATCAATCGCTTCTTGAGTAGCTATAGGTAAGTACTTTTCTCAGGTAGTGCTCGTTTTTCTTTTGCTCTACTCCTGGCCAAGCAAAGAAGCGATTTGCAATGACAATCGTATAGCGATAGCTTTTAAAACATTTGACTATCACTTTAGCCTAGTGTATTCCCTTAGTTCCCTTCTACTTATAAGAAATGAAGTAATAAGAACATGTCGCTAATATTTATCTGGATTAACATTGTGTTGAAAGGAGAATAATCTTTTGTGGGAAGTTTGTAGGGCAGCTAGAGAAAATCATGTGAGTATAACATATCAGATTTTTGTAGCTTTTATATACGTATTTGCTACTTATCCTCTGTCTTGTATTAGCATAATATCATCTGCTTACTCTACACGTACTATGTACATGGTGTATAGAGAAGGTATTGTATTCCACCCAAAAATTCGATTCCGAGATTTCATCGGAAATACATATTTTAAAATCCGCTTTATCCAAAAAAGCATTCCTACAAAAAGGTCCGTGTATCTGTGTACACACTAACTCAAAAACTAAAAGTCGGTAAAATACCAAACTTGGTATTTAAGTTTAGTATCTTCCAGAGATGCAACACGAGTGTTTTCAGAAAAATCTGTCCTTTACATGGAAAAAATGTCGAAAATTTGCATTTTCTCAAAAATGACTAACGATTTTGATTAAAATACCGTACCTATATTAAAGATATTTGTATAGCAAATATAATGTATATCTTGAATTTTCTGGGAATAGCCTCTGAAGACCTCTTTATTCTGGATGAACTTTGCCAAATTTTACTTAACTGCTAAACCGTAAGAGATAGACAGATCTCGTCAAAACACACAATTTCTGTCCTTTAAGTTTTTGTTTCGGAGGTAGCCGTTTCAGAGATATTCCTTGCTATTGGTTTCAGTTGCGAAGAATTTATGTATTTCTCAGACAGGAAGTCTCGTTTTCCTTTTGTTATACTCTTGGCCAAGCAAAGAAGTGATTTGCAATGACAATCGTATAACGATAGCTTCTAAAACAGTTGAGTATCAGTTTAGCCTTGTGTATTCCCTTGCTTCCCTTCTACTTATAAGGAACTAAGTGATAACATTCTGCTAGTGTTTATCTGGATTAGCATGGTGTAGAAAGGAGAATAATCCTTTGAAGGAAGTTTGTAGAGCAGCTAGAGAAAATTTACATACTTATCAGCTTATCCTTTCTGTCCAATATTAACATCATATCATCTGCAAAGAATAACATATTTAACTCATTGTTTTAATTTATTGCTTAAATATGCTGAATACTAATACTAAAAATAATAGATAAACATACTAATAGTAACAGACACGAGGCTAAACAAAACAAACCTGAAGAACATAGAACATGAGCAATTATTAAAACAAAAGTTATATAAAATCCCCAAATATTTAATGTCATTAAACCCCCAATTACTAAAGCTATATGAGGTACAGAAGAATAAGCAATTAAAGCTGCTTTCTAAGATCCATAAAGTAGGCTTTCAAGAGGAGAGAACAAGAGAGAGAGAGAGAGGGAGGAGAGAGAAAGAGAGAGAGAAACACCACATGACTGCTGTAGACTTGGGAACTGCCCCCTCCCCACAGCCCTTTCATCCCCTTTTCAGCTTCTACTAAATTCTAACATCCCCATGAAAAAATTAACGGTCCTTTAATTCCTGACCCCACCCCTCGATGTGGAAAATTTTCTGGAGGTGGGAAGGAAAGCGTTAACAATTAAGTAGCGACATGCGCTCACCTAGCACTCCTCATTATCTTCTTGATCGACTCTTTATCATTCATTCATTTGAAAGGCGTTTGTTATTTTAAGCGCAAACCGCGACCTTGCAGTCATTAGAATAATTGATAAGCTAGGGTCGAACATTTCTTCCTTTCATTAGGGGAACTGTTATCATTTCCTGGAGCTGAATTTGCTTCAATTATTATACAGCATCAAAATTTAATTATCCACCGTTCATGTACGACGGTAGTAATGAACAGGAAAGACCAGTATTTCAAGGGTAGGCTTTGAACTGGCGCGGTAGAGAAATGTTACGCCTGCAGTATTTTTACCACTGACCGCTTCACCATTGATGGGAAACATCCCTTATAACAATTACTAACTGTGTATTTTTCATTGTTTGTTTTACTTTTATTTAAATAAAATTTACTTTGAACATTCCTAATTACAATTATAAAAAACAAGGAATACCTCGGAAACGGTCAATTCCACGACAAAAAATGAGATTTACATTTTTTGTGTAGTAAGTTTTTGTTTATATCTTACGGTTTACCAGTTATGCAAAAGTCGTTCCCAGGAAATTCAAGGTATACATTTAATGTTGCATGTAAGTGTCTTTAATATACGGCATTTTAATAAAAACAGTTAGGAATTTTTGAGATAATCCAAATTTTTGAATTTGTTTCCATGTAAAGGATATTTTTGGGTGTAGTATTTTCTTGAAAATCTACGTGTGGCAGCCTTGGAAGATACTCATCTCAAATACTAAGTTGTTATTTTTCGGACTTTTCGTTACTGAACTATGCTACCTACACACACACAAACACACAGAGGTAGATTTCTAAAATTATTTTTTTTTGAACATATATTTCCGACGAAATCTTGGTATCGAATTTTTGGATAGAAAATAATACGTTCTCTGTTTACTATATACATGGTATTTGTAGAGAAAGTAAAAATCTGATGTGTTCTATTCACATGACCTTCGTCCAGGTATTCTGCAAACAAACTAATTTTACACAACATTCTTGTATCTACTTCATGCTAATCAAGGTGAACATTAGCAAACATAATCTTATTACTTAGTTCTTATAAGTAGGAGTGAAATAAGGAAATACATCAGGCTAAACCGAAAGTCAATTCTTTTAAAAACTATGGCTATGCGATAAGCTTTGCAATTTGGTTCTCTTTCCATGGTTAAGATTGAAACAAAATAAAACGAGATGACAGCTTCCTGTTTAAAAAAGCATAAATATTTTAAACCTGAAATGAATACTAGAATTATATCGGAAATTGTTATCCGTACAAAACTGTATATGACATAAATTATGTGTTTTAACAAACTCTAAACGTTTTTGCAGTTTTACGGTTTACCATTTAGGCAAAAATCAATCAGAATGACAAAGACTTCAGGCTATTTCCAGAAAAGTAAAGCTATATATACAGTTTATTTTTGATGTTGGTATTTTAATAAAAATTGTTAATCATTTTTCAGAAGATAATCATTTTTGAAATTTCCTTCATATAAAGGATAGTTTAGGGTGAGGAGATCTTGAAAATCAAAATGTTCGAAAAATTTTTATGTAAAGGGTAAGGTGGGGCGGGGCGATTTTCCTGAAAATCTTCGTGTTGCAGCCTTGAAAGATACTAAACTTATATACAAAGTTTGGTATTTTACCAACTTTTCGTTTTTGAGTTATATTCGCAGACACACACGGACCTTTTTCTAAAAATGCTTTTTATTTCGATACAGGAGACCCTATAAGTCTATTCCTGGTAAAATCTCGGTGTCGAATTTTTGGGTGGAATACAATACCTTCTCTATACACTATGTACATATTGCGTGTAGAGAAAGTAAAAATTTCCTTTTATATACGCCGGATCTTAAAACGTATATTTCTTACTATCGAATTTTTGGGCGTTATGCAATAGGTTCTCTACCTATGTAGATAAGTTGAAACTTTGTATTTGGAACTCTCATTACAGGTTTCTGATTATTTCCAAACAATAGTGGTAAAGCTGTGTTAAAGTTTTTGCCGGTGAGATTTGATCTAAATACGTGAAACATTCAAATCTAAGCTTTTTTCGTAATAAAATAAGCTTAATTCTAAACTCTAAGGAGCACCAGGAACGAATGTGGGCTATTTTGCCTAAACTTGACTTTTTTTTTTTTTTTTTAACTTTGGGCGACCCTCGAGAGTCAACACACATCATACTCCGTTGCTTAAAAGTATAAAATCATTTCTTAGCATGTTTTATTATTATTATTATTATTATTATTATACAACCAGCTTTTTGTCAAAATTAGATTTTCACACTTTCAATATGTGTCACGTGTCTCATTAAAATTCTGAGATTGTAAAATATAGGTTACAAACAATAATAATTTTCAAATATTTCTTCTATGAAAATGTGTTTAATTTCAGGATTACATTTTCTTATATGCTTTAAAAAGATAAAAGTTAATAATAATATTTATTGGACATATTTCTTTATTTGTTATTTAAAGCTCCAATTGCAAAAGTTGTAACCAATTTTCTCAAATTATACGACTAATGGACATTTCATTTATGTGAAATATTTACGTAAATTTGAATGGTTTTAGGGATAGGTAAATATTACCTAAACAGCAATGCAACCACGTAACATATTCAGAAAAATCCATACATAATAAGGAACATCGAACATTTACTCCTTGTGTCCTTCAAGAAAAGATAAGGTTTAGTTTTTCCATTCGGCACATTTTGAAGGCCCACCCAAATTAAAACCGCATTTTATCGCAAACCCTTTTATAAACATTTTTCATACTCAAAATACTTCACATGATGTATAAAGCATACAAATGTTTGATATTTTATTTCAAAATGCCTCTCAAAAATACACGATGGAAAGTAGGTTTTGTACTTTCTAATATAATCCTTCAGTTTTTGGGACATAAATTATTAGCAGTAAGAATTTTTCAACAATAATTAAGCTGATATGAGAGATTTTTTTTGTAAACTGTTTTTATGTAAATATCTCTAAAACGGAATCTGTGGAATATTTTATTATAACAAAGAATTGACACAGGCGCTATTTGATTGCTAGCCTCTCACCCATCTAGAATTTATGGTGGCGTCTGGGCAGTTTTTATTAGGTTCTCTGGTTTCCCCCGCCATTCATTCCACCTCTTGCTATAAAATCACTTATCCTTTCCTTTCCGCTATTTTGTCATCATTCCATATCATCTTCCCCATATACTTACCAGAGAACCTGACTATTGTGTCTGATCCAAAATTCGTTTGCTTCTTAACAGGCGTCTGACTCCAGGTACTGGCTTCTAAATCCTCCATACGAAGAGGGTAAACAGCGAAAGAAGAACAAAGAACAGGATCAATAAATTAATATTTAAATAGCTGTATAAGCTAGAATTTTGAAACAGTACAACACATTACACTGTAATAACTGCATAAATTTCACAATTAGTATTTTCCAAATTTACCTCAAGGTCATTAATTAGCGTTGAAACCTTTTTTACTTTCTCGCTCACGTTTGGACAATGTACATAGTAGAGAAGCATTTTATTCCACCTAAAGCTTCGATACCAAGATTTCACTGACATGTTTTAGGATCCCCTCTATAAAAAAATAAGCATTTTAGAAAAGTGTGTGTGTGCGCGTGTGTATGTGTGTGTGCAAAACATAACTGAAAAATAAAAAGTCCATTAATCATCAAACTTGATAATTAATTTCAGCATCATCCAAAGATGCGCCATAAAGGTTTTCAAGAAAAGTCTCCCATCCCGAGCTATCCCTTACATAGAAAATATTTCATATCTTGAGTTTTCTGGGAATAACTTCCGAAGATCCATTCATTCTGGTATACTGAAAGAGAGAGACAAAATGCAAACACATGCAGATGTTAAAATACACAATTTATTAGGTAATATACATTTTCCCAAGATATTTGTTGTATTTGATTTCACTTTTAAAATACTTATACTCTTTTCATACGGGAGTTTGTTATTCCTGTTTCTTTTGTTTTACTCCTGGTTAGGTAAAGAGAATCACATAGCAACCAGTGGCCGCGCCGTGGCCGAGTGGTTAGACCATTCGCCTCTCGCCAAGACGGCCCGGGTTCGATCCCAAGTCAGATTTGTTTACAATAGTAATGCGCAGCCGTTAAGGTAGCAGTGTATAGCTTGAATGCTGTTAGGCTTTGTACATGTTTACTGCCTAATAATTATTTAACAAAATGCTGAAGTGCGTGCGTTTAATGTGACGTAAAAGAATATACATGACTAGTGCTTAATCTGATTGTAAAATGTACAGTGTTTGTGAAGAATAAATAAGCCAAGATTGGGGCGATTTTAATAACATTTCAGTCTACTTCAAGCCTTGACGTACCTTTCAGCGCGAATTCGAAAGTAAATTCTGAACGAGTGTGTTAATTAACAGACTTTTATAGAGTCATTCCGTAAATATACTTGGTTACGAAAGTAAAATAATTAGTGACACACAACAATGGTCTGCTTTGAAAGAAATAACACAGCTGAAGCTCCATTTGTCATTTCAATAAAAATGTTTATGAAAGTAACAATTGTATTTCTAAAGTGACACTTTAAATTAAAATTTCTATTTTATGTACCTATATATACATACATATACGGTAAATATAAAGTCTAAACAAGGGCAGGTACATCCCAGCAGGAACGGATGAAGTTAAGAACCAAAAAATCACGCGGAAATCCCTGTTTGGCTGAAAGCGCCATACATCCAACAACACCATGAGTTTTCGGTGTCGTTAAGGCATCGCCCCTGCCCCCACGCTTATAGCGACCGCAACGCCGCTCCAACGGAGACAAAAATATTCACAAATTGCAAGCGCCCAGCACAACCGAACACCACGATTCCAAAGGCGCGCGCGCGCACACACACACACACCTGAAAGATGAGAAGGAAATGACATGTAAGGGAAATAATGGAAAGGAAGTCGTAAGGAATAAGCACCCCAGCATTCACCTAAGAGCCAAGATAAACCTAAGTCAAATAGAACGGAAACAAAGATAGAATTTTCTCAGTGAAAATAAATGTCCATAGGAATTAGATTGTAATATAATATTACAGAACTCTATAATATATTATTTATTAATTAGTTTTTGAATTTGATATAATGAATTTTGACGTGTATCGACCAGACATGGACTCACCGCTGGGGTTTGTTTACTGCACATTTTAGCTGTACTAAGTATCGGAATTCCACCCAAAAAAAATCGACATTTATATTTCATCGGAATCCAAAACATTATTTTATTTTAAAAAATGCTGTCCCTGTGTGTGTGTGTGTGTGTGTGTGTGTGTGTGTGTGTGTGTGTGTGTGTGTTTTCTGAACAGAATAATTCTTCAAAAAAACTACATTTCAATGTAACTATCTATCTGCTATCAAGTTCATGTTAATCGACATAAACATTAATAGAAATAATGTTGTTATTTATTTCCATATAGGTACAAGGAAAATAAGGGAACACACCTGTCATGATTAGCATAGTTAAAAGCTGTTCGCAGTATGACGGCTTTGAAATTAGGTTCTCCGTACATGACCAGGATAAAAAAACGAAAGAAGATAAAAGTAAACTTAAAATGAATGGCGATTTCCTATTTAAGAAAAGTAAGTTTAAATAAAGAGCAAGGAATAAGTTTTTCGGAAGTAGTTAAAGCGTGATCTAATGAAATTTAATTTTTGTGCAGTAAGTGTTTGCTCTTAGGATTATGCAAAACTCATCCAAAACTTAGAGAATTTCAGAGCTATATCTAGACAATTCAAGACATGCACTTCATGAAAATATACCATTTTAATAAAGGTCAATAAAAATTAGTGAGAAAATAGAAACTTGTTGAAAATATTTTATGTAAGGTTTGGGAGATGAGAAATTCTTAAAAAATATTCACGTCGCATTATTGGAAGATGTTGAACATAAATATAAAGTTTCGTTTTGAAATATACTATCCACAATCACAAGGTCTATGGATTTAGCAAACCCAAAAGTGTATTTCCAGTGAAATTTCTATATCGACTTTTTGATTATCTATGTGTGAGAGGAAAAGTAAAAATATATTTAAAAGAAACGTATTACGCCAATTAATGTTATAACATAAAGAGGAAGTTTCAAAAAATAGAGCTTTTTTAATATTTTGGCAATTTAATCACTCTTAAGGAAACTTTTACTAAAATTGCGTAAAATTAAACAATCGTTTTACTTCATAATAAAATGATATGAAATCTAATCTTTAAAAAAGTATATTATTTTTCCCATTTAGCAAACTAACTACAATTAACTGAAGTTGTAGATGGGAAGGCGCATGATTGTTAATGGGCACTTCAAATTTTTATCAACTTTAAAGCTTATTTTCTCGCAAAATTTTTTCAACACTTTTCCATTCTCAAAATGTTTCACACAAAGTAATTTTTTAATAATTTATTTTTAAAAGTTTTAAAACCACATTGAAAGAAATTGCTGTTATTGATTTTTTTAAATAAGGCTCCAATTTTGATAAATTATATCATTTTGAAAAATCAAGTTTTGAAGGGTACGAAAAGTAATAGTTTTTCTGCACTAATTAGGCCTAATATAAAAAAAATATAATACGACAGATATATTTGTAAACTCGTTTTCTATAAAAACAGAACATTTTTATGTTTATGTTCTTTTATAATTACTCACCTGGATCATTTTGTTTAGAACAATACATTTAGATAATAGTAGTATTTTCTGTGTAACAAATTATTATTTAAACAACCATAAAAGCCAGAATTTTGACAATTGCCAGAAATATCACAACTATTATGTATTGTAACTGTTATACAATATAACATGGTGTGGAACTTCCAAATTTCATAGATGTATGACCTTAAATAAAATAAACTGAGTATGGTGTGTTGTAATCAAAACTATATTCTATGTGTGTTGTGGCTAAGGAGGTGCGCGGACCACGGGTTGGGCAGCGACGCCAGTACGACACTTGTCTTGAAGGGTGAGCCCAGCGCGTGTGTGTGTGTGTGTGTGTGTGTGTGTGTGTGTGTGTGTAGTGGTCAGCTGTCAGCGTGCCACCTCCCCTCTACAGGGCCCGGACTACACGGTTTTCTACTTAGCGGCGCTGCCTGCCCTTAGGGAAACCCCCTCCCCCCTCTAATTGCGCCCGTCCCTCTCACGTACAGCATCTCCGCTACATTTGCTACAAACTTCCAGCTTCAACCCCTAAATAAACTCCATTCCCTACCTCCACCCGATTTTTCTCTCTGTGAGAAAATCATTGATCAATTTGATTACTTCGGAATTCGAACCCCCACGCCGCTACCCAAGGGGATGACCATCATTGCGTTTACTGAGAGGGAAAATCAGCACCACCTTGAGAATTATTAAAAACTAGATAGCTTTGCTTTAATGTCCTACATTCACATGTCTTTCTCTAACCACTCCTCTACAAACTACAAACCTCTCCTCTACAAACTACCCCTGGAGGAGATTACTGTAAATGTTTCAAACACTAGCTCTTACATATTTGGTGTTAAAGACAAAAAGGGTAGAGGAAACCAAAGCGAAAGTCAAATTTTTAGTAAACGGGTAGCTACACCCTATTCATTTTTTTTTTCTTAAAAACGATAACACTATAAAGAAATTGAAACGAAAACTCTTCATGTCTTAATATTTAACTTATTTACTTGTACGTCTGGTATTGCACTTTTATGGACCTCATTAAATTGCAGCTTTCCACCAATCCAAAGATCTACATGTAACAATCAAAACGTTCACGTCTACGCACGTCCTGTAATGCTACCAGGCACCAGCTGTTGAAAGCGCAACATTAATTATGGTGTATGTTCAATTGAACTACAACTAGCCTGAATTTAGAAAAAGCAAACATTTTGGAAACGAAGAATTGTGAGATGCAACTGACACAGCCAGAAAATTCTGCAAAGGCACACGAAGTAACCAATAACTTACTGACACATATCAATGTACAAAATGTTTTATGCATAATAAAAATTCATGGATTGGAGAAACTAAAATAGGTATTATATTCATTTTCAGAAAATCTATTTATGATGTACTTCGAAGAATTGTCGCAAAGTATGAAACCACTTCACCTTTCCGGGTCCGATTTCAAGCAGGGATTTGTGGTGGACAAAGTGGCACAGGGGCGGTTTTCTCCGAGTTCTCCGGTTTCCTCCACCATCAATTCTACCGGTGCTCCATCTTCATTCCATATACCACCAGTGTCGTCGCCTGCGGTGCCACAAGTAGTAAAAGCGGGCATAAAACGATACTAACAAATTTCAGCTAGTAGACATACTACCCTATTTTGAAATAAACACAGAATATTAAGCACTAAATTGACTTGTGTAAATATTCAAAAAAGAAAAGCTTACTAAAACGTAAATCAGAGAGATATAAAGTAGACTGATTAATATTTTAATCTTAGAGACATGGTGGAGCATAAATAGTAGTATGAAACTTTACTATAATTATGATAAAAATGCTGGTATGAAAAGTAATATACTCTTATCTTAATCATGTCATTATAATATCGTTGCATAATATATTATAGAAATAAATAAATGATAAGCGAAAGTGCAATTTTGAACAGTGGGAATATTTTAACCTCTCATTCACTGCACTCACAAGCAGAAATAGTCTTATTACTTGCTTCCTTGCAAGCAGAAGCGAAATAAGGGAGTACCATAGGTTAAAGTGACAGTCAAAAACTGGTTGCTATGTGACTGAAGTTCCTTTGTTTGTATGGACACGAGTTGAAAAATTCCTGTATGAGAAAAGTATAAGTTTGTTAAAGCTGAAGCCAAAACCAAGGAATATCTCAAAAACGATCAACTACACGACAAAAAATGTATAGAATATAAATTGTTTGTTTTAATGAACTCTAAATGTTCTCTTAAGTAAGCGTTTGTCTATATCTGACGGTTTACCAGTTAGGCAAAATTCTGTAAAATTCATCCAGAATAAAGTAGTATTCAGAGGCTAACCTTATATTAAAGATATACATTTTATTTGTCAGATAAATATCTTTAACATATGATATTTTAATAAAAATCGTTAGAGCCATTTTTGAGAAAATCAAAGTTCCATGTAAAGGGTAGTTCGGATGGGGTACAAGTTTGGTATTCAACGGTAGTTTTTTCGTTTTTGAGCTATGCTTTCCAGAGACACACATACACAACCACACACACATACACGGACCTTTTTGTAAAAATGCTTTTTTTTTTTTTTTGGATTCAGGAGTACCAAAATCCGTATTTCCGGTGAAAACTCGGTATCGAATTTTTGGGTGGAATGCAATTGTCATAAATAATTCCTATATACCAGGTGGCCCAAGTGCAGTTTTAAGTTTCCAACATAAAGAAATTGCAACGTCACTGATTTTCAACGCCGCAGCGAAAAATCACTTGTTGTCTGTATGTAATTACTTGCTAATATGCTTCGCGTGGTCACCTGCTTTCGGTTCGAGCCAGGTCATTCAATCGGCTAAAAGGTGACACACGGATATGATTATGATCGATGCGAAAAGGCACCGACATTTCGGCTCAGACTCAAAGGTTGTATGTATTCTGAAAGTTTCCCGTGTGACGTCTGCCTGGGGGATAACATTGGATGGTTTATTTGCCTCCTAGGTATTTTGGATAGTTTTATTTGGAAGTCTCCAGATCGTGCTGATAGAAGAGAAACCTTCTAGTCAACTCTAGATCACTGATCTCAGAAAAATTCTACACCATCACATTATTATAGAGGAGCTAAGAAGACAAATAGGTTTTAAATCTAATTTCTAAGTTTTAAAGCTAAAAACTTAAAAAGTTATTTACACATATTCATTACCTATGTATAAACCATTGAAGCTTCAGCTCTATAGCTTTAACTGTATTTTAATTATTAATGTTTTAAGTTTAAACAAAACCTTATATTCTCCTAAAACTTTAAGGTAATAGGATGAAAATGTTTCTGAACGTCTAGAAATACGATTGATAAAACCAAGTGTCAGCTTCGTTTGTATATTTGCTTTTTGTGTAAAATAAACAAAAATTGGCTTAGGTACTCACATCTTTGTGTGTTTTTTTTTTTTTTGCACTTATGTCATTAATTCTTTTATTTCTCTAGTACATATTTAAAATGTACAAAGTATACATAGAAGTTATTGCATTCCACACTAAAATCCTATGGCGAGATTTTACCAGAAATGTGTACATTTTTTAGGATCTTCTGAATTTAAGCTCGGTATCTTCCAAAGATGTGACACGAGAATTTTCAGACAAACCACCACCCTAAACTACCCTTCACAAAGAAAAAAAATCGAAAATATTTTTCTAAAAAACGGCTTTAACAATGTTGATTAAAGTACCCTATATTAAAGATATTCCACGGCAAATAAAATGTTTAACTTGAATTTTATGGGAATAGCCCCAAAGACCTCTGCATTCTGCATTACTTTGGTATAACTGGTAAACCGTAAGAGACAAAAACTTACAACTTACTTAAAACACCCAATTTGAGTCACACTTTTTTTATTTTTTAGGGTTAACTGTGTCAGAAATAATCTTTATTATTGTACATAATTGTAGCACAAAAATTAAAAAAATAAGAAGGGAATACCATCCAGAAATTCCAAAACATAGCATTTTAATGTAAGAATGCTAAGCAAATGGAATATTACGCAATTTCATTGCTGTCATTTTTAGTACTTTAAATAAGGATAAAGGGAAGTTTAATATGGGAGGAAAGTCCTGAACATCTGACTTTATTCTATTCTGCAACAAATTGTTCCTATAAAAGATTATTAATCAAATAAAAATGAACATAAAGGCATTTATAAACTAAAGACAGGCGAATACACTAGCCTAAAGAGAAATGCAATTCTTTTAAAACCTGGTCGCCAGGTGGTGGGTTTTAATATGCTCGCTTTGTGTGCTCAGAAGTAAAAGAAAAATAGTGACGACTGCCCATTTGGGAAAATTTAAACAATAACACCCTTATGGTTTACCAGCTATGCAAAAGTCATTCAGAATAAACAGACTTCAGAGTCTATTTTCAGAAACCAAAATGGTATTTTAATAATAAAAATTTAAGGCAATTTTTAAGAAAATTGAAAATTTCGAAAAATGTGCAATGTCTTTTCTGAGAGTCTTCGAATGGCATCCTTGAAAATCACCGATTTTGAGTGCCAAGTTTGGTAACTGAAAGTGGAACTGACAGTTATTAAAAGTGAAGGTTGGCTCACTGGATTGTCACCTTGTTACAATAACCAAGACAACAGATTACACAAACGAGCGTCAGGTGCGACAAGATTTCAAAGAATGAATATCAGCTGCGATAAGATGTTTCGACAGTATCGCTCCAGTCAGCCATTGCATTGGCACTTTAATAGTTGAGCTGAATTGTCTGCAAAATACGTTGAACAACAGAACGGCGGATATTTTCTCAATGTTTTGTAAACACCATTGCATGCCCAGCACTGTGATGTTTGTTTCTTTTTGCCCCTTATCATAAATCTTATTTATAGCGATTTAATATTTGAATTGCTTTTGAAAGATCCCACATTTCTTCTCTAGTTTTTTAGTAGCAGTTATTTATTAAAGACCTATGCTGTTGCTATGGCAACCTGACAGCCTAGACTTCCTGAATCTGGACGTCTACATGGTGCTGTGGTGGGCGATCAAAGTTTTACAGCGTTCTCTCTGGTTTTCCCTTGTAAAATCACAAAAGATACTCTGAATGAGGGAGATAGAAGTCAGTTTCACCTAATTGATGCTTTGGACGAGCGGCTCTCTTTTCCAAACTTTTCGATTATTCATGGTCGACAAGGTTCGTCGACGAACTCCGTTTGAAAAGTCCTGCCCTATAGGCGCGTGAAATAGAGATGAGGTCGTCACGATGGCTTGAAAAGGAGTCCTCCCTCTACCCTCCCTTAGAGAGTGAGATAATTCAAATATTAATCGCTTGAAAAAACTAGCCTTCACTTCTTTTTTACAAGATCGTTTTTAACTTTTAGCTGGGATATTATTTCAGCACTTGTTCGTTAGCAACAAGTTTCCTGTACAACCTGAGGTCCAGGTTTTAAAAACCTCTGAGAACTGAACAATAAAATATATTACATATAAGACCCCCTCCACAAAGAAAAGGAAATAATTATATATATAATTTCTTTTTCGTCTCCAAAACGAAGGTTATTCGGTACTGGATATTTAAAAAGGTTCAAAAGGTTCTAAAAAGGATGAAATGGAATTTTATCAATACGTATATTAACGCCTAAAAGATTATTGGACCCAATTTGTTAAAGAAAAATTAGATTAGCCATTACTTTAGCTGTGACAATGAATGAAAGGAAAAAAAATCTGATCTGTTGAATTATATGATTCTCTCTAGTTCCTCTACGATAAAATTTAAAAGATTCTTCTTCTTTATACCTATGATAATCGAGATAAATATTAGCAAAATGTTCGTATTACTAGTGCCTTATAAGAGGAAGGAAACTAAAGGAATGCGCTGTACTAAAGTGTAAGTCAAATGTTTTAATATCTTTCGTTATGCGATTGTGATTGCAAATTGCTTCTTTGCTTGACCACGAGTAGAACAAAAGAAGAAACGGAAAATTCCTGTCTGAGAAAGTATAGTGTATTTTACAATTGAAATCAATGACAAGGCATATCTCGGAAACGGTTACCTCCACAACAAAAATGTAAGAGACATAAATTGTGTGTTTTGAAGAGATCTACATTTTTTGTGCAGTAAGTTTCTTTCTGTCTCTTACGGTTTGGCAGTTAAGCAAAATTCGGCAAAATTCATCCAGAATAAAGAGATCTTCTGAGGCTATTCCCAGAAAATGCAAGATATGTATTTTATTTGGGATGTAAATATCTTTAATACACGGGATTTTAACCAACATTGTTAGTTATTTTTTAGAAAATCAAAATTTTCGATAACTTTTCCATGTAAAGGGTAGTTTGTGGTGGGGGGATTTCCTTGAAAATCTTCGTGTCTCATTCTTGGAAGACACGAAATCTAAATACCAGGTTTGGTATTTAAGGGTCTTTTCGTTTTTGAGCTATATCTACTGTCCAGAGACACACATACACGGGCCTTTTTCCAAAAATGCTTTTTTCGGACTCGGTTAACCGCAAAACTATATTTCCGGTGAATCCAGTATGTACATTGTACATTAGGGCTAGAGAAAGTAACAAAATGTTAAACCCTGATTTAAAGTTTCGTTATCAAGAGCATTTATACGTATTTGGTGTTACCCTTATACCCTAAGGAAATCACTTCTTTAATGTGAGACAGACAGGCTACCCCCACACAACCGAGGCGGGCAGCCTGGAGTTTAAACTTTCACCGCAAAACTATTATAGCTTACCTTCGTTTAACTCATTGTTAAACCAAAGTCCTTGGGCTCTTGATGACTAATCCTGGTCCTCCAAGTTACAGAATTCTCTCACTTTGATATCCAACGATATTAAATAACTTCATTCTCTACATAAGTGAGGCCCAAGTCCGTAGTTCATTTGTCTGGCGCAAGTGACGTAGGAAAAGGGAGGTCGTTCTTGTAGAAACAATGGAAGCCCTTGGGAACGCGGTGTGTTGTTTCACGCAGTGGTCAGTGGAACCCTAATTCGGTTTGGGATCTAGGGAGCATAAGCCATTTGTCATTTGCTGTAAGTCAGCCTGTCTGTATCCCAAGATTCGTGTACTGCCCTTACGTACCAACTGGACTTCTACAAAGTATAGAAACGTATACTTAACTCTTCCTTGTTTTGTCGTTTGCTGATTTTATTAAATTCTATGTATGTGGATGACGTCCTCATATTGGCTGCTGAAACCTAATTACGGGTTAAGTTTTTAAAGCAATTTAACTAAGAAAAGAGAATGTAAGAAAAATATACATTTTGTTGTGTAAATGTCATTGTATGTTGAATGAATGAGTTAAAATTATATACGAATACTATTTTCTTTCAATGCATTCCTCAAAATCAAAGATAAATGTACAGCAAAATGTGTGTAAAATCAAAAATCTTAACTAACAAGCAGAGCTAGAAAGCTCATACCGATTTCTTTATACAGAGTAAGAGTGGCCAGGGATGGTAATACCATGCGGCGCTACTTGCGCGAGCAAAGGTCAACGTAGAGTGCAACCCAATACTGCAAAACAACTATCACTGTATAACACAGAACCTCGTTGCTGGGTAGGAATGAAGGCTTGCGAATAACATTTTTGTTTTCTCAAATGTGAGTAGCATTAATTTATTTTACAACCATAGAAAGTTTTCTGGAAGTTCACTTATGCATGTACTTATTTAGAAACTGTGGCAGTTCTAGTATACAAACTGTCAAACGTCTAGTAACAGAACAGATTCACAGAAACATATTATTAATTGCAAATTTGTTCAGAAAATTACCCACAACTATCACACTATTGCAGTATAGAGGTATAGAGCTGAACTAAATCTATGCGGCATGTAGAGCTGTCAAGATGGATCTACCAATCCACGAGAAGCCTACCTGAAATAATTATGAAAATGAACAGTGTAATTGAAAAGATTGCAGGGTTCAGTGTGTATCGCATACAAGCCGCATTTTTAGATCCCAACAAATGTTATTTGCCTGATGATACTAATACGGAACTGATAAAATATTTCAAATATACCCCGATCACATCATGCTAAGTGGAACGAATTTCTTCGCTTTATAAATCTTGTTTGTCGGAACGTAGAATGAGGTTTTCATTTGAAAGGCTTCAGAAGTACATATCGTTTTTAGTAATACAGCTGCAAATGAGTAAAGATTTAGTTTAATTCCTGCTTTCGTTTTTATCTTTTTTTTTCTGAAGATATTTAAGATGTGCCATTTTTTGGATATTATTTTACATTCATTCAGTAAATATTACACTCAGTGATAGAATTGCTTGGGCGTTTTTATAATATACATATGTAAAGAGCCATTCTTAGATATGTAACAATTTGTATGTTGTACATAATTATTTACGAGTGTCTCATAAGTAATTTTTTTCTCTGTAAGCAATACCGTTTACTTGACAACAGGATATTTTACCTCTCTCCAGTGTCCCTTCTTAATATAACTTGTTTTGATGCAGCGAGACGGTCGGTCGCAAGCTATATACGGAACGGCGAATGGTACGAACTTCCTAGCACTGCTAATACGGGTTATTTTTGTGTACTTTTTGTTATGGAAGAAATAATAATATTAGTGTAAATAATTAACATAAAATTTAAATGTTTGAAATAGCTACAAATATAACAGAAAGAAAACAAATGTAAAGAGACGGTCACGC
This sequence comes from Hymenopus coronatus, assembly GCA_030762935.1. Lineage (NCBI taxonomy): Eukaryota > Metazoa > Arthropoda > Insecta > Mantodea > Hymenopodidae > Hymenopus > Hymenopus coronatus. The sequence continues at coordinate 115,740,018 of CM060890.1, forward strand.
GTTCTCTGTTTATGTCATACTAACGAATACACTTGAGAAATGTTGATAAGAAGAGCTACGATCATAGATATAAATAAAACTGTGGATAAAATATCACAATTATTTTAAGTTTATACAAAATAGTAAATATAGAAGAGGATTACTTAGTTAAAGAATTAAAATCATGAATGCAGAGTAAGTAATAGTGTTTAAAAATGTGTATTATTTTATTGTGAATTACGAGGTTAAAAGTTTGGCGAGTATATTAAATTTATCTTCAAGTCTCTTTCAATAGTACTTGCTCCAAAAGAACGGTTTCCCAGTCCTGAACGGCTTGAAAATAATCTCTTACTGAAATGTTTATAAAATGAGATACTCTGTTACGCCGAGACACATAACACCAACTCAAGACACTTAACTCGAATAAGAAATACTTGGAAGGAGACGCGATATTGTTGCTGCGGATGGAGTGGATTGCCGCAACAATTTTAACTAGTTAAGTAAAGGAGCATAGAATATCATCATTGTTAATTCTGAGAACAATGAGATGCTGAAGTATGTAACATTAGAAAGAAGCTAGTTTGGTATAGGAGCAAACTGTAAATATCTTAAGTTCGTCCGGTCATTATCCACTTCTTTGTAGCAAGAAGCGGTACTCGTTATGTCATCATGAGAAAAGGCCAGTTCTGCTGGGCAGAATGCAAAACAATCATGTGAAATTTGAAAGTAGTATGAAGAGGCGATGGAAAGGAGGCCGAAGGAGGGTGTCGGCGGTGAAGCAAGCAAAAGCTATGCTTGGATAAACATTATTTTTCCTAACGTCTTATCCCTGACCAGTGGAATCCTTTATCCTTTTATATTATGTATTTTCATTCATTATCATTTTTTTTTGTTTTTTTGTTTTTGTAAATACCTCTTGTGGCGGTTTTGGTTTATGATTTTGGAGGGGAGAAGGAAAAGGTTGGATTGCCGGCCAGCTTTGGAAATGGTATGGTGATCTCGGGGTTTGCGGGAAGAAACCTGATTGAAACACTCTCACTGGTTCCTAAGTGTCCTTTACTATCCTGCACTTGATATTTCACAAGTCCCCCTGGCCATCTAAATTTTAAGAAATTGTTTCGGGGCCGAGCCTCGCCAAAAGCCGTTTACAAATTATATTAACTATAAGAACTAAAGCTTTCCTGGCGACGTGTTAATTCAAAATCTTCTCGGGCTTCTAGCCAGGTTCACCCTGAAGACGAGGAAGATGCACTTCTTCGAAACGTTGGTGTCAAGCCAAGTTTTTACCTGGCTAGAAGCCCGAGAAGATTTTGAATTAATATATTAACTATATCACCTTTCCTGTCCCATTAATCTGCCCTTTAATAACCTTCCCGCGTTGATAAACTTCTTCACATCGCGAACTTTTTTTTGTGTGTGTGGTAGTTTAACGTCCTTTAACTTGGTTGATCATATTGGACGATGAATGAAATTGGTGAAATGATGCTCAAATGATCTTGAGGTCCATTGAGCTTAAAGTTGCTTGACGTTCGTCTTCTCAGGATAAGGGAAAAGCCCGCAAAAAAACCTTATCCGAGTAACTCGCCTTAAGTGAGAAATCGCGGACTTGTATACTATTGTTATGCTATGTGGGTTCACTATACGGTATCTGACATTCAAGTGCTGACGTGAGCACCGTCTTTTTCAAATCTCTGGCAGCTAGACAAGAGTCTATTCACCACCCATTTTATAGAATGTGCCTAGACTTTCACTATTTTGGTTATTTTCACCGATTTTATTGGCTGAGAATATGTTGCATTTTTATATTTTGTCACGTTTTCATTGGGTCTCACAATTTTAGACACCACGCTATGTTCTTACGGCTATTAACATTTTAACACGCCTGGTTACACATTCTCCTGAATCCAAAAAAAAACATTTTTAGAAACATTTATTGGATTCAGGTGGTCTCAAAACATATATTTCCGGTGAAATCTCAAAATCGAAATTTTTGGATGCATTACAATACCTATTCTAAACACTATGTACATAGCACGTATAGAGAAAGTAAAAATGAGAGAAAAATAAAGAATTGACTTAAAAAAAAAGTAATAGTGACGCTTTTCACCCGCAATAATGTGACCCGATACACCTGAAATGCAGCATTTCTTTTTTACCGTGTTGGTACACTTGCACAACAAAGATATGGTGGGAACACCGTCACAACTTTGGGCAGAAAGGATTAGCTTAACAGACAACTAAAGCTCAATTAATAATTAATAAAACTATTGCAACAAATTCGATTTAACTTCTATACTATTTTAAGGAGGGAAAACAAATAGGAACTCACCTCAAACAGCATATATTTACAAAGGAAACTACACAACAATTAAACACGTCTCACACTGATTTCTTATTCTAATCTCTGGAAGAAGTTGTAATTGTCACTAAATGGCATTAGTTATTTCACTACTTCTTGTTTGGTAGCGAGGACGAAATATAAAAAATTCACCCTATCCGCCTTCTGACCCGTTTCGCCCGACCTTACCCTACGTTTGTCTGAGAAATTGTATAAGTGAATTTTATAGTTGTAAAGTTCTCGTGTAGCATGTAAAGACTAAAACAACCTCTTGAATGATGTTTCGTGAAGCAGTAGCTCTCCAATTTGCTTAACAAAATGGATGACACATTCACATGAATTACTCGGCCCATTCTGCAGCGGGTCAATCTTTCTTTGTTAATGTAGAAAACGAATTACAAACCTTTTGTAGAATAATTCCTTATAGATTCAATGGGAATAAGGGAATATAGCAGGCTTAAGTGAGAGTCAAATATTTTAAGGGCCGGTTGCTCTGTGAGGATATAAAATGTTCTCTTTACTTAACGAGGAGAAAGAAAAACGAATAACGACTTTGAGAAAAGAATAAGTATTTTAAAATGGAAATCTATAACGAGAAATATCTTAGGAAATGGTTAACTCCACACACACACACACACAAAATTATTTTACATAAATTGTACGTTCTTAGGAGATCTACATTTTGTATGTAGTAAGGTTTTGTGTATCTCTTATGGTCACCAGTTATGCATAAATGATCAGAGGCTGTTCTTAGGAAATTAAAGATATACATTTTTATATATCATGAAAATTGCTTAAAATACGTTATAATAGTCCAAATCATTAGTGCCACCCCCCTCTTTTTGAGAAAATAAAATACTTGAACTTTTTTCACGTAAAAGGTGGTATGAGGCGAATTTTTCTTGGAAGATACTCAATTAAATATTAAGTTTTAATAGTTTTATACGACTATTCGTTATTGAATTTTCATTAAAAATGTTTTTTGTTTTTTCAGGGGAGAGTAAAACGTGTATTTCCAGTGAAACCTTGGCATGGAACTTTTGAGTGAAATGTAATAACTTTTCCATTACTATGTACGTGGTTGAGAGAGTAAAAAGAAGGATATTCTTAAGAAAATAAAAGTTTTGGAAGTATTTTGCAAATTTAATTTACTGGGTTGCCTCTGCTTTAACACCAGGCGTCAGGACGTTCGGGGATCGATTCCCGGACGGCCATCTCATGTGGGATTCATGATAGGCGGATAAGTGACGCCCTTAGGGCGGTGGGAGGGTCTGACAAGCTGTAGTACTCTACATAATATCGAGTAATTCCGACCTTGTTCTACTTCAACTTCCTTAACATTGAGCCCAAAATAAACCCCAAGGTTTCTTTTTTTTTTTAATCGTACTTGCTAAAACAGCAAGGTCAGACGATTTCGGGGTTTGAAAGCATTTGAAGATTATTAGATGAAAATGAGGATTCTCTATCACTAGAATATTCCATATAGCACCGTGTTTATCTTGATTTGACTCACTATGATGACCACCAGGTTTGAGCTGCAGAGTTATTGAGTTTTTTTTTTTTTTTTTGGTTTTTTTTTTTAAATACAGTTCCGGAGTCTGATCGTTACTCCGGCGCTGTATACCTTACTTTTTATTTACCTAATTTGTTTACTTTGATTACTGTATAAATACTGAATTTCTGTTTTACTTTTTACACACATACACAAACATATAACACCCATGCCCAAGGCGGGACTCGAACCCACGATCCCCTGCGCTGCGAAACACCAAAGCGAGACGCTTTGGCGAGCGCGGCCAAGCTAAACGACCCCGCTCTGCTTTAGCCTATCTCAATCACCTACAGAGGGCCTTGAAAGTTTAGGTGTCTAACGTTGCTTTGGTATGATGTTATGTAAATATGTTTGTAGTTACTATCTGTCTGACGAAAGAATGCCGTTGTTAGGGAAGGTGTAGTATGGCACAGTTTAGAACGATCAGAAAAGGCTGGAATACAGTGGAGCACAGTCTGACCATCAAAACACCAGCACAGTGTACGTAAACAGGAATAAACTAAACGATCCACAACAGGTTAAACTTGTTGTTTTCTTTATCACTAATGAATATTCATTTTCTACATTGTGATCACGCGCGGCGGTGTCTGAATTTTGACTTGATTCGAGCCCATCCACTGTAAGAGGCTCACTGCCGCATTCCAGTATTGCCGAATTGTAAAGACATGCACTGAGTGATGTAATACCGCTTATCTGTTTGTTTTTTCGCAAGCTTCAGCTCATGGCCGTCTGCATTTATTCTTCAGACAGGTAATATAGTATATACTGCAACACAGCATGTGCTTATTGTGTTAAATTTTGCGAATACTCAAGGGAATAATTAGGTTTTTCAATGTGAAAGAAACATTAAAATTAGTCGTACGGATTCCAAGATTAATCTCACACAAACACACACACACACACACACACACACACACGAACATGTTTTAACTTTTATAAGATTAGTATAGTCAAGTGTTTCGTTTTTTATACATTTCTAATCCGCAAAGTGTTATTGCTTCAATACGCCTTTACCTGAATATTTGATATCTGTGACATTTGATTGTATAATTAAAAATAGTTCTATAAATTTTCTTTATGTTAATATTTTAATGTTTTTTTTTTCCAAAGCTGAATTTTAAAAAAAGTTGTCTACCTAAATACTTTACATCTTTAACGAAAATATTATAATAAACCTGGATTAAAAACCGTACCCTTAGGCACCCGATGGTTGCCACAACAACGTCTGAAGAAACTACACATATATCTGGTGCAACGCGTGTTCTATAGCCGCTTGTATTTACGGCGTATAAATTCCAAAGCCACATAAATTCCACACCAGGCATCCGCTTTTGTTTACTGCTAAATTATTCAAACGCTCAATTTTCATCAAAACAAGGGATCCTGGTTCGTATCCCTCCAATATTTCTCTGTCAGAGTGTTTTACACGAAGGGCAGGAAATGTTTTATTGGCGCCATTCCTCTCTGATTCGTTGATTGGAGCGATGTATTGTTGTCCGCTTTGACATAGTGCCGACAATATATCTGCTATTACCGATTGAAAAGTATTCGGGAACCGAACAAGGGTCTCTGCCGCAGGTGTTCTTGTGAGTCCATGAATCTTTAGCTACCTGTGCATCCTCGACAGGTGTCCACGCATTTGGTGGCCCTCTGCTGAAGTTCCTTGATAGAGATTTATTGTAATAAGGGTTAGCTATGTGGCGCTTCGTTTTGGAAAAGAAATCTAAATTTTCTGTTACAACATGTAAAATGCACAGTTTATACACACCAGAGACGGAAATCATAGAACGCTATTGGATAATCTGCATAGATTTATATATATGCTAAGCGTTTTTTACTTTCTCTACACGTACTATGTACATAGTGTATAGAGAAGGTATTGTATTGCACCCAAAACTTCGATACCAAGATTTCACAGGAAATACATGTTTTGGGTCCCCCTGAATCCAAAAAAGGCATTTTTGGAAAAATGTCCGTGGGTGTGAGTGTGTGTGTGTGTGTGTGTGTGTGTGTGTGGACAGCATAGCTTAAAAACGAAAAGACCGTTAAATACTAAACTTGGTATTATGTTTGGTATCTTCCAAGGATACGACAGGAAGATTTTCAAGAAAATCCCCCACCCCAACTACCCTTTAAATGGAACTTTTTTCGAAAATTTTGATTTTCTCAAAAATGTCTCTAACGATTTTGATTAAAATATCGTATACTAAAGATGTTTACGTGACAAATAATATGTATATCTTGAATTTTCTGGGAATAGCCTCTGAAGACTTCTTTATTCTGGATGAATTTTACGAAATTTTGCATAACTGCTAAACCGTAAGAAATAGACAAAAGCTTACCGCACAAAAAATGTAGAGCACATTAAAACACACAATTTATGTCATATAAATGTTTTTCGAGGAGTTGATCGTTTTTGAGATATTCCTTGTTTTTGGTTTCAGCTTTGAAAAACTTGTACTTTTCTCATATAGGAGTTTTTCAACTCGTGTCCATAAAAACAAAGAAATTTCAGTCACCTAGTAACCGACTTTTGACTTCACTTTAATCTATGATACTCCCATATTTCACTTCTACTTACAAGGAAGCAAGTAATAAGACTATTTCTGTTAATTTTTTCTCGATTAGCATAAAGTAAATAGAAGAATAAGCTTATTAACAATAATTTGTTACACAGAAGTAGAGAAAGTCATGTGAATTGTACACATCAGACTTTTTACGTATGAGCTACTGATACGGCATCCAACATCCGACACGCAGTTTCAAAAATCGGTATACTGGCAGCAAAAAATATTACGTCATATTGTAAAAATGAAAGCAGAGCGTAAGCCGCGGTCTTGTTCTCTATCATGTATCACGTAATCTCTTTAGGACTTAAGATTGGTCAAGGGCAAGAACGGAATCGTAAGGGCAAAGTCTGCACAGGCCTGTCTTAAGAGATGCTAAGACAAATATGGTATTTCGGGGAGTATGCCTTGGCATAAGTTGTAAAAAACACTCTATTCTTGACAATATACTTCAAATGAAAGCATTATTGGAAAAACCAATAAAAACGTTTAACAAGTGGGAAGTTATGCGCTGATTTTGAAATTATACTCCCCATGTACGGCTACAAGGAACACTAGAATGGCTACTGAGCACTTCAAAAAGGTATCAAGTATTTTAAATGAATGTCTAGACTCCAGATAAACTGCTGAAAATCCCTTACACCCTTCATCACAATTCTACGCCCTGTGGCTGTAATCGACGCAGGAATGTGAATAGTTTGCTTCGTAAGTGAAAGATGATTGTTGGCATCCATTGTTTCACCTACGTTAATGGGTACGTGTGCCAGCGGCAACTTCGTTTGGCGTAGAAGCTGCGATTGTTACCGTGTGCGAGTAGACGCGTCGATCGAAGCCATGCATTCTTACGCTTGAGTGAATTTGTGACAAGTGCAAGCATTTGCACGGGAGACTGCTTCTGGAAGTTTCCTGCCACGTGATCCACAGGTGTAAAAAGAGGAACAAAGCCCTGCCCAGAGTTCGGTTTAAACTGGGATTGCATAGCGAGCAGTTTAGTGAGTTTCGTCGTGAAATTCTTAGCGTGTAAGAGAATTCACCACCGCGAAACGGAAACGATACGGCAGAATTGTTACGAAGGCATTAAAGAAATACATTTATTTGTTAGCATTTATTTTTAGAAGAAATAAAGAGTTGCTTGTTGGAGTGAAAAGAAAGCTTTTGTTACATTTTTTCATTATCTTATGTTAAATCCCACTCCTGACACCATGAAGTATCGAAAAAAATACAAGTTATTTGTGAGCAGATTACAATTTTAATCAGTTTGTTGAAGTGAAAAGAGAATTTGATAGTATTTATTTACCCTGGTTAATTTTATGGAGTTAATTTTATAAGCCAATACAACCTGATAAAAACAAATATATAAAGTGCAACATATATTAAAATGAAATAAAAAGTCATAACCAAACTGTTCTTAATTGGAATGTGAGTAGGAAATCATGAAATACCTGCAGCATTCAATAATTATTGATAACAATGTTTTAGATGTGCGCTATCAGCGGTCAATCTTATATCAGTGAGAAAGAAAAGCATATAACATTTATCTGTGAGTTTGAAGACAGTAATTTTGTATATAAGGATTTGTAGTGAGTTTAATTTGTCGCGTTTTTTTCTATAATGCTCTTAACATTTCTATAAAACAAAATTGTTTCATTAAAGTTCAGATTGAAAGAGCTAATAATGTACACTTCCATCTAGCCATGGTACTATATGGTAAAGTTTCTCTACCACAAGCTTCCAGTAATGCTGCATGACATTGCTGCTTCTTCATTTAATACACACACACACACACACACACACGCACACACACACACACATATATATATAGTTTTTAAATTTTCTACATAGTACATAGCTAGAGAAGGTATCCTTTTGGTTTTAATTTTCTCTACATAGTACATAGCTAGAGAAGGTATTGCATTCCACCCAAAAATTCGATACCGAGATTTCGCTGGAAATGCACGTTTTAGGGACCCCTGTACCAAAAAATTTTAAGGAAAGGTGCGTGAGTATGTATGTCTTTTAAAAACAGACATATATTATATATAAGATATTTTCATAACAAATGAAATGTATAGCTTGACTTATTTTCTGAGAATATCATGGGAAGACCTCTTCATATTGGATCTCTGTATGACTGCTAACCCGTAAGTAATAAATAAATAAAAAAAAATTACCGCAAAAAAAAAAATTAGATCTCGTTAAAACACAATTTATGTGCAATACATTTTTGTTTTGGAGCTAATCGTTTCCGAGATATTCCCCGTTGGTTTCTATTTTAAAATACCTACAGTCTTCTCAGACAAGATGCAAAGAAGCGAATTTAAATGCCAACTGTATAGCGACAGCTTTTAAAATATTTGACTATCGGTTTAGCCTAGTGTATTTCCTTAGTGCTCTTCTACTTATGAGGTACTAAATAATTAGATCATTCTGTTAATGTGCATCTCGATTAGAATGGAGTAGAAAGAAGAATAATCTATTGTAAAAAGTTTATTTGATAAAGTCATGTAATTGGAGCACATCTGATTTATTAAATAATAACAACAATATATTAATTTTATGTTGTAGAAATGGGTGAAGGCTATCTGAAATTTGTATCTAACTAGAATCCCTAGAATTGTCAATGTTATATATGACACGGGCCATCAAAAATATGAGAACGGAACTCGTGAACTGGAGAAGAGAATGATAAACGGCGTTATTGAGGGCACTACTAATTAAAGCTTGGCTGTACAAATGAGTAAATGATTCCAACCATAATTGAAACAAGCGCAAAATATTCGGTCTGAAAATAAACGCAATATCTTTACGATTTTCTCTTTCTTCAAACCATATATTTACTTTTAACCTGTGACTTAATGTACATACTGATTAGTATAGCGCTTTAAAATATATTTTCCTGAGACATTTTGTAATGAACTCGCTTTAAAACTTACGAAATACCACTCGTTTTATCCACAAGTCACGTGGTTGCAAAGTTGTCGTGGTTTCTTCAAACCATGCATTTACGTTTAATATGTGACTTCATGTACATACTGATTAGAATAACGCTTTAAAATACATTTTCTTGAGTCATTTTGTAATGAACTCCCTTTAAAGGTTATAAATACCACTCATTCTATGGTATCAAAGTTGTACCCAGCGCATCCGTGCATGGTTTCTTCAAACCATGTGTTTACTTTTAATCTGTGACAAGGGGACAAGGTACTCTGAAATGGTGAAAAGTAACATTTTCTGCTTTAGAAATTAACAAAACCTCTATTAGCGAGCTGACTTCTCACCCGGGGGTCCCGGGTTGGATTCTCGGCTGGGGCGGGGAATGTTTCTCTAGCCAGAATTGTTCCCTATCCCCCACAGAGTCTAGAAGTTTGTTTGAGTGTGAATGTGTGCGTGTTTGAATTAAAAAAAAAATGATTTAAAGAAAAGAAAAGAACCTACAGACAACGAGTTGTTTCAAGTGGAAAGCCCCCGATATGAGCTTAGATGTTAAAGAGGGCTATATAAATGAAACAATAAAAAAAAAACTCTATTGTTTCCAGTTTCGGAAAATGTATACTTGAGAGTGGTTAAGATGATTTTAATCAATTTAAATGTAATTTAAACTCTAGCCAGCATTTCTTTAAAGCTGTTATGCAGTACCCCTTTTTCGAAATTTTGTGACTTTAAATACAGTTTTCTCAAAACAGCAATTTTGATACTTGTGTACCTTTTTCTCAAACTATAAGAGCTGGAAAGCTGAAATGTTTAGCACATATATACAATACATAGTTGAACTTCCTGAACCACAATCGTGAACTTATTGTATAGTACATATTGATATATTAAGAAAGCAATAACGTTGCAAATTTTTCACATATTTAAGTTTTGGAATTTGCAAATATAGTTCTTTTTTAGTTTCTACTCAAATTGTATCATAGCTAAATAATTGGCGTTCAGAAGATAGCTGATTATACGGAGAACAAGCATGCAAAAGTGTGATTATGTATTGCAAGCAGTATCAGAGAAAACGGTACACGAATCCACATGTTTTAAGACTAAATTTTTATTACTTTTGTGCTGAATGAAATACTTTTTATAGACTCAACCACATAAACTATTAATGCAAACAGCCACTTGAAATACTTTTCATAATTTATAGAACAATTCCTACAAATTTCTAGAAAAACAATTTAATACTTTAAGAGCAGTGATAATTCAACTCACTTAAGTTGTAATTTCCGTGTGCTCTGACTAACTTGTCCCCTTAATGTACATACTGATTGGTATAAGAAACTTTTCTTGAGCTATTTTATAATGAACTCTCTATTAAACATAAAATATCACTCGTTCTATCCACAGGTCACGTGGTTTCAAAGTTTTCCACATCTGCTCATCCCTGTATGTTTCTTCAAACCATGTATTTATTTTTAATGTGTGACTTAATGTACATACTGATTGGTACAACGTAGTAAAAACTTTCCTTAAGTCTTCTTTAAATGAACTCATTATAAACCCTATGAAATACCATTCGTTTTATCCACAAGTCACGTGGTTTCAAAGTTGTCCCCATCTGGTTTCTTCAAACCATATTTACCTTTAATCTGTCACTTCATGTACATACTGATAGGCTATTTTAAAGCGTTATACCCTTCTTGAGTCTTTTGTAATGGACTTCCTTTAAAAGTTATAAAATACCACTCAGTTTATCCACAAGTCACGTGGTTTCAAAGTTGTTCTCATCTGCCCATCCCTGTTAGCTCTCTATTATACTTTAACTCGATGAACTCAACACGTCTTTGCTACACGCGCCGTACATAGACCACTTCTGCAGGGACTAAGAGCGAGTCTACACTGGCAGGATAACCCCCACCCTTCCTCCTGAATTTGTGAGCCCTTCTCTGCTGGGATTAATATGCAATGTGTTTTAATGGTACGTATTTCATACCTGCTACTTCAGTGGCTGCCTCGCACACAGGCAAGGTGCTAATATTTACGTATGTGTGCATGCTTTGTTAAGGGGTTGGAGGGTGAAACAAAAAAGTGGGGTCGGTCGGTCCTCCTGAGTGTACCGGTTACATGCGGTGTAATGTTTATGGCATGTTTCAGAGCTAGAGTTGTAAACACGTTCATTTCACTTACTTTCCCTGGACGTACGTATCTCTGCAGCCATGGCCCAGCTACCCTTGAGTGCAGTAAAATATTTTTGATATGCTTTACAACCCCCACTCCACTTCTTGCACTTTTACCATGCCACCATTTTTGTAGAAGAGGGCGAGGATAAAAAAGGCAAATAATGAGTTCCCCCCTCCCTCTCTCTCTCATGCGGGGTGGTTTTGATTGTTATGAATGCCACGGTGAGGGTGACATTAGGGTGCTTGTCTTCCAGACGTTATGAGGGCATAATATAATTTTTTGGTCAAGTACTGTGTACACCGTTTCGTGTTTCTAACGTTGAAAAAGGATGAGTGTAGTTGGTTGCATAATTTAAAATGATTCACTCGCAACTAGGAGCCCTTCTCTGCCGGCCACGTCGTCCTACAAAAAAGTGACGGCTTACACGGCCACCAAAAGTATACTCAAGTCCGTCTGCAGCGGATGAAATATAATTATTTCGTTAGTACATGCTTTTATTTCCGCGAAGCGTTGGCAGAATGAAACCGCATTGCTTGCCTCAGCGCTGTCTTCAGCGGCGGCTCTCGCAGTGACGGCTCATACTCTTTCAAACTTCTCGATTTTGTCAAGTATTCATTGCAACTATATGAGAATACATAAAATCACTATCTACTTAACACATAAAATGTTTAAAAACTAATAAGTTACCTAACATGTCCTTCTGAACCCATTATTGCTTAATTCAATGCAGAATGCTCATTTTAAGTCCAGTCGCGGATCATCTCTACGTCGGCGATTGTAAATAAGTGAAGGCAAACTATTGTAACATATTACAATTCTACTTGCTGCACAATTTTATTCCTCGCTTAGACACTCATCTTCGCTTAGCTTCTCTCAGCTGACGACTGCACTCGGCTGTCTCTCTCTGGCTCAAGTAAAACCCCAGAAGACTCTATCACAACCGACTTCTTCTCGGCTCTAGCACATCCATCTTATTAATCCCCTAATCAAAAGTGGAATATTCTTGAAAAAGGCGGCCTTTGCCAAATCTGCCTATTTGGAAGTTCCCAGAGCTAGGTAAGGGTCGTGTAAATGTTTTTCTCTCTTGAGCCATTATTGCATGGTGTTCATTTTATCTTTTTGATGGAACAAAGATATGACGCGATAGAATAGTATATACTTTTTTACTTTCTCCAGCCCGTATGTACAATTTACATAGTGGATAGAAAAGCTATTGTATTTCACCCAAAAATTTGATGCGAAGCTTTTATTGGAGATATATGTTTTGAGTTCCCCTAAGTCCGAAAAATCATTTTTAGAAAAAGATCCGTGTTTGTGTCTGTGGATAGCATAGGTCAAAACGAAATAGGGTTAAATACCATACTTGAATCCAGTATCCAGTATCTTCCAGGGATGCGACACGAAGATTTTCAAGAAAATCCCTCTACCCCTTTACTATTCTTTACAGGAACATTTTACAATTATTTTGATTTTCTCAAACATAACTCCATTTTGACTAAAATGCCTACATTAAAGATATTCACATCATATATAAAAAGTATATTTTGAATATTCCATGAATGGTCTGTGAAGAGCCCTTTATTCTGGTTGAGTTTTGTATACTTTTGCATAACGTTAAACCGTAAGAGACAGGCAAAAGCTTACTATACAAAAAATGTAGATCTGTTTAATGATTTATGTCATACGTTTTTCTTGTAGCGTTGGCCATCTTCGAGAACTCATTGTTATTGGTTTCAGTTTTAAACTAATTAACTGTTCTTAAACGGGACCATGCAAAGCGAATCGAGCCTCAATTGTTTCACAATTGTTTGACTATTTAGCCTAATGTATTGCCTTATTTCCCCTTTACTTACAAGGAAGCAAGTAATAAGAACATTTCTTCTAAAGTTTATCTTATAGATTAGCATGACGTGGCTAAAAGTATAATCTTTTGTAATAGCAATGTGTTTGTGGGGCAGCTAGAGAAAGTTATATGAATGGAAGATATATTTTATTTATTTATTTAGAGTTACTGTTAGTGCCTTCATTTTTAAAGTATTTACTATTTGGATGGGTAGAATCATAGTGAAAAATGCAATGCTATAACCGGGATTTGACCACCGATCTCCCGGTCTCTAGTCGATTGCTCTACCATTGAGCTGCCATGGTAACATGCCGGCATTAAATTTCTCAACTGACTCGCATGTTTCTCGATAAACCACAAGGCGATCTCAAATTACTTTGAGATGACTTACCTAATGGCGACTTACAGTGCCGTAAGCACTTTTAACTCCCAGAGTTCTTAGTATTGCCAATTATTATGGTCAATAGGAGCTGATTTAATTGTTTTTTCACACAAGACGTGTATAAGACAGAAGTTGGATCCTCCACCCCAACTACCCTTTACTTGGAATATTTTTCGAAAAGGTTTCTATTACAAAATTCTTTCCAAACGGAAATGACTTCACAGAACTAATGCGAGAAAACTCAAGATATACGACGTACATTTTATTTTCCTGTAAATATTAAATATAGTGCGTTTTATTTTACTACATTTTATTTAATACAAAATTTTGTTGGGTTATTTCTGAGAAGATGCAAATAACTAAAACTGTTCCAACTAAAGGCTAGTTTGGAGTGGGAGAATTTGCTTGAAAATCTTTGTGGTGCATATCTTAGAGACGCTGAACTTAAATACCGAATTTAGTATTGAATAAACTTATTACTTTCTCTAGCACGTACGTAATACATAGCTAGAGAAGAATTGCATTCCACCTAAAAATTCGAATCCAAAATTCCACTGGAAATACACGTTTTAGGTTTCTCTGAATCTAAAAAATAGATGTGTGTGTGTGTGAACAACATAAGAATACAAATGTCTTTTTTTTCCAAAAAGATTTTTGTTTTCTTTACACATACTATATAGTGTATATAGTAAGTAGGTATACATTCCACCTAAAAACTCAATGTGATTATTTCACTAAAATATGTTTTGAGCTCCCCTAGGTCCAAAAAGCATTTTTAAGGAAAGGTCCGCGCGCGCTTGTATGTGTGGACAGCATAACTCAAAAACTAAAGATCCGTTAAGTACCAAACTCGATATTTAAGCTTATTAATGACAAGATACGGCACGATAATTTTGAAGAATATCCTCCATCCTAATCTACCCTTTATAGGATTTTTTGTTGTTGAAAATTGTGTTTTTCTCAAAAATGGCTATCGATTTTGTTAGTATATCTATATTAAAGATATTTACACCACAAACAAAATGTATATTTTGAATTTTCTACGAATAGGCTCTGAAGAACTTTTTATTCTGGATGAGTTTGGCAGAATTTTGCACAACAATAAGACACAGACAAAATGTATTGTTTACGTTATTTTTGTGTAGTTAGACGGTTTTTGATAGGCATTCCTTTTTATTGGTTTCAGTTTTAAGCTAATTAACTTTTCTCACACGGGATCATGGGAACCGAACTTCAATGGTTTCACATAGCGAGCAACTTCTAAGAAGTCGAATACCGCTTTAGCATGATGAATTCCCTTATTTTTCTCCTACTTACAATGAAGCGATTAATAAGACCGGTTCTGCAATGTTTATCCCGATAAAAGAAAAAGGTTTTGTAAGAAAGGTTTGTTTTAGGAACAGCTAAAGAAAGTAACATGAGTGGAACACATCCGATTTTTTATACAAGGAACTCTAAAACATGTATTTCCATTGAAATTTTGGTTTTGAATTTTATGAGGGAATACAATATCTTCTCTACCTATGTAATTTATAAGATCGGTAAAGGTATATTTATAGATAACACAACTTCTCCTTACACACACACACACACACACACACACACAAACACACAGGCCTCGCCGTGGCCGAGTGGTTATACCATTCGCCTCTCACCTAGACGGCCCAGATTTGATTCCAAGCGACCGCATGTAACATTTGTGGTGGACAAAACGGCGCAAGGGCGGGCTCTCTCCGGTTTCTTTCGTCATCGATTCCACCGGTGCGCCATTTTCATTCCATTTATCACCAGTGACATCGCGGGCGTTAAACACACACACACACACACACACAGGTGTCCCTGAATTTAACCGCACAAATTGGCAGGATTGTAGTGGGGTCTAGACAAAATGTCTGAGATAGGGAACCTATTGTCCCTTTTGCCAAATAAAATTTCGGTTTTGAATTTTTTTGAGGAATACAATGTCTTCTCTACTCCCTATGTAATGTGTACTGTTGGTAAAGGAATCTTTATAGACAACACAGCTTCTCCCTACACACACACACACACACACACATACATACACAGATGTCCCAGAATTCAACCGAACATATAGGCAGGATCGTAGTGGGGTCGTAGCAGAACAGCAGTTTTTTTAAATTATAGAGTCTGGTCGGGACTACGACGCTGTATTCCTTTTCTTATTCTCCTTTTCCCCTAAATTTCCTTTGTTTACGTTTTCTGTTTTATGACAAATGCACATGCAAGTACATATTTATAAACACACAGAGACCTATGCCAAGGCGGAATTGAATCCACGATCCCCTGCGCCACGAAGCATCAAAGCGAGCGCGGCCTTGGGGAACGGCTCCAATTTGAGATAGGGAACCTAGTGTTCTTTTTGCCAAATGAAATTTCGGTTTCGAATTTTTTGAGGAATGCAATATCTTCTCTACCTATGTAATGTGTTCGAAGTAGAGAAAGTAATAGTGAAAAACAGGAGTTTCGCTCTTGAACCCCCCTCCTCTTTAAGGTAATAGAAGTTGGTGATGTGAGTCGATAGCATGTAGGAGGCTTAACGCTAATAATGATCTAAGAGCAGACCGAATATAACGCGCCTTTCCCTTGATTCTAACAGCAGTAACAGGCTGGTTGGTGGAAGTCAGATATCAACAAACAAACCATTCGTTGTTATTCTTGTGTTTTTGCGGCGATAAACCGAGTCCTGATCCTCAGAAATATAGCCATTAATGTGTATATTTAATTTAAAGGTAGGTGGCGGTGTGTAAATCCGTTCCATTGCGATAAGTAGGCAAGGCGACCACTACAATAATTTTGTGCAGGATAATCAGTCGATTTAGGGTTGTGGAACAGCTGCGAGCGGTGGACCACAGATAGCAGGGACCATCATGTACGGGATAATCACCTGCGGGAGGAGGAGGAGGTCGACATTAAAACTTTGTCGCCATGTGTGTGGCCTGCCTGCCTGCTACAAGGCGAAATGTTACCGCATGGACACGGAGGGAGAGAGAGGGAGGGAAAATGAAGTGCACAGCACAAGGAGAAGGAAATAATGACGGGAGAGATAGCGAAACAGAGGATGAGGTGAACAGTAGGAAAATAAAATGACAAAAGTGTTAGGAAAACACACGAGGAGATAGACAACAGGGGTAGAAAATAATAATGAAAGAGAAATGGAAATAGAAATAAAACAGTAGAAGAAAGTAGTGAAAAAAGAGATAGGGAAATAAAATTTGAAGTGGACAAGAGCAGCAGAAAGTGAAGAAATAAAAGTAATGTGGAAAAACAGGGAAATAATGGTGACAAGGAGGATAAACAAACAAGGAAATAATGACGAGAAAGGTAGGGAAACAGACGAAGAGGTGTACTCGGAGGAAGGAAATAAGGAAAGAGAGGGAAGTTGGATGGACAATAAGAGAAGAAAATAATGAAAATGGTGATAGGAAACAGAAGATGAGAGTTGAAAGATCGGACAAGAAAATATTGGCGTGAGAGCGAAGGAAAGGATAAAATGAGACAAAGAAGAAGACACTGCGGGGAGAGAAAGAGAGAAATAAGGTAACATAATCAAAACTGTATAACATAAGTGATAAATAATAAGGAAAGACGTAGAAAAAGTAAATATAAAGTGAAAAAAATAGAAAATAAGGAATTGCGCGATAAATACAGTGCAAATGAAAATGGTACGTTTATGTTTAAGCTGATTATTTTCTGGCCACATCTTCTGTATACCAAAAAGTAAGTTCCAATGTTTTAAAGTTCAAAGAAAAAAATCTTAGCATTAATTTGCAGAGTAGAAAATGTAATAGACAATAGAAGAAATAAATAACGAGGGGAGAGATAGGGAAATAGAAGATGGAGTAGACAGCAGAAGAGAGAAATAAGGAGGAGAGATGGAAGCTAAAGATGTGATGGACAAAAGGAGAAGGAATTAATAAGGAGAGAATTAGGGAAACGGAATAATAGGAGAAAATAATGAGGTGAGGTAGGGAACTTGAGTATCAAATAGACAACAAAATTTTAATATTGAGAGAGAGAGAGAGAGAGAGAAAATTAAATGGAGTTTTATTTATGGACGCTCTTAACTGCTGTGGTTCTCAGCGTCCCATTCTATACTGGGCGTGAAAGATCGCTTAATTTTGTTTAGAGGCCTCTGTATTGGGCTTGAGGTTCTTTTACGTGCCGTAAATTTACGATACGGAACCAGCGGCTTTACTTCCCTTCCAAAGGAAGCCATGCTAAGGATTTTTACGCCCGAAAAAATCCATCGTCCTCCGCCGGGTTTGAACCCGCGACCTTGGGTATATGAAGTTAGCATGGTAACCATTACACCACGGAGGGCAATGAGAGAGAGAGAGAGAGAGAGAGAGAGGCGGAGAGAGAGAGAGAAGAAGAAGAAGAATTGGGCAGCAGGAGAATACAATAATGACAAGAGAGATCGAAAGCAGAAAATGAGTAGCTCACAAATGTGGATTGGGTACATTATAACTTCATATCTTTGATAGTCGCCTTTCAGTTTAGATTTACAGTTACGCTCAATTTTAGTTAATTATGGGTCGAGGAAATCTTTCTGTGCTCAGTTTACATTTCTGAAGCTAAGACGATAAGCTCTCCAGTACAAATTACTTTTAACAGGCTGTGAATGATATCTACGTAGCGTTTAATATTAAATGCAGTAATTGCCAAAGATAAATGCAATGAAATCATTCAGTTGGGTGAAAATATTTTTGTAATCTGTGCTTTAAAACTTAGTAACTGACTATCTTTTAGGAGTGGAATAAAAAGAATGTATTTTTGCTTAGATCCAAAAGTCATCCTTTGAATTTATCCATATGTAGGTAGATACTATTCCGTTTAAAGCCATTTGAGCTATTGTGATCCAGTGAGAATGTGTTTCTAAATATTTTGACTAATGCCTAAACTGACTACTGTAAGAACCATGAATTGTATATTTCAAAAGTATAGAGATTGTTTCAACGAGGTGCGAAACTGGAGATCAACAGACTAACATCCAGAGCTAAACCAAGATGCGAACTTCTGAGCTCATGTACTTTTTGGTGCACGTGGTATCATTGCTCATGCTTAAGAACTTTGCTTACCAGTAGCCTATTGAATCCGATGAAAAATTACTGACACGAATTTTAGCGCATGTGGTGAAGTTGACAACACTCCTGGAATTTTTGACAGGGACGAGGCTAGTTTTTTCGTAGGCATCTGCAGGGATGTTGCAGGTCACATTGAACAGTTTCTCCGGTGACCTGTTGTATTTTGTGCTTCGCAGAGTGTAGTATTTCTCGAAGTCTCTTTCTATTTGCCTTTCATGTAGATATGAAATGGTTGAATGCATTTTCCGAACTAGTATATAATTATTTTTGATTAGTTTTAAGTAGGTACTTGTTTCACTACAGAGCTAATTGTCCAATTTTTTTGAATTTGAAGTTCATTTGACATAATGAAAATATTGTTTCTCAAATTGTGAGCTGTTCCTTCAATTTTAATATATACATATATAACACATTAACACTCACTGTATTTTAGAAACTCCTTCGAGTATGAAGGAGAACCTCATCAGGTTGCGACGGTTTTATCGCCCCACATTATGGGCTACAAATATGCGAGGTATTTATGTATCGTCCCACGTGATGGGAGCTAAATGTGGGACTGTATACTCCCCCACGTTGTGTATGCCTAGTATGCGACTGTCATAACACCACGTTATGAAGCTGGTTTTGCTCTTAGGTTAACGGGTGTCTCTGGACTCGCTCCACTATCACGTGCATGAAGATTGACTTACTCGGGCTGTAACGACGAAATAGGTAACACACACTTTACTTTATCTACTCGTTTTATTCTTGACTAGAAGTATGACATGTAGACTAGCACTTTTCTTTATAATCTAACTGATTCTGATTATTTCTAGGAGCTTTCCTACTTTAACGACGTAACTTAACTTCATTTATTGAACTGATTACTTTCTCATTTATTACTTTCACACCGTATAATAATCTGACAACGAGTATGCGCCTTGAACTTAGCGATGAGTGTTCTCAACTGTAATTACGCGTACATGACCTTAAATGACCGGCTGACTGCCCAATAGCGATTACGCGTACATAGCGACTGAGTGTATGTAAGCGTGCAAAAATCTAAGAGTGTCTTGACATCCTACAATCTGCTACTTATATAGTAGATTTGCTGTCATGGCTGCTGCTTTCTGATTGGTCAAAAAGACCGCGAACTTGGAGATGAGGTAACCCATAATACATCTATCGTATATTTTCCCACAATGCATCAAAACTCCCTCGTGACCATCATCACACAGTGGGGAAAAAACTCGTTTCTCTGCAATTCGGTTCTTCATGCACAGGAGTACGTGCCCATCAAAAGCGTTCTTTTTCAGAAAGAGCCTTCCCCTTTCCAATAGCAAAGTTTGGTAAACAACTTTGAGCTGTGCTTGCTAGAAGCTAGCTTTACACTTTTAAATACATTGAATGATTACAAAATAACACTTTTAAATATATCAAATAATTCATAATTGACGGAAATAATAATAATAATCATAATAGCGAGGCCAACTAACGGTCTCGAGGTGTTAAATGTAAATTCCCATTGCACCTACATGCTAATCGTACATAACATTTATTATATTTGTCACTACGAATAAATCATATTGCATAACGCAGCAAAATATGATCGGCTTGTTATAAAATACAAAGGAGACAACATAAAAATAAAGATATTGATGGAGGCTTGAACCTTCAATTCTCTCAATTTCTTCTCCGTAGTCCAGGTGTTCACGTCACGGTCCAGTGCGGTTTGACCAGTGGCTTGCTAACCTTCAATACGGTTTACACTACAGCAAAGAATTTACAACGCATAGACAATAGATTCTCTATCGCAAAATGCTTATCTTGGACCCTTCTACAATCCTGCCAATTGGTATGGTCAAATTCTGAGAAAACCTGTATATTTACGTGAAATATGTCATAAATAGCCTACATAACAATTCAAAGTGTTCCAGACGATATAAACACTTCCTTGCAAAGCTTTACCACTGTACACTATCTGCTTCCTGCCTCACGCCGTGAGCTGAATAGATGGGTTGCTTTAATTTGTGATACACAGGCCTGGGAATGTGGTGGTAGCGTATCTGCCCCACATTCAACGAGTCGCGAGTTTGAATCTCGCTTAGGGTAAATTACCCAGATAAGGTTTTTTCAGGGCTTTCCCTTATTCTGAGAACGCGAATGTTGAGCAACTCGATCATTTGAGCATTATTTCAATGTCATTCATGTCCGATATGACCAACCAGGTTAAAGGACGTAAAAATAAAAGCAAATTAAATGAAATTAAAAAAAAAAAATAGCTGTCTCCAATAGATGGCAATATCTTCTATCGTAAAATCAACAACAAAAATATTTCTCGCTGTTTAACTTTACCGCTGCTTAGGTAAAGGGTTTTCAAAAATCTTTTATTTTAAAGTTATAATGCTCATTTTATTAAAAATAGAGAATCAAACTAGGCATGTATCAATAATCCAGTTAGTTTACTGTAACTCTAAAACTATCTGATATGTTGCATTCATATGGCTTTCTCTACAGCTCCGTAACAAATTAGAGTTAGAAAGCTTATTCATCTATCTACCTCATACTAATGGAGTTAAACACTAGCAGAAATTGTGTTATTACTTGCTAAAGCGATAGTCAAATGTTTTAAAAACTAGTTGCCATGTGGTTGAAATCAATTTCATTGCTTGGCCAAGAGGTTGCAAATCCTCTTATGAATAAGGTTTCAAGTATTTTAAAATTGAAACCAATATCAAGAAATATCTCGGAAATTGTCAAATCCAGGAAAAAATGCATATGACATTTTCTGTATTTTAACGAGTTTTACAATTTTTGTACGGCAAGGTTTATAACTATCTCTTACAGATTACCAGTTATGCAAAATTCAGAGGTCTTCAGAGGCTATTTCCAGAAAATTCTAGATATACATTTTGTTTAACATATAAATATCTTTAATTGCGGAATTTTAATCAAATCGTTAGTCATTTTTGAAAAAATCAACATTTTCTAAATTTTTTCCGTTTAAATGGTAGTTTGGGGTAGGAGGATCTTTCTTAAATTCTTAGTGTCATATCCCTCAAAGAGACTAATTTAAATATTAAGTTTAGTATTTTACTGGCCTTTCGTTTATGAGTTATCGTGTTCACGGACACGCGCACACGCACACACAGGCACTAGGAATTTTTTCTGAAAATGATTGTTTGGATACATGGACACTAAAACAAGTATTTTCAATTAAATCTTTGTATCGAATTTATTGGTGGAATGTAATACATACTTTATCTGCCCATGTACTATGTAGAGAAAATGAACATGTAATTCTAAATAGAAATAAAAATGTAAATATAAAATTAGATACCTCTGTATTACCCAATTTTATTTTATTAGATACTACGAGATAAACCAGCAAATATAGGTATTTTCCTCGAAACGCGCCTTCTTTAGAAATTTGGGACAACAAAAAGTTGTAATGGCTATAAAATAATATGATCCTATAGAGAAAATATTCTGCTGCATTGGTATGCTTAATTAGTATTATTCCATACTACACAGATTCTAGTTAGCTAAATAATTAAAATATTAAATGTTCCTAATTTTAAATGGAATTAACTTTTTTTAAAAATCAAATTGATTACCGAAACCCCCAATTATGATAGGTTTATTATAAAAAATTATAATGAAAGCGTGAGAGTTAATTTGTTCAAAACTGAAAACCATACCAACTGAGCATTGACTATGTTATCAGTAATTATTGGTAACAGGGTGACAGAATAAAAAGATGAAGGCAATCGTAACATCTATGGTTAGATAGAAACAAAGATAGCGCATTAAATTTATATCCAATATGTGTTTTAGGTTGATTATATAGCTTATATCCAATATATGTTTTGAGGTTGATATAGGCTATAGTTCAGTTTTCACTTTTCCTTGAGACATTGCAATGTAACGAAATAACAGCCTCTTCAGCCTTCTACTTCAATTGCTGACGCTTCAAACACACATTCTCCAATCTCTCGCAGTAACAGCATTCTCTGTACTTTACAACGCACAACTATACTCTTAGAGCATGTACGTTATATCGCATCATGGACAACTCGCGGGCACCCTCGCTTATATATGCGTTAGAATATTCAAGAGAATTCTAGAATGTTCGAGGAGACAGGGAGAAAGAAAGTTCCAGAAATTTTGCACTGGTTGCGCTGGGTATCTACTAACTCTTCTAGCGGTCTGTCGACCATTTATCATAAGCTATAGCTACGTATGTCGTCAATGGGTTTTAGTTCTACTTTCCACTGTAACTTCAGTAGGTTATCAATATCACTTCACTGTCTTTTGCGATGACACCACCTAATGAAATACAGACAACGTAGCCTCTTCTCCTGGACGTTTCAATCTTAGGAAGTCGAATACAAGACGTTACTTAAACTCTCGCGTAACAACACTCTTGACTCACCACTTGATCACGCGATATCGTCCGCTCATATAGTAGCTGATACCTCCAAAGAACCTCCTGGAAGCGTTTTGGAGGCGGAAGAACATAAACCTCCAGAAGGTTGTAGTCGTCTCTCGACAATACGGTGTAAGCACCGGGCGAGAATGCTTGTTATCTTCGTTTCTCTTAATGTCTGCCGTTAGTGCATTGGTAGCGCGCCTGCCTTGCCTGGGTTTAAGTGGGAGATTTTTTTCTTTTATTGGGAAGATTACGTGTATCCTTTTATCATCACATTCCCACAGAAGAAAAATGGTAACACCGCTGCGATATCATCCTTGCAATTCCGTCCTGGCAATTGACCGGCTCTAAGTAATTGATAGCTTGGTACTTACGTGCGTCACAATGCATATCGTAACGTGAACAGAAGAATACCATAATATGTGTGTGTGTGTGCAACTGTAATACGTAGACAAAGTCAGAATGAAGTCTGCCACCGCACAGATTAGCAATAAGGAGGCGTTACAAAGGCGGAAACACGGGGTTCCGAGGATCACACATTTGGGAACTCTTGTTCTAAGGTTTCGCTTCGCTGTTGTCTAGCATTTCTCTCAATAAGAGCAACATAACAATTGGCAGTCTTGTAGTACACAACGTTGGCAGCCCTGGAGCTGGGCAGGCGTATAAAAACACGGTTAGGATTAGTCTGCAGTACATTCTTGTTCTCTCACCACCGCACAATTATTATTCATAAAGCCGCATAGGCTCCAAGTAGAGATGCTGGCCCTCTTCTGCACAAAATTAATATACGACCACACTCACCTCTCTGCAACAAGGGAACACTGTTTTTTGTTTTCCCTTCCTTACGCGCACCTGCTTTCTTCAACCGTGTACATTTGTATTGTATGACATCTACATCTCCACGGTTTTTGTGTATAAATGTAAAATCCTTCCCAAACTTTCAGGCACCAAAAGCTTTGAACAAGGACAATCTATTACTCTAACTGGAATTGTAAATATAATTTTAACCTAGTTAATACATATGGAAAAAATCTTATGTTCCATTCACATGCCTTTCTCTAACTGTTCTACAAACAAATTATTCTTATAAAAGTTAGATAGTGTCAGACTGAAAAACTCGGTGCCATAGCCGGGATTTCAACCACGGATCCTCCAGTATCTAGCCGGTTGCTCTACCACTGAGCTACCATGGCAACATGCCGGTATAGCAATATAAGTTTAGTATCATCCAAGAATAAGACACGGAGATTTTGAGGAAAATCTCTCGCCCCAAAGTACACTTTACTTGGAAAATTTTGATTTTCTCAAAAATGGTTCCCACGATTTTGATTGAACTGCCATACATTAAAGATATTTAAATGACAAATAAAACATATATCTTGAATTTTCTGTGAATAGCGTTTGAGAAGGTGTTTATTCTGGATGAATTTTGCTGAATTTTGTATAACAAATGAAATACACAATTTATGTAACGTACACTTTTTTTTTTTTTTCGTGGAGTTAACTATTTTTGAGATATTTCTTGTTCATGGTTTCAGTTTTAAAATACTTGAAATTTTCACACACGGGAATTTGTCAACTCCTGGCAAATGGATTTCATCCACATGGCAACCAAAAGATTTGGTTGTCTATTTTACCTCGTGTATTCCATTATTTTCCTCCCACTTACAAGGAGGTAAGTAGTAAACCTATCTCTGTTAAGGTTTATCTCGACTAGCATGAGGTAGATGGGATAAGCTTCTTAACGATAATTTGTTACCGATATCTAGAGAAAGTCATGTGAATGGAATACATCACATACTTTTGTCTATTTTCATGATACTTTGAACCCTATTTTCCAGTTCTCTGTAAATTATCCTTTAAACGCAATATTTTAATTATTTTTTATTTCTCTACACGTACTATGTACATAATGTATAGAGAAGTTATTGTAATGCCCCAAAAATTCGATACCAAAATTTTACCGGAAATACATGTTTTGAGACTCCCTGAATCCAAAAAAAAAAAAACATTTTTAGAAAAATTTCCGCGTGTGTGTCTGTCTGTACGTCTATCTGTGTCTATCTGTGGGCAGCATAGCTCAAAAACTAAAAATCCATTAAAAACCAAAATTGGTATTTAGGTTTGGTATCTCCCAAGGATGCGACACGAATATTTTCAAAAAAATCCCTCCTCTCAAACTTTAAATGGAACTCTTTTCAAAAATTTTGATTTTATTAAAATGGCTCTAATGATTTTGATTAAAGTATCATATATTAAAGAAA
Source organism: Hymenopus coronatus (assembly GCA_030762935.1). NCBI lineage: Eukaryota > Metazoa > Arthropoda > Insecta > Mantodea > Hymenopodidae > Hymenopus > Hymenopus coronatus. Next base: position 115,765,568 of record CM060890.1, read on the forward strand.
TTTACCTGACAAATAAAATGTATATCTTGAATTTTCTGGGAATAGCCTCTGAAGAATACTTTATTTTGGATGAATTTTACGGAATTTTCCATAACTGCTAAACCGTAAGAGATGGATAAAAACTTAGCATACAAAAGATGTAGAGCACGTAAGAACACACAATTTATGTTATATGCATTTTTTTTTTTTCGTGGAGTTGATCCTTTTTGAAATATTCCTTATGTTTGGTTTAGTTTTAAAAATTATACTTTTCTCATACAGGAATTTGTCAACTCCTGTCCATATAAACAAAGGAACATCAGTCACATAGCAACCAGCTACTGGCTAACACTTTAACCTTTGGTATTCCCTTATTACGCTTCTACTTACAAAGAAGCAAGTAATAAGACTGTTTATGCTTATTTTTTCTCAATTAGCATGAAGTAAATAGAAGCATAAACTTTTTAATAATGTTTTTACAGAGATGTAGAGAAAGTCATGTGAATGGAACACCTCAGATTTTTATTAAATAGGTACTTGATATATAAGTTAATCATTCTGAACACATATTTGGTAATGTAAGCTACATTTATAATTCATTTATTAATTGTCATGCCAACAAGCACTATAAGTACTTATTGGAAGAGTTTGAGAGGTCATATACTTACAGTACAATTAGGAAATGACAAAACACTCAAAAGATGTGCTACTTCAAGTAAAGAATACATTGTAAAAGTCATTAATAAAAGAGTGTATAAGAAGGCCTTGTTCATTTAATTTAGATGTAGACCTTTATTTGTTCACAATACTTCTTAATGTTCAATAAAATATTGAAAAGTAATTTTGATTTATTACTTTTTTTTGCAGTTTTTACTTTCCCTATACGCACTATGTACATAGTGTATAGAGAAAGTATTGCACTCCACCCCAAAATTCGATACCGAGATTTCACCGGAAATATACGTTTTAGGGTCCCCTTTATCTAAAAAAAGCAATTTCGGAAAAAGGTCCGTGTGTGTGTGTGTGTGTCCGTGTGTCTGTGAACATAACTCAAAAACGAAAAGTAAGTAAAATACCAAACTTGGTATTTAAGTTCAGTACCTACCAGGGATGCAACACGAATATTTTGAGAAAATTCCCCCCACCTCCAACTATCCTTTACATGGAACTTTTTTCAAAATTTTTTATTATCACAAAAAAGGCTCTAACGATTTTGATTAAAATTTCGTATATTAAAGAAAATGTATATCTTGAATTTTTGGGAATAGCCTCTGAAAAGTAGTTTATTGTGGATGAATTTTACTGAATTTTGAATAACTGCTAAACAGTAAGGGATTAACAAATACTGCACAAAAAGCGTAGAGCACGTTAAAACACACAATTTATGTTATGTACATTGTTTCGTGGAGTTCGTCGTTTTTGAGACATTCCTTATTTTTGGTTTCCTCAATGAAAAATTTATACTTTTCTCATACAGGAATTTGTCAGCTACTGTCCATACAAACAAAGGAACTTCAGTGACATAGCAACCAGCTTTTGATTATCACTTTAACCTATGGTAGTCCCTTATTTCACTTCTACTTACAAGGAAGTAGGTAATATGTCTATTTCTGGTAATTTTTTACTGGTCAGCATGAAGTAAATAGAAGCACAAACATTTTAAGAATAATTTGTTGCAGAGATGTAGAGAAAGTCGTATGAATGCTACACATCAGATTTTTCAAGTATTTCAGAAATTAATTGGCTAACCAGTACTGTAAGTTACTTATCACATCTCGAAAACTTGGGAAATCTCGGCACTGCGGGCCTCGTATTCCCAATATGCATTCTCGACCTGATAAGTATAATTTACAGTTCTTAGTACGTAATATATTATCAAGTGACCTTGTGTTTATAGGCACAAACACACTCGCAAGAGAAGTAATGTAATTTATTAGTGAATGTCAAAACATTTATTTCAGGTAAAATTTCGATCCAGAAGTTTTATACATTTTTTGTGGCTTCCGTAAGCAATGAGTAGAGGAAATGGACAGTTTTGATGAGACTGAATTTTGTTGGCCAGTGTTTTTGGACGAGCCTTGCCACTCCATGACCGCGGTTGAGCTCGGTTAGAGATGATGGAACGGAAGCTGCATCCCGACACTTTTCTCTGTGTAATCTACTTTGTGTCGCGCGCGGTATTGCGCTAGAGATGTCCAATTAGAGGAGACGACGTTCAGCACTTGGCACGGGTATACACACGGTGACGTCGCAAATTGAGCGGAGAGTGCAAATGTGGGAGGGCAATAAATAGCATCTAAATGTGGCGTGAAGACACCCCGAATAACTCACAAAAATTTGCTTTGTGGAATGGAGAAACTGCGACCTGTGAGATTTAGGTGAAGCGCATGTTTACACGACCAAGAGGCATCCATCATCCGCCCCTCGCTGGCCACATTCCCTCCAAGTCCACTCTCAGCAGTTAAGATTTCAACAGTGTTTTTGTAACACGTCCGTCATTTGGAATTTAACAAACATCTAAAGCATTGAGTACCACCTCAGTTGAACACATACTAGTTTCGTTTTACCTGAATACCTTAAATAAAATCTGATGTTACATTCACATGAATTTCTCTACATATCTGCAACAGATTATTGTTAAAAAGCTAATGTTTCTATTTACTTCATTCTAATCAAGAAAAATAGCATAAATAGTATTATTACTTGCTTCCTTGTAGCTATATGCGAAATAAGGGAGAACCATAGGTTAAAGTGATAGCTGGTTGCTATCTAACTGAAGTTGCTTCATTTGTATGGGCAGGAGTTCACAAATTCCTGTATGAGAAAAGTATAAGTTTTCCAAAGCTGAAATTAAAGACAAGGAGTATCTCAAAAACCATCAACTCCACGAAAAAATGTATATAACATAAATTGTGTGTTTTAACGGGCTCTACATTTTTGTGTGGTAATTGTTTGTTCAACTCTTACTGTTTAGCAGTTGTGCAAAATTCTGTAAAATTCATCCAGAATAAAGTAGTCTTCAGAGGCTATTCCCAGAAAATTCAAGATATACATAGTATTTGCCAGGTAAAAATCTTTAATATGCGATATTTTAATCAAAATCGTTAGAGGCATTTTTGAGAAAATCAATATTTTAGAAAAAAAGTTCCATGTAAAGGGTAGTTGGGTGTGAGAGGATATTCTTGAAAATCTTCGTATCGCATCCTTGCAAGATACCAAACTTAAATACGAAGTTTGGTGATTAACGGTCTTCTCGTTTTTTAGCTATGCTTCTGTTTCCAGAAAAGCTTGTTTCTTTCTCTACACATACTAGGTACTTAGTGTATAGAAAAGGTAATGTAATGCACCCAAAAATTCGATACTGAGATTTCACCCGAAATACATGTTTTGTGTGTGTGTGTGTGTGTGTGTGGGCAGCATAGCTCAAAAACGAAGAGTCTGTTAAATAACAAACTTCGTGTTTAAGTTCAGTACCTTCCAAGGATGCGACACAAAGATTTACAGGAAAATCTACCCTTTGCATGGAACTTTTTTCGGAATTTTGATTTTCTAAAAAATGGCTCTAACAATTTTGATTAAAATACCTTTTAAAGATATTTATATGACCAATAAAATGTATATCTTGATAATTCTGGGAATAGCCTGTAAAGACCTCTTTATTCTTAATACATTTTGCGAAATTTTGAGTAATGGTAAACCGTAAGAAATAAACAAAAACTTACTTCCCAAAAAATGTAGATCACATTAAACAACGCCATTTATATGCAATTACAATTTTTTCGTGAAGTTAACCGTTTTTGAGATATTCCTTATTATTTCGTCAAATTTAAAATACTGAAACTTATCTCATAGGGGAAATTGTCAACTTCTGTCCATACAAACAAAGATACTTCAATCACATAGCAACCAGCTTTAAAAAGATTTGACTATCGATTTAGCTAGTGTATTTCTTTTTTCCCTTCTACTTACAAGGAAATAGATAATAAGATCCTTTCTGCCAAGTCTTTTCTCGATTATCATTATGGAAATAGAAGAATAAGCTTTTTAACAATTTATTGTAGAGATGCAAGTATGTAAATGGAACACATCAGATTTTTTCATATTCAGAAAGTTGGATTTAGTTGAAGTGACCTACTACTTTCTCTTCACGTACTATATATATAGTGTATAGAGAAGGTATTGTATTACACCCAAAAATTCAATACCAAGATTTCACCAGAAATATATATTTTGTGACCTCCTAAAAAAAAAATAGATAAATGTCCGTGTGTGTGTGAACGAAAAGACCGGTAAATACCAAACTTGGTATTTAAGTCTGGCATCTTCCAAGGATGCGATATGAAGATTTTCGAGGAAACCCCCCCCCCGCCCCAACTATCCTTTACATGGAAAAAATTTCGAAAATTTGTACTGTCTCAAAAATGGCCTAACGATTATTACTAAAATATCGTCATATTAAAGATGTTTTATGACAAGCGTAATGTATATCTTGAATTTTCTGAGAATAGCCTCTGAAGACTACTTTAATTTAGATGAATGTAACGGAATTTTGTATAACTTGTAAACCATAAGAGATAGACAAAAACTTACCACACAAAAATGTAGATCACAGTAAAATACTCAATTTATATGGGAATTTCACAACTCCTGTCTATAGAAACAAAGGAACTTCAGGCACATAACAACCAGCTGTTGACTGTCACTTTAACCTATGTTACTGCCTTATTTCCCTTCTGCTTACAAGTAAGCAAATAAGACTATTTCTGCTAATTTTTCTCGATTAGCATGAAATAAATGCACAGACATAAAGTAAGTAGAGAAAGTAATGTGAATGGAAAACATCAGATTTTTTTTGTTCATGTGACAGAAAAAAAGTTGAAACTTGTTGACTAGTGTTATTTGCAAATTACAAAGTTTCACTAATTTTAATTCCGTGCTTATATCAGTGCTCAAAAAGCATGAAATGGTTTACAAAATTCAGCACTGTTTATCCCTTCAGTTTTTGCTTTTCTACATTTACTGTGCACATAATCGGCAGGGAAGATATTGTATTTCATCCAAACATTTGACGTTGAGATTTCACCGGAAGTATTGTGAAATCAAAATAAATAAACATATATAAAAGGCTCGCACGCGCGCGTTTGTGTGTTTTGTGTGTGTGTGTGTGTATGAGAGAGAGAGAGAGAGAGAGAGAGAGAGAAATCAGTATAGATAAAAATCAAAAGTTATTTAAGTTCAGCATTTTCCAAGGATTAGACACGATGATTTTACAGAAAATTCACCCACCTTAATATACCCTTTACATGGCCCTTTTTCAGAAGTTTTGACAGTTTCAAAAATGACTCCAAAGATGTTGATTAAAATATCATATGAATAAGATATTGTTATTCTAAATGAAATGTATATCTTGAATTTTCTGAGAATAGCCTCTGAATACCTTTTCATTCTATATTACTTTTGCATACTCGTATACATTAAGAAACGATGAAAGAATCTATGAAACCGGAGCGGGCTAGTAAACCTGAGCCTTGAATTGGTGTAGACGAAAAAAGTTTGGGAGATGATATAAAAAAGTCGGATGTGCTCCATTCACATGCCTTTTCTAGCTATTCCGCAAACAAAGTTTTCTTACGAAAGATTATTCTTTTATCTACATCAAGCTAGTCGTGACAAATGTTAGCCTAATTGCTCTCATTTGTCAGTTGAAGAGAAATAAGGGAATGCACTAGGCTAAAGTGATAGTCAAATCTTTTAAAAGTTGTTTGCTATGTGAAACAATTGACATTCGGTGCTCTTTACTTGTAAAACATAAGAGACTAAGAAATATGAGTCCGCTTGCGTAGTTTAAGTTGCTTAAAATTGTAACCAACAACATAGAATATCTCGAAAAAGGGTAGCCGCGCAAAAAAAAAAAAAAAAAAAAAAAAAAAAACTGCTTAAATAAGTATATAAAATGTATAAAATATATAAATGATGTGTGTAAACAAGATCTAAATTTTTGTGCAGTAGTTTTTTGTCTATGTCTTACGGTTTACTAGCTATAACAAGCTATACAAAAGTCATCCAGAATGGACAAATCTTCAGAGGTTATTCCTAGAAGGTTCAGTATATATATTTCGTTGATCACAAAAATATCTTTAACATAAGGTATTTTAATCAAAATCGTTTGAGACAGTCAAAAACTTTTGAAAAACATTCCATTTAAACAGAAGTTGGAGTGCGGGTATTTTGTTAAAAATGTTTTGTCGCATACTTTGATGATGATGATGATGATTATTATTATTTTAAGAATAATTATTATTTTAAAATAGTAATAATTTTTAGAATAATAATAATAATAATAATAATAATAATTTTAATAATAATTTTAATAATAATAATTTTAAGAATAATAATTTTAAGAATAATAGTGATAATAATTTTAAGAATAATAGTGATAATAATTTTAAGAATAATAGTGATAATAATTTTAAGAATAATAGTGATATTAATTTTAAGAATAATAGTGATATTAAGTTTAAGAATAATAGTGATATTAATTTTAAGAATAATAGTGATATTAATTTTAAGAATAATAGTGATATTAATTTTAAGAATAATAGTGATATTAATTTTAAGAATAATAGTGATATTAATTTTAAGAATAATAATGATCATAATTTTAAGAATAATAATGATCATAATTTTAAGAATAATAATAATCATTTTAATATTAATAATAATTTTAATCATAATAGATTTAATAATAATAATTTTAATAATAATAATTTTAATAATAATAATTTTAATAATAATAATTTTAATAATAATAATTTTAATAATAATAATTTTAATAATAACAACAATTTTAATAATAACAATAATTTTAATAATAATATTAATAATAATAGTTTTAATAATAATAGTAATTTTAAGAATAATAATAGTATTTTTAAGAATAATAATAAGAATTGTAATAGTAATAATTTTAAGAATAGTAATAATAATTATTTTAAGAATAGTAATAATAATTATTGTAAGAATAATAGTAATAATAATTATTGTAAGAATAGTAATAATAATTATTTTAAGAATAGTAATAATAATTATTTTAAGAATAATAGCAATAATAATTATTTGAAGAATAATAGTAATAATAATTATTTGAAGAATAATAGTAATAATAATTATTTGAAGAATAATAGTAATAATAATTATTTGAAGAATAATAGTAATAATAATTATTTGAAGAATAATAGTAATAATAATTATTTGAAGAATAATAGTAATAATAATTATTTGAAGAATAATAGTAATAATAATTATTTGAAGAATAATAATCATATTAATAATAATAATAATTTGTAATAATTTTTAATTCTTTTAATTTGAATGCTGAAGATGGTTTTAATAAATAGAGCCCATAAGATCCCTTCAAGGCAAGGGTCTCCTACTTGTGTGAGGGTAGCTTGGAATCTCTACATTTATACTTTTATCCATGAGAGTTTGGGTGTTTTTCCAATATTTTAACTTTCCTAATCACTTCTTCAACTTGTTTACTTTAGTTTGGTAACTGAACTTAAATACAAGTGTTGTATTTAATCGACTTTTCTTTTTGAGTTATACTGCCCATCCCACACAAATACACCGACTTTTTCTAAATAGTTTTTTTTTTATTATTTTATTCATTCAGAAGACCCTAAAATATATATTTCCGGCGATATCTCGATATCGAATTTTTTGGTGGAAAACATACCTCCTCTATTTACAGACACTGTACTTACTTTCTAGAGAAGATAATAGATGTATGTAATAGTAAGCTATCAGGCTTCTATTATCTTGGAGGTACAAATTTTGCCCTCACGCTATATGGTGTGTCTTCTAACTGGAGTGAAATTTATCACGGGTTTATGGACCCCGCTTGAAGACATCGTGGAAAAGTATAAATAAACGCTCGGAAAACATTTATTTGCGCCCAGGAAAACACATGGCGTGTTTGCCCGTGTTTGAAAACGCAAGTGAAACAAATTTTACATCTTGTCCCATTCATTCCACAGAGGTTTCGTTAGGTTTGGCAGAGGTTGGCACACATGTATAATCCTTAATCTAAATTATCGTTTTCCTGTTTGGCTCCGTTGAGAAATGAACACGCGGCTAATGAAGCATGAATCTCGAGGTAGGAATTGCTGTCAGTGCTTTGTAGTTGAAGAGGTAGGCGTTTCAACATGTCTGCGAGGTTTATATTAAGACTACTACAATTAATTTCATTTCTCGGCTTGAAATTAGGACAGTGTTCGTTTATTGGGTTAGATGGTTGGCAAGCAGGTAGGCGTTTCATTAGCCATTGAACAAATTGGTACAGTACTAATGACTGCAAGAAGATGTAAATAAAAATGTTATATAATAATAGCAATGGGCGTCGTGGCTGAGTGGTTAGACCGCTCGCCTCGCACCTAGTTCGATACCAAGCGCCCACATGTGGGATTTGTGATGCACGAAGCGGCGTTGTTATTTTTTTTTTAACAGTTCCAGAGTCTTGTCCCCTTTTTTCCTATTTTCCTAACATTTCCTTTTACCGTTTTGCTTCTAAAACACACATATACACACTCGAACACACACACACCCACATCTACACATTTAAAAATACAGAAACACCCATAGCCAAGGCGGTACTCGAACCCATGATCCCCTGCACAACGAAGCACCAAAGCGAGGCACTTTAGCGCGTGCGGCTATGGGGATCGGCAGCGTCTGGGCAGGTTTTCCCCGCCACTCATTCCACCAATTGCTCCATCATTATCTTTCCTATCACCCATTTTGTTTACATTTCATACCCAGCGCTTTCTCATGCCTGGCTACTGGCCAACCAGTCCTTCCAGGTTATTCATTCTGTGGTTCGTGCCGTTGGCTCTTTTCTAGGTTCCCTTGTAAGTCCTAGGGAGGGTCAGACCTACATAAGGAGAGAATAAGCCGATTACGATAAAAACAAAAACAAAAATATCATTACAGGGTGTTAGCATAAGCTTAGTTATAAGAAAGAAGATATTGCTGAAACTGTATGTGAGTCATAAAAGAGAAATCTCTTGCAAGGTTTTTAGAGACAATAGTCGAGTTGGGGTAAGATAAAAGAACGCCCTTGAGTTAAACATACAACGCAATCATTAGAAATTTACCAAGAGTTAGCACCCTAAGCCAAATATTAGAATTGTTTCTAGTGGTTCATGAAAAGAGACGCTACTGAGAGCGGGAAATAAAGCCAATTAGAGCGCAGTTTTAATGCTTAAGCAGAACGAGAGTATTCGAATACATTCTACAGAGACGCAGTTCTCAACACAGTTGGTCTTCATCTACTATACAGTGCAGTCGATTTAGGTAGAATTACATTTATTCGTTCGCCACCAATATTTCGGTATTACAGATTACTTACATAAGAAGCGTGAAGCGCGAAATCTTAAGTTTTACGAGTAAGTTTCAGCTGTGATCGCATATAATTCAATTATAAAATATCTTGGTAAACTTTAAACAAATTCCTTAAACTATAAGTTACAAATGTATTATCTCTGAAATAGCTCCTTTTACCGTTTACACCCTGTTCCTCGATCGAGGAACTCAACTAGATGGAGCGTAATGTAAAATATTATACATGTAATATAAGTATACAAGTAATATATATATATATAAAAAATGTGATGTGTTCCATTCACATGACATTTTCTACATCTCTGCAACAAATTATAGTTAAAAAGCTTATTCTTCTACTTACTTCATGCCAATTTAGAACTAGTCTTATTACTTGCTTCCTTGCAAGTAGAAGGCAAATAGGCTAAAGTGGCAGTCACAAGCTGGTTGCTATGTGACTGAAGTTCCTTTGTTTGTATGGACAGGAGTTGACAAATTCCGTATGAGAAAAGTATAAGTTTTTCAAATCTGAAACAAAAAACACGGCATATTTAAAAAACCACCAACTCCGCGAAAAAAATGTGTATGCCATAAATTGTATGTTTTAATGTGCTCCACACTTTTTGTGTGTGAAGTTTTTGTCCATCTCTTACGGTTTGCAGTTATGCAAAATTCCGTAAAAGTCATCCAAAATAAAGTAGTCTTCAGAGGCTATTCCCAGAAAATTCAAGATAAACATGTTATTTGTCAAGTAAATAACTTTAATTTTTGACATTTCAATCAAAATCGTTAGATCCATTTTTAAGAAAATCAAAATTTTCGAAAAATGTTCCATGTAAGGGTAGTTGGGGGTGGGGGGATTTTCTTGAAGATCTTTGTGTCGCATCCTTGAAAGATGCTTAACTTAAATACCAAGTTTGGTATTTAACGATATTTTCGTTTTTGGGCTATGCTGTCCATACACACACACACACGCACACACACACGGAACTTTTTGTAAAAATGTTTTTTTTGGATTCAGGGATCCCAAAACGCATATTTCCGGAGAAATCTCGGTATCGAATTTTTGGATGCAATACATACCTTCTCTATACACTATGTACATAGTACGTTTAGAGAAAGTAAAAACATAATTTGCAATATAAAATAATCAGGGATAACAAGGAGCAGGAGGAATGCCTCAAAAGAAATAATGGATCATAATCGCCGGGAAACGAACCCGTGGTTTTGTGAATGCGAGTCGCACATGATACCGCAGCACTTCCTCGCTCGGTTTATCATACATATTCCAGTTATGTCCTGCAGGCTGTCGTGATACTTGAAAATCTCAAGTTACATTTACATTACTTTTTGCACCCACTCTCATTTATCACATACTTGATTGTGAACATATTGTATTGCACATTTCTATATCGAAAGTTCATCGGAAATATTCATTTTGAAGCTTCTGAATATAGAAAAAGAATTTCTAGAAATACGACAAATACAAAGTTTGGAACCTAAGTTCAACAATGCGACAAGAAAATTGTTGAGCAAATCCACCCTTCCCCAAACTACCCTTTAAACATTTTTTTATGTTTTTATTTTCTGTTTTTTATATATATATATAATCTCATTATCCAATTTTTGGGAGGAAAGCAATACCTTCTCTATTTAGTAAATAGAGAAAGTACAGATCAGCCAAATTGACCCACGCATTTTGAACCCAGAACCTTCAGAATGAGGGCCACAGATTCTAACACCTGAACCAACTCAACCCACTCAGGAATAAACTTTTGTAACAATATCTTTTTCGAAAATAGGTATTAAATCTGATGTGTTCATTCACAAGCCTTTTTCTACATTTATGTAACGAATTATTGTTAAAAAGCTTATTCTGCTATCTACTTAATGCTCATCAGGATAAACATTATCAGAAAGGTCTTATTACTTAGTTCCTTATAAATAGAAGGGAATACATTAGACTAAACCGACAATCAAATGTTTTAAAACCCCGTTTCTTGCGTGGCCAGGAGTTAACAAGTTCCCGTATGAGGAAAGTTTAAATATCTTAAAACTAAAACCAATAATAAGGAGTATTTGGAAAAGGCCCAACACCAAGAAAAAATGTATGTGCCATAAACAGTGTGTTTTAAGCAGGTCTACATCTTTCTCTAGTAAGTTTTTGTTAATCTCTTACGGTTTACCAGCTATGCAAACTTCAGAAAAATTTATCCAAAATAAGAGGTTTTCAAAAGCTATTCCCAGAAAATTCAATATATATATAATATAATTTTTTGTTCTGTAAATATCTTAAATATAAAGTTTAATTGAAATCTTTAGTGCATTTTTGAAAGAATAAAAATGTTTGAATATCTTTCCATAAGAGGGGTAGTTGGCGGGATTTTCTTGAAAATCTTCGTGTCACATCCTTCTCTAAACACTATGTACATAGTACGTGTAGAGAAAACGTATTGTATTTCATCAAAAGTTCGATACCGAAATTTCATCGGAAATACGCGTTTTGAGACCCCTGAATCCTAAAAGAGCATTTTGGAAACATTTTTGGGCAGCATGGCTCAAAAAACAAAAGGTCCGTTGAATACCAAACTTGCTATTTAAATTATCTCCCAAGACGACACGATTTTCAAGAAAATCCCTCACCCCAAAATAAGCCTTAGATGGAAAAATTGTCGAAAATTGCCATTTTCTCAAAAATAGCTGTAGCGATATTTATGAAAATATCATATATCCTTAGATGTAATAATTTTTGAAAAATCTGATTTTCTCAGAAATGGCCCTAACTATTTGTTTAATATGTCATTTGTTTAAGTTTTACGTGTCAAATATCTTCAATTTTCTGGGAATAGCTCTGAAGATCTCTTTATTCTCCATGCATTTTCCTGACATTTGCGCAACTTGTAAACCGTAAGTGATACACAAAAATTTACTACATAAAAAAAATAATGTCGATAAAATATATAATTTATCTCATATGCATTTATTGTGATAAAACTGACCATTTCTGACACATTCCTAATTTGTTTAAGCTTTAAAAACTTATTTATACTTTTCTTATACGACATTTTGTGAGCTCAAGGCCGTAGAAACAAAGCAACCAGCTTTTAAAATGTTTAACTTTCGCTTTAGCCACTAAATTCCTCATTTCCCCTCTAGTTAACAAATAATAAGACAATTTCTGCTAATGTTTATCTCAATTAGGATGAAGCAGATAGAAAAACAAGCTTTTTAACAATAGCTTGTTACAGAGATGTAGTAAAAGTCATGTCAGATATTTAGTATTACAGATTTAAGGCTTATATCTTAGGACACCTCCTTGTTCAACATTTGAGAATAAATTAGTTGGCCTTCGAGATTCAACAGGATGTATATATAAACCAGATGTGAGAAGGTAAATATTCGTTCTGTAATCTCGTCACGTGGCATTCCGTTTCTCAAATTTGATTCCACTTCCCAAGCTATAATAATGATTATATTATACGCTGTCTGGTATAAACAAGTTTTTCTGTTAAAAAGTCACCCCAGAAATAATAGTAAGGCTGCGAAACCAGTTTTGGACACAGGTTGATGAGATGCGGGTGGGGCTTGGCGCCGTCTTGGAGGATGCGGTTAAGCTGGGGTTTGTGGCGAGGAGGAGGATTTCTCCCTCGGGAAGAAGACGTCCCGGGATTAACACGGTCTTCCAGTGATGAGCCGCGGGTGTCACCGCCTGGACTAAACCTTGTCATCGAACACTCGCTGGATTAGGGGTTCCTGTCAAACGGGCTTCCTAACAGCGTCTGCTTCTCACATTTCTATCTTCTGTTTATACAGAAATACCAACATTTCTTGCCATGGTTTCCATGTTTCCATATACATATGGCATGTGACAAAATTACTGTTAATTTCTCTGGCCAATCTGCTATACCATCAAGTACCAAGGTTTCGGCTTCGATTCCTAACGGAGTGGCGACTTTGTATTTTTTCGATTTCTTACTATAGTAAACCCCCCATAAATTTGATACCTTAAATTAACCAAAAATACACTTTTTTGAAGCTCCATGATTAATACAATAACTGTTACACATCACTTTTCTACATATTTTGCAGAAGTACTATTTCAAAAGCGTTTTCTTCTATTACACGCTAATTAAGACAAACAGAAACTGTTTTATTATAGGTTTATTTACTTATTGGTACAAGAGAAAAAGAAACACTCTAAGCTAAAGAGCTGGTGGCTATGTGATAACGTTGAAATTTTGTTCTATGTATAATGTGCTTAAAAAAAATAAAAATAAAAATACATGACGGTTTAACATTTAAGAAAATTATTGGAATTGGGAAATGTACGCCATAAAAGGGATATCTCGCAAATAGTTAACTCTAAATAACTTTTTTAACATAAATTATATTTGAAATAGATCTGCAGTTTGTATATGCTAAGATTTTGTCTATCTCCCACAGCTTATCATTACGCAAACGACATCCAGAGTAAAAAGAACTTCTAAGGTTAGTTTAAGAAAATTCAATATATATTTTATTTTTGCTTATTAATATCTTTAAATTAGCGTGTTTTATTCAAAATTTGTTACAGCAAATTTTACTTTCTCTATACGCACTATGTACATAGTGTATAGAGAAGGTATTGCACTCCACCCAAAAATTCGATACCGAGATTTCACCGGAAATATATGTTTTAGAGTCCCCTTTTACTAAAAAAAGCATTTTCGGTAAAAGATGCATGTGTGTGTATGTGTGTGTGTGTGTCCATGTGTCTGTAAACGAAAAGTTGGTAAAATATCAAACTTGGTATTTAACTTTCGTATCTTCCAGGAATACGACACGAAGATTTTGAGAAGAATCCCCCCCTCCCCAACTACCCTTTACATGGAACTTTTTTCGAAAATTTTGACTTTTTCAATAATGGCTCTAACGATTTTGATTAGAATATCGTATATTAAAGCTATTTACCTAACAAATGAAATGTATATTTCGAATTTTCTTGGAATAGCCCCTGAAGAGTACTTTATTCTGGATGAATTTTACAGAATTTTGAATAGCTGCTAAACCGTAAAAGATGGACAAAAACTTACTACACGAAAAATGTAGAGCACGTTAAAACATAAAATTTATGTTATATACACTTTTTTCTTGGAGTTCGTCGTTTTTGAGACATTCCTTGTTTTTGGTTTCTGCTTTTTAAAATGTATGCTTTTCTCATACAGGAATTTGTCAACTGCTGTCCATACAAACAAAGGAACTTCAGTCACTTAGCAACCAGCTTTTGACTATCACTTTAACCTATGGTAGTCCCTTATTTCGCTTCTAATTACAAGGAAGCAAGTAGTAAGACTATTTCTGCTAATGTTTAATGATTAGCATGAAGTAAATAGAATATAAACTTTTTAAGAATATTTTGTTGCAGGGATATAGAGAAAGTCATGTGAATGGTATACATCAGGTTTTTTTTTTTTTTTTTTTAGATTCAGGGTGAGCAAAATACTTATGATCGGTGAAATCGCGATATTTAATTTTTGATTGGTCTGTAACACCTTCTCCACCTACCATATACATTGCGGTAGAGGAAGTAAAACAAAAAGCATTTATAATAAGGTACACCAAAAATTATAATAAACAAATACACTAATCATTCAAACGCAAACAGATGTATGCGATGCCGTATAGGAGAAAGTTATTTGAAATAAACTGTGTATTTTAAAAATTTTGCATTTTTGGAGTACTTTTTACATTATCTACTTAGAAAAAGATCCGTGTGTGTTTGTGATTATGTGGCAGTGTTTGTGTGTGTATCTGTAACAACTAAAGTAAAAAACCAAAAGTTAATTAAATAAAAATTGGTTACAAAGGTTTTCAAGAAAAGACACCCATTTCAATCTGTCCTTTACATGAAACAAATTTCGAAAATGTTGACTCACTCCTAAATTGTTCTAACAATTTTGATTAATATATGTATATTAAAATATTTAAATGATAAATAAAACGTAAATCTTGAATTTTCTCTTCATTCTGGGTGTCTTTTGCATAACTGGTGAAACACAAAAACTCACTAACAAAAAAGTTACATCTCGTTTAAACTCTTAATTTATGGCATATACTTTTCTCATTCCTGTTCCATTTGTTTTACTCCTGTTCAAGAGAGCACCGAATTTCAATCACATAGTATCCAGCTTTTTGAAAGAGTTGACTATCGCTTTAGCCTAGAGTATCCCTTGTTACCCTTATATTCATACGTAACTAAGAAACAAGCCTGTTTTACTAGCTTTCGGAATTACTATTATACAAAATCATCTTGGGACGATTAAATCAACGTTTGCTTGATTTAATCGTTCAAGAATTTTAATTAGAAGAACCAGGATCTTTAATTGGAGATGATCAAATTTATAACGTTATTGTAAGAGATTCAATGTCTGCTATTGCTTATTTTGATTAGCACCAAAGAGCTGGAAGGATAATGTTTTGTAAGAATGAAGAAGTTTCAGAAGCGGCACAGAGGGTCATGTAAATGAAGCTCATCAAATATGTTTATTTAACATACAATTTAGAAGACAGTTTAATTTTATTACACAGTCATTGAAATCTTTACTTGTTACTAGAACACTAGTGTCATCTGCGAATAAATAAATACTGCAAAACTGTTAATGTATAATGGGAGGTCATTTATGTAAACCAAGAACAAGAGAGGCCCAAAGATTGCTCCGGGTCATGCGGAGAAGCGAATTTCAATGACTTATCGAATAGCGACAGATGTTAAAGCATTCGACTGTTGCTTTTGAATAGTTTATTTCCTTATTTCCCTTCTATTTATAAGGAAATAATAGGTCCATTCTGCTAAAATGTGCCTGAATTAACATAAGAGTTCAAAAAAGAAGTTTGTATGTAGAACAGCTAGCGAAAGTCATGTGAATAGAACACATCAGTTTATTTAAAAATCTTTCTTTATTCATTAAATTATTATTAATTTAGTCTTTAATTAATTTCAACTTAATCTTTCCGTTGTTTATTTAACTTACTTTACTTCGATCATTTTCTATTAATTTTTACTTATTTATTTTTTAATATTTTTAAATATACACATTTTATATAGGAATATGTGCCCAAAATAATAAAACATTGGTAACTAGAAAATTCTAATTTCAAAGGTTGCAAAAAATTAAATTTTTGTAACTTATGACAGGTTTTGAAAATTAGTCTCTTCTTAAAGTGTGGTATTTTAGGGAAAATCGATGAACCATTTTTCAAAATCGAAAACATAAACCATTTTTTAACATAAACGGAGGTTTTGGGTGAGAGGGGTTATTTTAAAAATCTCTGTGACCATGCTTGGAAGGCGTCAAATTAAATACAAAGTTTTTTTATTTAACCGACATTTCGTTATTTAATTAAACTATCCATCAGAGTTCGAGTTAACGGAAACGACGGGTTGGGGGGATTTTCCCCTCTATTTAAATGATTTCCCCTGATGGCAAATGAAACATTACTTCCCTGCTGAGGAGTAATTTTTTTTAAATATCTATATATTTTTCAAACAGAGCAGTAATTGTGCTTCTAATAAACATCCGATGTGCTCTTTCACAAGAATTTCTCTAGATGTTCCGTAAATAAACCTTTTATTTAAATATTAATATTTTACATACATCATCCTAATCGAGACAAACATAATCAGAAATAGTCTTATTACTTGCTTTCTTGTAAGTAGAATAGATATCGCTGAAGCGACAGCCAAGTCGTTTAAACGCCAATCGCTATGTGAAACCACTAAATTCCATTCCCTTTGATAGCCAGGAGTACCTAAACAAGAGTAAACCAGAAGAAATTCCGTTTGAGAATAGCTTATGAGGCTTAAAATTCAAACCAATTATTCAGAATATCTCGACTCGGCTAACTCTACAATAAAAATCTGATATGTTCCATTCACATGACTTTCTCTACATCTCTGCGACAAACTATTGTTAAAAAGCTCATGCTCCTATTTACTTCATGCTAATCTAGAAAAGATAGCAAAAATAGTCTTATTTCTTGCTTCCTTGTAAGTAGAAGGCAAATAAGGGAGTACCATAGGTTAAAGTGATGGTGGTCAAAAGCTGGTTGCTATGTGATTGAAATTCCTTTGTTTCTATGGACAGAGTTGGCAAATTCCTGTATGAGAAAAGTATAAGTTTTTCATAGCTGAAACCAAAAACAAGGAATATCTAAAAAAACGATCAACTCCATGAAAAAATGTATATAACATAAATTGTGTGTTTTAACGTGCTGTACATTTTTGCATAGTACATTTTTATCTATCTCTTACGGTTTAGAAGCTATGCAAAATTCCGTAAATTTCATCCAGAATAAAGTAAGCTTCAGAGGCTATTTCCAGAAAATTGAAGATATACATTTTATTTGTCAGGTAAATATCTTTAATATACGGTATTTTAATCAAAATCGTTAGGGCCATTTTTAAGAAAATCAAAATTTTCGAAAAAAATTCCATCTAAAGGGTAGTTTGTGGTGAGGAGATTTTTCTCAAAATCTTCGTGTCACATCCCTGGAAGATACTAAACTTAAATACCAAGTTTGGTGTTTTAGCGACTTTTCGTGTTCACAGACTCACGGACACACACACACGCGCGCGCGCGCGGACCTTTTTCTGAAAATTCTTTTTTTGGATACAGGGACCCTAAAACATATATTTACGGTGAAATCTCGGAATTGAATTTTTGGGTGGAGTTGAATACCTTCTCTGTACACTATGTACATAGTCCGTTTATAGAAAGTAAAAATGTATACAACATAAATTGTGAGTTTTTAGGCGATCTACATTTTTCATGCAATACGTTTTTGCCCATCTCTTATGGTTTGCCAGTTGGACAAAAGTTATACTTAAGTCATCCAGAATGAAGAGGTCTTCAGAACTATTTCCATAAAATTCAAGAAATGCATTTCATGAAAATGTCTTAAACATAACGCATTTTAATAAAAATTGAGATAAAACCTGCTTAACCAAAAATTTAAAGGTCGTTAAAACACACAATATATGTTAAATACATTTCTTTCGTTGCGTTGGCCGTTTTTGAGATATTCCTTATAATTTATTTCAGTTTTAAAATACATATACTTTTCCCATACGTGAATTTGTCGTACAAAGGAACTTAATCATATAGCAACCTACTTTTAAAATATTTGGCTATCGCTTGAGGCTAGTATTCCCTTATTTCTCTTTTATTTACAAGGAAGCAAGTAATAAGAAGATTTTACTGCCTCTGTGGTCGAGTGGTGAATGTTCAGGATTCTCATCTAGAGGTCCTGGGTTCGATTCCTGGTTCCGGCTCGTCAGGGAATTTTTCTTTCTTTAACCAGAACTATTCCTTATCCCCCACAGAGCCTGGAAGTATGAATGTAAGAATGAATGAGTGTGTATTTAATGGTATAAAACAAAAAAAACAAAACAATAACGTTAAGCCAAAGCCCACGTCAAGTCAAAGCCCACGAGATGACCATAAAAGTTAAAGGGGGCTATACAAATTAAATAATTAAAAAAGAAAATAAGGGGATTTTAATTTGGGACCTGTATATAAGTTAGGAGAAAAAAGATGAATAATAATTTATAGAAATAGCTTATATTTTTAATTTAACAATAATCACACTAATGTAATCATATAGTATCGATGATGCAATTCTAAATCGATCTTTCCATTTCATTTCCTACTTCCGTTTATTGGTACTGCTGTTAAGTTTAATTGTTAAGATTAATAGAAATAATATACCTGTAATTATTCAAATGTTTATCTTTGATCCACATAATATAATAGTTGGTAATATTAATGCAATTTCAACGTCAAATGCTATTTTTTTCTCGATTAGCACGAGGTAAATAGATGAATAAGCTTTTTACAATAATCTGTTGCACAGATGTAGAGAAAGACATGTGAATGGAACACATCAGGTTTTTTAAAAGAGCTTTCTTGGATTCAGGAAGCCTAAACACATGTATTTCCGGTTAAATATCAGTATCAATTTTTTGGTGGAATACAATAATTTCTATACATATTGGTCAGCAGTATTGAGTAGAACTTCACCACGCATCAACAGGCATCCAATATTGTACGTGCTGGTGTGTTGATTTGAAGAGCTTTGCTGCATTCATTTGTTTACACGATGGCTATAAAGGGACATGTGGTAAACTTCAAGTTACCAGACACTTCCAAAGAGCACTTTGTGGCAATATGAGGTACTTATAAAGCTTCCTGCTGAGAGATTTAAAGATCCAGAGCATGCGAAGTAAAATAACACAGTTATCCTTTGGTTTACGTTTGTGGAATTATAGACATGGTTTCTGCCACATAGATCGCTCGTCAGGCACTTGAGGCAGCCAACTGCTAAATCAAGTTCCACCCGACACAAACCAACCAACCACCGACCGCAAGAAACGAAATACCGACCTGCTGGAGAAACCCTACATCCATCTCTACAGCCAATGATGAAAGTATTATTACACAGCTCTGCATTGGTAACATTTTTCTATCGTGTTTTTTTATGATTATCGTCCCAAAGGAATGTTACATTGTTCAAAAGCTTATGCTTCTATTTACTTCATGCTAATTGAGAAAAAATTAACAGAAATAGCCTTTTTAAATGTTTCCTTGTAAGTAGAAGCCAAATAAGGGAGTACCATACGTTAAAGTGACAGTCAAAAGCTGGTTGCTATGTGACTTGAGATCCTCTGTTTGTATGGACAGGAGTTCACAAGTTCCTGTATAAGAAAAGTGTAAGTTTTTCCAAGCTGAAACCAATAACAAGGAACATTTAAAAAGCGATCAACTGCACGATAAAAATGTATGTATGTTTAAACGTGTTCTACATTTTTTGTGTGCTAATTTTTTGTCCGTTTTTTACGTTTTAGCAGTTATGCAAAATTCTGTGAAATTCATCCAGAATCAAGTAGTCTTCAGAGGCTATTCCCGGAAAATTCAAGATATACATTTTATTTGTCAGGTAAATATCTTTAACGATTTTGATTAAAATATCGTATATTAGAGATATTTATAAGAAAATAAAAAAAAAAATCGAAAAAGTTCCATATAAAGAGTAGTTGGGGTGGGGTAGTTTTCTTGAAAATCTTCGTGTCGCACCCTTGGAAGATACCAAACCTAAATACCAAGTTTGGTTTTTAACGGACTTTTCGTTTTTCACTATGCTGCCCCCCCCCCCACACACACACCACACACACACACCACACACACACACACACACACGGACATTTTTCTAAAAATACATTTTTTGGACTCATGAGGTCTCAAAACCTGTATTTCCGCTTAAATCACGGTATCGAATTTTTAAGTGTATTACAATACCTTCTCTATACACTTTCTACATAGTGCGTGTGGCGAAAGTAAAAACTATAAAAGATACCAACTTCATCCCTGAGAACACATTTCCCTGAATAAGCTATGCAACCGAAAACACGAGCTGCATACACTGTTTAGCTCCCTTTAACATCATGAATAGATTATAAACTTTAAAAAAATCTAATGTGTTCCATTCACACGACTTTCTCTACATCTCTGCAACAAATTATTGTTAAAAAGCTTATGCTTCTATTTACTTCATGCTAATCCAGAAAAAAATTAGCAGAAATATTCTTATCACTTGCTTTCTTGTAAGTAGATGCGAAATAAGGGAGTACCATAGGTTAAAGTGATAGTCAAAAGCTGGTTTCTATGTGACTGAAGTTCCTTTGTTTGTATGGATAGGAGTTGACAAATTCCTGTATGAGAAAAGCATACGTTGTTTAAAGGTAAAATCAAAAACCAGGAATAACGCAAAAACGATCAATTCCAAGAAAAAAAATGTATATAACATAAATTGTGTGTTTTAACATGCTCTACATTTTTTGTGTGATGAGTTTTTGTCCATCTCTTACGGTTTAGCAGTTATGTAAAATTCATCCAGAATGAAGTACTCTTCAGAGGCTATTCCCAGAAAATTCAAGATATACATTTTATTTGTCAGGTAAATATCGTTAATATACGATATTCTAATTAAAATTGTTAAGGCCATTTATGAGAAAATCAACGTTAAAACACACACTTTATTTCGTATACATTTTTATCGTGGAGTTGATCACTTTTTTAGATATTCCTTGTTTTTGGCTTCAGATTTAAAAAATCTGATGTGTTCCTTTCACATGACTTTCTCTACTTCTATGTAACAAATTATTGTTAATAAGCTTCTATATATTTCAAGCTAATCGAGGAAAAATTAGCAGAAATATTCTTATTACTTGCTTCCTTGTAAGTAGAAGCGAAATATGGGAGTTATAGGTTAAAGTGAAGTCAAAAGCTGGTTACTAGGTGACTGAAATTCCTTTGTTTGTATGGACTCGAATTTGACTGAAATTCCTTTGTTTGTATGGACTCGAATTGACAAATTCCTGTATGAGAAAAGTATATTTTTCAAAGCTGAAACCAAAAACAAGGAATATATAAAAGATCTGATGTGTACCATTCACATGACTTTCTCCATATCCCTGCAACAAACAAATCTTAAAAATCTTATACTTCTATTTACTTTATGCTAATCAGAAAGAAATTAGCAGAAATAGTCTAATTACTCGCTTCCTTGTAAGTAGAAGCGAAACAAAGGACAACCGTAGGTTAAAGTGATAGTCAAAAGCTCGTTTCTATGTCAATGAAGTTCCTTTGTCTATATGGATAGGAGTTGACAAGTTCCTGTATGAGAAAAGTATACGTTTTTCATAGCAGAAACTAAAAATAAGGAATGTCTCAAAAACGACGAACTCCACGAAAAAAATGTATATAACATAAATTGTGTGTTTTAATGTGCTCTACATTTTTTGTGTAGTAAGTTTTTGTCCATCTCTTACGGTTTAGCAGTTATTCAGAATTCTGTAAAATTTATCCTGAATAAACTACTCTTCCGAAGCTATTCCCAGAAAATTCAAGATATACATTTTATTTGTCAGGTAAATATATTTAATATACGAAATTTTAATCAAAATCGTTAGAGCCATTTTTGAGAGAATCAAACTTTTCGAAAAAAGTTCCATGTAAAGGGTAGTTGGGGTTGGGGGGATTTTTCTCAAAATCTTCGTGTCGCATCCTTGGAAGATACTAAACTTAAGTACCAAGTTTGGTATTTTACCGACTTTTCGTTTTTGATTTATCGTGTTCACACGCACACACATACACACACACGGACCTTTTTGTGAAAATGCTTTTTTTGGATATTGGGGACCCTAAAACATATATTTCCGGTGAAATCTCGGTATCGAATTTTTTGGTGGAGTCCAATACTTTCTCTATTCACTATGTACATAGTGCGTACGGAGAAAGTAAAATCGATCAACTCCTCGAAAAAAATCATATAACATAAATTGTGTGTTTTAATGTGCTCTACATTTTTTGTGTGGTAAGTTTTTGTCCATTTCTTACGGTATAGCTGTTATGCAAAATTCCTCCAGAATAAATTAGTCTTCAGAGGCTATTCCCAGAAAATTCAAGATATACATATTATTTGTCAGGTAAATATCTTTAATATACGATATTTTAATCCATATGATTGGGACATTTTTTTTTAAAATCAAAATTTTCGAAAATTTTTCCATTTAATGGGTACTTTGAATAGAGAAGATTTTCATTCATAATGTAATTAATGATATAATATACATTTTACAAAGCATTTCTCCAATTTGAACGACGTTTTATTTATATTAACATAACAGCAATGCGATGGTAGTAAATGTTTCAGAAAAATCTTTGTAGAAATATAGGAATTTACAATTTGACTCTTAGAAGACATTAAGGAGCTAAATATCATTCTCTAATGAACACAGTTGCCATTAGCTCTATTCCTTTCTACTCTCGCTCTGTTTTAAAGTTGCTAATATCTGTAAATATAGTGCAAATTTCCAATTACTATAATATTCAGTTTTGAACACATTATCTATAAAAACATTCTTGTCTATGAGATTACATTATATTATTGTTAGAATATTTTGGGTTTTACATGGCTTATATTAAAAAAGTTGTTTTTACTCTCTTTAACGCATTTACAATGTACAATGTACAAAAATTCGATATCAAAATTTCTTCGAAAGCATATGTTTTTTGATCCCAAAATAGCATTTTAAGAAATCCCTCTCTCTGTCTGTTATCTCTCTCTCTCTCTCTCTCTCTCTCTCTCTCTGAGTGTCTTTGGACAGTATAACTCAAAAATGAAAACTCGAATAAAATAATTGTATTAAGGTTCAATATTTGCCAAAGATATAACACTAAGATTTTCAGGAAACCCCTGCCGCAACTACTCTTTACATGAAACTGTTTCCAAAATTTTTGATTTTCTTAGAATCTGCACCGAATGCAGATGTGTGTTGTTTGCAGCGTATTGCGAATATTGCAGTGACAGAAATTGCTCTAAGTGGCTTTCCGTTCTTACGTGTATGCCCTAAGTTTGCCTATCATACTATCGCATACTCTGTTGCAAATTCCTCAAGTGTATCGTATTGAAGTGTATCGAAGTGGATGCGCTCTCTCAGAGTATCAATCCGATACAGGCGTCAACAAAAATTTGGGACGTTAAATATCTTCAGCTGAAGAATTTAATTGCGTTCAAATAAGGAGATCGAGTAGGCCATGCAATGAATTCCCCTCAACCAATCCATATACGAAAGTTGGAACTTATCTCAGCAACTACTTTTCGTTATGAGAATAACAGTGTGGTGAAAATTTTGATTAAAATACCATGCTTAACGTATCCATGTCGCATTCTTGAGAGATACTAAACTTAAACACCAAGTTTGGTGTGTGCTGTCCACAGACATACACACACACTGACCTTTTTCTGAAAATGCTTTTCTTGGATTCAGGGGATCTCAAAACATGAATTTCTGGTGAAATATCGGTACACCATTTTTGGGTGTGTGTAGAGAAATTAAAAAACCCGTGAATTTGTGCCTGTGAACAGTATAACTCAAAAAAAAATAGTAATTTGTATAACATGTGCAACATGTATTCGTTAAGCTAGAGATCAAATTTTGATATACAAAAATATGTATGGAGAGCTCTCAAGTTTATTCCAAATAATATTTATAAATCATTTTCTAGTTATCCGTTATTAATGGTTCTGATTGTTTTATACTGTCATACTGCAAAAATCTTATAAAATCCATTTGGTGCTTACTTGTCATGGATGACATTTTAAGGGAAAAATGTATAATGTCTAGCTCTTAAATATTTTGGTATGTCTATTCCCTTTATATAGATATACTTCAGCATATATACAACGAAATCTATAATGTACGTTTTTCAAAGGTTTACTTCCTTCAAGTGATGAATATGTAAAATTTGATCAAAAATTGAGGGTTTTTTTTCATTACGAAATAATGTGGTTTCTAAGCTTTAAGAAAATATATAACTTTTTCATATGAAATATTTGAAATACGAATTACTTGGACGAGTTAGTATAACGTATAACAAACGGGTGTCAGATTTATTTGTAAACCCATTTATTGTAAAAATTCAAATTTTAATGTGAATTTTTTTACAAATGCATCATGTGGAGCATATTTATTAGAGGAAAGCACTTACAAAATAAAAATTATTATTTAAATAATCATGCAACCTAAAGCTTTGAAACATGGAAAAAAGCATTAACTAAATTAATTTAAACAAAGTATAATTTCTGCGAATTTTTCAAATTTCACAACAGAAATTAAGTGGACAGAAAAATTTACTTATTAAAATTTGTACGCACACTAATAAAAGAATGGAGAAAGAAATCTGAAGTAACACATTTATGTTTTATTTTTCTCTACACGAATTATGTACATAGTAAAATTTTGATACCAAGATTTCACCGGAAATGTATGTTCTGAGATCCCCTGAACCCAAAAGAAACATTTTAAGAAAAAGGGCAATGTGTCAATATCTGTGTGGCTATGTGTGTGTGTCCTAAACTTGGTATTTAAGTAATGTATCTCCCAAGGATGCAATACGAAGATTTTCAAGATAATCACCCTAAACTACCCAAAATTTCGTAATTTTGATTTTCTAAAAAAGACGAAAAAACACCTATAATGATTGTGATTAAAATAACGGGTACTGTAGACAAAAAAAAATAATGTAGATCTCATTAAAACACACAATATATGTCATAGACATTTTTTATGGAGTTAACCGTTTTCGAGATTCACCTGATTATTGGTTTCAATTTTAAGCCACTTAAACTTTTCTCAAATGAGAAGTCATTTTTTTCTCGTTTCGCATTTGTATACCGAGCTTCAATTCTTTCACTTGGCTACTTGATTTTAAAGGACGAGACTATCGCTTTCGCCTGTGCATTTTCTTATTTTCCTTCTACCTGCAAGGAAGCTGGTAATAAGACTAATTTTGCTTATGTTTATTTTGATTATCATGATGTAGACAGATTAACGTACTATGTATAGTGAAGGTATTATATTGCACCCAAAAATTCGATACTGAGATTTCATCTGAAATATATGTTTTAAGACTCCCTGAATCCAAAAAAAAAAGCATTTTTAGAAAAATGTTCTCTCTCTCTCTCTCTCTCTCTGTGTGTGTCTGTCTGTGGGCAGCATTGCTCAAAAACCAAAATACCATTAAATACTAAACTTGGTATTTAAGTTCACTATCTTCCAAGGATACGACACGAAGATTTTCAAGAAAGTCCTCCCACCCCCAACTACTCTTTACGTGGAAGCTTTTTCGAAAAGTTTGATTTTCTCAAAAATGGCTATAACGATTTTGATTAAAATATCGTATATTTACTGGACAAATAAAATGTATATCTTGAATTTTATGATAAGAGCCTCTAAACTTTACCTGGATGAATTTTACAGAACTTTGCGTAACTGCTGAACCGTAAGAGACGGACAGAAACTTACCACACAGAAATGTAGAGCACGTTAAAACACACAATTTATGTTACATACATTTTTTCGTGGAGTTGTTCGTTTTTGAGATATTCGTTCTTTTTGTTTTCAGCTTTAAAAACTCTATACTTTTTTCATATAGGAACTGCTGTCCATACACACAAAGGCCCTTCATCACATAGCAACCAGCTTTTGACTATCACTTTAACCTGTGCTACTCCCTTATTTCGTTTCTACTTACAAGGAAGCAAGTAATAAGACTATTTCTGCTATCTTTTATTTTTTAATTAAATTAAAAAGAAATGTAAGCTTTTTAGCAATAATTTGTTGCAGAGATGTAGAGAAAGGCATGTGAATGGAACACATCAGATTTGTTTTACTGTATAAGAATCTGGAGGCTTCTATATAAAGAAGGCTTCCTTTTCACGAAAATGTGTTTCGTTGCCTGGCGCTTCAAAGAAGGGAGCCTGTCACGTTTTGTGAAGTGTTTCCATATCAACAAACACGACCTCATCATCTGGAACCTGTCACGTGACTGTTAACATTAGCAGAACACTGAAGTGGTCTCTGTGAGCAAAGTGTTAAAAGATAAACTTAACTCGCCCCACAGACCTGCTCTCTTGCCAGGAAAGTGTTGATAACAGAATGAGAAACCTTGTAAAAATTAACAGCTAGCCAACAGATATTCCTAAGGTTGGTCATGACAACGTTTTCATTACATTGAATTACTTGGATAATATTCCGTTGTTATGTATTATCAAATTTAAACATTTACAAAGGGTATAACTGTAATTATCATAACTTGTGACTTAAAAATTCATCCATTGAAAAGTGAGATAGGCGAATGGAATCTTAAAAAATCTGATGTGTTCCATTCACATGACTTTCTCTACTTCTGTGTAACAAATTATTGTTTATAAGCTTAATCTTCTATTTACTTCATGCTAATCGAGAAAAAGTTAGCAGAAATAGTCTTATTACTTGCTTCCTTGTAAGTAGAAGCGAAATATGGAAGTATCATAGGTTAAAGTGAATTCAAAAGCTGATTACTAGGTGACTGAAGTTTTTTTGTTTGTATGGACACGAGTTGACAAATTCCTGTATGAGAAAAGTACTAGTTTTTTAAACCTGAAACCAAAAACAAGGAATATCTCAAAAACGATCAACTCCTCGAAAAATTATTTATATAACCTAAGTTGCGTGTTTTAATGTTCTGTACATTTTGTGTGTGGCAAGTTTTTGTCTATTTCTTACGGTTAAGAAGTTATGGAAAATTTCATAAAATTCATCTAGAATAAAGTAATCTTCATAGGCTATTCCCAGAAAATTCGAGATATACATATTATTTGTCAGGTAAATATCTTTAATATACGATATTTTAATCAAAATCGTTAGACCCATTTTTGAGAATATAAAAAATTTCGAAAAAAGTTCCATGTAAAGGATAGTTGGGGTTGGGGGGATTTCTTGAAAATCTTCGTGTCGCATCCTTGGAAGATACCAAACTTAAACACCAAGTTTGGTATTTAACGGTATTTTCGTTTTTGACATATGCTGTCCACAGACACACACACGGACCCTAAAACATGTATTTCCGGTGAAATCTTGGTATCGAATTTTTGGGTGCATTACAATACCCTGTCTATACACTATGTACACAGAGTATAGAGAAGCCATTGTAATGCACCCAAAAATATCATACCGATATTTCACCGGAAATACATGTTTTGAGTTCCCCTAAATTGTTAGAAAAGGTCCGTGTGTTGGTCTGTCTGTGGATATTATAGCTCAGAAACGAAAAGACCGTTGCATACCAATCTTAGTATTTAAGTTTGGCATCTTCCCAGGATGCGACACGAAAATTCTCCCACACCCAACTACCCTTTACATGGAGCTTTTCTTGAACATTTTGATTTTCTCAAAATTGGCGCTAACGATTTTGATTAAAAAATGTGTATTAAAGATGTTTATCTGACAAATAAGATGTATATCTTGAATTTTCTGGGAATAGCCTCTGAAGACTACTTTATTCTGGATGAATTTTACGGAATTTTGCATAACTGCTAATCCATAAGAAATGGATAAAAACTTACCACACAAAAAATGTAGAGCAATTTAAAGCACACAATCTATGTTATATACATATTTTCGTGGAGTTGGTCGAATTCTTTCTCGATTAGTATGAAATAAATAGCAGCTTAAGCTTTTTAACAATAATTTGTTGCAGAAATGTATAGAAAGGCATGTGAATGGAACACATACATGTGTGTTTACATATTTGTGATAATATGTATGCCTTTGAATCTACTTAATTCACAGATCACCCTTAAATACTTGCCATGCCTTCTCTTTAAGTACGTTTTCTTGAAAATATGGATATTAGTAAAAAAGCATCTTGTATGTTCCAATTACATGAGCTGTTCAAAAAGAAATTTTCCGAACAAAAGATTATTCTTTTATTTACATAATTCTAATTGTGATAAACTTTAGTAGTATTTCTGTTATTACTTGTTTCATTGTAAGTAGAAGGGAAATAAAGGAACACACTAGGCTAAAGCAATATTCAAGTATTTTAAAAGCTCATTGATACGTGAAACGATTGAAATTGTTTTCTTTCGCATTCCCGGGAGTTAATCAAAAGGCACGAAACGAAAATTTACTTCACGCTTGAGAAAAACTTAATTAGTTTAAAAATTGAAGTCCATGATAAGAAATATCTTAGAAACGATTTAGCCTACAAAAATGTATATGACAAATTTTGTGTGCTTTAACGACATTTGTGCAGTACGTTTATATCTATGGCGGCGTCGTGATTGCTTGGTTACATAGCTATACTGCTCGCCTCTCACCTAGGCGGCCCGGGCTCGATCCCAAGCGCCCGCATGTGGGATTTGTGGGGGACGAAGCGGCGTCTGGGTCGGTTTTCTCCATGCCCTCCTGTTTCCCCCACTACTCATTCGAGCAATTACTCCATTATCACCTTTCCTATCATGGATTTCGCTTACATTTCATATCACCCACTTCCTTAAGTTCACCCCTCGTAAAAGGTTCTCCATTCTGAGATGTCGTGCTATTGGATCTCCCAGAGACTTCTGAAGCCTAGGCATAGGGATGTGTCAGCCCTATAATTACAGGGAGGATAACGAAACCTTTGTACCTACCTCTTACGGTTTACCAGCTATATAAAAGTCATCTAAAATTACAGGGTCTGCAGCGGCTATTCCCAAAAAATGCAGGATATACATTTTGTTTTGTGATAAAAATATATTATACACCGTTATTTTAATCAAGATCGTTAGAGCCATTTTTTGAGAAAATTAATATTTTTGAAAATGTTCTGTGTAAAGGATAGTTGGGGTAGGAGGATTTTTCTGAATATGTTCCTCTTGCATTCTTGGAATATAGTGAACTTAAATACCAAGTTTAATATTTAGCCAACTTTGCGTTCTTGAGAACTGCTGTATACAGTCACAACACACACACGCATGCAACCATGACATACACTGACCTTTTTCTAAATGTGCTCATTTTGGATTCAGGGGGTCACAAAACATATATTTACGGTGAAATCTAGGTATCGAAATTTTGATTGGAATAGGATACCTTCTTTACCTGCTATGCACATTGTACATACATAGCACAAATAATTGGAAGAAGATGTGAAAATGTAGCTGAAATTAAGAGGTTTTTGAAAATAAGCTGGCAACAAGAATGGGACAACGGAAGCGGGAAGGAGAGTGCATAATTTATTTAATGATATCAACGAAAGACTTAGACTTAAACATATTCAGCCTAATAGAGGACTAATCCATTACATCAGCGGACATGGACCTTACAAAACATATTGGAAAAAGATTAACAAAACCTTAAACGATAGTTGTGCTATTTGTAACAAACAAGATACACCCGAACATGTACTGTTTGAATGTCCGCGACATGGTGAACAAATAACTCAATTACGAACTGAACTAACTGGGCACAAAATAGCGGACATATTAAGAAATGAAGACTTATATATCCACCTAGAGAAGTTAGGATATATATAATTATCCTGGGAAGAGAGAATTGAACAAGTGGAAATACCAACTCGTGCACTAGCCAGAGACGAATTAAGAAGATCCGACAGAATTCGAAATCAGTAAACCTAAACTTATAACTGACACTCTGATAAAAACTTAAACACAGAAATATAAGCAAATACTATTGCAACTTAAATAACTATGAACCCAAGGGAGAAAGTTCACAGGAAGAATAAATAATTCTAAATGGAGACTGTAGACTAATGGAAGATGAAGGAGAGCCGATCATAGTAGGAGGCGAAGAAGAAGGAGCCGGTGTAGACCAGAGTGATAAGAGGGATGCAGAGGGCAGGAATGGTGGATTATGGGCTTCTGGCGGTGGACAGTACGAGGCAAGGGGAGATGACGTTGAGGAGGAAGTGTTAGTGAAGTGCTAAATAGTGTTAAAAAGTTAAATACAGTGAGTTTAGTGTAATGATGATGTAAAAGATTAGGTATAATTAGTAACAGATATTAGCCAGAGGAAGTAAAAGACAATTTACTACAGTTTACTACAATGTAAAGAAATTATTGTATAATATAATTATTTAGTTGCGCTGGTAACCAGTGCATATTATGCTGGATACCAGTAGTATAGGATTAGTTTTTCATTTATCTTAATAATCTAGAGCATAGCTTTATGGGTAAATAGCTGGTTACCAGTTATTTGGTTACTGGTTTCCAGTAATTAATAATAGATGGTTTAGTGTTAGTGAAAGTTGTTTTATGGTTGGAATTTATTTTATTTCAGTTTATATTAATTAGTTTTAAATTAAATTTTGAGGTATTAGTATATAAGTAGTATATGTTAAATAATGATGTATAACAATAATTTAAAAGTGGGAAATAAATTATAAAGTTTGCAATATACGTCCTGGCATAGAGAACAAGATGCCAGGATGTTGTATTACAGATTTTATTTTATTTTTTGTACATACATAGCAGAGAATTTAAAAATGTGTTTTTTTTTGTTTTTTTTTTTTTTGAGGGAGAGAGATTCAGGGGGTCCAAAACATGTATTTCTGGTGAAATCTCTATATCGAATTTTGGGTGGAATACAATACCTTCTGTATCTACTGTGTACATTGTACACACTTGCTAGAGAAAGTTAAAATGAATTATAAGCTTTAGTGTAATTAATTGGATGTCCATTCACTTTAAACAAAAGCCACGCAGGGGCCGAGTGGTTAGACCATTCGCTTTTCACCTAGACAATCCGGGTTCGATCCCAAGTGACCTCTTGTGGTAGACAAAGCGGTGCAGGGGCGGGTTTTCCGGTTTTCCCCCGCCATCGCATTCTCTAATGTAATGTAATGCATGTATGTATGTTTCTTAATAGACTTCTACATCATGGCAACGATGTCGACCAAAATTGGCGTAGATAACTTTTTACATAAGACTGGTAAAAAATTTTATGGAAGTTATATACTTATAAACTTAAGCAGGCAGAAGTCATGTGGACATAACATATCTGATCTTTTAAATAAGAAATAATGTTCTCATTATTGCGTGTGCTGAAACAAAGCCCTTGTTACCAATTGTGAAACAGCTGCAGGTCGACAAGCTTTATTTGGAATGTTTCCAATTATTGCAGCTTTTCCTACAAAGTTTGGCACGCTTGCAATATGTTGGTAGTAGTGAAATAGAACAAGGAGATAAGCAATATCCAGAGGACAGGATATCCCGACCTTTCCCAAGGTAGAACACAGCTGACAACACCCACCTCCTTAACGAGGACCCCGACTCTCTTCTGTTTGTTGTCTCCTGACTCGGTGTAATTATCGCGACGGCCATAAATCCTGCACGCCCACACGTCTACCAACCTTGCCTCTCAACTTTTCGAGTGACCACTCTAGTTCATTAGGTAAAAGGCTTCTGTCGTGCGATAACAAGGGAATCAAGTTAGCATTTTCCGAAATGTATCAACGGAACATAGTGCATTTAGTTCTTCTTTACTTAGCCCATCAAATGTGTGGGTCCAGGTTTCAGATACCGTTGGATTGTGATTTTCTAGGTTAGAACATCATCTGCTTTCACGAATTAAAGCTTGTTGTTTGGTTCCAGCTTCTATAATTATACATGTCATTGCCTGCTAGATTCTTCTATTTTGTCTGTGAGACTGAATATTCGTAATTAGTTGCAAACATCTTCACTTCCATTTTTAATCCATTATATAGGCCACAAATCGTAGATATTTCATTTCTACAGCTTCTGTTCATTTAATTGTTTGTTTGCTTAGAGCTAGGGTGGTGACTAGCTTTAACCGGAGTCAAAACGGACAACTCAAAACGTATTATTATTATTATTATTATTATTATTATTATTATTATTATTATTATTATTATTATTTATATCTGCTATAACAGGAAGCATTCTTTATTTAGCACTAAATCACTGTTATTACTGCGAATCTAGGCAGTTCTGGCAGCCTCTAGTCTTTTTGCCAGTTATGCTTCTCTTCTAATTTCACAGCTTTAACAAGTTCTTTTCCGTTGGCGCATTTGACAAATTTAGCAAATTGAGCACTTTTCATATGGTAGTTAAAATTCACAAATAGTTCGACTTTCACCATTTCCACTTTCAGTGTGTTTCTTTCATTGCTCCAGATATTTAGCATCACACTGAAAATCCACTCTAGAAATGCATTGGATGGTGACACTGCTACCACTGCTGAACAACTTTCAGCAAATTATCTACTTTGTATCGTTTACAAATGTTTGAAATGTTTGAGTCTGGTAAGACCTTTTAATATCAGTTTATGCCTATTTGTTTAATATCAGTTTGTTATATAGCGACAAAAATAACAAATAACAAACAAGCCGTGAGAATGTCGCATTTTCATTTCATTATCGTTGCTTGCAATAAAGACCTACACATTTGAAAAGAAATACCGCTGTTGAACAAATGAACTTGTATTAAAATACATTGGAATTCGTTGCGACAAATCCACAATGCTCCCAACTTGTGATACAATCGGATACAAAATATTGAAACAAAAGAATAATCAAATTGAAAATTTTAATTGATTCTATTTTCATTATTTGACTACCGTAAATAATTTTTAATAAACTAAATTAAGAAATGTGTATTTAGTTTAATTTAAGGGAGCCCAAAACCGGACTTTTGACGCCCGGTTGGGACGTTTGACCGGACACCACAGTTTTTATTTAAAAACAGGACAAATGGCAACCCTACTTAAGAGACCATATTTCTGAGCTATACAACAATACAGTATAGTCCATACTTGGTAAATGTTACATGTTCTCTTCCTTACTTTCTTTCCCAATGTTCTTTTCAGGGTTCTATAGATATTGAAATATTTGTAATCTATTGGTGTAATGTAGTAAGTAATCCTAGGCAAAACTAATGTAGAAAACACCCCAAAGGGAATCTTTATATAAACAGTTTCCTAAAGGCCCAGGGAAAATTCTCTAGAAAACTGCAAAACCACTGGCAGAGCTTCACCATATTTATTTTGAACAACCTTTCTTTTGTCAATCATTACGAATATATCTGATTTCAACATTCATTATACTCGTAAGACTTGAAGCTTTCACGGCGAATGTTATTCATTATGGCTTCACGGGTGATCTGCAGTCCCTGATGAAGACCATGGTCGAAAGCTTGGATTTTATATACCTGACACGGCTGATCACCCGTGAAGCCATAATGAATTCATTATACTCTTCACAGTTTGTACATTTTAAGTAACAGTTTACGAATCCGGCTCGTAAATTACACATAAAAATGAAACAGAATCTGGTCCAAATTAAGTAATAAACGCCTGATTATTCTGAGGAAAAAGTGGATTTTCACCATTACAAAATTTAGACTTACCAAAAATATTAAATCCGTAATTTTCCCAAACCGAAAGAAACCTAGCGGCAATGCAGCAAGCTTCCCGATATTCCCACGGCGATATTCCCTTCTGACTGCCAGACCTCACTCCCTCGCTAGGATAGCGGAGGAAGAATAATTCTGTTATTTTTCAATGCGCAAATTAAGTCACTCAGGTGATCTTGCTAATGCCGTAACTGTGATGCACGCTTTGGTGCTTCGTAGCGCTGGGGATCGTGGATTCGAGTCCCGCCTTGGGCATGGATGTTATATGTTTGTGTATATGTGTGTGTTGTAAAAGTAAGAAAACAGTAATCAACAGTAATACTATGGCAAAACAAAGTAAAAAGAAAAAGGTAAATAAAAGTAGGGTATACAGTGCCGGACTCCTGATCAGACTCCGGTACTGTGTTTTATTTAAAAAAAAAAAAAAAAAGCAGTTAAAGCATCCATAAATAACACGCCATTTCCATTTCAAATTCTTACCAGTTCAAATGTTCTTTCATTAAGTATTAATTTTTCTCACTATAGTATATTCTACCATAAATGTTCTTGGCCTTCACCTAACAGGGTAGCAGGGTTAAGCGCGACGGACGGTGCTATGCAGAGTTTGGGATGACAGTTTCTTCACTTACAGGGAAGGAACCTTGTAAAAGAGAAACGACAATGTTACGTTCTCCATGCCTTTTCTATCTATTCTTCTACTAAATTTCTTAAAAATACATATTTTTCTCTGTTATTTACGTTAATTAAAATAAAAATATTCTCAAATGGTTTTATTTAATATTTCCTTGTAGGTACAAGCTGAATACAATAGACTTAAGCGTTTGTCATATCTTTTAAAGTGGTATCTTTGAAATTGTATTACCTTTGCATGACCCCAATAACCGACCATTTGACCCATGGAGTTTTTATTGCGTCGATAGGCAAATATTGGAGTACTTTCTCTTCTACCGCTTGTGCAGGTCGTCAATCTCAAATAGTCGCGGGTTCATACCCGCCCCAGACCGTTGCTCGTTAGCGTTTTTAAGGTATCTAACGCCTGCTTTTACTTCACATGCCACCGCGTGCAATGCCACTGATGATCATGCTTTGTCCACCACAAATCCCACATGCAGTCACCTGGGATTGAACCTGGGCCGCCAAGGTGAGAGGCGAGTGGTATAACCACTCTGCCACGGTGCGGACGCTTTTAACTGTGCTTATACGCTACAACCGTCTGAAGATATATTGGCATTATCACATCGACGGCGATTTTATACGATCCTGACAATTGACAGGTATTTAGGAAAACACACTAGTATATAAGATCACTCAAGCCGGTTCTCTACTCACCGCATTAACTTGAAATAATCCGATGAGTTCTGCAACTCTTTTAACAACAAAAGGATATCTGCAAACGTCAAATAACGGGCAGTTATTAAAATGTTATTTACGGTTATGTAAATTAATGTGCCGTTATAATTCATCATGTGTAAATAACTTATTCATTTATTCAAGTTGCATTACGCCATGTTGGCGTATATGAGACTATCTTTATAGTCGTTTCTGGATTAGGGAATGTATGGTTTGTGAACATGGTGAAGACGGATAAACTCATAGTCCATCGGACGAAATTTCGACACGTTCTGTTGGGTGCAAAAAATCATTACGCGGGACCGTTGGCATTACTTATGTTTCTGTAGGAAGCCATGTTAAGCATTTTTACATCCGAAAAATTCCATTATCCTCCTCTGGGTTTGAATCCGCAATCTTTGGTGTTGGAGGCTACCAAGGTAACCACTACACCACGAATGGAAAACAAATAATATATACTTCGATTAATAAAACCACCAAAGCTTTCACGGCGGCGTTCATACCATAAATACCCAGCGGGCCTCGTATTCCCATTTTGCATTCTGGATCTGATAAGTAACTTAGTTCATGTTAACCAATTAGTTTTTACTTTCTCTACACATATTATGTACATAGTGTATAGAGAAGGTATTGCATTGTACCAAAAAATTCGACACCGAGATTTCACCGGAAATATATGTTTTGAGACCCACTAAATCCAAAAAAAGCATTTTTAGAAACATGTACATGTGTGTGTCTGTCTGTCTTGTGTGTAGCATAGCTCATAAACGAAAAGACCGCTAAAAACCAAACTTGGTATTTAAGTTTGGTATCTTCCAAGAATGCGACACGAAGATTTTCAAGAAAATCCCCCCACCCCAAACTACCCTTTACGTGAAAGTTTTTTCGAAAATTTTGATTTTATAAAAATGGCTCTAACGATTTTGATTAAAATCCCGTATATTACTGACATTTACGTACCAAATAAAATGTATATCTTGAATTTTCTGGGAATAGCCTCTGAAGACCTCTTTATTCTGGATGAACTTTGCCGAATTTTGCTTAACTGCTAAACGGTAACAGATAGACAAAAGCTTACACAGAAAATGTAGAGCACGCTAAAACACACAATTTATGTTATACAATTTTTTCGTGGAGTTCATCGGTTTTTAGTTATTCATTGTTTTTGAATTCACCTTTCAAAAACTTATATTTTCTCATACAGGAATTTGTCAACTCCTGTCCATGCAAACAAAGGAACTTCCGTCACATAGCAACCAGCTTTTGGCTTTCACTTTAACCTATGGTACTCCCTTATTTCGCTTCTACTTAAAAGGAAGCAAGTAATAAGACTATTTCTGACATTTTTTCTCGATTAGCATGAAGTAAATACAAGCATAAGCTTTTTAACAAATATTTGTTTCAGAGATATGGAGAAAGTTACGTGAATGGAACACATCAGATTTGTTAAATAATAATCAAAATTACTTTTCAATATGTTATTGAACAAATGAAAGGCTACGTCTACATTATAGACAGAGCCCTCTTATACACTCGTTTGTTAATGAACTTTCAATAGATTCTTTAGCACATGTCTGTCTTGGATGTCCCTTATTGTACTGTAAGTGTTAAAGACCTCTCAAACTCTTACTGTGAGTACTTAAAATGCTTGTTGGCATGGCAATTAATAAATTAATTGTAAATTTAGTATTCATTACCAAATAAGTGTTCAGAATGATTAACTTACATATCAAATATTTAAAAAATGTAGATTCCGGGCTTATAGGCCGTGGCTCAACAAATGAAAGTTCACCCTCCGAAGTTTCTCTTTATCTTGATACACCCAGGAATGATATTAGGATCCCGACAGCGTCGTAGAAAGGCCAGCGATGAAAGTAAAGTTTTATTTTTCTTCCGGATCTTCTCTAGGCGTCTGGATTTTACTATCTAGCCCGTATATACAATGTACTTAATGGATAGAGAAGGAATTGTATTTCTCCCAAAAATTCGATACCGAGATTTCATCGGAAATTGAGACGCCCTGAATAAAAAAAAAATAGAAAAAAGTCCGTGTGTGTTTGTCAATGTGTATGTGTGTATGTATGTGTCTGTGAACAGCATAGCTCAACTACCCTTTACATGGAAAATGTTTGGATTAAAATATCGTATATTAATGATATTTAAATGACAAATAAACTGTATATCTTGAACTATCTGGGAATATACTTTTAAGATATCTTTATTCTGAATGGATTTTGCGTAGTTGGTAAGCCGTAAGAAATAGACAAAAACTTGCAAAACAAAAAATGTAGAGCTCGTTAACCCACATATAACTATATACATTTTTTTTTTTTTTCATGAAATGAACTGTTTTTGAGATATTCTTTGTGGCTGGTTTCAGTTGTAAAATACTTAAATACTTTTTTCATGCAGAAATTTGTCAACTCCTGGCCATACAAACAAAGAAACTTCAGCTTTTAAAAGATTTCACTATCGCTTTATCCTATTTCCCTTTAATGTACAATGATACAAGTAATAATACAATTTTTTTCTCGAATACCATGAAGTAAATAGAAGAATAAACTTTTAAACAATAATTTATTGCAGATATGCAGATAAAGGCATGTGAGTGATATACATCAGATTTTTAGAAATAGGCCCGCACGTATCTCTGTGGAAAGCATAGGTCAAATACGAAAATTCCGTTAAATACCGAACTTAGTATTTAAAGTTTAGTATCTCCCAAGAATGGGCACGAAGATTTTAAGAAAATTCCCCCACCCCGAACTAACCTTTACATGGAAAAGTTTTCGAAAATTTTGATTTCTCAAAAATGACTAAGGATTAGATTATTTTATTGTATATTAAAAATATTTACATCACAAATAATATATATGTCTTAATGTTTCTGGGAATACTTCTGAAGACCTCTTAATTCTGGATAAATTTTGTTGAATTTTGCATAACTGGTAAACCGTAAGAGTTAAACAAAAACATCATCACAAAAAAATGTAGATCTCGTTAAAACATATAATTTATCATATAAGCTTCTTTGTCCGTTTCTGAGATATAACTTGTTAGTTTCAGCTTTCAAATACTCAAACGGCACCATACAAAGCGAACGAACTTCAATTATTTCACATAGCGACGAGGTTTTAAAGGATTTGACTGTCGTTTTAGGGTAATGTATTCCCTTATTTCCTTTCTACTTAAAAGGAAGCAAATAATAAAACCAATTATGCTAATATTTATCTCGAATAGCATGATGTACTCTTTTGATAGAATAGTTCGTATATGGAACAGCTAAAGAAATTTATGTGAATGGAACATATTCGATTTTTTGTAAGATTTCCTCCCCGTAGAGGCGTCTAATAAAACTACTAGGGCCTTCACTGCTGGTGTTCATACCGTAAACTGTAGATTCCGGGTTTTTAGGCCGTGGTCCAACACATGAAAATTCACTTTTATTGTACCTCAATCAATGTTTCGGAGTAGCCATTATGGTCAACCTTAAAAGGGACCTGTCACTATACTCTTATCGCAAATTTCTCAAAGTTTTTCAGTGTCATCTATACAGTGTAAGAAGCCTGTGCTCAAATACAAACTTGTTTTCAACTTGAAGCTCCTGGAAACGAGTTGCAAATATCTTGGAGCATACCATAAGGTGGAAATGCTAATGTTTTGATGAAGCACGTTTTGTGTCCAGGCGCCATCTTGTAATACTACATACTACCATATACACCATACGCGACATTGTCAAATTAATTGTTTTTCAAATTTGTGAAGTAAAAAGTAAAGGATAATGGAAGGGGAGAGCTCTCTATTTGAAGAAATATTAAATACAATAATATTTTTCGGCCTGTTAGAAGTTACTATTGATAAATTGGTATTATTGCAGGAAACATCGCGGCAAGGTCATAACTAAATTTTGGTCTAAAGCTGAAGTAGGACAAAATATCAGAATTTGCCAGAACCATATTGTTGGTCATTCATGTCTGTAGTCATTAATTCCATTACATGAACTTCTTTTATATATGCACAAAAAAGTGACAAGTATAAGAGATTATCCAGTAGATGTAATGACTCGCTGTTGACTGCATGTATTGCATTCCGAGTCCTTGGAACACGCCCCCTAATCCCACGGTTTTGGTATCATAAGCTCATAAGCTACTAAATGGGCAAGAGGTTTCTTATAAACCGGAGTAGATTGACAATTTTGGCTACTTTTTAACGGTCTTTCCGAGATGGAAATCTAAAATCTAAGAAACAATACAGAATCGTTCTGTTGATAATGCACAACATATTTCGTTAAGTATATCACTGAAAAATCAATTAAATAAGTACATTAACCTATGTATTAAAACACATTTCCCTTTCCTTGTTTATGCCTCTGCCATTCGATAAATTACAACCACACACCACACACGTACTGACAATTATACTGGTTTAAAACTTGCAGTTTAAATTTACTGCTTAATTGATCATTTAACATCAACTGTTTTGTAGGGGCTCACATTTAACCCACACAAGGCGTACTCATCTAAAAATTGTAGTATCTAAAAATGGCGCTTCACCAACCACAGTGCATAAGAATAGGGAACTTTCTATCTATTCATACATACGAGAATGGGCTGCTCGTCTTGTTAAAAAAAAAAATCACATATGTTCCATTCACATCACTTTTTCTGTCTGTGTCGCAAAGAAACTATCCCTACAAACATTTATTCTTTTATCTACACCATTCTAATCGAGATAAGTATTAGTAGGAGTGGCCCTATTACTTGCTTCTTTGTAAGTAGAAGTGAAATGAGAGAATGCACTAGGCTAAAGCGGTAGTCAACTGTTTTAAAAGCGATCACTATATGAAACAATTGAAATTCCGTTCTCTTTGCTTGGCAGGAGAAAACAAAAGAGAACCGCGAGTGGAGATGGCCTCATGCTTGAGAAAAGTTAAAGTAGCATAAAATTCAAACCAATAACACTGAATACATCGGAAACGCTTAACTCTACAAACAAATATGTAAAACACAAATTGTGTGTTTTAACCAAACGTACTATTTTTGTTTATCTCTTAAGGTTTGTCAGTTACAAAAAGTTACTCAAAATTCATCCAGAATTAAGAGGTTTACAGAGGCTAATCCCAGAAAATTTAACAGAATGTCCAAAAAACAGAATAGATGTTGGTAAAGGATTGGCACTCCACCTTCTGATGGATCGAAGAAAGATGTATTAGGATTTGGTCAGTTATACATTTCATGGCATTTTGATCAAAATAGTCATACAAATGTTCGAGAAAATAAAAACAATTGAAAAATATTCCATGTAAAGGATAGTTGATGATGGGGCGAGTGTCTTGAATATGTTTGCTTTGCATCCTTACAAAATAATGAATTTAAATACCAGTTTGGTATATAACCTACTTTTCGTTTTTGAGCTATGCTGCCCAAGAATCTTTTTCTAAATATATTTTTTGACTCAAGAAATATATTTTCGGTGAAATCTCGACATCGAATTTTTTGTGGAATACAATACCTTCTCTAGCTACCATGTACATTGTGTGTACAAGCGTGCTAAGAACGTAAAAAAGAAGAGAAATGATTGTTTTTTAAAGGACTCATCTTATTTCTGACATAGTCTCCTTTGAGGAGTCCTTTGATCAAGCGATCCTGCAACTCGTTGAAAAAATAGGTTGTGACAAACTCTGCAAAATACTTATGGGCTGCGATTGTCACTTCGCTATTTGATGAAAAGTTCTTTCCATTCAGCCAAAGCTTCAAGTTAGGGAGAAGAAACAGGTCTTTTGGAACTAAGACTGTTGAATAGGGTGGATGAAGAACCAATTCATGCACTTTCTCCATTGCTATCGCTGTTATCTTGGTGAAGGACAATTTTTTTTACTTTCTCTATACGTACTATGTACATAATGTGTAGAGAAGGTGTTGTCTTGTACCCAAAAATTCGATACCACCTGAGACCACCTGGATCCAAAAAAAAAAAAAAAAAAAACATTTTTAGAAAAATGTCCGTGTGTTTCTGTCTGTCTGTCTATCTGTGTGTATGTGTGGGCAGCATGGCTCAAATACGAAAAGACTTGGTATTTAAGTTCAGCATCTTCCAAGGATGCGAAACGAAGATTTTCAAGAAAATCACGCCACTTCCAACTACCCTTTACATGGAAAAAAGCTCGAAAATTTTTATTTTCTAAAAATGGCTCTAACGATTTTGATTAAAATATCATATAAAAGATATATATTTGACAAATAAAATGTATATCTTGAATTTTCTGGGAATAGCCTCTGAAGACTACTTTATTATGCATGAATTTTACGGAATTTTGTGTAACTGGTAAACCGTAAGAGATAGACAAAAACTTGCCAAACAAAAAATGTAGAGCACATTAAAACACACAATTTATGTTATATACATTTTTGTCGTGGAGTTGATCGTTTTTCTTTAGATATTCCTTGTTTTTTTGTTTCAGCCTTAAAAAACTTATACCTTTCTCATACAGCAATTTGTCAACTCCTGTCCATACAAACATAGGAACTTCAGTCACATAGCAACCAGCTTTTGCTATCACTTTAATCTATGTTACTCCCTTATTTCGCTTCTACTTACAGGGAAGCAAGTAATACAACTATTTCTGCTATTTTTTTCTCATTTAGCGTGAAGTAAGTAGAAGCATAAACTTTTTAACAAAAAGTTGTTGCAGAGATATAGAGAAA
Organism: Hymenopus coronatus; assembly: GCA_030762935.1. Taxonomy (NCBI): domain Eukaryota; kingdom Metazoa; phylum Arthropoda; class Insecta; order Mantodea; family Hymenopodidae; genus Hymenopus; species Hymenopus coronatus. The sequence continues at coordinate 115,807,771 of CM060890.1, forward strand.
GTCATGTGAATGGATTATATCAGATTTTTTTTTTTTTTTTTTTTTTTTTTTTGCGTGCCAATCTTAGTCTTTTTCAATTAATGCAATATCAATCGGTCCAAAAATGAAGCGTAATAAGGTTCAGTTATGGTCCTGCTTTTTCCAAGTAATCTTTGAGGATTATTTTTTGGGAATTCCAAAAATTAGTGATGGCTATTACCCTACCAGCTGACAAAATAGTCTTTGTCTTTATCGGTGTTGTTTCACAAACCTTATGCATTGTTTAGACTGGAGTTTTTACTCTTTTCTGTAATGATTGATCCAGATTTCATCAACAGTCTCAAATTGGCTCATAAATGTCGTACAGCTTGCAATTAAACATCGCCAGACATTGTGTTGAAATGTTGTTCCTGAAGCGCTTTTGGACGACTGTGAGTAATCGTGGCACCCAGCTCTCACATGGCTTTTTCGTAGTCAACTCTCCATGTAGTTGAGAGTCTACAGCCTCGGCAGTTTTGCATTACCATATCACAGATTAGGTCAATGTGTATGAACTTAGTAGTTGAGTGCCCTTAAACGCCAAATCTGATCAATGGTTTCCTGTGTGATGACCACAATTAGACGGCCGGAGCGCGTTTCGACCAGGTTTAATTCATTAATCCAAAAAGCAAATGGTCTCCAATTGTGGTGCACCAGATAATACAGGACAAACTTTGAAGTATTTATGATACAAGTACAGTGAGAGGTTCTTTGCCACGTGATGTGTACTTACTGTGACAGTGCCGAATATGTGCAGCCGCCCTCACGTTTGCCTTGGTATGTGAGTCGACGCAGTTCTAAACCTTGGACTGCGTAACAACACAGAAAATGGGGTGCCCGTTAACCGGAGACTTCAGATTCTTCCAGAAACTTTGGTTTTCACAAACTTCCAGAAAGTTTTGTGACGTCATTTTCTAGCTATAAAAGAAGGAATAATTGAAGGCAGTGTGTAGATTGAGTAGTGACTGAAATGTTAGCAAGCAGTAGCGTGCAGCGACGTGATAACGCTGTCAACTGAAGTCTCCAGAAATTGCTTGCAGCAATAAATTAAACACAAAACTTGTAACCAACTTTTGAGTCAATAAAGATACTTTTATATTACTAAACTTAATTTGCAGCATTGTAGCATTACTACTGCTGATCTACCAAAAATAAATAAATAAATGTTATCATATTTTTTGGAATTCACAGAACCCGTTTCCGTTTATTAAATTACCTTCACCTACTTTATGCTTCATCATAAAACTGAGCTTTGCTAAATGATCTTAGTGTTTTTTTCAAATAGGAATTTCCGAGCAAATGCCACTCCATGCAAGCGTCAAAAATGGAAATATTTTACATAGCAGAGAACCTAGCCATGTGAGTTGGATAACCGTAAGTTTTCTGGCAGCTTTACTTAGAAACTTTTACTCTCCCAAAAGTCGCGATATTATTCAAGAAGCGCGCGCCTCCCCGTTTCCTTGAGGCGGTCTTTGCACTTTCCTGGAAAACAAATGTCCACGCCTTTTATAATAAAGGCGCGCGTTTATTATTGAGAGCGAAGGAGCTAATTCGTATTACCATATAAACAAGAACTCCTCGACAAAATATATTTACATTGGTTTAAAAGTTCCCCTTTTGTTCCGAGCACGCCCGCTTTCTTTTATGTCGTGTAAATTATTATGACGGTATAACGTTGCCTGGCAACGAACCCCCCCCCCACACCGCCTTTTCTCCTCTTCTTCTCGCAAGAGGACACTATGCAAAAGACTACAGAACTAAACAAGAAGGTGCGGAAAAATATCATCACGCCTGATTCGGTAACTTACAGCTAAGCCTAGTATTACATAAATATTAACTTTTATATTACAATATTAAAAAAAGCTGACTGTTCTATTCACATGACTTTCTCTACATCTCTGCAACAAATTATTGTTAAAAAGCTTATACTTCTATTTGCTTCATGCTAATCGAGAAAAAATTAGCAGAAATAGTCTTATTACTTGCTTCCTGGTAAGTAGAAGCGAAATAAGAGAGTACCATTGATTAAAGTGATAGTCAAAAGCTGGTTGCTATGTCACTGAAGTTACTTTGTTTGTACGGACAGGAGTAGACAAATTCCTGTATGAGAAAAGTATAGGTTTTTTAAAGCTGAAAACAGAAACAAGAAATATTTCAAAGACGATCAACTCCACTAAAAAAAAGTATACAACATAAATTGTGTGTTTTAATATGATCTACATTTTTGTGCGGTAAGTTTTTTGTTCATATCTTACGGTTTAGCAGTTATGCAAAATTTCGTAAAATTCATCCAGAATAAAGAAGTCTTCAAGGGCTATTCTCAGAAAATTAAAGATATGCATATTATTTGTCAGGTAAATATCTTTAATATACGCTATTTTAATCAAAATCGTTAGTCATTTTTAAGAAAATCAAAATGTTCGAAAAAAGTTCCATGTAAAGGATACTTGGGGGCGGGGGGATTTTCTTGAAAATCTTAATGTCGCATCCTTATAGGATATGAAACTTAAATATCAAGTTTGGTATTTGACGGCATATTCGTTTTTGAGCTAAGCTGTCCACAGACACACACACGCACATGCACACACGGACCTTTTTCCAGAAAAACTTTTTTTTTATTTAGGGGGACCCAAAACATGTATTTCTGGTGAAATCTCAATAACGAATTTTTGGTTGCATTACCATATCTTCTCTATACACTCTACGTATTACGTGTAGAGAAAGTAAAAATTCTAAACCAAAAATATTGAGGCAGTATTCATAAATGCAAGAAGATGTCAATAATTAGTAAGTTAATGTAAATAAATATACGTAATACAGAAATACATAGCTGAAACTGTACATGGGTCATAAAAGAGAAATCTTTCGCAGGGTTTTTGTTGACAATGGTCATAGTGATGGAGTGAAACGTACAAAAGAATGTCCTTGAGCTAAAAAGGACTATTGTAAGCTTGAAAGTTACTGGAAATTTACTGATAGTTAACAGCCTAAGTGAAATAGTAGGAAAGTTCTATTGGCTCATGAAAAGAGACGCTACTGGGAGCGAGTAAAACAAGCCAATTAGAGCATAGTTTTAATGCTTAGGCGGAACAAGGATGTTCGATATATATTTTCAGAGACGCAAGATCTCACACAGTCCGACCTCATTTATTGTTCAATTCAGTTCGTCTTAGGTAGCAGTAGTGTGAGTCGTTCTCCACAGTACGTCGGTCTTGCAGATAATTTTCGTAAGAAATACGCGCAATGTAAGTTTCACTTGCAAGTGAAAGTTTTAATACGGTTTTAGCTGGGACCTCAGAATTATAAAGTGTATATAAATTGTGAATATTATTGGTAACAGTTTAAATAAAAGTTCTCAAACTAAAAGTCACTACTGTGTTATCTCTAAAATAGTTCCTTCTGCTGTTCAGGCCCTGTTAAGGAATACTTGCTCGACCGAAGAACCTAACTAGCTGGAGAAAAATATGAAAAATACATTAGAGACGTAAATAATGAAAATAATGGGAGATAACGAGTAGTAGGTCTAACTGTTGCAACATCTCCGAAAGGTTAACGCTATAAAATTTGTTTCGTTTAGTGATCGGCTTATCCTCCCCGTATTTGTAGAATTGACATCCCTCTAAGACTTAAAACCAATGCCGTCTGGGAGTCAACGGCACGAAACCACAGAATGGAGAACCTGGAGCGAATGGTCGGCTCGTAGCCAGGCATGAACATGAGGAAGTGGGTGATTTGAAAGAGGTGGAAAGAGTGGTGGAGAAACCGGAGACCCAGACGCCGCTGCATCCACCTCGAATTCCACATGCGGGTGCTCGAGATCGAACCCGAGCCGCCTAGGTGGGAGGCGAGCGGGTTTAACTACTCACCCACGGCGCCACCCATAAAAATTGTATTTGATCTAAATGTGAGTTTTAACAGCTCTATATGTTTACCTTCTCTAATTACAAGGCACATTCACATGAAAAATTACAACTATGGGCACCTAAAAGTGGTGCATTAAGTAGGTATTTAGTACACCTGACGTTTCCATCATAATTTTATTTCAATATCTGTGAAACACTTCACGAATTCACTAAGTTTGGAATTTAATCGGCATTTCGTTTTTGAGTTATGCTGTCCACAGACACACACGGACCTTTTTGGGTGGAATACAATGCCTTCTCTATTCACTGCGTGCATATCACATACGTGCTAGTGAAAGTAAAACTGTAAAACTTGTTAAAAACACAATTTTTGTCATATGAAATTTTTCTCTACAGTTAACGATTTCAGACATTTTCCCTATTATTTATTATAAACTTTAAATTACCTAAACTTTTCTCAAACATGAAGTTCTCTTTCCTTTCATATCCCTTTTTTTTTTTACTCCTGTCCATGCAAAGAAAACTAATTTCAATTTACACAGCGATAGCGTTTAAGACATTTGTGTATCGCTTTATCCTAGTATACATATTATTCTCTTATTTCCCTCCTACTTACAAGGAAGCAAGTAATAAGATGTATGATGTAAATAAAAGAAGGATAGATTTTTGCAGAACTGGTGGAAGTTATGTGAAATGTTCCTCATTACATTCATATTCTCGCTCATACTTCCATACTCTGGGAAGGATATGAAATATTCTTGGCCACAGACACATTTCCCACCTCCCAGCTGGGAATTGAACCCGGGACCCTTACACAATAGGCAAATGTTCTACCCATTAGCTACGGGCCCAGCCAGTGTGTGTGTATATATGTATACATATATGTATGTATATGTATATATATATATATATATATATATATATATTAGTATAACCTTCTTTAACCTAGTTGGTCATGCCGGATGATGAATGCAATTGCTGACATGGTGCTCAAATAATTTCGGGATCTTTGGAGTTCAAAGTTACTCGACACTTGCCTTCTCAGGATAAGGAAAAAAAAAACCGAAAAAAATATTTCCAGGTAACTCGCCCTAAGGGAGGTTCGAACTCGCGACTGTTGAATTTGAGGCAGAGAAATCATAAATACTGTTATCGTAGTTAATTATTTCCAAGTTATTCCTGTCATTAAAATTTTCCAATACTTATAATTTTCTCATATGGGACGAAGTCACTCTTTTTTTTTTTCTTTATTTTTTTCTTTTCTTTTTTTTTTTTTACTCTTGGCTGTGCTGAAACCCGAATTTTAAAATAATCAAGCAGTGACCCGCTCTTACACGATTTGCCTATCATTTCACCCTAGTGTACTTCCTGATTTCCTCTGTACCTACAAGAAGTATAATATATAATTGCTGATATAGATCATTTTGTTTAGCATGAAGTACATAGAAGAGTAAGCTTTTAAAGGCTAGTTGCTGCAGAATAGATAGTTGCACCAACTCATTACAATCAGGATCTGCTCATAAATGGCAGTGTTTATACGATACTTCTTGGTGTCAGGAGTGGGATTTAACATCAGTTTTTTTTTTTTTTAAAAGTCCTGTGCTACGAAGTATTTTTCAATACAACGAGCTCGAAACGGTTGAAGTCTTCACAGGAAATATTCTCGTATTTCTTTAACAAAGAAGGTTCACCGATTCTTATATTAAACTACTTTTTATACGAAAAGTGTAAGAATGCAAAGTACACAATAGTCCAGAGCAGTGTTGCCTTTTCCCCCTTTTTTTGACATATTTGCTTTCTCTTCCTTCTCCCAGTCCTTTTAATGTATGTACCAAAAAACGCGAAGGGAGAAGAAGAATAAAAACTAGACCCTGCGGCGTTTTCCTTACACATCCAGTATGCTCGACGCTGGCGCCGCTACAGGACGTCGTAAGAATTAAACTTTGCCAACGTTTATAAACCATCCTACCACAAGCTCCTTTCTTCATTTCATTAAAGGATATGTTCCCCCCCACCAAAACTTTTGCTAGGGGATGGTGTATAATGTAGTCTAATCTTTCCCAGCTACATATAAAAAATATAGAGAGGTAGGGGCGGGAAGACCAAAAGCCCACCCCTTGTTATTTTCATACACTTCCCCCACAATTTTCTTCCTTCTTTTAACACCCCCTCCCCCGAAAGAAGAAAAAAGTTCCCCGCTTGTCGGTCTTTATTCCCATCTTGCTACACCTAGAGGAACATCGCCCCATCACCGCAACTTTCTTCTATTATACTTCCACCAGAGCCCGCTGTTGTTAATCTTCACAACTAAAACTTATGCAAATGAAGAGCAGCTCGTGGTTTACAAGCGAGGTAATTTCGGCAGCGCAAGTGGAAACAAACCACTACACCTACCGTAACTCAGCTGTCTCTGTTTTCCTTTAGTTTTCTCTTTTCTCTTCCTCCTCCTCCTGATGCGTCTTTTCTTCATTTTACTCTCAGTTTTGTTTTCGCTCTCAGCCTCTTTCCTATGGAAATGAATTCAATGTGGATGAACTAGTGGCCTGCGGGCCACATGCGGTCTGCGGAACCAGTCTTTATAGGTTCTTTTTCCTTCCGCCCTGGATTGGGTCAGTTGCTGTTCCGTTCTGATGCTAATATTTCTCTCCAGCATATTCTTGACCAATCCCAAACATTTCTTTAATAAATTGAATTTACTTAATTAATAATAACTGAAGATATCTACATACTCCATTAAGAAAAGGTTCCCGGAATGATTAAATAACGTAGAAACAAGTTACCATAAAACAATTACGCATTTCCTCCAAAACAGTTCCACAGTGATACGCTTCTGTCACCGTGTGATTGGTAGCACTAGGAAGCAATTTTAGATAAATATCGTGCCCTTGTCACATTTATAATAATTTCTTCAGCGTTTGAAAATCTTGACTGTAACGTTTATGCCATCCATACACCTGAGTTGCCGAGATTATGAAATGCGATAAACGAACATGCATACAGAACAAAAGCTAGTTGCCAAGTAAAGACAACAATCAGTATTAGTATGGAAATTAGATAAAGTGTCATTATGGACTAACCAACAACTAAAATAATATAAAATATCATTTATATCATTTTATTTAAGATAAACACGATTCCGGGGACTTTTTGAATCTAGGGTTGTATCAGTATTGTAACAAAAACACTCGTTTCACTCCAACAAACAAATCTTCATTTCCTGCACAAACTGATTACAATCAGAACCTGCTCACAAATGACACTCTTTCTTCGATACTTCCTGGTGTCAGGAGTGGGTTTTAAAATCAGATGAAGGAGTGTAACAAAAACTCTCTTTTCACTCCAACAAAGAACTATTTATATTTTCCACAAACGGGTTACAATCAGAATTTCTTGACAAATAACTGTCTTTCTTCGATACTTCTGGTCTCAGGGGTGTGATTTAACGTCAATGGCGAAATGTAATAAAAATTCTCTTCTCACTCCAACAAACAACTTTTTATTTCTTCCACAAACTTATTACAATCAGTATCTGCTCACAAATAACAGTATTTCTGTGATACATGTTGGTGTCAGGAGTGGGATTAAACATGAAATGTAACAAAAACTCTCTTTTCACTTCATCAAACAATTCTTTTATTTTTTCCACAAACTGATAACAATCAGAACCTGCTCACAAATAACTGTCTTTTTTCGAGATATCTTTATCAAGTTGCAGGAAATTTCCAGAAACTGTAAACTACAGCAGGGGCCACAAACTCACTCAAGTGTAATAATGCCTGGCTTTGACGTCAAATAACCTTCCAACAGCAAGCGTGTCGACTCGCGCAGGTGTAACAATATTATCTGCGATGTTAAAATAACTTGCAGAGCGCACACGTGTCCACTAACGCAGGCATAACAACGGATGCGAACAATCAGCAATGACTTACGAAGCAAGTCGTTCAGTTACATTCGGCGATTACGGCCACATATCCATCAGTTTTTACACACTTTCCAAAAAGGTGGTAAAATAAAACTTGTCTTTGCAACCTGGTATCATCCTCTACATTCTGGTACCATCTTCTTTGATACTTTTCTATTTCCTACATTATACTTAGTTTCTTATTTATATCGTATTTCACTGTTTTTAACTGTATCATTTCGAACAGATCTGAGAAACCTCATTTGTACTACTTCAACTTGCTTTTGTCATTCTCCGTGGCCTAGAGCTAACATGTTGGTCTCTGGTTTCCAAGGTCTCGTCTTCAAACCCGGCGGAGGGCGATGAGCATGACTTTCTTCGGAAGTGAAGTAAATCCGTTGGTCCCGTATTGTAGATTTACGCACGCTAAAGGACCTCAAACCTGAAAAGAGGCCTCTGAGCTAAATTAAGACTTCTTCCACGCCCAATACACATAGAACGGGGCGCTAAGAACCCTGACAGTTAAGGAGTACCCATAAATAAAACTCAATTTAATTTAATTTCAATTTTGTTTTCATTCTGGGCTCTCAAAATCCATATTTTATTCCCATAGAGAAGTGCAGGCATTGACAATTATGAAATCTTATTTTAACATGTTTGAAACGTTTTTTCCAAAATATTTTCTTATTATTCCATTTATTCAAAGACGAAAAGTCTGTTATATACCAAAAGCCATTTGAGTTTAATATATTTCAAGAAGAGTACACGAAGATTTTCAGGAAAATCCTCCCACACCAAATACTTTTATACAGATTATTTTTCGAAACTTTCGATGTTCTAAAAATTGCTCTAACAATTTTGATTAAATTGCTGTCCTTTTCATTTTGGATTCATTTTGTAGTGCTGCTAAGCACTAAGAAATAGACGAAAATTTGGTAAACAAAAAATGTAGATTTCCTTACTACACACAAGTTATATCAAATACATATTTTAAGAACTAAACATTTCCGTGGTATCTCCGATATGGTTTAAATTTTAAAATAACTTTACTTAGAACGAGAAGTTCTCATTTATTTCATAACTCTTTCGTTTTACTCCTGGCCATGGAAAGAGAACCTAATATTAGTGGCAATCGCATAGCAACAGCTTTTAAAAAAATTGACTGTCGCTATAGTCTAATGTATTTCCTTATTTCCCTTCTACTTACAAGATACTAAATAACAAGGCAATTTTTGTTAATATTTATATTGGTTAGTATGGTGTAGATAAAATAATAATAGTAATAATAATAATAATATTAATAATAATAATAATATTAATAATAATATTAATAATAATTATAATAATATTTTCTTTACATGACAAATAGAAAAATGTGTGTAAAAGAAACGCATCAGAATAGTATATTTTATGTATATATAGTTTCCTTACTACTATTATTATGGCTTGTTTTTTTCTATATACTTTGCATGCACCATACTTGCGTACATATTAACTACCTTATATAGTTACATAAATAATCTATTAGTTATTACGTATACATAATATTTGCTAATGTGTATTGCTTTTGGTTCTCTTAAAGTTTAAAATTTTTCATAATTGGTTTAGAGTACTTTTTAATTGGGAAAAACTATGCACTGGTCAGTTTCCTGCAAATTCTCTTTTACTTTTCACTGCAATACACTGCAAACGGAGTACTGACGCGATTAAAGTGAATTTCTAAAATATTAAAACTAGAGAACAAAAAAGCATTCATACCAAGTTTCATTCAAATGTGTATTTTAATTTTAAATATATTCATTTATACGAATTAATTAGCTAAAATCTAATTATAATTTCTTATACAGATATTGAGCTAAATGCACATTTAAAATGCATATCTAAATATTTTTGTTTGAAATAATAATTTTTTTTAAAGTACTTTACAGCAAAAAGTGGAAAAATTGCAGAAAAAAGTGCATAATTATTCTAAGTAATGTTTTAAAAGTTGAAGAATTTAATGCCGTGTCGGAATGTTGACATGATGGCTCAATGGTTGGGGCATCCGGCTAAAGACTGTGAGATCCGTGGTTCCAATCCGGGCTAGGGCATTGGATTTTTCAGTGTGACTCTACTTATCCAACTCTTTCCTACACACGGCTTGTATAGAAAAAATCTAATGTGTTGCATTAACCTGACTTTCTTTACTATACCAGGCGAAAGCGATTATCAAATATTTTAAAAACCAATCAATATGTGAACAACTGAAGTTCTGTTCGCTTTGGATATCCGGAAAAACAAAAGAGTGGTGGTAGCCTATCTGCGTCACATTCAACAAATCGCGAATTCGAATCTAACGTAGGGTGAGTTACCCGGATAAGGATTTGGGGGGGGGGGTTCCTTTATCATGACAAGAGGAAAGCCGAATAACTTAAAGCTCCATGGGCACCAAGATCTTTCATATCTGATATGACTAAGCACCTTAAGGAAGGTTAAAAAAAAAGAGCAAACGTGGTGGAGGGATAGCGAGAGATATAGGAAACAAAAGGTGATCTTGTTTGAGAAGATGCGTAGTTTAAGATTAAAACCAATAACAAGAATTTCTCGGAAACGGTCAACCATACAAAAAAAAAAAAAAAAAAAAGGGTAGGCATATGACATAAATTGTGTGTTTTACAATGTTTACAATTTATGAGTTATGAAAAATTCAGCAAAATTTATCCAGAATGAACTTGTCTTCAGAAGATGTTCTGGAAAGTTCAAGGTATACATTTTATTTTTGTTGAGAACAGCTGTAATATATGGTATTTTAATCAAAATCTTTACAGACATTATTAAGAAAAACAAAATTTTCAAAAAATGTTAAATGTAAATGTAGTTTGGGGTGGGTAGTTTTCTTGTTAATCTTCCTGTCACATCCTTAGAAAATTTCAAATTAAAACGCCAACTATGGTATTTAACTCTTTGTTTTTAGCCGTGCGTGCACACACACACACACACGGAGCTTTTTCGAAAAATCATTTTCTGTATTTAGGATGTCTCAAAACAATATGTTTCCGGTGAAATCTCGGTATAAAATTTTTGAGTGAAATACAATAAATTCTCTATACACTGTGCATAGTACATGAAGGGAAAGTAAAAAAAAAATTAATAAACAGTAATTATTCAAAACTAATCTATGACCAATATTAACATTCCCACCTCTGAAATTCCTTGGGAAAGTTGTTCATATCTCTAACTGTATTTTTGTCTCAGAAGGTAGATTTTAAATGTGAGAAAATAACAGAAAAAAATCTGATGTGTTCCATTCACATGACTTTCTCTACATCTCTGCAACAAATTATTGTTAAAAAGCTAATTCTTCCATTTACTTAATGCTAATCGAGTAAACATTAGCAGAAATAGTCTTATTACTTGCTTCATTGTAAGTATAAGCGAAATAAGGGAATACCATAGGTTAAAGTGATAGTCAAAAGCTGGTTGCTATGTGACTGAAGTTCCTTTGTTTGTATGGACACGAGTTGAAAAATTCCTGTATGAGAAAAGTATACGTTTTTACAAGCTGAAACCAAAAACAAGGAATACCTGAAAACGATCAGCTCCAGAAAAAATGTATATAACATAAATTGAGTGTTTTAAAGTGATGTACATTTTTTATGTGGTAAGTTTTTGTTCATCTCTTACAGTTTAGCAGTTATGCAAAATTCCGTAAAATGCCTCCAGATAAAATAGTTCTCAGAGGCTATACCCAGAAAATTCAAGATATACATTTTAATTGTCAGGTAAATATCTTTAATATACGATATTTTAATCAAAATCGTTAGTCATTTTTAAGAAAATCAAAACTTTCCAAAAAATTTCCATGTAAAGGGTAGTTGGGAGTGGGGGGATTTTCTTGAAAATCTTCGTGTCGCATCCTGGGAAGATACCAAACTTAAATGCCAAGTTTGATATTTTAGCTACTATTCGTTTTTGAGTTATCATGTTCACAGGTACACGGACACACGGACACACAGACACACGGACACACTCACGCACACGGACCTTTTTCTGAAAATGCTTTTTATGGATACAGGGGGTCCTAAAACATGTATTTCCGGTGAAATCTCGGTATCGAATTTTTGGGTGGAATACAATACTTCTCTATCCCTATGTACATTGTACATACGGGCCTAGAGAAAGTAAAAATTTATTAACCTAATGTTCTAAACCTACAGTAATACAAATTGCTTCACAAATGAAGGGCACCTATATAATCATTGAAGTTAAAGAGGGCTATACAAATGAAACAAATGCCGGCCTCTGAATGCACTTCATGTTGGGCACTCTGGGCGGTGCTCGCAGATCTGGCAAGCCTAGTTAGTATATTTGTAGCGGGTGCATTGTCTCTGAAAAGATGTCAGCCGGGAAGCGAGTCTCAAAAATACAGATCCTCAGTTCCAGAAAGACGACCAACTTATTGTTTGTGTTTTAGCAAATGTAGTGGTGTATGTAAATTCAGAATCTAATCCTTTGCTTTGTTTCTGGGCTTGGAATGTGTCAAGACAAAAGAACACAGAAAGGCAAGCGTCTTGTAGCGAACAAAAGAATACCGCTCATTAAAATGGCGCGACACTCCGGCGGGAATTTGTTCATCAGCACAAGAGCTCATGAGCAAAAACAGTCGTTTATTAATATGTTTTCAACATCTATCGAGCTGTGCAGAATCGTACAGCATATTCAGAAATTGATACTATTATTTTGGATTCACACTTTGATGTAATAATGAATATAATGAAGAGATTGATACTGAAAACTTCCGTATTCAATTTTTAGTTTTCTGTGCCGCCTTATTAACTATAATTTCCTTTAATTTATTCTAATCTTTTAAATTGAATATATAAAACATATTTTTACTTTCTCTAGCTCCATATGTACAATGTACATAGGGATAGGGAAGTATTGTATTCCACCCGGAAATACATGCTTTAGGACCCCCTGAATCCAAAAAAAGCATATTCAGAAACAGGTTCGTGTGTGTGTGTGTGTGTCTTTGGACAGCATAGCTCAAAAACGAAAAGACGGTTAAACCAAACTTGGTATTTAACTTTAGTATCTTCCAAGGATACGACACGAAGATTTTCAAGAAAATCCCACACTCCTAACTACCTGTTATATGGAAACATTTTTGAGGATTTTGTTTTTCTTCAAAATAGCGCTAACGATTTTGACTAAAATGTCGTATATTAAAGATATTTACTTGACAAATAAAGTGTATTTCTTGAATTTTCTGGGAATAGCCTCTGAAGACTACTTTATTCTGTATGAATTTTACGGAATTTTGTATAACTGCTACATCTTAAGAGATGGATTAAAACACCCCACACAAAAAATGTAGAGCGCGTTAAAACGAACAATTTATGTTACATAATTGTTGTCTGAAATTGACCGTTTTTGCGTTATTCCTTCTTTTTGAGTTCACCTTTAAACACTTATATTTTTCTCATACAGGAATTTGTCAACTCCTGTCCATACAAAAAAAGGAATTTCAATCTCCTAGCAACCAGCTTTTGACTATGACTTTAACCTATGGTACTCCCTTATTTCGCTTCTACTTACAAGTTAGCAAGTAATAAGACTATTTCTGTTATTTATTTTTTCAATTAGCATGGAATAAATAGAAGCATAAGCTTTTTAACAATAATTTGTCCAGAGATGTACAGAAAGTAATGTGAATGGAACACATCAGATTTTTACTTTCTCTATACGCACTATGTACATAGTGTATAGAGAAGGTACTGCACTCCACCCAAAATTCGATATCGAGATTTCTCCGAAAATATATGTTTTAGGGCTCCCTTATTCTAAAAAAAGCATTTTCAGAAAAAGGTCTGTGTGTGTGTGTGAACACGATAACTGAAAAACGAAAAGTCGGTAAAATAACAAACAGTGTCACATGATTTTCAAGAAAATCCCCCCTGCCCAACTTTCTTTACATGGAACATATTTCGAAATTTTTTATTTTCTCAAAAATGGCTCTAACGATTTTTATTAAAATATCGTATCTATATTAAAGATATTTATATGACAAACAAAATGTATTATTTGAATTATCTGGGAATAGCCTCTAAAGACCTCTTTGGTCTGGATGAATTTTGCGGAATTTTGCATATCTTGCAAACTTATGTGATTGAAATTCGTTTCTTTGGATGGCTTGTGGCTAACAAAGGATAGTTAAGTTTGGGAGGGGGGGAGGTAAGTGGTATTTAATGGACTTTTTGGATTTGAGCTATACTGTACACAGACACTCAACACACGTACACTGACCTTTTTTGTGTTCAGAAGATCTCAAAACATGTTTCCAGTGCAGTATTGGTATTATGGATGAAATACAATACCTTTTCTACCTACCATATACATTGTAATTGTGTGTTAGAGAAAGTAAAAAATATAACTTGATGTACCTCAGTTAGGGTGAGTAAATCACTTTTTTTCGGGATTTTCCGGGATTTTCTCTTATCCTGAGAAAACGAATGTTACTTAAAGCCTCATGTACCCCAAGTGCATTTGAGTATTACTTAACCGATTTCATTCATCCTCCGATATAACCCATCAGGTTAAACGATGTCAAAACTGCAAAAAAAAAAAAAAAGAAAATCCTTTCAAATATATTTCAATAAATTGTAACAATGATTTCTCTCATTTCTGAATAAAGACTGGAATACTTCTAACTGGCGAAAGGCAACTGATTTCAACTCCTAAAATATTTGAACCAAAACTGTCAGGATTTATCTAACAAATGGCAAATCCACACAGAGTATAAGGAAATAAACCAACAAAATTATGATATAGAATAATGGAAAAATGGAAATGAATGAATGTGGTTACTTTATTAAGTTTTCTTCTTTCCATGACCTCGCGATTTACACGGCTCTTGGTAAACAGGTGTTAGAAAACAAACAGAATTTTTTGCATAAGTGTAACATTAAAGAATAGAGAGAACAGACGGTAACGTTTGAGGGATAGCAAGTTAACAGCGTTACGGGGATTGATGACGCCGGATACAAGGGAACGATCTCTATACTCATTGTCAGCTTGCGACTAATGTGGTAACTTGACGTACTTAGCTACTATTTCTATTTTTACTTTCTCTACGCGTACTATGTACATAGTGTATAGAGAAGGTATTGTAATGCACCCAAAAATTCGATACCGAGATTTCACCGGAAATATTTGTTTTAGAATCCCCTGTATCCATAAAAAGCATTTTCACAAAAAAGTCTATGTGTGAGTGTGTGTGTGTGTGTGTGTCCGTGTGTCTTTGAACACGATAACTCACAAACGAAAAGTCGGTAAAATACCAAACTTGGTATTTAATTTTAGTATGTTCCAGGAATGCGATACGAAGATTTTGAGAAAAATCCCTCCAACCCAAACTACCCTTCACATGGAACTTATTTCAAAATTTTTAATTTTCTTAAAAATGATTTTATTTTGATTAAAATATCATATATTTAAGATATTTACCTGACAAATAAAAACGTATATCTTGTATTTTCTGGGAATAGCCTCTGAAGATTACTTTATTCTGTTGCATAATGTTGCATAACTGCTAAACCGTAAGAGGTGGAAAAAAACTTAACCTAAAAAAATTTAGAGCACTTTAAAACACATAATTTATGTTATATGCATTTTTTTCATGGAGTTGATCGTTTTTGAGATATTCCTTGTATCTGGTTTCAGCTTTAAAAAATCATACTTTTCTCACACAGGACTTCAACTCCTGTCCATACAAACAAAGGTCACATTCACATAGCAACCAGCTTTTGATTATCACTTTCATATGGTACACCCTTATTTCGCTTCTACTTACAAGGAAGCAAACAATAAGACTATTTATACTATTTTTTTCGATTAGCTTATTCTTCTATTTACTTAATTAGCATTAAGTAAATAGAAGAATAAGCTTTTTAACAATAATTTGTTGCAGAGATGTAGTCATGTGAATGGAACACATCAGAAATTGTTTTCTTTACTTTCAAGTTATGGTCAGGTATCGTATTCTTTTGAAAACTTCAAAAGCATGGAACTCAAGATGCAGTCATTATAGAAGAATGATGATGGTGAAGCAGGGAAAAGTTTTTTTTCGTATGGAATACTTGTTTTTCACACAAGCTGTGTGTAGGACAGGAGTTGGATAGGTAGAGTCAGACTGTAAAATTCAATGTCATAGTAGGGATTTGAACCACGGATCTCCCGATCTCTAGCCGGTTGCTCTGCCACTCAGCTACCATGGCAACATGCCGGCATAACATTGAATTTCTCAAGTGACTCGTATGTTTTCCGGGTAACTCACTAGGTGATCTCAAATTCATTTTGAGTTGACAACCCCAATGGTGACTTATAATGCTGCAAGTACTTTAGACACAGGATTCATAGTATGGCCTACGTCAATTTGTATGGAATAATTGTTTTTTCACACAAGCAGCATTGTAAGTCGCCATTGAGGTTATCATCTCAAAAAGATTTGGTGATCACCTAGTGGTTTACCGGGAAAACATACGAGTCAGTTGAGAAATTCAAAGCTATGCCGGCATGTTGCCATGGTAGCTCAATGGCAGAACAACCGGCTAGAGATCGGGAGATCCGTGGTTCAATTCCCGGCTATTGCATTGAATTTTTCAGTCTGACTCTACCTATGCAATTTTTTTTTATTACACTTAAACGCTGCTTAACAAAATATTGTACGAATTTCACCCCATCCGAAGTCAGATGGCAAAACACAATCATTCTTCATAGAAGGTATTGTATTCGACTCAAAAATTCAATGCCTAGATTTCAGTCAGTGTGGCAGAATATTTTAAAAACGAAAATCCCATTAAATACCTAACTTTGTATTTAGTAAATGTCAAGGAATGACACGAAGATTTTCAAGAACAATTCCCATCCCAAATTCGAAATATTTTCGAAAATTTTGTTTCTCTCCATTGGCTCTAGCGACTTTGATTAAAATGCCGTATATAAAGATACTTACAGGACAAATAAAATGTATATATTGAATTTTCTGGGAATAGCCTTTGAGGACATCGTCGTTCTGGATGACTTTGGTAAAACTAGTTAACTATAAGAAATGGACAATTATTTCAAAAAAAGTATAAATTTCGTTAAAACGCACAGTTAATGATATATGCATTTTTAGTAGAGTTAACCGTTTCCAACATATTCCTTGTTAGGTTTCAATTTCAAACTACTTAAACTTTTTCTGAAACGGGAAGATCCATTCGTTTCATATCTCTTTTATTTTACTCCTGAAATGTAAAGAGCCTAAATTTAAATTGTTTCATATAGTAATAGCCTAGTGCATTTTCCTTATTTCCTTTCCGTGTACAAGGAAGAAAGCAACAAGTTAATTTCTGCTGTTTATTTCGATTAGCATGATGTACATAAAATAAAAATCTCTTCTAACGATAGGTCGTTAGTTGAAAAGATAGAGAAAGTCGTGTGAATAGAACACATCAGATTTTTTTTTCTTTTTTGCAGAATTTTAAGGCCGAAAAACCTACGGATTATTATTTTTTTATGTAACGCTTGTAAGCAGGTTGTTTAGCTTTATCCAAATCCTGTGTTTAGTAAAACAATTTATTTTTGTGAGGTGGCGTGAAATTCACCGTTCATTACTTTCGTTGCACCGTATCCCAAATTATCCCAGACACGGGCGATTAAAGAAGTCAATCTTGCGCGTTTATGTTGGGTTCTGACTTCCTTCTCTTTGTGACATTTCGTCTAGGCCCGTCCCAATGTCACTTCTTTCTAATTGTAGCGTGGTAGATTTATCTTATATTTACTAAAAATCTGATGTATTCCAATCAAATGGCTTTCTCTACATCTCTGCAACCAATTATTGTTAAAAAGCTTATGCTTCTATTTACTTCATGCTGGTCGACAAAACATTAGCAGAAATAGTCCTATTTCTTGCTTCCTTGTAAATAGAAGCGAAATAAGAGAGTACCATAGGTTAAAGTAATAGTCAAAAGCTGGTTGCTATGTGACTGAAGTTCCTCTGTTTGTATGGACCGGAGTTGACAGATTCCTGTATCAGAAAGGTATACATTTTTTTAAAGCTGAAACCAAAAACAAGGAATATCTCAAAAGCGATCAACTCCACGAAAAACATGTATATAATATAAAGTGTGTGTTTTAACGTGATTTACATTTCTTGTGCAATAAGTTTTTGTTCCTCTTTTACGGATTAGCTGTTTTGCAAGTTTCCGTAAAATTCATCCAGAATGGCTATTCCCAGAAAATTTAAGTTATACATTTTATTTGTCATGTAAATATCTTTAATATGTGATATTATAATCAAAATCGTTAAAGCCATTTTCCAGAAAATAAAAATTTTCGAAAAAAGTTTCATGTAAACGTAGTTGGGGGTGGGGTGATTTTTCTCAAAATCTTCGTGTCGAATCTCTGGAAGATACTAAACTTAAGTGCCAAGTTTGGATATTTTATCTACTTTTCGTTTTTGAGTTACCGTCTCCACAGACACACGGACCTTTTTCTGAAAATGTTTTTTTTTTTGATAAAGGGGACCCTAAAACTTATATTTCCGGTGAAATCTCGAATTTTTGGGTGGAATGCAATACCTTCTCTATGCACTATGCATATAGTACGTGTAGACAAAGTAAAGATACGCGTTATGATGAATTTTAATATCCTAGTAAAGTTTAGCAGAATTTGTTTTCTTTTATGCTTATTTTGTCTACCACTTACAGGACTTCGCGGTGAATTTTGACTACAACCGGTCAAAAAAAAAAAAAAAAAAAAAAATAGCGAATAGTTGTTGAAACCTTCGGGTATCTATAGCGGATCAACAATTTAGCATCCTCTCCTTGTTGCTGGCTTTGCAGCCATTTAAGATGGTATAGTGCATGTTCCTAGCATATTTTCCCAGAATCACCAAAAGTAACTATTGTAAAGGACAAAATTATTCTATCACCAATAGCAATTTAAAAAAAAAATACAAATAAAAGAAAAGAAACACATACTAATATTTTTAAAAAATATATTATAATGTAGTTATCACAATTATAAAGTGTTTGTGCGTATTTCAAAGGCCCATATCACATTTTTTTTCAAAATGTTGGGTTGCGAGGTCAATTTTGAATATATAATATATTGCACAATAAAATTTGTGAAATAATTTATTTCTTGCAAAGATTTGATCTAATTGAATGGAGTTTGGTATTCATATTTATATAACATCATTGCAATCTCAGTAAAATTTTCAGATAAATCAATACAGAAATACAAAAATGACATTAGCATTCTCCCTTATGTATAACAGGTGGACCAAACACTAAAATCACACCCTGCAAACCGAGGTGTAGATGTGCTGTGCACCGTGCATCGGTTCAACTCGGCTCCGGGCAATTCGCAGTGAGGAAAATGGGTGGGAGAACAGGCGTAACTTACGCGACAAGAATAAGGAACTAAAGAGCGAGAGCGCTAGCGCTATTATTAATAATTTAGGAGTTGGATTTTGTACTGTCGTCAACCTGTGCTGAAATCTAGGTTTATTTGGCAATGAGCCCCTTGTGCTACAGTGACAATTGGCAACAATGAGCAGTCTTAACACGCACGCCACTCTATATTTCGAAGGTACTACGTAATATAACAATATGCAAATGTTCATCTTGAGTCTCATGAAGTAGAGAGTAGAATGAGGCTTTTGTAAGAACAATTTGTTGAAGATAAGGTAGGGAAAAGCATGTGAATGGAGTACATAAGATTGTTTTATTTCGTAATTTAATTTTACTGACAACAATGTTTGCTTAATATACAGTAAAGAAAATAATTATTAATGTTACTATTATAGTTAATATGAAATGGTTTTGAGTATTTAATGAATAGCTTTTTATGAACTTAGGTATGTCCGTTGAGTAAAACTGCTTTTAATGGTGAAAATCGGTAAAGTGGTTACCCCCTCGCCCATAAACTCGCACACAATTTTTCTCTTTACTAATAATAATATCCGCATGTAAGTACAACATTCGAACGCGTCACACACACTCGCACACTAATTCCGTTGAGAAAACAGCTTGCTTGGCATTTGTTCAACCAAAATGCCGGGACAGCTATTCGTCTTGTTACGGGGGTGAAAAATGGGGGTATAAACTACACAGGGTGATTAACCAGCCCGTGTTGACTCTAGCTTTATCACTACCAAGAGATGGATTTAACAAAAGATTCTTAAATATCGCATTCATGTGGTTTTTACTTTCTTTACACATATTACGTACATAGTGTATATAGAAAGTATTGTATTGTACCCAAAAATTCGATACCGAAATTTCACCAAAAATACACGTTTAAGGGTCTCCTGTATCCAAAAAAAGGTATTTTATTTTCATAAAAAAAATGGTCCGTGTGTGTACGTGTGTCTGCGAACTTTATAATTCAAGAACGAAAAGTTTGTAAAACACCAAACTTGGTATTTAAATTTGGTATCATCCAGAGATGAGACACAAGATTTTGAGCAACATCCCCCCACCACAAGCTTTCATTATATGGAAAAACTTTAGAAATTTTTTATTTTCTTATAAATGACTAACGATTTTTATTAAAATACCGCATATTAAAGACATTTATATTGCAAATAAAATGTATATCTTGGATATTTTGGGAATAGCCTCTAAAGAACTCTTTATTCTAAATTACTTTTGTGTAACTGTTAAACCGTAAGAGATAGACAGAAACTTACTACACAAAAAATGTAGATCACGATAAAACACACGATTTCTGTCACATACGATTTTTTCGTGGAATTTACCTTTTCTGAGATATTCCTTGTTATTTGTTTCAGATTTAAATAGTTAAAATTTGCTTATACGGGAAGCTGTAATCTCCCGCATAAAAAGGTGTAAACAGCTTAGAAACGTATTTCAAACACATTGCAACCAGTTTCTAAAATATTTGACTATCGCTTTAGCCTAGTGTATTCTCTTATTATCCTTCTACTTACAAAGAAGCAAGTAATTAAGATAATTTCTGCTAATGCTTGTCTCTATTATCAGAAAGCAGATAGAAGAATAGGCTTTTTAACAATAATTTCTTACAGCGATGTAGAGAAAGTCGTGTGAATGGAACACATCAGATTTTTCTCTGTTGACCAGTTTACATAAACGGTTACAAAAACGCATTCTTCTATCGCTAGCGGAATAGCTCTGGCGGATTCTCCGGTGGCACAAATTGCGATTTCGCTTCCTGCTTGGGGGTGAAGCTTGATTAGGGCGTCACCTTTGGGGAGCACATCAGGGAACTGAGTGTCCGGGCACTGGGGCTACGGCCTCCCTGTATCCGATGCTGAAATCCATGATGTCGGTTCCCCTTAAGTTGCTTGTTTTGAGGGCGCACTTGCTACCAAAAAATGTAGATCTCGCTAAAACACACAATTTAGGTCATATAATTACTTTCTGTACACGTACTATGCAGGTACTGTAATGCACCAAAAACTCGATACCGAGATTTCATTGGAAATACATGTTTTGAGACCCCCTGATGGTAACAAACCTTTTTGGAAAAATATCCGTGTGTTTGTCTGTGTGTGTGTCTGTATGGGCAGCATAGCACAAAAACGTAAAGTCCATTAAAAACCAAACTTGGTATTTAAGCTTGGTATCTTCCAATGATGCGACACGAAGATTTTCAAGAAAATCCCCCCACCCCCAGCTACCCTTTACATAGAACTGTTTTCCAAAGTTTGGATTTTCTCAAAAATGGCTGTAAGGATTTTAATTAAAATATCGTATAGATAGTTAGTTACCTGACAAATAAAATGTATATCTTGAATTTTCTGGGAATAGCCTTTGAAGACTACTTTATTCTGAATTAATTTTTCAGAATTTTGCATAACTACTAAACCGTAAGAGATGGACAAAAACTTGCCACACAGAAAATGTAGAGCATGTTAAAACACACAGTTTATGTTATATACATTTTTTTTGTGGAGTTGACCGTATTTTAGATATTCGTTGTTATTGGTTTCAGCTTTGAAAAACTTACTTTTCTCATACAGGAATTTGTCAACTCCTGTCCATACATACAAAAGAACTTCAGTCACATAGCAATCAGCTTTTGACTATCACTTTAACCTATAGTACTCCCTTATTTGCCTTCTACTTATAAGGAAGCAAGTAATAAGACTATTTCTGCTATTTGTTTTCTCAATTAGTATGAAGTAAATAGAAGAATGAGCGTTTTAATCATTTTTTTTTTTGCAGAAATGTAGAGAAAGTCATGTGAATGAAACATATCAGATTTTTTTTTTCGTAAAGTTGACCATTTTTATGATATTCCTCTTTGTTGGTATGTGTTTTAAAATACTTAAAATTTTCATATTAGAAAATTTGTCAACTCTTGGTAATGCAAAGAAATGGCAACCAGTTTTTAAACGATGACTATCGTTTTATACTAGTGTATTCCGTCATTTCTCTTCTACTTACAAGAAAGCATAGTTGCTAATGTTTATCTCGATTTTTTGATAGGGTTAAACGCCCGCTTTTATATACAATGGCACCGCAGGTGATTATACTGAATACACATGAAATGAAGATGGAGCACCGGTGGAATTTGATGGGGGAAAACCGGGTAGCCCGGAGAAAACCCGCCCTTACGCCGCTTGTCCACCACAAATCTCACATACGATTGCTTGGGATTAAATCCGGGCCTCTTCTAGGTGAGAGACGAGTGATCCAACACCTCAGTCACTGCGAGACCTTTAACTCGATTAGCATGAAGTAGATAGAAGTATAAGCTTTATAGCAATAATTTATTACAGACATGTAGAGCAAGTCATGTGAATGAAACATATCAGATTTTTTTCCCGTGGTAATTTCTTTCAGACGCTGTTCCATATTCCAAATGTAGAGAATGTAATATGAAAGTCAGCACTTAACAAGCCTCCTACAGAACATTGAAGATTTGTATTTTATTTGTTGTGCCACTATCTCAACTATCATGGCATATTAATTAAGACATTTAGTCGTTTAATAGAAAAGGAAATAAACATTTTCCAATGTCAAGGATGAATAGAATGGACAGAATTTCGAGAAAATCCTCCTTTTGCATTTTTCTCATCTCTATTCCGAGCAACACCTTATTTTTCATTTTTATTACTTCTCTAGCATGAATGTACACTATACGCACTAAATAGATAAGGTATTGTGTTCCTCCCAAAAATTTAATATGGATATTTCGCCCGAAATATATGTTTGAGACCCCCTTAATCCAAAAAAACACGCTTTTTGGAAAAGGTCGTGTGGACAGTATGCCTCAAAAACAAAACATCCGTTAAATACCAAACTGAGTATTTAAATTTAGTACCTTACAAGGATGCGATACGAAGAGTTAAAAAAATAAATAAATAAATAAACCATCCCAAACTACTCTTTAGATGGAATATGTTTTGAAATTTTCAATTTTTAAAAATGGTTCTTATAGTATTAAAATACCATATGTTTAAAATATTTTCATGACAAAGGAAACACTTGCTGCACAAAAATTACACAAAAATTACACAAATAGTTCAAATAAAGTATTAATAATTTTATTTAATGTCTGCAAACTACACAGGTCTTATAGCGACAATAGCATGTAACAATGAGAAATGTTATAACACTTTGAATACTATGTTACACATTAAATTAATAATTATACCTAGCTTGTAACATTAGTTTTTGGAATTCTAACAATAATACTTATATATTATGTAGTGTTTCATACAACAGTGCATTAAACATGTACAATATTTTACAGTACAGTAGCAATTTTTTATGAGCTTAAACAATGATGATAATTTGGTTGGTTCGAATGCTGTCTGAAGATCTGGAGGAGTTTGGTGGCTGGTTCTGTATCTATAATTTTTTTTTTTTTTTTTTTTGACGCAAAAATCCTTGGCATGGCTTCCATTGGAAGGGAAGCAAAGCCAGTGGCCCCCTGTAATGTTCATTTGCACGTAAAAGAACACCATACCTTGAAAGAAGAAGGCTCCTGGACAAAATT
The DNA here is from genome assembly GCA_030762935.1 of Hymenopus coronatus. Taxonomy (NCBI): domain Eukaryota; kingdom Metazoa; phylum Arthropoda; class Insecta; order Mantodea; family Hymenopodidae; genus Hymenopus; species Hymenopus coronatus. Next base: position 115,831,570 of record CM060890.1, read on the forward strand.
CTGCCATTTCGCGTCTGCAAGTTGTGATTTCGTTCTACTGAGGCATCTGTGGGCGAAAGGCTGATCCCTCGTCACAATGATGCATAGCGGCGAAGTGACGAACTAGAAATTCAAATCCGAACAAAGAAACATCGTAACGATGCACTATGCTCCACTTAGAAGTTACAGGAAACACTACTATTACTGCATCTTCCTGTTGTTTTAGCTGCGCGAACTTGCTCTCAATAACAATAATAGATTGAATTAAAGTTAAAGTAACTAGAAATAAATTAGACTGTTTAGTCATTCCTACCGCTTGTGTAAATTACGTGTTTGGCCTTAAATGGAGGAGTGGAAAGAATATGTATTAGTTCCATGTAAAAAATAAAATGTGATTTTAATTTTTGGTCACTTAAGATTTGAATGCCGTGTAGATACAGCAAGCATGAGGAATTTCTGCAGATAGTGAATGAGTGAGTTAAAATTAGCTACTATGCAAGTTTTGGAAATGAAAGCTTCAGAAGTAACATTTCTTCTTCTTCTTATTCTGTGCTCCCCCTTTTATCGCAGATGCCGGTTATTTTAGTTAAGGTTTAATCCTTTTCCATCACTTTAAAAGACAAGAACCCAGCCGTTGGCGGAGCGGGCGCGTTTTAAAAGTTGTTGAATAATAATATATAATTTATATCTCGAGGAAGCAAGGGAAGTTTGTACCAGAACATAATGCTCGGAGACGGAGGCGGGAAAAATAATCTAATAAAGGAAAATTGCTTGGAGTAGTATGAAAAGGATTTGGTGCTACCGCCTGGAGTTTCATCTCACCCTCCCCCCTTCCCCTCTGTGTGCTTTATAAATGTTTGAAGTTTTCGCGAGAAGGAATTCCACTACTTTGGAATAATGGAAAGTGAGCATAAGGGGGTAGAAGGGGGAGGCGTAGGAAGTGGGAAGCAAATGAGCAGATTTTGTGCTTTATTATTCGAATATCTGGCGCAAACTCGAGCCTCTGGGTCTCAAGCAGTGGCGGCTGTTACATGTTTGTTATACATTATTAATTATGAGATTTAATTTAAAAATATCTGTTGTGTTGCATTCACATTAGTTTTCCACTCGCTAATCTAAAACTATTCTTACAAAAGCCCTTTTCATTCACTTCTTGTCAATCGAGATATCATCTATAAATTTCGTTGTAGGTATCACAAGAATACACTACTAGACTAAAAAGATAATCAAGTTTTTAAAAAGCGAATCATTGTTATGTTTTAATAGCCTTTCAGCTTGAAGGAATTGTAAGTATTTGAGAAAGCAAATCAATAACAAAGAATGTCTTGGATAGGCAAAGTCACTTGGAAAAATTCAATACCATGGCCGGGATTTGAACCATGGATCTTCCGGTCTCTAGTGGCTTGCTCTAACCACTGATATACCATATCATTATACCTTGATTTGAGATCATCTTGTGGTTTACCAGTAAACAGCTTGGGAATTTAATTTCGTGTCGGCATGTAGATATGATAGATACGCAGTTAGAATAACTGGCTAGAGACCAGGAAATCTGTGGTTCAAATTCCAGCTATGGCATTGAATTTTTCAGTTTGACTCTACGTATCGAACTCCTGTCTTACACATAGTTAAGTATTACAAAGAATATCTTTCAACTTAAACGTGAGCTGCTGGCCACATCACCTCCCCGTACTGGTTAGATGATCGCCCATTTCTCCGTTGGTCAGTAAGCGTGACGCCGGCAGTCTGGTTGACAGTCCGCTCTTCAAGGGCTTAGCAGCACGGGATTATTATTATTATTATTATTATTATTATTATTATTATTATTATTATTATTGTCATCATTATTGAGGCTAGTAACTGTTATGGTTCACCATTTCTAGAAAGTCGTGCGGAATGAAGAAGATTTAATGCAATTCCCGTAAAATACTAGCATAGGATTTTGTTTGTCATGTAAATATCCTAAACACACAATTTTATCACAATCATTACAGCCAGTTTTGAGAAAATAAAAGATAATACGTGTCGTATTCATCCAAATCATTGAACTTATAGCGTCTTATATCACACTCATTTTTCTATTTTGAACTATGGCTGTTCACAGAAACACACACAACTCACAAGTACCTTTTTCTAAAAGTCTACTGTGTTCCATTTACATGAGTTGCTCTACATGTTCCTCAAACAAAATATTCTTACAAAAGGTATTCTTTTATCTGCATCATGCTAATCGAGATAAATATTAGCAGAATTGGTCTTATTATTTGAGAAGGGAATTAGGGAATATACTAGGCTAAAGCGATAGTCAAATCTTTTAAAAGTTGTCATTATGTGAATGACATTAAAATTTGGTTCTTTTTTCATTGCCAGGAAAAAATGAAATAGATATAAAACGAAAAATAACTTCCCGATTGAGTTTAAGTAGCTAAAATTAAATGAATAGCAAGGAATATCTTTGGAACGATTAACTCTACAAATGTATATGTATAATAAATTGTGGTTATAATGAGATTTTCATTTTTTTTTTGTGCAGTAAGTTTTTGTCTCTCTCTTACGGTTTACAAATTATACAGAAGTCATCCAGAATGTGAACAGGTATTCCGATGCTATTCTCAGAAAATTCAAGATAACTCAAGATTTGTTTGCGATAAACATATCTTAAAACATATGATATTTTAATGAAAATAGAGCCTTTTTGAGAAAATCGAAAATTTAGAAAAAGTTTTCATATACAAGTTGTTTGGTGGTTGGGAGTTTGTCCTGAAAATCGTAATGTCACATCCTTGGGAGATATTGCACTTAAACACCTAGTTTAGTATTTAAGGGACTTTTCGTATTTAAATTATGACGTCCATAAACAGACATACAAACACGCACACATATGGACCTCTTCTCAAGAAGGATTTTTACTCAGGAATCCTCAAAACATTTATTTCCGGTAAAATAACGGTATCAATTTTTGGGTAGAGTGCAATTCCTTTTCTATCTACTATGAACATTGCACATACCTGATAGAGAAGGAAGGCTTCAAATTTTTGTTCTGGGAGTATCGGTATCAAGCTTTTTGCTGAAATACAATATTTTCTCTAGGTAATTATCAGGAAAACTAAGAATACGCAACATAGCCAACACACCACTTTCTCTATCCAAGAGATCATAAGGTTAATATAATCTGCTTGTCTGCGCTACTTTAAAGTTCAGTTGAGTATAAGTTCTATCATCTAGCAGTGTTTTACTAAATAGGGCGGAATTTCTACTGCCCGATTTCGCCATTACGCGCACATGGAACCAACGAATGAGTTCGTCGCTCACACATGGTATAATAGTACGAAATCCGAACTTGAGGACGCGGAAATGGTTGAATTTAGCTCAGGGATCTGCTCCTTCAAAGTGAGGGGCTCTTTTACGAGAAAAAAACATAACACGAACCAACGGCTGTATTTTCCTTTCGGAGAAAGCCACTCTAAGGTGTTTAAATCCGAAAAAATTCATCACCCGAGATTGAATCCAAGATCTTGAGTTAGTATGATAATTACTACACCATTGCATATCCAGACGTCACTCTTGAGAAACGTCTTATCCTTTCGTGAACATCTACTTCCACGAACTTGCCACCCTATGCCCTGTTTTGGTCTCCCAAATGCCTGTTCACTTAAAGTACGACTTTTTTAGGTACTCATAATGTCTCTGATTCTTTGTACCTGCGAAGTGTAGGGCGTGGCAGCAGACTCTTGGCTTCTCTAGCGAATACAGAATAGGGGTCTCCGGCCCATTTACTCTGTATGTAGTCGCTTCTCAGTGATGATATGAGCTTTGGCTCTCCCACATATGGAGATTGTGATTAGGCGTCGGGCTCAAAATTTTACGCCAGCATTGGCCAACATGAGAACACCCTCTGGGGGGCTGCTTATCAACTGATGCAGGTAGTTCCGAGTTCCCCGAATGGCTTGTGGGGAATCCTTGGTAACGAAGGCTTCAAATCAGTCAACAGCTATAAGCTGAAAGAAATACTCCCCTTCCCCTATGGTAATGGCCATGAAAATTAAAAGCAAGTTTGAAATAAATAAACAAAATTAGATACCAGCGGAGCAGCGGCAAGAATGCTGCTCCTGAAAAAAAATAATGTTGAGGAGCCTACCTTTGGCGCTTCCACCCTAACATTAATCCAAATTCCACCAATCCAAAATGTAACCTCTCACCTACATTCCTGAGGGTAAGCTCTTACAAGAATAAGTATATAGTAACTTCACCTAGGCTCACCCCGATTCTACCAGATCTCACACGCACTACACCACGCTGGCATCCTGGAAGCTTGTTTACTCGCCTTGGATAATAAATTTCTTAGTTACAATGACTCCGGCCGTGAAAGCCTACGTTCTCTCATAATAAATTTCATTATTCAATTTAGTTTATGAGCTGGAATTCGATATTGCGGTAGTAATTTACAGTCCCTTTTGCTTTGAGCCAATCGAGCAAATATCATTAAAATCTTGTCGAAAGAGATTGTTGTTGAATCTGATTCGTAATTATTTGATAACTATGATTCACAATTGTATTAATTTGCAATATGAAAAAACAATCTGATGTGTTCCATCCACATGTCTTTCTCTACCTGTTTTACAAACAAACTTCCTACCAAAGATTTTATTCTATCTACTTAATGCTAATCATAAATTTAGAAGAAATGTCTTTTTATTGCCTGTTTCCTTGTAAGCAGAAGGGAAATAAGGAAATACACTAAATTAAGCGATATTGAAGTCTTAAAAACTGTCACTGTGCGGTTATATTTGCATGGCCAGCAGTAACACAATATATATGAAAAAAACAATGATGCATTCACGTTTTGAGAAGTATGAATGTTTTAAAACTGACACCAATAATAACGTATATCTCTCAAATGATTAGCTCAAAAAAAAAAAAAAAAAAACTGAATTACACAAATTGTGTATTTTAATGAGATTTACGTTTCTTTTTGTAGTAAGTTTTTCTCTATCTGCTACGGTTTACCAGTTATGCAATAATCAATCCGACTCGAGCGGACTTCAGGAGCTATTCCCAAGAGATTCAGGCTCTACATTTTATTTGCCTTGTAAATATTTTTAATGTACAGCATTTTAATAAAATCGTTATAGTCATTCTTAAATTAAAACTTTTGAAAAAGTATACATGTAAAATGTAGTTTGTGGTTGGGGAATTCATGCAAATCTTCATGCTGCATCCTTGGAAGATAAAGTACCAAGTTTGGTAACTATCCGATTTTGTGTTTTTGAGTTATGCTATCCACACTCATTCAAAATGACGTTTTTCTAAAAGTTTTTTATTCGGGGGGACTCTAAACTTGTATATCCAGTGTGTCTAATTTTGGTGGAATACAATACCTTCTCTACCTACTATGTATATAGTATAATTTCACACGAACCTTTTTCTAAAATTCTGATGTTACACTCACATTACTTTCTCTAGCTACTCTACGAACAAACTTCTTACAAATGATAATTCTTCTCCCAACAGCACTTTAATCGAGATAAACCTTAGCAGAACTGTTTTACTTAGTTCCTTATAAGTAGACTGGAACTAAGAGAATTCGCTAGGCTAAAGTGATAATCAAATGTTTTGAAATCTGTCGTTATACGATTGTCATTGCAAATTGTTTCTTTGCTTGGCCAGGAGTAGAACAAAAGAAAAACGGACTCTCCCGTCTAAGAAAAGGGTAACTCCTGACAACTGAAACTAATAACAAGGAATACCTTGAAAACTGAAAGCTCCATGAAAAAATACATATGACGTAACTAGTGTATTTTAACAAGACCTACATTTTTTGCATAGTAAGTTTTTGTCTATCTCTTACGGTTTACTAGTTATGCCAAATTAAGCAAAATTCATGCCGAATAAACAGGACTTTAGAAGCTATTCCCAAACAATTCAAGATATAAATTTTATTTGTGATAGAAATGGCTTTAATATGTGGTATTTTAATCAAAATCGTTATAGCCATTTTTAAGAAAAACAAACTTTTCTAAAATTTTTCCATGTAAAGGGCAGCTAGGGGAAAAGGGATTTTCTTGAAAATCTTCGTGTCGCATCCTTGGAAGATACCAAACTTAAATACCAAGTTTGGTATTTAAGCGTCTTTTCGTTTTTGAGTTATGCTGTCCACAGACAGACAGACAGACAGACAGACAGACAGACAGACAGACAGGCACACACACACAGACGTACACACGGACCTGTTTCTGAAAATGCTTTTTTTGGACTCAGAAAGTCCTAAAACATGTAATTCCAGTGAAATCTCGAGATTGAATTTTTGGGTGGAATACAATACTTCTCTATCCCTATATACATTGTACATGCGGGGGCTAGAGAAAGAAAAATGCATTGTTTCTTTTTTCTAATCTAGGGGGTCCTAAACGTGTCGGTGAAATTATAGTAACAAATGTTTGGGTGGAGTACAATACCTTCTCTATCTACATACTATGTATTAAGTAAAGAAAGTAACATGTTTTCCTTTTGGTATTCAGGGCGCCATAAAACGTGTATTTCCGGTTAAATCTCGGTATGTAATTTTTGAGTGGAATACAATAAATTCTCTATCTATTAAGTACATATTATATTATAATGTTTTATTATGAATTAAATGTGATAAACTAATCGTGCAAATGGTTACGCAGTAAATTTAGTCACGCTCTAGGCGGCAATAATGTCTTTATATATTTATCAGAGAACAATTCGTAGTTTTGTTTGCGATATTGAGTTAAATTCGCAGATTTTTCTTTGTTTCTTTGTAGTTCTATCAAACACTCCTTCTTCTATTGTTTACCCCATTCTATCTCTTCCTCTTGTTTATTTTCTCTGTAATTTCACTCCCATCCACTCTGTGTGTAACTTTCACATCATGAGATTTTTAAAACTTATAATAAATCAACTCAAATCTCATTCATGTAGGTACCTACCGAAAGAAATGGCTCAACTGTGTTTTCAAATCTTCTTTATTGGCCACTCTCACTGGGTTTCTTCGTAGATGGCCAATGCTGTCAAGTAAATGCATGATTGGTTTTTCAATATTACTTCCCAAAGTTTCACCCATGGCCAAACTTTCTAACCCATGGGCTTTTTAGGGTCACTAGATAAATGTTGGGGAGGTTTTTTTTCATTACCCCGAACTTCGTGTCTCTCCATTCATATCTATTTAATGCAACAGTCTCTTTCAGTGCCGTAAGTGTCGGCAAGGATTGCGGTAGTGGCGGCGGGATGGCCTTGGAAGTTAACTGTAGACCCAAGTAGTTTGGTCAGACCTGGACGATGGATCCTTGTTCTCCCCGCACTGCTTGGAATATGTTAGGGACCCTCCACTCAGGTTATTCCTCCGCCGTCCGGTTTCGGCCGCCCTTTGAAATTACTCTCAACTCAACCTTTCCTGCTGGAGACTGACGTTCAATAAGCCAATGGCTGCAGTGTGGAATCTCCTTCGGCATCACATACACACAAAACTAGGATTGATCTCCGGCATCATAATAACAATGTGCACATTATTTATTTATTTTTTTAAATACAGTTCCGGAGTCTGATCGGGACTCCGGCGCTGATTACCCTACTTTTTATTTACTTAATTTGTTTACTTTAATTACTGAATTTCTGTTTTACTTTTTATACACACATACACAAACATATAACACCCATGCCCAAGGCGGGACTCAAACCCACGATCCCCTGCGCTGCGAAACACCAAAGCGAGACGCGGCCATGGGGACCGGCAAACATTGAAAGTTGCACGATCTCGAAGTCCACATTTCCCTAAAATGTATAAAATGGTTAAGGAAAGTCACTACGCAACTTACACTATCTGTTAGACATACGCTGACTCAGACTAATCAAAGAAATAGCAATATTTGACATTAGATGACCAAGTTGGCGCGAGTAAAATCATTTTTAAAATTACCTATTTGTAACATCCACATGAATTTTTCTACCCACTTTTGTAAACACCAATTTTAAAACAATTCATTTTACTATCTGTTTCTAGAACAAGATAAACATTTGCACAAATGGCTTCATTACACATTTCGTTGTTGGTATAAGGTGAATGTAGTTGTAGTCAAATAATAGTTTTAAAAATCTGTGGTGTATTTAAGTGACGTTCTTTAGCTTCTCTTTTATGAACTATTCTGACAAAAAGTTATAAATTTCTCTATCACATATGTAAAATGCACATAATTGGTAAAGAAGTTATTGTATTCCATCCAAAATTTAAATGTAGAGATTTTATCAGAAATATTGTTTCAGGACCCCCTGAAATCATATAACGCAATTTTAGAAAGTGAACAGTGTTTGTGTCTGTGGACACCTAACTCAAAAAACGAAAAGTCGGTTAAATACCAAATTCGGTATTTACGTTTAATATCCTCAAAGGCTAGGACTCAGGTAAACTGCCCCCAACTGCCCCCAACCGCACTAACCTTTACAAAAGTTTTTCGTAAGTTTCGACTTTATAAAAGACGCTTCAAACGATTTTGATTGAAACGCAAATAAAATGTAAATCTTGAATTGTTATAGCCTCTGAAAACTTCTTTATTCAGGATGGATTTTGCGTAACTGGTAAGCCGTAATGGATGCACAAAAACTTACTCAACAAAAAGTGTTCCTATCTCGTTTAAACATAACAATTATTGTCTTAAACACAATTTTTATAGAGTTTGGCGTTTCCTAGAATTTGCTTATTATTCGTTTCCATTTTATACTAAATTTTCTCAAACGGGAATTTACCTTTCATTTCATCCTCTTACGCAAAGCAAACTGATTTTCAATTGTTCATATAGCGACCTGCATTTATAAATTTGATTATCACTTTAGCCTAGCGCATTTCGTTATATCCCTTCAGTTACAAGCCAGCAAGTAATAAGACCATTTCTGTAAATGTTTACTTCAATGATGAAGATAAAGGAATAATATTTGGTGAAAACAGTTTGTGAATGAAGCAATTTTTTTTTTACTTTTTCTACACATACTATGTACATAGTGTGTACAGAAGGTGTTGTAATGCCAGCAAAAATTCGGTACCGAGATTTCACCGAAAATACATGTTTTGAGACCCCCTGAATAAAACAATTAGAAAAATGTCCGCGCGCGCGTGTGTGTGTGTGTGTCAGTGGGCAGCATAGCTCAAAAACGAACGGTATCTTTCAAGGATGCGGCACGGAAGATTTTCAAGACAATCTCCCGACCCCAAACTACGCTTTACATGGAATTTTCTTCGAAAAATTTTATTTTCTTAAAAATGGTTTTAACGATTTTGATTAAAATATCGTATTTTAAGAATGTTTAGCTGACAAATAATATGTATATCTTGAATTTTCTGAAGACTACTTTATTAAGGCTGAGTTTTACGGACTTTGGCATAAATGCTAAACCGTAAGATATGGATAAAAACTTACCACTCAAAAAATATAGAACACATTAGAACACACAATTTAAGTTATAATTTTTTTTTGTAGAGTTGTCGTTTTTGAGATATTTTCTGTTTTTGGTTTCAGCTTTAAAAAACTTCTATTTTTCTCATACAGAAATGTGTCAACTCCTGCCCATACAAACAAAGGAACTTTAGTCGCATAGCAACCAGTTTTTGACTGTCTCTTTAACCTATGGTACTCCCTTGTTTCTCTTTTACTTACAAGGAAGCAAGTAATAACACTATATCTGCTCATTTTTTCTCAATTAGTATGAAGAAAATAGAAGTATAGATTTTTTTTACCTTCTCTAGCCCCATATGTACAATGTACATAGGGATAGAGAAGTATGGTATTGCACCCAAAAATTCGAATCCGAGATTTCACCGGAAATACATGTTTTAGGACCCCCTGTATCCAAACAAGCATTTTCAGAAAAAGGTTCGTGTGTGTCCGTGTGTCTGTGAACACGATAACTTGAAAAGGAAAAGTAGCTAAAATACCAAACTTGGTATTTAAGTTTAGTATCTTCCAGGAATGCGACACGAAGATTTTGAGAATATTCCCCCCACCCCAAACTACCCTTTACATGGATATTTTTTCGAAAATTTTGATTTTCTTAAAAATGGCTCTAACGATTTTGATTAAAATATCATATATTAAAATATTTACCTAACAAATAAAATGTATATCTTGAATTTTCTGGGAATAACTTCTGAAGACCTGTTTATTCTGGATGAATTTTGCTTAATTTGGCATAACTAGTAAACTGTAAGAGATGGACAAAAACTTACTATACAAAAAATTTAGGTCTTTCTAAGATACACAAGTTATGTCATATAAATTTTTCTCGTGGAGCTTACCGTTTCCGAGGTATTCATTTTTATTAGTTTCAGTTGTGAAGTACTTGTACTTTTCTCAGACGGGAGTGTCCGTTTTTCTTTTGTTCTACTCCTGGCCAAGAAAAAAGCGATTTGTAATGACAATCGCATAACGACAGCTTTTAAAACATTTGACTATTGGTTTAGCCTAGTCTATTCCCTTATTTTCTTCCTACTTATACGAAACAAAATAATAAGAGCACTGTGCTAATGAATACCACGATTAGTAAGGTGCAGAAAGAAGAACAATCGTATGTATGAAGTTTGTAGAACAGCTAGAGAAAGTTATGTGTGTGTAACACATCAGATTTTTAATAATATTGTTGCAGAGATGTAGAGAAAATCATGTGAATGGAACACATCAGATTTTTTTTTTTTATAATCTTTTTTCTATCATTCGACATACAGTAATTTTTAAACCCAATTTTATTGTTCCATTCCTTATGTGATACATTTTATTGCATCTTCTTACATATTTCATTAAGTTCATATCTGCTGCCTAAATGCGTGATTTTTAACTTCTGTAGCAATGATCATTGTGGATATAGAAGGTATTATATTCCAACCAAAATTTCAATACCAAGATTTCACCGGAAATACATGTTCTGAATCCAAAAAATACAAGCTCAAAGCGAAAAGTCAGTATCTGCCAAGAATGCGACAAGAAGATTTTTAAGAAAATCTCCCACCCCAAAATACCCTTTGCATGGTACCTTCATTGAAAACTTTGATTTTCTTAAAAATGGCTCTAACGATTATTATTAAAATGACATATGTTAAAGATAATTTCATGACAAACGAAATGTATCTCTTGAGTTTTATTGCAATAGTCTCTGAAGACTAATTTTTTCCAGATGACTTTTGGATAACTTTTGTATAACTGGTAAACTATAAGATATATTCAAAACTTACTACACACAAAACAATTGTAGATTTCATTAAAGCACAATTTTTCACTACAATATACCGGGTGGAAAGGAACTTATTTAATCCCTTCTAATATGTGTTTCATAGAAACATTTCAAACAAAAAAGTCTAATGACATTTTGTTCTTTGATCAGCCGATTTCGAGAAAAAAAATGGTTTTTGTCCTCAATTGGATGCGTAATTCCGCAAGAATGTAAGAAGATAATAGTTTGTTGCTTGTAAGATGCGTAGAGTAACGTATTTCTGACATTAGTTTCGGTAATAATTATGGTTCATCACACAAAGCTTCGAAATAATTAATCACTTAAAAGAATTAAAGGAATATTTCGAGCAGCTTGGTCATTCGTGAAGTAACTCAGCAACTTTGCGTTGAGATTGGTCAGGGGTTTGAACCGGCTTCTGGATGTAAACACGTCGGTCGCTTGCCAACACGATGGAGGCTGGCGTAATGTTTTGGGAGATAACGCGTACAGCTGGTATTCTGATTGCCCTCACTGATAAGGTAGCAGCAATGAGGCGTGTTTATGTACTGAAGCCCACACAACCTGCAGCGTTGCCACTTATCTGTCTCTTGTTTTCGACAAAACTAAAACATCTCCGTAGGAAATGGTGAGAGACAAAAACGTAGGATACAAAATGGTTAAAAATACCGATTTATCACCTGTGTAAATTAATCCCTTCGACCCAGTAAATAAATATATATGTGTGTGTGCTTGTGTGTGTGTGTGTGTGTGTGTGTGTGAGTGTGTAGAGTTAATCGGTTTCGAGTTATCTGTTTCAGTTTCAAGCGTGTTATTTTTTCTCAAACTCCTAGCAAGCAAATAGAACTGTATTTCAATGGTTTCATATAGCGATTGGCTTTCAGAGGATTTGGCTATCGATTTAGCCTGGTTAATTCCCTTGTTTCATTCTAATTACATGAAACAAGTAATAAGACACATTTTGGTAATGTTTATCTAGATTACCATGATGTGGATAAAAGAATAATATTTTGCAACAAAAAAAGTTGTTTATAGAATAGCTAGAGAAATTCATGTGAATAGAACACATTGGAATTGTTTTATTTTGTATTATTCGAAATCATATTCAAAAGTAGATGAAAATTTTATAGAATTGCATTTGTGTTTTCTTCATAATGGTTCCATTTGTTTCACAAGTGTAAGATCTCTTAACCTTTTTCTCCATAACTATATTATAACATTTTTAACCAGTAACAAAAACTATTAATGCCACAAAAAAGGCATTTTACATTATTTTTTTTACGAGATTTCGACATTTTTTGCAGCAAATGTTTGCCCTTAACTTGCAGTTTAGCAATGTACAAATGTATGCAAAATCAATTAAAAATTACGGGAACTTCATAGCATATTTCCATAAAATTCAAGATAAATATTATCTCTGTCATAAAAATTGTTGTATATATGGTAAATTTGAAAGAATAGAACATAACAAAACAGTTTTCGTGTAAAGTATCGTTTGGGGTTTACTTGCCCATATATAGGTTTTTTGTTAAAGTGTTTTTTTTTACATTTAGAAAGATAAAATTTATATTTCCTAAGAAATATCCACATTGACTTTTTGAGCGAAGTACGATATTTACTGCCTCTAGCCCCTAAAGCTAAGTGACAAAAAAAGTAAAGTATTAACAACCATGGAGTATTAACGGGGTAATAGTAGAGATTAGCCGCCACTGATGTTTGAGTTTTAAAGTGAAAACAACGCACCAGGCGCTGCTTCTTATTGAAAGCACAGCGCAAACTCGACTCCCTTGCCTCTCCCCCCCCCCCTTCATCCGTTCCAACACTCTAGTTTTGAAAAGGGACTTAATGCACTGGAAAGTAAGAAAAGCAATTAATATCAATTATCACTGGGTCGTACTAATTAATTCTTAGATCTGCAGTGAGGGAGGAAATGTGGAACTCAGGAAGAAGAAACATTTCTTGGATTCTGATAACAAAGGATGATGAAGAACAACAAAGGAGAGTAGAAAGAATCTTAGAAACGTGGCGGTGTTGAGATAACTCCCAGCAGCGGTGATGATGTCACGAGATGGTTTCTGGATAGGCGCCTCCTTTGTAATAAAACTGAAACACAAGCCGTTTCGCCTCTCACCTAGACGGCCCGGGTTCTATCCCAAGCGACTGCATGTGGAATTTGTAGGGGACAAAGCGGTGCAGCGGCGTGTTTTCCCCGGTTTCCCCCGCCATTGCATTCTACCGGTGCTCCATCTTCATTCCATATATCATCAGTGTCATCGTATGTGGTGCCATCCATAGTAAAAGTGGGCGTTAAACACTTAAAAAAATAAAATATACAAGCCGTTTTTTGGAAGTTCTGGGGTACGACTCCCGATTGGGACAGACACATTTTCTTTACCGTGAATCTTTTCCTACCTTTCACAGAGCCTGAAAATTTGTATGCATGTTTGTGTCCTTTATTCTGATAAACGGTAAAAACTGACAAGTTCACTGGGAAATGCGTCCTCCTACCACTGAAGAAATAAGCTACAAAGCAGTGACCTGACAACTCGGGTACTGACGGGCGACCCAGCGAAACTTCCATGGTGTTTTCCATTAGATAGGTATATATTTTATACACTGGTCCCTTTGCTTCCACAAGGACTGAAGTGGATTCGCTAATTACGCGCATAAGAGGATGACCCACATCTAGTACAACTCAATTCCGAGTCCAACCCAATCCGAGTCCAACCTAATCAGAACAGCTCCCTAACGCAAAGGGACTCGGACGCACGGCCGACACATTTCTAGTAACGTCAGAAGCACGGATGATCGGCACTGAAGCAGCCGAAGAGTACCGGTCCTCATGACTAAAGTGCCGCGCTTTAGTGTTTCCTGTCATGCGGTCAACAGGTATAAAAAGGGTAACGAAGCCTTGCACAGAGTTCATTTTTCACTGGGAATGCATCGCAAGCAACACTTGAGTGAATTTCGATGCGAAATATGTAGCGAACTATACCCATCGCCGCAGCGAACCTCGAAAAGTAACTATACGTCAGAATTGTAACAAAATCATTGAAGAAAGGTATTTGTGAACACACTCGGATTGTAATCAGTTTGTGGAAGAAATAATAGAGTTGTTAGTTGCAGTAAAAAGCAAGTCTTTGTTATAACATGACGCTGGACTTTTTTTTTTAAAAATACTTTTTTGTACTTTCTCTAGCACGTATGTACATATAGTGTACATAGTAGCTAGAGAATGCATTGTATTTTACCCAAAAATGCGATGTGAGATTACACTGGAAATATATGCTTTGAGGTCCCTTAAGTCCGATAAAATATGTTTAGAATAAAGTCTGGGTGCCTGTGGACAGCATAATTCAAAAACAAAAAGGCCGCTAAAAACCAAACTTGGTATTTTTGTTTAGTATCCTCCAAGAATGCCACACGAATATTTAAAACAAAATATATCCGCCACCACAAATTCGGTACCTTTACATGGAAAAAATGGCTCTAACGGCTGTGATTAAAATACCTTACATTAAAAATATTTACATCAGAAATAAAATGTATATTTTTAATTTTTGGGGAATAGCCTTGAAGACCTGCTTATTTTGGATGAGTTTTGCAGAATTTTACTTATCGGTTAAACCGTAAGAGATAGACAAAAACTTACACAACAAAAAATGTAGATTCCCTTAAAACACATAATCTATGTCATGTACATTTTTCTTGTAGAGTTGAAGCTTTTGAGCTATTCCTTATTCTTAGTTTCAGTTTTCTCAAACGGGACCATGCAAAGTGAACCGAACCTCAATTGTTTCACATAGCGATCAGCTTTTAAATGATTTGACTGTCGCTTTAGCATAGTATATCACCTTGTTTCAATTAAGCAAGTAATAAGACTAATTCTGCTAATGTTTATCTCAATTAGCATGATGAAGATATTGTCGTACCTTTTGTACGACAATAATTTGTAGAATCCTCATGTGAATGAAGCACTTTATTTTTTTGGTGTTTGTTTTTACTTTCTCTAGTCCCATATGTACAATGTACATAGGGATAGAGAAGATATTGTAATACACCCAAAAATTCGATATCGAGATTTCACCGGAAATATATGTTTTCTGGTCCCATGAGTCCGAAAAAAGCATTTTTTAAAAAAAAAGGTCCGTGTGTGTCTTGTCTTTCAGTGTGTGTGTCTGAGGACAGCATACCCCAAAATGAAAAGACCGTTAAATACCAAACTTGGTATTTAGGTTTAGTATCTTCCAAGTATACGACACGAAGATTTAAAAAAAAATCACCCCAACACAAACTACCCTTTACATGGAAAAAGTTCTAACGATTTTGATTAAAATCCCGTATGTTATAGCTATTTATGTCCGAAATAAAATTTATATCTTGAATTTATATCTCTTAAGACCTCTTTATTCTGGATGAATTTTGCCGAATTTTGCTCAACTGCTAAACCGTAACGGATAGAATTACACAACTACACAAAAAATATACATCACGACAAAACACCCAATCTATGTCCCTTACGTTTTTGTTGTAGAGGTAACCATTTCCGAGATATTCCTAGTTATTGGTTTCAATTGTGAACTTTTCTCAGACAGGAAGTGTCCGTTTTTCTTTTGTTCTACTCCTGGCCAAGCAAAGAAGTGATATGATGACAATCGCATAACGATAGCTTTTAAAACATTTGGCAATCACTTTAGCATAGCGCATTCCCTTATTCCTTTCTAATTATAAGGAACTAATTACGAACATTCTGCTAATATTTATCTCGATTAGTATTGTGTACAAAGAAGAAGAATATTTTGTAGGAGGTTTGTAGAACAGCTAGAGAAAGTCATGTGAGTGTAACACATAGGATTTTTTGTAATATTTTCTATCATTTGACATGATCCTTATATTTTATTAAATTTTCTTAACCAATAGTAGAAACGGTTTTTAAATCTGATCTTGTTGTTTCATTTGCCATTGTTTACCTCGATTAGCATGATTTAGATAAAAGAATAATATTACTTTCTCTACACGTGCTATGTACATAGTGTATAGAGAAGGTATTGTAATGCACCCAAAAATTCGATACCGAGATTTCACCGAAAATACATATTTTAAAATCCCCTGAATACAAAAAAAGCATTTTCAGAAAAACGTCCTCGCCCGTGGTGTGTGCGTGCGCGCGCGCGCGCGCGCGCGTGTGTGTGTGTGTGTGTCTGTCTGTCTGTGGGCAGCATAGTGCAAAAACGTAAAGATCGTTAAAAACCAAACTTGGTATTTAGGTTTGGCATCTTCCAAGAATGCGACACGAAGATTTTTATGAAAATAACTCCACCCCAAATTACCTTTTACATGGAGCTTTTTTCGAACATTTTGATCTTCTCAGAAATGGCTCTAACGATTTTTATTAAAATGTGATATTTAAAAGACATTTAAACGAGAAATAAAATGTATATCTTGAATATTCTGGGAATAGCCTCTATGAAGGCTGAATTTTACAGAAGTTTGTATAACAGCTAAACCATAAGAGATGGACAAAGGCTTATCACACACACAAAAAAAATGTAGAGCACATTAAACAACACAGTTTATGTTATATATATTTTTCTGGTGGAGTTGATCCTTTTTTAGAAATCCGTGGTTTTTTGTTTCAGTCTTAAAAACTTATACTTTTCTCATGCAGGAATTTGTCAACTCCTGTCCATACAAACAAAGGAACATCAGTCACATAGCAACCAGCTTGTGACTGTCACTTTAACCTATGGTACTCCCTTATTTCGCTTCTACTTACTGGGAAGCAAGTAATAAGACTATTTCTGCTAATTTTTTCTAACTTGGCATGAAGTAAATAGAAGCATAAACTTTTTAACAAAAATTTGTTGCAGAGATATAGAGAAAGTCATGTGAATGGATTACATCAGTTTTTTTTGTTTTTGTTTTTTTTAATTCAGGAGTCCTCTAATATGTATGCACATTGAAACTTCGGTATCGGTAGCTTTTATATATACTGTACGTGTAGAGAAAGTAAAACGTCATTGAAAGAATAGTTTATGAATGCAGAACATCAGATTTTATCGTTTTGGGAAGCCAGTAGAGGCTATGCTGAAGCTCATTAGACGCAAATAAAGAAGGCAGCCACTATTTGGCAACTTGTGGTGGAAGGTTGAAGTAAAGAAGATGGCTGGCGTCGCTCCAGCAACCCTTCCACTAATGCCCCGGTGTATGTCACCAGAAACCACAAATTTGTTTCTCTGAGCATGTTCGAACCTCCCTCCTCGCCTTTGCGGCTTATCTTTGATACACGGCCGTCTCCGTGTTGTGTTACCAGGTGACCCAACTTATAGCCAATACCTCTCAACTGCCCCTTTGTTGTTTCAGTAACATGCCTAGAAGTTCTTATCCAATCTTTTGATGTTCTAAATTTTTCATTTTGATTTACTACTGTCTCCATCACTTATCAGAGTTCACTGAATTAAGAAAATAAAAATCTGATATGTAACATTCACATGAATTTCTCTACATCTCTGCAACAAATTATTGTTAAAAAGCGTATGCCTCTATTTACTTCATGCTACTCGAGAAAAAATTAGCAGAAATAGTCTTATTACTTGTTTCCTTGTAAGTAGAAGCGAAATAAGGGAGTACCATAGGTTAAAGTAATAGTCAAAAGCTGGTTGCCATGTGACTGAAGTTCTTTTGTTTATATGGACAGGAGTTGACAAATTCCTATATGAGAAAAGTAAGTTTTTCATAGCTGAAACCAAAAACAATGAATATCTCAAAAACGATCAACTCCACGAAAAAAATGTTTATAACATAAATTGTGTGTTTTAACGTGTTCTACATTTCTTGTGCAGTAAGTTTTTATCTAGGTTTTACGGTTTAGCAGTTATGCAAAATTCTGTAAAATTCGTCCAGAACAAAGTAATCTTCAGAGGTTATTCCCAGAAAATTCAAGATATACATTTTATTTGTCAGGTAAATCAAAATCGTTAGAGCAATTTTTAAGAAAATCAAAATTTTCGAAAAAAGTTCCAAAGGGTAATTTTGGGTGAGGGGATTTTTCTCAAAATTTTCGTGTCGTATCCCTGGAAGATACTAAACTTAAATACCAAGTATGGTATTTTACCGACTTTTCGTTTTTGAGTTATCGTGTTCACAGACACACTGACACACGGACCTTTTTCTGAAAATACGTTTTTTATACAGGGGAACTTAAAACGTATTTCCGGTGAAATCTCTCTATCGAATTTTTTGGTGGAGTGCAATACCTTCTCCATACACTATGTACATTGTACGCATAGAGAAAGTAAACATTAGTTTTTGTGTATATGTTTATGTGTGAGTGTCTAAAGCTTAACTCAAAAACCAAAAATTAGGTAAAGCAAACTTCGAACTTAAAACTGTTAAGTTTTTATCCAAATATTTTAAAAAAACTTCACCTACTACACGTACTACTAGGGGCGTTCAATAAGTCGTTAGAAAATCCAAGAAATTACACAAGTAGCATCGAAAAAAATTTTGTATTTAGTACCCGTCGTCTCTTACTAGATGGCAGTTACAATAACAGCTATATCCATTACGTGGTTCCTCTGCCATATAGTCGATTGAATCTACATTCTTGTGCTTATTTAGAAAGATGGAAAAAAACCAGTTCCGTGTGGTAATTAAACAGTTCTATTTAAAAGACTTAATATCGAAAGAGATGAAAGCCGATTTGGATGAAGTTCTTGCCACATCTCCTGCGTTTGCAACAATTTTCAATTGGGTAAATGAATTTAAACGTGTCCGTACATCCACAAATGATGAGCGTCGTTCCGGACGTCCAGTGAAAAAGATTGACAAAATCCAGGATATGGTTTTGAGTGATCGACGAGACAAAGTTTGCGAAATATTGGAGACCACAGGCATATCACAAGTTACGATGATCTCAATTTTGCACCAAAAATTAGATCTGACAAAGATCTCAACAAGATGGGTGTCGTGTTTGCTCCCAATGGAAAATAAATACAATCATGTGATCAATTCGGAATATGGTTTGTAGCTTTTCCGTCGCAATCCTGACGAGTTTCTGAGTCGATAGATAGCTTTGGATGAAACATGGATATACTACCTACTAAAGCAGGTTTTTAGAGGCGAACCGGCTCCGTAGAAGGTAAAGGTGAAGGTGATGACCTCGGGGTTTTTGGGATGCACGCGGAATGGAGAGTATTATGCGTCGTTATTGCACCGGTTAAACGGAGAAATCAAGAAAAAACGTCCTTGTCTGGCAAAGAAAAATATTCTCTTACATCAGGACACAAGGGTGCACCTGCTCAGTTTCAATGCCGAAAATTGTAGAATTAACGGTTTTTTGTTTTGTTTTAAATACAGTTCCGGAGTCTGATCGGGACTCCGGCGCTGTATACCCTACCTTTTATATACCTAATTTGTTTACTTTGATTACTGAATTTCTGTTTTACTTTTTACACACACATACACAAACATATAACACCCCTGCCCAAGGCGGGACTCGAACCCACGATCCCCTGCGCTGCGAAACACCAAAGCGAGACGCTTTGGCGAGCGCGCCATGGGGACCGGCACGTTCGAATTGCTACAGCATCCACCGTATTAACCAGATTTGGCGCACAGTGACATTTTTATTTCGAAACTTTAAAAAGTGGCAAGGTGGAAAACGATTTCCGTCCAACGCAGAGATCATCTCCCAAACAACAGTTAGCTATTTTGAGGACCTTCCGAAATTTTGCTTTTTTGAAGGCTTAAAACAATTGAAGAAACGCTGGGAAAAGTGTATAGAGCTAAAAGGAGATTATGTTGGGAAAACATTCTTTTTCTATATTTTCGTAAGGACTTATTGAACACCCATCGTATGTATTCTCAAAGACATTAAAACTACGAATATGAATATGAAACGTAACTTACGACAAATGAAGTTCTGGGTTGCAAATTTGTCTTTCTGGTTGGATAATATTATACGCTTCTCACCAGGTGATACAAAATGAGCTCAATATTTTCTGTGTACTACGTATTGAAGCTCTAATATCAAGGTAATGCGCGCACTAATCCACGTGGATTAATTAATGTACTGCTTATACAAGTCAACTTGTTCTGAAGAAATGTCGAGCGCGGCCGAGAGGTGAACGAGTGGATTACCCAATCAGTTTTTTTATTTTTGCTTTCTTTACACATACTATGTACATAGTGTATAGAGAAAGTATTGTAATGCACCCAAAAATTCGATATTGAGATTTCACCCGAAATACATATTTTGGGTCCCCCTGAATAAAAAAAAAACATTTTTGGAAAAAGGTCCGTGTGTGTGCGTGTGTGTGGTATTTAAGTTTGGTATCTTCCAAGGCTGCGACACGAAGATTTTCAAGAAAATCCCCCATTCCCAACTACCCTTTACATGGAACTTTTTTCGAAAATTTTGATTTTCTCAAAAATGGCTCTTAACGACTTTGATTAAAATATCGTATATTAAAGATATTTACCTGACAAATAATATGTATATATTGAATTTTCTGGGAATAGTCTCTGAAGACTACTTTATTCTGGATGAATTTTACGAACTTTTGCATAACTGCTAAACCGTAAGAAATAGACAAAGCTTACCACACAAAAAATGTAGAGCACACAATTTATGTTATATACATTTTTTCGAGAAGTTGATCGTTTTTTAGATATTCCTTGTTTTGGGTTTCAGGTTTAAAAAACTTGTACTTTTCTCATATAGGAATTTGTCAACTCGTGTCTATACAAACAAAGGAACCTCAGTCACCTAGTAACCAGCTTTTGACTTCACCTATGATACTCCCATATATCGCTTCTACTTACAAGGAAGCAAGTAATAAGACTATTTCTGCTAAATTTTTCTTGAATATCATGAAGTAAATAGAAGAATAAGCTTATTAACAATAATTTGTTACACAGAAGTTTGCTTACTCGCGTGGCTTGCTGTACCGGAATGACAACAGTGAAAGTCTTGGAAAGACCCAAGTCCACGTCAAACGTACATATTTTCAGCAAAACCACAGCACTAGGTGTATTTAAATGTCTTTGACTGTGCATAGTGAGTACAAAAGACACTATGTGCACACCTTTTCTTGGGGTTTCCTCTAACCTAGTCTTCATTTATAAGTTTTTGAACAATTTGGAAGCAGTAGCTAGCCACAACATTGAGACATGAAGTATGCTATACACCATGACATATAGTGGCTTCAATGGTGAGGTTTTTCAGTCTGTAGATCCCAGAGTTCACGCCTATGCACATGTACCGAGTTTCGTTTTATAATTCAGCTAGGGTGGCATAAATGACATAACCCATACACCAAAATGATTGAGGGTCTCAAAGAAATACTGCGGAAAGAAATGTGAGCGAGTTAGTTAGTTGTTTTCCTCAGCCCTCGCTAACCCGTAAAGCTAGCGATCAAGAACAAATGTGTGCAGCGAATTAGAGAACTATATTCCCCCCAAAAATTCCAAGTCGCAATTTTACCAGAAATACACGTTTCGAGATCCTCAGAATCCAAAAAGACATTTTAAAAAATGTTCCGCTCGCGTGGGTGGGTGTGCTTTATATAATGTATAACGCCTGCTTTTACTACAATGGCAACGCTGGTGAGGACACTGATGATACATGCAATGGAGATGGAGCACCGGTGGAATGTGATGGCGGGAGAAACCGAAGAAACCTTAGAAAACCCGGCCAAACGCTGCGAACGCTTGTATCGAAACCGGGCCGCCTTGGTGAGGGGCGAATGGTCTACCGAATTGGCCACGCCGCGGCTCGTGTGTGTGTGTATGGTGTGTCTGTGTGTGTGTGTGTGAGAGAGAGAGAGAGAGAGAGAGAGAGAGAAATAGAGAAAAAAGAAAAGTCAGTTAAGTACCAAGCTTGATACTTAAGTTTAATATCTTACAAAGATACGACCCGAAGATTTTCAGAAAAATCCTCCAACCATAAATTACACTTTACATTGAAACATTTTCAATATTTTTCCTTTTTTTACTTTCTCTATACGTGCTATGTATATAGTGTATAGAGGAAGTATTGCACTCCACCAAAAGATTCGATACCGAGATTTCACCGGAAATATATGTTTTAGGGTTCCCTGTATCCAAAAAAAAAAAAAAAAAAAAATTCAGAAGAAGGTCCGTGTGTGTGACTGTGTCCGTGTGTCTGTGAACACGATAACTCAAAAACGAAAAGTCAGTAAAATACCAAACTTGGTATTTAAGTTTTAGTATCTACCAGAGATGCGACACGAAGATTTTGAGAAAAATTCTCCCACCCCAAACAACTCTTTACATGGAACTTTTTTCGAAAATTTTGATTTTCTAAAAAATGACTAACGATTTTCATTAAACTATCGTAGGTATATTAAAGATATTTACCTGACAAATAAAATGTATATTTTGAATTTTCTGGGAATAGCCCCTGAAGCGTACTTTATTCTTGGTCAATTTTACGGAATTTTGCATAACTGCTAAACGTAAGAGATGGACAAAAACTTACCACACAACAAATATAGAGAACCTTAAAACACACACAATGTATGTTATATACTTTTTTTTTTTTTTTTTTTGCAGCTATAGACTTATACTTTTCTCATACAGGACTTTGTGAACTCGTGTCCATACAAACAAAGGAAGTTCACTCGCAGAGCAACCAGCTTTTGACTATCACTTTAACCCATGGTACACCCTTATTTCGCTTCTACTAACAAGGAAGCAAACAATAAGACTATTTTTGCTAATTTTTGCTCCATTAGATGAAGTAAATAGAATAATTTGTTGCAGTGATATACAGAAAGTCATGTGAATGGAACACACCAGATTTTTTTATTTATGTCTTTAACGATT
This sequence comes from Hymenopus coronatus, assembly GCA_030762935.1. Classification (NCBI taxonomy): domain Eukaryota; kingdom Metazoa; phylum Arthropoda; class Insecta; order Mantodea; family Hymenopodidae; genus Hymenopus; species Hymenopus coronatus. Next base: position 115,854,628 of record CM060890.1, read on the forward strand.
TCCATAACTTTGCTTTATTAAAGGTATTTACAGAATAATTAAGACGTATAACTTTAATTTCTTGAAAATAGTCTCAAAAGTTCTTTTTATTCTGAGTGACTTTTGCATAACTAGTAAACGGTATGAGCTAGATGAAAGTTACTTAACAAACAATCTAGATATCGTTAAAAACACACAACTTAACCTATATACTATTGGTTTTTAAAATGTCCAATTCTTATATTTTTCCTCAAATGGGAGGTCGTTATTAACATATTTTTATCCTGATCATTCAGAGAGAAGGGACTTTTAATTGCACAGATAGCGACCACCTTTTAAAATATTTGTCTATCAGCCTAGAGTATTTCTTATTTTCGTTCTAATTACAAGGAAGCAAGAAATAGTACCATTTCTGGTAATGTTTATTTTGATTAGCTTGCAGTAAATAAAAGAATAATCTTTACTAAGAAAAGTTTGTTAGATGAACAGGTAGAGAAATTCATGTGAATGTAACAATATGATATAAAACCAACATTTCTTCAAGGAACCAAAATAGGAGTAATAAATGTAAAGAAGTACTTACACTCAATGGTTTTTCTTAAAAATGCGATTAAATTTTTAGATATAGGTACTAATCCCAAAAATTCGATACCGAGATTTCACAGGAAATATATGTTTTGAGACCCTCTGAATCCTCCCAAACAAGAAGGTATTTTTAGATAAAGTTTAGCATGTATGTGTATATGTAGGTATGTATGTACCTATATGTACGTGTGTGCATGTATGTATGGAGAGAGCGTGGGTGTCTGTATAATTAAAAAACAATAGGTTCGTTAAATACTAAACTTGGTATTTAAGTTTAATATCTCCAAAAAATGCAACACAAAGATTTTGTACAAAATTACGCCACCCCAAACTACCCTTGAAATGAAAAAATTTACGAAAATTTTCATTTTTTTTAAAAATGACTAATAATATTGATTAAACTATCGTATAATAAACATATTTACATAACAAATAAAATGTTATCTTCAATTTCAGGATATAGCCTCTGAAAACATTCTTAATGAGGTTTACATAACTGGTAAAGGATAGAAAACATCTTCCTACACATAGAACTCGTCAAAACACATAATTTAAGTCCTTTACATTTTTGTTATGCAAGTAACTGTTTCGTAGATATTCCTTGTTGGTTTCTTTAAAGATTTTACTATTTCCCTTCTGCATATAAGGAAGCAAGTGGCAAGACCGTTTCTGCTAATGTTTATCTCATTAGCATGAAATAGATAGAAAAATGATCATTCTAACTGCTAATATGAAGACATTTTACGCTAGCAAATACATAGGATAACATTATTTATAGTTCTTGACACTACCAGTTGTGGCAGCAGTTACACACCAGCTCCCACATTACAGCGCGTGTCTAATATTTGGTATCTGCCCGTGTCAAGATGTCGGCGAGATCCCTCTTCCTTTTTCATAACGCTGTGGACTCGGTGACAGTTGCTTTTATAAGAATAACAATTTTGACGTTTTTGTCTCTTTCTCCGAAGAGAGAAGGCAAAATGTGAAACATGAAGATGGAAGCAGCGAAATGAAAACAGTGCAAGACGGGGATGTCACGCTGACAGTGTTGCCAAACTGCCATTCCAGCGTATGAGATGTCATTTCTCATAAAACACATAATTCTATCTTCTCCTTGAAGATCAGAGACGCTTGGATATGACCGCTGAATTGCAAACGGGCGCTTTTGTGTGAGGTTCACAGTGCAGAATAAAAACAGGTATATATCCTGGCTCATAACCTTCATAACCATCAGGAGACGGTTTGCGATGACGTCATTTTTAATCGTTGCATCATAGGAATTCCTAACTTGCGTAAAAGGTGTTTCCTAAGTAAGGGTTAATGCAAATAAAAACAAAAGTAATTCATTTTACTTTTTCTACACGAACTATGTATATAGTGTATAGAGAAGGTATTGCACTCCACCCAAAAATTCGATACCGAGATTTCACTGGTGATACACGTTTTAGGGTCTTCTATGTCCAAAAAAGCACTTTTAGAAAAAGGTCCGTGTGTCTGTGAACACGATAACTCAAAAACGAAAAGTCAGTAAAATGCCAAACTCACTCGGTATTTAAGTTGAGCATCTTCCAAGGATGCGACACAAAGATTTCCAAGAAAATCCCCCTCCTTAAACTACCCTTTACATGAAACATTTTTATGAAAAACGAAATGTATATCTTGAATTTTCTGGGAATAACCTCTGAAGAGTACTTTTTTCTGGATGAATTTTACGGAATTTTGTACAATAGTTAAACCGTAAGAGATAGACAAAAGCTAACTTATCATAAAATGTAGAGCTTATTAAAACACACAATTTATGCTATATACATTTTAATATATTCCTTGTTATTGGTTTCAGCTTTAAAAAATTTAAACTTTTCTCATACGGGAATTTGGTAATTCCGGACCATACAAACAAAGAAACTTCAGTCACATAGCAACTAGCTTTCGAATATCACCTTAACCTATGGTACTCCCTTTTTTGGCTTCCACTAAGGAAGCAAGTAATAAGACTATTTCTGCTAAATGTTTCTTGATTATCATAAAGTGAATAGAATCATAGGCTTTTTAACAATAATTTTTGCAGAGATGTAGAGAAAGTCTTGTGAATGGAACACATCAGATTTTTTCATATTAATACGTACAATAAATTAAAGTGTTGTACAGCAGCCAAAAAAAAAAAAAAAAAAAAGCAATTTTGGATTTCTCCGGGAATGTATGCTTTGAAGCCTCCAGAATAAAAAGAACGGAAATAATTTTTAGAAAAAGGTCCCATATGTGTGTATGTGCGAATACCATAACTAACAAATCCTATGGGCTCCATTCGTCTACCTTCCTGTACCAAATTATTTTTACTAAAGGTTGTCCTTTTAAATACACCATATTAATCGAAATAAAAGAGGAAAACTTATCTTATTACTTGCTTCCTTATAAATAAAGAAAATAAGGTAATACACTAGGCTAAAGTGATACTCAAATCTTAACAAGCTAGTTGCTAAGTAATGCAATTTAAATTCGTTTTTTTTTTTTTTTTTTTTTTTTGCATGGCCAGGAGTACACCAAATGAGATATGAAACAAATTACTACTTGACGTTTAGCAAAAGTATAACCATTTTAAAATTTGAACAGTAACCAGGAATATCTAGGAAATCGTTAACCCAATAAAAAAGAAAAAAAAGTATCTGATAAATTTTGTGGTTTAATGAGATCGACATTGTTTGTGTAATAAGATTTTGTCTATCTCTTGCATTTTACTGTTATTCAAAAGTCACCCCAGGGTGAAGAGGACTCCAGAGGCTATTGTTATAAAATTAAGATTCAAATTTCATGAAAGTATCTTTAACATACTGCATTATAATAAAACATGTCCTATAAATATTTGTAATCAATCCTTTCCGAGATATTCGTGCTTATTGGTTTAATTTTAAGATAATTATATTTTTCTCTCCACTGTCCTTTACTTTGAATATTCTTCGAACATTTTGTCTCTGTCAAAAATTGCTCCAACGACTTTGATTAAAATGCCGTAGTTTAAGATATTTACATGACAGATAAACACTGAGGTATAGATGAAATTACTACAGAAAAATGTTTATAAATTTAAAATGCAATATATGTCAATATGCACTTTTTTTTTTTTTTTAAGATTTAACGATTTCCGAGACATTCCTTGTTATTGGTTTCAATTTTAAACTACTTAAACTTTTCTCAAGCGGGATATCAGCTTTCGTTTTATCTATTTTGTATTACTCCCGGGAATGCAAACAGAATAGAATTTCAATTGTTTAGCATAGCTTTTAAAGGATTTTTACTATCACTTTGGTGTATTTACTATTTCCCTTCTGCTTTCAAAGAAGCAAATAAAGAGACCATTCGGTAATGTTTATCACTATCAGCATGCATAGATAACTATGTATTGCATTCACATGACTTTCTCTACATATCTGTGACAAGTTATTATTAAAACGCTTATATTCTCTACTTCATGCTAATCGAGATAAACATTAGAATAAACGCCTTATTACTTAGTTTCTTATAAGTAGAAGGAAATAAAGAAATACACCAGGCTAGACAGACAGTCAAATATTTTAAAAGCTGGTTGGTAATTGATTGAAATCTGTTTCTTTGGGTGACCAGGAATTGACAACTTCCATATTAGAAAAGTTTAAGTATTTTAAAACTGAAAGCAATAACAAGGAATATCACAAAAAGGGCCAACTCCCAAAAAAAAAAAAAAAAAAGGTATATGACTTAAATTGTGTGTTTCAACGACATCTATATATTTTGTGAAGTAAGCTTTTGTCTATCTCTTACGGTTTACCAGTTATGCAAAATCCAGCAAAATTCATCCAGAATAAACAGATCTTCAGAGAGACTATTCCAGAAAATTCAAGATATACATTTTATTTAACGTGTAGATATCTTTAATATGCGTTATTTTAATCTAAATCGTTAGAGCCATTTTTGTAAAAATCGACATTTTCGAAATTTTTTCCATGTAAAGCGTAGTTGGAGGGTAACGTTGCTGCTTACCAAGCGGGAGACCTGGGCTTGATCCCCAGTACCGGCGTGGGGATTTTTCCCCCGCCGGGAGACCTGGCCCGGGGTGCACTCAGCCTCGTAAGGTCCCTGGGGGGGGCCAATTGAGGAGTTACTTGATGGAGAAGTAGCGGCTCCAGGTCATGAGGACCGCATTAAACGGCCGGGGGGGCCTCGAGGCACTGACCACGTCTCACCCTCCAATACTGCACCCCATCCATGACGTCTGTAGTGGACCGAGATGGGGGACGCAGCGGCCGGGCGGTAGGCCAAGGTTCCCCGTGAGCTGTCGTGCCATGGAGTTATTATAAAGTATAGTTGGGGTTGGGGCGATCTTCTTGAAAATCTTCGTGTCCCATCCTTGAATATACTTAATTTAAATACCAAGTTTGGTATTTTATCGACTTTCCGTTTTGAGCTATCGTGTTGAAAGCACATACATGGACCTTTTTCTAAAAATGCGCTTTCTGGCTATAGGGAACCCGAATTTTTGCATGAAATGCAATACCTTCTCTATACCCTGTATTTTGTAACGAAACTTTGTGGAATAACTAGAGAATTTCATGTTAATGGAACATATTAGATTTTTAAAAAAAATATTTAAAATAGGATCTTGCCTCTGCTTATATATGGTACTGTTTATGATTATGTGGGAGAATTGAAATAGGTATTACTTTCTATATACATATTATGTAAATAGTATTGCATTCCACTCAAAAACTCGATCCCCGGATTTCACCGGAAATAGACGTTTAGGGTCTCCTGTATAAAAAAAGCATTTTTAGAAAAAGGTCCGTGTGTGTATCCATGTGTCTGTGAACACGATAACTCAAAAACGAAAAGTCCCTAAGATACCAAACTTGGTATATAAAAATAGTATCTTCCAAGAATCGACATGAACATTTTGAGGAAAATCCCCGACCCCAAACAACCCTTTGCATGAAAAAATTTTCGAAAATTTTGATTTTCTGAAAAATAACTAACAATATTGATTAAAATACCGTGTATTAAAGATATTTATATGGCAAATAAAATATATATCTATAAAAGATATTATTATACAAAAAATGTAGGTCTTGTTAAAACACACAATTTATGTCATATACGTTTCTTGCGTGGAATTCATCATTTCTATGTTGTTTGTTTCAGATTGAAAATACTTGGACCTTTCTCACACGGAAAGTTGTAAATTGCTGGCCCTGCATAGAAACGGATTTCAACCACCAGTTTTTTAAGGAGTTGACTATCGTTTAGTCTAGTATATTCCCTTAGTTAACTTCTACTTACAAGGAAGCAAGTCATTAAGACCATTTCTGCTAATATTTTTCTCGATTATCATAAAGTAGACGGAAGAATATGCTTTTTAACAATAATTTGTTACAGTGATGTAGAGAAAGCCATGTGAGTGGAACACGTCAGACATTTACTTTCTCCACACCTACTATGTACATAGTGTATAGCGAAGGTATTGCATTCCACCCAAAAATTCCATACCGAGATTTCACCGGAAATACATATTTTGGGTCCCCCTGAATCCAAAAAAGCATTTTTACAAAAAGGTCTGTGTGTGTCTGTTGACAGCATAGCTCAAAGACGGTTAAATATCAAACTTGATATTTAAGTTTGGTTTCTTCCAAACTACCTTTTACATGGAACTTTTTTCGAAATTTTGGATTTTCTCAAAAATGGCTATAACGATTTTGATTAAAATGTCAAATATTAAAAATATTTACATACGTGACAAATAAAATGTATATCTTGAATTTTCTGGGAATTTTACGGAATTTTGTATAGTTGCTAAACCGTAAGGGATGGACAAAAACGTAACACACAAAAAATGTAGAGCACATTAAAACACACAATTTATATCATAAACAATTTTTTCATGGATTTGATCGTTTTTGACATATTCTTTGTTTTTGGTTTAAACTTTGAAAAACTTATACAGGAATTTGTGAACTCCTGTCTATACAAACAAAGGAACTTCAGTTACATAGCAACCAGATTTTGACTATCTCTTTAACCTATAGCACTCCTTTATTTCGCTTATACTTATAAGGAAGCAAATAATAATAATACCATTTATGCTATTTGTTTCTCGATCAGCATGAAGTAAATAGAAACATAAGCTTTTTAGCAATAATTTGTTGCAGAGATGTAGAGAATGGAAGGCATCAGATTTTTGAGGATGTTGTTTGTGTGTGATGTTGGTGTACATGAGAGATTGGCTTCAACTGCAGGCCATTGCTGGCACACATCCATCGCAAACCAACCCCTTGCCGATTCATTCAACCGAACGAGTCCTTTATTGTGTCACAGATGTCCATGAGCTGCCGGGGCGCCTAAAGCTCTTTTGTAATAACTGGATAACATTAAATTCGCTCGCTTCACAGAGTAAACCACTGCTTGTACAGGACTATGAAACAAAGCGAGGAGGCATCCTTGTAGTTTTACAATGGAAGGGGTGTGGGGGTGTTAATATCCATGTACAGCACCGAGGTGAAAGTTGCGCTTTCAATTTGCACCGGAAGAGGCGCCACTGTCTTTCTTTACATTACATAATGCTGGCAATGACAAAATACTGAGATTCATTTCGGCTTCGCGAAATTAATTCAACCATTATGAGAGTCACCCTCAAACAAGTTACATACGTTCTAACTTTATCTGCTACATACCTATAGTAAGCAGAGGAAGTATTGTACACCATCCAAAAACTTGATACCGAGATTTCACCGGAAATACATCTTCTATTTTTAGTTAAACAAATGCTAATACATTGGATTAAATTTGTATTTATATATATATATATATATATATATATTTTTTACTTCAGTTTGATTATTTTGAGTAAAAATGATATGCCCTGAATGCAGAAAATACCATTTTAGACAGCATATATGTGTGTCTATGAACTTAAAAAAAATTATAGTACAGTGCCTTCGTTTTATACTAAGGCTTTGATTCGCGCAAATGCGTGCTTCACACACAATCAATCTACTACACCATGGGGTTTTCCCTGTGGGCAATTGTTACATAATCTTCCAAATGCGGCCCAAAAATTATTGGCTGCAAGTTCAAATGCAGCCCAATTTTATTATTATATGAAAGTTAAAATCCGGCCCCCGAATTATTATGTGATCTTCCAGAGGCGGTCCCAGAATTATTATATGACTCTCCAAATGGGACCTTAGAATTATTATGTGATTTTTACATGCGACCCCAGAAATATTATATGAACATCCAAATCCTTCAGAATTATTACATGATCTTCCAGATGCTACCCAAAATTATAATATGATCATACTGTTGTGGTCCCAGAATTATTATGTGATCATCCAGATGAGACCTGTACATTATTATATGATCGTCCAGATGCGGTCCCAGGATTATTATATGATCGTCCAGATGCGGTCCCAGGATTATTATATGATCATCCAGATGCGGCCTCAGCATTATTATATGATCATCCAGATTCGGCCTCAGCATTATTATATGATCATCCAGATGCGGCCCCAGAATTATTATATGATCATCCAGATGCGGCCTAGCATTATTATATGATCATCCAGATGCGGCCTCAGCATTATTATATGCTCATCCAAATTCGGCCTCAGCATTATTATATGATCATCCAGATGCGGCCTCAGCATTATTATATGATCATCCAGATGCGGCCCCAGAATTATTATATGATCGTCCAGATGCGGCCTCAGCATTATTACATGACCATCCAGATGCGGCCTCAGCATTATTATATGATCATCCAGATGCGGCCCCAGAATTATTATATGATCATCCAGAAGCGGCCTCAGCATTATTATATGAGCATCCAGGTGCGGCCCCAGAATTATTATATGATCATCCAGATGCGACCCCAGAATGATTATATGATCATTCAGATGCGGCCCCAGAATTACTATATGATCGTCCAGATGCGGCCTCAGCATTATTATATGATCATCCAGGTGCGGCCTCAGCATTATTATATGATCATCCAGATGCGGCCTCAGCATTATTATATGATCATCCAGATGCGGCCTCAGCATTATTATATGATCATCCAGATGCGGCCTCAGCATTATTATATGATCATCCAGATTAGGCCTCAGCATTATTATATGATCACCCAAATGCGGCCCCAGAATTATTATATGATCATCCAGATGGGGCCTCAGCATTATTATATGATCATCCAGATGCGGCCCCAGAATTATTATATGATCGTCCAGATGCGGCCTCAGCATTATTATATGATCATCTTGATGCGGCCCCAGAATTATTATATGATCGTCCAGATGCGGCCTCAGCATTATTATATGATCATCCAGATGCGGCCCCAGAATTATTATATGATCGTCCAGATGCGGCCTCAGCATTATTATATGATTAGCTTGATGCGGCCCCAGAATTATTATATGATCGTCCAGATGCGGCCTCAGCATTATTATATGATCATCTTGATGCGGCCCCAGAATTATTATATGATCGTCCAGATGCTGCCTAAGCATTATTATATGATCATCCAGATGCGGCCCCAGAATTATTATATGATCATCCAGATGCGGCCCCAGAATTATTATATGATCATCCAGATGTGGCCTCAGCATTATTATATGATCATCCAGATGCGGCCTCAGCATTATTATATGATCATCTAGATGTGGCCCCAGAATTATTATATGATCGTCCAGATGTGGCCTCAGCATTATTATATGATCATCCAGGTGCAGCCTCAGAATTATTATATGATCGTCCAGATGCGGCCCCAGAATTAGAGTAAGGGCGGGTAATGTCGGATACCATTTTCATCTTTGAGAATTGTAGTGTGTAAGAACCTATACTAAGGGCATATTTTACCACAATGTATTGCCTATGCAGTGCGTTTAATCCAGTGAAGCATACAAAGTCTTAACATGAAGGGCATATTTTCTATTGAAGATTTAAAGGAAAATGGGCAAAATGCTTATGTCGTGCTATAGGAGGGTAATGTCTGACATTATCCGAGATTACCCGCCAAATTTTATTGTAATACACGCAAACCATATTAAATCTCATTTTGACTGAAAATCTTAAACATAGTGAGGTTTTAAGACTTGGTTAACTTCTTAGCCTAGTTTTAAAAACCCTTGAGCTTTGAAACTGACATATAAACTGGAATGTCATCTTTGAAAACTCTTAGAAAATGAAAAACCTAAAATACACAACAAAAGTTATGCACTGATTTTCTCTGTTTATGCACAGTAATCACAAGTAAAGGTCTGTTTTTCGGCACCTGAACATTCCTCATGGCACCATTCTTCACAGGTGATGCACTGAATCCATTCTTGCCCCTGGCGAGGGAACTTTCCTTTGCAATACATGCACTCTTCATCTTGTGTAGTAATGCAGTCTAATATAGCTTAAATGGGTTAAATGTTCAATAGAAAAATTCTAATAAACATTTAAGTATTATTTATCTATTTAAATGTAAATAAACAAATTTTATAAAATTCGTACAGGTAAATGATGAATTATGCTCTAATTAGTTGTATTACTGGCATTTAGAAGTTAACTATTTCGTTGTTCACTGTTATTTACAAGTATTAAAAAGGTGCTTCCACAGTGGTAGGTAATGTCGGATACCAACTGACAGGTATCCGACATTACCCTCATTCATGGCATTCTTCCATTTACCATTTGGTCATTCACATTTCAATACATCTTGTACTTCACATGTATTAAAAGGTAGTGCAAAATACGCACTTTCAAATATAACATGACGAAATTACTTTGTTATTATAACACCGTTGTAATTAAAGCATGTTTAATTACCTTTAAAAATTCTGTTTTCTGTGAATTCAGTTTTCTCAATGTAGCTTCCACAAAACACCACAACTCAATATGGCGACCACCGTTAAATACTTCCTTCAGTTCAGTGAACATGTTTCGAGTGCTTGTCGTAAGATGCCAGCACCCATCAAGCCAAAACCTAGGTATGCGACATTACTAGCCTATCCGACATTACCCAACCTTACTCTATTATATGATCGTCCAGATGCGGCCTCAGAATTATTGTATGATCATCCAGATGCGGCCCCAGAATTATTATATGATCATCCAGATGCGGCCTCAGCATTATTATATGATCATCCAAATGCGGCCTCAGCATTATTATATGATCATCCAGAAGCCGTCCCAAAATTATTACATAACCGTCCAGATGCGGCCTCAGCATTTTATATGATCATCCAAATGCGGCCTCAGCATTAATATATGATCATCCAGAAGCCGTCCCAAAATTATTACATAACCGTCCAGATGCGGCCTCAGCATTTTTATATGATCATCCAGATGCGGCGTCAGCATTATTATATGATCATCCAGATGCGGCCTCAGGATTATTATATGATCATACAGATGCGCCCTCAGTATTATTATATGATCATACAGATGCGGCCTCAGCATTATTATATGATCATACAGATGCGGCCTCAGGATTACTATATGATCATACAGATGCGGCCTCAGGATTATTATATGATCATACAGATGCGGCCTCAGCATTATTATATGATCATACTGATGCGACCTCAGGATTATTATATGATCATCCAGATGCAGCCTCAGCATTTTTATATAATCATCCAGATGCGGCCTCAGCATTACTATATGATCATCCAGATGCGGCCTCAGCATTTTTATATGATAACCCAGATGCGGCCTCAGCATTTTTATATGATCATCCAGGTGCGACCTCAGCATTATTATATGATCATCCAGATGGGGCCTCAGAATTATTATATAATCGTCCAGATGCGGCCTCTGCATTATTATATGACCGTCCAGATGCGGACTCTGCATTATTATATGATTGTCCAGATGGGGCCCCAGGATTATTAAATGATCGTCCAGATGCGACCTCAGGATTATTATATTATCCTCCAGATGCAGCCTTAGAATTAAGTAATATATGAGCATCCAGTTGCGATCCCAGAATTATTATATGATCGTCCAGATGCGGCCTCAGCAATTATTATATGATCGTCCAGATGTGGCCCCAGAATTATTATATGAGCATCCAGATGCGGCCTAGATATTATATGACATTCCAGACAGGACCCCAGAATTATCATATAAAAGCTCAAATCCGTCCCAGAATTATTATACGACGGTTCAGATGCAACCCCAGAATTATTATATGATTTTTGAGTTGCTGCCCCAGAACTATTATATGATCATCCAGATGTAGCCTCAGAATTATAATAACATCGCCCAAATGCAGCCCTAAAATTATTATAGCGTCATTGAAATACGGCCCCAGAATTATTGTAACATCATCCAAATACAGCCCCAGAATTATTATAACATAATCCAAATACGGCCCATGAATTATTATAATATCGCCCTAATACAGCCCCAGAATTATTATAACATCATCCAAATGCAGCCCCAGAATTATTATAACATCATCCAAATACGGCCCATGAATTATTATAATATCGCCCAAATACAGCCCCAGAATTATTTTAACATCCAAATACAGCTCCAGAATTATTATAATATCAACCAAATACAGCCCCAGAATTATTTTAATATCATCCAAATACAGACCCAGAATTATTATAACATCATCCAAATGCAGCCCTAGAATTATTATAACATCATCCAAATGCAGCCCTAGAATTATTATAACATCATTCAAATACAGCCCTAGAATTATTATATCATCATTCAAATACAGCCCTAGAATTATTATAACATCATTCAAATACAGTCCCAGAATTATTACAACATAATCCAAATACGGCCCATGAATTATTATAATATCGACCAAATACAGCCCCAGAATTATTATAACATCATCCAAATGCAGCCCCAGAATTATTATAACATCATCCAAATACGGCCCATGAATTATTATAATATCGCCCAAATGCAGCCCCAGAATTATTATAACATTATCCAAATACAGACCCAGAATTATTATAACATCATCTAAATACAGCTCCAGAATTATTATAATATCACCCAAATACAGCCCCAGAATTATTTTAATATCACCCAAATATAGACCCAGAATTATTATAACATCATCCAAATGCAGCCCTGGAAATATTATAACATCATCTAAATGCAGCCCTAGAATTATTATAACATCATTCAAATACAGCCCTAGAATTATTGTATCATCATTCAAATTCAGCCCTATAATTATTATAACATCATTCAAATACAGCCCTAGAATTATTATAACATCATTCAAATACAGCCCTAGAATTATTTTAACATCATTCAAATACAGCACTAGAATTATTTTAACATTATTCAAATACAGCCCTAGGATTATTATAACATCGTGCAAATACAGCCCTAGATTTATTATAGCATCGTGCAAATACAGCCCTAGATTTATTATAACATCATTCAAATACTGCCCTAGAATTATTATAAGATCGTGCAAATACAGCCCTAGATTTATTATAACATCCTTCAAATACTGCCCTAGAATTATTATAACATCGTGCAAATACAGCCCTAGAGTAATTATAACATCGTGCAAATACAGCCCTAGAATTATTATAACATCATTCAAATACAGCCCTAGAATTATTATAACATCATTCAAATACAGCCCTAGAATTATTATAACATCATTCAAATACAGCCCTAGAATTATTATAACATCATTCAAATACAGCCCTAGAATTATTATAACATCATTCAAATACAGCCATAGAATTATTATAACATCGTGCAAATACAGCCCTAGATTTATTATAACATCGTGCAAATACAGCCCTAGATTTATTATAACATCATTCAAATACAGCCCTAGAATTATGATAACATCATTCAAATACAGCCCTAGAATTATTATAACATCATTCAAATACAGCCCTAGAATTATTATAACATCATTCAAATACAGCCCTAGAATTATTATAACATCGTGCAAATGCAGTATTAGAATTATGTGATCGTCCAGGTGCGGCTGAAGAACCTCCTGTTGTGATAGTCTCAATTTGGAATTATTTCTTACTATTCAAAATCATACAACATTTATCTAAATAAAGAGAATTCGTTTAAAAAAAGTTAAGACAGTTTACTTAATCAGTAAAATGAAGTGGAATGGAGTTGACTTTGTACGTTATTCCAGAAAATATCAGATCTATTTCATTTGTCATCTAAGTATCGATCGAATCTAAAATAATGCTAATCTTTCCATGTAAACAATGACTTTAGAATCTTCTTATCCCTTACTAAATTATGCCATCTTTTTATTCAGGGAATCTAGAAACTGCATCTGTAGTAAAATATCAATAAATAATGTTTTGGCTGCATAAACTTCCACTGCTTAGTTTAACCAAGAAGAGGAGGAAAAAAAAAATGACTTTTACATCCACTCGATTTTTCTAACGATTCCTCAACGAATTGTTATTCATATTTATTAATTTATCTACTTCGTGTTAATTCAAATGCACTAGCAGAAATTCTTTTGTTACATAATTTATAGTAGATGCCAATGGGCTTAAGTGATAGTCAGATCTAAAAACTGGTCACTATGTGGTGCTTTCAACTGCCAGAACTCTTTGCTTGACGCAGGGGAGTATGCAAAGGAATAACGACTTCCCATTTGAGAAAGGAATATTTAAAAATCCAAACCAATATTAGAATATTTGGGAATGACTACCTGCATAAAATAATGTATTTCACATAAATTGTGTTTTAACAAGACATGATTTTTTTTGTGTAAGTTTTGTCTATTTATTTATGTTTTTCTGGAGGTAGAGGACTTTACAGGCTATTTCCCCTCAAAATAATCAAGATGTACATTTTGTTTATCAAGAACATTTCTCGTTAGAGCTATTTTGAGAAAGGAGTAAAAAAAAAGAAGCACGGATGACGATTTCCTGTTCCAGAGAAGATTGAAACCATATTTTAAAATTGAAACCAATAACAACGAATATGTCAGAAATGGTTAGCAATAATAAAAATGTAAGGACAGAAATTCTTACGATTTACCAGTTATGCAAAAGTCATTTAGGAGCTATTTCCAAAAAATTCAAGATATATATTTTATTTGTGATGTGAGTATCTTCAATTTACGCTATAACCATTTTTGATTAAATAAAAATGTTCTAAAAATGTTCCAAATAAGGTTGGAAATCTTCGTACCTCATCCGTTGCAGATTCGCAGTCGGCTTACCCTTCCTAGTGTTTTGACACCCCGTAAGGATTACAAGCGTGTGTCCGTCGGGAGCTAACGGTACGAAACCACATATTGGAGAACCTGGAACGAGTGGTCGGCCCTTAGTCAGTGAGAAAGCGGATGATACGAAATGCAAGTGAAATCTATGATATGACAGGAGATGTTGTAGCAATTGTGGAATGTGTGGCGTGGGAAACCAGAGGACCGGAGAAAATCCACCCACACACCGCTTCGTTCACTACAAATCCAACATGCGGTTGGGACTGAACTTGTGCCACCTAGGTGGGAAGCGAGTGGTTTAACCACTCGACCACCTATCCTTTGAAGATGCTAAACTTAAATATCAAGTCGGGTACATTATGAACTTTTTGTTTTTGAGCTATGGTGCACACACACACACACACACACACACACACACACACACACACAATGTCGGTCTGGGTGGCCTACTGAAACCAGAGAGGCGAGTTCAAACAAGGGATGAGAAGATCCAAAAATACTCTACAACTCAAATCAATGTATTTAATTGAATTTAAACCAGTTATTAAAGGCTTTTGTCTAACTTCTCAGCCATTTTACCTTTTTGAAACGATAAATATTAATCAAGCCATAAAATATCGGCTCATATTTTATGTTTGGTGCGTGAGCTGGTATATAAGTGTGGTTAAAAGCGACAGTACAAGTCAGTAAATTTACTGACATGTAAAAGAACTCCTGCCGGATGAAATTCCGACACACCAGTGACCCTAGCAAAAGATGCAGTCGTGAACAATAACATAAGTTATTTAAACACACACACACTCCAAACTTACTCAGACACAGACACGGGACGTTTCTCTAAAAATTCAGAGGTCCTCTGAACTTGTATTTCTGATTATTTACTGACATCTAATTTTTGGGTGGAATACACTACCTTCTCTACCTATGTAAATACACAATTCTTGGCAGAGAAAGTAAAATGAATCACTAAAGACCTGAATATCCGCGTTGGTATAAGCTGACTGCAAATGATGCAGTCACTTGTATATTAAGAACTAAAAACGTTAGCCGAGCGTTCTCCTTAACCCCAATAAAGCAACGTTGCAGTTAATGCGACAGGCATATTTTACAGGCTCGTACTGCGCATGCCTTGTAGGGGAGTAATCACATTAAGCACGTCACATATCGCTTTTAAATATGGCGGCCCCCTCCCTAATAAAGTGCGGGCGATGATGGCCATAAATTGAAATGTTTGACAAGAGTTTAGCGAATGTATAATGGCGGTGTTTATGTGCTGCCCTCTCCGGGACACCTGGTGTACTTTATGCTTGTAGAACACGTGTGGGCCTCCTGCTTTATGGGCCTACACCCGCAGCTCCATTAACGTCGTCCCTTATGTCGCAGCAGATGAAGATTCGATACATTGTTAGGAGCACATTTCTGAGGTGGGGGACACATCCATTACAGCAGTTACAATCCAATAAACAGTCAAATATATTACTCGTAGAGCTATTGTTTTGGTTTTATCATATGTAATGCCACGAGTGAATTGTCCTAACAGATGAAAACACGAGTTGAATTTGATAAGACGATTCAACGAAATAGATTATTAATAGTTTATAACAATTCGAAGGGAAATTTTATCAGGTTATGATTGCAATACTTGCATTAATTCTAAAATGGTAGACGACGCATTCGACCATGTTTATTTACCGAATTTTTACTTTCTCTAGCCTCGTATGTACAATGTACATAGTGGATAGACAAGATATCGTTTTCCACCCAAAAATTCGATACCGAGATTTCACCGAAAATACATTTTTAGGACCCCTTAAATAAAAAAATCAGAAAAAGATACGTTTGTGTGTGTGTATGTGTGTGTGTGTCTGTAAGTCTGTCTATGGACAGCTTAGCTCAAAAACAAAAAGAAGTTAAATAACAAACTTGGTATTTAAGTTTGATAGCTTCCAAGGATGCGACACGAAGATTTTCAAGAAAATCCCCCATTCCTAACTACCTTTTACATGGAACAATTCTTGAATTTTTTCCCTTAAAATAGCTCCAGTGGTTTTGATTGAAACACCACATATTAAAGCATTTTCCATCACAAATAAAATGTATATTTTGAATTTTCTGGGAATAATTTCTGAAGACCTGTTTATTCTCAATGAATTTTGCTGAATTTTGCATAACTAGTAAACCGTAATCGACAAGACAAAAATTTACTACACAAAAAATGTAGATCCATGTCATATGCATTTTTTTTTCGTGGAGTTTACCATTTTTGAGATATTCCTTTTTATTGATTTCAGTTGTAAAGTACTTATACTTTTCTCAGACAGTTAGTTTTCAAGTTTTTATTTTGTTCTACTCCTGGCCAAGCTAAGAAGCCAATTTCAATGACAATCGCATAACGACAGCTTTTAAAACATTTGATTGGCGGTTTAGCATAGTGTATTCTCTTAGTTCCCTTTTACTTATAAGGAACTAAGTAAGAAGAACATTCTGCTAATGTTTATCTCGATTAGCACTGTGTAGAAAGAAGGATAATCTTTTGTAAGAAGTTTGTTTGTAGAGCAGCTAAAGAAAGTCACGCGAGAGTAACACATCAGACTTTTTTTTCTTCACTGCCTCCTGCATTATGATATGGCCAACCGTGCCTACACCCAATGTACGAATATCGATAGCAAAAGTAGAAATAGAGAACAATTGTCTTATTTCACCTTTTAATAAGTAGTAAATGAAATGGAAGCAAACTTTATTTTATTTTAGGTTATTGCACTCATCTCATACATAAGAAATACAAATGATTATTTTCATTCCTTTTTTTTAACTAAATACATTATAAACTGAATTAATTGAAAGTACAATTTGGGACTGACAGTTACTAAAAGTGAAGGTTGCCTGCATGGATTGTCACCTTTACCAATATCCAAGACAGGAGATTAAACATACGAACGTCAGGTGCGACAAGAGTTCAAAGAAATGAACATCAGCTGTGGTAAGATATATCGACAATATCGATCTAGTCAGGTGACAGCGATTGGTTGAAGTTGCCTAATCCCGACCATTCTATTGGCGCTTTAATAGTGGAGCTGAATTGTCATTTTAATTTTATCGCTGATAGGTGCATTAGGCTTTATGTAAATTCAGGGCAGGGAAAATTCTTTATAGATTCTTTATATATTTAATTACTAAAGCCCTCAGGTCAGTACGCGCTAATATTGGAAACTAATCTCACCTCCTCTCTTTCTACATTTCTGTCACCTCATTGTCATCTACTTCTTTTGCTCTCCCATTTGTATCCCTCCATCTACATCTGCGTCTTCATCTCTATCTGTCCCCTTTCCAGGTAATTATTTTCTCCCATTCTCTAAATTTTCACTTTTTTCTCCCAATGATGTGCTTTTTACCTTTGAAATCTCTTAAATCTCTTGTGCTCTGAAATCTACAACATACTCTAGATATGGGGCGGGTCCTAAGCCTGTGTTATTGCTCTATAAAATTCTGTGCATTAACACTTAACCTGTAAAGCATTGTATTGCTAATCAACAAATGAAGTAAAAAATTAAAATTAAAAAAATACCTTTTTTTCTCCCAATCTATCCCTCAGTTTTATTTTTGTGGACACAAAAATTGAGTCATTCACGGATTCCACGGATCAATCAAAGAGCTTCGTGTATCTCTGTAAAAGATGTGTTCACAATGCACACGAAAGTACTGCGCAAAGGTCTGTGACTGACAGCGCAATGGTTTACTTATGAGTACTGAAAAGATGACGTTACGGTGGCCGAGAGGTTAAGAAGGCATGCTTTCACTCATAAATTTCTAGGTTTAAATTTCGCGCTACTTGTCACTTTTTATGTTCGTTAACTTTATGACTGGATATGTAGAACAAAATTTTGCATGAATATAACTTTGAACTTTAAAAGTTATGTGCTATATTTGCTCACAAAAACATAATTCTACTAACATTCGTATTAAATAACTAAACATATACGTGGAAATAAACTATTATCTTCTGAAACTAAAACACAAAAGATAAAGATAATTAATATCGGGTGTATGAGCATCCTCAATCTTCGGGGCATCCCTACTTTGACCAGTACACGTTTTGCCATTGCCAAACGGGGTAGATTCATCGACAGGAAACTCACTATTCGTGCATAATGCGTTTGTGCACCATTCTGGGCACGTTCTTTCGTGAGCAACATATTGCTGTTCGGTAGAATAAACCCTTAAAGAAACATAATTATAACTATCATATTATTAGCTTTACCGAATGTGTGTATGAAATAAGTATAGCTATATATTGATTCAACATCATTAAAAAGGAGGGAAAAATTGCTACGTGAGCCAAGGAACCTCACCTACGTTTTGCCACAGCGATATAGTGAACACACATGGAAAGTGGCAGGTTTAGTAATGCCGGAAAACACAAACTGAATCATGATTTGTGTCGTTCATATTTCTGGTTAATATTGATAGTTTGATGTTTAAGAAGTTTCAGTTATGTATTTGATTATAGTCCCATGGGTTAGTAGTATTAACATTTGGAATTTGTAATAACTTGTTGCTGCCGCTATACAGCTACATCGTGGCGGTGTGCCGTGTTTGGCTTAGATGAATTTGATGTCCAGAAATGGCTCAGTTACACTTAGTGCTATTCTGACAACCAGTAAAGGTGATTTTCATGATGTGTTGAAAAGTATTAAAATTAGATACATAAGAGAAGAAGGCAGTTTGTCAGTTGTCTGTTTTGTGTCACTATCATCTACTTTTTAGACTAATATAGGTAGCTTTCTCACACTTATTTTTAAAGTAGGTAATACATCTGTTAAGTTTGGAAAATCCACAGTATGTAGGATACCTTGTTGAAATTGTACCACACACACACACATGTATATATATATATATATATATATATATATATTAGTCGCAAAACTTAAAGGCATATGAACACTGACAATGCTCGCGCGGAATGCTGATTCCAAACGTAGTGGACGTGTGCGTGAGAGCACGCCAGTCATGGTGCCGTCCATGGTTCCTTTAGTTAAATACATTAAACACCCTTAAAATATTAAAATCTTACCTTGATGGTGTTTATCCATAGCAGACATTACATTATTAGAACAGCAAGTAGTTTTCATCTTCTTCGAAAACACTTAATTCGAAGTAATCACTTTCATCCCTTAGGTTAATGATAATAGACTCCATACTCAGTCCCTGACAATTTCTTTGTTGACATCTTCCTCCTGATTCGTGAAATCCAACCGTCTTCAGTTAAGTTTTTCTATATCCCTAATTTGAACTTAGTTGTATCGTCGACTGAGAATGAATCACTTGTCCCAGCTTCGATGGACAGGTTCGATCACAAAGAGAAATATAATAATTTCATTTGTATATTAACAGATTTCAGCCGTTCTCTTTAATAATGAAATAATGCACCTCTACAGTTAACCAAGTGAACTTTAACTCATGCCTTTTCCAACTGCGTGGTTTGTGTGTCATACTGCACTGTCTGTTTATGTTTGAGATAAACGTTTTGGGAAAGAATTTGCTGTTATTTTTCAGCTATCTACGTTATAATGAATGTTGAGTGACGATAAAAGGTGCATGGCGTTCTAAGCATCGTAGAGACAGGTTTTTTGTGCGGCCGTGAGTATAACATAAAATTCTGTCTAATTATATCATTGGCGTCTATAATTTACCAATAAATAATGAAGATAATATTCCCAGTCCTGACAGGTAAGATGCCGGTACCAGAAGTGGTAGCGCTGGGCAGAAGGGTAAGCATATGATTCGTTGGACATATCGGTACGGCCAACCTTCATATGCCTTTAACCTTCATATGCTATTTTTGCTGTGTTCCAAATTTCACACTTATATGGTTATTTAAATAAAACATTTGCACAGGAAACAGTTATAACATTATTTACATCCAAAACTGAAGTTTTACAGTCAATAAGATTACAAATGGATCTATGATTTCACATTTTTACACTAACCCCCAATTATTGCTTTCTGTACCCTTCAAAACTGTTGTTTTTTTAAAAATTTAATGATGCATTTATCAAAGTTAAGAGCACTATATTACCTTCTTTGAGAGAGACAGTAAAATAATTGAAATAAATTAGCAAAATATTGCATTATGTGGGCCATTTTGAATATAGAAAACGTTGAAAAAGGTTAAAGAGAAAACAAGGTTATAAGTTTGGTGTAGATACCTATTAATAAGCATGCACTTGCCCATTTATAGCATTAGTTAAATGGTTCAAACGTGGAAAAATATTTAGTTACATTTTAGAAACCATGTTATTTTGTTATGAAAAAATTGAATTTTTTACAACTTCACATATTTACCTAAATGAAAAATAAAATATGGTTAAATAAAGAAGACAAAAAAAAACCAGAATGTCACAGACTGAAATAAAATAACAAATATTTCAATGCAGTAGCACTCAATATGTAATATCGGAACCTTGCAGTATACACGTAATGAAGGAATATAATAATATTTCGATAATAATTTTGACTTATTTATGGATTATATGTTGAAAATATTTCATCTTCATAGATAATAGGTATTACTTAATGAGTATATCATAAAGCTTCTCTGTTGTTTGATCTAATAACACGATGGGAGATAATAGTAATTTAATTCTCAGCTATCTGTTTTATAGACGACCTAACTTTCGTATTGAAAAAATCTGACGTGTTCCATTTACAAGACTTTCTCTGCATCTCTGTAACAAATTATTGTTAAAAAGCTGATTCTTCTATCTACTTCATGCTAATCGAGATAAACATTAGCAGAAATAGTCTTATTACTTAGTTCCTTGTAAGTAGAAGGTAAATAGGGGAATACACTAGGCTAAGCCGAGAGTCAAATATTTTAAAATGTATTTGCTATGGGATTACAACACATTTCTTTGTGTGGCCAGGAGTTAATGAATTGTTACATGGTAAAAGTTTGCTTTCTAAAGCTGAAACCAATAACAATGAATATCTTGAAAACGGTCAACTTCATGATAAATATGCATAAGAAATAAATTCTCTTTTACGGAGATCTACATTTTTTGTGTAGGAAGTTTTTGTCTATATGTTACGGTTTACCGATTATGCACAATTCAGAAAAAAATATTCAGAATAAAGATATTTTCTGAGGCTATTCCCAGTAAATTCAAGATATACGTGTTATTTGTCATGTAAGTAACTTAAATACTCGTATAAGAGATTTTAATCTAAATCTTTAGAGCCATTTTAGAGAAAAAACTAACATTTTCGAACTTTTTCCTATGTAAAGGTTAGTTGGGGGTGTATTTTATTGGAAATCTTCGTGACCTTAAACATCAAGTTTGGCGTTTAACGGACCTTTCGTTTTTGAGTTATGCTGTGCACAGACATAGCATAGCCCAAAAACGAAAAGTTGACTAAAACACCAAAACTGGTATTTAAGTTCAGTATCTTTCAGGATGCGACACGAAAATTTTTAAATAAATCCTCCACAACAAACTACCTTTTACATGGAATATTTTTCAAAATGTTTGATTTCCTCACATTTGGCTCTAACAAGTTTTATTAAAATGTCATATGTTTAGGATATTTTCATTATAAACATAATGTATGTCTTGAATTTTCTAGGAATACTTCTGAAAATCTCTTCATTTTGGATGATTTTGTATAACTTATGTATAATTGGTAAACCGTAAGAGATAGGCTAAAACTTAAATGCACAACTCATTAAAACACACAATTTATGTCATATACATTTTTGTTGTAGAGTTAGCCGTTTTCAAGATATTTCGAGTTACTGACTTCAGCTTTAAGGTACTTAAACTTGTCCCATACGGGAGAATTTTTCTTTTCGCTATTCTTTTGTTTGTTCCTAGGAAGTAAACAGAACTAAATTTCAATTACTTCACTTAGCGACCAGCTTTTAAAAGATTTGATTATCGCTTTAGCCTGTGTATTCCCTTATTTCGCTTCACAAAGAAGCAAGTAATAAGACCAATGATTAGATATGGATAAAATAGTACTCTTTTGTAGGAAAAATTGTTTGTGGAACAGCTTGAGAAAGTCATGTGAACGGAACGCATCAGAATTTTTTATTTACCTATTGTTATAAGAATCCAAAAAGAAAGGCGTTTTAGAAAAAAGGTCAGTATGGATGAATATGGTGTCTGTCCCTGTGTATTTGTGCGAGTGTGTTCGCATGCGCTGCCTTTGCGTGAGGACAAAAATAAAAAGTATGTTAACTACCAAACTTGGTATTTAAGTTTAGTATCTCATAAGGATGCGACAAGAAGATTTTAGAGAAAATCTCCTACCTCAAACTACACTTTATATGGAATATTTTTAGAATACTACAATTTTCTCTACGATTTTCTCTAAGGTCCTGTTTATTCCGCATTATTTTTCCATATCTGATAAATCGTAAGAAAAAAATTTGATGTGTGCCATTCACATGACTTTCTCTACATCTCTGCAACAATTTACTTCATGCTAATCGAGAAAAAAAATAGCAGAAACAGTCTCATTACTTACTTCCTTGTAAGTAGAGGTGAAATAAGGCAGTACCATAGGTTAAAGTGACAGTCAAAAACTGGTTGCAATGTGATTGAAGTTCCATTGTTTGTATGGATAGGAGTTAGCAAATTCCTGTATGAGAAAAGTATAAGCTTTTCAAAGCTGAAACCAAAAAAACAAGGAATATCTAAAAAACAAACAACTTCACGAAAAAATGTATATGATATAAATTGTGTGCTTTAATGTGCTTTACATTTTTGTGTGGTAAGTTTTTATCATCTCTTACGGTTTAGCATTTAGGCAAAATTCCGTAAAATTCATCCGCAATAAAGTAGTCTTCAGAGCTATTGCCAGAAATTTCAAGATATACATTTCATTTTCAGGTAAATATCTTTAATATATGATATTTTAATCAAAATCGCTACAGCCGTTTTTGAGAAAATCAATTTTTTTTAAAAAAGTTCCATGTAAAGGGTAGTTGCTGGTGGATGGATTTTCTTGAAAACCTTCGTGTTACATCCTTGCAAGATACCAAACTTAAATACCAAGTTTGGTATTTCACGGTCTTTTCGTTTTTGAGCTATGCTGTCCAAAGACAAACACACACGCACACACATGCAGAATTTTTTCCAGATTTTTTTTTTTCTGGATTCAGGGGGACCCAAAACATCTTTTCCGGTGAAATCTCGGTATCGAATTTTTGGGTGTATAACAATACAATTGAGGCTGATTTATGAATTCACCACCGAAACCTCCCTAATAAAAATCTGCTATTACCTTCTATTTAAGTCTACTGTACACTTCTACACGAACTGCGAGAGCAGAAAAAGTCATAGCAATGAAGTTCTATATAACCTGTGCGCTCTTCTCCGTTATTATATGTGTTTATTTTCCCAAAGATGCTGAGTCAGAAGGCGTAATGTTGAGTTTATAGGTCATAAAGAATGTTGTATCAGAACTGAATTCGAAAGCTTTCTGCAAAGCAATGACCCTGTACGACCTAGACCACTTAGCAGCTAAGTGAAGTTTTGATGTGTGAAAACGTGGAAGCAAAATGGCTAGTCTATACTGACAGGCGTTGTTCATTTCACGGCGCACATCGGCTATTAAATTATATGGTTTTTATGTGAGACGAAGAGAAAAAACAAATACATATTAAGGTACCATTTATCATAATATCTGTATCTATATCCCTAATAAACTGTACCTTAACGCTTTTGAATAATATTCATTTATGTGATTTCGTTATGTACTTCCTTAATGTTTGTTTAGAAACGCCTGCAGCTCTCAGTGAAATATATATTATTAAAAACAAAGAACATCTATGTATGCCTATTTTCAAATCTCACACAATTTTCAGAATGTTTTCATCATGACGAGCATCTTTTTACAAAAAAAAGTTCTATAAAGCACCATCTAATTGCATCTAATAAATTTATAATATTTTTACTTTTATTGCACACAAAAATTTTATACAAACATTTCACCGTAAATATATGTTTTGAGACCCCCTGATTCCAAAATGCATTTTAGAAACATGTCAGTGTGTCTATGAGCAGCATAGCTTAAAATCAAAAAGTTGACTGAATACAAAATTTAATATTTCAGTTGAGCATCTTCCAAGGATGCGACACACTTGATTATCAAGAAAATTCCCCAACTCAACCACCCTTTAATGAAATATGTTTCAAAATGTTTTATTTTCTCAAAAATGTTTGTAACGATTTTAATAATATATTAAATATAAGATTTAAAATATCTTATGTTTAACATATCTTTATGACAAACGATAATGTATATCTTGAATTTTCAGGGAATATTCTCTGAAGATCTCTTATGCTGGATGACCTTTATATAACTGGCAAACCATAAGAGGCAGTCAAAAAGTAACTACACAAAAGTGTAGATCTCATTAAAACACACAATTGATGTTATATACATTGTTTCGTTGTTAACGGTTTCCGAGATATTCCGGATTAATGGTTTCAATTCTAAGCCACATAAAGGTTTCTCAAACGGGAAGACATCTTTATTCTCGTTTCTCATTTGTTTACTCCTAGCAAGCAAAGAGAATGGAATTTCAATTGTTTCATATAGCGACCCGCTTTTAAAGGAATCGACTATTGCTTTAGCCTATGTATTCCCTTATTTCTCTTCTACTTACAAGGAAGCTGGTAATAAGACTAATTCTGTTTTTCTTGATTAGCGTGATGTAAATAAAAGAGTATTCATTTAATTAAAGGTTTGCTTTGAAGCACAGCTAGAGAATAGAAAACGTCAGATTTTTAAAAATATGTACAATGCCCTTGTACTTGGATAGCAACTAATTGTGATTGGAAAATAAAATGCTTGTGAAGCGGGCCTAGATTTTACTTGAGAGTTCCATGCAGCAGAGAATAGTGTTACTCCATAGAATATGCATGTAAAATAAGTTAAACATCATGGATATATTTTCATTTCGATTAATTTCATATACATGTGGATGACCACGAGTTTTCAATTAACACAAGTAAACCAAAATATATTCAATTCTTTCTAACGCTACGCTATGCAACTTCAGAATATGTGATAGCAACGTTAAAATATTTTAATAGTCTCATTACACTCAAGTATTAGTTTCTTTACTTTGTAATTTTGTAATCAGTTTCGTTTGTAAAACATGATAAATAACTATATAAAAAAACAAAACAGCAACATTAGAAATCAGTGAATTGAAATGTTTAATTAACGACTGAGAAAATTGTTTTTCTCGTTGGCGCCAGAGCTATTTTGTTTCCAAGATGTTAACTTGGTGGCCTGGCAATGCAGAATCAACGAATTTAACAGCTTCACAATTATTTTATTGTACTTATTAAGGATTTTGTAGTATGTGAAAACTGTATAGGTTTCATGTGATTAGTACACAATAGCGGGATAAAAAAAGACCACACCAAGTAGTGTCTCATAGAGGTTCGATCTCAAGTGACCGCATGTGGGAATTATGGTGGACAAAGCGGCGCAGGGATGGGTTTTCTCCAGGTTCTCCTGTATGACTTGCCATTGCATTTCACCGGTGCACATCATCATTTCATCTTTCATCATGTTCATCGCCTACGGTGCCATATGTATTAAAAGCGGACGTTAAGCTATAGATATTTAAAAAACTATATTTAAAAAAATGCATACAAATGTAAAAATTTCACCTACTGAAATTGTACAAAACATTCCCAACTGTTGTGAAAGATAATTGTTACAGAGTCCAAGGGTACAGAACTTCTAAGATTTAAAAAGCTGTAGGAAAGAGGTTATGAAAGACATTCCACCAATGTTTCACGTTCGTTTCATTATCAAGTGTGGTCCGCTGCGTGGCCGAGCGGTCAAACCACTCGTCTCTCACAAAGATCGATCCCAAGTGACTTGTGGCGGACAAATCTGTTGCAGGGGCGAGTTTTCTTGGTTCTCCTGTTCCCCCCACCATCGCATTTCACCGGTGCTCCATCTTCATTCCACGTATTATCAGTGCCATCGCCTGCGGAGCAGATGTTAAACACTATAAGAAAAAAATGATCAAGTGATTTTTCATCCATTATTTAGGAAAAGCCGGGTGTGCATGAAATTACAGTTACGATAAATACTTAAAGATAATTCAAAATCCTCTCGGGCTTCTAGCCAGAAGCCCGAGAAGATTTTGAATTAATACGTCGCCAGGAAAGCTTCAGTTCTTATTTTAACTTAAAGATAATTTTACAATAATTTAACAAAGTAAATGTAATAATTTATCATTTAATTTTAAAAGCTACCCAAACAATCTCGGCAGCCAACTAATATATATAAGAGATATTAATATCATCTCTAGAAGCCTACCTTTCTGGACCAAAGATCTTTTTTTTACGTTATTGTTGCCAGAGTAGCACTTATACTTTATAGGCCATAGTTAACAAAAATATTAAATACATTAAAATTTGAGTTTGACCATGTTGGCTCCTCTAACATTAACAGAAATAGTTATTAATACAGAAATGATAATATAACTTAACAAATATATGATACAATTGAATGTACGTATATAGTAATAACAATAAAACGTTTAAAAAAATGAAAGTACATGATTATGAAGATTATGAATAATTATTAGCAGGAGTCTTCTGTGACACTTGTTAAGAAATGTTGTGGTAACTTTCTTTCCAGCCTTTTGTGTGGACTTTTGATGTACAAGTTAAATGCTTAAGCACCAGTAACGTTCCTAAATTTGTTGAAGAATGTCTTCGAGAGATTTTTACTTTCTCTATACGCACTATGTACATAGTGTATAGAGAAAGTATTGCACTCCACCAAAAATTCGATACCGAGATTTCACCGGAAATATGTGTTTTAGGGTCCCCAATATCCAAAAAAATAATTTTTACAAAAGGTCCGTGTACCTGTGAACACGATAACTCAAAAACGAAAAGTCGGTAAAATAACAAACTTGGTATTCAAGTTAAGTATTTTCCAGGGATGCGACACGAAGATTTTGAGAAAAATCCCCATACCTCAAACTACCCTTTACTTGGAACTTTTTTTTTGAAAATTTTGATTTTCTCAAAAATGGCTCTAACGATTTTGATTGAAATATCGTATATTAAAGATATTTACCTGACAAATAAAATGAATATTTTGAATTTTCTGGGAATAGCCTCTGAAGACTACTTTATTCTGGATGAATTTTGCGTAACTACTAAACCGTAAAAGATGGACAAAAACTTAACCACAAAAAATGTAGAGCACGTTTAAACACACAATTTATGTTACATACATTGTTTTCGTGGATTTGATCGTTTTTGAGATATTCCGTTTTCTAGGTTTCAGCTTTGGAAAACTTATATTTTTCTCATACAGGAATTTGTCAACTCCTGTCCATACAAACAAAAGAACATCAGTCACAAGGCAACCAGCTTTTGGCTTTCACTTTAACCTATGGTACTCCCTTATTTCGCTCCTACTTACAATAAAGCAAGAAAAGACTATTTCCGCTAATTTTTCTCGATTAGCATGAAATAGATAAAAGATAAGCTTATTAACAATAATTTGTTACAGAAATATAGAGAAAGTCGTGTGAATGGAACACATCAGATATTTCATATACTATTCTATTGGAAGGATGTTACATGGTTACTATACTGACTGCATATATCCAAGGTCGCGGTTCTAACCAGGCGGAGGACGATGGATTTTTCGGGCGTAAAAATCCTTAGCATAGCTTCCTTCGGAAGGAAAGTAAAGCCGTTGGTCCCGTGTAGATTTACGGCATGTAAAAGAACCTGATAGAGAGGCCTCTGAGCAAAATTAAGCGGTCTTTCACGCCCAGTTTAGAATGGGACGTTGAGAACCGTAGTAGTTAAAGAGCGTCCATAAATAACACGCTATTTACATTTTTGCTATGTTCGTGTTGAAGCTGAGTATTGCTTACAAACCAGGGTGCATTTGTAGCTCTGCGGAGAAACTTATTTTGTACAATTTGTAGTTTATGAATATTAGTTTTATTTGTTATGGATCATATAGGAGCTGCATAAGTGAGAAGAGGTTGAATTAAAGATTTGTTAAGAAGCCAATCTTGCCACGCTCGCTACGGTGTCTCGCTTTGGTGCTTCGTGGGCAGGGGATGGTGGGTTTGAGTTCCGCCTTGGGCATGGGTGTTATATGCTTGTGCAGTGTGTATGTGTTTGTGTAAAAGGAACAGTAAAACCAATAATCATACAGGGGGGGAATGTAAATAGGGGATACAGCGCCGGAGTCCTGACCAGACTCCGGTACTGTTAAACATTTTGGAGCGTTTATTAATTAATGGATGAAGTTTGATGACCCTTGAGTTAGCAATGTTGTGATGCGTGTAATGTGATCATTCTACGTCATTTTTGTGTCCAGTAGAACGTCAAGATATTTAACTGAGGTTTGAGATGGCAACCAGGATAGCTGAAAGATCATAAAACCATTATTGTCCAAAAAAGATAAAAAGAAAAGAAAAAATCTGATGTGTTCCATTCATTTCTCTACATCTTTGCAACAAATTATTGGTAAAAAGCTTGTGCTCCTATTTACTTCATGATAATGAAGAAAAAATTAGCAGAAATACTCTTATTACTTGGTTCCTTGTAAATAGAAACGAAATAAGGAAGTACCATAGGTTAAAGTGATAGTCAAAAGCTGATTGCTATGTGACTGAATATGCATAGGAGTTGACAAATTCCTGTATGAGAAAAGTATAAGTTTTTCAAGGCTGAAACCAACAACAAGGAATATCTAAAAAAGATCAACTCTACGAAAAAAATGTATATGACATAAATTGTGTGTTTTGATGTGCTCTATAATTTTTGTGTAGTAAGCTTTTGTCTATCTCTTACGGTTTACCAGTTATACGCAATTCTGTAAAATTCATCCAGAATAAAGTAGTCTTCAAAAGCTATTCCCAGAAAATTCAAGATATACATATTATTTGTCAGGTATATATCTTTTATATACGGTATTTTAATCAAAACTGTTAGAGCCATTTTTAAGAAAATCAAAATTTTCGAACATTTCTCCATGTGAAGGGTAGTTTGGGGTGGGTGAGATTTTCTTGAAAAACTTCGTGTCGCATCCTTGGAAGATACTGAACTTAAATACCAAATTTGGTATTTAACGGTCTTTCCGTTTTTGAGCTATGCTGCCCACAGACACATGCACACACACATACACATGGACACACACAGACAGACACACACCTGAACATTTTTCTAAAAAATGCTTGTTTTGTATTCAGGGTGTCTTAAAACATGTATTTCCGGTGAAATCTCTGTATCGAATTGTTGGGTGCATTACAATAACTTCTCTATACATTATGTACATACTACGCATAGAGAAAGTAAAAACTGTAAATTTTACACAAGTAAAATTTTAATTCAATGGTATCATTAGGACTATAATGCAGATAAAGTTGGGGGAGGGCCACTTCCGTTAGACGCACACCTCGAAGAGAGAACGGGGCTGGTCAATAAAGTATGGGAAGCCCAAAGCCTGGCACATCATTAACAGAAGGCCGTGTTTTTGTAGTCCGAGTGGAATATTTCAGGATTGTCGCCGCCGCTGTTCCTTTGTTTTTTCTTTAGTGTCGCCACGCCGCGCCGCCATTTCCCGCTCTATCTTTCACAATGGCCTGATCAGATCTTTGGATCTCCCAACTAAGAAGGAGAAAAAAAAAAAAAAAGACATGAACGGCACATTAAGGCCTACTTTAACTGCCTTTTTTATTTTTTTTTTAACAACAGATTTAATAATCGCTGCCAACATCAGAAAGGAACCACCCTTTCACATCCTCGACCGATTGTCTGAGGTAGAGGAAATACTACATTCATCTCAAAATCTCAACTTTGACGTTTCACAGGAAGTAATCGTTTTGAGGTCCCAAGCAAACGAAACAACTCCGATGTGTTGTATTTACATAGCTTTCTCTATTCTTATACAAATACTTCTTATAAAGGCGTATCCTATATCTCAGCTTGCTCCGCTTCTTGCATCTGATAACAGGAAGATATGCTTATGGAGATGTAGATATTTACATGATTTGTTAGGAAAATGGTAGATCTGTCCGTGAATGTGTGTTATTCCGAAGGGAGTTCCACATAGCAACCACCATGGTCTTATTGTGCAATGGAGTATCTCATTAGGAGAGGATGACATAAGAGTATTACCAAAAACTAACCGCGAGAAAACAGCCACCGTTGAGGATCCCTAGCATAGTCCAAGCAGTTCATCTCAACGTGGGAAGAGCTAGGAGTCCATACCTCAGGTTTAACCGAGTTTCCTGTGTCCTGTGTCCTACAGACGAGCTGTATTTCAAAAGCGCATTCACCGCTATGGAAGGGCGTCACTCACCGACACTTACAACCCTGAAAGAAACCGTAGGAAAAAAAGATAAAATTATTTTTAAATAGTGTTTAACCCCCGTTTTTATCCCACAGTCACCTCAGGCGATGTCACAGATGTACATGGAATGAAAATGGAGCACCTGTGGAATGCGATGGCGGGGTAAACCGGAGATCCCAGAGGAAACCCATCCCTGAGCCGCTTTTCCCACCTTAAATCCCACATGCGGTCTCCTGGAATTGAGCCCGTGACGTCTTGGCGAAAGGCGAGTGATCTAACCACTAACACTGAAAAACGTGTGGGTCAGGGAGGTTGGCCACGAGAATTTAACCCTCGACCTTCCGAATGTCAGACACCGGCTTCAAACCCAGGGAAGGGCTTGGGGAATATTCGGGCGTAAAAAAGTCTTAGCATATCTTCCTTCGGAAGGAAAATAAAGCCGTTGGTTCCGTGACCTATATTTACTGTAAATAAACCTCAATCCAGATAAACAGGACTTTGTGCAAAATTGAGCGGCCTAGCACACCAAACTTAGGATGGAACGCTGAGAACCACAGTAGTTAATGGGCGGCCATAAATAAACCTCCATTTCATTTTCCAGACGAAACGCCTGTACTAACTGGCTAGGTGTAATACTAAAGGCGCTCAATAACTCCTTAGAAAATGCAAGAAATTACACTCGTTGCATCGAAAAATATTTTGTATTTAGTAACGGTCGTCTCTAACCAGAAACCGTTAAAAAGTTCCTGCTATATCCATCACGTGGTTTCGTTGCCGTAGGCAATTGAACCAACATCTTGTGCTTATTTAGAAAGATGGAGAAAAAAAAAAAAGAGTTTCGTGAGGTGATTAAACACTTCTATTGAAAAATCTTATTACCGAAACAGATTAAAACCAAGTTGGATGAAGTTTATGACACTTCTGCTTCTGTGTTTGCAACAATTCACAATTGGATTAATGAATTTAAACGTGGCCGTACATCCACAAATGATGAACATCGTTTTCCACGTCCAGGAGAACTGACTTCCTTCGAAATGATTGACAAAACCCAGAATGTGGTTTTGAACGATTGACAATTCAAATTTCGCGAAATAGTAGACGCCACAGGCATATCAATTTTGCAACAAAATTAGATCTGACAAAAGTCTCGGCAAGATGAGTGCCGGTGATCGA
The DNA here is from genome assembly GCA_030762935.1 of Hymenopus coronatus. NCBI lineage: Eukaryota > Metazoa > Arthropoda > Insecta > Mantodea > Hymenopodidae > Hymenopus > Hymenopus coronatus. The sequence continues at coordinate 115,886,942 of CM060890.1, forward strand.
TTCGGAAGCTGGTTTAGCACTTTTCCGTCGCAAACCTTAGAGTTTCTGCGTCGATACGTAACTGTGGATGAAACATGGATACACGACTACAGTGCAGTTGAAACAGTGGCTTTTTAAAGGCGAACGGCTCCGAAAAAGGCAAAGATGGTGAAATCTGCAGACAAGGTGATGGCCTCGATTTTTTGGGATCCACCAGTATCATCTATATGTATTACTTGTAGAAAGGAACAACGATACATGGAGAATATTATTTCACCAGTTGAACGGAGAAATCCAGAAAAAAAACGCCTTTAACTGGCAAAGACAAATAGTCTCGTCCATCAAGATAATTAAAGGGTGTACACCTGCGCGGTTTTGATTGCAAAAATTGTAGAATTAAAGTTCGAATTGCTCAACATCCACCGTATTCACCAGATTTGGCTCTCAATGACTTTTTTATTGCCAAACTGAAAAAGTAGCAGGGCACATCTAACGAAGAGGTGACCTCCGAAACATATGCTTATTTTGAGGACCTTCCGATATCCTGCATTTTGGAAGCCTTAAAACAGTTGAAGAAACACGGGGGAAAGTGAATCGAATTAAAAGGAAATCAGTTTGGTAAATTTTCTAAATTTGAAAAATATAGAAACATTATGTTGACAAAGGGCTTATTGAACGACCCTGGTATTACACTAATCAGTCCAATGTTACACTGATTTCTGAAATGGACGTGTGGTATGAATATATTTGTATGAGCGGCTCTAGGAGAGATGGCACATAACTGATTCCAGAGATGCTTGTAGTAATCTTTGAGGTTTTGTCTACACCGGGATAGTGGGAGTTCCATGTATTCTACAGTGTTTTATTTCTTAGAGTCCATTTTTGCTAGAAAGCCAAATGTCCAGGTGTCCTCGGGCCCAACTGTAAAATAAGAGAAAAAAATCTGATGTGTTCCATTCACATGACTTTTTCTACATCTCTGCAACAAATTAGTGTTAAAAAGCTTATGCTTCTATTTACTTCATGCTAATAGAGAAAAAATTAGCAAAAATAGTCTAATTACTTGCATCCATGCAAGTAGAAGCAAAAAAAGGGAGTACCATAGGTTAAAGTGACAGTCTAGTGACTGAAGTTCCTTTGTTTGTATGGACTTGAGTTGGTAAATCCCTGTATGAGAAAAGTATAAGTTTTTAAAGCGGAAACCAGTAACAAGAAATATATAAAAAATGATCAACTTCACGAAAAAAATATGTATGACATAAATTGTGTTTTATCGTGATCTACGTTTTTGTGGAGTAAGATTTTGTCTATCTCTTACGGTTTACCAATTATGCAAAATTCAATAAAAATCATCCAGAATAAAGAGGTTTTAGAGGCTGTTCCCAGAAAATTCAAGAAATGCATTTTATTTGGCATAACAATATCTTAAATATAGGAGGTTGTAATCAAAATCGTTAGAACCATTTTTGAGAAAATCATAATTTTCGAAATCTTTCCCATGTAAAGGGTAGTTTAGGGTGGCGGGATTTTCTTGAAGGCCTATTGTCACATCCTAGGAGCTTTTGAGCTATGCTGTCCATAGACCATAGACACACTCGCACATACACTCACACGGACCTTTTTCCAGAAACGCTTTTTTTGGATTCATGGGGAACCAAAATATGTATTTGCGGTGAAATCTCCGTATTGAATTTTTGAGTGCAATAAAATGTCTTCTCTATACACTATGTACATAGTACGTGTAGAGAAAGTAATTATGGTGAGTAAAGGGCTTATGGTGCAGTAAAAGTGCTGAGAAGTGAAGGTGAAGATTTAAATTTATAATAAGAATACTTCAAATTTGGTAATTTATTGCTTTGACAAAATAAAATAGGTTGTTATATAAAGTAAAATTCTTTAAACACTCATAACTACGAAGTGGAGTGAAATAGTTTTTAGTGACTCTTATGAGATTCATGAATAAATAATAGATAAAATAATTTTTATTTTTAATTATATTATAAAGTAGTTTAGAGTTTTAAATTTCTTAAAATCATATAATTATTATTCTTCTAAGTGTAATTAGCAATATGATGAATTATTTACATACAAATGGAAATAAAATAGCGCGTAATCCTTTACAAAAGGGATTCGCTTAGAAAATTGTTAGTGAAATTAGGTTTCTTCTTTCGCACGTTAAATAAGAGGCGAGTATTTTTCTTTAGCCAGAATGATTCCCTATCCCCCACAGAGTCTGGAAGTATGTGAGAGCGAATGTGTGTGTGTTGGAGGAAAATAATACGATTTAAACCCAATGTAAAAGAGCCTACAGACAACGCGTTGTTTCAAGTGCAAAGCCCCGGGTATGACCTTAGATGTTAAAGGGAGCTATATAAATGAAACAATAAATAAATAAAAAAGGATTGTGGCATGAAGATATCGGTACTTCTGCAGATTAAATTATTTCAGGCAGGAAGGGTATCATATAGTTTACTTACATGAATCTTAAATGCTCATGATGTAAGTAAAGGTTGGAATGACGGTAATTGTTCTTGCTGGCTTCTAGCCCCTGGATTTATGATCTTGCATACAGGTGGAAGCCAGGATTGGATTGAGGGCTGCTTATATTTGTCTTCTAAAAATATTCGGGAATCCTTGATTGATTCACATCACGAGATGAATGCTGAAATATTTGGATTAGGTCAACAACTCACTTTTGAAAATCATTCTTCATAAGAGTGTTATTGTGTTAGATAATGCTAGTTATCATTCCCAGCTAAAATCAAAATTCCCACCATGTCCAGCAGAAAAGACAAAATGATCAGATTCATGGAAGAGCAAAAAAAAAAAAAAATGTAAATAGCGTGTTATTTATGGACGCTCTTTAACTGCTGTGGTTCTCAGCGTCCCATTCTATACTGGGCGTGAAAGACCGCTTAATTTTGCTCAGAGGCCTCTCTATCAGGCTTGAGGTTCTTTTACGTGCCGTAAATCTACGACACGGCACCCACGGCTTTCCTTCCCTTCCGAAGGAAGCCATGCTAAGGATTTTTACACCCGAAAAAATCCATCCTCCTCCGCCGGGTTTGAACCCGCGACCTTGGGTATATGAAGTCAGCATGGTAACCATTACACCACGGAGGGCGACATGGAAGAGCGACAATGTGTGCAAAGTGTTGAGAGAATGTAGATAAGATGTGTTAAATTGCAACTGTTTCACACGACAATGCTCTTGTTTGTGACACATGTGACTGAAAATGACAGTGACAGCGAGGAAGGCGAAGACACAGCGTAATAGCTTCTGAAGACCTGCTTATTCTGGATGAATTTTGCTTAATTTGGCATAACTAGTAAACCGTAAGAGATAGACAAAAACTTACTGTACCAAAAAATTAGGTCTTGTGAAAATACACAAGTTCTGTCATATACATTTTTCTCGTAGAGCTTACCGTTTTCAAGGTATTCTTTGTTATTAGTTTCAGTTGTGAAGTACTTATACTTTTCCTAGACGGGAGTGTCCGTTTTTCTTTTGTTCTACTCCTGGCCAAGAAAAGAAGCGATTTGTGATGACAAACGCATAACGACAGCTTTTAAAACATTTGACTATTCGTTTATTCCCTTATTTTCTTCCTATTTATACGGAACTAAATAATAAGAACATTGTGCTAATGAGTACCTCGATTAGCAAGGTGCAGAAAGAAAAGTTATCTTATGTAAGCAGTTTGTAGAACAGCTAGAGAAAGTCATGTGAGTGTAACACATAAGATGTTTTGGATAGATATTTGAACGTAAAAAGAAGGGTTATTTCTGAGGCTTGAGTTCCAAACCTAGATGACAAAGCAGGCTATAAACATGGAGACAAAGGAAGACCGCTAAAGGCTACAGTAGCGTGGATCATTGCCAAATTTGCCAATAGATGCCACTAGATAAGGTCCTAGGGACCGTTTTCTTCCTTTTACTTATTCAAAAGCCGCATGAAAGATTAACTGAGATAAGACGAGTGACTGGCTTTTCTTTATTTGAGCTTCAGTTGAAGTGTAGTAAAAAGCTTGTATTTCCACAATCAGATAATGCGTTTGTGTTTGAGCCAAAGTTAGAATGGATTTATGTTACAGGTCCACACCACTACATAGCAGGTTATTCGAGATGACTCCATTATTTTTGTGTAAGAAAAAACTGTAACATACACTAGAGCATCACTCAAGAACGCGAGGCAAAGATTCTTTTTACTTGGTCCTCCAGTAACTAGGTGATGAAAAAGTCTTTACGTGTGTAGTTCCAGGGTCTTCTCTTTCTAATACCATTACAAATCCAATCAATCCCCATAGACAAGCCTAATTTTATATAAAAATATAAAAAGGCTTATGTGTTCCATTCAGATGACCTTCTCTACATCCCTGAATAAAATATTACCAAAAAGCTTATGCTTCTATTTACTTCATACTAATCGAGAAAAAAATAGAAGCAATACTCTTATTACTGTTTCCTTGCAAGCAGAATTGAAATAATGGAATACCATAGGCTAAAGTGATAGTCAAAAGCTGGTTGCTATGTGACTGAAGTTCCTTTGTTTGTATGGACAGGTGTTGACAAATTCCCGTATGAAAAAGTTTTTTAAGGCTGAAATCAATAACAAGGAATATCATAAAAAAGATCAACTCCACGAAAAAAAAATATATAACATAAATTGTGTGTTTCAGTGTGCTCAAAAATTGTATGTGTGGTAAGTTTTGGTCCATCTCTTACGGTTTAACAGTAATGCAAAATTCCATAAAATTCATCCAGAATAAAGTAGTCTTCAGAGGCTCGTCCCAGAAAATTCAAGATATGCATTTTATTTATCAGGCAAATATCTTTAATATACGATACTTTAATCAAAATCGTTACAGCCAATTTTCAGAAAATCAAAATGTTCAAAAAAATTCCATGTAAAGGGTAGTTTGGGGAGAGAAAAAAATCAGAAACATATCCGAGACTGTGTGTGTGTGTGTGTGTGTGTGTGTGTGTGTGTGTGTGTGTGTGTGTGTGGGCGCGCGAGTGTGTGCCTGGGAAGCTGGCTCAAAACCGAAAAGCTTATTAAATAATCAAACTTGGTATAAGTTCAGTATCTTCCAAGGATACGACACGAAGATTTTCAAGAAAATGCTCCGTATGTGGACCCCCAACTGCCGTTTACATGGACAATTTTTCGAAAATTTTGGTTTACTCAAAAATGGCTGTAACGATTTTAATTAAAATGTCGTATATTAAAGATATTTTCATGACAAACGACACGTACATCTTGAAATTTCACGCACATACACACACAGACACGGATATGTTTTTAAATTTTTTTTTTTAATTCAGGGGGTTCTCAACACATATTTCTGGAATCGAATTTTGGGGTAGAATACAATACATTGAATATACGTTTTAGAGAAGGTAATATTGAGCCAGTAAACACTAAAACTCCAATTGCATCATGCTTATTTTTAACTTTAATTCCAGTTATTGATATTTATATAGGATCTTTGCAATTATTTTAATTTTATTTTAATTATATAAATATTAAATTTGGTATACTTCCACAAAACAATTAATCCTAATGTTACATATATTATTGTATATTATCCTCAGCATAAACTTGGGGATTAAATTGAAATCTATCATAAAGACACGAAAGAATAACATATTGTTAATCCTGTGGAATGTGTTGTGTTGGAGGAGAATATCTCGCACACTACGATCGATATGAGATCCATTGTAGCTACCTCAGTAGCTTCCCAAGTTTCCCTGAAGATTGCCACAGAGTGGGGTGTCAAAAGCTTGAACAGCAGTCCAACACTTACCCTGAGAGAGCCATTTGCAAGATAATTGAAAATGTGTGGTTAGAAGCTGCAATGGTTTTCTTTTTAAAAATGTTCTTAGTATTTGCAAAATTAATTGAACCGCACGTCTTTTGTTTAATTTACGTCCAAAAATGTCGCTCGTGACTTGCGTTAGCGGGATATATATACTATTTTATGTTAAACTTGGTGGCGCCATGGCCAAGTGGTAGGACCGCTCGCCCCCCATCTAGCTGCCCAGATTTGATTGCCCACGTGTGGATTTGTGGTAGATGAAACGCGTGTGGGCGGATTTTCTCCGAGTCCTCCGTTCCCCCCACCAGTCGTCCCACAATTGCTTCATCATCATCTTTCCTAGCACCCATTTCGCTTGCATATCATTCTGTCTCTCGCGTTCATGCCTGATTACGGGCCGACCACTTGTTCCAGGTTCTCCATTCCGTGGTCTCCCCGACTGGCTTCTGACTCCTAGGCATCCGCTTGTAAGTCCTAAAGGGTTTCAGTCCTAAAATACGCGCACGGTAAGCTGATTACGAAATTTTAAACTTTAAAAATGCTTCAGATATACTTTTGTCCATTAAAGGAGAATTTCAAAGTGCACTGTTTGCCATTGGAGTCAAGAATTCTTTCGAACTTCCCCGGATCATTTCAGAATTGTTGATAAGCACGCTAAATTCATGTACCAGTTTTCAACGATTTTAGCGGAAGAAAGAAAGGTATAATGGACTTAAAACAGATGAACTTACAGGTATCCTTTCTCCTACCCATTCCGTACCATATCTACGGTATTTTCCCATAATAGCACCGATATTGGGCCGGTATTCCATTGTACTCTGACGTTGTTCAAGAGGAGTATATTCAAACGAAACCAATGTATCTCCGACCATTTAAACCTTGCTTCTTACAATGCTGCCCCGCTGATATGTATCTCTACGCGGACAATTTATTTCTCCTCTAAGCTAATTGGCTAATGTACACCTTTGAATGGCGCTATACACACGCACACATCCTCCGCAGTGCAAGTTGAGTCATAAAAAGCGATATACTGGACGTGCTTTCATCAGATTTAGAATGAAAGATCCTCCGATTTATTATTGATAATATACATTCTAAATATAGATATATTTTTACTTTCTCTACTCGTACTATGTACATAGTGTATAGAGAAAGTATTGTAATGCACCCAAAATTCGATACCGAGATTCCACGGGAAATATATGTTTTGGTACCTCCTGAATCAAAAGAAAAATTTAGAAAAAAGTCCGTGTGCGTCTCTGTGTATGTGGACAGCATAGCTCAAAAAACGAAAAGACCGTTGAATACCAAACTTAGTATTTGAGTTTGGTATCTTCCATAGGTGCGACACGAAGATTTTAAGGAAAATCGCCTTACCCCCAACTACCCTTTCCAAGGAATTTTTTCCAAAATTTCAATTTTCTTAATAATGACTAACGATTTTGATTAAAATATTGTATATTAAAGCTATTTACCTGACAAATAAAATGTATATCTTGAATTTTTTGGGAATACCCTCTGAAGACTACTTTATTCTGGATCACTTTTACGGAATTTTGCATAACTGCTAAACCGTAAGAGACGGCTAAAAACTTACCACACACAAAATGTAGAGCACGTTAAAACACTCAAATTATGTAATATACATTTTTTTCGTGGATTTGATCGTTTTTTAGAAGTTACTTGATATATCATGTTAAGTAAGCAACTATTTTATAGCTTCAATAGACTATTCCACCATATCAGCCGATGAGAGGTGAGGTGTATGAGTCAATGTTATATGGAAAATACCTTAGTTGTCTGGGCAGAATGTGTGATTCATTCAGACTAGAACTTCCTGTTCCAATGACACATTTAAACTAGAACTTCCTGTTCCAATGACACATTTAGACTAGAACTTCCTGTTCCAATGACACATTTAGACCAGAACTTCCTGTTCCAATGACACATTTAGACTAGAACTTTCTGTTCCAATGACACATTTAAACTAGAACTTCCTGTTCCAATGACACATTTAGACCAGAACTTCCTGTTCCAATGACACATTTAGACTAGAACTTCCTGTTCCAATGACACATTTAGACTAGAACTTCCTGTTCCAATGACACATTTAGACCAGAACTTCCTGTTCCAATGACACATTTAGACTAGAACTTTCTGTTCCAATGACACATTTAGACTAGAACTTCCTGTTCCAATGACACATTTAAACCAGAACTTCCTGTTCCAATGACACATTTAGACTAGAACTTCCTGTTCCAACGACACATTTAATAAGAATCATTGTCGAAGTGCTTCTTATGAACAGGCAACAAAAATGTAAATAAGGTGAATAAGTATATCTGCGTTTGGGAACGATATGATGATCCGGTGTTTGCAGCTATTTTTACTTTCTCTATATAGCGCATGATATATATGTAAACAAAATACTCCATCCAAAAATTCGCAACCGCGATTTCACCAGAACTACACGCTTTATGGTTCTTTTCTATAAAAAAAAAATCTACGTATGGGATTGTCCATGAACACAATAACTGAAAAACGAAAATGTGGTAAAATACGACACGAAGATTTATAGGATAATCACCCCATCCCTAAATACCCTTTATGTGGAAAATATTTGAAAATTTTGATTTTCTCATAAATGGCTCTAGAATTCCGTACATTAAATATATTTACATTACAAATAAAATGTATATCTTGAATTTTCTGGGAATAGCCTGTGAAGACTTCTTCGTTCTTGGTAACTTTTGAGTAAATTGTAAACAGTAAGAGTTGCAAAAAACTTTACTACAGAAAAATGTAGAGCTCGTTTAAAAACACACAATTTATGTGAAATACAGTTTAATGTGGAAGTTTCCATTTTGGAGATATTTCTTGTTATTGGATTATGTTTTAAAATACTTTTATCATAGGGGAAATTGTAAACTACTGGTCATGCAAAGAAACGGATTTCATTTACATAACAATCGGTTTTTAAAAGATTTGACTGTTGCTTTAGTCTAGTGTATATTCTTATTATGCTTCTACTTATAAGGAAAGTAATAAGCGTATATCTACTGATGCGTATCTCAATTATCATGAAGTAAATAGTATAAAAAGCTTTTCAACAATAATATGTTACCAAGATTTATAGAAAGTCATGTGAATGGACTCAGAACAGGGTTCTTAAAGTTATGTTCACGAGGAAAATTTCACTTGTTTCAGAATGGCTATTATTTCCTATCTCAGACATTCGGTGGTTGTTTAGGTAAGAGGTCACACAGATTACCCGATTATACCTGGTTTGATGTGAGGGAAGAATATCGACCGCACTGAAACTTCAGCCTATGTAACCAAACATTTTTGTTTCCATACCTTATATGGTTAGTTTCTCAATGTATTTAAGGCTAAAGTTAGAAATATCGAATAAAAGGACATTGTTTTATTTAAATTTGGTTATATTGAACAAATGCCTAACTTAAACCAACATGTAAGCACTTGCACTTCCGTTATTTAAACTATAAACTCTCATTGCTCTTAAAAAGGCGATAAATTAAAATAACCTCGACATTTAAAATACTTTCAAATCGGGAATTAGGAGAGCCTGTGTCACAGATCCTTTGATACATTACATTTAACTTTCGTCCTTTGTGGAGATGTCAATTTAGAAATCGCTGACAATACAGTCACTTGCAGCATTAGCATATTCCGCAGTTGCGGCGTAAATTAAATGAATATCTCCTAATTCAGCAAGTGTAAAGCCATTAATTGTGTAACTGAAAGATTGCGACTGAATCCGTCTCTCGTTTCCTCACTGTGAAGCACACGATATGACTGTGAGCCGGCGGTGTGCTAGTCGTACTAAACAAGGAACTGACCGTTGCGTGTTATGTGTAAACACAGGATGGACATAACGCAGGACCGTTCAAAACACATTAGATTGTGAAATTTGTACTTAGTTTATAACAATGCTATTTGTAAGCGGACAAAATAAGATACGCTTATGTTTTATACACAATGTTCTGTATTAAATATGAAAGTATTTGCACTCATATTGTAATATTGGCTTTTCGTGTTTTGGATAGCAGAAGAGAGGATCCCCCTGGTATAAATAAATTAATTAAAGCAATTTTAAGTTTCACAACAAATATAAGAAACCCTAGCTGCGTTACTGATTTATCAACCCAACGCATTCGTGTACATGTGCAAAGGTCGCAGCCGTTCAGTGGAAGGTTTGTGTGCGACCGTCACTCTTGGTGCTCTTGGAAGTAGGTCTACTGAGAAAAGAGAGATACTGCTAGGCGGAATAACGTCACAGACCAGGTTACTTTTCGGTGTTCCCCTTGCTCCTCGTTATCTGTGATTATTACTTTCTCTACACGCACTATATACATAGTGTATAGAGAAGCATTTGTATTGCATCCAAAAATTCAATACCGATATTTCACCGGAAATACATGTTTTGAAAGCCCCTGAATCCAATTTTTTCTAGAAAAATGTCCGTGTGTGTGTGTGTCTGTATGTGTGAGTTTCTGTGGGCAGCATAGCTCAAAAACGAAAAGACCGTTAAATGGATGCGACTCCAAGATTTTCAAGAAAATCCCCCCACCCCCAACTACCCTTTACATGGAACTTTTTTCGAACATTTTAATTTTCTCAAAAATGGCTCTAACGATTTTGATTAAAATATCGTATATTAGAGATATTTACCTGACAAATAAAATGTATATCTTGAATTTTCTGGGAATAGCCTCTGAGGACTACTTTATTCTAGATGAATTTTACGGAATTTTGTATAACTGGTAAATAGTAAGAGATGGACAAAATCTTAGCATACAAAAAATGTAGAGCACATTAAAACACACAATTTGTGTTATAAATATTTTTTGGTGGAGTTGATAGTTTTTGAGGTATACCTTGTTTTGGGTTTCAGCTTTGAAAAACTTATACTTTTCTCATACAGGAATTTGTCAACTCCTGTCCACATAAACAAAGGAACTTCAGCCACATAGCAACCAGCTTTTGACTATTAATTTAACCTATGGTATTCCCTTATTTCGCTTCTACTTACAAGGAAAAAGACTATTTCTGCTAATTTTTCCTCGATTACCATGAAGTAAATATAAGCATAAGCTTTTTAATAATAATTTTTTGCAGAGAGGTAGAAAAATCCACATGAATGGAACACATCAGATTTTTTATATTCTAAATTATTCATTTTTGCTGTGGTTAGTCGGGTTCCTTGGTCGAGCAAGTACCTCATAACAGGGCGTGAACGGTAAAAGGAACTATTTCAGAGTTAACACATGTGCAAGTTTTAGTTTAAGCAATTTATTTAAACTGTTACCAAGAGATTTCATAATTTTGTACACATTATTGTTCTATGCGATCATAGTTGAAGCTTAGATTTTGTGTATCACGTTTCTTAGGTAAGTAATCTAAATATAATACCGAAATACTGGGGGAGTGCAATAAATCCACGTCTATATAAATGAACTGCTCTGTACAGTAAATGAAAACGAACTGTGTTGAGCACTGTGTCTCCGTAAATATATTCGAAAACCCTTGTTCTGCCTAAGCATTAAATTGGCTTGTTTTTCAGCTCCCAGTAGCGTCTGTTTTCATGAGCATATAGAAACGATCCTACGATTTAACTTAGGCTGCTCAGTGACTTTACACTAACTTTATCAATCTCACCACTCCCTCAAGTTTACGTGGTCTTTTTTAGCTCAAGGACATTCTTTTTTTACATTTCACTTCAGCTCCCTGGCTATTATCCACAAAAACTTTGCGAAAGATGTCTCTTTCATGACGTATGTATAGTTCTCTTATAAGCTTATGCTAACGTTCTCTAATAGTATAATTTCAATTATGCTTTACATATATGTACCTATTTATATTATCTTGCGTGTTAATTATTTACATCTTCTTTCAGTACTACCTCAATCTGTTGATCGCTGTCTTACACCACCTGCTTGCGGAACTTGTTCATAGATAAGACTAGTTGCGTAGTTGCTACCCTTAGATAATTTGTAGGGATATGACGTTTCCGTAGAAACTTTCTACTTTATTACATTCTTTTGTTCCACTGGTGAAACTTTGGACTGTGCTGTTGAATATCCAAACCAATATTTACCTGTCAACTGAGGGAAATCACCAAAGCAACAGCCAGATTGATCGGGACACCGTATTTGAACCAGCGACCTTCCCATGTTTACTGGAATCAGTTGTTTTGTCTGTTGACAGAATGTTTTTCTCATTATTGACAGTCTGTATCGAATGTATTTCATTTAAAAAGTGGTTTGAAAAGATTCAGTCTGACAGTTTCTACTTTATAACTAGTTTTCTGTGTTGGTTCTCTCACGGTTAAAGAACGCTTGTTTCACCGCTGAACGCCTGCTCCCCGGCCGGTATATTTACTTCCTTATTCTCGACATAGATCTGCACGAACTGAATCAATTAACACGTATGGAAATTGCGTTTTCACTTTAGCAGCATATTTTACAATCCCATAACATATTTTGAAACGTGTATTCAGACTGCATTTAACTCCGTTGTTTGTGTAGCACTCCTGAAGATATTCCTTTATTTATTATTATAATAATCAGTGGGCAACAAAACCGACATTTTATATTCTATTCAATGCCGAATGACGATTGGCGCAAGCTTATTGGTTGCTACTTGAAAACTTTCTAGGCCCTGTCACGGCCCCCGGACCTCCGGGCGAGGGGCCCTCAACACCTACGCCGGGATAACCTTTTTACAACGTGCAATTCACCATCCAGCCACAATCCACACACAGAAAGATATGATTAGGAAATTATGGTAACGAAATGGTGGAGCGGAAAATTCGAGGCATGTAATGAATCTACCTAGCATTCATCTTGCAACCCGGGGAACTTCCATGGATTTGGTAGACCACACACGGGAATCGAACCTATGACCTCCCGAATGCGGGCCACAGACGACACCGCCTGAGTTTGGTAAATACACGTATTAAGATTCCGTGAATTATAAATTGGAAAGTGTTCCAAGTGTATCTGTGCAAAATCTCAGAACCGGTTAAATACTGAACTTGTTTTTTTTAAATACTGCATTTTCCAAGGATGCGACATGAAGATTTTCAAGAAAATTCCCCATCATAAACTACCCTTTACATGAAAATTGTTTTCAATAGTTTGTTTTTCAAAAATTGCCTTAAGGATTTTGATTAAGATATCTTATATCAAAGATATTTACATCACAAATAAAATATATATCTTGAATTTCTGGGAATAGCCTCTGATGACTTGTTCATTCTGGATGACTTTTACTAAATTTAAAACCGTAATAAGTAAACAACTTCAAAAACAACATGTAAATCTCTTAAAATCACAATTATATTTATTTATTTCAATTGTGCACTACATAGTTTTTCTCAAACAGGATCATCTATCATTTAATCTCTCCTTTGTTTCGCTGGCAGGCAGAGCGATCCAAACTTCAATTTGTTACAAAACAACCAGCTGTTAAAAGATTTTGTTATCGCTTTAGCCATGTGTATTCCTTAGTTCCCTTCTACTTACGAGGAAACAATTAGTAAAGCAGTTTCTGATTATGTTTGTCTAAAAGCATGATTCAGTTAAAATATTTTTTTAAAGAATAGTTTGCACTACCGTAGAGAAAGTAATGAGAATGTAACATCTTTAATGTTTATTTTCTTACGTATATATTTCTACATATAAAATGTTTAATAAAGCTATAAATATAAACTGTTTTAATATTTACTGCCAACTTTTTGAAGTAGATTTCCTTCCGAGAGGGTTAAGTTAGTTAATATATTTATATTACATTTCTAAATGTCTTATTATGACGTTTTCTATTTTAAATTAGTTGCCATAAATTGAGAATGTGTACATATAATATTAAGAGTACAACATATTAATTTTATAATGCAGCCTATAATCCCTACACGGATAGGTAGGTTTACAAAATGTAAAATGTAAATTGTACATGGGTTTACGAAATTCTTAGCAATTGATTTGGATTTATACTTTCTCTACACATAATATGTACATAGTGTATAGGGAAGTTATTGCACTCTACCCAAAAATTCGATGCCGAAATTTCACCGGAAATATACATTTTACGGTCCTCTGCATCCATAAAAATATTTTCAGAAAAAGTTGCATGTGTGTATGCGTGTGTCAGTGTGTCCGTTTGTCTGTGAACACGTTAACTCAAAAACGAAAAGATGGTAAAATACCAACATTGGTATATAAGTTTAGTATCTTTCAGGGTTGCGACACGAAGATTTTGAGAAAAATCCCCCCACCCCAAACTACCCTTTACATGGAAATACTTTTAAACATTTTGATTTTCTCAAAAAGGCTCAAACGATTTTGGTTACAATTTCGTATATTACAAATAATATGTATATTTTGAATTTTCTGGCAATGGCTTCTGAAGACTACTTTATTCTGGTTGAATTTTCCGGAATTTTGCATAACTCCTAAACCATAAGAGATGGACAGAAACTTCCCACACAAAAAATGTAGAGGAAATTAAATCACACAATTTATGTTATATACATTTTGTTCGTGGAATTGATTGTTTTTTTGTTTTACTTTTGAAAAACGTATACTTTTCTCATGCAGGAATTTGTCAACTTCTGTCCATACAAAGAAAGAAACTTCAGTCAAATGGTAACCCGCTTTTGGCTATCAGTTTAACCTATTGTATTCTCTTATTCCGCTTCTACTTACACAGAAGCAATTAATAAGATTATTTCTGCTAATTTTTTCTCAATTAGAATGAAGTAAATAAAAGCATAAGCTTTTTAACAATAATTTGTAGTAGAGGTGTAGAAAAAGTCATGTGAATGGAACACATCAGATATTTTCTACACTTACGACTTTGCCCACCAATGAAAAATTCATAAACATTCATTGTACATAATACTATTAATATAAAATCTGATGTGTTCCATTCACATGACTATTTCTATATCTCTGTAAATTATTATTTTTAATAAGCTTATCTTTTATTTATTTCATGCTAATCGAGAAAAATTAGCAGAATTAGTCTTATTTCTTGCTTTATTGTAAGTAGAACGAAATAAGGGAGTACCATAGGTTAAAGCGAAAGCCAGAAGCTGGTTCCTATGTGACTGATGTTGCTTTGTTTGTATGGACAGGAGTTGACAAATTCCTGTATGAGAAAAGCATAAGTTTTTCAAAGCTGAAACCAAGAAAAAGGAATATCTCAAAAACGATCAACTCCACGAAAAAAATGTATATAACATAAATTGTGTGTCTTAACGTGCTTTACATATTTGTGGGATCAGTTTTTGTCCATCTCTTACGGTTTAGTAATTATGAAAAATTCATCCAGAATAAATTTGGGAATAGCCTCTGTATGAGAAAAGCATAAGTTTTTCTCATACAGAGGCTATTCCCAAAATTTCAAAATATACATTTTAATTGTCAGGTAAATAACTTTAATATACGATATTTTAATCAAAATCGTTAGAGCTATTTTTTAGAAAATCAAAATTTTCAAAAAAAGTTCCATGTAAAGGTTAGTTTGGGTGGGGGGATTTTCCTCAAAATCTTCGTGTCACATCCCTAGAAGATACTAAACTTAAATACCAAGTTAGGTATTTTACCGACTTTTCGTTTTTGAGTTATCGTGTTCACAGACACACGGACACACACACACACGGACCTTTTTCATAAAATCCTTTTTTTGGATACAGGGGACCCTAAAACATATATTTCCGGTGAAATCTCGGTATCGAATTTTTTGGTGGAGTGCAATGCATTCTCTATACACCATGTACATAGCGAGTATAGAGAAAGTAAAAAGTGATTCTTCCATCTTCGCTATGTTACGACAAGGTTTCCGCATTCAAAAACATATTCAAATGCTTGTTAGTAGCTTTTGCAATAGAAAGAAAATAAACAAAACAGAAACGAAGGAGAAGAAAGAATGGTAAACTTTCAAGCATGTGCGTTTTGTGACGTTCAGGAATTTTCTAAGCTTGCAACCTGGAAGATTTCGAATTCGGGTATTAACTAAACAAGTTATTTCACACAAAGGTTTACTTTAATGAACTCTTAAAATTTTCTGTGGTAAGTTCTTATTTATCTTTTTAGATTTCCTTATTATACCTATTATATTGATCATAAAATTAAAGATATTTTATTTTTAATGTAAATATATTACATATACTTGTGATATTTTAAACAATAACCTTAGAAATGCTTTAGAGGATTAAAATAGGGGAATTTTCTGTGAAAAATTCATTTCGGATCTTTAGAAGATCCTAAAATATTAAATGAAATGTTTAATATGTATCAAGCTTTTCATTTTAGAAGAATGCAATACACTTACACTTTTGGATCGTTTTTCGAAAATGGAATTTTTGGACTATTAGGAGAACTGTGTTTAAAAAATACAATTTGACTGATAATAGTAATGTAATAGTACAGAATTAAAATGTATTCCAATGAATTAATTATAACTCCATGGCACAACAGCTCACGGGGAACCTTGGCCTACCGCCCGGCCGCTGCGTCCCGATCTCGGTCCACTACAGACGTCATGGATTGGGTGCAGTATTGAGGGTGAGACGTGGTCAGCGCCTCGAGTCCCTCCCGGCCGGTTAATGCACTCCTCATGACCTGGAGCCGCTACTTCTCCATCAAGTAGCTCCTCAATTGGCCCCCCAGGGACCTTACGAGGCTGAGTGCACCCCGGGCCAGGTCTCCCAGCGGGGGAAAAATCCCACGCCGGTACTGCGGATAACTGCATTAAGCTTTGGACAGTACCTGATTCTGGCACACTGCTTGGGTGGAAACTACATTTAGACTTCCGATCAACAACAATGATGGGCGCCATTATTGGCACTATATATATCGAACCCAGGTCTCCCGCTTGGTAAGCAGCTGCGCTACCACCGCGCTAAGGAGACGACCAATGAATTAATTACAAAATAATAAAATAATACATCCATTAACGTGTTTCTGGTAAAGTACCTATATCGAATTAATAAGAATAATCTAGTAGGCTAAAGCAATAGTAAGATGTCTAATAAAGGAGGTTGCTGCGTGTTGACCTTGAAATTGCACATCTGTGTATGTTCAGGATAAAAATTGAATAGTGGCTTACCACTTGAAAAAAGATCTGATGTGTTCCATCGCAAGACATTCTCTACATCTCTGAAACAAATTATTGTTAAAAAGCTTAGGCTTTTATTACTTCAAGCTAATCGAGATAAACATTAGAAAATGCTTTCTTGTAATTAGAGAGGAAATTTGGAATACACTAGGCTAAAACGATAGTCAAATCTTTTCTAATAGCTGTTGCCAAGTTAATAAAATCCGTTTCTTTGCATTGCAGAAGTTGACAAATTCCCGTATGTGAATAGTTTTAAGTATTTCAAAACTGAAACCAATAACAAGGAATATCTTAAAAATGGTCAACTCTGAGACAAAATGTAGGTATATAAGTTATGTTTCGACGAGGTTTACATATTTTGTGCAGGAAGTTTTTGATCTATCTCATACGGTTAATTAGTTATACAAAAACCCAGCAAGATTCATCCAGAATAGAGGTCTTCAAAGATTGTTCCCAGAAAACTCAAGATATCATATTTAATATATGGTGCTTTAATCAAAATCGTTAGGGCCATACTTGAGAAAATCAAAATTTTTCGAAAACTTCTCCATGTAAAGGGTAGTTTGCGGTGGGGGATTTCCACAAAAATCTTCGTGTCAAATCCTTGGAAGATACCAAACTTTAATACCGGCATTTAAGGGTATTTTCGTTTTTGAGCTATGCTGTCTACAGACACATACACACACACGCACACGCACACACGGACCTTTCTCCAAAAATACTTTATTTTAGATTCAGGGGGACCCAAACATTTATTTCCGGTGAAATCTTGGTATCGAATTTTTGGGTGCAATACAAATCCTTCTCTATACACTATGTACACAGTACGTGTAGAAAAGTAAAAAGGACAAGTGTTTGAAAATCCAAACCTAAAAACAAGAGGATGTTGTATAAGCTTAATGATGCATGAAAAATATTTGATATAACTGGTGTAGTTATATTTTGTGCATTTTCTTACGGTTTACCAATTACCTGTGCAAAAGCCATTGAGATGGAGAGAACTTGACAGACTATTCAATTCATGCATTTTATTTGTGACGAAAATATATCTATAGAATTTTAATCAAAATACCTAAAAATAGTTTCAAAAAATAACAAATTTTCATCACATGTTTTCCATGGGTCGGAGGAGTTTCTTGAAAAATCTTCATGTGACATCTTTGGGAGAATGTGAACTTAAATACCAAGTTTGGTATTCACCTTAATGTACCGTAACGGTATTTATATACACACTCAACGTTTCTATACAGCTTTTCTGGATTTAGGGACTCTCAAAACCTCTATTTGCGCTGAAATCTGAAATCGAGTTATTGGGTGGAATGAAGTACTTGCTCTTCCTACTATAGTCAGGTAGAAGAGAAATGAAAATGTCCACAAAATACCGGTATATGGCATTTTATAAAAACAGTTTAAATGTACTCTTATGCTTGCATCTATGAATTCAACGAAGCTTACAGAAAAAAATCTAATGTGTTCCATTCACATGGCTTTTTCTACATCTCTGCAACAAATTATTGTTAAAAAGCTTAATTTTCTATTCACTTCATGCTAATCGAGAAAAAAAAGTATTAGAAATGTCTTATTACTTGTTTCCTTGTAAATAACAGGGTACTATAGTCTAAAATAATACTAAAAGCTTTTAAACTCTGGTTCCTATGTGATTGAAGTTCCGTTGTTTGTATGACCAGGAGTTAACGGATTCCCGTATACAAGAAAAGTATAATAATTTTAAAACTGAAACCAATAACAAGGAATATCTCAGAATCGATTAACTCCAGTATATGACATAAGTTGTGTGTCTTAACAAACTCTACATTTTTTGTTAACTAAGTTTTTGTCTATCCCTTACGGTTATACAAATTATGCAAAATTATGCAAAATTATGCAAAATTCAAGCAGAATAAATATATTCTCAGAGGCTATTCCCAGACAATTCAAGATATACATTTTATTTCCCATGTAAATATCTTTAACATACCATATTTTAATCAAAATCGTTTGACCCATTTTTAGGAGAATCAAAATTTTCGAAAATGTTTCCTCGTAAATCGTAGTTGGGGATGATGGGATTCTTTTGGAAAATCTTCGTTTAGTATCCTTGGAAGATATTGAACTTAAAAACAAGTTTGGTATTTAACTGATTTTTTGTTTTTGAGTTCTGCTGCTCCACCCCCCCCCTAAGAACACACACACACACTGACAGACAGACAGAAGAACATACGCACACGGACATTTTTCTAAAAATTATATGTACATAGTACGTGTAGAGAAACTATGTAGTGTACCGGAAGGTATTCCGCAGCAACCAGTGATTTGGCTGATTGCACGTCAGACCCTGGGAGAAGAGGGTGAGATGAGAGCATTGACAGAGAGCTGCCGGAACCAGACTACTACAGGGAGCCATCGTGGAAAGTTCTTAACGGTTCCCAAGTGGGCCTTAATCCTGGTATGCAATAGGACCCCGCGCCTTCAGTCTGAAGAAACAACATGAGTATATCGACGATCCCCAGCGCCATCCTGACGCCGAGAGCTAAGTTTCCAAGGTGCAATCATCTCCATGAGAGGGCGCCACCACCGCCATTCTTGCCGACACTTATAACCCTTAAAGAAGGCCATAGTTTCCGACAGGAAATTCGGGGGGAATGAAGAGTAGCTACTGACCCGCGAAAATCCCCTAAATAGCCTATGGGCCAGAGAGGTCCGCCACAGGGAACCGATCTCATGACCTCCCGAATGTCAGTCCCAGACGAAACGCCTAAGCTACCTAGCTCGTTTACAGAGAGAGTAAACCATGCTATATGTAAAAACTCCGTCAATCCTGTCATTAGATATTCAGTTCATAGCCCTTATAAAATGCTAATCAGTAATTTGAAATGAAGCAAAAGAAGAGAAGACGATAAAGTTCACTTACGTAAGACCTTAGTTATGAAATGGGAGGAAAAACCATTTTAAACCAGTCCAGTTATACATTGAGAACCGTTAAATCCATCAACAGGTGTTTGGAGTTTTCCTGTTTAGAGCTGTTTTATCCACAGCGCACTGGAGTTTTCTATTTATAATGAAACTTGTTTGATATCATTTGCATTAATAGATACATCTGTAGATGTATGTAGTTAACCAGGTACTTTTCTCTGATCCATAAATCTTATTTCTTGTTTGTACCGGTCTGAATGTCTCAATATATATTTATTTATGCTGTTTGCTTACGATTTGTCGAGACTAGGTGTCTGTATGTAAATGCAATTGTTTTTAATCTATTTATTTTGCGTAGCAAAACCTTCTATCATATCGCGACGGAATTGTTTCGTAAGATATTCCTTGATGATATATGATGAACAGTACCCTTTCAGGACTATCCCAGTAATACTTTCGCGTCCTGCCAAGCAGATGGCAATAGGGAGCCACAGTTTAGCAGCTTTCACATCCGTAGTCAGATGGCACGTATTGCCAGCCATCGTGACATCTAGTCTACCTGCCTCCATAGTCAAGTGACAGAGATCAGCCAGCGTTTCGAGGCCACATCCCTGCAAATATACTACTTTGTGGATATACTACTCTATCTGTGGATATTATTACCATCCATTTTACTATTCCTTTAGAAATCTCATTGAAAGGGAAGGGTGAAAGCTAATACGACACTGTGCGAAGTGACGTCCTGTGCTCATTATTCATCCTTGACGACAGCGTTTCCTCAATTCCGAGCTGTTTTACATATTCAGGCAAGCTGTTGTAAGTCGTGAGAACTCTGCTGCTCTTTGGCGCACATCATAATTGTGATTTCTGTAATCAAGTGAATTTCAACTGTCACTGATTTCGCCACTATTAGGCATCCACTAGCCCACCGCCCATAAATAACGCTGCATGAAAAAAGGCAATTTCACTCAGGGAACTGTTTACTTTCTCTAGTCCCATGTGTACAATGTACATAAGGATAGAGAAACTATTGTAATGCACCCAAAAATTCGATACCGAGATTTCACCGGAAATGTATGTTTTGAGGTCCCCTGAGTCCGAAAAAGTTTAAAAAAAGGTCCGTGTGTGTGTGTCTTTGGACAGCATAGCCCCAAAACAAAAAGACCGTTAAATACCAAACTTGGTATTTAAGTTTAGTATCTTCCAAGGATGCGACACGAAGATTTTCAAAAAATCCCCAACCACAAACTACTCTTTACATGGAAAAAATTTCGAAAATTTTGATTTTCTTAAAAATAGCTCTAACGATTTTGATTAAAATCCCATATATTAAAGCTATTTATTTCCGAAATAAAATGTATATCTCGAATTTTTTGGGAATACCCTCTGAAGATCTCTTTTATTATGGATGAATTTTGCTGAATTTTGCTTAACTGCTAAACCGTAAGAGATAGAAAGAAACGTACAAAAAATTTCCTTATGACAAAACGCACAATTTTTGTCCTTTACGTTTTTGTTGTGGAGGTAACCGTTATCGAGATATTCCTTGTTATTGGTTTCAATTGTGAAGTACTTAAACTTTTCTCACACGGGAAGTGTCTGTTTTTCTTTTGTTCTACTCCTGGCCAAGCAAAGAAGTGATTTGCAATGACAATCGCATAACCTTTTAAAACATTTGACAATCACTTTAGTATAGTGCATTCCCTTATTCCCTTCTACTTATAAGGAACTAAGTAATAACATTCTGCTAACATTTGTCTTGATTAACATTGTGTACAAAGAAGAATAATCTTCTGTAGGAGTTTTGTAGAACAGCTAGGGAAAGTCATGTGAGTGTAACACATCAGACTTTTTGAATTTATGAAGTTCTTTTGCGTTTAAATAAACATTGCATGGAACCAACATATTTTCCTCCCTTCCAAGGTAAGCTAATATAAGCAGTTTTCTGCCCATCGCCGCGTTTGAACCCAAGACTTTGAATACCAGGAGCAAAAGTGAATTTTGAGTGAGTTGAATTTTCTAATTTCTCCAGAAATTATGAACGATGAACACTTCTGTTTCTATCACCAAAAACGAGCTTTTCAAGCTGTTCTTTTGGTCAATGCATTTACTGTCAATTTTCAAATAAACTTTGATACATTTTGTTTCCCAAGAGCTATTATGTTCCTATTTTAGCTTATCTTAGCTATGATGATAACTATTTTCTAATTCGTACTATTGTTGCATTAATTAGCATTCTGTAAATATTCGATATCTTTCTGACAGCTGATGCAAAACAAGCACCGAGTCAGGTGGCTCAAGCATTTTTCTGGGATTGGGTTTTGGGAGAAGGTGGATTCGATTCCCGCAGCGAACCTCTCTAACCATTAGATTTTTCGGGATCAAGAGGCGAAAGTTGCAAAGCTTTCTTCATTTTCCCGAACTTACTGTCCCTTAATTTTATCTAAACATCTTTTTCAGTGTTGTGTAGGCGCCCTTCCATGATTATGAATGCGCTTTGGAAATACGGCTCTCGGCGGCGAGAGGGCGTTAAGAGTTGTCTGTAGGACCCAGGGGGGTTCGACCAGACCTGGGACGCGGAGTCCAAACGCTCCTAGCATCGAGATGAACTGCTTGGATTATGTTCGGCACCCACAATGGTGGATCTTTCCCCGCCGTCCGGTTTCGGCCGCCTACGATAATACTCTTCATGTCATATTATCCTACTGGGGGTCTGGCTGCAACCACCATAGGAATGACCCACAAATACATACACACACGAAAGTAATAATTATTTATAAAATATTATATTTTAATCATGGGATAGTCTTAAGGAATCGCATTCGTCATTTCTAGTTTCGTCAGGTAAACTCTCAACCTCCTATGGGAAAGTTTAAAATCTTATTTCTTTTAAAATTTGGTTCAAAAATCAACATTGAATATTCTTAAGCTAATTTAAAGTTATAATACATCTTATTTTCGAGAATTTAACTACCTTCTCTTTTACAAATTCACATTATTTCTCGTATAATATGCATATAAAAACAAGTCCATAATCCACATTACGCTTCTTACCATAAATTTATGTTTATCAGGAAACAAATCGTATCTGTTTATATATCGTAAGTCAATGTTTATTGCTAAATTTATTGGGAAAAAGAAAAAGTGTGTAAGGGCTGAGGTGCTTCTATAAATGAAAGTTCGTCTGATGTAATAACGAATATTTTGAAAACGATTAATGCTACCGAAAACAATATGAGGTATAAATTGTACTTTTAAGATATTTACATTGTTCACTGGTACCTTTGATTGCCCTCTCTATTTTATTAATTATTGTGGATGAGAGGGACCTCACAGATTTTTCATTAAAGAGAGATACCATAAATTGTATTAGTCATACATGTATCTTAAATATGCACATTTATTAGAGCTACTTTTGAAAAAGTGAAACATAAACTGTTGCTATTTAAAGGGCAGTTTTCAATGGAAGTAATTTCTTGAAAAGTTTCGTACGTATTTGAAATAAAAAGTTTGATATTAATACGCCTTCTATTTGTTTTAATCACGCTCTTTCTCTCCCTCCCTCACACGCACACATACGCACACACATACGCATACACATGCACAAACACGTTGAGACTCAGACATTGCATTCAGAGGACCTGTAAGCATGAATTGATGAAATTTCGTTCTCGAATTTTTCGCTCTACTTACTATGGGCAAGTGGGAGAGAAACTAAAATAAATTTTGAGTATAGCAAAAATATTTATAGATACATTAAATACGATTATACTTTGACTTATGTTATAGATCGCATTCAGTCCGTTCATGTAAAACTTTGTAGTCATCTTCATAGTTTCGAATTCATGCTACGATGCATGTCCGGATTACCTGGGTTAGGCAATTTAATAATGGACGATCCAATATTTATAACAAAGCACGGAGTGGGTGATCTTCTGTTGTCACTGATGGTTTTGTTGACAAGTGAATGAGGCAATTGCTGAAAACAGATGCTTCACAATAAGGAAACACGGTGTCCAGTACTATCTGTCTTCACTGGCTACAGCTTGCTTTGAAGGGGGCATACAAGAGTCAATTTCCCACTTTGACAAATGCCTGGGCAATGGCGGCAACTATGTGCAAAATTGGTTCAGGAATACTCTCTCATGTACAAATAAATGTAGCTGTGAGAACAAATATCATATGCCTTTTTTTCCAAACGGGTACTTACGCCGTATTTACTCTTTGCAGTACACGATACCAACAATCATTAAAATTCCCGCCTAAATTTATCTACTAATTTAAATATTATAGCTAACCTCAAAAACAATGTAGAATCATTATACGAGGCATAGTTTTTTCGTTTAACATTTAAATACCCAAACATGACCTTTAAATGGAGCTGCACAGCTGTGTGACAATACGTTTGAAATTAATTTTCTCATTTTACATATTTCCAATTTAAAGTATATCTCAAAGTAGCGATAAAGAATTCAGAGGACCCTCTTATTAATTTAAAATTTAGATTTGGATTTAGTTGTTTTAAATGAGCGCCGGAGTCGATCAGTGGTTTTGTTGACGGCTCTCATACTTAGGATCCATGGTTCAATTCCTGGCTCTGGGGTGCATATAATAGTCTTAACCTCTGATTAGCTCATGTGGAGTATCCCTATGATTCGGAACCACGGTAAAAGCCGTAGGTCCTCTTATTCCACTGCATATTATACGGACTGCGCCTGTGCTTCTACCTCAGAAATGAATCCAGTTATCTTCTGGTGGAATAAGTACAACCCCAAATCTTAAAGTTCAGATAGGGAATAGTGATACAATGTTGATAGATATCTACATATTTGACGTTTAGCAAACTAAGAGTGTTCTAAATACCTTATCATTATTTTACAGGAAAATATTTAAATTTGCACATAATTTAAACTCCGGTTGTGAAGAACTGTGTTAAAAGTTTTTACACTTCCATCCTGGGAGAGAGCTTTTGAATGGGAGATACACATGGCCACGAAAATTAATTTATCATGATAAAAACTAAAAATTATGAATGTGAAATAATTTTAAAACTGATGAAGAAGCTACCAAACGAAGCGAAGAAAACATAATGATATTGTAGCAAGAAGGTGAGCAATACCAAGGACCTTCATAAATATTAATGATTTTAACTATTGCAGTTAGAATTAAAATAAATATAATGCATCTTTTGTCCATTATTTAGAAATATTTGGAAAACAAAATCTGACGCAACGAAATCTTCATATCACTCTTTTCTTTTGTCAAACATTGATCCTAAATTACTTCTTAATCAGGGTTATTACTTTGTCTACTTAGTACATAGGTAGAGCAGATATACTATTTCATCCAAAATTTTGATACCGAAATGCCACTGGAAATGCACTTTTTAACGTTCTCTGTGTCCAAAAATGCATTTTTAGAAGAATGCCAAAACGCATGTGTATGTGTGTGTGTCCGCCCGTGTTTTTGTGAGCACAATAATTCAAAAACGAAAATTCGGTTAAATACCAAACTTGTTATTAAACTTCAGCACCTACCAAGGATGCGATATGAACACTTTTCAAGAAAATTCCCTTATTCCAAAGTATTCTTTACGTGGAAAAAAATTGCAAAAACATTTATTTTCTCATGACCAGAAATGACTAACGATTTGATTAAGACAACGTGTATTAAAGATACTAACACTTGCATCACATACATGATCAGAAATGACTAACGATTTGATTAAGATAACGTTTATTAAAGATTCTTACACTTACATCTCTTACATGATCAGAAATGAAAGTAACGATTTGATTAAGACAACGTGTATTAAAGATACTAACACTTGCATCACATACATGATCAGAAATGACAGTAACGATTTGATTAAGACAACGTATATTAAAGATACTAACACTTGCATCACATACATGATCAGAAATGACAGTAACGATTTGATTAAGATAACGTATATTAAAGATACTAACACTTGCATCACATACATGATAAGAAATGACTAACAATTTGATTAAGATAACGTATATTAAAGATACTAACACTTGCATCACATACATGATCAAAAATGACTAACGATTTGATTAAGATAACGTATATTAAATATACTAACACTTGCATCACATACATGATCAGAAATGACAGTAACGATTTGATTAAGACAACGTATATTAAAGATACTAACACTTGCATCACATACATGATCAGAAATGGCTAACGATTTGATTAAGACAACGTATATTAAAGATACCAACACTTGCATCACATACATGATCAAAAATGACTAACGATTTGATTAAGATAACGTATATTAAAGATACTAACACTTGCATCACATACATGATCAGAAATGACTAACAATTTGATTAAGATAACGTACATTAAAGATTCTTACACTTGCATCCCTTACATGATCAGAAATGACTAACGATTTGATTAAGATAACGTATATTAAAGATTCTTACACTTAAATCCCTCACATGATCAGAAATGGCTAACTATTTGATTAAGAAAACGTACATTAAAGATTCTTACACTTACATCGCTAACATGATCAGAAATTACTAACGATTTGATTAAGATAACGTACATTAAAGATTCTTACACTTACATCTCTTAAATGCTCAGAAATGACTAACGATTTGATTAAGATAACGTACATTAAAGATTCTTACACTTACATCTCTTACATGATCAGAAATGACTAACGATTTGATTAAGATAACGTATATTAAAGATTCTTACATTTACATCTCTTACATGATCAGAAATGACTAACGATTTGATTAAGATAACGTATATTAAAGATTCTTACACTTACATTCCTTACATGATCAGAAATGACTAACGATTTGATTAAGATAACGTACATTAAAGATTCTTACACTTACATCTCTTACATGATCAGAAATGACTACCGATTTGATTAAGATAACATACATTAAAGATACTTACACTTACATCTCTTACATGATCAGAAATGACTAACGATTTGATTAAGATAACGTTTATTAAAGATACTTACACAATAAATAAAATGTATATCTCGAATATTCTGGGATTAGGCTTTTTAGTCTTTTTATTCTGAATGATTTTTCCACAACTGGTAAACCATAAGAGATAGATAAAAAGTTACTCCACAAAAAATGTAGAGATCGTTATAACACTCAATTTTTCATCAGCAATTTTTCTAGGGTTAGCCTATTCCGAGATGTTTTTTCAATTTTCAATTTTAAAATACTTCTCTCATACAGCAATTTTTCAACTCTTGGCCATGCAGAAAGAACATTTTCTATTACATAGTAACTAGTTTTTAAAAAATTTCACTATCAGTTTAGACTAGAGGTCCTTTATAAGGAACTAAGTAAAAAGAGCATTTCTGCTAATTTTATCTCGATTAGCTTGAAGTAGATAGAGCTTTTAATAACTGGTTTCAGAGATGTAGATGACATCAATTTGAGTGGGACACATCAAATTTTTACTTTCTGTATACATAGTATGTACATAGTGTATAGAGAGGTATTGTATTCCACACAAAAACTCGAAGTCGAGATTTCGCTGGATATATATGTTTTGAGGTCCTCTGAGTAAAAAAAAAGCATTTTCAGAAAAATATAGTTTTTATACTTGTGTGTTTTTTATAGTGTTTAACGCCCGCTTTTACAACTTATGGCACCGCAGGCGATGACACTGGTGTTAGGTGGAATGAAGATGGAGCACCGGTGGAATGAGATGGCGGGGGAAACAGGAGAACCCCGAGAAAACCTGCGCCGCTTTGTCCACCACAAATCTCACATGCGGTCGCTTGGGATCGAACCCGGGCCGTCTAGGTGAGATGCGAATGGTCTAGCCATTCGGCCTCGACGCGGCCGCTTGTGTGTGTATATTATACATTTGTGTTAGAGGAGGGGAAGGAAAACATGACAATTCACATCTACATCTGTGCAACAAATTCTTTTTAAAGGCTTATCCTTCTATTTACTTCAAGCTAATCGAGAAAAAATTAGCAGAAATTGCCTTATTACTTGCTTTCTTGTAAGTAGAAAGGAAATAAGTAGTGAGTACCATAGGCTAAAACAATAGTCAAATCTTTTAAAAGCCGGCTGTTAACGTAATTGACGTTCCTTTGTTTGTAGCCCAGGATGTTAGAATCTCCGGTGTGACATAAATTCAAGTATTTTAAAACTGAAGCTAACAACAAGGAACACCTCAAAAACATTCAATACCACGAAAAAAAGTCTATATCTTAAATTGTTTGTTTTAACGAGATACACATTTTTGTTCAGTAAGTTTATGTCTATCCCACATGGTTTACAAGTTAGAAAAATTCCGCAAAATTCATCCAGAAAAAAGATGTCTTTAGAGGCTATTCCCAAAAAATTGAAGATATACATTTGATTTTTTCATGTAAATGTTTTAATACACCATATTTTAATGAAAATCGTTAGAGTTATTTTTGAGGAAATCAAAATGTTCAACAATTTCTCCATGTAAAGTGTAGTTCGGGGTTAGTGGCTTTTCTTGAAAATAGCCTTGCCGGATCCTTGGGAGATACTAAACTTAAATAGCAAGTTTGGTCTTTAACGACTTTTCGTTTCTGAGCTATGTTGCCCCCCCACACACACACTAACAGATAGAAACACATAGACCTTTTTCTAAAGATACTTTTTTTGGATTCAAGGGGCCTCAAAACCTATATTTCCTGTGAAATCTCGGTATCGAATTTTTGGGTGCAATACAATACCTTCTGTATACACTATGTACATAGTACGCTTAGAGAAAGTAAAATAGTAATGCTTAAATGAAGAATTAAACCTTATCAATGGAGCTTTTTAGTTCGGATTGTACACACATTTCTCGAACAAGAGCAAACACACTGTGTGCATGATATCACAAAATATATTTTAACGGAAAATCGAACCAAAAGTGCTTGCCAGGAAGTAACATTTCTTTGTTTTTTATATCACTTAGGTATTAATACTTTCGTGAAATATAAAACATAAATCGTGTTTATAAAATTATATTTGGGACGCTGTAACGAAAACACTTCCAAACAGGAAAACTGAAGGGAAAAGTTCGGCGTGGGTCAATTTTGAGAATGTTCAGCACAAATGGGCGTTTTCTCTGAATAATAAAAATGTTCTAGTCGCATGACTTTCTCTACATCTGTTTAACAAATTATTCTTCTATCCACTTCATACTGAGATAACACTAGCAGAAACACTTGCTATTAAATGCCTTATAAGTAGAGGAGAAATAACGAAATTCACTACGCTATACCGACTGTCACATGTTTTAAAATGTGGTTGCTATGGGATTGATATCCATTTCTTTGCGTTAGAAAGTTCCTGTAGAAGAAAATCATTTTAAAACTAAAGCCAATATTAAGGAATTTCTCGAAATCGGTCAGTTCCAGGGAAAAAAAGGATATGACATAAATTATGTGTTTTAAGGAGTTCTACTCTTTTGTTAGGTCAGTTTATGTCTATCTCTTACGGTTTACTAGTTATGCAACATTCAAAAAAAAATCCTCCGGAATAAAGAGGTCTTCAGAGGCTATTCCCAGAAAATTCAATATATAAATTTTATTTGTCATATAAATATCTTAAATAAGGGATTTTAGTCAAAATCGTTACAGCTATTTTATGAGAGCTAAAATTTTCGAAACTTTTTCCATGTGAAGGGTAGTTAGAGGTGGGGTATTTTCCTGCAAATCTTCTTGTCGCATCCTTGAGAGATACTGAACATAAATATCATGTTTCATTTTTGAGCTATACTGCTTACGCCCTTTTTCTAAATTTTTTTTTCAGGGAGTCCCAAAATATATATTTCTCGTGAAACCTCGGTATCGACTTTCGGGTGCAATAGAATGCCTTCTCTATACACTATGTGTATAGTACGTGTAGAGAAAGTAAAAATATGATCATTGATATTTCCATTCTTTTTATATTATTATTACGAAAAGACTCGTCTAATTTTGGATGGTTTTGAAAAGTAATTAGATTGGAGGCAATTTAGAATTGGAATTTTAGACAAAATTCAGATGAGGTGATTGGAATAGGTAAATATCAGAATTTATAATTGTTTACATACTTTATTTGTTTCTTCGTGTCACATGACAGATTGCTGTGTGGACTTATACAATAGGAAGCCTTTAAGCTATCTTAGAAACATTTATTGATTTAATTCGGAAGATGTTAGGAACATTTAATGAACACAGGTTGGTAGTTATCTCCCAAATTGGCGTCACCGTGTCCAGACATTGACAGTGTTACTTTGTTGTTTTTTTTTTTTTTTAATTCTATCTTCCCACCGTGTACCACTTTTTTCGTCTAATTCTTCTTTTTGTCGTCCTCTTAATGTCCCTCCCTCCTTCCTTTTTTTATTATTATCTGGTTTCTTTCTTCGGCATCGACTGATCCGATCTTTAAGGGGGCGGAAAACACACGATGGCGACGTGATCAGTAAAAAGAAATACTAAGATGGGGTGTTGAGACCCCTCGCATTAGGGGCGTAGGCACCCAGAAGGAGGCGCCGGTCGGCACCCCCTTAGACAATACAACAATGTCCTTCCACCACGGCTTATAAAAAAGGAAAGATTACAGTAACAAAGTAGATCTGATCCGTTCCGAGGGACACAACCTTTAACGTACTTTGTGAATATACATTTACCAACTGACTCTACCAAACTTCCCTAGATCTGCTATAACAATAATAAAAATAATAAAAAAATAATAATAATAATAATAATAATAATATCCATAATAATAATCGATAGTAATGATATCGACAGTAATAATATCGATAGTAATATCGATGGTAGTAATAATATCGATGATAGTAATAATAATAAAAACATAATTAATTACAGGAAATTCAATTTGTTAGTTTTATAGGTATAAATTTGGTAAATAAAACGTGTTTATAAGTATAACAGCTATAATTATATTGTAAACTAAATTGTTATACGAATGTAAAACATCTGATGTGTTGCGTGACATTTGATATCCCTAATATTATTTATTACTTTCTCTACTTAGTACATAGGTAGATAAGGTATTGCACTTCACCCAACTATTCGATACCGAGATTTCACGATTATTTAGCAAAGGTCTGTGACACGAGAACTAAAAAATCGATGTGTTACACTCACATGACTTTCTCTAGCTGTTCTACAAACATATAGATAAGATTATTCTTCTGTCTGCACCTTGCTAATCGAGGTATTCATTAGCACAATGTTCTTATTACTTAGTTCCTTATAAGTAGGAAGAAAATAAGGGAAATCACTAGACTAAACCGATAGTCAAATGTTTTAAAAGCTGTCGTTATGCGATTGTCATAACAAATCGCTTCTTCTCTTGGCCAGGAGTAGAACAAAAGAAAAACAGACACTCAGGTCTAGGAAAAGTGTAAGTACTTCACAACCGAAACTAATAACAAGGAATACCTCGAAATCGGTAAGCTCTACGAAAAAAATGTAACTGACATAACTTGTGTATTTTAACAAGATCTAAAATTTTGTATAGTAAGTTTTTGTCTATCTCTTACGGTTTACTGGTTATGCTAAATTAAGCAAAATTCATCCAGAATAAACAGGTCTTTAGAAGCTATTCCCATAAAATTCAAGATATACATTTCATATGTCAAGTAAGTATCTTTAATATACGATACTTTAATCTAAATCGTTAGAGCCATTTTTAAGAAAATCAACATTTTCGAAAAAAGTTCCATGTAAAGGCTAGTTTGGGTGGGGGGATTTTTCTCAAAATCTTCGTGTCGCATCCCTGGAGGATACTAAACTTAGATACCAAGTTTGGTACTTTAGCTACTTTTCGTTTTTGAGTTATCGTGTTTACGGACACACGGACCTTTTTCTGAAAATGTGTTTTTTGATACAGTGGGTCCTAAAACAGGTATTTCCGATAAAATCTCGGTATCGAATTTTTGGGTGGAATACAATACTTCTCTATCCCTATGTACATTGTACATACGGGCCTAGAGAAAGAACGATAAATCGGTGAAGTATCAAAGTTGGTATTTAAGTTTAGTATTTTCCAAGAATGCGTCGAGAAGATTTTCAATAGAGTACCCCCTTCCCAAACAGTCCATGGAAAAATCCTTGTAAATCCAAAAATGCTTGAAATAATTCTACTAATGGGTTAAGTAGACAAAAAACTTTAGTAATTGCTTTAAATTCAGTTTAGTACCTCACATCCCAAAAATTGCTCTAACAATTTTAGTTAAAGCTTCACATCACAAATAAACGGATATATTGAATTTTCTAGGAATAGCTTCTGAAGATCTCATTTGTCTTAAACCTTTGTGCATAAAAGAAACGTAAAAGATAAAGAAAAAGTTAGTACACAAAAAAAATGTAGAGCTCGCTAAAACCACTATTTATAATGGTAGTAAAAGTGGGCGTTAAACACTATCAAAAAAGCAACAAAAACACCCAATTTCGAGATATACGTAATTGGTTTGAATTTTAAAATACTTATAACTATTTTCAAATCGGAATTTGTCATTCTTGTTATTTTGTTTTATTCATTACTATGCAAAGACACCGAATTTCAATCAGCAACCAACTTTTAAAATATTTGACAATCGCTTTAGCCTAGTGTATTCCCTTATTTCCCTTCTATTTGTAAGGATCTAAGAAATAAGACAGTTTTTTTTAATAATTTTATCTTGATTAGCATGATGTAGATAGAACAATAAGCTTTTGTAAGATGTTTTTTGGCTTAATGTCCTTTAACCTGGTTGGTCACATTGGACGATGAATGAAATTGGTGAAATGATGCTCAAATGATTTCGGGGTCCATGGAGCTTAAAGTTACTCGACATTCGTTTTCTCAGGATAAGGGAAAACCCCGAAAAAAACCTTATCCGGGAAACTCACCCTCTAGCGAGATTCGAACTCACGACCTTTTGAATGTGAAGCAGACACGCTACCACCACACTACTCAGGCGGGCTCAAGAATATTTGTTTCAGCAGAAGCAGAGAAACTCATGTGAATGAAACACATCGGATTTCTTAGTAATGATATGCAGATACACAAGGATATACAATTTCAGAAACTTAATTACTTTCTCTACACGTACTATGTACATAGTGTATAGAGAAGGTATTGCATTCCACCCAAAAATTCGATACCGAGATTTCACTGGAAATACATGTTTTGGGTCCCCCTGAGTGTAATAAAAAAAGTATTTCTGGAAAAAGGTCCGTCTGTGTATATGTGTGTGTATGTATCTGTGGACAGCATAGCTCAAAAACGAAAAGACTGTTGAATACCAAACTTGGTATTTAAGTTTGTTATCTTCCAAGAATGCGACACGAAGATTTTCAAGAAAATCCCACACCCCCAAATACCCTTTAAATGGAAATGTTTTCGAAAATTTAGATTTTCTCAAAAATGGCCCTAACAATTTTGATTAAAATGTCATATATTAAAGATATTTACATGACAAATAAAATGTATTTCTTGAATTTTTGGGAATAGCCTCTGAAGACTACTTTATTCTGGATAAACTTTACGGAATTCTGCATAACTGCTAAATCGTAAGAGATGGATAAAAACTTACCACACAGACAACGTAGAGCACATTAAAACACACAATTTATGTGATGTACATTTTTTGTGGAGTTGATCGTTTTTAAGATATTCTTTGTTATTAGCTTCAGCTTTGAAAAACTTGCACTTTTCTCATACAGGAATTTGTCAACTCGTGTCCATACAAACAAAGGAACTTCAGTCACTTAGGAAGCAGTTATTGACTACCACTTTAACTTATGCGCTTATTTCACTTCTACTTATAAGGAAGTAAATAATAACAGTATTTATCCTATTTTTTTTTTCTCGGTTAGCATGAAGCAAATAGAAGAATAAGCTTATTAACAATAATTTGTTGCAGAGAAGTAGAAAAAGTCATGTTAATGGAACACATCAGATTTTTGTTATACTTTCTCTACAGAATTTAATAACAGAATATTATTTTATAGCCTAGATCTGATTTATGAGGAAAGTCTGTCCGGATACCCCTGGCACTTAGTCTTCTCTGCATTAAAGTCTTTTTTATAACATCCGGTGTCGCCTAAAATTAAAATGATGACGCAAATCAGCTAAGATCCTGATGGCGTTCAAGGTTTTAGGGTGAGGGAAGGTTCTGGAGAAAAGAAGGGGGAGAAACGGTTACTCTGCCTTACCTGGAATCGAACCCTTGCGCGTTAGTTACTATGTTGAGCTTGCGTGTGTTTGAACAATGACCCGCGTAGCGCCAAAGTTGGAATTTTCTTTACAATTCCGTTTTGTGTGTGTGTTTCTGTTCTGGTAGGACAAAGTGGATAAAAAAAGGCAAATACACAGAGACGATTGAGTGTAAGTACCACGAAAAAATCTAATGTGTCATGCTCAAATGGCTTTCTCTAGCTGTTCAACAAACCTATTGTAAAAAGTCATTCTTATTTCTAGACCTGCTAATTGAGATAATAATTAGCTGAATGTTCTTATTACTCATTTCTTAATAAGTAGAAGGGAACTAAAGGAATGCGCTATGCTAAAGCGATAGTCAAATGTTTTAAAACTTCGGTTGTCATTGCAATTCGGTTCTTTGCTTGGACAGAAGTAGAACAAAAGAAAAACGGACACTTCCTGTTTGAGAAAAGTATAAGTACTTGAAATTTGAAACAAATAACAAGGAATATTTCAGAAACGGTTACCCCCACAACAAAAATGTAAGGAATATAAATTGTATGTTTTGACGAGGCTTACATTTTTGGTTTAATAAGTTTCTGTCTATCTCTTACGATTTACCAGTTATGCAACATTGAGCAAAATTCATCCAGAATCAACAGGTCTTTAGAGACTCTTCCCAGAAAATTCAAGATATACCTTTTATTTGCGATGTAAATAGCTTCAATATATGATATTTTAATCAAAATTATCAAGAGTCATTTTTGAGAAAATCAAAATTTTCGGGATTTTTCCATATAAAAATTAGTTTATGGTGGGAGAATTTTCTTGAAAATCTTCGTGACGCATCCTTAGAAAATAACAAACTTAAATACTAAGTTTGGTATTTAACGACTTTTAGTTTTTGAGCTATGCTGTCTACAGGCAAGGACCTTTTTCAAGAAATGCTTTTTATGGACTCAGGGGTCCTCCAAATATGTATTTTGGTTTAAATTTCGGCATCGAATTTTTTGGCGCATTTCAATACCTTCTCTATACTACATAACATGTGCAGAGAAAGTAAAAATACAAGTTTGTTGTGTAAAGGTCATATAGCTTTTTCTTCCTTCACAGTATAGAAATTTGCTTGTTCCGCTCTCATATTTTTTGCAACCATCTTTTGTGTGGTCGTCCAATTGATCTTCGGCCTCTTGATTTGTGGCAAATGATTTGTATGGTATTATTTCTTCCGCCATGAAGCTATTCAACTCATTTGTTTCTATACTAGTTCCTCTGGTACAAAACACATCGCTACAGAAAATATTATGTACTTTCCACCAAAAGTTCGATGCTGAGCTTTCACTGAAAATACACATTTTAGGGTCCCCTGTGTCAAAAACGGATTTTAACGCATGTGTGTTAACACGATAAATCCAAAACAAAAAGACAGTTAAATACCTTACTTAATATTTAAAGTTCAGCATCTTCCAAGGATGTGACACGAAGATTTTCAAGGCAAGCCTTCCCACCCCAAACTAGCTTTACGTGGAAAAACTTTGAAAGTTTTGATTTTCTCAGAAATATTTCAGTTAATACCGTATACTAAAGCTTCTATCAAAAAATTCGATACCAGATTTCACCGAAAATACATGATTTATGGTCCCTGAATCCAAAAACAAAACCTTTTTATAAAATGGTCAGTGTGTGTGTGTGGACAGCATAGCTCAAAAACGAAAGGTCTGTTAAATACCAAACTTGGTACACCATTATATCCGTTATATGGAAACTTTGAACATTTTATTTTTCTCACAAAATGAATCTAATAATTTTGATTACAGTATATTAAAGTACATGAAAAATAAAATCTAAATGTTAAATTTTCTGGAAGTAGGCTCTGAAGACTTCTTTATTCTGGAATGTATTTATATAACAGGCAATCCGCAAGAGATAAGCGAAAGATTATTACACAAATATGCGAGTTACCCTTTGCGAGATATTTTCTGTTATTTGTTTGAACCTTCAAATACTTAGCTTTTCTCGAACGAGAAGATATCTTTCGTTTCAGCTCTTTTTGTGTTCACCCTTGACCTTTGCAAACAGAACCAAAATTCAATTGTTTCATATAGCAACAACTATTAAAAGATTTGATATCGCTTTAGCCTTGGGTATTCTCTTAGTGAACTTACTTATAAGGAACTATCTAATAAGGCTGTTTCTTCTAATTTTATCTTGATTAGCTAGAAGTAGATAAAAAAGAATAAGCCTTTGTAAGAATAATTTGTTACAGAATAGGCAGAGAAAGTCGTGTGAGGGTAAGATATTAGAATTTTTCTTTAGATATTTTCTCATCCAATTCAATTACAGATATAATATTTTTTAATAAACATTGTATAATTTTAATTAAATTTACTGGATATTTGTTCTGATATCTTATAGATGTAAATAATTGGGATAAGGCCGCTCAAAGACTTTTTCAAAATCGATAAATACCAAATGAATTTCTAGGTAACATTCTCTTCTTTTGTGTTATGATTTAATTTGAAAACTTGGTTATACATGTTCTGCCTATTTCAAACACATGTCGTTCATCAAAGATATATGTTTATGTTTCTATTTTTACTCTATAAGTAATGATTCGAGAATATACTTTAACTTTAGAATTAAAAGATATCTGCTTCTATAAGTTTTGTATTCATTTTGGTCCCTTTTACTTTCTCTACGCGTACTATTTATATAGTATAGTCCAAAAATACATTTTTAGAAAAAGGTCCATGTGTCTGTCTGGGTATGGGCGGCGCGTGTGTGTCTGTGTCTGTGGACGGCATAGATCAAAAGCGAAAAGACCGTTAATTACCAATTTTGGTATCTAAATTTAGTATATTTCAAGGATGTGACACGAGAATTTTTCAAGAAAATCCCCCTACCCCAAGTGACCTCTAAGTGATTTTTTTTTCAAATATCTGTTTTTCTCAAATATAGCGCTGACTATTTTTATTAAAATACCGTGTCGTAAAGAGATTTACATGCCAAGTAAAATGAGTATCTTGAAGTTTCTGGAAATGGCCTATGAAGCACTCTTCATTCTGAATGAATTTCGTATAACTAGGAAACCGTAAGAGATAGACAACATCTTACCACACAAAAGTGAATATTTTGTTTAAACACACAATTTATGTCATATACATTCTTTTGTAGAGTTGACCGTTTCGAGCTAATCCGTGTTTTTGGTTTCAATTTTAAACACTTAAACCTTTCTCAAGCGGAAAGTCAACTTTCGTTCCATCTTTTTGTTTTACTCCCGGGAATACAAAAGGGAATTGAATTTCAATTGTTTCACATTGCAATAGCTTTTAAAAGATTGGACAAATGCTTTACCTTTGTGTATTACCTTATTTCGCTCTATTAATCCAGCCATTTCTGCAAATGTTTATCTTGATTATATGATGTAGAAAAAGGAAGAATCTTTTGTATCAATAGTCTTTAGAGAAAGTCATGTGAATGTAACATATCATCTTTTTTTTAAACTATGAATATAAATGGCTTGTTCCCATTGTTTTGAGATTTTCTTGTTGTTGAACATATATTTAATAAATGCAGTGGTTGAAATTGTAATATCAGTCCTGCATATTTGAGAATTATATTCTATGGGAATGTAAGGTCATATAGCTTTATGTCTAAAACAAGATATAATACCCTTTTAGGGGTCCAAGTTTTCACACTGTAAATTCAGAATAATTATTTTAATTTAACTTATTACTAAAATAACTCTGGTGTATTCCATTCACATGCCTATATTCTGTATAAAGCTATTCTTATAAAAGCTTATTGTTCTATCTACTTCATATTGATCAAGATAAACATTACAAAATGAAAACCAATTGAACCAATATGAAGAAATATCTCGGTATATCTCCACACAAAAATGCAATAATAATAATAATAATAATAATTATT
This sequence comes from Hymenopus coronatus, assembly GCA_030762935.1. Classification (NCBI taxonomy): domain Eukaryota; kingdom Metazoa; phylum Arthropoda; class Insecta; order Mantodea; family Hymenopodidae; genus Hymenopus; species Hymenopus coronatus. Next base: position 115,924,920 of record CM060890.1, read on the forward strand.
CCATGACACGACAGCTCACAAGGAACATTGGCCTACCGGCCGCTGCGTCCTCCATCTCGGCCCATGACATACGTCATGGATGGGGTGCAGTATTGGAGGGTGAGACGTGGTCAGCGCCTTGAACCCCCCAGGGGTCCTTTTCCATCAAGTAGCTCCTCAATTGGTCCCCCAGGAACCTCACGAGGCTGAGTGCACCCCGGACCAGCTCTCCCAGCGGTGGAAAACTCCTCACGCCGGTACCGGGAATCGAACCCAGGTCTCCCTCTTGATAAGCAGCTGCGCTACCACCGCGCTAAGGAGACTACCACACAAAAATGTATAGGACATAAATTTAAATTTTAAAAAATCTGCACTCTATTGTGTAATAAGTTCTTGTCTATCTCTTTCGCTTTAAGTTATGCAAAAGTCATATAGATTGAAGAGGTCTGCAGATTCTATTCCCAGAAAATGTAAGATATGTTTCGTTTTTCATAAAAATGTCTTAAACATCTAGAATTTTAATTGAAGTTGATAGAGCCTTCTTTGAGAAAATCTAAATGTTCGAAGATCTTTCTTGTAAATGACAGTTTTCTTTAAATCTTCGTGCCACATTCTTGAAACATGATAAACACTTAATTATCAACTATGGTATTCAAATGACTTTTCATTTTTTTAGCTATATTGTTCACAGACACTCAAACCTGTTTCCACCAATTTTTTGGACTCGGTGAACTTCAAAAGATGTATTCCGGAGAAATTTCAGCATCGAATTTTTGGGTGGAATTAAATGTACATAATACAGCCAGGAAAACTAAAATATTATATAAAATATAGGCTGATGTCTATCAATATCTCTGATGAGAAAATCTCATGTTAGAGGTCATACTTGTTGAACAATTTAAAAGTTAAATCAAGGAAATCAAAAGTGTTGTTCTAGAGCGTTTCGTTTAACTAACAAATATTGACACACAAAGCGTCAGTTTTTACATATAACTTACAAAAATTTAGCAGAAGAATATTTGTATCAACTTCAAAAAAAGTGTGTCTATATATTTCAATATATACAAATTCTAATCCTCTCATGTTATGCACCACTAAGTCTATTATCTCTCCAAAAAGATTGGATTTTATGTGAAAAAATTGTGCCCATTATGTGTACCTAAATAATAATGTGTTTTGAAAATTTCGTTTGTTGACGTCACTTTAGTAACCTTCTGAGAAAAAGTATGAATTTATATTACATACTTTGCATTATCAACATGTTAAGAAATAGTTACTTGTTACATTGTTAGAGCCATTTTAAGAACATCAAAATCTTCAAAAGTTTTCAATGTAAAGGGTAGTTAGGGGTGGAGGATTTTCTTGAAAATCTTCGTGTCGCATCCTTGGTTAAATACCAAACTTGGTATTTAGGTTTGGTATCTTCCGTCTTTTCGTTTTTGAGCTAAGCTGTCTACAGACAGACAGACACACACACACATACGGAGATTTTTCTGATAATACTTTTTTTGGATTCAGGGGATCCTAAAACATGTATTTCCGGTGAAATCTCGGTATCGAATACAATAGCTTCTGTATCCACTATGTACATTGTACATCTGGGGCTAGAGAAAGTAAGGATGTTATGAAAAATGGCATGCAAAAGTGTTTTGATCATAAAGGAGAATTGTTCGACAAACAATAAAACAATTTTCAGTGACAAAGTACTGTTTTCCTAGTATTAGACTCAAAAAATAAGTAGTGCTTCTCGTATTTAATTCAAACTAGGTATTTATATAGCATAGAGTTGAACCATTCACTAGTCTGTTTTTACATTTTCACCACTGCAAACCGTTTTGCTCTTAATCCATTTGGTATAGTTTAATAACATTTCTTAAAGCCCTTTAGAATATATAAAAGAATGGACCTGGTAAAATGGTTTTATGTACTTAAAATAAGATCAAAAATATTACTTTTATCTCGGAAGGAATGTCAAATTTTGAAAATAAGAAATAACTTGCCTAATTCTTTATTCATATCTGAACCATTAAAGGTTTACAAACGCTATAATTCCAATGAATATCTTGACTTTTATTTAAACTTTAAGGCATAAGATGGTTCATTATTTTTTATTTTAAGAAAGTATATTAATTTTATGAGTATAAAAATTCTAATATTTTAAACAAAAAGTTATTTCTATAACTGAACCAAGTTTTATATGCGTATAATATAACAGACTGATTATATGTATATGGTAAAAATAAAGGGAGAGGTTAGAAATTTCAGTATGGCAAACCTTTAAGAAGAAAAGAGTATTCAAGAGAAAAAGGAGAGTGTTTCCCTATTATTACACATCTGTACAATTACAGCTATATAACACTGTGGCAGATATAACGTTTAGACTCAGACATAGCTCACCATTTAAAAGTGCAGGCAATTAATTATATTCCACACATGATCCTCCTCTTAGCATAATATCAACAACACGAACTTTTAGGAACATTTTAAAAGTGGACACATTTACACCAAACGCAAATGTTTCTGAATTAGTTATACCACTAAACATATTCACATTACTTGTATATCTTAACGATTAATTTTCCGAAATTTGTTTTTTATTTTTGTTTGCTTTTGTTTTGTTTATATATACACATATTTTTTTCAGGTTGCACTGTCTAGTTAAAGCGTGTGCAGTTCGACTGCTTCGTTTGAGGAACACAGATTCTTCCTCCTCAGTCCAATCTGCAGACCAGTGCTGCCAACCAGATTTCATTTAATTCCTTTGAAAAATGTTTAAAATTCTTTGACAGTGACTATAATTTCTATTGATATCTTTGTTAGTTTTAAGTGTAGTTTTTAAGCCCCTCTCTAATATATTAGCAATTCTCAATCGTCTGGTGACCCCATTATATGGAACTTCTAAGGCATGTAAATTAAAGTCTTCAGTTTTTATGCACACATATAGGTCTATATTACATTACACTCATATGGTTATTAGAATTATGTTAAAGAACACTCCGTATCACAACTCGTCATAATACATTATTAGGTTACTATTATTATTGTTGTTATTTTTATTATTTCTACAATTCTACATTTTTCTCAATTCTTTATTTACTGTCTCTGTTGAAATCGTTTCTCTTTCTCTTAAAATCGTACATGGATGAATTTATTCTCAAGATGTGTCCTTTTGCAACAGTTATAGCAAGATGGGTCCATGATAGCTCTTTTGGCATGGAGTAAACTAGCAATTCTTTTTGTCTCTAATTTATTCCTCATTAGACTTATCGACGAAAAAATTCTTTCTACTCTTGCACCTGAGTGTAGGAAGGCAACACAACTTCTGAACACATAAAAAATATCTGCAAATATTAAACATTTCTTTGATCATTTAACTTATCAGATATTTCTGTAGATCCACGGAAATTTCTTTGAAGTTGGCAACACTGCTGCAGGGTCACAACATTTTAGAGCGATTTTCTCTCTATATACAGCACCTGAAGACACAACTTTCCGCAAAATAATCTTAATTTTTATAAGAAACAAAATACTCATTGGACACTCTGCACCTAATGAAACAGAAAAATTAAACTCGAAACTTTGTCCCTTTAAAGACGCCAAGTGAAATCAACATGTAACTGTCACTTCCTTAAAATTAGGGTTGCTATTGGTCTTCTGGGACAAGAATGTTTCTGCCACATTTCCTCTGTAAACAAACTGCACACGCATTCACTAAACAGACTTTATATAAATCGAGATTGACTGAAGACTAAAGTGCGGATCTGAAACATGTGATATTTTGATAAAAATCTAATGTGTTCCATTCACATGACTTTCACTACATGCTTACGCTTCTATTTACTTTATACTTATTGAGAAAAAATAGCAGAAATAGTCTTATTTACTTGCCTCCTTGTAAATAGAAACGAAATGAGGGAGTAACACAGAATAAAGTGGTTGCTATGTGACTGAAGTTCCTTTGTTAGTATGCACAGGATCTGTCAAATTCCTGTATGAGAAAAGTATGTTTTTCAAAGGTGATACCAAAAACAAGGGATATCTCAAAATCCACCAACTCCAAGAAAAAATGCATACAACATAAATTGTGTTTTAATGTGCTCTACATTTTTTGTGCGGCAAGTTTTTTTTCTATTTCTTACGGTTTAACAGGTATGCAAAATTCCGTAAAATTCATACAGAACAAAGTAGTCTTCAGAGACTATTCTCAGAAAAATCAAGATATAGATTTTGCTGTCTAACCGCGGATGCTGGCACAACCTTTACCAAACCTTAAAATACATTTACTAAATCTAAACTAATTTAATATCAATAAAATTATCTACTGCTATACTATTTAATAATTTTTAAATCCCTTCTAGAACTTTCAAAATACATTCTATTAGTCGGGTAAATATTTTTAATGTACTATATTTTGATGAAAATCGTTGAGCCATTTTGGAAAATTTCAAAAATTTCAAAAATTTCGAAAATTTTTCCATGTAAAGGGTACTTTGGGGTAGGTGGATTTTTCTCAAAATCTCCGTGTCGCATCCCTGGAAGATACTAAACTTAAATACCAAGTTCGGTATTTTACCGACTTTTCCTTTTTGAGTTATCGTGTTCACAGGCACACGGACACACTCACGGACCTTTTTCTGAAAATGCTCATTTTGGATACAGGGGACCCTAAAACATATATTTCCGGTGAAATCTCGGCCTCAAACTTTTGGGTGGAGCGCAATACCTTCTCTATACACTATGTGCATAGTACGTACACAGAAAGTAAAAAGACAGACGTACATTGGCCCTTTTATAAAAATGCCTTCTTATGGGCTTCTGAGTGCAGCAATTTTGTTTGAATGCTATTATTTCTCTTCTTAGCTGTGTGTGCGTGGCAGAGAAAGTAAAAATTTTGCTTTTAAATCTGCATGTGTGTTTGGAATGAGCCAGAGAGAGACAGAGGGTCAGACTCATATGGACATATTTATAACTAACGTTGATCCTATTTTTATTTTAACCCGTGTTTTCTTTGAAATGTCGATATCAAACTTTCGGATCTCTCTCAAGGTTCTCTACAACATTGCAAAAAGGAAAAAAAAAGTTGAAAAAAGTTGAATAAAAAAAAACAGGGCGAGGGTTCTTCAGGTAGCTTTCCTCGCCCTAAATAATCCTTTACCTGGAGCATTTTGTCATTTATAATACTCACAAATAAAATGCACACGTTTGAAAAAATAAAAATCGCTAGTTATTTATAAGACTTAAAGCTACTTCCATTTTTGTAGAATATTGCAAAGCTGGGAATGAAGAAATGCTAATATAAAAAAATCTGATGTGTACCATTCACATGACTTTCTCCATATCCCTTCAACAAACAATTCTTAAAAAGCTTATACTTTTATTTACTTTATGCTAATCAGAAAAAAATAGCATAAATAGTTTAATTACTCGCTTACTTGTAAGTAGAAGCGAAATAAGGGACAACTGTAGGTTAAAGTGATAGTCAAAAGCTGGTTGCTATATCAATGAAGTGTTTATATGGATAGGAGTTGACAAGTTCCTGTATGAGAAAAGTATACGTTTTTCATAGCAGAAACCAAAAATAAGGAATGTCACAAAAACGACGAACTCCACGAAAAAAATTCAGATATACATTTTATTTGTCAGGTAAATATGTTTAATATACGAAATTTTAATCAAAATCGTTAGAGACATTTTTGAGAAAATCAAAATTATCGAAAAAAGTTCCATGTAAAGGGTAGTTGGGGATGGGAGGATTTTTCTCAAAATCTTCAGGTCGCATCCCTGGAAGATACTAAACTTAAATACCAAGTTTGGTATTTTACCGACTTTTCGTTTTTGAGTTATCGTGTTCACAGACACACGGACACACACACACACACACACACACACACACACACACGGACCTTTTTGTGAAAATACTTTTTTTGGATATTGGGGACCCTAAAACATATATTTCCGGTGAAATCTCGGTATCGAATTTTTGGTGGAGTGCAATACTCTTGTACATAGTGCGTATCTAGAAAGTAAAAATGAGCCGTGTAAATGTCGATACAATTTATGCTAATAAATTATTACTTTCTCTACACATACTATGTACATAGTGTACAGAGAAGTTACTGTATTCCACCCAAAAATTCCGTATCGAGATTTCAACAGAAAGATATGTTACCAGGTCCTCTGAGTCAAAAAAAAAAAAAAAAAAAAAAAAATAGAGATAGGTGTTTGGGTGGGTGTATTTGCGTGTGGACAACATAGCTAAAAAATGAAAATACTTTTAAATATCAGTCTTTGTATTAAACTTTAGTATATTCCAGGGATGCGATACGAAGAGTTTCAACAAAATCCCCCACCCTAAACTATCCCTTCGATAGACAAATTTTTGAAAATTATCATTTTTTTCAAAAATGGTTTTAACAGTTTGATTAAAATTCCGTATGTACTAAATAAATTTACATGACAAATAAAATGAATTTTCTAGGCATAGCCTCTAAAGAGCTTTTTACACAGTTTATTTTATATATATACACATAATTTTTTTTTTTTTTTTTTAGAGTTAACCGTTTCCAAGATGTTCCTTCATTGGTTTCAATTCTAGAGTACCTAATTTTTCTCAAACAGGAAGTCATCCAGTTTATAGCTGGCATGGTAAAGCAAACCGAATCGAACTTTAATTCTTCAATTTAGCCCAGTGTATTCCCTTCTTACTTCCCTTCTACTTACAAGGAAGTCAATAATAAGACAATTTCTGCTAATGTTTTTCTCGATTGCCGTGATAGAGTAAAAGAATAGTTTGTTTGCAGAAACAAGTAGAGAAAGTCGTATAATTATAACACTGCATTTTATGTGCAGTGTTATAAGTCGTTCAATATCTAATACTTTAATGTTATAAAGTAGTGGTGAGGATGTATTCTTTTGTTTTGTAAACATTTTACTCTCTCATTTAAACAAATAAAAGAAAATGTATTGAACCTAAACGGAGTAATATATAAATTTAGTTTTGATGATAAAATTCCCTTTTATAGCATTTATAAGAAAGGTAAATTATTCGAGTCATATGTTATTTACGATAAAAGTTTGTCATATTAACTTCACATACAAAAGATATCCTAAAAAAAAAAAGTTTAAATTTTTTTCGCAAAAGTTATAATAAGAACTCTTGTGAGGAAATGATAAAAGTCCCACCTCCTCCAAACATTTCGTGAAATAACCACCTGGGAAATGATGTATACAAAATCGGAATATTTCAGAAAGTAATGTTAAAAAATCTGATGTGATCCATTTACATGGCTTTCTCTAGCTGTTCCACTTACAAACTGTTCTTACAAAAGATTATTCTTCTATCTACTTCATGCTAATCGAGATAAACATTAGCAGAAATTGTCTTTTTACTTGCTTCCTTATAAACAATAGGAAATAAAGGAATAAGGGGCTAGTCAAACGTTTTAAAAGCTATCGCTATGTTAAACAATTGATGTTCGGTGTTCTTTGCATAGTCAGCAGTACAATAAGAGATATGGAAAAAAACAAAAAAACAAAAAAAAAAAACAAAAAGACACTCTTTCCGTTTGAGGTAACTTGGGTAGTTTAAAATTGAACCCAATAACAAAGAATATCTCTGAAACCGCAAACTCTACAGAAACATCGTATGACATAAATGATGTGTTTTAATGAGGTTATATAAATACATTTAACTATATGTTATTTTAATAAACATTGTTCGAGTTTTGAGAAACTTAACATTAAAAATTGATCCATATAAAGGGTAGTTGGAATGAGTGAATTTGTTGAAAATCATATCACGTCTTTGAAAGACACTGAATTTCAGGAAATGCCAAGTTTGGTATTTACACGACCTTTGGTTTTTGAGATACGTTGTTCACACATATACGCACAGGGACGATTTTATTAAAACGTTTTTTAAACGCTCAAAACGTGTATTTACACCGAAAATAAACTTTTGGATGGATTACAATGCGCCCTCCACTTAATATATTAGAAGTTAGTTTTCAACATTAACTATTTTTACTCTATCCCCCCCCCTCCCCCAGTTCTTTACCATACCTAATCTTATAGTTTCCAAATTTCATACATGTTTACCATTTCTTCTAGTGTACTAAGTAGAGAAAGCATGTATTCCACCCAAAACATCGATACCGATACTATACAGTAAACTTGTTTTGAGCTCCCTAAATGAATTAAAAAAAATCTCATGTGTTCCATTCATATAACCCTCTACGTCTCCGCAACAAATTATTGTTAAAAAAATTATGTTTCTATTTACTTCATGCTAATCGAGAAAAATTAGCAGAAATAGTCTTATTACTTGCTTCCTTGTAAGTAGTAGCGAAATAAGGGAGTAACATAGGTTAAAGTGATAGTCAAAAGCTGGTTGCTATGTGACTGATGTTCCTTTGTTTGTATGGACATGGGTTGACAAATGCCTGAATGAGAAAAGTACTATAAGTTCTTCAAAGCTGAAATTAATAAAAATGAATATCTCAAAAATGATCAACTTCACGAAAAAAAAATATATATATTACATAAATTGTGTGTTTAAACGTGCTCTACATTTTTGTGTGGCAAGTTTATGTCCATCTCTTACGGTTTAGCAGTTATGTAAAATTCCGTAAAATTCATCCAGAATAAAGTAGTCTTTAGAGGCTATTCCCAGAAAATTCAAGATATACATTTTATTTTTGAGGTAAATATCTTTAATATACGATGTTTTAATCAAAATCGTTTGAGCTATTTTTGAGAAGATCAAACATTTCGAAAAAAAACTCCATGTATGCGAGTGTTTCTGTGGACAGCTAGATCAGAAACGAATATTCCATTAAATACCAAACTTGGTATGTTCCATGGATGCGACGCGAAGATTTTCAAGAAAATCCCCCCACCCCAAACTAACCTATACATGGAAAAATTTTCGAAAAGTTTAATTTTCTTAAAAATGGCTCTAACGATTTTGATTAAAATCTCTTATATTTAAATTATTTATGTGACGAATAGAATGCATATCTTCAATTTTCTGGAAATAGCCTCTGAAGACATGTTTATTCTGGATGAATTTTGGTAAATTTTGTTTAACTGCTAAACCGTAAGAGGATAGAGAAAAACTTACTGCACAGTAAATTTAGATCTCGTCAAAGAAAACAACTTAGGTCCTTTGCGGTATTTTTTTCTTTGTCTGTGGAGCTGACCGTTTCCGAGATATTCTTTGTTATTGGTTTCAGTTGGCAAAGAAGCGATTTGCATTGACAATCGCATAACCAGGTTTTAAAACATTTGACTATCACTTTAGCCAAGTGCATTCTCTTAGACCCCTTCTAGTTATAAGGAATTAAGTAATAAGAATGTTTATCTTGATTAGCATTGTACACAAAGAAGAATAATCTTTTGCCAAGAGTTTGTAGAGCAACTAGAGAAAGTCATGTGAGTGTAACACATCAGATTCTTTAAAATCAGTCACACCCCTGACTAAGAGACCTAGCCTCGCCACTGTTTACAGGCACGTGGCAGAGAAAGTAATTGAATTGTGAGAAATCAGTATGAAATAATACTAGGTAGATAAACTCGCGTGACTCTTATGCATCAGTTTTTTCGTTTTTTAAAAGTAGGTGGGTCAGAGCAGACTAATATTGAAAAACGAATGGAGGGGGGGGGGAAGGGAGAGACAGTATGTAAATAGTACTTGAGGAATAGAGTAGCTGGTTTGTATGAAGAAGAACACACATGCTATTTATTTATTTATTTTTGGTGGCTGCTGCAGGGAGCGGGTTTCTGGGCGGAGTTGTGAAGCCGTGCACACACCTTTGCGTGCTTCACCTAAACCTATCAGCACACACGGCGGTCATCAAGATGGTCGAACTGGCGCCAGAAAACCAACATGGCTGCACACTCCTCCCTCGCGTCTTGTAAACCTACCTGTTTTATCGAACCTCAGACCCTTCTTTTTGTTCCTGCTCGCCACGTGTGTGTGCTCTCCCACTTCTTGCGGTGACATCCTCTCACAATTACTTAATTTCAACCAGTTGCGTAACCCGAAGCTCCTTTCTGTTGCCTAATCCTCATCTCCTCTTCGAACAATAAACTTACACCACTTTTTGATACTTGAATTTAATACATGCTCAAGTGCCTAAGCTACTAACACTGTCCGTATTTCTGAAGCCACTCTCTTGACCGTCAAAAATGGATTTTTCAACGCAGACTCTCAAAGGGACTCGGTAGAATTCAATCGAGTAAGGGAAGTCGAAACGTCCCATTATCTTAGCAACTATCTATGAAAATGAGCTACATTTTTCATGGTATATTCAACAATACCGTTACAGCTGATTGATGAAAAATCTGATGTGCACCATTCACATGACTTTCTCTACATCTCAGCAACAAATTGTAGTTAAAAAGCTTATGCTTCTATTTACTTTATGATAATCGAGAAACAATAGAAATAGTCTTATTTGCTTCCTTGTTCCTTTGTGGGCAGGAAGTTAACAAATTCCTGTATGAGAAAAGTATGTTTTTCAAAGCAGAAACGAAAAACCAAAAATATCTTAAAAATGATCAACTCAACGAAAAAATGTGTGACATAAATTGCGTGTTTTAACGTGCTCCACATTTTTCATGTAATAAGTTTTTGTCCATCTCTTACCGTTTAGCAGTTTTGCAAATTCCGTAAAATTCATCCAGAATAAAGTAGTCTTTAGAGGCCATTCCCAGAAAATTCAAGATATACATTTTATTTCTCAGGTAAATATCTTTAATACACGATATTTTAATCAAAATCGTTAGAGCCATTTTTAAGAAATTCAAAAAAATTCGAAATTTTTTACACGTAAAGGGTAGTTTGGGGTGGGGGGATTTTTCTCAAAATCTTCATGTCACATCTCTGGAAGATACCTACTAAACTTAAATACCAAGTTTGGTATTTTATGGACTTTTCGTTTTTGAGTTATCGTGTTCACAGACACACTGACACACAAACACACACATGGACCTTTTTCTGAAAATGCGTTTTTTGGATACAGGGGACCCTAAAACATATATTTCCGGTGAAATCTCGGTGTCGAATTTTTGGGTGGAGTGCAATACCTTCTCTATCTCTATGTACATTGTGCATACGGGGCTAGAGAAAGTAAAAATAGAATACTTCTGTTCATTAGAAGGAAAGGTGTTATTACTTTCTCTATACGTACTATGTACATAGTGTATAGAGAAGGTATTGCATTGCACCCAAAAATTCGATAGCGAGATTTCATTGGAAATATATGTATTGAGACCCCCTGAATCCAAAAAAAGCATTTGTAGAAAAATGTCTGTGTGTGTGTGTATGTGTGTCTGTGGAAAGCATAGCTCAAAAACGAAAAGACCGTTAAATACCAAACTTGCTATTTAAGTTTGCCATCTGCCAATGATGCGACACGAAGATTTTCAAGAAAATCCCCCAAACCCCAACTACCCTTTACATGGAACCTTTTTAGAAAATTTTGATTTTATCAAAAATGGCTCTAATGATTTTGATTAAAATTTGTGTATTAAAGATGTTTAAATGACAAATAAAATGTATATCTTGAATTTTCTGGGAATAGCCTCTGAAGAGTACTTTATTTTGAATGAATTTTACGGAATTTGGAATAACTGCTAAACCGTAAGAGATGGACAAAAACTTACTACACGAAAAACGTAGAGCACGTTAAAACACACAGTTTATGTTGTATACATTTTTTTTGTAGAGTGAATCGTTTTAAATATTCTTTGTTTTTGGCTTCAGCTTTGAAAAACTTATACTTTTCTCATAAAGAATTTGTCAACTCCTGTCCATACAAACAAAGGAACTTCATTCACATAGCAAAAACAGCTTTTGAATATCACTTTAACCTATGGTACCCCCTTATTTGCCTTGTACTTACAAGGAAGCAAGTAACAAGACCATTTCTGGTAATTTTTCTAAATTAGTAAGAAGTAATTAGAAAATGAGCTTTTTAACTATAATTTGTTGCAGAAATGTAGAGAAAATCATGTGAATGGAACACATCAGATTTTTCAAGGTATATTCAACAATACCATTACAGCTGATTGATGAAAAATAGAATACTTCTGTTCATTAGAAGGAAAGGTGTGATTTTTTTAATATAGCTCTAAAAATTTAATTGAAAAATCATGACTTTCAAATTTAAAAGAAATAACTAATCCATATACATAAAATTTTTTTCGTTAAAATAAAGCCCATGTAAGTGCAAATGTGTGGTAAAAATTTCAACCCTTTGTGTCAATTAGTTTCTGAGATGATGGGGCACTTGAGTAGAAAATTTTACTTCTTCAGAATTTGCTTGCAAACATAACATTAAAAGGAAATGTAACCTAACTTTCCAAACACAACTTTGCAGTACCCCGAAACTCTTACATGAAGAAAATATGAGCGGGATGCCAATGCTAAAATAAAACTGTCCGATCAAGATAAGAAAAAGGATATCTGCTATAACACTAGAATTTACAAACTTATTGATGTTATACCGAGACAGTGTACCAAAATCTTCTATAAAGGTACTACATAGCATTATTTTCAATAATATTTTTTAACTATTTGTAATTACCGTAACTCTATAAAAGCTATACAAAAGTGAGCGGGGGACTTGAAAATATTCATATGCAATTAAAATATGGAAAAAAAATTGCAAAAATACAATTTCGACTCCTCTTAATATTCAGTTTCAACAATCGTCGGTTATAATTTTTGAAATACTTAATATGTAAGTTATATTCATTCTGAACACGTATTTGGTAATGTAAGCTAAATTTACAATTCATGTATTAATTGTCATGCCAACAACTTACAATAAAGAGTTTTTTTTGCCCGCTGGGTAGTGTGGTGATAGCGTGTCTGCCTCACATTCAAAAGGTCGTGAGTTCTAATCTCGCTTAGGGTGAATTACTCGGATAAGGTTTTTTTTCGGGGTTTTCCCTTATCCTGAGAAGACGAATGTTGAGTAACTTTAAGCTCCATTGGCCCCCAGATGATTTGAGTATTTCACCAATTTCTCTCATCATCCGATATGACCACCCAGGTTAAAGGACGTTAAACTACCAAACAAAAAACCAAAAACAAAATAAAAACGTAAGAGTTTTAGAGATCGTTAGTACTTACAACACAATTAGAAAATGACGTAACACTCGAGATATATGCTACTTCAAGTAAAGAATTTATTGCAAAATGCATTAACAAAAGAGTGTGTAAAAGAAGGCTTTGTCCATATAATTAGACGTAGCCTGTCATTTGTCCACATCGAGAATTAACATTTTCTTAATTACAATAAAATATTTTGGTTTGTATTGTTTTACAGTTATTTCAAATATTTCAAAAAATAATTGACTAACCACTTTAAGTTACTTATCTCGAATGCTTGGGAAAACTCCCCTCTGTGGGCCTTGTATTCCCAATATGCTGATAACAATAACTTACAGTTCTTTTACGCAATATACTATTGACGATTATTTATTCTTTATCAACCGTCATATTTGCGTTTCTTGAATTTTAATTTGGCAATCACATGCTCACTGTAAAAAAATGAATTGCCCTTTTTAGTTTCTTTGCAGAATACTATGCACACAGTAGTTAGAGGAGAAATTGCATTCCACCCAAATATTTGATGTAGAAATGCCATTGAAAATATATGTTTTGAAGTCCCCCGAATAAAAAAAGGTTTGCGTATGTGTCCGTGTGTTTCTGTATAACATTACTCATAAACGAAACGTTTGTTAGAATTCAAATTTGGTATTTAAGCTCAATATCTTCCAAGGATGTGACACGATAGTTTTCAGGAAAATCCCCCACCCACAACTACCCTTTACATAGAACTTTTTTTTTAACATTTTTATTTAAATAGCATATGTTTAAGATGTATGTTCTGGGAATAACCTCAGATGACTTCTTAATTCTGGATGGATTTTATCGAATTTTGCTTAGCTGTAAGAGATGGAGAAAACTTACTGTACAAAAATGTAGATCTCGTTAGTTATTTATTCGAGGAAATACTGTGTCAGATGCTCCTAATGTTAGAGGTACTAATCAATTACCAAATCCTGCAATTATAATAGGTACAACTATAAAGCAAATTATAATGATAACATGAGTGGTTACAATAACGTTATAAATTTGATCGTCTCCGATTAAAGATCCAGGCTTTCCTAATTCAATTCAAATTAAAATTTTTAGAGATGTTCCTAATATTCCTAAAACATAAAAATTATGTCCTTTTAATTTTTGTTGTGGAGGCAACGTTTACGAAATATTCCTTATTGTTGGATTCAACTCTCAGATAGGAAGTGTCATTTTTTCTTTTGTTCTACTCCTGGTCAAGCAAAGAAGCGAATTGCAATGACAATCGAATAACGACATCTTTTAAAACATTTTAATATCGTTGTAGTCTAGTGTATTCCCTTAGTTCCCTTCTACTTATAAGGAACTAAGTAATAAGAACATTCTATTAATGTTTATTTCGATTAGCATGGTATAAAGGAAGAATAATCTGTTGCAAGAAGTTAGTTTATAGAACAGCTAGAGAAAGCCATGTGAGTGTAACACATCATACTTTTTATGCGTAACTTCTGTACTTCCTCAAGTGGCTAAGCCATAAACCCTGCCAGCATTTCTCAAGACACTTCCTTGACGACATTCTCAGAAGTAGATCTATGAAGCAGACACTCAAAGGGAAGAATCGAATGCAACACGATAATATTCAGGAAAATCGCTCACCCAGAACTACACTTTACATGACATTTTTTGAATATTTTTATTTACATATCACATGTAGACCAATCTTACTGCACAAAAAATTTAGATCTCGTCAAAACTCACAATTTATGTCCTTAACATTTTTGTTGTGGAAGTAACCGTTTCCCTGGTATTCCTTGTTATTGGTTTCAAATTATTGTAAAGTAATTATTTTCTCAGACAAAAGGTGTCCGTTTTTCTATTGTTCTATTCGTGACCAAGCGAAGAAGTGAATTTTAATGAATCGCATAACGACAGCTTTAAAAACATTTGGCTATAGTTTTAGCCTAGTGTATTCCCTTAGTTCCTTTCTACTTATAAGGAACTAAGTAATAAGAACATTCTGCTAATGTTTATCTCGATTAGCATTGTGTGGAAAGAAGAAGCAAGAAGTTTGTTTATAGAACAGCCAGAGAAAGTCATGTGAGTGCAACACATGAGCTTTTTGATACGTGAAATCTATACCTTGACAATTGGCTAAGATACAAACCCTGCCAGTTTTTCTCAAGGCGCTCCTTTGACGTCATTCTCCCTCAGAAGCGGATCTTTGAAGTTGTTTTATTAACATCGTTTACGATTTTGATGAGTTTTTTATTCTTTGACAACGGATTACTTCTCATGGTTGCGTTCGTCAATCCAATTTTAATTTGGCAATCTCATACTCACTGTAAAATTGACGTGCAGTTTTTACTTTCTTTACAGAGTAGGTACTGTGCACGTCGTGAAGATATTGCATTTCATCCAAATATTCTGTCGAGATCTCACAGGAAATATATGTTTTGATGCTCCCTGAATAAAAAGACTGTGTGTGTTTGTGACAGTGCAAAACAACTCAATAACGAAAGTCCGTTAAATACCAAATTTGGTGGTTTAAGTTCAACACCTTCCAAGGATGGGAAACGATAATTTTCAGGAAAATAACCCATAACAATTACACTTTACATTGAATATGTTTTAAATTTAGATTTTTTTCAAAGATGGCTCTAACTATTTTGATTAAAAGTAGGTATTATATGTTTAAGACATTTTAAGACAAATGAAATATATGTCTTAGCTTTTCCCGAAATAACCTCTGAAGGCCTCTTCATTTTGAATGATTTTTGCATAACTGGTTAACCGTTAACTACAAAAGAAACAAAATAATCTCGTTAAAACAGTAATTTATGTTTTATACCTTTTTGTAGAGTAAACCATTTCCAAATATTCCCTATTATTTATTTAAATTTTAAAACACTTATGTTTGTCTCAGACGGAAAGTCGCTATTCGTTTCGTATCTCTCTTGTTTTACCTACTCCTGCCCAAGCAAATATAATCGAATTTCAGTTCTAACACATAGTGACCATTTTTAAAAAAAGTTTATTGTATCTTTAGTTTACCGTATTCCCTTATGTCTCTTCCACTTACCTATAAGGAATTAAGTAAAAATATTGTTTTTTAATGTTTATCTAGATCAATATGAGGTAGATAAAATAATATTTTATAACAATAGTTTGCAAACAATGTAGGGAAAAAGTCATGTGAATGAAATACATCCAATTTCTCAGCCTTCTTAAATTTAGGATATGTTAATCAAAACCTTTCGAACGATGTTTGAGAAAATAAAATTGTTTAAATAATGCTCTATGTAAAAGATGTGTTAGTGGGGATTTTCTTGAAAATCGTCGTGGCACATTCTTGGAAAATATTGAACTTAAATACTACGTTTAGTACTCTACCCAATTTTCGTTTTTGAGATATCGTGTTCACAGACAAATACACACAGACACGCGCACACACAACCACGGACATTTTTGTAAAAATGCTATTTTTGTGTCAAAGGTCCTTCCTCATAGGATATAATTCCGGTGTAATCTCAACATCGAAATTTTAGGAGGAAAACAATAGCTTCTCTACCTTCTAAGCATATAGTACGTATAGAGAAAGTAATAAACTTATATCTATAGCTTTTTAAAAGTGTTTTTGAAACAGAAACTCATATGAATGTGCATTTGCACACATTTTCAAAGCCGGCGGAGGACGATGGATTTTTTCGGGTGTAAAACTCCTTAGCATGGCTTCCTTCGGAAGGGAAGTAAAGCTGTGGTGCCGTGTCGTAGATTTATGGCACGTAAAAGAACCTCAAGCTTGATTGAGAGGCCTCTGGGCAAAATTAAGCGGTCTTTCTCGCCCAGTTTAGAATGGGACGCGGAGAACCGCAGTAATTAAAGAGCGCCCATAAATAACACGCCATTTACATTTACTTGTGGCTTTTATTTTGATATTTAGTAATGGACAGAAATCTAAAATTCGTACCCTATAAGTTACTATTACAATTTTATTCCCAAGTAGTTTAATCAGATATCCATAAATGCTCATCAAGGTTTCTTACTTTAATTAACTTCGTTTGTTCTCTAGTAATTTATCATAAGCAATAGCACGAGTGATTCATCTTATCGATAATTCACGACCAGAGCGAAGCGACGGGAGTCAATTGTCCTAAGAGATGAAAATATGAGTTGTATGTAAATATTTGGTAAGACCGTCCAGCGAAATAGATTATTAATAATTTGTAATATATAGAAAGGGAGATTTTATCAGTTTTGATTGTAATACTTACATTAGTTCTCAAACGGTAGATGACCCATTCGTCCATGTTTATTTACCGAATGTTTTTTTTTCTTTCTTTCTTTCTTCACTGTCTCCTGAATTATGATATGGCTGAACCACCAATTATTGAGAGTAGTAATATAAATAAGGAACAATTATTTTATTTCATATTTTAATAACTAACACATGAAATGGAAAAAAATGTTATTTTATTTGAGATGAAAACAATAACCTCAAATAACAAACACAGGAGGTTAAATAAACGAACGTCAAGTGCGATAAGATTTAAAAAAATGAACATCAACTGCGATAAGATGTTTCGACAATATCGCTCAGATGACCGCGATTGGTTGAAACTGCCTAACCTCGTATTGGCGGTTTAATAGCAGAGCTGCATTGTCTACATAATATCGACATATGCGAGATGTCACTTCCTTACATAAATGTGTAGATCTATCTACAGGAGAGCTGTTATATCGTTGTATCATAAGCAGGTTGTTTTGTTAATCTCTGTGATTCCCCAAGGTTATACTTATAATCATAGTGTTCTTAAAACGTCTTATTTGCATAGTGCAGACACCTTCTTCAACCGAATGTCCTCTCATGTGTAAGTAAATGCCCTGAAGCCCTGACGTTCGCCTGTGGGCAATCACAAATGGCGAAACCAAGAATTGATATGTAAACTTCCATTTTCAATATAGATATAACTGAACTGAAACGCTTTGTTCTAATACAGTTTAACTGTTGCATACATGACAACGAGCACAATATTTTGAACACGTTATATGGATACCTAAAATAATACTAAATAAAACTCTTTTTTTATTGCTAGAAAATGTAGCTAACTAAAAACAACACACAGAATATATGTTTATTTAAATAAGCTAGCTAATGAAAGTACATTTTCTTATACATTGGGAATTCCCCGCAACTTTTTCAGTTTTAAAATTTTAATCAGTTTTTCAATACTTAGAACTATTTTCTGTGTACCATCCAATCGCAAATTGAATTCTATTACTGATACTATAATGTTTATTGACGATAGGTTGTCCCCAAACATGCACATAATTCTTACAGCGAGATTGTGGAGTTTAGGAAAATGGTTTGTAATTTTCTGTTTTGATATTTATCTTTTAACACAGCATCGTTTTATAAATTTATTATTTCTAGCTATAGTTCAACAGGAATATCGAGGAAATAGTACCATCACAACTACGGAACAATGTTGTATCCCAACATTACTCATAGATTGAGGTGTGTATTAGTGCTGCCCGCAGTGATAGCTAGAAACAGCCCTGCACGCTCGCGAGCTACCTTCATTCGACTTGGAGACTTGTATAGTCCTTTTCAAATTCTATGATCATACTGGTAAGTGTGACTTTTTTTATTATATTCAGGTTCTTAAAATAGAATGTATTTTTGGTGAAATGTCGGTATATGTCGTACTATGTAGTGTATAAAGAAGGTATTTCACTCCGCCCAAAAATTCGATACCGAGATTTCACTGGAAATATATGTTTTAGGGTCACCTGTATAAAAAAAAAAAGCATTTTTAGAAAAAGGCCCGTATGTGTGTGTGTCTGTGAACAGGGTAGCTCAAAAACGAAAAGTCGTTAAAATATCAAAGTTTATATTAAGTTTAATATCCTCCAGTGATGCGACACGAAGGTTCTGAGAAAAATTCCTCTCACCCCAAACTACCCTTTATATGGAACTTTTTTCGAAAATTTTGATTTTCTCAAAAATTGCTCTAACAATTATGGTTAAAATTTCGTATATTAAAAATATTTACCTGACAAATAAAATGCATATATCTTGAATTTTCTGGGAATTGCCTCTGAAGACTACTTTATTCTGGATGAATTTTACGGAATTTTGCATAATTGCTAAACCGTATGGGATAAACAAAAACTTACCACACAAAAAATGTAGAGCACATTAAAACACACAATATATGTTACATACATTTTTTTTTTCGTGGAGTTGATTGTTTTTGAGGTATTCCTTATTTTTGGTTTCAGCTTTGAAAAGCATACTTTTCGCATAGAGGAATTTGTCAACTCCGTTCATACAAACAAAGGAACTTCAGTCAGTTAGCAACCTGCTTTTGACTATCACTTTAACCTACGATACTCCCATATTTTGCTTCTACTTACAAGGAAGGAAGTAATAAGACTATTTCTGCTAATTTTTTTCTCGATTAGCTGGAAGTAAATGGAAGCATAAGCTTTTTAACAATAATTGGAGAGCTGTAGAGAAAGTCATATGAATGGAACATATAAGATTTTTGGGGGGTGAAATGCAAAATAACATTCACCCATACTGTGCTTGATTTGGATACCTTTTCTATAGTTTTTTTCTTAATAATTACATCTATGATTTTGGTTAAATTAGATATGTTTGAAGATTTAATCAAATTAAATAAAATAGACCTCTTTGCTTAGTGAAAGAAAACTTTCTGCATAAAAAGTTTAGATCTTCTTAAAGCATACAATTTATGTGGAATAACTTTGTGTTACAAGCCATTTTCTAGATATTCGTTGTTATTGGATTTTTCAGATAATTATAATGCATACTTTTCCGACACAGCAGTTAGCCATTCACTTCTTACTTGCAGTCATGGAAAGAGGATGGAATTTCAAAGCTGTCTAGCTACCTGCTTTTTAAATTCTGTCCAGTCCCTTAAGCTAGCCCCTTTAACGAAATGTTTAATGCAACTATTTCGCAATCGTTTTCTTAATTAAAAAAGAATCATTTACTAACGAGTATTTAGAGAAATCCATGTAAAGGTAAAATATTATTATTTAAATAGCATTTTATATCTTCAAAATTATATTTCTGAACAATGTTCTTCAAGATTTTCTTGATATCATATAAAAGTTTAGATATGAATGTTTATATGTTGTAATCGATGAAAATATTTTTTTTCTTAAAATGTGATGCATTATATTTACATAACTTACTTTACTGCAATAAACTAGTCATACACAAGCTTATGTTTATATCTGCTGCACGTATAAACATTTGCAGAAATCTTTTTATTACAAACTCCTTTGTAGATACGTAGAATAAGGAAACATACCAAGTTCAAACGATAGTCAAATCTTTAAAGAACTTATTGTTAAAAACCATATTATTCTGTCTATATTATGATAATTGAGATAAACATTAGCAGAAATTGTCTTAATTACTTGCTTCCTTGTAAGTAGAAGCAAAATAAGGGAATACACTAGGCTAAAACGATAGTCAAATCGTTTAAAAGCTGGTTGCCATGTGGATGAAATTCGTTTCTATGCAGGGCTAGGATGTTACAAATATTCATGTAACAAAAGTTTTAAGTATTTTAAATCTGAAATAAATAAAAGGAATAACTCATAAATGGTGAACATCACGAAAAAAACGTATATTACATAAATCGTGTGAATTAACGTGGTCTACATTTTTGTGTCATTAGTTTTCGCCTATCTCTTATGGTTTACTAGTTATACAAAATTCAACAAAATTCATTCAGAATGAAGAGGTCTTTAGAAGATATTCCCAGAAAGTTCAAGATTTAAATTTTATTTACCATATAAATAGCCTTAACATACGGTAATTTAATCAAAATAGTAATTTTTGAGAAAATAAAAATTTTCGATTTTTTCCCACGTAAATGGTAGTTTAGGGTGGGGAAATTTTTCTCACAATCCTCGTGTTGTATTCCTGCAAGATTCTAAACTTAAATATCGAGTTCGGTATGTTACCGACTTTACGCTTTTAATTTATCGTGTTTACAGACCGACGGACACATGCACAGGACCTTTTTTTCTAAATGCTTTTTTTTTTTTTTTTTTTTTGGGTACACAGGGCTCTAAAATATGAATTTCCGATGAAATATTGGTAACGGATTTTTGGGTGGAATGCAATAGGTTCTCTATATACTATGTACATAGGACGTGTAGAAAAAGTGAAAATGAATAAGCATATTCCATTTGAAAACTGTATAACTACGTATTTTAAAATTTATGCCAATAACTTAGTGTATCTCGATTACACTTAACACCATAAAAAATGTGATGAACTCCTTTCAAGTCGTTTTCTCTACACCTCTGTGACAAATTAGTTTTTTTAATTTATTTATTTATTTAAAGTCGCTTTAACTGCAAGGTTATATCGCGACTTCTGATTAGGGTTACAATACATTAGCTGAATACAATTACAATGCAAATTCAAATAAACATATACAAGGTATCCATAAAACAAATAAACTCAATGCAGTATCATACAAGTAAGAGACAGATGTTTTATGATTTGTTGTGAACAATGGTGTGTATTAGCGATTAAATATAACAATATTTTTCATTTACTTTAAAGTTTGTGTAATATATAGATCTAAAGTATTACTGTTAAAAAGTTTATACTTCTAGCTTCTTCTTCTAATCTAAATTGTCTTTATAATTGCTTTCTTGTAAGTAAAAGCTAAATAAGGGAATACACTAAACTAAAGCGATAGTCAAATCTTTTAAAAGCTGATTGCCGTGTGGTTGAAATCCGATTCTTTGCGTAGCCATGACTTTACAAATTACCATTTAAGTAAGTAATTTAAAACTGAAACAATAACAACGAATATCTCGGAAAAATGTATCTTTACGAAGAAAATATATATGACATTAATCATGTGTTATAACGAGATCTACATTTTTTGTGTAGTAAGTTTTTGTCTATCTCTTACTGTTTACCAGTTGTGCAGTTCAGCAAAGTTCATCCGGAATAAAGAGATCTTCAACATATACATTTGATTTGTTATGGAAATATCTTTAATATATGTACAGTATTTTAATAAAATTTGTAAGAGCCATTCAAAACTTTTAACATTCTTTCCATGTAATGGGAAGCTTTGGGTGAGGGATTTTTTTTTCAAAATCTTCTTGTCGCATCCACATTGGAAGATACTAAACTTAAATACCAAATTTGGTAATTTACCGACGTTTCCTTTTGAGTTATCATGTTCACGGACATATACTCACAAGAACACTCACTCTTTTTCTAAAAGTATGATGTGTTAAACTTACATGACTTTCTCTAGCTGCTCTGCAAAAACGACTCCTTATAAAAGATTATTCTTTCTATACTATGTTAATCGAGCTAAACATTAGTAAAATTCTCTTACTTACGTCCTTATACGTAGAAGGAAACTAAAGGAACTGTCATTGCAAAACGCTTCTTTGCTTGTCCAGGAGTAGAACAAAAGAAAATCGGACACTTCCTGTCTGAGGAAAGTATAAGTGCTTTATAATTGAAAGAAATAACAAAGATGATCTCGGAAACGGTTACCTCCCTAACAAACAGTAACGGACATAATTTGTGAGTTTTAACATCTACATTTTTGTGCAGTAAGACTTTCCGTATCTCTTTTGTCATCCAGAACCACCAAGAGTTCGAGAAATGTACTTAATTTACTTAACATCTTAAACATTATATTTTAATCAAAATTGTTAAGAACCGTGTAAATGAAATTATGAGGTGGGAGATATAGATGAAAATATTTTTATCGCAATCTTGGAAAATTCTGAGTTAAACACCGAGTTTGGTATTTAACTGACTTTTAGTTCATTAATTATAATAAACGTACCCATGGATCTTTTTCCAAAAATGCTTTTGGGGAGGGGGTCAGGAGACCGGTGTAACATCAATATCGAGATTTTGCGAGGAACGCAATACCTTCCGTTGTTCACTCTCTTTAAATAAAAGAGTTTGAAAGTTGCGACATCAAGTCTCGGACAAGTCAAAGTGTATACTTCGTTTGGTGTCGTTTTGAAACGGCCTGTATATGCTAGAGAAAATAAAGTGCGGTCCGCTGGTTGTTAATTTAGGCTACCTACTATGTACATCGTACATTTGTAGAGAAACTGAAAATTACAGATATATGCATAAATTTAAAATTATCCAGGAAGAGCTGCATGACACAAAGTCCTGGAAATATCTTCAGAAAAACAGTTTTTACCTGAGGACGCAAAGCTTTGCATATGAAATTTTGCAGGTGTACAGTATTTTCAGACCTATTAGTATAACCTTGCATTTCAGGTTGTTAAATGCAAATAATTACCCTTATTTCTCTGTAGTGGAAAAATGTGTTGAAATTGGGAAACAAAAACAACGGAAATTCCTGAAAACAACAAAGTATACTCATAGGGTAATAAATTTAATTAATGTCTCTCTGGGCAACTAGAACTGGTAGATCTCTTCCGGAACTAGTTTAATGAAGTTATTGAACACTGGTGTAATTTGCTTCTTCCGCAGTTAGTCATCTCTTAATATAACACTTACTTTAAACATATGCGGGCAACATTGTAACAAATGCGGGAAGCTGTCACCTTGTGTTCAATTATTGCTTGGCAAGTTGACAATTAAGATATAAACTGAACGCAGCTTAATGGA
The DNA here is from genome assembly GCA_030762935.1 of Hymenopus coronatus. Classification (NCBI taxonomy): domain Eukaryota; kingdom Metazoa; phylum Arthropoda; class Insecta; order Mantodea; family Hymenopodidae; genus Hymenopus; species Hymenopus coronatus. The sequence goes on from CM060890.1 coordinate 115,948,670, forward strand.
GTTTCTGAATGTCAACTTTTAATGTAACTTGTACTCGTCCATATGGATGTGCCAATCACATGATTTTCTCTACATCTCTGCAACAAATATTGTTAAAAAGCTTTTGCTTCCACTTACTTCATACTAACCGAGAAAAAATTAGCAGAAATAGTCTTATTACTTGCTTCCTTGTAAGCAGAAGTGAAATAAGGGAGTACCATAGGTTAAAGTGATAAGTCAAAAGTTGTTTGCTCGTGATTGAAGTTCCTTTGTTTGTTTCAAAGCTGAAGCCAAAAACAAGGGATATCTCAGAAACGATTAACTACAGGAAAAAAAATGTAACTTAAATTATGTGTTTTAATATTCTCTACATTTTTTGTGTGGTAAGGTTTTGTCTCTCTCTTACGACTCACCTTTTATGCAAAATTCCGTAAAATACATCCAGAATAAAGTAGTCTTCAGAGGCTATTCCCAGAAAATTCAAGATATACATTTTACTTGTCAGGTAAATATCTTTAATATATAATATTTTAACCAAAATCGTTAAAGCCATTTTTGAGAAAATCAAACTTTTCGAAAAATGTCCATAGGGTAGTTTGGGGTGGGGGGATTTTTCTCAAAATCTTCGTGACGCATCCCTGGAAGATACTAAATTTAAATACCAAGTTTGGTATTATACCGACTTTTCGTTTTTGAATTATCGTGTTCACAGGCACACGGACACACACAGACCTTCATCTGAAAAATATTTTTTCGGGATACAGGGGACCCTAAAACATATATTTCCGGTGAAATCTGGGTATCGAAGTTTTGGGTGGAGTGCAATACCTGCTCTATACACTATTTACATAGTACGTGTAGATAAAGTAAAACTCTGATATATTCCATTCACATGACTTTCTCTACATTTCTGTAACAAATTAGTATTAAAAAGCTTATTCTTCTGTATGCTTCATTCTAATCGACTAACAAAAATGGTGTTACCACTTGCTTCCTTGTAAGCAGAAGGAACATAAGGTAAGTATCCCATGCTACACCGATAGTCAACTCTTTTAAAATCTGGTTTGCATGTGATTGAAATCCGTTTCTTTGCATGACCAAGAGTTGACAAATTTTGGTACGAGAATAAGGAATTTCTCAAAAATGGTAAACTCCATGAAAAAAAGGTACATGTCATAAATTGTGCTTTTTTTAACGAGGTCTAAATTATTTGTGTAGAGCGTTTTCTTCTATCTCTTACGATTTACTAGTTATGCAAAGTTAAGTAAAATCAATCCAGAATAATGTGCCTATTCCCATAAAATTCAAGATATACTTTTATTTATTATGTAAATATCCTTAATGTATAGTACTTTAATAAAAATTCTTAGAGCCATTTTTGAGGAAATCAAAATTTTCAATTTTTTTTCCATGTAAGGGGTAGTTTGGGGTCTTCGTGTTGCATCTTTGGAAGATACTAAACTTAAATACTAAATTTGGTATTTTACTGACCTATCGGTTTTGAGTTATTGTGTACACTGACACACAGGGACCTTTTTTTAATTTTTTTTTTTTTTTTTTTTTTTTGGATTCTGGGGACTCTAAAACGTCTATCTCCAGTGAAATCTCGGTATCTAATTTCTCGGTGGAATGCAATACCTTTTCTATACATTATGCACATAGTATGTGCAGAGAAAGTAAAAATCCTATGTATTCATTCACATGACATTCTCTACATCTCTATAACAAATTGCTGCCAAAAAGCTTGATCTTCTCTCTGCTACATGTAAATTGGTACTATTACTTGCTTCCTTGCAAGTAGATGGGAGACACAGCAGTACCCTATACTAATGTGATAGTAAAAGCTTTTAAAATCTGTTTCTTTGTATGACCAGGACCTAACAGATTTTCCTATGAGAAAAGTTTCAAGTATTTTAAAACAAAAACTAATAACAACGAATATCTCAAAATGGTTAACTCCATTAATAAACATGCATATAGGAGTTGGATTAAAATTCAATGCTATAGCTGGAATTTGAACCACGTACCTCCCGGTCTCTAGCCTGTTGCTCTGCCACTGAGCTACCATGGCAATATGCCGGCATAGCACTACATTTCTGTTTCCCGGTAAACTACAAGGTGAACTCAAATTAATTTTGAGAATATAACCCCAATGGCGACTTACAATGTTATAAGTACTTTAGACCCAGGATTCATAGTATAGCCAACTATTATGGTCTTGGATTCAATGATATGCCGCACCCCCAACTACCATTTACATGGAAACTGTTTCTAAAATTGAGGTTTTTTTCTCAGAAATGGTTCTAAAGATTGACTAAATTCTCTTATATTTGAGATAATTTTACATAATAAATAAAATGTGTAGCTTGAATTTTTAGAAAGTAATAAAAAATAGCATAAAAATGTTTTATGGGTGGAATACAATACCCTCTCTATCCACTATGTACATATGGGCTAGAGAAGGTATAAATGTATATAACAAATTGTGTGTTTTAACGAGATCTACATTTTTGTGTAGTAAGTTTTGTCTATTTGTTACGGTTTATCAGTTATACGAAATTCAGCAAAATGCACCCAGAATCCCACGCCATTATATTTCACCGGTGCTCCATCTACATTCCATGCATCATCAGTGTCTTCGCCTGCGGTGCCAAAGTAGTATCTAAAAGCGGGCGCTAAATAATCCACATGTGACCAGCTTTTAAAGATTTGACTATCGGCTTAGCCTGGTGTACACCTTTATTTCCCTCCCACTTGCAAGAAAGAGAGTAATAAGACAATTGCTAGTAATGTTATTTAAAATAACATGAAGTAAATAGAAGCCTAAGCCTTTTAACAATAATTTGTTGCAGAGATGTAGAGGAGGTCATGTGAATGGAACACATCAGATTGTTTCTCTATTAACATTAAGTAAATAGAAGAATAAGTTGTTTAACAATAATTTATTAGCCCGGCTGGGTAGTGTGGTGGTAGCGTGTCTGCCTCAAACAGTCGTGAGTTCGATGAATTATACGGGTAAGGTTTTTTTCGGGCTTCCCTTATCTTGAGATGACGAATGTGGAGTAAATTTAAGCCCCATGGACTCCGAGATCATTTGAGCATCATTTCACCAATTTCATTCATCGTCCGATATGTACAACCAGGCTAAAAGTCATTAAACTTAAAAAAGAAAAACTATTGTAGAGAGGTAGAGAAAGTCATGTGAATTTAACACATCAGACTTTTTGTGTAGTGGGCTCTTGTTTATTCGGCGCCGTGGCCGAGTGATTAGAACTTTCACCTCTCAGAAAGGCACCGAGGGTTTGATCCAGGGGAAACGCCTATGGGTTTTGTGGAGGACGAAGCGAGGTCTGTGCGGGTTTTCTCTGGGTTCTTCAGTGTCTCAGTCATTCATTCCATCTATATTCTCTTTTCTGTAATTTATTTCACTATCATTTCACATCATCTACTTATTCTCTCTGATCCAGAGCATCTGCTCCTGAACAGGTGCCTCATCCCAATAGCTGTCAAGTGTAAGTCCTACGTACGAGGAGAGTAAAGAAACAAGCAAAGAAAGAATTGATTAAAGTTTTTGCCTATCTTTTACGGATAATCAATCTAAGCAAAACTCATCTAGAATTTTTTGTAGTGTTTAACACCCGTTTTCACTACTATGACATCACAGGCGATGACTCATGGAATGAAGGTGGAGCACCGGTGGAATGCGATGCCCTGTCCACCACAAATCCCACAAGCGGTTGCTTGGAATCCTCTCAGCTACAGCGCGGCCGTTTCATCCGAAGTATTCTAGTCAAAACCCTTAGGGCCATTTTTTGAGAAAATTAAAATGATTGAACATTGTTCCATGTAAAGTAATCTTTGTAAGATACGCATCTCAATATGAAGTTTAGTATTTAAACGTTTTTGTTTTTTAATTAACCTGTTCACAACATACGGACATACACCTGGACCTTTTTCTAAAATGTCTTTGTTTTTTTTTATTCAGAGGACCCTTAAACGTGAACTCTCTTTATCCAATTTTTTAGTGGAATGCAATACATTGTATTACATACGTAATAGGGAGAGTAAAGTTTTAATGTGTTCCATTCACATGACTTTCTCTAGCTATTCTGCAACAGATTATTCCTGCAAAAGCTGATCCTTCTCTCTACTTCGCACTAATTAAGCTAATTAGAAGAATACAAAATTGGCCCTATTACTTGTTTCCTTGTAAGTGGAAAGAGAATAAGGGGATACACTAGGCAAAAACGATAGTCAACTCTTTTAAAAGCTAGTTGCCATCTTGTTGATATTCAGGCTAGGAGTTCACAAATTTCCATATGAGATAAAACTGAAACCAATAAAAAGGAATATTTTGGAAATGGTCAACTCCACGAAAAAATGTATATAAAATTAATGGTGTATTTTAACGAGATCTACAATGTTACAGAGAGGGAGAGAGAGAGAGAGAGAGAGAGAGAGATGTAGCGATAGACAACTTTCTGCTTAAGAAAAGTTTTAAGTAGCTTAAAATGGAATCAATAACAAGGAATAGCTCGTAAACGGTTAACTCTACAAAAAAAAAAAATGTATATGACATAAATTGTATGGTTTAGGAAATTCACATTTTTTGTATACTAAGCTTTTGTCTATCTCTTACGATTTACCATCACCTAGAATGAGGGCAGTTTAGAGGTAACTCCTAAATATACATTTAGTTTGTTATGAAAATATCTTAAAAACATAGTATTTTAATAAAGTCGTTGGAAGTATTTTTGAGAAATAAAATTTTTGAAAAATTCCACATAAAGGTTAGTTAGGGTGTGCGATAATTGTGAAATCAGAAAATACATACGGATGTTTTTCTAAATATGCTTTTTTTTTTACTCAAGGGGCTTTAAAGCATTTCCGGTGAAACCTCGACAGTAAAATTTTCAGTGTAATACAATATTTTCTGTAATACATGTAGAGAAACTAAAAATTGTTAATGCTGAAGCTATTGAACAAACAAGACGCTATAAAGTCGTATCTTGGAGGATATCAAATATCATGTCAGAAAAACTTGGACATGGAAGAAAAACACAGTGCAATTCAATATATTTGTGGATAAACTTCTAGGTCGTATCCATAATTACCGAGAGAACTGCAAGAAAAAAAAATTTAAACAGAAATCATGAAAATCGATTACTAAAGAAAGCATTTAGTTGGAAAACGAAGTATTTAAGCTCGTCAAAAATTAACGGAGGATTTTTATATCCGAAAAAATTCTTTGACCTCCGCCGGGTTTGAACCCGCGATCTTGGGTATATGAAGTTAGCATGGTAGCCATTACACCACGGAGGGTGATAATGATGATGGCAATATAAACGCAATTCTAATAATCGTTCTTAAGATTCAAGCTCGCTCTGGGTAAAAACGTTTAATTTAAAAGTTTAAGTTACGGTTTTATGAAAATGAAGATACCCATTTGGTACCAATTTTAAAATAAACCTTCAATACCTTGACAGCTAGTTGTGCTCCTTAAACGTTTCTTCCAGATAATGAAAATGTTAATGTCCGTCAACTGACACTGTACTTTGCGTTTGAGAGAGAGAGAGAGAGAGAGAGAGAGAGAGAGAGAGAGAGACAGAGAGAGAGAGAGTAACGTTTAAAAATCTGATGTTATCATCACTTGGTATTCTCCACACCATTTTCTACAAACTATTCTTTAAAAGCTTTTTACTTTTTCTATTTATCACGTAGTAAATAGGTTAGAGAAGGTATTGCATTCTACTCAAAATTTTGATACCCAGTTTTCACCTGAAATATACGTTTTGGGGTCTCCTGTAAGTAGAAACAGAATTTTTAGAAAACGGTGTGCGTGTGAGCGAGTGAGTGTATGTGTGTGTATCGGTTAAATACAAACATATGTTTAAGCGCATTCCCTAACCCAGAAATTACCTACCCTTTGCATGGAAAAAAGTTCTAACATTTTGATTTTCTCAAAAATGCCGAAAATTTGGAATGAAGCACAGTATATTAAAGCTGATTATATGACAAATACCATGTATATATTGAATTCTGTGAGAATAACCTCTTCATTTTGAATTACTTTTGCATAACTGTAAACAATAAGAGATAGAAAAAAATCTTACTACAACAAATATATGTAGAGCTCATTAAAACACTCCAATTTATATAATATACAGGTTTTGGTAGAGCTGATGATTTCCAATATATTCCCTATTATTGGTTTCAATTTTTAAAATACCTAAACTTCTCTAAAATAAGAAGTCCTCATTCGTTTCATGTCTCTTTATTTTACTTCTTGCCATGAAAAGAAAACCGAAATTCAATGTCATGGCGAAAGTTTTTAGAAGATTTGACGATTGCTATAGCCTAGCTGCCTTCTACATGCAAGGTAGCGAGTAATAAGAAAATGTCTGCTAATGTTTATCTGAATTAGCATGATATAGCTAAAACAATGATAGTTTGTAAGAATATTTTATTTGCAGAGAAATTATGCGAATTTAATTAGTTTCATCCTAGTTCCACATCACATTGTAGATACAAGGGAGGTATAGAATATTAAAGCATAATGAAATCTTTAACCATTGGGGCCCTATACGAATTCCTACTTTAGCACTTAAAAAGTACCTGATATTGATGTAGCGGAATGCTGGAACTTGAGACGGTAAATAAGACAGGGCAACATGAGCCTTGCTACATACGCAACCATCAAAACGTATGACTGGTGCGTGTAATCTAAGATGCCCGAGCTTGGTTAATTTGTTCGAAACGGTAAGTTTGAAGCGACATTTGCAGACCAGAAAGGATGGCCTTAATTTACTTGCGTTCTAAGCGATGTAATTCATGCATAGTGTTCACAATATGTAAAAAAAAATCCTGAATTTGTTGGTATATTAGGACGATAGAGCTAACCCAGACCAGACCCTTTTATTAATTCATATCATCATTATAATTGGTATTTAATCTATAATTCGTTACCATTTAGTGATAGTGACTCTACCCTAGTTATTACCTTTCTATACGATACTAAATAGTAGACAGTTTTTACTTTCACTATGTGATTAGTGTATAGAGAAAGTATTGTATTGCACCCAAAAATTCGACACAAAGATTTCACCGGAAACACATGTTTTTGATCCCTCTGAATCCAAAAAACAACATTTTTGGAAAAAGGTGCATGTGTGTCCGTGTACACTGCATGTTTGTATCTGTGGACAGCATAGCTCAAAAACTAAAAGACCGTTAAACACCGAACTTGGTATTTCAGTTAGTGTCTCCAAGAATACGACATGAAGATTTTCAAGAAAATTCCCCCACCCCAAACCACCCTTTACGCGGAGAAAATTTCGAAAATTTTGAATTTCTAAAAAATGGCTGTAACGAGTTTTGCTTAAAACCTCTTATATTAAAGATATTTATCTGAGAAATAAAATATTTCTCTTGAATTTTCTGGGAATAGCCTTTAAGACCTCTTTATTCTGGATGATTTTTATTGAATTTTCCATAACTGGTATACCGTAAGAGATAAGCAAAAACTTACTGCACAACAAATGTAGATCAAGATAAAACACACAAGTTATGTCATACACATGTTTTTCTTGGAGTTGATCGTTTTTGAGATATTCCTTGTTATTGGTTTCAACTTTAAAAACTTATTTTCTTATACAGGAATTTGTCAACTTCTGTCCATGCAAACAAAGGAACTTCAGTCACATAGAAACTAGCTTTTGACTATCACTTTAACCTATGATACTCCTTTATTTTGCTTTTACTTACAAGGAAGCAAATAATAAGACTATTTCTGCTATTTTTTTCTCGTTAGAATGAAAGAAATAGAAGCATAAGCTTTTTAATAATAATGTGTTACAGAGATGTAGAGAAAGTCATGTAAATGGAATTTTATTAGTTTGGAGGATATTTATTTAGGTTTATAGCTTAACGACTTGTAAGATAATTATTTTAGGGTTCATAACTGACGGTTATTTTTTAATAAAGGTGAAATTTGATAAAATGTTTTGAAAAAGATTATTTTGTTTCATAAAAAATTATATGAATTATACACTTTAAGAAAGTATATACATTTTTACCACTTGGCGATCTTAAAATATCAATTAACTGCTGCTATGGACCGGCAGGTACAAGCTTATTAAGGAACTCCCAATTTAAAATCTTTATATTTTCTGGTAAACTTTTCCCAACACTTTTTAATACTCAAAATGCTCCACACAATACAACTTTTCATTATTATGTTTATAAAACTGTTATGCTGATTCTCAAAATACATTAAAGAAAATTATAAAATTACATTTTGGAAACAGAGATCTACTTTTTATAAATAAAATATTAATATTAGAAAAATCAAGAGTTTTGGAGAGCATGAAAAGTAATAATTTCTTGAACTAATTGGGACTAAAATAAAAAATATAATGTGACAGAAGTATCTGAAAACTCATCTGTAAACCTGGATATTTGATTTCAATGTTTTAAAAATGCATTACGAGGCAAATGTTATAAGAACAATGAATTTAGACAAAAAAAAAATAGAATTTAAATAACCGTGAAAGCTAGAAGTTTGAGACATGACAAAAATATCACTATTATTGTATATAATAACTGCATAAATTTAAACATATCTTTCATATCGTGGATTTTCAAAACTTTGCAGATGCATCACCTTAATGCATTTATATAAAATACATATTTGTCATGGCCAGTGTGAAGCGCATAGCTTATATATATATATATATATATATATATATATATATATGAGGACAACCTAATAATGTGTGTTTATTTCCGTGCATAGGAACAATAAAGTCCGTTAGGCATCAAAATATGCGTGACAGCCCTAATTTCTCAGAAAGCCGTACAGAGCTTCTACCTTAAATGAGCTATCCTATAAAGAAAAGAATCCATTTAGTAAACAAGGGGCAAAATCTAACGCTTTAGAGTAACGTGGGCGTGTTATTCTAAAATTGAAAATGCAGATGATTACCAAAGCGGGTATTTCAGTTCAGCATCTTCAAAAATAAGACACGAAGATTTTCAACAAAATCCCAATACTAACCTATTCTTTACACGTAAATTTTCGATTTTTTTCTTAAACTTGGCTCAAATGATTTTATTAATATATCAAAGATTAAAAATGTTTATATGATAAATAAACGATTTATCTTTTAATTGCCGGGAACAGCCTCAAAGTCCTCTTCATTCTGAAATACTTTTTGTACTATCTTGTATAATGTTGTGTGTATAACAGTTAACGTTAACTAATAAGACGTTAAAGTACTACTCAAGAAATTAAGCTTAAAGAACACATTTATTACCCATAATATTTTTTGGCTTTTTCCGAATTATTCTTTATTAATTGTCCTTTATATTGGTTTGAACTTTTCACTTTCATTACTTTCAAGCCCCGTCGATATTCAGGTGTGTTATAAAAATAGTATGTAAGAATACTATATTTTTTAAAGCCAGCATTTAGTGTCCAGTTTCGTGCTTCAGTTGTAGCTATAAAGAAATTTACAAAGTAGTTTTTTCTGTAAACGCTTACCTTGATTAAACAGAAGTAGAAGAAAAAGAAACTATAATGTGTTCCATTCACATAATAGTAATAATAATAATAATAATAATAATAATAATAATAATAATAATCTGATTCTTCTTTCTACTCCACGCTAATCAAAATAAACATTATCAGAAAGTGTCTTATTATTTAATGCCTTATAAGTAGACGAAAAATAAGTGAACACACTAGGCTAAAACGACAGTCAAATGTGGGTGCTATGTGATTGAATTCCCTTTCTTTGCCACCACAAATTACTCTTTGTAGAGAAACTGTTTTGAAAATTGTTCTCAAAAATGGCTCTATGTTACCACTAACTGCTTAACTTTTCTGCAAAGCGAACCGAACCTCAATTGTTTCACTCAGTTGTTTCACAAAGCGACCAGCTTTTAAAAGATTTGATTATCGCTTCAGCTTAATGTATCCCCTTATTTACTTTTTGCTTATATGAAACAAGTAATAAGACCAATTCTGCTAATATTTATCTTTTTATTTATTTTATTTTTTATTTTTTCCATTTATATAGCCCCCTTTAACAACTAAGGTAATTTGGGGGCTTTGCATTAGAATAACTGGTGGTCTTCATTCAATCGCACAAGCATACTTCCAGACTCTTTGGGGGATAGGGAATTATTCTGGTTAAAGAAAATTCCTCGCCACAGCTGGGATTCGAACCCGGCATCTCTGAGAAGTCAGCTCGATGACCACTCAACCAAGAAGGTGGTCTAAATGCTTATCTTGATTAGTGAAGTAGATAAAAGAATAACCTTTTGTAAGAATAGTTTGTATATGGAACAGCTAGAACATGGAACACTGCAGATATTTTCTGAAAGAATGGCATGTATTGTGCTATTTGTGAAGGGTCAACAAAGAAAGAGCAACCGCACTCCGCCAAACCTAAGGTACCTATCAATCTGTAACAGAATTGCATTAGTAGTCTCACACCAAGGTTATATCGTGCATTATGAACGAAAATCCTAGGAGGGACAGTTTTACCTGTATTGTACATGGAAAAGTAAAAGAAAATTCAAAATGTAACACATTCAGAGGGGGACAACGCACACGCGAGCAATGAAAATAGCGGAATTTTACTCTACTTTTATGTAAAACTTTATATTTCTTAAGACCAGTTAGTAGTATACAGAACCTCTAAATATCGGGGCTCAAATTACCAAGGATTTATTGCAATCCATCTACAGTTATGTTGCAATATGCTACTATCATACGTATTGTTGTGGAAAGTTTTGTATTACAGCACATAGAAATAGTATTTCCATGGAGTTTCATAAGTTCCATTCCTTTTGAACCATAATAATTTGCAAGTAAGACAATCCGTAAAAGCTAACCGCCATTATCATAATTTATCATAATCCCAGACATAACGCGATGGACAGAACTTCTTTGCCTGTTTTAATTGCATGCCTCTTTGTCCTGGGTTTAAGAGCTATGCGCTTTTTATGACCTTTTTTCCTCTGCTCTCCTTCTCTATCTTTGAAATCCCTGGGAAATGAGAGGACTGGTATTTAAAGAGAATTTTCTTTAGTCGTCATTAAGGAAATGGCCTCAGCATGACCAGCTGTGTTAATGTTTAACAGCATTTAAAATTCCAGGAGGCCATGCGATGTTCATGCTGCATTCTGACACGTAATCTAGCCTGGCATTATTATTAATAATAAAACTTGGTCTGAGGGTTGCGAAATGAGATGTAAATGGCGGCACTATTCTAACGTCATAACGATTATGGGGCGGAGGTTATTGGTAGATTTCTTCAGCGACGTCGCCGCCGCTGTCGTCGACTTGCGCTTAATATCGTGTTAAACGACCTCTCTCGCCAACTACCGACCTCATAGCATAGATAGGACCTAATCGTGTACCTCGGAACATGCTGCAAAAATTAGAACAGGGTATTCTTCCGTTTTATTTCCAATTTTGTCTTAACATCAAATTTGTAAAATCCACAGTATCTAATATATCTTATTGAAATGTATACTAGTTATTATACACAATAGCAGTAATATTTTTAATATACATCAAAATTATAGCCTTTATTATTGTTTAAATACTATTTTCACATTCTAAACTTATCGTTCTAATAAAACCGAGACACATGCTACATTTTTAAAAATATCCATATACAAAATACAACAAATTAGTTTACAGAGAGCTCTGTCATATTTTATTATTTTATATTAGCTTAATTAGTGGAGAAAAGGTATTAGTTTTCGTACTCTACAGGACTCTCGACTTTTTTTTTTTTTGGATGGTGTTTAATCCCCGCTTTTAATAGTCGCCGAGTCACCGCAGGCGATGGCACCGAGACACCAATGAATTATGGAATGAAGATGGAGCACCGGTGGATTGTGATAACGGAGGAAACCGGAGCACCCAGAGAAAACCCGACCCTGCGCCGCTTCGTCCACTACAAGTCTCACATGCGGTTGCTTGGGTTTGAACCCGGACCGTCTATGTGAGAAGAAAGTGGTCGAACCACTCGGCGAGGCGCGATCACTTGACTTTTCAAAATGTAATTGTTTGTCTATCAAAATTGAAACATTATTTAAAAAAAATGTGAACACTTTCTTTAATGTGCTTTTGGAAGGCGGTATGCACATTTGGAAATACATTAGTGAAAAATTGCATGGTGTGAAACATTTTGAGTATGGAAAAGTGTTAGAAAAAGTTTTGTGAGTAAATAAGATGTATACGATTACTGGGAGCGCTTATTCATCTATAGCTTCAATCAATTGGTAGTTTAATTGAGCAAAATGGCCAAAATGATATATTTTCTTGAGATTTAAATTCGTATCCTTTTACTATGGAGTAAAATAGTACTTTGATTTTCTTTCTTTTTGTTTTCAGTCAAATTTTACAGATGTATCCTCTTAAACAATCAATTAACGTTTTATTTCGAATTGTTGTTATTATTATTATTATTATTATTATTATTATTATTATTACCATTATTAATATCATTATTATCATTATATTTGCATTCACTCTTTAAGTATTACAAATCGTGTTTATGTATACAGGGTTTTAAGCGTATATGTACAGATATTTGTCCTGGTAAATGATGAAAGCAAATACCACATAAATACTTGTTTTATTTGCTGACAATTTTATTTAAGTGTAGTATGCCTTCATATTGATTAGTACCTCCAAGTAGACGTGGCACACACAAGCCATACTTCCTTATTTTATCCGAGAGCGTAGAGCAGAAGGTAGAAAGTTGACTGCACAAGCATGCGGTAGCAAATGTTGTATCGGAACTGAATTCAGGTAAAAAACATGAGGTAGTAAATTATGTGATTGGTTTGTGAGAAAACCATTGGATGAAGAGAAAATACAATTTAACACCGAAGAGTATAATATTAAATCATCATTTATCCAAATATCGTATGTAGTAAATAGATTCCTGCATTTGTTAGGAATAGCCTCTGAGGTCCTCTTCATTCCGAATGACTTTTGCATAACTGGTACACCATAAGAGATAATTTTCTGCACAAAAAGCTATATCTCGCTAAAACACACAATTTATGTGATTCGTTATTAGTTTTATATCTCTTTTGTTACATCTACCCCTTACCTTGTAAACAGAACCTAATTTCATCGCATTGCGACAGATTCTAAAACATTTGACTATCGCTTTAGCTTAGTATATTCCTTTAATATCTTCTACTTACAAAGAAGCAAGTAATAAGATCATTGTGGCTAATGCTTAGCTCGATTAGAATGAAGTAAAAGGAGAATTGTAAAATTAATCGTTTGCAGAGCAGGTAGGAAAAGATATGTGAAAGGAATTAGATTTGTACTTTCTCTATGAGCAGTATGCACATAGTGTATAGAGAAGGTATTTGCACTCCACCCAAAAATTCGATACCGAGATTTCACCGAAAATATGTTTTATGGTCTCCTTTATCTAAAAAAAAAAGCATTTTCGGAAAAAGGTCCGTGTGTGTGAGTGTGTCTGTGTGTGTTTGTCCGTGTGTCTGTGAACACGATAACTCGAAAACGAAAAGTCCGTAAAATACCAAACTTCGTATTTAAGTTTAGTATCTTCCAGCGATGCGACACAAAGATTTTGAGAAAAATCCCCCACCCCCAACTACCCTTTACTACATGGAACTTTTTTCGAAAATTTTGATTTTCTCAAAAATGGCTCTAACGATTTTAATTAACATTTCGTATATTAAAGATATTTACCTGAAAAATAAAATGTATATCTTGAATTTTCTGGGAATAGCCTCTAAGAGTACTTTATTTCGGATGAATTTTACGGAATTTTGGATTACTGCTAAACCGTAAGAGAAGGACAAAAACTTACTGCACGAAAAATGTAGAGCACGTTAAAACACACAATTTATCTTATATAGATGTTTTTCGTGTTCATCATTTTTGAGACATTCCTTGTTTTTGGTTTCAACTTTGAAAAAGGAAGCAAGTAATAAGACTATTTCTGCTAATATTTTCTGATTAGCATGAAGTAAATAGAAGTATAAGCTTTTTAAGAATAATTTGTTGTAGAGATGTAGAGAAAATCATGTGAATGTTACACATCAGATTTTTAAATGAGTATCTGTATAAAGGCCTTGGATTGTTCGTACAATCGCGTGATATTTTAATGCTCTATTTCATTTCATTGAAAATGTTTTCAAGAAAACTCGAACCATAAAACACTATCGCTTGCAAACGAGGTTTTCGAAATTCCAATCTCCATTAACGCGTTTCTTGATAGCTCCATAAAGATTAGGGGTAATTAAATACGTTGGGTCGCCATAAACCATTCCGTATAACCTTTTGGGTATTATTTTGTTTTAAAGCAGCATTTTCCCCCATTATTTTCCCTCAACTAATCACTTAATATTTATGGTGTCACCACGTAAGAAAACCTAAGTCGTGGATATATTTTTATTTGCCTTGGAATAAAATATAAAAACGGCTATCTGGGGAAGATTAAAACAGCCATAAATGCGGACCAGGTTGTTTTAACTGCGATCATAACAAGAGCTTCAACAGTTAACTCTGTGCTTAATTTATCGTAAGGCTGCAAGTATCTTCATGAGTTAACACGATGCAGCTGCTGCTATCTGGCGGCGGTTGCTTATATCAGCTCTTTAGGATTTTATAGCCCAGCCGTCGTCGCCGTGCTATCAAGCAAGGGACAGGATGCATACACAAGACGAGTTCCGCATTACAGTTTTATTGTTGTATCGAGATAGCCAACTTGGTTATCTAATAGACGTCATTGAACCCAAGATTTTCCTGCCATTTATTTCCTCTGCAACGTGCATAGAGGAGGCACCTAGGTATACCATCCAAAAAGTCTTAAGTCAGCATTACGCCAAATATATACATCACTGAGGCACCTCGAGCGAGAAAAACAAAAACCCTTAAGCCCGCCTGGGCTGCAAAAAAGCTGCCAATTTTGAGAAAATATCACAAATGGGTGTCTTATGTCTAGAGTAGGTTTCTTGAGAAGAAATTTCCAGAAAGTGTTGGGCTTTCAGCTTGCATCTTAGCAGAATTAAGGGCATTTAATAGCTAATTTTCGACAACATTTTCAATTTTTTTTTTTTTAAAAATCACCTTAGATACACATTCACAAACATAGATTTAGAATTGGAAATGTATGGAATTGCTCAAATCTATCTCAATATCTCGCGAGATTTTAAAAGATATTTTTTTCATATAATTCTATTACATTTTTACCCATCATAAAATTTTAATTTCGTTCAAGTTTTCAGTGTGTGTTTTGAAGTTAAATTAAGTGGTCTAAGGAGCTTTTTCTTTATATACATTTCTTTATATACATATATATTTTTACTTTCTCTATACGAACTATGTACATAGCTTATAGAGAAGGTATTGCACTCCACCAAAAAAATTCGATACTGAGATTTCTCCGGAAATATATGTTTTAGGATCCCCTTTATCTAAAAAAAAGTATTTTCAGAAAAAGGTCCGTGTGTCCGTGTGTTTGTGAACACGATAACTCAAACACGAAAAGTCGGTGAAATACCAAACTTGGTATTTAAGTTTAGAATCTTCCAGGGATACGACACGAAGATTTTGAGAAAAATCCCCCCACCCCAAACTACCCTTTACATGGATCTTTTTTCTAAAATTTTGATTTTCTAAAAAATGGCTCTAACGATGTTGATTAAAATATCGTATATTAAAGATATTTACCTGACAAATAAAATGTATATTTTGAATTTTTTGTGAATAGCCTCTGAAGACTACTTTATTCTGATTGAATTTTCCGGAATTTTGTATAGCTGCTAAACTGTAAGAGATAGACAAAAACTTACCACACAAAAAGTGTAGAGCACATTAAAACACACAATTTATGTTGTATACATTTTTTCTTGGAGTTGATCGTTTTTGAGATATTCCTTGTTTTTGTTTTCAGGGTCGAAAATCTTAAACTTTTCTCATACAGGAATTTGTCAACTCATGTCCATACAAACAAAAGAACTTCAGTCACATAGTAACCAACTTTTGACTATCGCTTTAACCTATGCCACTTCTTTATTTCCTTTCTACTTACTACAAGGAAGAAAGTAATAAGACTATTTCTGCTAATTTTTCTAGATTAGCATGAAGTGAATAGAAGTATAAGCTTTTTAAGAATAATTTGTTGCAGGGATATAGAGAAAGTCATGTGAATGGTACACATCAGATTTTTTTGGTAACACGAGTTATATCCATTTTATTAGTACAGTAGAACACCAGAATTTTGAGATTCCGCATACTTCGTGCTGGTCTTAAGAAAATTGAAACTTTACATAAAACTAAAGTAAAATGCCATTTTATACGTTCTCCGTGTGTAAGTTTTACGCACTTCCGGATGTGCTACATTTTGAATTTTCTTTCAATTTTCCTTGTACAATACAGGTAAAACTGTCCCGCTTAGGAGTGTCTTTTCTTTTTTGTTTATAGTGTATAACGCCCGCTTTTATCACAAGTGGCACCGAGGGCAATGACGCTAATGATACATGGAATGAAGATGGAGCATTGGTGGAAGATGATAGAAAGAAAACCGGAAAACCCGCAAAAAACCACTCCTGCGCCGCTTTGTCCACCACAAATTACATATGTGGTCTCTTGGGATCAAACCCAGGCCGCCTAGGTGCGAGGCAAGTTGTCTATTCTCTCGGCCACGGAGCGGCCTCTGACGGTTTTCGTTCATAATGTACAGAAATAACCTTGGTTTCAGACTGCTATTGTATTTCTGTTATAGATTGATAGGTACAGCTAGTTTTGGAGAAGTGCGCTTGCTCTTTCTTTGTCGACCCTTCACTAATTGGGACCGCGTATCAATCAGTTATACAAAATATCAATTTATAAATAATACAGTATTGGTACAGTAATTCCTATTCAGCGATAATGGCCATTAAAATCGTTAAAGTAAAAATGTACTAACAGACTACCGTTGTTGTAAATAGTATGTATCTGTACACACAGTGTACGGGCCCACCCATCATATGCAATATCGCATTACAGGTATATACTATATTGTTTCTAATTTATTATTTTCTCTACACGTACTATGTACATAGTGTATAGAGGAAGTATTGTATTCTACCCAAAAATTCGATACCGAGATTTCGCCGGAAATACATGTTTTAGGATCTCCTGAATAAAAAAAAAACATTTTTAGAGAAAGGTCCATGTGTTTGTGTGTGTGTGTGGGCCTGTGGACAAAATCGCTCAAAAGACCGTTAAATACCACATTTGGTATTTAGGTATAGTATCTTCCAAGGATGCGATACGAAGATTTTCAAGAAAATTCCCCCACTACAAACTACACTTTACATGGAAAAATTTGCGAAAATTTTGAGTTTCTTAAAAATGGCTCTAACACGAGATTTTGCCGGAAATACATGTTTTAGGATCCCCTGAATAAAAAAAAACATTTTTAGAGAAAGGTCCATGTGTGTGTCTGTGTGTGTGTGTGTGTGCCTGTGGACAACATAGCTCAAAAGACCGTTAAATACCAAATGTGGTATTTAGGTATAGTACCTTCCGAGGATGCGATACGAAGATTTTCAAGAAAATGCCCCCGTTACAAACTACCCTTTACATGGAAAAAATTTCGAAAATTTTGATTTTCTTAAAAATGGCTCTAACAATTTTGATTAAAATCACGTATAATAAAGCAATTTGCACCGCGAATAAAATGTATATCTTGACTTTCTAGGGAATAGCTTCTGAAGACCTCCTTATTCTGAATGAATTTTGCGGCATTTTGCATTATTTTGGTAGTGTTTAACGCCCGCTTTAACTACTTTTGGCACCGCAGGCGGTGACACTGATGATACATGAATGAAGTTGGAGCACCAGTGGAATGCGATGGCGGGGGAAACCGGAGAACACGGAGAAAACCCGCCCCAGCGCCGCTTTGTCCTCCATAAATCTCACATGTGGTCACTTGGGATCGAACCCGGGCCGTCTAGGTGAGAGGCGAGTGGTCTAACCACTCGACCACGGCGCGGCCAGGCACTTTGCATAACTGCCATACAGTAAATGTAGAGCACATTAAAATCACAATATACATCATATACATTTTTTCGTGGAGTTGATCGTTTTTAAGATATTCCTTGTTATTAATTATGCGTCTCTCATACAGGAATTTGTCAACTCCTGTCCATACAAACAAAGGAACTTCAATCACATAGCAACCATCTTTTGACTATTACTTTAACCTATGGTACTTCCTTATTTCTCTTTTACTTACAAGGAAGCAAGTAATAAGACTAATTCTGGTAATTTTTTCTCGATTGGCATGAAGTAAATAGAAGCATTAGCTTTTTAGCAATAATTTGCTGGAGAGATGTAGAGAAAGTCATGTGAATGGATCACATGAGATTTTTTTAAACATTATTGTGCTTTGGTAAGCATTTATTCATGTTTTACCCATTAGTTTACCGATATTTCCATATAACTAGTTTTTTTTTTTTATGCGAGGTAACCTCAGCATGAATTAGTTCAAATTGCCGAGACTCCACTGTATTATTGTTGTTGTTATTATTACTATTACATATAGTTGTTTGAGAAACTGGATTAAACAGTTTAAATCCATGGGAATACAATAAATGCATTACATCAGCTATTATTTGCACAAGATCAAATAGTCACTACCAGGGATATTGAAGATGCAGCTTACGTGTTACAGATATTAATAAACATCATGGGTATTTAATATAAATATTAATAACATGAAAACTTAACAAATCAGATGGAGAATAATTAGAAATTGGAAATTAAAAATAAAGAAATTAAGACGCGAAATAATTGAAATATATCGATTTTAAAATTTTAGAATGAGATGATTAAGCTGTTTTGAAATTGAGAAAAAAATAAAATTTATGAGAGAAGAAAAGTAATTGGAATGCTAACAGTACCAAGAACTTTATACATAATACTAAAACATTAATATTGAAATCTTTGGTATAATGTTTAAGGGACAGATACTTGAACATTAGATAGATTTCAAGGAAATAAATTACTAACAACAGAAATGGATTTTTGGTGGAGAGCAACTAGATTGAACAATTAGAAACCAAAAGATTAGATAAATGATGAACATTAAATGCAGCTTTATTGAATAATAGAAGCTAAAAGATTGAAATAGTATGCATACTAAAGAAGATGGAAAGTATCAAAAATTCAAAATAGATGGAGAGGAGAGGGTAAGTGAATCCTAGAGAACAATGGATGGATGCAGTAAGCAGAAATGTGAATAGTAAAGGTCTTACAGAAGACAATGCAGAACACAGAAAGCTGTGGAGAAATAACATTTCTTTGGGTTGAAAGAAAAATTTATATTTATAAAAGTCTGAATAACAATTATTAATTTATTTATCTATTTATCTATTTTCAAAAATTGCTATGCATACCAAAATGTTATTCGTGTTCTAAAGACTGTATTTGAAAACAAAAGTTATGTATTTACAACATTTGAAATATTGCATATTGCTCTATTTTATTATTGGAAATGCATTTATTTAGATCAGTATATAGGACCACCAACATTAATTTTCTCCTTTAATTATACTAAGAAAATTTGTATTTTAAAAAAAAAATTATTTTATTTATTTATGAGACTTCAAAAAATGAATTTTCAGTGAATTGCAGTATCGAATTTCTCTGTCAAATGTTACTGCATGATAAACAAATAGTATAGAGAGCATGAATAAACGAAAGTAAAATTTTACATTGAATGGTTTAATGATTGAAGATATTTTCAATCACATTTTGGAGTCTAGTTTGGTTTCTGGCAAGCAAATTAAACAATTGAATGCGCATTATAAAATGAGGCATCAAAGAGATTCGATTGCTGTTCTGAAAACAAATATTACATATGTTTAAAAATGTAATAAGGTATATTTTGAATATATGTAATGTGTTAGGTCATTACTTTTTAACCTGCCCGGACATTATATGTTCAGCTGCCCAAGCACGGCGGCGTTGGAAAATAAAAGTGACGGGCGCCGTTAAGGGCTCCTACTTAATTCCTCATGTTGAGGGACGGGGAGGGGGTGGCTTCATATTCTAGGAGTTGTACTACAGCTCTACGGTGTTGTAATATAGGAAGTCTCGTGCTTTACGAGACTCCAACTCCCAGTTTAATACTCTGGAGAGGTTATGAGCTCTCTCGTCAGCCCGTCAATCTTGGGTCCTTCATTCTCTCGAGGTATTCGCTGTAAACATGGAATTAATTACTGCATTTGCTTGCATACTCCCCAAAAATATTCCCCTGTGTATTTGTAGAGCCTTCTGACTTGTGTCTAATAGGAGAAGTTACGAGTAGTTGCTAAATCTTGCATGTTCTGAAAGTTTAAAACATGATTTGGAGCACTTGTGTCAGATTGGCTGCTTTATTCTAATTAGAAAAGCGTTTGCGATTGAACATTGAAAAATTTATTTTAATTTCTCATCTACTCGCACACCTTATCGTTTAATGAGTAGCACATTTGTAATTGGGAAGGCTCTAGTTTGGTTCTCCGGTGGAGGAACTTCCTACATGTTTATTCTGAAGCATTTTATTTACTTTTTATTTTCTCTACGCGTACTATGTACGTATATTATAAAGAAGGTTTTGTATTGTACCCAAAATTCGATATCGATATTTTACCGGAAATAGATGTTTTAGCGTCTCCTGTATCCAAAAAACATATTTTCAGAAAAAAGTCAGCGCCGCGCGGTGTCCATATGTCAGTGTATCAGTGTGTCTGTGAACACAATAGCTCAAAAAAAAGTCGGTAAAATATCAAAGTATAAGTATTTTCCAGGGATGCCGCACGAAGATTTTGATAAAAAATCCCCCCCCAAACTACCCTTTACATAAAACAAATTTCATAAATTTTGATTTTCTCAAAAATGGTTTCAGCCATTTTGATTAAAATAGCCTATTTTAAATATATTTATATGACAAATAAATGTATACCTTGAATTTTATGGGAATAGCCTCTAAAGACTTCATTATTATGAATGAATTTTGCTGAATATTGCTTAACTGGTAAACCCTAAGAGATTGACAAAAACTTACTTCACAAAAATGTAGATCACCTTAAAACTCACGATTTATGTCATATGCATTTTTTCGTGGAATTTCCGAGATATTCCTTGTTATTTATTTCAGATATAAAGTACTTTTGTCACACGGAAAGTTGTAAACTCTTGGCCCTGCAAAGAAATGAATTTCATCCACAACAACCGGCTTTTAAAATATTTGACTATCATTTTAGCCTAATGCAATACCTTATTTTGCTTCTACTTACAAGGAAGAAAATAATTCAGAGAATATCTGCTAATGTTTATCTCGACTATCATGAAGTAGATAGAAGAATAACCTTTTTAACAATAATTTGTTACTGAGATATAGGGAAGGTCATGTGACTGAAACATATCAGATTTTTATATTTGTAGAAAAGGCAATATTTAAAATACAGTGTCTTAAGTGATTATCTTGAATTTCCTGTGAATAGTCTCCAAATTTCTCTTTATTCTGAATGGCCGTTGTGTAACTGATAACATTTCAGAGACAGTAAAAAATAGGGGTTGAAAAATAGCTTCATGTAACATCCTTGAAAGTTGAGGAACTTGAACACAAAGTTTGGTATTTGATCGATGTTTTTCTTTTTTAGTTACTTGTTCACAGATTGATACTTACAGGCGCAAACACACACAGACACATGAACATTGCTTATCTTTCTACTTTCTCTCGCACGTATACACAATGACAGAGTAGGTAGAGAAGGTATTATATCCCATCCAAAAATTCTATATGAAGATTTCACCTACAAAAATTTGATAACAAGATTCATTTGTTTTGCGGACCCCTAAATCCAAAGAAGCACTTTAGATAAATATCTGTGTGTGTACCCCATGACCTCTGCCTGCCTGCCTGCATGCCTCAGAAACGAAAAGACAAGTAAATACTGAACACAAAACTATCTTTACATGGAAATATGTTGGAATTCCTTTTTACGATTTCTACGCGTACTATGTACATAGTGTATAGAAAAGGTATGGTAATGCTCCTAAAATTCGATACCAATATTTCGCCTGAAATACATGTTTAGAGACCCTCTTAATAAAAAAAAAAAGCATTTATAGAAACATGTTCGTGTGTGTGTGTGTGGGCAGCATAACTCAAAAAGGAAAAGTCCTTTTAAACCAAACTTGGTATTTAGGTTTGTTATCTTCCAAGGATGCGACACGAAGATTTTGAAGAAAACCACTCCACCCCAAAGTACCCTTTACATGGAATTTTTTTCGAAAATTTTGATTTTCTCTAAAATGGCTGTAACGATTTTGATTAAAATATCGTATATTTAAGATATTTACGTGGCAAATAAAATGCATATCTTGATTTATCTGGAATAGCCTCTGAAGAGTACTTTATTCTGGATCAATTTTACGGAATTTTGCATAACTGCTAAACTGTAAGAGATGAACAAAAACTTACCACAAAAAATTAGAGCACTTTAAAACACACAGTTTATGTTATTTTTCTTTTTTGTCGTGGTTGATCCTTTTTAAAATATTCCTTGTTTTTAGTTTCAGCTTCGAAAAACTTTTACTTTTCTCATACAGGAATTTGACCTGTGCATACACACAAAGGAACTTCAATCACATAGCAACTAGCTTTTGACTATTACTTTAACCTATGGTACGCCCTTATTTCACTTCTAGTTACAAGGAAGCAAGTAATAAGACCATTTCTGCTAACTTTTTCAGAATTAGCTTGAAGTAAATAGAGACGTAAGCTTTTTAACAATAATTTGCTGCAGAGATGTAGAGAAAGTCATGTAAATGGAACACATAAGATTGTTTTTTCTAAAATATTATTACAATACCATATATTAAAGTTATTTACATGACAAATAAAATGATATCTTGAATTTTCTGGGAATAGCTTCTGAAGACCGTAAGCGGTGGACAAAAACTTGCTTCAAAAATATTTAGATCTTGAGAAAACAGAGTTTATACCATATAATTTTGTAGAGTTAATTGTTGTTATTGTTATTGGTTTCAATTTTAATTTCAAACTTTTCTCAAACGGGAAGTTATCTTTCGTTTCATCTCTCTTTTGTTTTACTTCTGGCTATGTAAAAGCGACCAGCTATACCCTTATTTCTCTTCTACTTAGAAAGAAGCAAGTATTAGGACAATTCCTGCTAATGCTTATTTGGATTACCACGATGTGGATAAAGAAATAATCCTCTGTAACAATAATTTGTGGAGGTTATATGAATGGAACACATCAGATTTTCCTGCTGCTTCTGTTAATACAGACAACCTTCAGATCACAATTACATATTTCGTTGTAAGCTACAGTAGACGAAACGATAGACAAATCTTATAAGAGCTGGTCGAAGTGTGACGGCTTTGAAATTCCACGCTCTTTGCATGACCAGGAGAAAGTAAGAAGATCAGTGTCTTCCCATTTGAGAAAAGTATAGCATTTGAAAATGGAAACTAACAAGGAATATCTTGGAGTGCTTAGCTCCTCGAAATGTGCTTAGCTCCTTGTGCTTTAATGGATTTACATTTCAATTGAGTAAGACTTTGTTTCTGAAGAGTTATTAATTATACAGCGGACATTCAGATGGAAGAGGAGTTCGATTTTGTCTTACAGTTCACAGATTGATACTTCACACACACCACACACACACACACACACAGACAGATGCACACAGACACTCAGATACACACAGACACACAGAGACAGATACAGACACACACAGATACACACATACACACAGATGCACACAGACACTCAGATACACACAGACACACACAGACACACAGAGACAGATACAGACACACACAGATACACACATACACACAGATGTACACAGACACTCAGATACACACAGACACACACAGACACACACACAGACAGATACAGACACACACAGATACACACATACACACAGATGCACACAGACACTCACATACACACAGACACACACAGACACACAGAGACAGATACAGACACACACAGATACACACATACACACAGATGTACACAGACACTCAGATACACACAGACATACACAGACACACACACAGACAGATACAGACACACACAGACACACACATACACACAGATGCACACAGACACTCAGATACACACAGACACACACACAGACAGATACAGACACACACAGACACACACATACACACAGATGCACACAGACACACACACATACACACAGATGCACACAGACACACACATACACACAGATACACAGACACACATACACACAGATGCACACAGACACACACACATACACACAGATGCACACAGACACACACATACACACAGATGCACACAGACACACACATACACACAGATGCACACAGCCACACACATACACACAGCTGCACACAGACACACACATACACACAGATACACACAGACACACACATACACACAGATGCACACATACACACAGATGCACACAGACACTCAGATACACACAGACACACACACACACACAGACAGATACAGACACACACAGACACACACATACACACAGATGCACACAGACACTCAGATACACACAGACACACATAGACAGATACAGACACACACAGACACACACATACACAGACACACAGACCTACACACAGACACACAAATACACGGACACACAGACACTCACATACACAGACACACAGATACCCAAAGACACACACACATACACACAGACACACGCAGACAGATACAGACACACACAGACACACAGAGACAGATACAGACACACACAGACACTCACATACACAGACACACAGATACCCAAAGACACACACACATACACACAGACACACGCAGACAGATACAGACACACACAGACACACACAAACGTACACAGACACACACAGATTCACAGACCTACACACAGACACACACATACGTAGACACACAGTCACAGACACACAAATACACAGACACACAGACACACACACAGACACAGACAGACATATACAGACACACACAGACACAGACCTACACACACAGACACACACATACGTAGACACACAGACCTACACACAGACACACAAATACACAGACACACAGACACACACAGACATATACAGACACACATAGACACACAGACACAGACACACATACGCTCATAAGCACAATTGTCCAAAAGTTCTTATTCAGAGACCCTCAAAATGTACCTATGTTTCGGATGAAATTTCAGTACCAAATTTTGGGTGTCCACTACTAGAATAAGTTTACCAGTAAGCTTTAGAATACAAATCAGAAAAGTATTGGTTCAGACCTCTACTCTGCAGATGCTCCATTTTCATTTATCAGCACGATAAAGTAGAATTCCAAGCTCCTTACATAGGACATGAGAATTCTGTCATATCTCAACAATTTTCGCCCTGTGGTATTGCGCGTGGACGCCGAGCATCCCAAAGGGAGAAACCTCATTGTCTGGTCGCCGATGTTCGCCAGTTTAATGAATTATGGGTTCCGGATATGAGGAATATCCCTTGCTAGCAAGGAATGTCTGTCTGTCTGTCTGTTGGGTGGAGGGCTGACTCTTCCAAGCACTTGTGGAAATTAATTTCTAGTCACCCGCCCGTGTTTACGTCACCAGGCAGTGCGTGAAATAGGCTTTGCCGCACCACGACGGGCTAATGTTTGAACTGCTGTCTTCAGACATGTAATTTCAATCTGGTTAATGTCTTTGAACCACGCACAGAGGCATGTAAACATTTCTGATTTGCAAAATTTTATAGTTTATGGTTTAAATTGATATTACACTTGAGGTTTCGTAATAAATTAATATGATTTAAGCATATATGCAAGATGATATTCTTATTACGATGTACATGTAAACCAGTTCTTGACGAATGAAATTTTTACTTTCTCTACACATACTATGTACATAGTGTATAGAGAAGGTATTATAATGCACCCAAAAGTTGATACCGAGATTTCACCGGGAATACATGTTTTGGGTACTCTGAATCCCCCCCCCAAAAAAAAAAAATTGGAAAAAGGTCCTGTGTGTGCCTGTGTCTGTGGACATCCTCAAAAACGAAAAGACCATTAAATACACGAAGATTTTCAAGAAAATCCCCTCTTCCCTAACTACCCTTTACATGGAACATTTTTCAAAATGTTTGATTTTATCAAAAATGGCTCTAACGATTTTGATTAAAATATCTTATATTAAATTTTACCTGAAAATGAAATGTACTTCTTGAATTTTCTGGGAATAGCCTCTAAAGACTGCTTTATTCTGGATGAATTTTACGGTATTTTGCATAACTGATAAACCATAAGAGATGGACAAAAGCTTACCACACAACAAATGTGTAGCACGTTAAAACCTACAATTTATGTTGTATACATTTTTTTTTTCGTGGAGCTCATCGTTTTTGAGATATTCCTTGTTGTTAGTTTCAGGTTTGAAAACCTCACACTTTTCTCATACAGGAATTTGTCAACTCGTGTCCACACAAACAAAGGCACTTCAGTCACATAGCAACCAGCTTTTGACTATTTCTGATTCTTTTTTCTCAATTAGAATGAAGTAAATAGAAGCATAAGCTTTTTACGAATAGTTTGTTGCAGAGATATACAGAAAGTCATGTGAATGGAACGTGATACAGGCTGCTCGTTACATTAATATTATAATTAGAAAATATTTGTGTGCATGTTTAAGCCGTTTTTACTTCATCTACACGTACTATGTATATAGTAGGTAGAGAAGGTATTATATTCCACCCAGAAATTCAACGCCGGAAATATATATTTTTAGGCCTCCTAAATCCAAAAGAGCAATTTTAGGATAAGGTCCGTGTGTTTATTGTTGTGTATATGTGTATGTATATATATTATTGTTTTGATTTTATTTACTATTTTATATTATTATAAAGTAATAATGGATGGAGAATTGTATATACTTTTTTTTTTTTTTTTTTTATCTTTTGTAGTTTGTGAATGTGTGTGTGTGTGTGTTTGTGGGCAGCATAGTTCAAAAACGAAACGACTCTTAGATACCACATTTGGTATTTAAGTTTAAAATCTCCCAGGGATGTGGCACGAGATCTTAAATAAAATTTCCCTAAACCCAACAACCCTTTATACGTAAAAAATATTAAATTTTATAATGTTTCAAAAATGACTCTAATGACTTTGAATAAAATGCCACATTACTTTCTTTACACACACACAATGTATAGACAAGGTATTGTATTCCACCCAAAAATTCGATACCGAGATTCACCCAAAAATTGGATTCCGAGATATCCCTTGCATCCAATAGAGCATTTTATAAACGGTCCGTGTTTTTTTTTTTTGTTTTCTTTTTTTTGGTGTGCAACTTAACTTCTTTAACTTTTTTATACCGGACGCCGAATGAAATTGGTGAAATGATGCGCAAATGATCTCAGGGTCCATGGAGTTTAAAGTTATTCGATATTTGTCTTCTCAGGATATTTGTCTTCTCCATATCTGGTTTACTTTCCTTAATAAGATAACTTTGAAAAGCACAATTATTTCGCTATATAAAAGCTGCGACACAGAGATTAATTATAAGAAAGCTTCTAATTTTATATCATAAATAGCTAAAATACAAAATCTGTATACCGAAATACAAACTTGTTGGAATCATAAAAAAACATACTTTTTTTTTTTTTTTTTTTTTTTTTTTGCAGCAATGGGTGGGAATTTTTTTTAATACATTACCTCAGTCTATCTATGTATAGTTGTGTATTTAAATAAATTATTTTTAAGCTTGCCTGGGTGGTAGGTCCCTAGTCTGAATTTCACTTAGGGTGAATTACCCGAATTCGGGGTTTTCCCTTATCCTGAGAAGACGAATGCCGAATAACTCCGCTGGCAAGGAGATCATTTGAGCAATTTCACCGATTTAATTCATCGTCCAATATGACCATTCAGGTTACGGGTTGCCTATATATCTCGAGGAAAGCTGCTCTACTCGACTGGAATGATCTATGCAGGTTAGCTGAAAATATATGTGATTCATTTCGAATGCAATAGAAACCAAGTCAACCCAATTGGCATGTGCCATTTACACTTACAATTTCCTGTTTTCACACTCAATTCCTAATAATGTTTGCAATCCTTGACATTTCAACTACAGAGTGATTTATATAGAACTGGCACATTTCTTTCTTTAATTATGCCGTTGGAAATTCATTCAATGACCGAATGTTAGCACTAAATTAAGCAGAATGTTCTGGAGTTTCGATTCCTTGTCGCTAGATAAACAGATGTTTAACCAGACTGTGAACGCTGCAGAGTACCGACTGATTTTCAAGGAGTTGTTGAGCAATTGAACGATGTAGGGCTGAGTCAAGGACATTTTCAGCAAGATGGTGCTACATGCCATACATCAAATGAATCCATGAACCTAATTGAAGTTACTTTGACGACCGATTAATTTCCAGGAACCTGTGGCCACCGAGATCCCAGGATTTGACATCGCCGGACATTTTTCTATGGGGTTAGTTAAGACAGGGTTTATGTCACCAGTCCCAAAACATTGCACGATCTGAAGCACAACAGCACAAAGGAGATTCAAGCTATTGATAACAGAGTCCTCCAACGAGTGGCCAGTAACATGGAACGACAGGTTGAGTTGTGCCTTAGGCAGGATGGTGAACATTTTCAACATTTACTATAAAGGTTAATAATCTACCAAAATTCCTCTACAATTTACGTTTAATAAATTGACGCTGGCACAATTCGTTTATAAACAATTAAAGAAAGAAATGTGTCACTCTATATAAATCAACCTGTAGCTCAATAGCTAATTATCTTAGAGGCTTTGGCAATTTTTGTTTGAAATGCAGTAGCCTTTATATTTACTACTAATAGTATGTGCAGAGAAAGTAATAATTCAATACACTACGATTTGCCTCCAAGTAGTAATTGTTACTAGCTATTTTTTAAAAAATGAACA
Organism: Hymenopus coronatus; assembly: GCA_030762935.1. Classification (NCBI taxonomy): domain Eukaryota; kingdom Metazoa; phylum Arthropoda; class Insecta; order Mantodea; family Hymenopodidae; genus Hymenopus; species Hymenopus coronatus. The sequence continues at coordinate 115,977,674 of CM060890.1, forward strand.
TTTTCGAAAAATGCTCCATGTAAACGGTAGTTGAGTCGGAGAGGGAGGGGAGCTCCTTGAAAATCGTGTCTCATCTTTGGAAGATACTGAGCTATATTGTACACAGGCATACCTACAACAAACGCGCGCGCGTAAATTTTGCTAAAAATTTTATTTTTTTAACGGGTTCTTTAAACATTGTTTCCCACTGTCGGGTGGGATTCAATACTTTGTTTATCTGCTACGTATAGTGCGTGTGTGTGTGTGTGTGTGTGTTTGTTTGTGTGTTTTCCAGGAAAATTCTCTCATCACTAACTGACCTTTATAGGAAAAACTTTATTTTGTAATAACTTGCTCTGACGATTTTGATTAAAATACCCTATTATTACCTTTTTGGGAATAGCCAGAGAAGCCCTCATTACTCTGAATGACTGCTAAATCTTAAGAGATAAACAAAAACTTGCTGTACAAAAAATGTAAATCTCGTCAAAACACACGGTTTGTGTCCTTTACATTTTTACTTTCTCTATACGAACTATGTACATAGTGTATAGAGAAGGTATTGCACTCCACCCAAAAATTCGATATCCAGATTTCAACGGAAATATATGTTTTAGGGTCCCCTGTATCCAAAAAAAATCTGATGTGTTCCATTCACATGACTTTCTCTATATCTCTGTAAATTATTATTGTTAATAAGCTTATCTTTTATTTATTTCATGCTAATCGAGAAAAATTAGCAGAAATAATCTTATTTCTTGCTTTATTGTAAGTAGAAGCGAAATAAGGGAGTACTATAGGTTAAAGTGAAAGCCAAAAGCTGGTTGCTATATGACTGATGTTCCTTTGTTTGTATTGACAGGACTTGACAAATTCCTGTATGAGAAAAGTATAAGCTTTTCAAAGCTGAAACCAAGAAAAAGGAATATCTCAAAAACGATTAACTCCACGAAAAAAATGTATATAACATAAATTGTGTGTTTTAACATGCTGTACATTTTTATGGATTAAGTTTTTGTCCATCTCTTACGGTTTAGTAGTTATGAAGAATTCATCCAGAATAAAGTAGTCTTCAGAGGCTATTCCCAGAAAATTCAGAATATACATTTTATTTGTCAGGTAAATAACTTTAGTATACGATATTTTAATCAAAATTGTTAGTCATTTTTCAGAAAGTCAAAATTTTCGAAAAAAGTTCCATGTAAAAGGTAGTTTGGGGTGGGGGGATTTTTCTCAAAATCTTCGTGTCGCATCCCTGGAAGATACTAAACTTAAATACCAAGTTTGGTATTTTACCGACTTTTCGTTTTTGAGTTATCGTGTTCACAGACACACGGACACACGGACACACGGACACACTGACACACGGACACACACACGGACCTTTTTCTGAAAATACTTTTTTTTTTTGATACAGGGGACCCTAAAACATATATTTCCGGTGAAATCTTGGTATCGAACTTTTTGGTGGAGTGCAATACATTCTCTATACATTATTTACATAGTGAGTATAGAGAAAGAAAAAAGTATTTTCAAAAAAGGTCCGTGTGTGTGTGTGTGTGTGTCCGTGTATCAGGTGTCTGTGAACACGATAACTCAAAAACGAAACGTCGGTAAAATACCAAACTTGGTATTTAAGTTTAGTATCTTCCAGGGATGCGACACGAAGATTTTGAGAAAAATCCCCCACACCAAACTACCCTTTACATGGAACATTTTTCGAAAATGTTGATTTCCTTAAAATTAGCTCTAACGATTTTGATTAAAATTTCGTATATTAAAGATATTTATCTGCAAAATGAAACGTATATCTTGAATTTTCTGGAAATAGCCTCTGAAGACTACTTTATTCTTGATGAATTTTACGGAATTTTGAATAACTGCTAAACCATAAGAGATGGACAAAAACTTACTACACGAAAAATGTAGAGCACATTGGAAAACACAATTTATGTTATACACATTTTTTTCGTGGAGTCATCGTTTTTGAGTCATTCCTTGTTTTTGGTTTCTGTTATGAAGACTTATACTTTTCTCATATAGGGATTTGTCAACTGCTTCCATGCAAAGGAAATTCAGTGATATAGCAACCAGCAAGGGACAAAGCAAAGATAGCATCAAGGAACCAAATAATAAGACTATTTCTGCTATTTTAGTCTGATTAACATGAAGTAAATAGATGTATAAGCTTTTTAAGATTAATTTGTTGCCGAGATGTAGAGAAAGTCATGTGAATGGTACACGTCAGGTTTTCGTTGTAGAGTTAATAGTTTCCAAGATATTCTTAGTCATTTGATTCAATTTTAATTTTACTCAAACTGGAAGTGGTCCGTATTCTTTGTTTTACTTTGGCCAATGCAAAAAATTGAATTCAATGACAATAAAATATGTGACTATCACTTTATCATAATGTATTCCTTTTATTTCTCTGCTACTTATAAGGAATAGTAAGACCATTCTGCTAATGTATATATTGACTAGCATGGAGTAGTAATAGGAACAATTAATCATTTATAAGAAGTTTTTAGGGAAGGTAGACAAAAATTATAAGAAAAATTAAGATTTTGAGAAGTAAATATTTATCTTACGGTTTGCTAGTTATGCAAATGTCATCCAGAACGAAGAGCTGTTCAGAAAAATCAAAATATACATTCTATTTATCTTTAAAATAACTAAAACTGATGACATATTATCAAAATCGTTGAAGCAATCTAAAATGTTGATAAACATTCCATGTAAACGTTAGTTTGTAAATGTTTCTGAAAATGTTCGTGACGTATTCTTGAAAGATATTAAACTTAAATAGTAAATTTGGAATTATACTGGTTTTTATTATTTGAACTGTGCTGTGCACCACACAGTGGCGCTGTTTTTTTAAAAAGGCCTCAAAACATGTATTTACGGTAACATTTCTGTATCGTCTCTACCTCCTAAGTTTACTATAGTACTTGGTAGCAAAATTAATAAAAAAAATATGTCAAGAATGCGAAAATTGGTTAAGCCTGGCAAATATAAATTCAAGTTTAAAAATCTTATGTGTTCCATCACGTGATTTTTTTCTACACCACTGTAACTCATTACTGTTTAAAAGCATATTCTTCTATCTACTATATCATAGTCCAGGTAACGTTACTTCCTTGTAAGTAGAAGGGAAATAAGAGAATACACCAGGCTAAAGCGATAGTCAAATCTATTAAAAACCGTTTCTATGCATGGCCTGGAGTTTACAACTTTCGTGTGAGAAAAGTTTAAATATTTTAAATCTGAAAACAATAACTTGAAATATCTCAGAAATGGCCAATTCCTCGAGGAAAAAAAAAACGTATTTGGCATAGCCTGTGTGTTTTAATGAGATCTAAATGTTTATATAGTAAGTTTCTGTCTATCTCTTACGGTTTACCAGTTATGTAATATTCAGAAAACTTCATCATTAGAGGCTATTCCCAGAAAATTCAATATATACATTTTATTTCTCATGTAAATATCTTTAATATGCGGTATTTTAATCCAAATCGTTGAGTAATTTTTGGCAAAATAAAAATGTTCTATATTTTTCCCATGTAAAGGATATTTTGGCGTGAGGGTATTTTCCTCAAAATCTTCATGTTTCTTTGGAAGATATTAAACTTAAAAATTCAAGTTTGGAATTTTAATAACTTTTCGTTTTTGAGTGTTCACACACCTACACAGACACACACAAGGACCTGTTTCTATGAATGCCTGTTTTGAATATAGAGGACCCTAAAACGTGTATTTACGGTGAAATATTGGTATCGAATTTTTGGATAGAATGCAATACTTTCTCTATACACTAACATAGTTCATGTAACGAAAGAAAAAACAGACTGTGTTACGTCGGACATAAACAAGGTAGATTTTATATAATCACTTGTACAGAGAATGTCGTATGACCTTTACACGTCAGTTTTATTATTGTTGTCATGTATATCGCTTTGCCAAGTAGTTTCAATTACTGTTGCAGGGCATCTCGGTTAGCCGTCCTTGGAATAAGGTAAGCTTATTTTAAAACAACTTTCTAATCTTGTACACTTGATGTACACGTCTGCGCATATTAGCCCTTTCTTGTATACGCTATGAACATGTGTTTCGTCCCGGCCGTCCTTCACGAGCGGGTCGAGTGAACACCAAAGGATACCGAAAATTTCCTTCAAAATCGGCGTTGCTTTTCCGTTCATCTGATTCTGTTAAGGCAGGGAAGAGTTAAATTCCTTTGGCGTCTCGCAGAGTGGTGCGCTCTGTTGGTCGGGAGTGGATTCTCTACGTTCAACTGTCTCATCCGGTTGTGCCTACGATTTCTCATGCCATCTGGATATTTCTCGCACATTACCAATAAATCTCTAAGTTTGTTATTGTATTCGAGATGAAAGTTTTACTTAAACTACGACAATTTAAAATAAATTACGCAATATTATTTTATAGTAGTTATATTTATTCGTAAGCGTTGAAATGAAGTTACAAGTTAGGGTGATACAGGTGTGAAATTTGTCTGAAAATGAAGATAATTAAAAAATATATTTTCCCATAATAAAATGACTTGAATTCTAAATCTTATAATAATATTTATTTGTTTTACTTTCTCTATAACGTACATAATAGGTACGGCAGATATTTTATTCCACAGTAAAAATTCAATGTCAAAATTTAACAAAAAGATATGTTTAAGGACCCCTGAACAAGAAGATCTGTGTGCGATCATGTTTCTATAAACACAATAGCTCAAAAGGAAAAGTCCGTTAAATACCAAAAGTGTTTGGACTTTCAAGAATGCGACTGGAAGATTTTTAAACACCTATGGCTTTGCTTAACTGGTAAACCGTAAGAGATAGAATCTAATTTGTTTTAGATTTTGTTTTAATTTTGTACAGTTGACAATTTTGCGAGATATTCCTGGTTATAGTAGTACAGTTGTTCACTTTCCAATACATACTTAAACATTTCTGAAACGGGAAGTTGTCATTCGTTTTCTTTACCCCTGACCATGCCTTAGACATCTGCTTTTAAAATACTTGACTTTCGCCTTAGCTGTTCCAACTCGACTCATCTGAGCCAGAATACACTGCTTACGCAACCACAAAACTTGGGAACAGAGCTGGAAGGGGAGCGTGGTCATTGACTGAAGATTATTCTACAATGCTTGCCTTGAGTCAGCCGTGACGATAGTTTGCCCTCAATACTGTGGTGTATTGCGTGTTGCAGGTAGAATTCTGAGGTTCGCAAAATATTTCCTGATTGGCGCACTCCCAAGCTGGAAGAACCTGGTCAAGGGTATTCCCTTTATTTCCCTTCTGCTGACAAGAAACTACTGAAACCATATCTGCTAATGAATATCTCAATTAGCTAAAATATATAGAAGAACATCCTTTTATAGAGAATATCCTGTTGCAGATTAGATAGAGAAATTTATGTGAATGGACGCATTCAATTTTTACTTTATCTACACGTAGTATGTACATAGCGCATTGCACCCAAAAATTCGGTTTCACCGGAAATAGACTTTTAGGGCTCTCTGTATCCAAAAAAGCGTATTTCCAGTAAAAATCTGTTTCTGTGTGTCTGTGAGTCCGTGTGTCTGTGAACACGATAACTCAAAAACGCAAATTCGGTAAAATACCAAACTTGGTATTTAAGTTTAGTATCCTCCAGGGATGCGACACGAAGATTTTGAGAATAATCCCACCACCCCAAACTACCCTTTTCGAAAATTTACATTTCTTCAAAAATTGCTCTAACAATTTTGTTTAAACTACCATATATCAAAGATATTTATATTGTAAATAAATCTATATCTTGAATTTTCTATGATCAACCTCTAAAGACCTCTTTATTCTGAATACATCTTGCTAAATTTTGCGTAACTGGTTAACCGTAAGAAATAGACCAAAACTTACTACACAAAAATGTAGATTAGGTTAAAACACACAATTTATGTCATATCCTTTTTCGTGGCATTCATCATCTCTTGAGATTTTCCTTGTTATTTATTTCAGCTGTAAATTACTTAAGCTTTTCTGACACAGACAGGTGAAAACTCCATGCCCTGCATAGAAACGGTTTTCAACACCTGGCAACATCTTTTAAAATATTTAACTCTCGTTTTAGCGAGGTGTATTCCCCTATTTTCTTTCTACTTACAAGGAAGCAAGTAATTAAAGCAATTGCTGTTAAAGTTTATCAAGATTATCATAAAGTAGATAGAGGATTAAGCTTTTTAACAATAATTTGTTTCAGAGATGTAGAGAAATTCATGTGAATGGAACACATCAGATTTTTTATGATATATAATAGAATTGATATAATTGAGTTAACATCTCAAGAATTGAATTGGATACTGAACTAAAATGTTGTGTAATATTTTAAAAGTTATCACTATGCGAATAATTGAAGTTCGGTTTGCTTTGCATCTCCAGAAGTAAAACAAAAGAGATGAAACGAAAGACAATTTCCCGGTTGAGAAATTAGTAAGTATGTTAAAATTGAAACGTACTTTACAAAAAATTTGTGTACCATTCACATGACTTTCTCTACATCTCTGTAACAAATTATTGTTAGTAAACTTATTCCTCTATCTATTTAATGTTAAAACATAAACAGAGACATGGCATCGAATTTTTCAGTCTGACTCTACCAATCCAACTCATGTCCTACGCACCTTGTGTGAAAAGACAATTAACCCAAAAGTTGATTTATTCGTGTTTTTACTATTTTTACTAAAATGAGTAGCTTAGCCAAAAAATGGCATTAAAGAATTGGATTCCAGCGTGTCCACTGGAATAAAGTCGTGGTCATACGCTTGGTAATATGCCACATGGTGTAGGGCGGAAGGCCAGGGATATTGATAGTAATGTTGTGCCTCGACACCTTGCACAACAGCTGGTTCTTTCAGTGCTTCAGATATGTAAATGCATTCAGAAATATGGCAGTCTTTACAAACTAGGAAGTTCGTACCAATTTTCTTTTGTAAAGTAAGAGCGCCAGGTTTGGCAAAGTATGCGGCGTTAGTTGCACGAGCTAAGGTCAACATAGAGTGCAACCCATTACTGTAAAACAGCTATTACTGCATAACACAGAACCACGTCGGTAGGAAAGAAGACATCGGAAAACATCTTTGTTCTATTCAAATGTGAACAAAATTAATTTGTTTTACAACCATAGGTAGTAACCTTTTTGGGAGTGCACTTATGCTTGTACTTATTCAGAAACCGATGACAGCTCCAATAAACAAAGTGTCAAACGTCTAGTAACAGAACAGTTTCACAAACACATGTTATTGATTGCAAATGTGTTCAAAAAGTTATCCACCACTATCACACTGTTATCAGTCCAGAGGTATGGAGCTGAACTGAATATGTGTGGCATGTAGAAAAACTGTCAAGGGTTATCTGTTAATCCACGAGCATCCAATCTGGAATAAAGATGAAAATGAAAAGTTCAAATGAAAAGAATGGAGGGTTCAGTGCGATGTATCGCATACAAGCTGCACTTTTAAATCACAACAAATGCTATTTGCTTGGTGATGTTGATGCATCATGCGAAGTGGAACGAACTTTTTGTCATTACAAATCTTGTCGGAACGTAGAATGAGTTTTTCATTTGAAATGCTTCAGAAGTACATTATTTTCAGTAACACGGCCGCAGATGAGTAAAGTTTTAATTTAATCCTGCTTTCGTTTTTCCTGGTAAGAGTCTGAAGATATATAAGAGATTAATTTTATTATTTGGATATTATTTTACCTTCGATTAGTATACATTTCACTTTGTGTTGTAATTGTTTGGCTGTTTTCATAATGTACGTAAATAAAAATGGAAATCAGTCAGAGTCTTATATATGTAACAATTTGTATGTTATAGATAATTAAAGTTGTCTAATAAGTTATTTTTGTTCTCTGGAACAGTACTGTTCACTTGACAACAGGCTGTTTTTCACTTCTCCCAATGACTTGTTTTGATGCGGCGAGATGGTCGGTCGCAACCTGTATACGGAACGGCGAACGGTAACTTCCTAGCTCTGATAATTAGATATACTTCTTGCTTATGGCTAAGCTCAAATCTTTAGATTATTATTTCTGAGGGCATTTGATGTGTAAACTATACCATGTCTAGGTTACTACCATTGATGATCGCATACGTGTGCTCTAAGCTGTTCTTGGGATCACGCAGAATGCAGAAGCTCTAACGAGGGTAGGATTAAATTGAATAAGAAGATGTGACACCTCCTTAGATTCTCACGGAGCACATTTTGAACAACTACTATAAATGAACACATATTGTTGATATTACAGTTATTGACCATCAATAAATATACTACTCAGCAAAGTTGGCTTTGATTTAATTATCCACGATACAGATGAATGATGTATTTCCATAAATCACGTAGCCGCTTGCGCAACATTTTACGTCTCCTAAATAGGAATCGAATAGCTTGAAAGAAAGCACTCCACCCCTCATTAGTGACAATAGCTAATAATTAACTTATATACTAGTACTAAAGCAGACAGTGTCATTGAGTGTATAATTTATGCTGTATGCCTTCCAACCGGCCGACACTGCAGCAAATACTACAGATAACCATGTTATATATCAGAACTGAAACGGACATAGTGTCATGGATGTAGCTGCACCATATTCATTTTAGCTGGCTGCCACTACAGCCACTAAATACCGACTTTGAATCAGCAATACATTAACCTATTTTGCAGACAAATGTGAGTACTGAACCAGGCATTTTCATAGAGCGTATAATTTGTACTACATGCCTGCTCAACTGGCCGCCACTGCTGCAAATGCTACAGACCGCCTTTGAAACACCAATATATTAACTTATATAGCAGATCTGAAGCACGTACTGTGTCACAGAGGATATAGTTTTACTATATCTGGTTTAACTGCCGCCACTGCAGCAAGTGCTATATATTAACTTATATACCAGTACTGAAGCAAGCAGTATGGCCGCGCCATGGCCGATTGGTTAGACCACTCGACTCTCACCTAGACGGCCGGGGTTCGATCCCAAGCGTGAGATTTGTGGTGGACAAAGCGGCGCTGGGGCGGGTTTTCTCCGGGTACTCCGGTTTCCCCCGCCATCGCATTCCACCAGTGCTCCACTATCATTCGTGTATCATCAGTGTCATCGCCTGCGGTGCCATAAGTAGTTAAAGCGTGCGTTAAACACTACCAAAAAAAAAAAAAAGAAAAAACTGAAGCAAGCACAGTGTCACAGAGAGTATAAGTTGTACTATATGCTTGTTTAACTAGCCGCCACTTCAGCGAGTGCTACAGACAACCTCTGAATCACCAATATATTAACTTATATACCAATAGTGAAGCAGGCACAGTGCCACAGAGAGTATAAGTTGTACTATATGCTTGTTTAACTAGCCGCCACTTCAGCGAGTGCTACAGACAACCTCTGAATCACCAATATATTAACTTATATACCAATAGTGAAGCAGGCACAGTGCCACAGAGAGTATCAGTTGTACTATATGCTTGTTTAACTAGCCGCCACTTCAGCGAGTGCTACAGACCACCTCTGAATCACCAATATATTAACTTATATACCAATAGTGAAGCAGGCACAGTGCCACAGAGAGTATCAGTTGTACTATATGCTTGTTTAACTAGCCGCCACTTCAGCGAGTGCTACAGACAACCTCTGAATCACCAATATATAACTTATATACCAGTAGTGAAGCAGGCGCGGTGTCACAGAACGTATACTTTGTAAATCTCTTAATACTGTAATCCCCGGTATGAGATTGCTATCTGTGAATTGTTAACAGTACTATATGCTTGTTTAACTAGCCGCCACTGCAGCGAGGGCCACAGACCACCTCTGAATCACCAAAATATTAACCTATATACCAGTAGTAAAGCAGGCACAATATCACAGATCTTATAATTTGTAAGTCCCTAAGTGCAGTATTCCATGTTAAGACATTGCTAGGAGGGCTGTCTCAGAAGCATCTTTATTTCTTTACATGGCCTCCTTTCAGTACGACACACATTCCCAGCGATGTTCAACAGTTTCGATACCCTGTTTATGTGAGAACTATCGAGGTTTGCAAAATAGCCATCAACTGCACACTCCACCTCTTCATCGTTGGCAAATCTTCTATACCAAGCCATTTCTTCAAGTTTGGAAACAGAAAATAATCAGAGGAGGCTAAATTTGGCAAATACGGTGCACGAGGAAGCAATTCGAACTTTTACTCATTGATTTTGGCCATGGCGATAATGGCGATAATGAACTGGTGCATTGTCTTGATGAAACAAAACTTTCTTTTTCGCTAAATGCGGACTATTTTGCACGATTTCATCGATCAAACGGTGTAACAAGTTTACATAATATTCAGCATTGATTACTTTTCCTTTTTTGAGATAATCAATGAAAATTATCCCGCGTGCGTCCCAGAAAACTGACGTTATGACCTTACCTGCAGATGGAACCTTCTTTGGAGGCGATTCTCCCCTTCTAATTCACTATTTCAATTGCTCCTTTGCCTCAGGTGTGAAGTGATGAACCCAGATTTCGTCCATTGTTATGAACCGACTCAAAAGCTCAGCTTTATTGCAGCCAAACATTGTCAAACACTCGACTGAAACATCCTCACGAGCTTTCACACAACTTTCTCATATCCAGATGTTCAGTCAGTATATGGAATTCCTGCAATGTCTGCTAGCTTGCGCATTTAGTCGACGGCCATCCAATACCATTTCTGTATTTTCTTTACAATTTCTGGAGTGGTAACCTCATTCGGTCGACCACTGTGATATTCGTCTTTTCAGCTCGTACCGCCGCGCTTAAACTCTGCCGTCCAAAATGTCACTGTTGTAAACGAAGAAGCAGACTCCCCCAAAGTACAATCTAGCTCTGCTTAGATATTAGTTGGACTAAGACCTTTCAAATGAAAGTATTATATCACATAACGATGATCAGTTTTTTCCATGTTTACAAATTCGCTGAGAGCATTCACTGATGATGGCTGCCAAACAAATGCTAAACAATATAAAATCGTCAAACTTCAAACTTAAGCTTTCTAAGGTTGGTGCTTTTTGTTTGAAACAACTGCTGCTATCTATACGCCAGCTCGGGTACTTCTAGGTACTTCTAGTATCTCTAAATTAAGAGCACTACATGCTTGTTTAACTAGCCGCCACTGCAGCGAAGTCTAAAAACAGCCTCTGAATCACCAATATACTAACTTATATACCAGTAGTGAAGCAGGTGCGGTATCACAGAGCGTATAGTTTGTTAATCCCTAAGTACAGTAATCACTATTAACACATTGCTATCTGTCAATTGTTAACATTACTATATACTTGTTTAACTAGCCGCCACTGGAGAAAGTGCTACAGACCGCCTCTAAATCAGCAATATATTAACTTATATACCAGTAGTGAAGCAACCATAGTGTCACAGAACCTATAATTTGTAAGTACAGTATTCACTATTCCCTATTTTTTTAATATAGCAGCTTTTTTTATTAATATTTCATATTATACATATTAATACATAAGAATTTGTTACATTAATCAATACTGAAATTGTAGCTGTAATCCGGACTAGCTGAAATGGATGTTTCACCTTGTTTTTGAGTGGTAGTTGCTGACTCTGTCACAGTTCGGCACCTAGAGTTTCTGTAAATACCGACGATCCAACGACAGAGGGATCCGTTTTTCCAATTCCCAGCGTTCTTTCCGGATAAAAATCTGGAAGTCCGGTAGTTGTGCTGCGTCTCCAGCCAGCAGAATCCAATTATATGTGGCAAATATGACCAAGGTCAGGGTATCTGACAGTTGCTTGTTTGCCTGTTGGAATTCCAAGGTTAAATAGAGTTCACGTTTTTCTTGTGCCCCACCGCAGATGACACAGGTTCTGTCATATACCCAGTCCCAAATAGAGCGTATGATGGCGCAGTCCACTAGTTTATGGTGCAGTGTTTGCACCTCATTACAGCGGGAGCAGAGATTAGAAGTTAATCTGCCATACCGCCACAATTTGTCTGCTGTGGGTATAACATCATTGAGAGCAAGATATACTCTAGCCTTCCAGTCTGTGGGGATCTTCGGGTTCGTAAACTTCTTCCAGATGACACTCCACGGACGCAGCAGATCGTTCTGTTGCACCCGGGGTAGAACACGAATTGAAGCCATAAGGTGTTTATAAAAGTAAGCTGACTGCTTAAAGAGTAGCCGTTGAGTAGCTGTTTGTGGCAGTGTTGCAAAAGTCTGCCACCAGCGTCGAAATGCGCTGAGGCGCTTATCTGGGTGACGTAGATGTGCTGTCCAAAGAGCTTGCTGAAGCGGAAGGCCTTCACCATCCAAAACACGCAGTAGCGACTTCCCAAAAAGTCCCAAATATTTCGTATCCACGCTATCAAGCCACAGCCACCTTTAGTAGTGGGAAGACGTAGTTGCTCCCATGCAATCCGATATGCAGCCCCAGACCACAAAAATAGCCCATGAGACGTACAATCCTTTGAGAAAACTGCTTAGAAATGGGTAACACTTGGGCAATGTACCAAATCCTACTGAGTGCATAAATGTGCACATACCAAACACGTTGAAACAGGGTTAGCGTCCGCGTCCGCGGCTCGGCTAAGAGAAACCTCAACTTCGTCAATTTTGCAGTCCAATTGAGTGTCATAGTCTCATGCAAGTAGTGTGTAAACACAACACCCAAGATCTTCATGTGGTTGACAAGCCTCATACCTAAAAAAAGAACGGACTCTTGCCAATGACCAAACTGTAGAACTTCCGCCTTGGTAAGATTCAACATGGCCCCAGAAACGTCGCTATATTCTCGAAGACACCGATGTAAGGTTTGCATATCAGCATTACTGGCCAGGAATATCGTCACATCAGCATATGCCATAAGCTTCAATCGGTGACCATAGAGTTCCAGACCGCCCAAGGATGACTGCAGGTGTCGCAGAAGGGGATCGAGGCTCAAAGCGAACAGACCCATTGACAAGGGACAACCCTGTTATACTGACCGTCCTATGTGGAGACTCGGAGAAAGATGGCCGTTGCAGAGTAGCCTGGAAGTCGCAGCAGCGTAGAGGTTTTCTAATTCTATTAAGACATTACTATCTCTGAATTGTTAACAGTAGGTACTATATGCTTGTTTAACCAGCCGCCACTGCAGCGAGATCTATAGACCGCCTCTGAATCACCAATATATTAACTTATATACCAGTAGTGAAGCAGGCACAGTGTCACAGAGCGTATAATTTGTAAGTATCTAAGTACATTAATCCCTGTTAAGGCATTGCTATCTCTGAATTAATAACAGTACTAAATACTTATTTAACCAGCCGCCACTGCAGCGAGGGTTACAGACCGTCTCTGAATTACCAATATATTAACTTATATACCAGTAGTGAAGCAAGCATAGTGTCACAGGGCGTATAATTTGTAAGTCCCTATGTACAGCAACCCCTGTTAAGACGTTGGTATCTCTGAATTGTTAACAGTACTATATGTTTGTTTAGCTAGCCGCCACTGCAGTGAGGGCTACAGACCGCCTCTGAATCACCAATATATTAACTTATATACCAGTAGTGAAGCAAGCATGGTGTCACAGGGTGTATAATTTGTAAGTCCCTAAGTACAGCAACCCCTGTTAAGACGTTGGTATCTCTGAATTGTTAACAGTACTATATGCTTGTTTAGCTAGCCGCCACTGCAGTGAGGGCTACAGACCGCCTCTGAATCACCAATATATTAACTTATATACCAGTAGTGAAGCAGGCACAGTGTCACAGAGCGTATAATTTGTAAGTCCCTAAGTACAGTAATCCCTGTTAAGACATTGCTATCTCTGAATTGTTAACAGCGGCTTTCTAATGAATAGTAGGCCATATTTTAGAGACGATATATTGCAGGCCCCTCCCCGCTCAAGACTTTGCCCCGAAACTATGCGATCCGCGCGCATAATGAAAAGCCTCCCCCCCCCCCAGCCCTGCTGCCGTCTTGATATCTACTGGAAACATTAACCTGACAATGTAAGGCATTACTTGGGTTGTTTTAAGTAAAGACTTTTCAAATAACGTGTTGGAGAGATTCGTTGCTGCTGTTTTATCTGCAGTAACGGGGGATTATTTTCAAGTGAATAATGAAGAGGTCAGGATTTACGTGGGGAACAGAATTTAAATCATTATTGAATTACTCCCTCCTATTTAAGACTGTGTTACGTGTCTTGGTGTATTCTTGTTCTCCGCCTTACAAATTCATTAAACAGACACTGTTGGTTTTCGCAGGCTTCTTGGGGTGTTTCTTTAAAATGGTATTAGCATAGCGTTACAAAAGTCACTTGTGAGGTTTTAGTTGCTTTTATTTCAGAGCTTAAACATGTTTAGCGCTTTATCTCGAGTAAAACCGTATTACAGACATTAGCATAGCATACCCATTTTTACTTTCTCTACACATTATATGTACATAGTGTCTAGAGAAGGTATTGTATGGCCCCCAAAAAGCCGAAACCGAGATTTCACCGGAAATACATGTTTTGATATCCCCTGAACACGAAAAAAGCATTTTGACTTTTTATACACTACTATGAAGGTGAGAATGGGGTAATGGTGGTCACTTTGTCGCTGTGGATGGTTTAGAATACGAGTTTAAAACTGTTATTTTTATGTCAATCGTTAGTTTGGTTCTTTGCCTAAATGTATTCTAAGAAGAGTTTTATTTAAGCACTATTTCTTACCTTAATTATGCAAAATTTAAGTGTTGTCAGTAACCGAAATTATCTACACATGCGGGTAAAGCCGTTCACTATATTCAAACCTATTATTTAGGTAAAAATATCACTAAAATGCATATACAAGAACACATTTTATTTTAGAACTTCAATATAACAATAGAGTAGTGCAGGCAATTTTAAAACCAATATCTTTATCACATAATTAATTTTCCTCTTTTATTAACTTTTTGGGTTGTCCCAAGCACTACATATTCAATGAGACCACAAACTATATGGCCTATAGAAAGTAATGCCCAGAGGCTGAAGCCTATTGGACATGTGTGGAGGAATACTACCAATAATTTCGTCGCTTTTGAATACTTCGAAATCTACCAGGGTAATATGGCTGCCATGTTTATCCAATAAAGCAGTACTGGATTCTCTTTATTACGCTTTACATGTGACGGTTAGTTAATCGGCATTACCCCAACACACACATTTTGCTTTAATAATGCGTCAGCATCAAGCATATTGTTTTTGTACTAATTCTCATAATTGCTATATTATTAAGAGAATCATGTATTTTTCGGAATACCCTCTATAAATATATTTAATTAATTTAATGCGGTACATTTACTCTGCGTTGTTCTTAAAGCAAAAATTACATCAAAAATGCCTTAAATATATTTTTCTCACTACTGCTCACAACACTACTAAGTGCTAGATGTGTGTTAAGGATGCATTTACAGAGGGTAACACAAACCAGTAGACCACTGCTGCGACGTTCATCGAGATAACTAAGTGACCGGCATTACCCGCTGACCGGGGTTACCCGTCCTTCCCCTACTTAGTGTTTGGAGCAGCTATTGCATTCCATTCAAAAATTCGATACCGAGATTTCACCGGAAATACACATTTTAGGACCTCCTGCATAAAAAAAATTTTAGAAAAAGGTCCGTATGTGTGTTTCCGTGTGTCTGCGAACACGATAACTCAAAACGAAAAGTCGATAAATTACTAGACTTGGTATTTAAATTTAATATCTTCCAAGAATTCAACACAAAGATTCTCAAGACATTCCCCTCGCCTCCAAACACCTACCGTTCACATGAAACATTTTTTTAAACTTTTTATTTTCTCAAAAATGGTCCAACGATTTTGATTAAAATACCGCATATTAAAGATAATTACGTTGCAAATGAAATGTATATTTTGAATTTTCAGGAAATAGTCTCTAAAGACCTGTTTATTCTGAAGAAATTTGCTGAATTTTGTATAACTGGTAAACCATAAGAGAAGGACAAAACTTACTACACAAAAAATGTAGATCACATTAAAACATACACACTATGTCATATAAGTTTTTTTCGAAGAATTGACCATTTTTGAGATATTCCTTGTTATTTGTTTCAGATTTAAATTACTTAAAATTTTCTTTCAGGAAAGTTGTAAACTTCTGGCCCTGTATAGAAACGAATTTAAACCACATGGCAACCAGCTTTTAAAAGATTTGACCATCATATTAGCCTGGTTTATTCCTTTATTTTTTTTCTACTTACAAGGAAGCAAGTAATTAAGACAATTTCTATTAATGTTTCATAAAGTAGATAGAAGAATAATATATCACAGCGATGTAGAGAAAGTCATGTGAATGGAGCACAGCAGATCTTTAGAAAAATGTCCCAATGTGTGTCTGTGTCTGTGTGTGTGTGTGTGTGTGGGCCATGCTGCCCACAGACAAATACACGTTAAGACCGAAAAGACCGTAAAATACCAAACTTGGCATTTAAGTTTGGTACCTTCCAAGGATGCGACAGGAAGATTCAAGAAAATCCTACCATCCCCAACTACCCTTTAATGGAACATTTTTCGAAAACTTTGAATTTCTAAAAAACGGCTCTAACTATTTTGATTAGCATACCTTATGTTTAACATATTTTTATGACAAACGAATCATTTATCTTGGATTTTCTGGGAATAGTGTCTTAAGACCTCTTCATTCTTGTCGACATTTGTATAACTGGCAAACCGTAAGAGATATGCAAAAGTTTGCTATACACAAATGTAGATCTTATTAAAACACATAATTTACGTTATATGATTTTTTTTTGTAGAGTTAACCGTTTTCGAGATGTTCCGGATTATTTGTTTCAATTTTAGTCACTTAAACTTTTCTCAAACGGGAAAATATCTTTTTTCTCGTTTTTCATTTGTTTAATCCCTGCAAGCAAAGAAATTGGAATTTTAATTGTTCCACATAAGGACTATCTTTTAAAGTCCGAGACTATTGCTTTAGCCTGTGTATTTTCATATTTCCTTTCCACTTACAAGGAAGCTAGTAACAAGACTATTTCTGCTTATGTTTATCTTAATTAGCGTGATGTAGATAACAAATTAATGTTTTGAATAAAAGATTGTTTACCGAACAACTTCAGGACATCATGTGAATGTAAAGCATCAGATTTTTTCAATTCTACTTGCAAGGGACCAAGTAATAAGGACAATGTCTGCTAATGTTTATCTTGATTAGCATGATGCAGATCAAGAATTAGAGCTTTAACAATAATTTGTTACAGGGATCTAGAGAAAGTCATGTGAATGGAACGCATCAGATCTTTCTGGTTAAACTACGTATGTATTGTGGTGCATGTGTGAAATTTGGAAAATCCACAGTATGTAAGATATTATATTGAAATTTATACACACAACATAGTTATTGTATGTACCTATTATAGTTATTACCAGAGGACGGTCCAAAATTGCCGGATTTAGGTTCGGTGTTCTGGAGTATAACTATGACTAAGTATGACGTAGGCGTAGCCTCTATTGTCCGTTTCGAAACGTGTTGCAATATGTCTGGCTCACGCGTTTCGTCTTTTTTTTTTTTGGGTAGTGTTTAACGCCCGCTTTAACTACTTATGACACCGCAGGGGGTGACACTGATGATACATGAAAGATGATGGAGCACCGGTGAA
This sequence comes from Hymenopus coronatus, assembly GCA_030762935.1. NCBI lineage: Eukaryota > Metazoa > Arthropoda > Insecta > Mantodea > Hymenopodidae > Hymenopus > Hymenopus coronatus. The sequence continues at coordinate 115,995,335 of CM060890.1, forward strand.
ATGCGATGGCGGGGGAAACCGGAGTACCCAGAGAAAACCCCCAGCGCCGCTTTGTCCACCACAGATCTCACAGATCCAACCCCGGCCGTCTAGGTGAGAGGCGAGTGATCCAAGCACTCGGCCACGGTGCGGCCTGTGTTTCGTCTGGGACTGGCATTCGGAAGATCCGGGTTTGCTCCCCGTTGACCGTGCCCTTTGTCCCTGGGTTTTTCTGTGGTTTTCCTGGGGTCTCTTAGGCGAATACTGGGGTGCTGTATATCTACCACGGTTCCTTTCTCTTTTATTGCTTCATTTCATTTCCCTTCTTCATCTTTCATGCCGGCGGCTGTTGTGGCTTGAGGCTTTGCAGGCAGATGGCACGGCTGCTTGCCCCGAATAAAACTTCCTTCCCACTGGTTGGTTCAGCTGGTTGTGGCTAGGTGCTGTTTTGTTTTCTTTTATTTTTTTTATACCGTGGCGGGAAAAAATACATTACGCATTCAACCCCCAGCCGAGGTGCAATTGCTGGGAGGATATGTGGGACTCTCCGCTCCTCATGCGGCATACCCACTAAAAACCCCTTCATGTTATATCATGTAGATTGCTGAGATAATTGTGCGTTAAAGCTATGCGCGGTGCCGCATGTGCACCCGCGTTAGTAAACGAAACATAGAAATGCTGCCGCACAGTGTGCGGGAGCGAGGTAAAGATTGCTGCTAGACTATAGCCTAGGGAAATGTGTAGGAAGTTTAAGGAGATAGTAGGTGAGGATGTTGGAATAATCGTGGAAGCTTACTTGTGTTTCAGTCTTTCCAAGTCCTGACGGAGTTTCGTGCATTTCGCCGCTAGGGTGAGGTCTGTCTCCGTAGGGACCCCCTTCCCGTCTGAGGTAGTGCAGGAGGAGCGGCAGTGTTGGGTGGCTGCCTCCGGGATCGGAACAGCTCTGCGGAGTAGGCTGCTTGCTGGTTGATAATGTGCTTGAGCTGCGTCGTGAAGTCGGGATGCTAGATCAGCTGTGGTGGTGTGATGCATGGAGATGACGGCGGTGGTGGAGGCCTGAAGATCTTGCAGCTTCAGATCCATGACGCTGCTGCACACCTCTTCAAGGGCAGCTAAACGAGCGGCGACGTGCAGGATCTCCGCGTGGAGATCCTGAATGGCGTACCGCGTCGCTGCGTCTATCGAGGGTGCAGGTGCTGTGGCGTCGATGCAGATGGTCGGCTGTGGTGTAGTCCATCCCGGCGCTTAATAGGCTCCGTGGCGCGCAAGGGCTGTCATCTACTGAAACAGTTAGGAACTTCCATGCGTCTGCTCCGTCGTTTCCTGTGTGCGGTAGGCCGCAATAAATCGGCACTTGGTCGCAGTTGCCGAGGTGTCCCCCGCCAGTAACATGCTCGTATATCACTCCTCTTGCTTGGCCTCATTCTGTCCCTGCTTTTTTTCACCATCTTTCCTTCCTACTTTATATTCATCCCTACGTTTCTGTGCTTTTCCTATTACTTTCCTTTTTTACATACAGATATTGACATATACACATTTACACATACCCACGCCCGAGGCGGAACTTGAACCCGCAATCACCTGGAATCATATTGGAAGATAACGACATCGACCACCAACCTCCACCAAACATATTTAAGCAGCACCCTCCATTCCAAAACGACACTATGAATGAATAAGTGTATTTATTGAAATACCAGTAATTGTATATTGATCTTCATCAATCGCACGGGTCCACAGACCGTACGTGCTTTTACAATACACAAAATAGTAAGCAATATTAACACACAAAAAAAATCTGATATGTTCCATTCACATGACTTTCTCTACATCTCTGCAATAAATTAGTGTTAAAAAACTTATGCTTCCATTTACTTCATGCTAATCGAGAAGAAATTAGCCAATTAGTCCTATTACTTGCTTCCTTGTAAGTAGAAGGGAAATAAGGGAGTAACATAGGTTAAAGTGGCCAAAAGGTGGTTGCTATGTCACTAAAGTTCCTTTTTTTGTGTGGACAGGAGTTGACAAATTCCTGTATGAAAAAAGTATAAGTTTTTCAAAACTGAAACTAAAAACAAGGAATATCTCAAAAACAATTAACTCCACGAAAAAATGTATGTAACATAAATTGTGTGTTTTAACATGCTCTAAATTTTTGTGTAGTACGTTTTTGCCCATCTCTTACGATTTAGCAGTTATGCAAAATTCCGTAAAATTGATCCAGAATAAAGTAGTTTTCAGATGCTATTCCCAGAAAATTCAAGCTATACATTTTATTTGTCAGGTAAATATCTGTAATATTTGACATTTTAATCAAAATCGTTGGAGCCATTTTCAAGAAAATCAATTTTTTCGAAAAATGTTCCATGTAAAGGGTAATTGGGGTTGCGGGGATTTTCTTGAATATCTCATGTCGCATCCTTGGAAGATACTAAACTTAAATACCAAGTTTGGTATTTAACGGTCTTTTCGTTTCTGAGCTATGCTGCCCACAGACACACATACACACAAACAGACACACGGACATTTTTCTAAAATGCTTTCTTTTGGATTCAGGTGGTCTCAAACCATGTATTTCCGGTGAAATCTCAGTATCGAATTTTTGGGTGCAATGTACATAGTACGTATAGAGAAAGTAAAAAGTGTAACCCAACTTTCCAAACCCAACTTCGCCGTACTCTCTGATGAAGCAAATATGAGCAGGACGCCAATGCTGAAAATAGCTAAAGTAAAACTTTCTGATCAATATACAAAAAGATCTCTTCTCTAACACCAATATTTACAAAGTTATTGATGTTTTACCAAGTGAGTGTACCGCAATGTTTGAAAAATCTGATGTGTTCAATTCACATGAATATCAAAAATTATCCTATTACTCGATTCCTTGTAAGCAGAAGGGGAAAAAGTCTGATGTACTCCATTCACACGACTATCTCTACATCTCTGTATCAAATTATTGTTAATAAGCTTATTCTTCTATGTACTTCATACTAATCGAGATAAACATTGGTTTTATTACTTAGTTCCTAATAGGTAGAAGGGAAATAAGGGGATACACTAGGTTAAACCGACAGTCAAATGTTTTAAAATGTGGTTGTGGTATAGAAAGTGTCGACGGGTTCTCGTTTGAGAAAAGTATAAGTATTTTAAAACTGAAATCAATAACAAGGGATATCTTAAAAACGGTGTACTCAAGGAAAAAATGAGTATATAACATAAATTGGGTGTTTTAACAGCTTACAATTTTTTGTAGTAAATCTTTGTCTATCTCTTACGGTTTTACAGTTAGGCAAAATTCAGCAAAATTTATTTAAAAAAAATCTGACGTGTTACACTCACATGACCTTCTCTAGCTCTTCTACAAATTTCTTACATAAGATTATTCTTCTTCCTGCACCTTGCTAATCGAGATAATCATTAGCAGAATGTTCTTACTACTTAGTTCTTTACATGTAGAAAGAAAATAAGTCAATTGTTTTAAAAGCTGTCGTTATTCGATTGTCATTGCAAATCGCTTCCTTGCTTGGTCAGGAATAGAACAAAAGAAAAACGGATACTTCCTGTCTGAGAAAAGTTTAAGTACTTACAACTGAAACCAAAAACAAGGAATATCTCGGAAACCGTTACCTCTACAACAAAAATGTAAAGGACACAAATCGTGTGTTTTGATCAGATCAACATTTTCTGTCTTCGTAAGTCTTTGTCTATCTCTTACCGTTTAGCAGTTAAGCAAAATTTAGCAAAATTCATTCAGAATAAAGAGCTTTTCAGAGGCTATTCCCAGAAAATTCAAGATATACCTTTGGTATGTAAATATCTTTAATATACGGGATTTCAATCAAAATCGTTAGTCATTTTTTAGAAAATCAAAATGAAAGGTAGTTGGGGGTGGGAGGATTTTCTTGAAAATTTTCGTGTCGCTTCCTTGGAAGATACTAAATCTAAATACCAAGTTAGTATTTAACGGTCTTTTCGTTTTTGAGCTATGCTGTGCACAGACACACACACACATGCACACGAACCTTTTTCTGAAAATGCTTTTTTTGGATTCAGGGGGTCCTAAAAGTTGTATTTCCGGTGAAATCTCGGTATCGAATTTTTGGGTGGAATACAATACCTCCTCTATAACGTATAGAGAAAGTAAAAAAGAGAGGTTTTTAGAGGCTATTCCCAGAAAATTCAAGATAAACATTTTGTTTTCAATACAAATATCTTTAATATACGGTATTTCAATCAAATTCGTTAGAACCATTTTTGAGAAAATCAAAATTTTCGAAAGTTGTTCCTTGTAAAGGGAATTTGGGGGTGGGGAGATTTTCTTGAAAATGTTCCTGTCTTATTCCAGGAAGACACTAAACTTAAGTACCATGTTTCGTATTTAACGGACTGTTCGTTTTTGAGCTATGCTGCCCACAGACACACACACACACACACACACACACACACACACACACACACACACACACACACACACACACATTGACAGGCAGACAGACATACACACGGAAATGTTTCTAGAATGTTTTTATTGCTTCAGGAGGTCTCAAAACATACTCGGTATCGTATTTTTGGATCCATTACAATACCTTCTCTATATACTATGAACATAGTACGTATAGAGAAAGTAAAAACTACTGTTTAGGAGTATTTTCAACAATATTTGTAAACTTTTTAGAGTTAGCGTACCTCAATGAAAGTTATACCAAAGCGAGTCGGAGATTCCAAATATTCGTATGCTATTAAAACATGAAAATGGAACAAAATTATAAAGGGCCATTTCGACTGCCCTTAAATAAAGTTTTGTGTTGATTTCTTTCATTATTATTTAGTTATGCCAAATCGTTCGTTACTTTCTGCATGGTCCCCGTATTATGAAGATATATATTTCCTAAATTATAAAGAGTTTACGAAAGTATAATGAAATATGATATTTTGCCACGTGCCTTGATTCTACACTCTACAAAATATAAGAATACTTGTTCTCACAATGAGAGCAAGCATAGTATTGAATATTAAATGTAATATGTGCCCTGTCTCTATTCATCTTAGGAACACACTCATCGAAATTCAGAGACTCCATTTCAATAGCAGAGAGTAAATACACAAAGAATGAATGCTCTATGTTGAAAAAGAAAATAGGTTAGGTTTATGTTTTCTTGTGTTTGGGCCCTGCATCATAAAGAAGGTCATGACATTGAACAATGTAGGCACTGTTCTAATGCATGTGTGGGGCATGTCCGCGATTTGCTACATCGACGACGTTACACAGTTCTTGTGGGTGCCATTATAGAAATACGATATGCACACTTGTACCATTCTTCTACAACGTTGTGACTTCGCTTTATTGCCATATATGCTTGCGGTGTTTGCATGTAGACCACCATCGCAGACGGTTGGGGGCGTTCGCTTTTGTGTTCCATAGAGAAAAACGTTGAAATATGTGCACAATGTTTACTTTCTCTACACGTGCTATGTACATAGTGTATTGTATTTCACCCAAAAATTTGATATCAAGCTTTCACTTGAAATGCAGGTTTTGATAGCATACACACAAATAAGAATAAGAATGGTAGTAAAAGGTCAGTGTGTGTGTCTGTGGACTCGTAGCTCAAAAATGTAAAGTCCGTCAAGTACCAAACTTGGTATATAGGTTGAGTATCTCCCAAGTATGCGACACAAAGATTTTAAGAAAACTCTCATCACTTTAAACTACCCTTTACCTGGAACAAATTTGGAAACTTGGTTTCCTCAGAAATGGCTCTAACGATTTTGCTTAAAATGTCATATATTAAAGATATTTACTTGTAAATAAAATGTATATCTTGAGTTTTCTGAGAATAGTCTCCGAAGACCTCTTTATTCTAGATGAATTTTTTAATAGCAGGTAAAACGTACGAAATAGATAAAAACTTACTACACAAAAATCACATCACTTATTTTGTGTATGTGATTGTTTCCGAGATATTCCTTGTCATTGGATTCAATTTTAAACTAAGCAACCCCAAGGTTAGATACTGCTCTCTTAAAACACATAACTGATGTCATTTTTTTTTTACTTTCTCTCCACGTAATATGAATACATAATGTGTATTGCACCCAAAAGTTCGATACCAGTTTTCACTGTAAATATATGTTTGATACTTCTGAATCCAAAAAAAAAAGAATCATTATAAAAATGTAGGTGTGTGTGTGTCTGTCTGTCTGTTTGTTTGTGTCTGTGTAGATTGCATAACTCAAAAACAAAAGTCCGTTAAATATTAAAGTTGATATTTAAGTTTTAGTATCTCCCAAGGATGCGACACGAAGATGTTGAGAAAGATCCCCCCACCCCAACCTATCCTTTAAATGGAACAAATTTGGAAACTTTTGATTTCCTCAAATATGGCCCAAAATTTAATTAAAATATCTTATATTAAAGATACTTACATGACAAATAAACTGTGTATGGTGAACTTTCTGGAAAAGCCTCTTTAAATATCTTTATTCTGGATGATTTTGCTGAATTTTGCATAACTGGCAAACCGTAAGAGATAGAAAAAACTTACTACACAGAAAATGAAGATCTCGTTAAAAATGCAACTTATGTCATATACGTTTAGTTGGTAGAGCTGACCGACTCTGAAACATTCCTTGTGATTGGTTTCAGCTTTAAAAACGTGTCAACTCTTGGCAATACGAACAAAGGAATTTCAATCACATAACAACCAGCTTTTAATAGATTTGAATATCGTTTTAGTCCTATGGTACTTTCTTATTTCTCTTTTACTTACAAGGGAGCAAGTAATAAGACCATTTTTGCTAATGTTTATCTCGACTAGCATCAAGTAGACACAAGAATAAGCTTTTTAACAACAATTCGTTAGAGAGATGTAGAGAGATGTGAATGGAACACATCAAATGTTTTAACTTAAATTTACAAATGAGGCACTATGTGTGATTTGATTGAGTTGTCTCCGCAGTAACGCGTGAGGGTCCCATATTGGAGCTCCGGTTTAATTCCGCCCACCATGACCTTGTTTTTTTTTTTGTTTGTGGATTTCTATAGAAGATGCACAAATATTTTACTATTTCCTCTCCCCATCATTTCCTTTAACCCCTTTTAGGGTTGCAGGCGACGGCGTTTGGCCTGTTTCGGTAGGACACAAATTGTGCCCTTTGTAAAAATTCTACAGACTTTTGGTTTGGGGGCAGGCCAGGATTATAATGAAACGTTTATCTCAGTTAACTTGAAGTGAAAGGGAAGAATAAGTTTTTCTGCAACGAAATATGAAAAAATAATAGTGCTTAAAGAAAACCATGTGAATGCATGTATTAGATTTGTATCTCTTTTGCTTTCGCAGATATCTAAAATTATAGAAACTTTATTGAGAATGAAGGTGTCTAAATAGGATATTTACAGTGCATTCCAGATATACTTGCCCCCCCAGACTGCCTTTTACTTGGAAGATTTTTCAAAAATTTTCGATTTTCTCAAAAATTGTTCTAATGATTTGGATTCAAATACCGTAGTTAAAGACTTTACGACACAAAACATGTATATCTTGGATTTTCTAGGCATAAATTCTAAAGCCCTCTTCATTCCAGGTGACATTTTGTATAACTAGATATAAACCTTTAAGGGATGACAAAATGTTGCTACACACACACACATACACACACACACTCACACGCGCAAAATATGTAAAATGCCGTTTTCGTGCAGCTAGCCATTTCCAGTACTTACACTTTTTACAAATGGGATGTTACTATTCAATCTTGTTCTTTTATATTCCTGACTAAAAAAAAAAAGGAACGTATTTCAATATCATCACTTAGCAACTAGCTCTTTGAACGTTTACCATGTTTTAACCTAGAATATTCCCTTATTTCTGCTGTACCTATAAGTAAATATATAATATTACTATTTGTCTTTGTTTTGATTAACATGGAGTAATAGAAGAAGAAACGGAAAATACTTTGTAAGAATATTTTGCTGTCGAATAGGTATCTAGTCAAATTCATGTGAATGAAAAATATCAATTTTTTCGTTTAAACTTATTCAACATTTGGTATTTAATTCTTAGGTAAGAACGTAAAAATAAATATGGAGAGAAGACCGACTAAGAAGGGTAGAAGAAGAAAAAAATAGGATGTATAGGTGAATGGGTGAAGTAGAGGAAGTAAGAATAAGGTAGAGACATATGTTTAGCTGAGATGACATCTTGGAATGCAAGAGGTTGAAATATAGACATGGTGAGGATTGAAACATACTGGGCCTCGTTTTGGAATGTTGTGGCCCAGCGGGAACACCCCTCCTACACCACAGACAACCTACCTTACGTCATCAACCAAGAAAAACACTTTGCATAAAATAGGTGCACACTGGAAAAGACATCAAACAAGTTTTACTTTCTATAGTTTGTTCATAGCACATAGAGAGAGAAAGTATTGCATTCCATCGAAAATTCGATACCGATATTTTATTAGAAGTACATTTTACCTTTATCAAAAAAAAATATGTGTTCGATTCACATGCCCTCTACAACTCTGCAACAAATTATGATTAAAAAGATAATGCTTCTATTTACGTCATGCTAATCGAGAAAAATTTAGAAGAAATAGTCCTATTACTTGCTTCCTTGTAAGTAGAAGCGAATCAGTTAAAGTCAAATGCTGGTAGCTATGTGACTGAAATTCCTTTGTTTGTATGGACAGAAGTTGACAAATTTCTATATGAGAAAAGTATAAATTTTTCAAGGCTGAAACCAAAAACAAAGAATAACTCAAAAACGATTAACTCCACGAAAAAGTGTATATGATATAAATTGTGTGTTTTAATGTGCTTTACATTTTTGTGTGGTAAGTTCTTGTCTATCTCTTACGGTTTAGCAGTTATACAAAATTCTATAAAATTCATCATATCAAAGCAGTCTTCAGAGACTATTCCCAGAAAAATTCAAGATATACACTTTATTTGTCATATAAATAACTTTAATGTGCGGTATTTTAATCAAAAGCGTTAAAGCCATTTTTGAGAAAAACAAAGTTTTCTACATTTTTACCATGCAATGGACAGTTTTTGGGGGATTTTCCTCAAAATCTTCGTGTGCATCCTTGGAGTTACTAAATTTAAATACCAAATTTGGTGTTTTACTGACTTCGTTATTTAGCTATCGTATTCATAGACACGCAAACACACACACACACACACACACATACACACATACAAACACACACACACATTTTTCTAAATCGTGTAAAATGTCATATATTTTTTGTTAAGTTAACCATTTTCAAGATATTCCTTGTTATTGGTTACAATTTTGTTTTATTCTATGGCAAGCACAGAAAATCGAATTTCATCACCTACGACTAGCGCTTCGAAGATTTGGCTGTCACTTTAACCTAAACTGTCCTCTTATTTCTTTTGTACTCAATAATATGTACGTAATAATACCATTTATGCTAATGTTTATCTCAATTAGAATGAAGTACTTAGTAAAATAAGCTTTTGTAAGGATATTTTGTTGCACAATAGGTAGAGAAGGTCATTTGAATGTTATAAATCAGATTTTTCGAAATAATTCTTCACTAATGGAAAATATATTATTAACCTTTAAAAAAGACAACAGTGTTTTGAAAGCACAAAAATAATTATTTTTCAAATATAAGTTAGTTACTTTTCTGCAGTTTCTAAGTGGAGCATAGGGTAACGACACGATATTTCTTCGGCGGGATTTGAATTTCTAGTTCGTGAGTTTACCACAACGCGCCATGATAACGAGGGATCGGCTCGTCGCCCACAGATGGCACTGTATGAGAAATCTCGACTTGCGGACGTGAAATGGTGGAATTTTGTTTAGGAACCTATTTATTTCAAGCTATGGGGTTCTTTTAGGTGATAACATTACACGAAACCACCGGCTTTACTTCTCTTCTGAAGGTAGCCATGCTAAAGATTTTTGCGTCCGAAAAACTGCATAGGTTTGAACCTGCAATCATGGGGTGGTCCTCCGTGATGTAATGGTTACCATGCTAACTTTATATACCCAAGGCCGCGGTTTCAAACCCGGCGGAAGATCCTCAAACCTGATAGAGAGGCCTCTGAGCAAACTTAACCGGTCTTTCACGTCCAGTATAGAATGGGACGCTGAGAACCAAAGACGTTAAAGAGCGTCCATAAATAACAAGCCATTTCATTTTTTTTTTTTTTTTTTTTTTGCAATCATGTATTTTAGAGGCTACCATGGTAATCAACTACACCACTTACGGATATAACTGTTATATGAAATTCTAATATGGGAAATCATGTACAAACTCATTTACTGTAAAACTTGAATTTTAATTTGAATATTTTATAATAGGAATCAGTGGTGCATTTTTATCAGAACAATGAACTTAGTAATTACATTTATTATTTTAAGAACTATGCAATCTATAATTTTGAAACATGGCAAAAATATCAGTTATGGGATTTTGCGCCCTGGTATCTGAGTTAAACATTATTCTGATGTAACTAGTTTTACATCCAATCTAAAGACAGTACATTTAATCGCTGCATAATCTAACGACTAGCTGTGGTTATATGCGCAAGAACAATGTGAATAATAAGATGAGTTTGTTAATCAGCGTTTACAATTTTGGTTACTAATAATTACTAATAAAGTAATTCGGGAAAATCTTTGTAAGTAATCCCCACGAAGATGATGTAGAGAGCGATGTTCTCAACAAAGTTTGCGATAGAACACCTATAAAATTTTCTGCCTTCGTCAGGAATTGTTTTTTTATTTTTGTTTATTTTTATTACTATTATCCACCGCCCCTTTTTGGAGATTTTCTGAGAGTTTTAATTTTGGCACCATTGCAGTATTTAAGAGAGGCAGGACTGATGTACACAACGGATGTTTCATCCTCCATGGTGTAGTGGTTTGCATGCTAACCTCTAAAATACAAGTTTGCAGGTTTAACTTGGCGGAAGCAAAACTCCTTAGGATGGCTCCTTAGGAAGGGTATAAAAGCCGGTGATCCCGTGTAATGTTTATTTGTACGTAAATAATCCCCATGCCCAGAAGAAACAAGATTCCTTGGCAATATTGTGCCATTTCCCCGTCCGCAAGTCGTGATTTCGTCCTACAGTGCCATCTGTGGGCGACTATCTGATCTCTCATAACCATGGTGCATAGCGGCGAACTCGTTAACGTGAAATTCAAATCCAATCACGGAAACATCCTAAGATGCCCTAAGCTCTACTTGGAGTTACAGGAAATAACTAAACTAATAAACGCAACGGATGCAGCCCATAGAGTAGTAAGATAACAGTTCGAAGGAGTTATTCATTACAAACATTACACATCACCTCTCATTCGTATGTTGAATATTACTGAATCAGTGAGAACATTCTATTGTGTTGCACTATTTATGCAAATTGTACATATTCCATTAGGTATTCAAGTTTAGGCACGTTCGAACGGCTGAATTTGCTTTCTGCTCCTGCTGATATTTTGCAAAAAGCAAGACAGGACCAGCATAAGGTATTATATACACATATTACTTTACAATGAATTAATAAAATAGGAATAAACGGTTTAGTAAACAATGATCATTCGTTCACTGTTTTCGCAAACAATTTTTAAGTGAGAAATTATTTATGTTAAAACGTGGATGTTACATTGATCTTAATGTCGAAACTTTTCTCTTGTTTGCTAAAACATTAAATTTATCTTCAAAACCTTTAAAAGTATCCAATAAAGTAATAGTAGATTTACGTAGATTTAGGTATAGCTTCAAATGTGCAGAACAGCTGACAATTGCCTGTAACAATGAAAGTAACAAAGATCTAACGAGTTACACGCACATGAGTTTCAGTAGCTGTTCCACAAAAAAAATATATACTCTTACAAAATATTTCATTTATAAACATCATAATAATCGAGATAAACATTAATAGAAATTGTCTGTAGTTTGCTCCCTTGTGAGTACAATAAAAAAATCTGATGTGTTACACTCACATGACTTTCTCTAGCTGTTCTACAAACTTCCTACAAAAGATCATCATTCTTCTTTTTACACAGTGCTAACTGAAATAAACCGTAGCAGAATGCTCTTATTACTTAGTTCCTTATAAGTAGAAGGGGACTAAAGGAATGCACTAGGTTAAAGTGGTAGTAAAATGCTTTAAAAGTTATGGTTATGCGATTGTCATTGCAAATCGCTTCCGTGCTTGGCCAGGAGTAGAACAAAAGAAAAACCGGCACTTCCTGTTCGAGAAAAGTTTAAGTACTTCACAATTAAAACCAATAGGAAGGAATATCTCAGAAACGGTTACTTCCAGAACAAAAATGCATGTGTTTTAACGTGATCTACAGCTTTTTTGTTGTGAGTTTTTGTCTATCACTTACGGTTTAGTAGTTAAGCAAAATTCACCAAAATTCATCCAGGATAAAGAGGTCTTCAGAGGCTATTCTCAGAAAACTCGAGATAAACATTTTATTTCGTATATAAACAGCTTTAATATACGGGATTTTAATCAAAATCTTTAGAGGAATTTTTAAGAATGTCACAAATTTTAGACAATTTTTCCATGTAAGGTGTAGTTTGTGGAAGGAGGATTTTTTTGAAAATCTTTGTATCGCATCCTTGGAAGATACTAAACTTAAATACCAAGTTTGGTATTTAACGGTATTTTCGTTTTGGGGCTATGCTGTCCTCAGACACACCCCCCAACACACACACACACACACACACACACAGACGGACGTACAGACAGACAGACAGAAACGGAGATTTTTTAATTTTTTTTTCGGACTCAGGAGACCCCAAAGCATATATTTCCGGTGAAATATCGACAAGAATTTTTGGGTGCATTACAATACCTGCTCTATCCCTATGTACATTGTGCATAAGGAACTAGAGAACGTAATAAGGTAACTGGGCTAACGCGAGAGTTGAATATTTTAAAAAGCATCGTTGTGGAAAACAATTAACATTCAGTCCTCTTTGTGTGGCTAGGAGTAAAGCAAAATGGGAACGAACGAAAAATGACCTCCTAGTTGAGAAAATCTTAACAAGGAATATATATTGCAATATAAATTGTGTGTTTTAACGGAAGCTGTAATTTCATCTTAGGTTTTTATCTATCTCTTGCGGTTTACCAGTTACACAAAAGTCTTCCAGAATGACTTCAGAAGCTACTCCAAGATCAAGACGTACATTTCATTTGTCATGAAAATTTCTTAAATATATGGTAATTTAATCAAAATCCTTAGAGCCATTTTTGAGAAAACCAAAACTTTGGAAACAAGTTACACACAAAGAGTAGTTGGGGCTGGGGGATTTTCTGGAAAATCTTATATTGCATCCTTTGAAGAAACTGAACTCAAATACCAAACTTGCTATTTAATGGACTCTTCGTGCCAAAACACATGCGCGAATAGAACTTTTCCTAAAAATATTTTTTTACTTTCCCTATACATAGAGAAAATATTATATTGCACCCAAAAATTCGATACCGAGTTTTCATGGAAATATATGTTTTGAGACCCCCTGAATAAAAAAAAGTATTTTTAGAAAAATGTCCGCATGTGTGTCTGTCACTCTGTATGTGTATGATGTGTGTGTTTGTCTGTGGGCAGCATAGCTCAAAAATGAAAAGACCGTTAAATACCAAACTTGGTATTTAAGTTAAATATTTTCCAAGGATGCGACACGAAGACTTTAAAGAAAATCTCCCCACCCACAACCCACAACTACCCTTTACATGGAAAAAAATTCGAAAGTTTTTATTTTCTCAAAATTTTGATCAAAATCTCTTATATTTAAATATTTACATGACAAATAAAATGTATATCTTTAATTTTTGGGAAAGGCCTCTGAAGACATGTTTTTTCGGGATGAATTTTGTGAAAGAGACAACTTATTTAACAAAAAATGTAAATATCGTTAAAACACACAATTTATGTTCTATATTTTTTTTTCGTGGAACTGACCATCTTTATATATTCCTTCTTATTAGTTTCATCTTTAAAATACTTATACTTTTCTCATACGGGGATTCATCAACTCCTGTCCATAGAAACAAAGGTACTTCGTTCACATAGCAACCAGCTTTCAAAAGATTTTACTATCGAGTTAGCCCATGGTATTACCTTATTTCCCTTCTACTAACAAGGAAGCCGTTAATAAGATCCTTTCTGCTAATTTTTTCTCGATTAGCAATAAGTAAATATCAAATTAAGATTTTAATAATTATTTATTGTAGAGATATAGAGAAAGTCATGTGAATGGAATACATCCAATTTTTTTTTTTAATTCAGCTGGTCTGAAAACATGTATTTTCGATGAAATCTCGATATCGAATTCTTGTGTGGAATATAATACCTTCTCCATCTACTAAGTACATTGTACATGCGTGAAAGAGACATTAAAAATCTGATGTGTTACACTCACATGACTTTCTCTAACTGTTCTACGTACAAACTTCTTACAAAAGATTAATCTTCTTTCTGCATAATGTTAATCAAGATAAACATTAGCAAAATGTTCTTATTGCTAAGTTCCTTATAAGAAGAAGGAAATTAAGGTATGCACTAAAGTGATAGTCATATGTTTTAAAAGCTCTCGTTATGCCTTTGTCATTGCAAATCGCTTCTTTGCTTGGCCAGGAATAGAACAAAAGAATAAGTCCTGTCTGAGAAAAGTATAAGTACTCTACAATTGAAACTAATAACAAGGAATATCTTGAAAACGGCAATCTCCACAAAAAAAATTGTATATTACATAAATTATGTATTTTACCGAGATCTACATTTTTTGTACAGTAAGTTTTTGCCTATCTTTTACGGTTTACCAGTTATACAAAATTCAGCAAAATTCATCCAGAATGAACAGGTCTTCAGAAACTATTCCCAGAAAATTCAAGATATAAATCTTATTTCTGATGGAAATAGTTTTAATATTTAATATTTAGTAATTTAATCAAAATCTTTGGATCCATTTTTAAGAAATACAAAATTTTCGAACATTTTTCAGTATAAACGGAAATTGGAGGTGGGGGAGGGGGATTTTCTTGAAAATCTTCGTGTCGCATACTTGGAAGATACCAAACCTAAATACCAAGTTTGGTATTTAACCTTCTTTTCGTTTTTCAGCTATGCTGTCCACAGACAGACACACACACACACACACACACACACAGACCTTTTTCTGAAAATGCTTTTTTTGGATTCAGGGATCCCAAAACATGTATTTCCGGTGAAATTTCGGTATCGAATTGTTGGGCAATTCAATACCTTCTCTATCCACTATGTACATTGTACATACGGGGCTAGAGAAAGTAAAAACGAATAACTCTGAAATTACCAAAATAAATAGCTCGGTTTGTATATGGCAAGAACTATTTTTGAATCATCACGTTAACGTTAATTACGGTATTATTTCGAGTAAGATAATGTTTAACGTTCTGGGTGCATAAACTCTCTACTGTGTGTAATTCCTGGTATAAATAACAAAAATACCTTACAAAACTGTGGATTTTCCAAATTTCACTGATGCTTCAGTCAGTTTGAATTGGTAACACTGGAAAAGACTTACTCACGGATAAGCTGAAAGAACCGTCAGTTTAAAGAAACACAACGTGGTAGTAGGAACTGCATCCTTATGCCTTTTCTCGACGAGCGTCTTGAGCCGATAAGCACCGAACAGGAAACAGTTGCGAGGAAGGTTTCCGTCAACTGTCAGGTATCACAACTTGGTGATAACCCCCTCAGCAGCTGCGCGTCACGTGATTACTGGTAAAGTATAATAATACTTCACAACCTGTGGCACTTGTACCCCTAATTGTGTTGTTCTCACTTTAAGACAGGAGATCGATAGCCATCGAAGTACAGTTGTTAACTTAATCAAATTACATGCATTCAAACCTTTACCTACTAATATATCGTAAACTTTCTTACAATAGAAGTTGGTGACTGTGTATTGCATTCGTGTTAAGCTTAAACAATATGTAGAATTAAAGAAAATACTCACTTTTCAAATGGAGAAATATATTTTATTTTTTGTTTTATTTTTCTTCTGCTTTGGAAGTTGTACCGGGCGGCACCGGTCGTAGTAGCTGCTTGCCAAGCGGGAGACCAAGGTTCGATTCTCGGTACCGCCGTGGGGAATTTTCCCCCGCTGGGAGCCCTGGTCCGGGGTGCACTCAGCCTCGTGAGGACCCTAGGAGGGGGACCAATTGAGGAGCTACTTGGTTGAGAAGTAGCGGCTCCAGATCGGGAAGACCGCATTAACTGGCCGGAAGAGACCCGAGTCATGTGAACGGAACATATCAGATTTTGTTTCATTCTTTCCATCTCTATTTAGAGATGGGACAGTATTATGGGGCAGTAATCCAAGAATAGCAGAGGAATTAAACATTCAGAAAAAGGTAATAAGAATAATGACATCATCAAAAAACTTGACAATGTAAACCACTATTTACAGAACTGGAAATTCCTACTGCCGTTAATTTATATATTTATGAAGTGTAGGTCCAAATAATAATGTACGGGGAGATATACATGGAACATAATACGCGTAGTAAGAATAAAGCTGATATGCCTATCACAAACTGCAGAAGACCTCAAAGTATTACAAAGTAGTAGCCATAACATTAATTATCAGTTCACTTCCCTCAAAAGTGGTTACGTTAAATATTCAACTCTTTAAAGAGCGGGTTTATAAATGGAAACCTGATGTGTAAATATCATTCAGTGATCATAAAGTAATTTATTTTTCATAGTTTTGAGCTTTTTTTTTTTTGACGAAGCATATTATTATTATTATTTCCGATTTCAAAATTATCTAATCATGTGGATTTTAATATTGTGTTAGGGAAGGGAGTAATGAGATTTTCACACCTGGACAGTATATGATTTCAAAGCAAGTAGGTTCAGACGAGAATTAAGAATACAACTGAAATTGTTGGCCATTTAAACACATTTCCTCAAAACTCAATCTCAGATTAACACAAACGTAAAGTCCATATTGTTCGGGTGTGAAACATGGAAATTAACAACAGATATCGCAAAGGAATTGCAATATTTATAACAGATGCCTGAGAAAGTATAGTATGAAACTTTGGTGCCTCGGAATATATGAAATATAGATTTGTGGAATAAAGCACATCAGAAGAAAATGAATTAGTCACTCAATAAGGAGTGAAAGTGGTAATATTACAAGAATAGCCTTTGAATAGAATCCTAAAGACTCAAGTAGACAAAGACCTAGGATGACTTGGCGCAGAAATGGGAGGGAAGAGATGGAATGAGATAAAGTCGGTGAAAAATAGAATAAATTGAGGGTTTTCACTAAGATCCTTCGGTTCCCCGAGGAGTGAAGAGAATTCTTCTTTTTATTCTTCTTCTACTAACAAATAAATAAATAAATAAAATCTGCAATACTCCATCCCGGCACCTAGTTACCTATGCCGGAACGTATATCTACAGATTTTAACTTTATTAAACCTTCACCATATACAAGCATAATTTTACAGATATATGTATTTAAAAGTAATAAATAAAAATATATGAATTATAATATAAAAATGTATAAACATTTTGATACTAAATAACTATAAACTAAATATAACTATTAAACCTTCACCACATGCAAACATTTTAATGTTACAGATATATGTATTTAAAATTAATAAAAAAACTATATATATATATATATATTATAATATAAAAATGTATAAACATTTTGATACTAAATAACTATTAACGATGAGATAAAAACAACTGTATAGCGGAAAGCAGTGAAATGGATAGCTGGAAACCAGCTTCCCTTAATTATCTACTCTTTTATTCCTATGTTTAAAAAACAAAAAATAATTAAACTAAGGTAAATGAGAGAGAGAAAAAAAAGAAACTAAAGGAAACTAAATAACTGAATTAAACTAACTTACCGGTAGCCGGTAATACTGCTGGTAGCCGGCAGTAATTATTTATTTATTTATCTTCTTCTACTACTACCACTGCTTGCCACAACCACCACTACCACTACTACCCCGAAGTTCGCGGGTTCAGACCTAGATGGACCAGACCGATGGATTTTAAGAGTGCTTATAATCTATCTGGAAATCTACTAGCATGTAAAAGAGCTGCGGGACGAAATTTCGGACACACCGGCGGCGCGATATCGTAATAGGATAAATAATGTAATTTTATTACTTTTCTAATTTACTGGTCATATACTACATTTAACATAAATAAACTGTAATGCTAAAATATAAAAAATCTAACAAACAAAATATTCTACATAGTTTTTGGGTGGAATACAATACTTCCCCTACATTCTCGACAAGGTAATAATGACAAAAGATTACTGAGTAGAAGATGAAAATTTGCCTTTAAGATCCAAACTAGTACAAATAAATGTATAAATTAAATTAAACGTTTGTATGATATGAAGCAGGAAGCAAAAGCAGCAGGTGATTTGTGGAGCGCGGTGGGTGGACCGCGAGCCGCGGCTGGCCCGCTATCGAGACCCGGCATCGTCCGTCTGTAGCATAAATCTCGCCACACGGAGCTGTTATAAATACTGTTGGTGTATTGTCTGACTCCAGCTGGGACACAGGCCCTCGGCAGTGCAACAGGGGGCCATCTCTAAACACTGTCGTCTTCATCTCCATCTCTTTCTTAGTACTCTCTCAGTCCCACATCTTCCCTCTTCCGTTTCATCAGGTACCTATCTAATTCGCTTTCCTTCCACATAGATACACGTTCAGAATAGAATAAACTAATATTTAAGGCAATTCTAAAATTCGGAAAATTTCAAAAAGTGTTTTTCTTCAAATGAATTATATCTAAAATTTAAGAAAATATATCATTATTCTACTTGCAGCATTTAAACTACCAATTTAACTAGAGCAATAGGTGGACAAGTTCGACCAACATTAAAATGTCTTTTCTAGCAAAATTTTCCAACGTTTTTCTAAACTCAAACGCTCTATACCATGCAATTTTGTACTAATTTCTCTATAAGTTTATTTTATGTTTATAAAAAATGTAGTAATGAAAATTATCCTATTCAAAATAAGGCTTCAATTTGAGAAATAAATTATAAGCTTATGAAAAATCAATAGAGAAGGACTGTACAAAAGTAATGATTTTATAATATAATTATTATTGTAGAATAATAAATACAATATAATAATATTGTAGGAAGTATTATTAATTTATTGTATTTGAAAGCTTCCTTTATTACAAGGTGCCTCATAAACAAACATTAACAAATAAGTTTACTTGCAAATTGTAAAGTTGTATTTTTTGTGTGAATAGTGTAACAAATGCATTTTGTAGAACAGTTTTATTAGAACAATGAATATATACTATAAGAATCTGATGTGTTAAAACCATATGACTTTCTCTGCGTTTTCTTCAAACAAGCTATTCTTATTTATTTCTTTCCACTTTTTCCACTTAGCGCATTTGAACTATCAAATAGCTGATGCTACAAATGATTAGACGCATAATCAACAGCATAAACGTCTAACTTTAAGCTTTGTTTTCTCAAAAATTGTTTCATCATCTTTCTATAATAAAAATAACAAGCTGCAATTGTTTTTTTGAAAAATTTTAATGTCTCTTCTCACGAGTAAAACAAAGAAAATGACCATATATTTACATATAATGCTCTAATTATGAGTTATAAATTATTCAGTTTTTAAAAAAATGAAGAGTTTTGTAGATTACAGAAATAGTCATTTTTATTTTCTCTATATGTACTATGTACATAGTGTATAGAGAAGGTATTGCACTCCACCAAAATATTCGATACCAAGATTTCACCGGAAATATATGTTTTAGGGTCCCCTGTATCCAAAACAAGCATTTTCACAAAAAGGTCCGTGTGTGTGTGTGTATCTATGAGTGTGTATGTGTGTGTGTGTGTGTGTGTGTCTGTGAACACGATATCTCAAAAACGAAAAGTTGGTAAAATACCAAACTTGGTATTTAAGTTTAGTGTCTTCCAAGGATGCGACACAAAGATTTTGAGAAAAATCCCCCCATCCCAAACTACCCTTTACATGAAACTTTTTTCGAAATGTTTTATTTTCTCAACAATGGCTCTAATGATTTTGATTAAAATATCTTATATTAAAGATATTTACCTGACAAATAATATCTATATCTTGAATTTTCCGGGAATAGCCTCTGAAGACTACTTTATTCTGGATGAATCTTACGGAAAATGGTGTAACTGCTAAACTGTAAGAGATAGACAAAAACTTACGACGCACAAAATGTAGAGCACATTAAAACACACAATTTATGTTATATACATATATATTTTCGTGGAGTTGATCGTTTTTGAGATATTCCTTATTTTTGGTTTCAACTTTGAAAAACTTAAATTTTCTCATACTGGAATTTGTCTACTCCTGTCCATATAAACAAAGGAATTTCAATCACATAGCAACCAGCTTTTGACTATCACTTTAACTCCCTTATATCTCTTCTACTTACAAGGAAGCAAGTAAGACTATCTCTGCTAATATCTTGTCAATTAGCATGAAATAAATAGAAGCATAAGCTTTTTAACAATAATTTGTTCAGATATGTAGAGAGTCATTTGAATGGAGCATAACAGATTTTTTAAAGTTATTTAGTGTAAATAAACATTTTTAAAAATGTAACCCTTGGAGAATTGTTATTAGACCAATGGATTTATACAATAATATTTTTGTTTATATCGCAATACCAGCCATAATTTTGAAACATGGCAAAAATAGCATGTTATAAGTTTCGCATAAAGTGGATTTCTCTAAATTTCACTACTTTAAGTTACTGAATTTTAGTTGCTATTTCTGTGGAACAAAGAGAATATTTCAAAGCCATTGAATAGCGAACCGATTTTAAAACATTATATCAGATTAGGCGAACGCGTGCCATATCCCAGGAGAGACGGACATGAGGGGCACTGTGATGTAACAAAGTTATCACTTTTCTGAAGCAGAGGGGTAATGAGATTCTTAATTTTGAAAAGCCGAAAATCCCTTTTTGTCTAACTGCTAGGTATGTATTAAATAAAACAAAATCAACTATTTTAATATTATTCCTACATTAAACTGTTCAAATAAAACTATCGTATACTTATAAAATAAAGAAAAAAATATAATATTGCTTATAAACTTGCAGAAAAATAAGCAAACAATATTCAAAACTTCCAAGTTTTACAACAAATAAATATAATCTTACTGTGACTGATGTTGGCTAACAAATTGGGGCCAGGAATATTATCTCAAGCTTTTTGTATTATTTAAACAATTAATTATTACTTTCTCTACACATACTATATAAGAAGTGTATAAAGAAGATAATGTATTCCAGCCAAAAAATCTATACCCAGATTTCAGCAGAAATGTATGTTCTGAGACCACCTGGATCCATTAAACGCATTTTTAGAAAAAGAACACTCCCTATCCCAATACAATATTTAAATCGACATCATTAGATAATTTAGAAATTGATAATCCACTGGAAATAATAATAATAATAATAATTACAATAGTCTTTGTCAAGAAAAGACTCAAAAACTATGTAAAATACATTAAGTGTGAGACGTGTCTGTGAATACTGATAACTCAAAAATCTAAAGATGCTAAAATACTAAACTTGGTATTTAGGTTTAGTGTCTTCCAAGGATGCAACACGAAGATATTGAGGAAAACCCCCCACCCCAAAACCCTTTACGTGGATAAATTTTCGAAAAATTTGATTTTCTCAAAAATGATACACGACTTTCACAAAAATAGTTACGATAAAAAATGTATATTTTGAATTTTTCTGGGAAAAACTCTGAAAAACTATTTATTATGGATGTATTTTGCATAATTAGTAAACAATAAGAGCTAAACCAAATCTTACTTCACAAAAAATGTAGATCTCGTTAAAATATACAATGTATGCCATATACGTTTAATCGTGGATTGACTACTTTTGAGATATTCCGTTTTGTTGGTTTCAGTTTTAAAATACTATACGGGAATTTGTCAACTGCCGGCAATGCAAAGAAACATATTTCACCACATGACAACCAGTTTCAGTATCGCTTTAGCCTAGCGTTTTCCTTATTTCCCTTCTGCTTACAAGAAAGCAAGTAATCGCACCATTTCTGCTAATGTTTATCTTGATTAGCATCAAATAGATAGAAGAATAAGAGTGTTAACAATAATTTCTTACAGATATGTAGAAAAAGTAATAAATGCAACACATCAGATTTTAAAGCAGTGATCTCCAGTGTTATTGGTCATATGCTGCATTAAAAATCTATGGCCTCCATTCTCATGACTTTCTCTACCCGTCCTGCAAACAAAGTATTATTACAAAGAGTTATCTTTTATATACATCATGCTAATCGAGGTAAACATTAGCAAAAATTGTATTATTACTTGCCTTCTTGGAATTAAAGGGACATTATGGAACACACTAGTCTAAAAATTGGTCGCTATGTGATATAATTGAAATTCGGTTCCCTTTGGATCACCAGGAGATAAACACGAGACATTTGAGAAATGTAACATTGACACCAATAACAAGGAGTATCTCGGAAACCATTAACAAAAATGTGTATGACGTAAATTGTATGCTTATTGCATATTATCACGAAAAATGAATAGCAACTAAGCACTTAAAATCTACCTAATTATCAAATGAGAAAAATATATGTACAGCCACCAAAATAAGAATAGGTTACACGTTTTAGCCAGGTTTAAAGTTTTAGTGGAGTAAATGTTTGTGCATCCCTTAGGGTTCAGTGATTATCATTTTTCATGTGTATAGCATAAAAAGTTAACATTTTTGTGAACAGGAAAAAATAAGGAGTATTTTGCCATGTAAAAGATTGTATGACGTTATTTTCCAGCAAATATTTTCGTATAGCATCATTGGCACCTTTTATTTTTAGAGATTATTTGTTTTCATTTACTTATTATTATTTTTCACTTTCTCTAACATGTATTTTACAATGTAGGTAGAGAAGGTATTATTATGCACCCAAAAATTCGATAAAATGATTTCATCGGAAGTACATGTATCAACAATACCCCCGTGAATAAAAAATAACATATTTAGATAAATATCTGTCTGTGTGTGTGTGTTTTTTTTTTTGAAGTGTTTAACGCCCGCTTTAACTACTAGTGGCACTGCAGGCGATGACACTGATTATAGATGAATGAAGATGGAGCACCGGTGGTATGCGATGGCGGGGGAAACCGGAGAACCTGGAGAAAACCCGCCCCTACGCCGCTTTGTCCACCACAAATCTAACATGCAGTCGATTGGGATCGAACCCGGACCATCTAGGTGAAAGGGGAGCGGTCTAACCACTCGGCCACAGCGCGGCCCTGTGTGTGTGTGTGACTAAAAAACGTAAATCGGTTTATACCAGATAAGGTATATAAGTTTATTATCATCCAAGGATGTGACGCGAAGATTTTCAGAAAAGTGTCCTCAACCCAACCTATCCTTTATATGGAACATTTTTGGAAGATTTTATTTTCTAAAAATGGCTCTAGGAATTTTGTCGTATATTAATGTTTAACGTAAATTGAAACTCGAATTTTTTGGGAATATTCCTACCGGTGCTACCCCACATGTAGTTAAATGTTTATTTTGAAGGCAGTCAGACAAATATTAGTAAGCAAAGAAAGAAGTAAAATTCAACATTCTCATATCTACAACTAAAAGGGTTGAGCTACAACTGGCAGCTGAAAATAACATTTAAGCGATCTCAAAAAATAAAATGGATTCTTGAATGCAGGTGCAAAGAAACTGTTTAAAGACTCACCAAAGACTGGCCTAAATAAATGAAATAAGGTGGAGTTAAAAAGGAGAAATCAGCCTCTGGACTAAGATAAAAAAGGACATATCTTCACACTCTGATGAAGAGAGCACCAATCATTAAAAGTCAGTTATGTGATAACAATAGTATATATGATTTGCCAGGTTTGAAAAATGAAAATTTTTGTTTCTTCTGCAGAAAGTTTGGTCAGAATGGTGAGAAATGATACCGTTGCACAAGCTGATAAAATTGGATTCATTCTCTGTGTAGTGCAGTCAACTCTGCTGAAGGATTACAATGTGACAAGTGTCTTAATGACTTTCACTAATTTTTACTTTCTCTACACGTACATAGTGTATAGAGAAGGTATTGCACTCCACCCAAAAAATTCGATACCGAGATTTTACCGGAAACATATGTTCTGGAGTCCTATGTATCCAAAAAAAAAGCATTTTCAGAAGACTTTCCGTGTGTGTGTGTGTGTGTGTGTGTGTGTGTGTGTGTATGTGTGTGTGTGTGTCCGTGTGTCTGTGAACACGATAACTCAAAAATGAAAAGTCGGTAAAAACTTGGTATTTAAGTTTAGTATATTCCAGGGATGCGACACAAAGATTTTTAGAAAAATTCCCCCACCCCAAAGTACCCTTTACATAGAACTTTTTTCGAAAATTTTGATTTTCTTAAAAATAGTTCTAACGATTTTGATTAAAATGTCATATATTAAAGATATTTACCTGACAAACAAAATGTGTATCTTGAATTTTCTGGGAATAGCCTCTGAAGACTATTTTATTCTGGACAAATTTTACAGAATTTTGCATAACTGGCAAACCGTCCGATATAGACAAAAGTTTACTTAAGAGAAAATGTAGAGCTCATTAAAACACACAATTTATGTTAAATGCATTTTTTTGTGTAGTTGATCGTTTTTGAGATATCCCTTGTTTTTGGTTTCAGCTTTAAAAAACTTATACTTTTCTCATTCAGGAATTTGTCAACTTCTGTCCATACAAATAAAGGAACTTCAGTTACATAGCAACCAGCTTTTAACTATCACTTTAACTTATGGTATTCCCTGAATTCGCTTCCACTTAAGGAAGCAAGTAATAAGACTATTTCGGCTATGTCCTCGATTAGCATGAAGTAAATAGAAACATTAGCTTTTTAACACTTGGAACACATCAGATTTTTTCTTTATCCTCGTTCTATATTTTATGGTATAGTAAGTGTTAACTTAATGAGCTCTATGACACATAATTCAACTAGTAACACAGATTGATTAGATTGAAAAATATTCATTATTACAGTACGTTATTCATTTTAGAATTGTCGTTCTGTTATTTCATCACTTGTTTTTCAATAAAACTTTTTGACCAAATTTGTTTATAAAGAGTGTTTCATGATTCAACCTTCATCGTTTTCATTAATGTTGTGTTTCCATAGAAAATATAATCAAAGTAGACATTTCATCCATTTAAAGTGTACGGAGAGAAACCAACGGGCACTACCCAAAAGGTTGGGGAATAACAGTAGAAATACTTGGTCTACTTTTTGTAACATTTTACCTATACATTTTTTCAACTCTTTTTAAATAATTTAACAAATTGGAACATATATTTCTTGATATTTATTAAGAAAATGAACTTTGATATACAGTAACTTTAGGCAGTTATATGGTCAATATTGCTTAAGCTAACCATTCCCCCGTACTCTACTAATCCTTTTTTTCCTCTTATCAGTAAATAAATAAGATCATTTTTGGTAGTGGTTACTGTGATTAACATGAAGGAAATTAAAGGCTAATCTTTTGTAATAATAGTTTGTAGAACAGGTAAAGAAAGTTATGTGAATGGAACATATCATATTTTTTACTTTCTCTAGCTCCATATGTACAGTGTACATAGGAATAGAGAAGTATTATATTTCACCCAAAAATTCGATGTCAAGATTTCTCCGGAAATACATGTTTAGGACCCCCTGAGTCCAAAAAAAGGTATTTTCAGAAACAGGTCCGTGTGTGTGTCTGTCTGTCTTTCTGTGTGTATGTGTCTGTGGGCAGCATAGCTCAAAAACGAAAATACGGTTAAATACCAAACTTTGTATTTAAGTTCGATATCTTCCAAGGATGCGACACGAAGATTTTCAAGAAAATCCCCCATCCCTAACTACCCTTACATGGAAAATTTTCGAAATGTTTGTTTTTATTAAAAATGGCTCTAACGATTTTGATTAAAATACCACATATTAAAGCCATTTCTATCACAAACAAAATGTATATCTTGAATTATCTGGGAATAACTTCTATTAGTATATCTGTTTATTCTGGATGAATTTTGCTTAATTTTACATAACTAGTAACCGTAAGAGATAGACAAAAACATGCTATACAAATTGATCTTGTTAAAATAGACAACTTACGTCATATACATATTTTTCGTGGAGCTTACCGTTTTCGAGGTATTCCTTTTTATTAGTTTCAGTTGTGAAGTACTTATACTTTTCTCAGACGGGAGTGTACGTTTTTCTTTTGTTCTACTCCGGGGCAAACAAAGAAGCGATTTGCAATGACAATCGCTTTTAAAACATTTGACTATCACTTTAGTTAGTGCAATCCCTTAGTTCCAGACTACGTATAAGGAACTAACCAATAAAAGTCTGCTATGTTTATCTCGATTAGTATGGTGTTGGAAGAAGTGTATTCTTTTTTAAGAAGTTTGTTTGTATAGTAGCTATAGACAATCATGTGAGTGTAACACATCAGATTTTTATTTTTTGTGTTTACAGGGAGTTAGGGATCAGGGTTTGTGTGACATCTCGTAGAATTTTTAGGTTGACCACAATAATTGCGCTTTCTCTTAGGTAATGGATGCATTACCTCAGTTAAACATCTCCTAAAGCTATTGCTAAGGTAACCAAGAAGTGCTCCTTATGGCACTTTGGCTCGTAGAAGTGTACAAGAGACCAGAACGATGTCTCTGCGCGACCCCCGGTGTCCAAAACTAGGACCGGACCGCGGGGCGCCAGGAAGGTTGGTCATGTCTTCCTACCCAGCGGCATGCAGTTTGATGTCATATCACTATGTAAGATGAGGGTTACACGTTTCTGCAGAGCGGTACTTCCAGATGTATTAGCCAGCCATTTCTTTATGTGCTAGTAACATCTTTGGGCCATAGGCATGTGGCTCGTCGTTGTTAGAAGTCCAAAAATCTAATGGAAACACTCACACGACTATCTCTGCAAATAACAAATTCAAAGCTATGCATTATGTATTATAGATTCAAATATAAGTATTTATTTTGTCACGAAATATATTTACCATTGTTTCAGAATGAATGAATGAATGAATGGTTTTAGAATAGAGGAATAAAATAATACAAATTTAGAATTGATTATTGCATCTTTTAAAACTATTCTCCATTGCATTCTATTTTTACTTTCTCTATACGTACTATCTACATAGTGTATAGAGAAGGTATGCATTCCACCCAAAAATTCGGTATCGTAATTTTACCGGAAATGTTTTGGGTCCCCCTGAATCCAATAAAAGTATTTTTACAAAAAGGTCCATGTGTATGTGTGCGTGTGTGTGTGTGTCTGTATGTGTTTGTCTGTGTTTGTGTGTGTGTGTGTGTGTGTCTTTGGACAGCATAGCTCAAAAACGAAAAGACCGTTAAATACCAAACTTGGTATTTAAGTTTGGTATCTTCCAAGGATGCGACACGAAGATTTTCAAGAAAATCCTCCCACCCCCAACTACCCTTTACATAGAACTTTTTTTGAAAATTTCGATTTTCTCAAAAATGGCTCTAATGATTTTGATTATAAAGATATTTACCTGACAAACAAAATGTATACCTTGAATTTTCTGGGAATAGCCTCTGAAGACTCCTTTATTCTGAATGAAATTTACGGAATTTTACATAACTGCTAAACCATAAGAGCTAGATAAAAACTTACTACACAAAAATGTAAAGCACCTTAAAACACACAATTTATGTTGTATAAATTTTTTTTCGTGGAGTAAGTCGTTTTTGACATTTTCCTTATTTTTGATTACAGCTTTGAAAAACTTATACTTTTCTCATATAGAAATTTGTCAACTCCTGTCCATACAAACAAAGGAACTTCAGCTACATAGCAATCAGCTTTTGGTTATCGATTTAGCCTATAGTACTCCCTTATTTCGCTTCTACTTACAAGGAAGCAAGTAATAAGACTATTTCTGCTGTTTCTTCTCGATTAAAATGAAGTAAATAAAAGCATAAGTTTTTAACAATAATTTGTTGGAGAGATGTAGAGAAAGTCATGTAAATGGAACACATCAGATTTTTACTTTCTATATTTAACACATAGTATATACATAGAGAAAGTATTGTACTGCACTCAAGATTTCGATACAGAGATTACACCGGAATACACGTGTCCGTGTGTGTGTGTCTGTGTGTCTGTGTCTGTTAGTATCTTTCAAGTATGCAACATGATCTTGAGGAAAATTCCCCCACCCAAATTACCCTTTACATGGAAAAAATGTCGACATTTATGATATTCTCAAAAATGGCTCTAAAGATTTTGACTGAAATACCATATATTAAAGCCATGACAAATAAAACATAATTTGTTGGGAATAGCCTCTTAAATGCTCTTCATTCTGAATGATTTTTGCGTAAACCGTAAGACATAGACAAAAACGTCCTCAACAAAAAACGTAAGCCTTGCTATAAGTCTCAATTTGTCTTTTTTTTTTTTGGGGGGGGTACCATTTCTGATATTTCCTGCTATGGGTTTCAATTTTAACATAATTATACCTTTAAGTGGGAGGTCGTCAGTCGTTTCTTATATAGGTACTTTGTTTTACTCCTGTTCATTCAAAGAGAACCGAATTTTATTGACAATCGTGTAGCGACAACTTTTAAAGGCTTTGGGTATCACTTTAGCGTAGTGTACTTCCTTATTTTCCTTCCACCTATAAGGAAGTAAGTAACAAAACCATTTCTGCTAATGCTTATCTTGATTAGCATGAAGTAGATAGAAAAAGGTATATTTTGTAAGAATAGTTCAATTGCAGAGCAGATAGAGGAAGGCATGTGAATGGAACACATCAGATCATTTTTTACTTTCTCTACACGTACTATGTACATGTACATAGTGTATAGAGAAGGTATTGCATTCCACACAAAATAGATACCGAGATTTCACCGAAAATACATGTTTTGGGTCCCCCGAATAAAAAAAAGAGGACATTTTAGAAAAAGGTCCGTGTGCGTCTGTGTTTGTGGACAGCATGGTTCAAAAACAAAAAGACCATTGAATGCAAATTTGGCATTTAAGTTTGGCATCTTCCAAGGATGTGACACAAAGATTTTCAAGAAAATTCCCCCACCGCAAACTACCCCTTACATAGAACTTTTTTAGAAAATTTTGACTTTCTCAACAACGGCTAACGATTTTGATTACAATTATTAAAGATATTTACCTGACAAATAAGATGTATGTCTTAAATTTTCTGCGAATAGCTTTTGAAGACTACTTTATACTTTATTCTGGATGAATTTTATGGAACTTTGCATAGCTGCTTAACCGTAAGAGATGAACAAAAACTTACCAGACAAAAAATGTAGAGCACATTAAAACACACAGTTTATGTAATATGCACTTTTTGCGTAGAGTTGTTCACTTTTTAGATATTCCTTATTTTTGGTTTCAGAAAAAAAAATTAAAAAGAAAACTACACAAGTTTGCATGGACTTTCAGCCCGCCTTATATTCAACAGATCTCGCTTAGGATGAGTTACCCAGATAAGTTTTTTTTTCTCGGGATTTTCCCATTTCTTGAGAAGACAAATGTCGAGTAACTTTTAGCTCCATGGACCCTGAGATCATTTGAGCAACATTTCATCAATTTCATTCATCGTCCGATATTACCAACCAATTTAAAGAATGTTAAACATACAAAACAAAAACAACAACAAAAAAAAAGAAGAAGACTCACATTGCCATTTATAATTTCAGAGTTTAGGAAGAACAAGGAATAATCTCAACCAGCAAAGGATACCCCTCGCACAGTAAACAGGTGTTCTATCAGCTCAATATGTTTTTTTATTAACTCCAAAGTGTTCCCATAATAATAATAATAATAATAATAATAATAATAATAATAACAATAATAATAATAATAATAATAGCAGTAGTACTAGGAGTATTCAATGGGCTTCGTCAAATCTAATGTATAAATTTATGTCACAAAAGGTCATATAACGAACTTTGCTTGTCAGCTTTTGGTTATCTCTAAAAAATCTTTTGTGCTGCAAAATGGAGCTATGTTTACGTATTTTAGGAGGAAGTAAATTAAATATTTTACGGGATTTGTCTAAAACACTTCCGAAGCCTAAGACACGGTATATCCATTTTGTTCTTGGTTCGTGTTGTGCATGTGTTTCACTGTTTTGTTTTATAGTTCTATTCGTTTTATTTCATGAGAACTTCATACAGGTATAGATTAACAACACAATATCTAGTTTACATAGACTGCTTTGTATATCCTTTTTGTCTTTTAGTAGTTTCTGAATTGCAATTAACTGTTTTGTTTTGTAGCCCATGTTTCTCCAAAAGGATAGGGATTTTCAATATCTGTGACAGTGCATTCTTTTCTACACTTTGATGTCAATCACTGGTATGCAGATGTCGATCGGGCGTGAGTAAACGGGCTGTTCAGTTTTAGTATTCGTAACAATCTGAGTTATCTTCTCTTTGTACCACAGACTGTGAGTTAGGGATGGGCAAAATTAACGTAATGGTTACCGCAATGTCACGGTTACAGAAGTAACGGCGACAGTAGCCTAGTAACGGTTGCAAACTTCAGGATTACAACGTAACTGTTTACCCAACAACGGCTACAGAGAGTAATGGATACAAAGTAATTAATACTTAATGTAAAGTAATTAGTAGTTACCAATAACAGTTACAGAAGTAATGAATACAAAGCAACTAGTAGTTACCCAATAACAGTGACAAAAATATTGGATACAAAGTAACTAGTAGTTACCCAATAACAGTGACAGAAGCAATGGATACAAAGTAACTAGTAGTTACCCAATAACAGTGACAGAAGCAATGGACACAAAGTAACTAGTAGTTACCCAATAACAGTGACAGAAGCAATGGACACAAAGTAACTAGTAGTTACCCAATAACAGTGACAGAAGCAATGGATACAAAGTAACTAGTAGTTACCCAATAACAGTGACAAAGGTAATGGATACAAAGTAACTAACTACTAGTTATCCAAAAATAATGGATACAAAGCAACTAGTAGTTACCCAATAACAGTGACAAAAATAATGGACAGAGTAATTAGTAGTTACCCAATAACAGTGACAGAAGCAGTGAACACAAAGTAACTAGTGGTTATCCAATAACAGTGACAGAAGCAGTGGACACAAAGTAACTAGTAGTTACCCAATAACAGTGACAGAAGCAATGGATACAAAGTAACTAGTAGTTACCCAATAACAGTGACAGAAGAAACGAATACAAAGTAAAGTAGTTACCCAATAACAGTGACAGAAGCAATGGATACAAAGTAACTAGTAGTTACCCAATAACAGTGACAAAGGTAATGGATACAAAGTAACTAACTACTAGTTATCCAAAAATAATGGATACAAAGTAACTAGTAGTTATCCAATAACAATGGCAAAAATAATGGATACAAATTAACTATTAGTTACTCAATAACAGTGACAAAAGTAATGGATACAAAGTAACTAGTAGTTACCCAATAACAGTGACAGAAGAAACGAATACAAAGTAACTAGTAGTTACCCAATAACAGTGACAGAAGCAATGGATACAAAGTAACTAGTAGTTACCCAATAACAGTGACAGAAGAAACGAATACAAAGTAACTAGTAGTTACCCAATAACAGTGACAGAAGCAATGGATACAAAGTAACTGGTAGTTACCCAATAACAGTGACAGAAGCAATGGATACAAAGTAACTAGTAGTTACCCAATAACAGTGACAAAGATAATGGATACAAAGTAACTAGTAGTTATCCAAAATAATGGATACAAAGTAACTAGTAGTTATCCAATAACAATGGCAAAAATAATGGATACAAAGTAACTATTAGTTACTCAATAACAGTGACAAAAGTAATGGATACAAAGTAACTAGTTACCCAATAATGGTTACCGAGTTTGGGTAACATCATCCCTTATGTGTATTGATATTGTTTACCTGGAACTACAAAGTTATCCCGTTACGTAGTACTAATATCCTCCCCAAAAGGTCGTGAGTGACGTTGTCAATCTAATGTACCATCTGGTGGCAAAAACTTATATTAACTAACAGTGTTTTGAAATACCTATATAACTGAGATTACCCACATCTTCTGTGATGTAATGATGTTAGACAACAATGTGTTTTTGGCGTTAATTCTTCGCCTAGCAGCATCACCTTTCAAAAAACCTGTGGTGTTTACTTGTTTGAGTTATCATCCCACGGAGTTGCAATTAATATTATTCAAATGTAGGACACCATCACAGTTAAGTACATCGGTTCTACCTTAGGGAACAAAACTGCATTAAGGTGATTACTCAAATCTATTTATAAGTGCACAAGTTTTTAAACATAAAAGGTATGAATAAACTACTAATTCTGATTAGTAACCCAAGATGCACATTCTGGTGAAGTCAAATAGAAATACATAGCTATAACAGTGGTGAATCAAAATCCAGAGCTACAAATGACAACAAGTATATTCTCTATGATTGCTTAAGTAAACGAGAAATTATAACAAATAACTTAATGGTTACTGATAACCTTACCTGTAATGTAACAGCCACGTGACAACTATTAAAACAAATAAATAACTTAATCATTACTGGCACTGTAACAGTTATAACCGGTAACAGTTATAACCGTTACGCTAAAATAACCGTTAGTCTTCCTCTAGTATGAATGTTTCCTGTGAACATTAGCACTGACTGCTCTATCATTACTGGCAACCATTTTCGCACTGTAACAGTTATAATCGTTACGCTAAAATAACCGTTAGTCTTCCTCTAGTATGAATGTTTCCTGTTAACATTAGCACTGACTGCTCTATCATTACTGGCAACCATTTTCGCACTGTAACAGTTATAACCGGTAACAGTTATAACCGTTACGCTAAAATAACCGTTAGTCTTCCTCTAGTATGAATGTTTGCTGTTAACATTAGCACTGACTGCTCTATCATTACTGGCAACCATTTTCGCACTGTAACAGTTATAACCGGTAACAGTTATAACCGTTACGCTAAAATAACCGTTAAGTCTTCCTCTAGTATGAATGTTTCCTGTGAACATTAGCTCTATCTGAACCACTTTATGACGAATTTTGTTATCACACTCGCTACTGCAACGATGCTATGCCGCGAAACAATAGAGTAATGAGTATGAATGTGTGCCGAATTATTAATTTGGAGTTGCATGCCGAACATTTTTAATTTCAAGTGTATTATCGAAGTGATGTGATCAAGAAAACCTTATTTCGGTCATAACACAAGGTTCCCCTCCTTTCGTCTGTTTGCTATTTGTATTTATTTTTTGGGTAAGTGACATTTTCCATAAATTTTATTTCCTTTCTCAAAGTTAATTGTTATTCTCTTTGACTAGCGGGATCAAGAGATAATTTCGTTTTGCCTTTCTCAAGGAATGCGATTAGCCTCACCTCTCTAAGCAAGAGGGATAAAACGAAGATCGTTCTGCCAGTTCTCCATTTGTCATTTTAACTTGAAATAGCACCGTTGAGTTCTGCAACTCTTTTAACACATCAAGGGATATATAAACACGTAAGGTAAGGGGCAATTTAGGCCACCAAGTATACGCTTATAACTGTATCTTTTCTCCCTTGTAATTGTTCTAATTCGTAATACTATAAAGTTACAACTTTAAGTACGAAATGTAGGTCATTAACGAAATATTTATGAAAATCACTTGATTAGCTTTTTGAAATTACCGCTCACCCACACTTACACGCATACACGTATATACCTACAAATGTTCTTCCTTAATATTGTTAGTATATATATTTTCATTTATATGTAGTGGCCGCGCCGTGGCCGGGTTTCGATCCCAAACGACCGCATGTGAGATTTGTGGTGGACAAAGTGGCGCTGGGGTGGGTTTTCTCCGGGTACTCCGGTTTTCACCGCCATCGCATTTCACCGGTGCCCCATCATCATTCATGTATCATCAGTGTCAGCGCCTGCGGTGCCATAAGTAGTTAAAGCGAGCGTTAAACACCACCAAAAAAATAAAAAAATAAATTTATAAGTAGTAACATCCGCCAGGATATTTTTCTCTGTGGTCAAGAAGTAACTGGCAACCATTGAGAGCGGCAGAGAGCGATGGATTTTTTTTTTGGGTGGGAAATAAAGTCGGTGGTCCCGTGCTGCAGGTTTACGACACAAAAAAGAACCTCAAACCCGATCAAGAAATCTCTGAGCAAAATAAGTCGGTCTTTCACGCCCAACACACAATGGAGGGCTGACAACCACAGCAGTCAGAAAGCGTCCATATATAAAATTCAGTTTAAATTCCCAATTAGACCTATTAGGGCAGGTTATGACATGTTAATTAACTGTTTTTTTTATTTTCTTTATACGTACTATGTACATAGTGTATAAGGAGGTATTGTATTCCACCCAAAAATTCGATTCCGAGATTTCCCAGGAAATATATGTTTTAGAACCCCCCTGAATTAATAAAAAACATTTTTAGAGAAAGGTCCGTCTGTAGGTGTGTCTGTGTCTGTGGACAACATAGCTCAAAAACGAAAAGACCATTAAATAGCAAATTTGGTATTTAGGTATAATATCTTCCAAGAATGCAACACGAAGATTTTCAAGAAAATCCTCCCACTAAAAAGTAGGTACCCTTTACATGGAAGAAATTTCGAAAATTTTGATTTTCTTGAAAATGGCTGTAACGATTTTGATTAAAATAACGTATATTAAAGCTATTTGCACCCCGAATAAAATGTATATCTTGAATTTTCTGGGAATAGCTTCTGAAGACCTCCTTATTCTGGATAAATTTTGCCGAATTTTGCATAACTGCTAAACCGTAAGAGATGGACAAAAACTTACCATACAGAAAATGTAGAGCACCTTAAAACTCACAATATACTTTATATACATTTTTTTGTAAAGTTGATTGTTTTTAAGATACTCCTTGTTATTAGTTTCCGCTTTGAAAAACTTAATCTTTTCTCATACAGAAATTTCTCAACTACTGTCTGTACAAACAAAGGAACTTCAGTCGCATAGCAACCATTTTTGGACTATTACTTTAACCTATGGTACTGTCTTATTTCGCTTCTACTTACAAGGAGGCAAGTAATAAGACTATTTCTGCTAATTTTTTCTCGTTTAGCATGAACTAAATTGAGGCATAAGCTTTTTAGCAGTAATTTGTTGCAGAGAAAGTCATGTGAATGGAACACATCATTTTTTCACACAAGCCATGTGTAGGACACAAGTTGGATAGGTAGAGTCAGATTGAAAAATTCAGTGCCAA
Organism: Hymenopus coronatus; assembly: GCA_030762935.1. NCBI lineage: Eukaryota > Metazoa > Arthropoda > Insecta > Mantodea > Hymenopodidae > Hymenopus > Hymenopus coronatus. The sequence goes on from CM060890.1 coordinate 116,030,678, forward strand.
AGCCAGGATTTGAACCACGTATCTCTAGCCGGTTGCTTTAACGAGTGTTTACACTAGTGGCCTCTCATCCAGGCAAGTTCAACCTTAAGCGACCGCATGTGGGGTAAGTGGTGCGTGGGCGGGTTTTCTCCGGATTCTCCGGTTTCTCCTATCATTGCATTCCATCGGTGCTCCATATTCATTCTATGTATCATCAGTGTCATCGCCTGCGATTCCATAGTAGTAAAAGAAGGTGTAAAACACTATAAAAAGCTTAGCTACCATGGCAACACGCCAGCATAGCATTAAATTCCTCAACTGACTTGCATGTTTCCCGGTAAACCATAAGCTGATCTCAAATTATTTAAGAGATGACTTACCGCAATGGCGACTTACAATGTTGTAGATACTTTTAAGTCCCGGGCTTCGTAGTTTAAGCTACTTTATTGGTTAACCACAACGTGATCTCAAATTTATTTTGAGATGGCATACCCCTACGTAATCAGTTACGCAAGCTTGTTAAAGTATGAATCCCAGGTCTTGAAGTACTTGCGACATTGAAAATCGCCATTGGGATGTGTCATCTCAAAATAATTTGAGAAGACTTTGTGGTTTACCATTTGAGATTACTATATAGGAGTTGCCATGGTTAGAGCAACCAGCTAATACCGGAAAATCCGTGGTTCAAATCTCGGCTACGGCACTGAATTATTCATTCTGACTCTACCTATCCTACACATGGCTTATATGCAAAAAAACAAAAAACAAAAAAACACTTAATTAACATGTCTTAGCCAGTCTTGATAGGCTCTGTTGGAAATTGAAGTTGAATTTTATTTATGGATGTTTTTTGACTGCTGTGCTCCTCAGTGTCCCATTCTATGTAGGTCGTGAAAGACTGATTAATTGTGCACAGATGCTTCTTTATCCGGTTTGAAGTTCTTTTTCGTGCCGTAAATATACGACAAAACTTCGCTCTCTTGTTTGAACCACCAACAATAGCTAGAGACCGGTTGATTCGTGGTTCAAATCCCGGCTGTGGCATTGAAGTTTTCAATCTGAATCTACTGGTTAAGACAGTTGGGGTTTTTCCTGAGACTGAAGCCAGGCCGATTGATGTATCCTTCAAGTGCGGTCTCTTTAACATTGTATGCGGGCAGGATCATGTTTTAAAGTCATTTATACGTGTGTACCGATGGTTAATCATTCCGGCAAGCTGGTGACGACCGTCGCCTTATCCGGATAAAGTATCTCTGTGTCTTAGGTAAATTATGTTAAGTTAGAACATTACATCGAGGTTCCGTACTACGCGGCACTTCAAGCTAAGCTCTAGAGTGGCTCAAGGGATAACGTTCCCATTTAGAAACTGTTTACTAATCTTTCGTACCTTTTTACTAAAAACGTCTTATATGCCCCAAGGACATGAATTTCTCTACATCTCTGAAACAAATTATTGCTAAAAACTTATTCTTCTATCTGCTTCATGCTACTCGTGATAAACATCAGTATTAATGCTTTATTTGAAGTAAAAGGGAAATAATTGAATACACTAGGCTAAAGCGATAATCAAATATTTTAAAGCTGGTTGCCATATGGATGAAATCCATTTCTTTGCATTGCCAGGAGCTGACAAACTCCCGTAAGTGTTTTAAAATTAAAACCAATAACAAGGAATATATAAGAGATGGTTAACTCCACGAAAAAAAAATGATATGAATTGTGTGTTTCAACGAGATATACATATTTTGTGAAGTAAGTTTTTGTCTATCTCTTACGATTTACTAGTTATGCAAATTGCAGCAAAATTCATCCAGAATAAAGAGGTCTTCAGAGGCTATTCCCAGAAAATTTAATATATATATATATATATATATATATATTTTATTTGTCGTGCAAATGTATTTAATCTGCGGTATTTTAATCAAAATCGTTACAGCCATTTTTGAGAAAATGAAAATTTTCGAAAAAGTTTCCATATAAACGGCAGCTTGGGGTGGGGAGATTTTCCTCAATACCTTCGTGTCGCATCCTTGGAAGTTATTAAACTTATATCATGTTTGGTTTTAACGGTCTTTTATTTTATGAGCACACACACAGATGCATACACGGACCTTTTTCTAAAAATGCTGTTTTTGGATTCAGGGGATCTCAAAACATATCTTCCGGGTAAAATCTTGGTATAGAATTTTTTAGTAAAATGCAGTATCTTCTCTATACAATATGCACATAGTACGTGTAGAGAAAGTAAAAAGGAATCCGATGTGTTCCATTCACATAACCTCTTCCATCTGCTCTGTAAACATACTATTCTTACAAAACACTATTCATTTATTTACATCAAGGTAATCGAAATAAACATTACCAAAATATGTTTTATTACTTGCTTCCTAGTAATTAAAAGGGAATAAATCAATATACTACGATAAAGCTATAGTCAAATTTCTTAAAAGCTAGTTGCTATGAGAAACAATTGAAATTCTATTCTCTTTAGTCGGTCAGGGGCAAAACAAAAGAGAGATGAAACGGAAGATGACTTGCCCATTGAGAAAAATGTTTTAAATAACTTAAATAGAAATAAATAACAAGATTTATTACAAACGGTTAACTCAGAAAGGAAAAAAAAAATCAAAACTTCCAAAAATGTTCCATGTAAAGAGTCGTTGGGATGAGGGGTTTTCCTTGAAAGATACTGAACTTAAATACAAAGTTCCTTTTTTGAGTTATGCTGCCCGCACATACACGAGCATTTCACTAAAAGTGTTTTTCTGGACTTCAAAAAAGTATTTCCGGTGAAATTGTACATACGGGGCTAGAGAAAGTAAAAACAAAAGTTTTACCCCATATACATTTAGATAAAGTATGGTTCAGTGTTCCAAATGTATGCAGTACGCTACAAAGTCTATGGGTAATAAAATATTAACATAACATTACTGATTTCATTTGTAGGATAAGACATATAAATGTGTTTAACTGCTCTTGGCATGGCCTTTGTAAAGCACCTTGTTATTTCACAACGAAACGCCCATTAAGGGTGCGTATATTTGCCTCTATAATTCCAAATAACTATGACGAGTTAACATTAAGCGTTACAGAACATAACTACTACACTCCTAACAACTTTTCCTTATCTAAAAGAGATAAATAATTAATCTAGATTTTTCATAATAGTCTGCTCACAAAGCAATAAAATTTGATGTGTTCCATTCACATGACTTGTTCTACATCTCTGTAACAAATTATTGTTAAAAAGCTTATGCTTCTATTTACTTCATACTAATTCACAAAAAATAGTAGAAATATTCTTATTACTTGCTTCCTTGTAAGTAGAAGCGAAAAAAGGGAGTACCATAGGTGACAGTCAAAAGCTGGTTGCTAATAAACTGAAGTTCCTTTGTTTGTATGTACAGGAATTGACAAATTCCTGTATGAGAAAAGTATAATTTTTTAAAGGCTGAAACCATAAACAAGGAATATCTAAAAAGCGATGAACTCCACGAAAAACATGTATATAACATAAATTGTATGTTTTAATGTGCTCTACATTCCTTTTTGGGTAAGTTTTTGTCTATCTCTTACGGTTTACCAGTTACACAAAATTCCGTAAAATTCATCCAGAATAAAGTAGTCTTCAGAAACTATTTCCAGAAAATTCAAGATATACATATTATTTGTCAGGTATATATCTTTAATATACGATCTTTTAATCAAAATCGTTAGAGCCATTTTTTATAAAATAAAATTTTTCGAAAATTTTTCCATGTGAAGGGTAGTTGGGGGTGGAGGATTTTCTTGAAAATCTTCGTGTCGCATCCTTGGAGGATACTGAACTTAACTGCCAAGTTTTGTATTTAACGGTCTTTTCGTTTTTCAGCTATGCTGCCCACAGACACTCACACAGACATACACATAGACACACGCACGGACATTTTTCTAATTTTTTTTTTGATTCAGGAGGTCTCAAAACATGTATTTCCGGTGAAATCTCGGTATCGAATTTTTGGGTGCAATGCACAATGTACATAGTACGTATAGAGAAAGTAACAAGGACATACAGAACAAACCCCTTCGCAACCAGTTGTTTAGAAAGCCCTAGCAATGGCTGATGTAGTTCATTGTTCCGATCCTACACTTGTTCCAGATTTTTTGTGACCTCTAAAATATTGTTGTTACGTTCTGGTGTCTTTAGATCAGTGTTGCAGGACTGCAGGTCTATGGGACTCTCTTAGACTGACTCCCCGCTGAGAGAACAGAACTAAAAACTAGAATCAAGTGGCAGAAAACATTCGGAGTCGGGTGTCGCCACGATCGACGGCGTAAATCTTCAGCCTTCCGCAAGGTGTCGCCTCTGTCTCAACACACACACCTTCTTTTGTTAACAAAAGAGTTTATTTCTGCATGCTACAGCTGAAATAACTCCTTCAATTTTTCACCATGTATAAAAATGTTCACACTTTGAAACCGAATAAATAGTATATTGCCAACGTTCTCTCAAGCATAATCTTACCATAGTTACTCTACAAGGGATGAGACCCCGATTGATACCTTTGAAATCGAAGTTTCATTGCTGTTATGTTAACAGGTGTACCAATTCAAATTACGTGGATAATACTTTTTACAATATAAATTATTTCATAAATGTTATTAAGTAAATATATAAAATCACCTTGGCCTACCGCCCGGCCGCTGCGTCACCCATCTCGGTCCATTGGGTGCAGTATTGGAGGGTGAGAACCCTCGTCGGCCGGTTAATGCGGTCCTCATAATCAGCAGCCACTATTTCTCCAACAAGTAGCTCCTAAATTGACCCCCGAGGGACCTCACGAGGCTGACTGCACCCGGACCAGGTCTTCCAGCGGGGGAAAAATCCCCACGTCGGTACCGAGAATCGAACCCAGGCAACTACGCTACCACCGCACTAAGGAGACTATCAAGTAAATATATTACTTGATTAAAATGTTCCACGCCCTCATAATGTAAGAAAATGTGTAGGGATTTTCTTTGTACCACACACAACAACTCAACAACTTTGAATACTGAATTATTATAATATTTAAAAAGGCTAGAAATTTTACTATCTAAAAGTTTTAATTCCTAAAATATTTTTGAAAAATTGCTATTGGTGTTAGGCTAATTTTATCATTTGTAATATTAAAATAGATACTGGCGACGCCTTGGCAGAGTGGTTAGACCGCTCGCCTCCCACCCAGGCGGCCCGGATTTAATTCCAAGTACCCGTATGTGGGATTTGCGGGGGACGAAACGGTGGCTGGATTTTTTGTTCGGGTCCTGTGGTTTCCCCCGCCACTAATTCCACCATTTGCTCCTATCATCCATTTCGCTTTTATATCATTTCATTCACTTCCTCGCGCCACTCGTTTCAGGTTCTTGGTTATGTTAGGTAGGGAAGGTATTGTATTCCATCCAAAAATTCGACATAGAAATTTAATCCGAAATATATATTTTGAGGATCCCTGAATTATAACAAATAAAAAAAGTTCGATGTGTGTATGTGTGCGTGTATGTATGTGTGTGGTTTGTGTGTATCTGTGGACAGCATAACGGAAAGTCGATTAAATACCAAACTTTGTATTGAAGTTCAGAATCTTCCAAGGATGCGACACGAAGATTTTCCGGCTAATCTCACCACTCAATTACCATTTACATGTAACATTTTTTGAGTATTTTGATGTTCTCAAAAGTGGCTCTAACGAATTTGATTAGCATACATTTAAGACATTTTTATTACAAACGAAATGCATATCTTGATTTTTCTGGGAATAACCTTTGGATTACTTTTGTGTAACATATAAACTGTAATAGTTAGACAAAAATTTGCTACACAAAAAATATTGATCTCAAAATAAGAACTGAAGCTTTCCTGGCGACGTACTAATTCAAAATCTTCTCCGGCTTCTAACCATGTAAAAACTTGGCTTGATACCAACGTTTTGAAGAAGTGCATCTTCCTCGTCTTCAGGGTGAACTAATGGTGCGGAAAAATGGTATTTATAAGAGCTGGAATAAAGCTTCGTAGAAAACTATTTATAGCAGTTATAAATAGTAACCACTGTCTCAGTCATCTAAAATACCAGTTACAACATGGCTATAATATCACGCGAACCAATCAGATGTTAGCTTCATTCCAACACTTATAAATACCAGTCTCCGCAAGCTCAATCTATCAGTTCACCCTAAAGACTAGGAAGACGTACTTCTTCGAAACGTTGGTATCAAGCCAAGTTTTTACCTGGTTAGAAGCCCGAGAAGATTTTGAAGTAATATTCATCTCGTTTATGTCTATCTTTTTTGTAGAACTGACCTTTTCCAAGATATGCATTGATATTGATTGATTGTCTTTCGTTTCATAGCTCTTTATTTTTACTCCTAGCAACGAAAGATAGGTAACTGAATTTCAATTGTTTCATATAGCGATAGCTTTTAACATGTTTGAATATCAATTTTATCCTAGTGTACGAGTATTTCCTTATTTCCCATCTGCTTGCAAGGAAGAGAGTAATAAGACAATTTCTGCTACTATGTATCTCGATTAGCATCAAGTAGATAGAAGAATAATCTTTAGTAAAATAGTTTGTTTGCAAAACAGTAGAGAAAGTTGTTTGAATGTAGCATCTGGGTTTTTTTTTTCAATTTGATGTTATACCTTGTATACTGTACGTTGCAAAGAAGGTAATTAATGTTAAGATAATAATCTTCTCTATCTATTAAAATGAACTCGTTCTTCTTGTTGATTGTATGAACTCACGTCGTGAAGTATTCATTTATTGGTGATTTAGCTGCTATACTAGCTTTCTTCGTGTTTTTACATTGGCTCGTTCCCGTTAGCCAAGTAGGTTATGATTGTATATATTTTCCATATAAATTAATTCTAATAGAAGGGGTTATAAAGCTGTTAAAACAAACTAAGAGTACAGTAAAAGAATGCCATTTCTTCTGTGTTCTTCCTTTTAGAAGCATCATTTACTGCTGTTTAAACCGTAAACAAGCGATGTTATCTTGACGTCGTGGGATTAAACAAAAAGTGAGGTTAACTTTATGACTTTTGGGTGATGGAGGTCAGACTCAAGGATCGTGTAATTGTTTAAGGGTCAGAGGATCTAACAGGGGTAACCAAACATAACTTTACGTAGGAAAGTGTTTATTTGATGGGTACTATTCTGAAATGGCAATATAAATATAAATTCTATTTGATCTGATTTATTTTTCTTTTCTCCATCACATACTTGCGGAGGCATTTCATTCTACTAAAAGTCAGATGCGTTCCTTTTCACATGACTTTTCATTTTACATTTTCACAAAAATGCATGTGGCATAAATTGTGTATGTGAAACAAATTTTGCCAGTTATGAATATTTCAGCAAAGTTCATCCGGAATGAACAGGAATTAAATAGCTTTAATATACGGTACTTTAATCAAAATCGTTAGTCATTTTTGAGAAAATCAAAATTTAAACTTTTTCCATGAAACTGAACTTAAATACCAGACTTAATATTTAACGGACTTTTCGTTTTCGGATTTCTTTCTAAAAATCTGATCTGTTTCATTCACATGACTTTCTCTGCATCTCTACAATAAATTATTGTTAGAAAGCTTATTCTTTTATTGACTTAATGCTAGTCGAGAAAAGTTTAGCAGCAAGGGTCTTATTATTTGCTTCTGTGTAAGTTGAAGGGAAATAGAGGTATAACATAGGCTTAATCGATAGTCAAATCTTTTAAAAGCTGGTTGCTATGTAATTGAAGTACCTTTGTTTCTATGGACAGGAGTTAGCAAATTCCCGTATAAGGATTTTAAAGCCGAACTAATAACAAGGGATATCTCAAAAGCGGCCAACTTCAATAACAAATTTTGTGTTTTAACGCGATCTACGTTTTTTGTTAAGTAAGTCTATATCTTACGTTGACTTACTGTTTACCAGTTATGGAAAATTCCGCAAAATTTATCCTTAATAAACATGTTTTCAGAGGCTATTTCCAGAAAATTGAAGTTATACATATTATTTGTGTGTAAATATCTTAAATTTAAGAAATTTTAATCAAAATCGTTAGAGCCATCTTTGATATAATGAAAATTTTCGAAACTTTTTCCATGTAAAGGGTAGTTGGGATGGTGGGATTTTCTTGAAAATCTTCATGTCGCATCCTTGTAAGATACTGAACTTAAATAGGTATGGTATTTAACGGACGTTTCGTTTTTGAGGTGTACTGTCCACAGACACACACACACACACAAACTCACACACACACACGAGCCTTTTTCTAAAAATGCTTTTTACGGACTCCTGGGGTCTCAAAACACATATTTCCGGTGAAATCTCGGTATAAAATGTTTGGGTGCAATACAATACGTTCTCCACTATGTACATTTACATGCGGGCTAGAGAAAATAAAAAAAAATCTGATGTGTTCCATTCACATGCCTTTCTCTATATTTCTGCAACAAATTACTGTTAAAAAGCTTATGCTTCTTTTTCTTCATGCTAATCGGTAAAAAATTAGTAGAAATAGTCTTATTAGTTGCTTCCATGCAAGTAGAAGGGAAATAAGGGAGTAACATAGCCCAAAGTATTAGTCAAAGGCTGGTTGCTATGTAACTGAAGTTCCTTTGTTTGTATTGACAGGAGTTGACAAATTCCCCTATGAAAAATCTCTACATCTCTGCTACAAATTACTGTCAAAAAGCTCAGGTTTCTATTTACTTCATGCTAATTGAGAAAACATTAGCAGAAATAGTCTTATTACTTGCTTCCTTGTAAGTAGAATCGAAATAAGGAAGTACCATAGCTTAAAGTGATAGTCAAAAGCTGGTTGCTATGTGACTGAAGTTCATTTGTTTGTATAGACAGGAGCTGACAAAGTCCTGTGTCAGAAAATGATACGTTTTTCAAAGCTGATACTAAAAACAAGGAATATCTTAAAAAAAAAATCAACTGCACGAAAAAATGTATATAATATAAATTGTGTGCTTTAATGAGCTCTACATTTTCTGTGTGGTAAGTTTTTGTCTATTTCTTACGCTTTAGCAGTTATGCAAAATTCCGTAAAATTCATTCAGAATAAAGTAGTCTTCAGAGGCTATTCCCAGAAAATTCAAGATATACATTTTATTTGTCAAGTAAATATCTTAAATATACAGATTTTAATCAATATCGTTAGCCATTTTTAAGAAAATCAAAATTTTCGAAACTTTTTCCATGTAAAGGGTAGTTTGGGGTAGGGGGATTTTCTTGAAAATCTTCCTGTCGCATCCTTGGAAGATACCAAACTTAAATACCAAGTTTGGTTTTTTTAACGTTCTTTTCATTTTTGAGCTATCCTGCCCACAGACACACACACACAGATACACACACGGACATTTTTCTAAAAATGTTTTTTTTTTCGGATTCAGGGGTCTCAAAACATATATTACCGGTGAAATCTCGATATCGAATTTTTGGGTGCAATACAGTATGTACATAGTACATGTAGAGAAATTAAAAAGTGTTTTTAAAGCTGAAACCACTAACAAGGGAATATCTCAAAAACCATCAATTGCACGAAAAAAAAAATGTACTTAAAATAAATTGTGTGTATAAAGAGCTCTATATTTCTTCTTGTGAAATATGTTTTTGTCTATCTCTTACGGTTTGCCAGTTATGCAAAATTTCGTAAAATTCATACAGAATAAAGTAATCTTCAGAGCCTATTTCCAGAAAGTTCAAGATATGCGTTATATTTGTCAGGTAAATATCTTTAATATACGATATTTTAATCAAAATCGTTAGAGCCATTTTTTAGAAAATGAAAATTCTCAAAATTTTTCCATGTAAAGGGTGGTTGTGGGTGGGGGTATTTTCTTGAAAATCTTCGTGTCGCATCCATGGAAGATGACAAACTTAAATACCAAGTTTGGTATTTAACCGTGTTTTCTTTTTTGCGCTTTGCTGCCTACAGACACACACATACACACATACACACAGACACACGGACATTTTATAAAAATGATTCTTTTTTTGGGTTCAGAGGTTTCAAACCGCGTATTTCCGGTGAAAACTTGGTAACGAATTTTGGGGTGCATTACAACACCTTTTCTATAAACTATGTACGAGCAAGTAAAAATACAAGAAATCAGACGGAAATTGAATCTAAGGTTTCCGAAATGCGACGGGCCACAGAACTGTGTTGCATGTTTGGGTTAAGTTTAGAGACATCCCTCCTCAGCATCTGGAACCTTGAGGTCTTCAGGTCAATTTATGTAAGTGGTTGGTATTTTGAAGGATGAATGGGGTTCTGTTCCGAGTGCTCCACTATGGTGGTCGTTTCTGCGCAGTGTTTTCAGCACTTCATTGGAAAAGAATGTTGCAGGGCACCACCACTCATTTGTGTAAATAGCATTAGCTAGCGTGCTGGGTAGTTTCCTTCAACAGCTAGATAACCGCTTTCTAATGGCATCTGGCCATTTACTGTATTATATCAGGTGGCCGAGAGATTTATGTGGCAGCTTTAAGATTAAGGAAAATAAACTTCTAAATATTACACCAAGGATCTGAAGCCATTTAAGTGAGAAGAGTGACAAGAAAAACCAGTTAAAGCTTATTTATATTTTCTCACTTTAAAAATACAGTGTGGTTCTCTTGCTTGAAGCCGCGAACCCCCGCCCATATTCCAACCATCCATTTTTGTGAACCCGTTAATAATAATAATAATAATAATAATAATAATAATAATAATAATAATAATAATAATAATAATAATAATAGTAATAATAATAATAATAATAATAATGACAACAGCAATAAGAACAAAATGACTAACGATTTTAAGTATAACTCTATATATGAAGATTTTTACATTAAAATAAATTCTGCAAATTAATTTTTTTAGGAGCAGTCTAAGAAATGTTGTTCTCTCGAAAGGATTTTTGTATATTTTTATAACAATTATACCGCAAGGGTTTCACAAAATATAGATCTCTTTAAAATTCACAGTTTATATCGAATAATGTTTTGTTGAAGTAAACGGTTGATGGGTAGGACATTTTATTGAAGATATTCGCGTTGCAGCTTTGATAGATATTTGGTATTTAACTGACTTTTTGATTTTGGATTATGCTGTTCAAATAACACACTCACACACACTCACCTTTTTCTAACTTAGAGGGGTGTGTTAGGGTAATCAAAATATTTTTCCGATGCAGTCTCGATCCAATTGTTGGGTGAAATATATACCTTCCTTACTTACTATGTATGTACATAGGTTCAGTAGAATCAACTACCGTCGGTGTGACTTCTTTTAGAGCTTTTTATTTTTTATTGTTAAGCTTGACTGCAATAATTTCTATAATCCACTATGTGGTATAAACATAATGTATGTATTAGTGTCCATATTCATGCATATAAATGTCATGGATTTCTGGATTTGTTCACGTATTTGGTATGAAATGTGTTTTCAGGTTTAGGAATTTATTTATGACACTAATTTAATAACAGGTTTGTTAGTTTTATGGAAATACAGCGCATCTTATTCTTCCGCAATTACAAAAGGGCTAACCGCGTACTGACCCTCGAAATCTGAGTCAGAACATAAGCAGCCAACGGACCATTGTCACCAAATCAAAAGCGTGTCGCTAATAAATAATAACGTGTATCAGAAACATTTGTTTGGAAGGTTTGAAGCTGTATTGCCTGAGTACAGCACTTAGTTTTTAACTAAACTTTCAGTTATTTATGATTACAATATAGTCTCTCAGTTTCAGGCTCACTAGTATGCCAGTGAAAATATCGAACGCGAAGAAAAAAAAATCTGATCTGTTACACTCACATGACTTTCTCTAGCTCTTCTACAAACTTCATACATAAGATTCTTCTTCTTTCTGCACTTTGCTAATCGTGGTACTCATTAGCACAATTTTCTTATTAGTTAGTTTCGTATAAGTAGGAAGAAAATAAGGGAATACACTAGGCTAAACCCATAGTCAAATGTTTTAAAAGCTGTCGTTATGCGATTGTCATCGCTTCTTTTCTTGGCCAGGAGTAGAACAAAAGAAAAACGGACACTCCCGTCTGAGAAAAGTATAAGTACTTCACAACTGAAACTAATAGCAGTGAATACCTCGAAAACGATAAGCTCCACGAGAAAAATGCATATGACATAACTTGTGTATTTTAACAAGACCTAAATTTTTTGTATAGTAAGCTTTTCTCTATCTCTTACGGTTTACTAGTTATGCCAAATTAAGCAACATTCATTCAGAATAAACAGGTCTTCAGAAGCTATTCCCAGAAAATTCAAGATATGCATTTTATTTTTTAGGTAAATATCTTTAATATATGATATTTTCATCAAAATCGTTAGAGCCAGTTTTAAGAAAATAAAAATTTTCGAAAAAAGTTCCATGTAAAGGGTAGTTTGGGGTGGGGGGATTTTTCTCAAAATCTTCGTGTCGTACCCCTGGAAGATACTAAACTTAAATACTAAGTTTGGTATTTTAGCTACTTTTCGTTTTTGAGTTATCGTGTTCACAGACACACACAAACACACACACACACACACACACACACAAACACACACACACACACGGAGCTTTTTCTGAAAATGCTTTTTTTTGGATACAGAGGGCCTCAAAACATGTATTTGCGGTGAAATCTCGGTATCGAATTTTTGGATGGAATACAATACTTCTCTATCCCTATGTACATTGTACATATAGGGCTAGAGAAAGTAACAACCCAATACAACAATGGAAATTAAATTGGATTTGGTTAAAGAGACGGACTAAGGGGGAAATATTACTAAAATTGCCTTGGGTTTAGGAGTTGGAAAAAAGTACTACTAAATGGGGTGGAAAAAGAAGAGTTCCGAAATCGAATCTTGGTAGTGAAAAGAGTGAGTACTGATGCAGTTTATACATTTACGTAATTTTAGTGCATTTTATGTTGTGAGCTGTGAACAACAGACCCTTATTCCGTAAAACTAGACATTTTGGTAACGCACACTTTCTCAGTCCACATTAGGTTGAGGTATTTTCTAGTAGCAGAGAAAAAAATAATAGGGACCAATAGAGAGATTGAATGAAGTTACTACAGCATAGTATATAATATAAAGTTGTGATGTGTTTACAATGCACTCTGTATGTATAGCCCGTCCAGTTCAGGCTACTCCTGACGGTGGTTCGCTAGAGTTGTTGTTTTCTGAAGGGTCGTAGGGAGTTGTGCGGTCTGAGCGCATGGGACAGTCCGTCACGTAATGCTATAAACAGTGAATATTTATCTTCACTTTCTATTTATCTCATTAACGGTAGAAAATAGTTATCGGATTTATTATAATTCACCTACTGCAATGGGGCATTGTGTCAACACGTTCGTTTAACATAGCACTGTACTCGAACACTCGTTTAAAGCACAGCGCCCGTTCAGTATATGATGCAACAGTTAGTGCGAGAATTCGCCACAGTAACATGAGGTGGGACGGATAGTAGTGGTATTGGGGTTGCCAATGACAGCAATTTTCCGCCAAATCAAAGAACAAAGTACACATTGAGACTGCAAACTAGAACTAAGAAATTATTGCAAAATATGACTAATAGAAAATCAAGGCTTACCTTCTTGTGCATAGCTTATCATAAATAAATAAATAAAGTATGCTTTGTAAGATAGACGAGGAGGCGATGCCATAGCCATGTGGATAGAACGCTCACCTCCCACCTAGACGATCCGAGTCGATCCCCAGCGCCCGCATATGGGATTTGTGATGGACGAAGCGGCGTCTGATCGGACTTTCTCCGGGTCCTCCGGTTTCTCCCGTCACTCATTCCATCAATTGCTCCATCATCCCCTTTCCTATCATCTATTTCGCTTGCATTTCATATCATCCTCTTCCTCACGTGCATGCCGGACTACGGGCCGACCACCATGGTTTCGTGCCGTTGGCTGCCCGACCTCTAGGTATCCGCTTGGAAGTCCTAGGGGGGTGTCAGCTCTAAATACAGGGAAGGTAAACCGACTACGAAAAAAAAAAAAAAGGATACAGGAGAAAACAATAAAGTTAGGAAATCGTTCAGTGCATAAGCAGCTTAAAATTGTCGCTTTTGATTATCATGTAACGTCAATTAGACGAATATAATGATACAAACAGATTAATTACTAAGCACAATAACACAGCTGAGAAGAAAAAAACTTGATAGCACGAAGGTCGCGTAAGCATTACTTGGAAACAATACATCACCACTTAAATCTGTTAATCTGAAGATAAGTTATTTCTCTATTTCGAATCTTTCTACCCAGCGTACATTACACTAACTTAAAACTCACAACTAAACCTATACACTGCCTAAAAATACCAATACAATTATCTAAACCTATCCTAAAATATCATAATATCTGAAAAGATAATATGATGTGTTCCATTCACATGACTTTCTCTATATCACTGCAACAAATTATTCTATTTACTTCGTCTAATCGACAAAAAATTAGCAGAAATAGTCTTATTACTTGCTTCCTTGTTACTAGAAGCGAAATAAGGGAGTAGCATAGGTTAAACTGATAGTCAAAAGCTGGTTGCTATGTGGCTGAAGTTCCTTTGTTTGTATGGACACGAGTTCACCAAGTCTTGTATGAGACAAGTATAAGTTTTTTTTTATAGCTGAAACCAAAAACAATCAACTCCACGAAAAAAAAGTATAGAATATAAATGGTGTGTTTTAAAGTACTCTACATTTGTTGTATGGTAAGTTTTTGTCCATCTATTAGGGTTTGGCAGCTATGCAACATTCCGTAAAATTGACCAAGAATAAAGTAGTCTTCAGAGGCCATTCACAGAAAATTCAAAATATACATTTTATTTGTCAGTTAAACATCTTTAATGTACAATATTTTAATCAAAATCGTTAGAGCCATTTTTTAGAAAATCGAAATCTTCGAAAAATGTTCCATGTACAGGGTAGTTTGGGGTGGGGGGATTTTTCTCAAAATCTTCGTGTCGCATCCCTGGAAGATACTAAACTTAAATACTAAGTTTGGTATTTTACCGACTATTCGTTTTTGAGTTATCGTGTTCACGGACACACTAACACACGGACACACACACACACACACACACACACGTGCCATTTTGTGAAAATACTTTTTATGGATACAGGGGACCCTAAAACATATATTTCCGGTGAGATCTCGGTATCGAATTTTTTGGTGTAGTGCAATACCTTCAAGAAGTTAATTCAAGAAGTCTAAATCCGTATTTATGCTAAAAACTCTCTATCAAATTTTTGGTTGGCTTGCAATATCTTCTATACCAACTATATATATTGTACCTGTTATAGATTTGGATTCAGGGAGCCTTAAAACGTGTGTCTCCAATGAAATTTCAGTATTAAAATATTGGTAGGAATACAATAATTCTGCTACTTATTGTAAGTAGTAGAGAAATAAAGTGTTAATAATAACAACAATTATAATATACATATACAGGGTGTTAATGAACTAAACCGAAATAATTTGCGAGATTGTGCACGTCACTGATATAAGTAATTTGAGATCGGCGATGCATGGCCCCGCGAATAAACATAACGCAGCTACATAGCGTTAAACGTGTGGGTATCACACGTATAAGTCGGTGTTAAAGCACAGCAGGTTGAAAAAATAACTTAGAATGTCTTTAAAACTGCTGCCCGAGTATAGAAATATCGCTTTTTGGCAGCTCGTTACTAGGGTTCTCAAGATTTAATGTCGTAAAAATCTGTAAAATCTCGAACTAATCACTTGACAGTGCGACACTGAGCATTCATTAACTACATTGTTGAGGTAATCTCTCTGGAGGCGTTTTTTCAACTGCTTTAGGGGCTTAATGCGTTACGAGAGAAGCTCCTATCCCAAAGGTCATGAGTTCCATTCCTGTCATGGAATAAATCTTTTTTTAATATTATTTTTTTCATTCCAGACGAAATGCCGCAATACGTGAACAAGACCCGAACTCGGAATCTTTCTTTCAATTGAAAGGCAGATCATAACCACAACGCTAGAGAGGTACGCTGTAATATGTCCTTTCGTTTTTCGTGTTATGCTCTTGAATAATTGATAAATTAGCTAGAGACGCACTGGCACTTCAGAAACTTATAGCCGTTACTTCGAAATTTCAATAAACAGGCCATAAGACTCCTATCTCAATACCTATTTAAGTAATCTACATATTCTGTGAAAATATTTCGGTATAGTTCATTAACATCCTCTGTGTGTGTGTATATATTTATTTATTCTCTACTTACTATACGGCATGAAAGAAAAGAAAGAAATTACCTATGCTTATTGGAAGATATTGTTTCTTTGTTTCATTTAGCTTTTTTGGCTTTGACTTTGTAAAAACAAATGGCATTATTGCTCATTGAATTATAGGGTTTGTTAATGCTGTTTTTAGCATTTTTACTTTCACTAGAACGTAAATACAAACATTCGATACCGAAATGCCACCGGCAATAAAACGTTTGAAATCAAATGAATACAAAAGAAAAACAGCTTTAGAAAAGGGTCAGTATGTGGGGGAGTGTCTCTGGGCAGCATCACTTGCAAAGAAAAGTCTGTTAAATACCTAACGTGGTGTTTAAAACAGTAGTTTTAAGGATGCAACACGAATATTTTCTTGAAAATCGTTCTACCCCAACTACGCTTTACATGGAATATTTTTCGAATATTTTGATTTTCTCAAAAATGGCTCTAACAGCTTTGATTGTAATACCATATATTTTGAAATGTTTTCGCAATGAAACGTACACAATTTTCTGGAAAAAGCTTAACAACTAACTTGGGACGACTTTTGTATAACTGGTAAACAGTAAGAGCTAGAGAAAAACTTACTACACAAAAAATGGATATCTCGTTAAAACACATAATTTGTGACATATCATTTTTACTTTCTCTACACGTATTATGTACATAGTGTATATAGAAGATATTGTAATGCACCTAAAAATTCAATACCCATATTTCACCGGAAATACATGTTTTGAGACTCCTTGAATCCAAAAAAAGCATTTTTAGAAAAATGTTCGTATGTGTAGAATCGTTAAATCCCAAACTTGGTATTTAAGTTTGGTATCTTCCAAGGTTGCGACGAAGATTTTCAAGAAAATCCCCCCACCACAAACTAACCTTTACATGGAAAAAAATTTCAAAAATTTTGATTTTCTTAAAAATGACTAACGATTTTGATAAAAGGATCGTATATTAAAGATATTTACCTGACAAATAAAATGTATATCTTGAATTTTCTGGGAATAGCCTCTGAAGACTACTTTATTCTGTATGAATTTTACGGAATACATGGTAACCCGTAAGAGTAAGATGAAATCTTATTACACAAAAAATTATAGAGCACCTTAAGACACACAATTTATGTTATATCCTTTTTTTCGTGGAGTTTATCGTTTTTTAAACATTCCTTGTTTTTTGTTTCAGCGTTGATAAACATACTTTTCTCATACAGGAATTTGTCAACTCCTGCCCATGCAAACAAAGGAATTTCAGTCACATAGCAACCAGCTTTTGACTATCACTTTAGACTATGGTACAGCCTTATTTCACTTCTACTTTCAAGGAAGCAAGTAATAAGACCATTTCAGCTAATTTTTCTGGACAATTTTTCTAACAATAATTTGTTGCAGAGATATAGAGAAAGTCATGTGGATGGAACACATCAGATTTTTTTCGTGGAGTTGACCATTTTTTAGATATTCCTTGTAATTTGCTTCAGTTGTAAAATACTTTTAACATTTCTCATTATGAGAATTAGTCAATACCTGGCAATAAAAAAAAAGTAAAAAAAAGTAAAAAAAAAAAAAAAAAAAAAAAAAAAAGGATTTCAACGTGATAACCAACTTTTAAAATAATTGACTATCGCTTTAGCCTAGTGCATTTCCTTATTTCCCTTCTGCTTATAAGAAAGCAAGTAATAAGACAATTTCTGCTAATGCTTATCTAGATTAGTATGGAGAAGTTAAAAGAATAAGTGTTTAACAATAATTTCTTCAGAGATGTAGAGAAAGTCATGTGAATTGAACACATGGGAGTTTTTTTTTTTTTTATTTACTTTTCTCAAACAGATTTTTTTTTTTACTCTGGCCACGCAAAGAGAACTAATTTCAATTTTTTCCCATAGCGAGCAGCTTTTAAAAGATTTGACGATCGTTTTAGCCTGGTACATTACCTTATTTCCCTTCTTCTTACAAGGAAGCGGGTAATAAAGTAACATTCTGCTAATGTTTATATCCTTAGCATGATATAGACAAAAATAATATTAATGTGTAAGAGTAGTGTGTTTGCAAAACAGATCGAGAAAGTCATGTGAATAGAAAACATCACATTTTTATATTTATCGCACTCCCATCCACTCTTAAATATACACCTCCATACTCTGTGGTAACGTAACTCCATGGCACCACAGTCCGCAGGGGATCTTGGCCTACCACCCAGTATCCATCTCGGCCCGAAGGCGTCATGAATTGGGGTGCGGTGCTGGAGGGTAAGACGTGATCAGTACATCGAGTCCCTCCCGGCCGGTTAATGAGGTCTTCTTGTTCTGGAGCCGCTACTTCTCAATCAAGTAGCTCCTCAATTGGCCCACGACGCTGAGTGCACCTCGGACCAGACGTCACAGCGGGTGAAAATTCCCTGGAATCGAACCTAGATCTCCCGCTTGGCAAGCAGTCGCGCTACCACCGCGCTAAGGAGAGGGCCATACTCTGTGGTAGTAGGGAATAATTCTAGTTAAAGGAAAAATTCCCCGTCCCACAGGAAATTGCACCCGCTGACCATTCTACTCCAGAGGCAATCGAGTATAGAAATTCTTAAGGACAGCCTTGGCGCAGTGGTTCTATAGTTTCCACATTCTGTATCTCGTAACAAATATGTGTGTCTAGATATACAGATTGAGGGCGAGGCGAGCGAAGTTTCCGCAGCATAAGAAAATATCGCCTGCGGAGGAAATGTCTGGAAAAGACATTGCAACAAACCGAAATCCTCCACCTCTGCTCCGATTGATCTCTCAAGATACACAAGAGAAAGTTTCGTGAACGGAAACAGCGCTGGATGATCTTATGCGATGTTTTCTGCTTTACAAGATTCTTGCACAGGGGCTTGGGAAAACAAAACAAACAAGAAATATAAACCTTCGGGGAGGACTGATTTGTTTGGTATAGGGACAAACTTATACAATGAGTTTTATTTTCTTTTCTACTTCCTTGCCATATATCGGGAAAAGTATACACACAGTTTCATCTCAAGGGTTGTTTATTATTCTGTCTAAGAGAATTTTATGAATACGTGAATATTTGGTTTGTAAGATGACGGGTTCCATTCACATGACTTTCTCTACATTCCTGCAATAAATTAATTTTAAAAAACTCATTATTTTCACTACACGTACTGTGTACATAGTGTATAGAGAAAGTATTGCACTCCACCAAAAAATTTGATACCGAAATTTCACCGGAAATATATGTTTTAGGGTCCCCTGTATCCAAAAAAGTATGTGTGTCCGTGTGCCTGTTAACACGATAACTCAAAAAGTCGGTAAAATACCAAACTTGGTATTTAAGTTTAGCGTCTTCCCGGGAAGCGACACAAAGATTTTGAGAAAAATCCCCCCAACCCAAACTACCCTTTACATGGAACTTTTTTCGAAAATGTTGATTATATCAAAAACGTCTCTAACGATTTTAATTAAAAATCGTATATTAAAGATATTTAGCTGACAAATAAACTGTATATTTTTAATTTTCTGGGATTGGGCTCTGAAGACTACTTTATTCTGGATGAATTAATACGTCGCCAGGAAAGCTTCAGTTCTTATTTTACGGAATTTTTCATAATTGCTAAACCGTAAGAGATGGATAGGAACTTACAGAACAAAAAATGTAAAGCACCTTAAAATCACAATTTATCTTATATTATCTTATCTTATTTTCGTGGAGTTGATCGTTATTGGGAAATTCCTGGTTATTGGTTTCAGCTTTGAAAAACGTGTACTTTTCTCATACAGGAATTTGTCAAATCGTGTCCATGCAAACGAGGAACTTCAGTTACATAGCAACCAGCTTTTGAGTATCACTTCAACCTATTGTACTCCCTTATATAACTTCTACATACAGGGAAGCAAGTAGTAAGATTATTTCTACTATTTTTTCTGAATTAGCATGAAGTAAATAGAAGCATAAGCTTTTTAACAATAATTTGTTGCAGAGATGTACAGAAAGTCATGTGAATGGAATACATCAGATTTTTTTCTTAATAAGCTTAAGCTTATTTACTTAATGCTAATACACTAGGCTAAACCGACAGCCATATGTTTCAAAATGTGGTTGCTAGGGGAATGAAATCCGTTTCTTTGCGTGAGCAGGAGTTGATAAGTTCCTGTATGAGAAAAGTATTTTAATACTGAGACCAATAACAAGAAATATCTCAAAAACGATCATCTCCAGGAAAAAAAGTATACGACATAAATTGTATGTTTCAAGGAGCTCTACATTTTTTGTTTGGTAAGTTTTTGTTTTATGTATTCGGTTTATCAGTTATCAAAATTACACAAAATTCATCAAGAATTCAGAGGCTATTCTCAGAAAATTCAAGATATAATTTTATTTGTCATCTAAATATTTTAAATATAAGAGTTTGTAATCATAATCGTTAGACATTTTTGAGAAAATAAAAATTTTCGAAATTTTTTTCCATGTAAGGGTTGTTGAGGATGGGGGATTTTCTTGAAAACCTTCGTGCCGGATTCTTGGGAAATACTGAACCTAAAAACGTACTTAACGGACTTTTCGTTTCTGAGCTATGCTACCCACAAACACACACACACACACACTCACATACACACGGACATATTTCTTAAAATGTTTTTCTTTTGGTTTCAGGAGATCCCAAAACATGTATTTCCGGTAAAATGTCTGTATCGGATTTTTGGTTGCAATACAGTACCTTCTCTATACACTATGCACTTACATGGAAAACATTTTCAAAATTTTGATTTCCCCAAAAATGGCTATAATAATTTTGATTAAAATACCGTGTATTAAACATTTTTACACGACAATAAAATGTATATCTTGAATTTTCAAGGAATAGCTTTATACTGGATGAATTTTGTAGGATTTTACATATTTTGTAAACCATAAGAGATAGAAAAAAACTTACTACACAAAATATGTGGATCTCGTAGAAATACACAAATTATGTCATATACATGTTTTTCGTGGAGTTGACCATTTTTTTTAGATATTCCTTGTTTTTGGTTTCAGTTTTAAAATACGGGGATTTATCAGCTCCAGGCATTGCAAAGAAACGAATTTCATCCACCTGGCAACCAGCTTATAAAAGATTTGACTATCGCTTTTGTAGTGTATTCCATTATTTCCTTTTACTTACTGCTAATGTCTACCTCGATTAGCCTGAAGTAAATAAAAGAATACGTTTTTCAACAATATTTTGTTACAGAGATGTAGAGGAGGTAATGTGAATGGAACACACAAGTTTTTAGACGTCTCCCCTTAAAGCTTGTGGCTGCTCGTTCCAGTTGTGAGTGTGGCCGCAGTTTTCGCAGCACACTGTAGTAGCATGGAGTAGTGTTTATTTTCTCCAGAAAGCGCTTTCAATCTGTCAGTTTGGTGCGGCACGTCCGAAGATGATGGCCCTCTTCATTAGAGGAAGCGTCTGGACGGTGCCTTACACTTGTTCATTGTCTCTCAGCCGGGCTTCTGTTCCCGAGCATTCAAACAGTGCGCTTTTAACTAAGCACGCCTTTACTCTAAAACGAGCGACAATCTTAAATTGCAGAAACATGATTACCTTCTCTAGCACGTATGCACAATGTAAATAGTAGGTAGAGAAGGTATTATATCTCACCAATAAATTGGTTACGAGATTTCACCACAAATATAATTTTGAGACTTCTGAATGCAGTAAAAGCACTTTTTAAAAAGAAAGGTGAATGTGTGCGCACGCGCGTGTGTGAGTGTGGACAGTATAACAGAAAAACGAAAAGTCGATTAATTACTAAACTTGGTATTTAAGTCTGATATCTCCCAAGGATGCAACACAAAGATTTTCCAGAACATTTTCTCAGCTCCAAACTACCCTTTAGGAAACATTTTTCGAAAATATGCATTTAAATAGATGACTCTAATGATTTCGATTAAAATATAGTATGTTTAAGATATTTTATAACAAATAAAATGTATATCTTGAATTTTCTGCGGTTACGCTATAAAGTCTGAATGACTTTTACATAACTGGTAAACACTAGAATAGTATTATATAACTTTCTCATGTGCTCGGACTTAAATGAGTCCGAGCACATAATATGGTTAGGGGGCCTCCACCATCGCAAACATTTGTTTTGTTATTACTACTACATCTACCACTATCACCAGTACCGCTATCACAACCACTACCACCATCTACCTACCACTACCACCACAGCCACCACTACCACCACTACCACCACTACCACCACTACCACCAGAATCACCACTAACACCACCATTACTACCACCCCTACCACCACCAGTACCACCACCACTACCACTACTACCACTATTACCACTACCACCACCACTACCACTACTACCACTACTACCACCACCAGTACCACCACAACTACCACTACCACCATCGCAAACATTTGTTTTGTTATTACTACTACATCTACCACTACCACCAGTACCGCTATCACAACCACTATCACCATCTACCTACCACTACCACCACTACCACCACTACCACCAGAATCACCACTAACACCATCATTACTACCACCCCTACCACCACCAGTACCACCACCACTACTACCACTATTACCACTACCACCACCGCTACCACTACTACCACTACTACCACCACCAGTACCACCACAACTACCACTACCACCACCAGTACCACCACAACTACCACTACCACCACTAGTATCACCACAACTACCACTACCACCACAACTACCACTACCACCACAACTCCACTACCACCACCAGTACCACCACAACTACCACTACCACCACAACTACCACTACCAGCACCACAACTACCACTGCCACCACAATTACCACTACCACCACCAGTACCACAACTACCACTACCACCACAACTACCACTACCACCACCAGTACCACCACCAACCTGCCACTACTACTAACACTACTACCACCACTACTATCATCACTATCACCACCAGTATCACCACTACCACCACCAGTACCCCCACTACCAACACCACCATCAGTACCATCACCACTACCACTACTACCACTACCACCACCACTACCACTACCACCGCCAGAACCACTAGCACTACCACCACTACCACTACCGCTACCACCATCAGTACCACCACCATTACCACCAGTACCACCACCACTACCACTACCACCACCACAATTACCACCACCACTACCACCACTACCCCACTACCACCACTACCACCACTACCACCATCAGTACCACCACCACTACCAGTACCACCACCAGTACCACTACCACCATCAGTACCACCACCAGTACTACCACCACTACCACTACCACTACCACCATCAGTACCACCAGCAGTACAACCACTAGTACTACCACCACCACTACCACTACCACTACCACTACCACCACCACCACTACTACCACTACTACTACCTCTACCACCACCACCACCACCACTACTACCACTACTACTACTACGTCTACCACCACCACCACCACCACCACTACTACTACCTCTACCACCACCACCACCACTACTACCACTACTACTACCTCTACCACCACCACCACCACCACCACTACTACCACTACTACTACCTCTACCACCACCACCACCACTACTACCACTACTACTACCTCTACCACCACCACCACCACCACCACCACTACTACCACTACTACTACCTCTACCACAACCACCACCACCACTACTACTACCCCTACCAGTTTCTGTCTGAATACTTTTCTCAAATTTAATATTCCATATTTCAATTTAGGACTATTTCCGAATTGGTTAAATGCAGAAAGAAAACGTACACGTCATAAATTTTGTTTTAATGGGATCTATATTTTGTATAGTAAATTTTCGTCCTATTCCTACAGATTACCAGTTATACAAGTCATCCAGATAAGCATTTCATTTCTGGTGAAGATATTTTAATCTTTACAGGTTTTGAGACATGCAGGTTTGAGAAATACACGTTATGAGACTCCGGATCCACAATAAGCATTTTTAACAAAAACGTCGTCTATATGTGTTTAAAAATGTATGTTCAACGCTTTGTCTTTGTGTTTGTGTGTGTGTGGTGTGAGTGTGCGTGTGTATGTGTGTGTATGTGTGTGTACATAACAAGTAGGTAAACCATTACCAACGAATGGCGACCTGCATTACAGATATATAAAATTTAAAAATTTAAACAATATCTTGCAGAATTTTAATCAAAACGAGTTGAGCTACTTTTGAGAAATTACATAATACCAATATTTCTTTGATGTAGAGGCTGAATTAGCATGGATTATTTTGTTGAAAATCTTATTGTTGTAAGTACGAAAAAACTGATGTGTTCCATTCACATGACTTACTGTACATGTTCTACAAACAAAATATTTTTACAAAAGACTGTTCTCTTATCTATATATTGCTTATCGGGAAAAACATTAGCAGAAATGGTCTTATTATTTGCTTCCTTGTAAGTAGAAAGGAAATAAGAGAATACACTAAGCTAAAATGCTAGTTAAACCTTTTAAATGCTGGTAGCTATGTGCAATAATTCCGTTCTCTTTTCGTGTCAGGAGTAAAACAAAAGAGAGATGATGCGAAAGATAAGTTTCCGTTTGAGAAACATTTATAGTAGTTTAAAATTTAAACCAATAACATAGAATATCTCGAAAATGGTTATCTCTGCAAAAAGAAATTGCATGTGATATAAATTGTCTGTTTTAACGGGATCCACAATTTTTACGTCGCAGTTTTTGTCTGTCTCTTACGGTTATACTAAAGTTATCTAGAATGAAGACTCAGAAAATTCAAGATATACATTTCTTTTTCATGAAAATATCTCAAATACATAATAATAAAACTCGTTACAGCTATTTTTGAGAATATTAAATTTTTAGGAAAATGTTCCTTGTAAAGGGCAGCTGAGGTAAAAATCTTCGTGTTGCTCCTTAGAAGATACTAAATTTGAATACTAAGTTTGGTATTTTTGAGCTATACTGTCCACAGATACAAAAAATTCAAGTTATACATTTCGTTTTGAGATTTTCTGTCGAAATAAAAATAATTGTTAATGGAACCAATGTTTTCATTTGTTCTTAAAAGTTTGAATTTTGGGCAACATTCTTTTTTGGGGGGGGAAGAAGGGCCTTTGTTTAATTTTACTCAATTTACCCTTCACTTACCAATCCAATTCACCCCTCACTTACGCATCCAATTCACCCCTCACTAATCCAATTCACACACACACACATACATTAATATTTTTCTAGAAATGTTTTTTTGGATTCAGGTGATCTCAAAACAAAACATGTATTTCCTGTGAAATCTCGATATCGAAGTTTTGGGTGGAAACTTCACTTTTCCTACCATGTACATTGTTCATATATGCGAAAGAAAGTAAAAAAATCTGATATATTCCATTCACATGACTTTCTCTATATCTCTGTTAGAAATTATTGTTAACAAGCTTATTCTTCTGTCTACTTCATTCTAATCGAGAGAAACATTAGCAGAAATCTTTCTTGTAAGTAGAGGGAAATAATAGAATACACTAGGCTAATGTGACTGTCAAATCTTTGAAATAATTTCCATGTGGTTGAAATCCGTTTATTTGCGACATATATGTGTAAAATTGTGTGCTTCAATGATATCTACATATTTTGTGTTGTAAGTTTTTGTTTATCTCTTACAAAATTTGTCGAGAATAAAGAGGCTATTCCCAGAAAATTCAATATATACATTATGCTTTTTGTGTAAATATATTTAATATACCGTATTTTAATCAAAATTGTTAGAGCCATTTTTAAGAAAATCAAAAATTTTGAAAAGTGTTCCATGTAAGGAGGAAGATTTTCCTCAAAATCTTCGTGTCGCATCCTTGAAAGATACTAAACTTATATACCAACTTTGGAACTTTACCGACTTTTCGTTTTTGAGTTATCGGTTTATAGACGCACGGACACATGGACACACACATACGGACCTTTTTCTAAATATGCTTCTTTTTTTTTTGGATACAGGGGACCTAAAACGTCTATTGCCGGTGAAATCTCGGTATCGATTTATTGGGTGGAGTGCAATACCTTTTCTATATACTATGCACATAGCACGCGTAGAGAAAGTAATAATGAAATTGCATTCCTAATTTGATATTTATGAAACACTTCAGTTCATGCAGGAGACTTTAAAATATGTATTTCTTCTGAAATGTTGTAGATCAAACATTTGGGTGGAATGTAATACTTCCTCTACCCACTAAAGGTTTGCAGTAGATAACCAAGTTGAACAGATTACATTAAGCACCGATCTTTTGAAAATAAATGTGTTGTGTATGTGTACCAACCTAGGAACAAGAATGGCACCACTGTAGCAGCTACCCTAAGCCGTGTTTGCACAACCACTGGGTGGATCCTATTGTTGCATCCTCCCTTTAATTAACATAATTATCACATTAAGAATCTTTCAATAGGTTCGCCATATAAAACACGCCATTCTTTGGGTTGCAAGTGACAGACATTCTCGCCTGATTAATGGCTGATGTGGTTTCTCCTTATGCCTATTTATTTTTATTGCTCCGCGCGGACACCAATTGTGTCTGTGACGTGAAAGAGATGAATGATGGCTTGGATTTGAGCAACAAGACGACGGTCTAGAAGCGAAACCGTTTCCAATTTACATCCTTGCTTTACACTGACATTAACATTCATGTCGTATTTCCTCCATGTGTTCACTCCTCCAAAAAATTCGATACCGAGATTTCACCGGAAATATATGTTTTAGGGTGCCCTGTATCCATAAAAAGGATTTTCAGAAAAAGGTCCGTGTGTCTGTGAACACGATAATTCAAAAACGGAAAATTGGTAAAATATCAAACTTGGTAATTAAGTTTAGTATCTTCCAGGGATGCGACACGAAGATTTTGAGAAAAATCCCCCCCCAACTACCCTTTACATGGAACTTTTTTCGAAAATTTTGACTATCTAAAAATGGCTCTAACTATTTTGATTAAAATATCGTATATTAAAGATATTTACCTGACAAATAAAATGTATATTTTGAATTTTCTGGGAATAGCCTCTGAAGACTAGTTTATTCTGGGTCAATTTTACGGAATTTTGTATAACTGCTAAACCGTAAGAGATGGAAAAAAATTTACCACACAACAAATATAGAGCACCTTGAAACACACAATTTATACTATATACATTTTTTTCTTGCAGTTAATTGTTTTTGAGATATTCCTTGTTTTTGGTTTCAGCTATGAAAACTTATACATTTCTCATAAAGGACTTTGTGAACTCGTATCCATAGAAACAAAGGAACTTCATGAGCAGAGCAACCAGCTTTTGACTATCACTTTAACCTATGATACCCCCTTATTTGGTTTCTACTTACAAGGAAGCAAGTAATAAGACTATTTATGCTAATTTTTGCTCCATTAGATGAAGTAAAGAGAATAATTTGTTGCAGTGATATAGAGAAAGTCATGTGAATGGAACACATCAGATTTTTAAGACAATGCATCTATGAAATTTTACCAACAGTTCTGAAAATTAAAAGAAAAATCCATAACAAAATAATGTGAATTCTTAACTTTATGAAAATACCTTCGTCTTCTTCTGCTTTCAGGGATTAAACTTACGGCTCGAATTATTATAAGTGCTGTATCCATCTCTTCCGTTAACGTTCCTGGTCTCTTTTTCGATTATTGCTATCAATTCTATAGACATGTCCATATCAATGTCTTCTATATCCATGTATTATCTGTGAGGATAAATATTAGTAACCCTTGTGAATATCTTCGCTTCAGTTTTATCAGTTAAAATATATATCCTGCCAAAAATCGTAGATAGATATTTCATGTCAGCAGATTTTATTTGTTTGGTTTAATATTTTGTGACGTACTTTCTTTTCCGTTGTTCTTTGCAGGATGCCACATAGATATTGCTATCTTTGTAATTTATTGCTTATTTAGGTATTTTCTCTAAAACTTTAGATAATTAAAATCTTTTACCAATGTTCTTTCATTCAGCACTATTTTGGTTCTTTGAGTTTCTTTACGGCACAGAGAAAACTTTGGTTTTCGCCAAGGAAATTTCTAGGTGGTCAAGGAAATATAATGTCGTCTTTCTCACATTTGTCTATTAATAGGCCTGCCAGACTTTAACCTTGATTTACCCCAAACTTTTTTCAGAGCCTTTTTCACTCAAAATGTTCCACACTATGCAAGTTCTTACTAATTTGTTCAGATGTTTTCTACTGCATCTCAAAGTACATTAAAGGAAATTAACATTTACCTATTTAAAAATAATGCTCAAATTTAGAGAATTAACTGCAAAGTTTTAAAAAATAAAAAAAATTTGGAGAGTAATACATAAATTACTCTGATGTGATACATAAATTTTAAACTATATTTCTGTAAAACTTGAACGTTTGATGTGATAACTTTAAAAAATCTGAGTCCCATTCACATGTCTTGCTCTAATCTTCGTAATAAGTTATTGTTAGAAAGGTTATTCTTCTATATACTTGATGGTTATCACGGTAGAATTAGCAGAAACTGTGTAAATACATGTTTCTTTATACGGGGAAGTCAAATAAAATTTGACTATCGCTTGGCTAAAACGATGGTCAAATCTTTAAAAAAAAAAAACTGGTGGCATATCATTGAATTTCTTATGTTTCTATAGATAGGAGTTGACAAATTCCCGTATAAGAAAAGTATTTTAAGACAAACTAAATAACAAATAATATCTCAGAAATGGTCAGGTGTACTAAAGAAACGCATATGACTTAATATGTAAGGAATAACTGTTTTTTACACTAGCCGTGTGAAGGACAGTAGTTGGATGGGTAGAGTCAGACTGAAAAATGCAATGCCTCGCAAGTTTCCCGGTAAACCACAAGGTGATCTCAAATTATTTTGAGAAGACAACCCTATGGCGACTTACAATGCTGTAAGTACTTTTGACACAGGATTCAGTCAGTTGAGAAATTCAATGCTATGCCGGCATGTTGCCATGGTAACTCAGTGGCAGAGCAACCGGCTGGAGATCGGCAGATCCGTGGTTCAAATCCCGGCAATGGAATTGAATTTTTCAGTCTAACTCAACCTATCCGACTTAATATTATGTGTTTAACGATATCTACATTTTTTTTTACTTTCTCTAAACGTACTATGTACCTGGTGTACAGAGAAGGTATTGTATTGCACAAAAAAAATCTATACCGTATTTCATCGAAAATGCATGTTTTGGGCCCCCCTAAATAAAAAAAGTTGGAAAAAGATCCGCGTGTGTCCGTGCGTGCGTGTGTGTGTGTGTGTGTGTGTGTGTGTGTGTGTGTGTGTGTGTTTGTGGCTGTGGACAATATAGTACAAAAACGAAAAGACCGTTAAATACCAAACTTCGTATTTAAGTTAAGTATCTTCCAAGGATGCGACGCGAAGATTTTCAAAAATATTCCCTCCATCTAAGTACCCTTTATATACAACAATTTCGAAAACTTTGAATTTCTCAAAAATTGCTCTAACGATTTTGATTGAAATCGTTCGCGAAAATGTAAATTTTCTAAATTTTTTCGATCTAAAGGGGTATTTCCAGATTTTCTTGAAAATTGGGAGATACTAAATTTAAATTCCAAGTTTGGTAGTCCTCGGACTTTTCGTTTTCGAGCTATATTGTCTACAGACCACAGACACCCAGGCTTTTTTTCTAAAAATGCTTCTTTTTTTTTTTGGGCAGTGGGGGGGGGGGCTCTATAGGATCCCAAAGCATGTATCTTCGGTGAAAACTGAATATCGAATTTTTGGGTGGAATACAATAACTTCCTTATACACTAATTATATAGAACGTGTAGAGAAAGTAACAACGTATCCTTTGGAGTGTAGTTATCAAGACAATGAATTTAGACAGTAAAATTTAAGCAACCGTGCTAGCTGGATCTTTGAAATACGCGTGCAATCAGTAGTATCCCGGCCCAGGTAGCGTGGTCGTTTGCGCGTTTAGCATTGATGTACCGCGAAAAGATCGTGGGTTCGAATCCCGCTATTAACATGGATGTTTACTGTTGTGTCTTTTTGTATTTAAGTGTTATCGTAGCCATTCTCTTCTCATGTTCAAGTAAAAAAATTGCATAAATTTAAACGAAATATCTTGCAACAAATGTGTACATTTAAACTGTTACTTTGCTTAAATCACCGATTTGTTGAAATTGAAAGTTAAATTCATCTTTTGGATTATCCAGTTTCTCTATTAATTTACCTGGCGTAAGCAGAGTAACTGTTGCATTCCACCCAAAAGTTCGATAGCAAGATTTCACCGGAAATTGTCATTTTGGGTTACTCTTAAAGAAAATAACATCAAATAGCGCTCCACCCTTAAAATATTTTAGGTATACTGTATTCCTAAAATTCTCTTATGTCTACAAGGAAGTATATAATAAATTTTTTTCTGCAAATACTTATGTTGATCATTATAAGGTTTTGTAACAATAGACTGTTGGAGAATGTGCAGAGTAAGCCATGTGAATGATCTATTAGGTAAATATCTTTAAATCAAGCTTTTCAAAATACATAGACCTTTTTCTAAAAATGCTGTTTTATTCAGATAATTTCAAAACTTAAACTTCCAGGTTTTGGGTGGTGTTGCAGGTAAAATAAAGATTAAAAATATAATGTCCTTACATTCACAATATTTCTCTGCTTATCCTTATGACTATTCCTATAAAAACCTATTAATATAGCTAGTTCTTGTTAATGGGCGTATTTTAAACCTTTATTCACATTTACACATTTCTTGTACGAAACAATAGGTAACGTGAATATTCAGGTTTTTAATCAGCTGGGCGCTATGTATTCTTTGCATTATCACTAGAAAAAGCTAAACCAATAAGGGTTTTCCACTAGAACAAAGTAAAGTATTTGAAAACTTAAAACAATACAACGAATATCTCGAAATGGTTAACTACATAAACAAGGCTTATTTGGCAGATCTAAAATTTCCAATTATGCAAAAGCCATTCTGAATGAAATGAACTTGAAAAGCTATTCCCAGCAAATTCAAGTTACTCATTTGATTTGGCCTGGTTCATATGTGGTATTTTAATAAAAAATATTCAGGAAATAAAAATATTTCAATATATTACATGTAAAGGATAGTATACATTTGGGAAAGTTTGAATCTCTCATTTTTTATGCTGTACACACACACACACACACACACATACACACACACACACACACACACACCCAAGCGCGCCCACTTGTCCTTTCTCTAAAAATATTTTACTTTTCGAAATTTTGCTTCAACACAATACTCTCTCTACTTACGTAGTGGAGAAAATAACTGAACAAATATGATGTGTTCCATTTACATGACTTTCTGTATCCGTTCTGCAAACGAACTTTTCTTACAAAAGATAATTTTATCTACGGCATGCTAATCAAGATAAATATCAGCAAAATTGGTTTGTTACTTGCTTCCTTGTAAGTATAAGGGAAATAAGGGAATGCACTAGGTTAAATCGGTAGACAAATCTTTTAAAATCTGTCCGTTGTATACACAATTGAAGTTGGGTTCTCTTTCCACTGCAATAAAAAAGAGAGATGGAACGAAAGATGACTTCCCGTTTGAGAAACGTTTACGTAGGTAGTTGAAATCCAAAGCCAATAACTAGGAAAATATTGGAAATGGTTAATTCCACAAAAATGCACTAACCTAAACTGTGTGTTATAACGGCAATCTAACGGCATTTTTGCCTGTCTCATACAGTTTACTGGTTATTCAAAGGGCATGCAGTGTGAAGACGGCTTCAATGAATTTAAAGTGTGTGTGTGTGTGTGTGTGTGTGTGTGTGTGTGTGTGTGTGTGTGTGTGTGTGTGTGTGTGTGTGTGTGTGTTCCATGGAAGTAAATTTACGGCAGTTTAATCAAAGTCTTTACAGCCAGTTTTGAGAACTACAAAATATTCGAACTTATTTCCTGTAAAGCGTAGTTTGGGGTAGGGGATTTGCTTGAAAATCGTCGCATTCTTGGTAAATACTGAAGTTAAAAAATATGAATACTTTTCGTTTTTAAGTTGTCCTTTCATGGACACAAACACAAGCCTCGCCGTGGCCGAGTGGTTAGAACATTTGCCTTTCAGCAAGGCGACTCGGGTTCGATCCCAGGTGACCGTTGTGGTGGACAAGGTGACAGAGGTGGGGTTTTCCTGATTCTCCGGTTTCTCCCGCCATCGCGTTCCACCGAAGTTTCATCATCATTCCGTGTATCATGTCATCGCCTGCTGCCCTATAGCACAAAAACGGGCGTTAAACCTATCAAAAGAAAACAATCAAGCAAAAAACACTCACACGTACAGGTAGGTACTCGGACCTTTTTCTATTTTTACTTTCTCTATACGCACTCCACCCAAAAATTGGATTTTGAGATTTCACCGGAAATATATGTTTTAGGGTCCCCTGTATCCTAAAAGAGCATTTTCAGAAAAAGGTCCGTGTGTGTCCATGTGTCTGTGAACGATAATTCAAAAACGAAAAGTCGGTAAAATACCAAACTTGGTATTTAAGTTTAGTATCTCCCAGGGATGCGACACGAAGATTTTGAGAAAAATCTTCCCACCCCAAACTACCCTTTATATGAAACTTTTTTCGAAAATTTTGATCTTGTCAAAAATGGCTCTAACGATTTTGATTAAAAATCGTATATTAAAGATATTTGCCTGACATATAAAATGTAAATCTTCAATTTTCTGGGAATAGCGTCTGAAGACTTCTTTATTGTGGATGAAATTTACGGAATTTTGAACAGTTAAACCGTAAGAGATAGATAAAAGCTTACTACACAAAAAATGTAGAGCACATTACAACACACAATTTATGTTATATACAATTTTTTCCTGGAGTTGATCGTTTTTGAGATACTCCTTGTTTTTGGTTTCAGCTTTAAAACTTTACAGGAATTTAACAATTACTGTCCATACAAACAAAGGAAGTTCAGTTACATAGCAAACATCTTTTGCTGTCACTTTAACCTATGTTATTCCCTTATTTCGCTTCTACTTACAGGGAAGCAAGTAATAAGACTATTTCTGCTTATTGTTTCTCACTTAGCATGAAGTAAATAAAAGCATAAACTTTTTAACAAAAAATTGTTGCACAGATATAGAGAAAGTCATGTGAATAGATTACATCATATTTTTATTGATACAAGAGCCCTAAAAATGTGAATTTCTCGTTGTCAAACTTTTAGATGAAATGCAACAACTTCTCTACCTATGTACTATGAATGAAGTTAACAACGTAAAAAAGATAGTGGTATTATATACCATTTCGTTTCTAGGTGACATATGAACATATACAGAAGTTTATTTAAGCAGGTTTTTTTTTTCTGTTATTCAAGAATTCTCAATGTGAATTTCCGTTAAAATATTCTCACTGAATTTTTGGGTAGAGCAATACCTTTTCTGCTTACTGAAATACATGATAAATAAAGTAAAATGAAAAAGAAAAGTATACATATCCAGGCTGCAGGAAGAAAACACATACGAGATGTGGTTATGATAGGTTTGATAGGGAATGATATGCACAAAAGGTGGTGTGCAGACTTTAATACGTAATGTCCCTCCAGCATGGAATATCCCCGGTCCCAAACGTGTGTAAAAGACACATTGGCATTGACGTCTGCAACACAAAGGGCTTCATATATCACATTTCCTAGGCACTTCCCACTTTATTAATATCAAAACCACGGCCGAAACAAATGACTGGGGCGTTACCAACTCTATTCTTCCGCTTCTTTTTGTGTGTGTGTGTGTGTGTGTGTATGTACCCAATAGGGACGCGTGTGTATGTATACATTAGTACTTGATGTCTGTCCGGGAGTTTTCCTCAACATGACGCAAGATATTCTTGTACCGAACAGTTAGGGCGTAGTCTTTTGTGTTGGGTAAAATGGTGTTCAAAACTGCGCTGCTCTCTGGATTAGTTCTCTAAAACTCTCCCTTTAAATGATAATAAACCGACACAGAGAAAAATATCTGATGTGTTACACTCACATGACTTTCTCTAGCTGTTCTACAAACTTCTTACATAAGAGTATTCTTTTTCTGCATCTTGCTAATGGGAGTACTCATTAGCATAATGTTCTTATTACTTAGTTCCTTATAAGTAGGAAACAATAAGGGAATACACTAGGTCACATGTTTTAAAAGCTGTCGTTATGCGATTGTCATTACAAATCGCTTCTTTTCTTGGTCAGGAGTAGAACAAAAGAAAACCGCACACTCCCGTCTGAAAAAGAGTACTTCACAATTGAAACTAATAACAATGAATAGCTGGAAAACTGTAAGCTCCACGAGAAAAATGTATATGACATAACTTGTGTATTTTAACAATACCTACATTTTTTGTATAGTAAGTTTTTGTCTATCTCTTACGGTTTACTAGGAATGCCAAATTAAGCGAAATTCATCCGGAATAAACAAGTCTTTAGAAGTTACTCCCAGAAAATTCAAGATATACATATTATTTTTCAGGTAAATATATTTAATATACGATATTTTAATCAAAATCGTTAGCGCCATTTTTAAGAAAATCAAAATTTTCGAAAAAAGTTCCATGTAAAGGGTAGTTTGGGGTGGGAAATTTTTGTCAAAATCTTCGTGTCGCATCCCTAGAAGGTACTAAACTTAAATACCAAGTTTGGTGCTTTACCGACTTTTCGTTTTTGAGTTATCCTGTTCACAGACACACTGACACAAGGACACACACACACACACACGGACATTTTTGTGAAAATACTTTTTTTGGATACAGGGGACCCTAAAACATATATTTCCGGTGAAATCTCGGTATCGAATTTTTAGGTGGAATACAATAGTTCTCCAAGCCCTATGTACATTGTACATACGGGTCTAGAGAAAGTAAAAATACCTCTATGCTTACTAATGGTTATAGTAATATTTTTACGAGAGTCTCGTTTTAATAAGATAAACCTTTGCAGCAATATCAAGATCAAACATTTCGTTATAAATAACAAGGGAATAGTGGCAGTCAAATGTTTATGAGAATGCTTCCATGAAATTTGACCAAAAGTTATGAACAATTACTCCCATAGCCGGGAGTTCAAACAAGGATGTTCTGGTCTCCGTTCGAATTGCTCTAATCATTGAAATACCTTGGCAGCATTCCTGTATAGCATTATATACCCCAAATGACTCATAATAAGTACCTATTTTAAGTGCTAAACAACCCTTAAGAACTGGGCACTATATATGGCTTTAACATTCCATAATGTTTCTATGAAGTCAGAAGAAAGAACTGAATGTCGACAGGAATCTAGCATTATGATTGTTGTGATTTAAAGCTATCTAACATGTTGTGTAGCAGTTTTACTTAACGGACCTACCTATTACAAAAATCTTTCCTAGTGATAACTTCTCAGGCCATTCCCAAAAACTACAAGATGTACACTTTATTTGCCTTGTAAATATCGTTAAAATATACATGGTATTTAAATCATAGTCGTTACTGTTTTTGAGAAATTAAAAATTTCAAAAAAATTGACAAACGAATTTATAGGATATCAAAGTGATCCCCTCTTAATAGCCCTGACGGTTGTTGTGGCCACGGTGCTCCCGTAATCCCCTTGTACCTAGGAAATATAGAGATAAATGTCCAAATATAAAAACAAAATATATGGAAGAATACAACAATAAAATTGATCTGTTACATTGGCATTACTTTCTCTAATTTTTCTGCAAACTATTATTATAAAATATTATTGTTTTATCTATGTCATGCTAATCGAGATAAATATAGCAAAGATTACCTTATTATTTGCCTCCTTATAAGTAGAAGGGAACTAAAGCGATAGTCAAATATTTTGATAAAGATATCTTAAGCATATGCTGTTTTAATAAAACTCCGATGAACCATTTTTGAAACATTCATGAAATATAACATGAAATAATGGCTTTTCAAGTTAAATCGGGAAACAAGTAAAAAATGCAGCATAAAAATCCACAATTTATGCTTCGTTGAAACCTATAATCCATATTTACGACGTATAATCAGAAACTGAGATTACAAGGCTCATATTTTTGGTAGTTCCACTTTCACAGTAAACTTAGTAATGTGCAGTAAATCTAATACATGCGGTTGGCAACTGTGCGGCGTTTCAGCCAACAGCCACCTACAGGGATACTGCAAGGTAAACACAAATGGCTACTACTCGTTTGGAAAACTGGTGTTCACTGAGTTATTTGATTTCTGTGGGTGAAACATGTAACCGCGCTAACAGCTGGTAGTGACTGCAGAATGTCGCAGGATGGTGTCGAGAAAACGTCACCTACGAGGATAGAGTGGCCGACCCGGCACGGCATCTACAGATTTGAACACAGCTCGCGTGGAGGTGCTGATTCAGAACGTCAGGAGAATCACGTTATGACATAGAACGTTATAGTAGAAGTGGGAATGTCTTTTGAAAGCATTCATCACATTTTTCAGATTATTCAGCAGCACCGGAAAGTTTGTTCCCGATAAGTTCCACGAAAACTGGCTAACCGTCATAGGAGAAGCACGTGGGGGTAGCTCTGGAGCTTTTTGCAACAGTTCTTCACGGAAGGGAACAGTTTTCTTCACCATATAGTCGGGGTGAACAACCATGGATCCACCATTATGAGGCCCCCCCAGCAGTAAGTGGTCGTCAAGGAGTGGAAACACCCCTCTTCTCCAAAGGCAAAGAAATTTAAGGTGGCGCCATCTGTCATGATGGCCATAATGTTTTGCGAGAGCGCGGTTCTCATACTCGTGAAGTTTTTGGAAGAAGGACACACAGTGACCGCTGACTGATACTGCGAAACCATGACACGATTGCGCAAAGCAATCAGGAGGAAACGGCCAGGACTGCTCACCTAGAGTGTCATGTTCCTTCACGACAACGCGCGACCTCATACAGGCCACAACAGCACTACGCTTTTGAAGCCTTTTCATTGGGAAATCATCGACCACCTTCCCTACACCCCGGATCTCGCTTCAAGTGACTTTCACCTTTTTCCTGACTTGAAGAAACACCTAAGAGGCCGACGATTCGTTTAATATTAGTTAGTACAACACTTTATGACAACGTGGCTGAACATGGAAGGACAAGATTTTCACCAGGAGGCGTTATTCAAGCTCATTCCACGAAGCCAAGTGCTTCTATAGAGACTGTGTGGAAAAATAACCTAATGTATGTATTATCAGATGACTGTATTGGTTGTAAAAGTATACCTAATCGTTTCATGCAGGCTTTGTAACCTTAATTTCTGATCATCCTTCGTTTAACTACTGGACTCCCAACATATTTTATGTGCCTGCGAAGCTTTGGCTCGCAGGAGATACACAAATTTTGGGGAAATATTTAAAAAAAAAAAACAAAAGAATTATCATCCATACCCATTGCAAGGCTGCACTCCTTTTTAAGGTATGCAGGTGTAATGGGTTGGCTCTAAACGATTCAGATAGCAAAATAAGCCCCAGCCTGAAATGCGCCCGGAGAAATGAAGGAAATCTGTATCGTAAATAAAGTAGAAGAAGAATACTGGGCATTATTTTTTATCTTACAATAAAAATCTGATGTAATCCATTCACGTGACATTCTCCATAACTCTGCAACAAATTTTTGTTAAAAAGTTTATGCTTCTATTTACTTCATGCTAAGTGAGAAAAAACTAGCGGAAATAGTCTTATTACTTGCTTCCCTGTAAGTAGAAGTAAAATAAGGGAGTCACATAGGTTAAAGTGATAGCAATAGATGGTTGCTATGTGACTGAAGTTCCTTTGTTTGTATGGACAGGAGTTGACAAATTCCTGTATGAGAAAAGTATAAGTATTTTAAGGCTGAAACAAAAAACAGGGAATATTAAAAAAAAAAAAGATCAACTCCACGAAAAAAATGTATATAACATAAATTGTGTGTTTTAATGTGCTCTACATTTTTGTGCGGTAAGTTTTTGCCGTTTACCAGTTACAAAAAATTCGGTAAAATTCATCAAGAATAAAGTAGTCTTCAGAGGCTATTCTCAGAAAATTCAAGATATATATATATATATATATTTTATTTTTTGTCAAGTATATATCTTTAAGATATGATATTTTAATCAAAATCGTTAGAGCCATTGTTTATAAAATCAAAATAGAAAATTTTTCCATATGAAGGATTTTCTTAAAAATCTTCGTGTCGCATCCTTGGAAGATATGGAACTTAAATACCAAGTTTGGTATTTTACCGACTTTTTGTTTTTGAGTTATTGTGTTCACAGACACACGGACACATTGACACACTGACACATGGACACACGGACACACGTACACACACACACACACACACACACACACAGGGACCTTTTTCAGAAAATACTTTTTTTTAGATACAGGGGACCCTAAAACATATATTTCCGGTGAAATCTCGGTATCAAATTTTTGGTGGAGTGCAATACCTTCTCTATACACTACGTACATAGTGCGTATAGAGAAGGTAGGCAAATCTAATATTCGGTTCTTTTGTCATTTTATTTAATAGAAACATTGTGGTCCCTCGGTGTTTATATTAGTATATAACAATACTCATGGTCAATATAGGCTGCAATATTTATTTTACGAGAACATCTGCAAAAATATTTCTAACATAACCCTTGGAAATGTTTCATTTCCAGAATGTATGTGATTTATTCACACACTTCTGTCCTCATTACACAGTAAAGCAAATAATAAGGGGTAGAGCAAAGTGAAGGGAAGTGTTATTGTGTGGGGCTCCTGTATCACCCCATCACAGGGGAGCGACGGCCTCTGTGTGGGATAGATAAATATAGGTCGTCCTAAGTTGTTGGTTTATACCGTCGGCGGCTTCCTATCTATTGCTCATTGTCCGGTTAACTTATATTATCCACTCTGTTTGGTGAACGTCAAATGAAGGAGTGTGAAAGCGGTATAATGGTATCATCCTTGCCGGAGGGTGGCCTTGCATCAGGGCTGTCCATGCATCCCTTGCCAGAATATTAATTCTGGCCTACAATTGATTTTCATAACATATCTTACGTGATCCTTAAATTTGTCTACCTATCTTACAAAAGCATAATCTTCTACCTGCTTTATGCTAATCAAGGTAAAGTTTAGCATATTATGCTATTATTGCTCAGTTACTTGTGAAATGAAGATAAGTAAAGGAATACAGCAGCTAAAGCGACTCAAATTTTACTTTCTCTACACGTACTATGTACATAGTGTATACAGGAAGTATTGCATTCCAACCAAAAAATTTGATACCGAGATTTCACTGGAAATATATGCTTTGAGGTCTCCTGAATCAAAAAAAAAAAAAAATTAGAAAAAGTTTTGTGTGTTGTCTGAGGACAGTATAGCTGAAAAACTAAAAGATAAATACCAAACTTGGTATTTAAGTTTTGTATCTTCCAAGGGTGCGACACGAAGATTTTAAAGAAAATGCCCCACTCCAAATTACCCTTTACATAGAAAACTTTTTGAAATGTTTGTTTTTATCAAAAATGGTTCAGACGATTTTGACGTATACATCGTGTTTAAAATACTATATATTAAAGAATAGCTTCTGAAGACTTGTTCATTCTGGATGAATTTTGCATAACTGGTAAACCGTAAGAGCACACAAAAATGTAAATCTCGTTAAAATACACAACTTATATCAAATAAAATTGTATTGCAGAGTTAACAGTTTTATCGATATTCATTGCTATCGGTTTCAGTTTTAAACTACGCATCTTCGTTTCATCTCTCTGTTTTCTGGAACCGAGGTTCATTTGTTCACATTTGATCGTCTTTGAAAAGATTTGACTATCACTTTAGCCTGATATATTCCAATGTCCATTCCGCTAAAAAGGAGCTTAATAGCAAGACCAATTGTGTAAATGTTTATAGAAGAATAATCTTTTATAAGAATAGTTTGTTTGCAGAACAGGTAGAGAAAGCAATGTGAATGCAACATCAGATTTTTAAACGCTGGTTGCTATGTGACCTTGGGTGACCTTGCACCACGACTGTCAGTATAAACATCACTAAAATATTAATTCTGGCCTACAATTAGTATTCAATAACCAAAAAATCTGACGTAGTCCATTCTCATGACTATCTCTACATAATCATTAAAAATATTGTTACAAAAGCTTCTATCTGCTTCACGCTAATACAGATAAACTTTAGCAGAAAAGATCCTCCTTATTTAGTTCCTTATAAGTAGAGGAGAATAAGGGAATACGTAGACGATAGTCAAATCTTTAAAAGGCTGTTTACTATGTGATTGGAATTTGGTTGTCTTTGAATACCCAGGAGTAAAACAAAAGAAACGAAAATGCCAATTTGAAAAAAAGTTTAAATAGTTCAACATATTTGTTGCTATTGGCTTCATATTTGGAATTTATTAACTCCACTGAAAAAAAATCCATTCACATAGATTTTGCTATCTATTCTGTAACAAACTATTATTACAAAATCTTATTCTGCTATCTACTTTATGATAATCATGATAAAACTTAACAGAAATGGTCTTATTAGTTATTTCCTTATAAGAAGAGGAAGGGATTACACTGGGCTAAAGCGATTGTCAAATCTTTAAAACTCCGATTACTATTTGAAATTCGGTTCTCTTTACGTGGTCATAAGTAAAAACAAAAGAAACAGAATTGACTAATTACCGTTTAAGTAAAGTATAAGTGCATTAAAATGGAAACCAATAATAAGCAATATCTTAGAGATGTCTACTGCCTACGATTTACCAGTTATGAAAATCAATTCAGAATGAAAAGTCTTCAGAGGCTATTCCCAGAAAATTCAAGAGGTACAGCTTATTTGCCATGTAAATGTATTTAATAGAGGCGTTTTAAAACAAAGTTTTGAAACATTTTCTATGTAGAAGATTGCTTGAGGTGGAGGATTTACTTGCAAATATTTATTTCGCATCCTGGGAAGATGCTGAACTTAAATATCAAGTTAGATATCTAACCGACTTTTCGTTTTTGAGTTATGTTGTTCACATACATACATACATACATACATACATACATACATACATACATACATACATACATACATACATACATACATACATACATACATACATACATACATACATACATACATACATACATACATACATACATACATACATACATACATACATACATACATACATACATACATACATACATACATACATACATACATACATACATACATACATACATACATACATACATACATACATACATACATACATACATACATACATACATACATACATACATACATACATACATACATACATACATACATACATACATACATACATACATACATACATACATACATACATACATACATACATACATACATACATACATACATACATACATACATACATACATACATACATACATACATACATACATACATACATACATACATACATACATACATACATACATACATACATACATACATACATACATACATACATACATACATACATACATACATACATACATACATACATACATACATACATACATACATACATACATACATACATACATACATACATACATACATACATACATACATACATACATACATACATACATACATACATACATACATACATACATACATACATACATACATACATACATACATACATACATACATACATACATACATACATACATACATACATACATACATACATACATACATACATACATACATACATACATACATACATACATACATACATACATACATACATACATACATACATACATACATACATACATACATACATACATACATACATACATACATACATACATACATACATACATACATACATACATACATACATACATACATACATACATACATACATACATACATACATACATACATACATACATACATACATACATACATACATACATACATACATACATACATACATACATACATACATACATACATACATACATACATACATACATACATACATACATACATACATACATACATACATACATACATACATACATACATACATACATACATACATACATACATACATACATACATACATACATACATACATACATACATACATACATACATACATACATACATACATACATACATACATACATACATACATACATACATACATACATACATACATACATACATACATACATACATACATACATACATACATACATACATACATACATACATACATACATACATACATACATACATACATACATACATACATACATACATACATACATACATACATACATACATACCGACAGGATATAAGAATTGCCAGTGAAATCATGGTGTGGCATTTGGAGTACGCAAAGATTGAAGTTCACTGTACATTTACCTGTAGACTCAAGCAGCACGTGCTCTACGAACCACTCATTGAACTGCGAACGCAAAACAAAGGAAGGCAAGTGACGTGCAGTCCTTGCAGAATGAAAACTTCACGATTGCATTTTATTGTAAACACTTACACATAAGCATGGAAATACTATTTATATGTTTATTTATAATTCTGTGACCAGGTCTCAGACCCGTATTTGGGAGAGTGTGGGTTAGCTTGCCTTGGCCGGCCTACCTGACCCATTGGTTTTTTCTGGAGGTTTCCCCAGATCGATTGGTGAATGCTGGGTAACTTTCTTTCATCCCCTTAATTTCACACCCCTCTATGTCGTTTCTTTTCTCATTTTACTCATCCTTCATCTCATTGATTTCTTTCAGGTTTGGAAGTTTCGGAGATGTTGTTCGGTGCAGCGTGGCAGGGAAAAAGGATGCTCTAATGGCTACCTCCGTGCCCCGACTTCAGTTGGTCCGGGATGATGATGATGATGATGATAATAATAATAATAATAATAATAATAATAATAATAATAATTATAAAGGCGATTTATTTATGGACGCTCTTTAACTGCTGTGATTCTCAGCGTCCCATTCTATACTGGGCGTGAAAGACCGCTTAATTTTGATCAGAGGCCTCTCTATCAGGTTTGAGGTTCTTTTACGTGCCGTAAATCTACGACACGGGACCAACGGACTTTACTTCCCTTCCGAAGGAAGCCATGCTAAGGATTTTTACGCCCGAAAAAATCCATCCTCCTCCGCAGGGTTTGAACCCATGACCTTGGGTATATGAAGTTATTGGTCCGGGATGAGGATCGGTTCTGACAGGGGCATTGGACCCTATGTAGAACGGGGGGCCTCTGTCTGACTGTTTTTTTTTTTAGCGCCCGCGTTTATTATTAAAGCACCGCAGGCGATGACACTAGTGGTACATG
Source organism: Hymenopus coronatus (assembly GCA_030762935.1). NCBI lineage: Eukaryota > Metazoa > Arthropoda > Insecta > Mantodea > Hymenopodidae > Hymenopus > Hymenopus coronatus. Next base: position 116,074,258 of record CM060890.1, read on the forward strand.
GAATGAAGATGGAGTGGGCCGCGCCGTGGCCGAGTGGTTAGACCACTCGCCTCTCACCTTGGGTTCGATCCCAAGCGGCCGCATGTGAGATTTGTGATGGACAAAGCTGCGCTGGGGCGGGTTTTCTCCGGGTTCTCCGGTTTCCCCCGCCATCGCATGTATCGCTACCAAAAAAAAAAAAAAACAGATGGAGTACGTGGAATGCGATTGCGGGGGAAACCGGAGTACTCTTAGGTCCTTTGTTTTTCTTCTGGCCATACAAAGCGAACTGAATTTTAATCACATAAAAACTAGCTTTCAATAGATTTGACTATCCCTTTAGCCTGGTGTATTCCTTTATTCCCGATCTACCTACATGGAATCAAGTAACATGACCAATTGTGGTAAGAATTTATTTAAATAAACGAATAATCTTGAATAGTTTGTTTACAAAACTGGTGGAGAAAAATTATGTGAACGGAACACATTAGACTCTTTTATCATCTACTGCACGTCCAGTAAACGCTATGTAATTACCGAATAACAAATAATATATCTATCTACATATTTAGAACATATTCCATTATTTTAAACAAAACAAATTCTTGTAATGCTTTACAATGCTACTTTGGGACGTGACTTTTGCAGAATTAAGAAAACTCTTCTAAAGAGAGGAACAAAGCCAGATTTTATTTCAGAGAGATTTAATACTTTAAAATCTTCTTATTCAAAAAAACGACAAATCATTAAGTTACTATGGTGAATAACGATGGTACTCCGTTACCAATATAAATTGATGCCCTGAAGACTTCACATGAGTGCAACCATGTGTCATTTAGTATAAACAAATGAAAATCTTCTTTTCGCTTGTCCTGTAAACCTAGTTTATAGTAACAGTATAATAATACCGCCAAGACAAACGAAATATTAAATGTACTATTATTTGATATAGTGCCCGTTTAAAGCGAATTAGTCTACAGATAGGCCAGGGGTAGTTTGGATCACCCTGGCAAAACGAGGAGGGCTGTGACGATGTGCATTTGGGGGGTGAATATTAAAAGAAGTGATGGGGGTGACATTACTGGGGAACATTAACTTTGGTGGCAGAGGTGGGATAGGGAATCGGAAATCATGAAAGCACATTAAGGGGTGATGGGAATGGAGGAAAGGAGGGAGGGATTCATTTTAAAGGAAGGGATGGAAGAAAAATTATAATAAAAAGGATGGTGGTAGATACAGGATATAGTGATGGTAGGAATGACGCAAATTAGTTCTGGAAGGATGATGGTGGACAGTTGGTAGCACTGTGCACATTTGCGGCGTTCCCTAATTGGTGCTCTAATTAGGAAAGGGAAATTGAGAAATCGAGAAAAGGGAGCAGGGTTAAATTTTCGCAATCGGTTGATGAGGCTAACACACGAAAAGGGCGGCCATTCTGTGGTCTGGAGATATTTGGCAAACTTGCGGCCCTCTTTCTTTTCGATTAGATTAGTTTAGGAGGGGGTTAATTTGGAATGCAATACAAACACTAGCCCTTTCTTCTTTGTAGAGGAACTTGTTAGATTTTCACTGAGGTTTTTTTTACGCAATTGAATCTTTTCGGAGAGGGAAATGGATTTGATTAGCAAGCCCGCTTAATGACTGGTTTTCCTAGCCAAGTTTTTTCCCCTACTCTCCCGCTCCTTTTACAATTAACTGATCCCTTTTGTGGATTTTCCAAGATTAAATGAGCAGAAGACTTTCTTTCATGGAGTGTTCCCTAATACCGTTAGAAACGAAACAACATTTTTTTGTTCTTTTCCCTTGTACTAATATTTTTGTTTGCAATTTTGCCCTTGGCAACCGTAGCAGTTACGTCAAGAGTAAGGAAATATCCACGAGCGACCTTTGGTGCTTTTTACCTTCTCCAGCGCATATGTACAACGTACTTAGTAGATAGAATAGGTATTATATTCCATCCAAAAATTCGATACCGAGGTTTCATCGGGAATATATGTTTTGAGAACCCCTGAATCCAAACAAGAATTTTTAGAAAATCGCTAGTGTGTGTGTCAGTGTGTGTAAACTTGTGGACAGCATAACTAAAAACAAAAAACAAAAACAAACAAAAAAAAACTTAAATACCAAACTTGGATGTTAAGTTAAGTATATCCCAAGTATATGACACCCATACCCCAAACTACTCTGTACATGGGAAACATTTCTAAAATTTTGATTCTCTCAAAAAAGGCTCTAGCGATTTTGATTAAAATTCATAAATATATTAAAGACATTTACATGACAAATAAAATGTATATCTTGAATTTACAGAGAATAGCTTCTGAAGACTTGTTCATTCTGGATGAAATTTGCTGAAATTTGCATAGCTGGTAAACCGTAAGAAATAGAAAACAAATTACTACACAAACATGTGGATCTCATTTGAACACAATTTATATAATGTACGTTTCCTTTTGTGGAGTTGATTATTTCCGAGAAATTCCTTGTAAATGGCTTTAGTTTTAAAATACTCAACATTTTCTCATACGAGAAGTTGCAAATTCCTGGTCTTGCAAAGAAACGGATTTCAACCACATGGCAACCAGCTTTTAAAAGATTTGCCTATCGCTTTAACCTAGTGTATTTCAAGATTTTGCTTCTACCTACACGGGATCAAAAAATAAGACATTTCTGCTAATGTTCATATGGATTAGCATGAAGTAGTAGATAATGAATCTACTTTCTAAGAATAATTTTTGACATAGATGTAGAGAAAATCATTTGAATCATCAGATGTTTTTAAACAAATCCAAAGCCTCCTCAAATCGTTCACTTCTACTATTTTATAATTCTAAATTCCAAATTTTCTCATAATTATCTAAAAATATTATATGTTTCATCACATGACATTCTCTACATGATCTGCAAATTATTTTTGATTGCTTCTGTGGTCGAGAGATCAGTGTTCTGGTTTCTCACACAGAGGTCCCAGGTTCGATTCCCGGCTGGAGTGAGGAATTTTTCTTTAACTAGAATCATTCCCTATTCCCCACAGAGTCGGAAGTATGAATGAAAGAGTGAATGGTTGTGTGTTTAATAACATAAAAGTAGAAAAAGCCAAGTTAATAAAACCTACAGTTCAGCGAGAATACGCCAAAACCACCAATATGACCATAGAAAAGGGTGTACTAACGTAACATAATCTGGTGTGTTACATCCACATGACTTTCTCTAGCTACTCTGCAAGAAAACTTTTACAAAATATTATTTTTCTGTTTAAACCATGCTAATCGAGATAAACTTTAGCAGAATGTTCTTATTACTTAGTTCCTTATAAGTAGAACGGAACTGAGGGAGTACACTAGGCTAAAGCGATAGTCAAATGTTTTAAAAGCTATCGTTATGCGATTGTCATTAAAAATTGTTTCTTTTCTTGGTCAGGAGTAGAAAAAAAGAAAACTGTCTGAAAATGTGTGATTGAAACCAATAATAAGGCATATCTCGGATACAGTCATCTCCACAACAAAAACTTAAACGACATAATTTTTGTGTTTTAACGAGATCTACATTGTGCGGCGAATTTTTGTATATCCCTTATGGTTTAGCAGTTATGTAAAGTTCGACAAAATTCCTCCAGAATAAAGCAGTCTTCAGAGACTATTCCCAGAAAATTCAAGATATTAAATTTATTTGGGATGTAAATATATGTAATACCTATACCAGATTTAATCAAAACGTTAGCGGCATTTTTGAGAAAATAAAAATTTTCGAACATTTTTCCACGAAAGAGTAGTTTGTGGTGGTTATGGGGGAGGGGGTATTACTTGAAAATCTTCGTGTCGCATCATTGGAAGATATTAACTCTAAATTACCAAGTTTGGTATTTAATGGTATTTTCGTTTTTGAGCTATGCTGTCCACAGGTCCATACGGATCTTTTTCTAAAAATGCTTTTTTTTCGGACTCAGGGGACCCAAAACATGTATTTGCGGGGAAACCTCGGTATCAAATTTTTGGGTCTAATACAGTACCTTCTCTATACACTATGTACATAGTACGTGTAGAGAAAGTAAAAAATTATGCGTACAAAAGAATATACTTCTGTGTAATTTATTCTAATTTAGCAAAAATAGCCCTATTAAATATGTTCTTGTCATCAAATCTTTTAAAAACTGGTTTTTATTTGATTGCCATTGCCATTGCCATTGAAACTCGGTTCTCTTTGTATGGCCAGGGGTAAAACAAAAGAATAAACAGATGCTGGCTTCCTGTTTGAGAAAAGTATAGGTATGTATTTTAAAATTGAAAGCAATAAAAAGGAACTTCATGGAAATAGTTAGTTCTACAACAACAATGCAAAGAACATAAATTGTGTGTTTTGTGTTGTAGAATTTTGTCTATCTCTTACAGTTTACGACATAATGAATTCAGAAGCTATTCGCAGGAAATTCAAGAATATGTATAGTATTTGTCGTATAAATTAAATTACCCAGCGGACGACTATGACGTAAAAATCCTTAGCATGGCTTCCTTCAGAAGGAAAGTAAAGCCGTTGGTCCCGTTTCGTAGATTTACGGCACGTAAAAGAACCTCTAGGCTGATAAAAGAGGCCTCTGAGTAAAATTTAGCGGTTTTTCACTCTCAGTATAGAATGGGGCGCTGAGAACCACAGCAGTTAAAGAGCGTCCATAAATAAAACTTTATTTCATTTTTTACCCCACGTGCGATGTTACTTTTCTCCGTGACAAGATGATGTCTTAGGGTGCCACTTAAATCTAGCTGCTTTAACTATCTGTGGATAGATGGCAGCACAATTCGTACTACCATCTATCGTGTTTAGAAAGTGCAACTCTTGGTTGGTGATATTTAATATACAGGCCAGTATTTATTTACCTTGCTGACTGAGGGAAACCACAAAAAAAAAAAAAAAAAAAAATAGCCAGATTGGCGGTACTGGTTTGTATGTATGTATGATTCACGAGTCTCTCTCTTTTCTTCTCTTTTCAGATTCAGATGTTATTGAAAATCAACCAATTGCGAACAAAAACAATGCTGGATTGAGACGGCGATGGAAAAACTAGGTACGATTAACTCTAGCTAGATGTCGCCTGATTTTCTGACTATAACGCAACATGCACGAATCTGCTCGTTTCTTCAATCTTTAGAAAGAAATTATTCAACCTTTCACAATTCTTGTGGCTTGTTGAACTCTTTAAACTTCCTTGAAGGTTACTTCTACAATAAATTGTTGCTAGAATAGTAAATGCTGGAAATTATAACGTATGATTTTGTGTAATTGGAGTGCTAAAAATTATTGCAACATTGAGCAAACACTCACAAAAACTAAACTTCATGAACGGATGGGTATAATGTTAGCACAGTTGCAGGTAGTAAGTATTCTTTGCCTCTGATAAGCAATGCCCAACCTATAACTATGCTCTTTCAAAAGTCACTTCAAACTATAAATATAATATTTGAAATTGTATAAAAAATATCTGATGTGTTCCATTCACATGAATTTCTCTACTTCTGTGTAACAAATTATTGTTCATAAGCTTATTCTTCTATTTACTTTAAGCTAATGAGAAAAAATTAGCAGAAATAGTCTTATTACTTGCTTCTTTGTAAGTGGAAGCGGAATAAGAGAGTACCATAGGCTAAAGTGATAGTCAAAAGCCGGTTGCTTTGTGACTGAAGTTACTTTGTTTGTAAGAACAGGAGTTCACAAATTCCTGTATGAGAAAAGCATAGGTTTTTCAAAGCTGAAAAAAAAACAAGGAATATCTTAAAAACGATCAATTCCACAGAAAATGTATATAACATAAATTGTGTGTTTTAATGTGTTTTGCACGGTAAGTTTTTGTCCATCACTTATGGTTTAGCAGTTATGTAAAATTCCGTAAAATTCATCCAGAATAAAGTAGTCTTCATATACTATTTCCAGAAAATTCAAAATATACATTTTATTTCTCAGGTAAATATCTTTAATATACGAAATTTTAATCAAAATCGTAAGACCCATCTTTAAGAAACTCAAAATTTTCGAAGAAACTTCCATGTAAAGCGTAGTTTGGGATTTTTTTTCTAAATCTTCGTGTTGCATCCCTGGAAAATACTAAACTTAAATACCAACTTTGGTATTTTACCGACTTTGCCTATCTCGGTATCGAATTTTGGGTGGAATGTAATACCTTCTCTTTACACTATGTACATAGTAGGTGTAGAGAAAGTAAAAATAGGTACGATTAACTCTGGCTAGATGTCGCCAGATTTTCTGACTCTAACGCAACATGTACGTATCTGCTCGTTTCTTCAATTTTTAGAGGGAAATTATTGAACCTTCCACAATTCCTGTGGTTCTTGATTTCTTTAAAATGCATAATTTTAAACTTCTTAGAAGGTTACTTCTACAGTAAATTGTTGGTAGAATAATAAATACTGGAGATTATAACTATGATTTTCTGTAATTGGAGTGCTATAAAGTATTGCGACATTGAGCAAACACATTGAATTTAAACTTCATGAATGAATGGGTATAATTTTAGCACAGTTGCAGGTAGTAAGCATTCTTTGCCTCTGATAAGCAATGCCCAACTTATAACTATGCTCTTTCAAAAGTCACTTCAAACTATAAATATAATATTTGAAATAGTATAAAAAATATCTGATGTGTTCCATTAACATGACTTCCTCTACCTCTGTGTAAGAAATTATTGTTAATAAGCTTATTTTTCTATTTACTTTAAGCTAATCGAGAAAAAATTAGCAGAAATAGTCTTATTACTTGCTTCCTTGTAAGTAGAAGCGAAATATGGGAGTATCATAGGTTAAAGTGAAGTCAAAAGCTGATTACTAGGTGACTGAAGTTCCTTTGCTTGTATGGACACGAGTTGACAAATTCCTGTATGAGAAAAGTACAAGTTTTTCAAAGCTGAAACCAAAAACAAGGAATATCTCAAAAACGATCAACTCCACGAAAAAAATATATAACATAAATTGTGTGTTTTAATGTGCACTACATTTTTTGTGTGTTAAGTTTTTGTCCATTCCTTACGGTTTAGTAATTATGCAAAATTCATCCAGTATAAAGTAGTCCTCAGAGGCTATTCCCAGAAAATTCAAGATATTCGTTTTATTTTTCAGGTAAATATCTTTAATATGCGATATTTTAATCAAAATAAAAAGAGCAATTTTTTCGAAAATGAAAATTTCGTGTCGCATCCTTGGAAGAAACCAAACCTGAATACCAAGTTTAGTTTTTAACGAACGTTTTGTTTTTGAGCTATGCTGCCTACAGACAGACAGACTCACACACGGAAATTTTTCTAAAAATGCTTTTTTTGGTTTCAGGAGCTCTGAAAACATGTATTTCCGATGAAATCTCGGTATCGAATTGTTGGTTGCATTACAATACTTTCTCTATACGCTATGTACATAGCACGTATAGAGAAAGTAAAAAAAAGTAATCCCATACTGGGCAAGCAATCAGATTTGCTTGTATTTTTTTTTCACCGTTACTAGGGGTTTAATTTGTTGTATGAAACATTAGTAATTTTATTGATATTACTATAAGCATTTTAAATTACAAATCATAACTATCCCTAAGTGATAAAGTAAAGCTAATTCAGTGCTGTAATGAAAGCAAAAGGTTTCTCTCAAGGTCTGAGAAAATTTAGCAATCTTAACAATTTAAGAGCAGACCATGTTCCATTCGTTCACACAAAGTGGCCGCCACGATCTTCAGATCTCAATCCGACTTTTGGGATTATCTTAAAGAACAAATTTTCCCAGCACATCCAAAAACCCGACAGCAACTGCAGTTGTTATATAGCAAGAAATTGCTAGTATTCCTGGACATAATCTGCAAAATACTGTGCATGGAGTCGCAGAAAGAAAGGAGCACGTTGAAAAAAATCTTTCCAGTGTTTTATAAAACCCCATTTGTTGCCCATATGTGACTATTTTTTCCTATCCCAGGTGTTATAATATTTATTACGGTATATATTTATCTATATACAATATGTATTTTGGTTTGTAAACATATAAAATCTGATGTGTTCCATTCACATGACTTTCTCTACATCTCTGCAACAAATTATTCTATTTACTTCATCTAATCGAGAAAAAATTAGCAGAAATAGTCTCATTACTTGCTTCCTTGTTGGTAGAAGCGAAATAAGGGGGTACCATAGGTTAAAGTGATAGTCAAAAGCTGGTTGCTGTGTGACTGAAGTTTCTCTGTTTGTATGAACACGAGTTCATGAGAAAAGTATGTGTTTTTATAGCTGAAACCAAAAACAAGGAATATCTAAAAAACAATCAACTCCACGAAAAAAATGTATATAGCATTTGTTGGGTGGTAAATTTTTGTCCATCACTTATGGTTTAGCAGTTATACAAAATTCCGTAAAATTGACCCAGAATTCGAAAAAAGTTCCATGTAAAGTGTAGTTTATAGTGGGGGGATTTTTCTCAAATTCTTTGTGTCGCATCCCTGGAATATATTACTAAATTTAAATACCAAGTTTGATATTTTACCGACTTTTCGTTTTTGAGTTATCGTGTTCACAGACTCACGGACACACACACACACACACACACCCGCGCGCGCGCTCCTTTTTCTCAAAATACTTTTTTGTACCCTAAAATATATATTTCCGGTGAAATCTCGGTATCGAATTTTTTTGGTGGAGTGCAATACCTTCTCTACACACTATGTACATAGTACGTATAGAGAAAGTAAAAATGCCTTCTGAAATCGCAAGGATTACAGCGAGAGAGTATTTTATAGCATAGATATCCATACACTGCCATACTTTTATAAGTACATACCTAGTTAATTTAATGTCAGTATATTTAGTATTTATGTTTAATTATAAATTCGTTACTATGATGGAAAAAAGTGTTTATTAGTGTTTAGTAACGACGACTTAATGAATCTTTTGAAAGGTATGGCTCATAATCGATTTAATTCTAAAATTCCGCTAAATTCTACACCCTTCTGTAATGCCACTCATTTGATTTAGTTGTATTTGAATTGGCAATATAAATTATTATTTTTTGTCTCAAAATCAAACATTTGTTTTTTGGTATTGTATCCTGTAGACAATGCAAATATAAACTAGCAATCGAATTCTTCATTAGTGCCAAAATGAGTTACTGATAAATTTAACACATATCGCGGCTATTAGAATAGGTTACCCACAGCCTTTTACTTTATCTATGTATAGTACAGAACTGGTATTTAAGTTCAACGGATGCAACACCCCTAACTAATATTTACGTGGAAACATTTTCGAAAATTTTAATATTCTCAATTGATTAAGATAGCCTAAATTAAACATATTTATATGACAATAAAGTGTATATTTGTAACTTTTTTGGAATAGTCTCTAAAGAGTTCTTCCTTCTGGATGAATTTTGCTGAATTTTGCATATCTGGTAAATCGAAACAGATAGACAAAAGCTTATAGAACACAGAAAATGTAGATCTCGTTTAAACTCATTTTAGTCTAGTTTACTTCCTTATTCCCCTTCTCCTTACAAGGAAGCAAGTAATAACATCATTTCTGCTAATGTTTAGCATGAACTTGTGAGAAGAATAAGCTTTACAAAATAATTACAGAGATGTAGAGAGAGAGTCATGTGAATGGACTCATCAGATATTTATTAAATAACTGCTTCGTTCTTGGCTGAGCCAATCAAAATTAATGGAAAAGCTACACATTTGAAGAACAATGTTTAGGGATTTATTGTAAAAACTTCTTGACTTCATGAATCTTTATGGTAATCAGGAAACTTTTTACTATAACAATGACTTGGATTTTCATATAATTCTACGGAAATATCAACCGAATTATCACTCCCTATATTCATCTATAAATAAACAAAGTAAACACGTTTTGCACTGTAAATGAGTGACTAAACTTCTTTCTATAATTTTTGGATTACCAAAGATGTAAAAATATGAATTTAATTCTCTAAATTTGGTATTCATTATGAGCTTATACATATACACTTAATACATATATATTTGATCATTTTGATTGTGAATATTCAGTACTGACTTATTACCCTCATATTTTGCTATGCTAATTTGGTGGCAGATGTGGGATGATTCTCTCGGAGGTGTTCGGATTTAAGTTCTAAAATTACGGTGCTGGAATAATGCTTTTTGTAAACGTATGCATTCACAGAACATTCAACCATTTAGTGCTTTAGAAACTTCCTCGTTAACCCTCGACGACTGGAATTCCCCAGTGTGGACAGGTTGCAAAACTCTTGCATCTAAAAAATCCCTGTCCTTGTTAGGTTGGGGGGAGGTACCATTCAGGTCAAAACTATTAGCCCTGTGTGGCGGCGAAGACAATGGAGCATTGTCTCGAGGTTACCTGGTACGTAAAATCGAACAAAAATCTATGTGAGAGAGAGAGATAGACGCGGGGCTCTTTATTAAATTACCCCTCAGCCTGATTGTTTGACTCCACCTCCAGTGGGACACGCCTCCTGCACGGAATACACACCTAGAGGGGTCAGGGGAACACATATCCGATAAAAAGGGAAGAATAAACAAGGAAACAAGATTGGGCGTGGTCTGAAAAAAACGCTCGAAATAAAAAAAAAATTAGTGCTCCCATAAACACTAGCGTTGTCACATGATCACTCACCCCGGGGGCGGTACGGGGGCGGCAACATTACTGTAAATGGTTTATTGAAATTTGAATCCTTGTTTACTTCAGCCATTCATTTCAGCGGAACACACGCCCACGGCATTAATACCGAAAAGTCAGGCGCCGGGGCTCAAACCCCCGCCCCTCCCTCCCGCCCTCTCCCTGTACATTATAGTTGAGTCTATTTTTCATTACAGTGGAGTGTGATTTTACAATGTTGGGTGCCAGATATATAGCCTACCTCCCTTCCCCCTCTGGCGGTTAGTTACGTGGTATTGGGCACCAAAAAAAGGGGGGTCTTTAAAATTGGAATCTACTCTGGTTTTAAAATCTAGCCCGAACACGACACAAACGGCTATTCTCGCCGGCACACAGTACTTTTCAACAACATTCAATTGTTTTATTTGTTGATTTACTGTCCGCTCAATGGTCAGCCATAATTCCGAATACGGAGTATAGAGGGCTCATAAAAACATTCGAACATCGCATAGATTTTCAGCAAAAGTGTTAAAACTTAAGTTTGCTTGTTTCGCATTTATCGGTTATTGCAGTATGGTGCACCATTACATTATATAATAGATAAGGAACAAATTTTCAACAAAAAATATTTAACAACTTCAATTATATTCTCAATTGTTTATGAGATTGCACAAAACAAAAGACCAATTTTCACAACTTTAAAAGATAATTTCATTAAATATTAGATGTTTGAAGTGTTATTTTCATTAAGTAAGTATTCTTTTCTCGTTCTGTGGTTCCTGTCGTCGATATGTAGATATACACACTGGTTGTGATTATTAAACCTCTGATTTTTACTTTTTCTACATAGTATATCGGTAGAGAAGGTATTGTACTCCGCTCGAAAATTCGATACCGAGATTTTACTGGAAATACACGTTTAAGGATCTCCTGTTTAGAAGAAAAACATTTTTGGAAAAACTCCTTGTGTGTTTGTGTGTGTGTGTGTCTATGAACACGATAACTCAAAAACGAAAAGATGGTGAAATACCAAGCTTGGCATTTAAGTTTAATATCTTCCAAGGATATGACACGAAGATTTTGAGAAAAATGCCCTGCCCCAAAATATCTTTACATGTAAAAAATAACATAAATTTAGATTTTCTCAAAAATGGCTCTAACGATTTTGATTAAGTACTTAGACGGCTTACCCTCATTTTATGTAGGCCTGAGACCCGCCTAGGTGTCAGAAGCCTGTCGGGAAGCCAACGACACGTAACTACACAATGATGAACCTGGAACGAATGGTCGGCTCGTGGCCAGACATGAGCGTGAGGAAGCAGATGAAATGAAAGCGAAATGGATGATAGAAAATACGATAATGGAGCAATTTGTGGAACGAGAGGCGGCGGAAACCGGAGGACTCGGAGAAAAACCGCCCTAACGCCGTTTCTTCCACAAATCACACATGCAGGCGCTTTGGGATCGAACCCGCGGCTCCTAGTTGGGAGGCAAGCGATCTAACCACTCTGCCACGGCACCGCCTATTTTGATTAATATAGTAAAGATATTTGCATGGCAAATAAACGCATATCTTGAGTTTTCTGAGAATAGTCTCCCAAGACCTCTCTATTCTGGATGAATTTTGTAGAACTGGTAAACCGTAAAAGATAGACAAAAACTGCACAAAAATGTAGATTAAAATGCACAATTTATGTGATATATATTTTCGTACAGTTGACCATTTTTAAGGTAGTATTTGTTATTGGTTTCAGTTTTAAAATACTTAAACTTACAGAAATCTGTAAACTCCTGGCAATGCAAAGAATGCATTTCAATACCATATTAATCAGCTGTAAAAAGATTTGACTATCGTTTTAACCTGGTGTATTCCCTTATTTCCCTTCTACTTACAAAGAAGCAAGTAATAACAGCATTTCTGCTAATTTCCAACTCGACTACAATGAAGCAGATAGAAGAGTAAGCTTTTTAACAATAACTTGTTACAAATATGTACGAAAGTCATGTGAATGGAACACATCACAATTTTAGGCTATTAAAATGTGTATTTAGACTCCTAAAAGGTTTCAAAACTTGAAAAGAGTTCTTTATAATGCCACATTAATTTATTGATGAAGATAAAACATTTATTTAGTATAACAAACTTACGCTTTGACTGCCTCCGTGGTCGAGTGGTCAGTGAGCTGACTTCTCACCCGGGGGTCCCGGGTTCGATTCCCGGGAAATTTTTCTTTAGCCAGAAGTATTCCCCCCTATTCCCCTATAGAGTCTGGAATTATGTATGTGAGAGTGAATGTGTGTGTGTGTGTGTGTGTGTGTGTGTGTGTGTGTGAGGAAAATAAAAATGATTTAAACCAAAACGTAAAAAAAACCTACAGATGACGAGTTATTTCAAGTGCAAAGCCTCCGATATGACCTTAGATGTTAAAGGAGGCTATGTAAATGAAACAATAAAAAAAAGTACGCTTGGCCCGCCTGAGTAGTGTGGTGGTAGCGTGTCTGCCTCATATCCATTATCCTGAGACGACAAATGTCGAGTAACTTTAAGCTCCATGGCCCCCCAAAAAGGACGCTTGATTTTCAATAAAAATAATGTAAACTAAATAATTTAAATCCTAACAAATAACACCAGAATACACAGAAATATTATTTTAAAGTTCCAAAACTAACAATAGATATAACAATATTTAATTTTTAAAACCAGTGTTTATTGGTCTTAAAAGAAACATAAACTTGCGAAATACAGATTAATATTTTTTTTTTCCATAAATGAGGTCTCAAATAGTACTAAAATTGGATGGCAAAATTAGAGAAGAGTATGCTCCACCAAAGTTATTTATCTCAGCTTTTGTTTGGTATTTATTATCAATTTATAATAGTTGTAGTATTTTGAGCCTTATTGATAATTAGAATCAGAATATATTACTATTAATTAATTTTTTCTATTTAATACATATTTCATAGGTTCCTATAAAGTATTTTTCGATAAAATCAATGATTTTGTGTGTGTCCATGGACGCGATTACTTGAAAGAGAAATACCAACTTTAATATGTAAGTTCAGCATCTTCTGAGGGTGCGAGACGAAGATTTTCAGGAAAGTCTCCCCCCCCCCTCTCCCTAAACCAACATCTACATGGAAATTTTTCCAAACTTTTTGCTTTATAAGAATGGTTCTAACGATTCTGATTAAGAAGTCGTATATAGGATGTTTACATGCCAAATGTATACGAGAACCGCAACTAATTGATTACTTGGGAATACCTCTGTGTTCTCTTCATTTGAAAAACTCTTCATTACTAGTAAACTATAAGAGATGGATAGATATAAACACCAATTTATGTCACATCATTTTTGTTTTTATTTAATTATTTTAATTTTTTATAATGATGGAATATTAACAGCTTTACCAAATCGTGTTAATGATAGAATTCAATAATTTATTCCAATTAAAAAAATGTGAAGCTCGAATAAAATCTGCCAACTTGATTAAATAAATTTTACAATAATTTAAATTGCGGTAACCATTTCAGATACATTCCTTGTTATTGTTTTTTTTTTCAGTTTTAAAATTCTTGAACTATTCTCGAACGTCCTCGTTCGTTTCATAGCTCCTGGCCGCGACTTTCGATGACAAACGCGAGAGCCTTTAAAAAATTTGACTGTCGTTTTATCCTTGTGCATTTCGTTATTTCTTTGCTGCATACAAGGAATTGAGTAATAAGACAAATTCTGCTAATGTTTATCTTGATTCGCATGTGGATACAAGAATGTTTTGTAAGAATAGGTTTTCGCAGAATAGAACAGAGAAAGTTATGTGAATGGAACACTTTAGATTTTTTACTACAAATTTTTATCAGCAACTTTTTATACGCTGAAATAATGCAAGCGTATATAAATGTTCTATATACTGCACTTTATTTGTGTTTGTAGACTTACATCTTCTCCATTTAGTGCAATGTAATTTAAAAAAAAATCTGATGTGTTCCATTGACATGACTTTCTCTACATCTCTGCACCAAATCATTGTTAAAAAGCGTATGCTTCTATTTACTTCATGCTAATCGAGAAAAAATTACCTGAAATAATCTTATTACTTGCTTCTTGTGAGTAAAAGGGAAATAAGGGAGTACCATAGTTTAAAGTGATAGTCAAAAACTGGTTGCTATGTGACTGAAGTTCCTTTGTTCGTATGGACAAGAATTGACAAATTCCTTTATGAGAAAAGTATGTTTTTCATAGCTGAAAACAAAAACAAGGAATATCTAAAAAACGAAAACGATCAACTCCACGTAAAAATGTTTGACATACATTTTGTGTTTTATAGTGCATGTTTTGTGTCGTAAGTTTTTGTCAATATCTTACGATTTAGCAATTATGCAAAATTTCATAAAATTCATTCGGATTAAAGTAGTCTTCAGAGACAATTCCCAAAAAATTCAGATATACATTTTATTTTTCAGGTAAATATCTTTAATATACGATATTTTAATCAAAATCGCTAGAGCAATTTTTGAGAAAATAAATATTTTCGAAAAAAGTTCCATGTAAAGCATAGATGGGGGTTGGGAGATTTTTCTGCAAATCTTCGTGTCGCAGTCTTGCGAGATACCAAACTTAAATACCAAGTTTGGTATTTAACGGTCTTTTCGTTTTTGAGCTGTGCTGCCCACAGACACACACACACACACACACGGACGTGTTTCTAAAAATGCTTGTTTTGGATTCAGGGGATCCCAGAACATGCATTTTTGGTGAAAGCTCAGTATCGAATTTTTGGGTGCATTACAATACCTTCTCTACACACTATGCTCATAGTACATGTAGAGGAAGTAATACTGCAGATATTTGTTTGAAACGTTAGAACTATTGGTTTGTTCTCGAAGCGCATGTACAAGTTTTATTTAATGAGAGCATTGCTTCGAACCCCGGTTCAAAACAAGGTCTTAAACGTATCATTGTTTATATCTTCTAATTATTTATTATAATTAGGCATTTTAGGCAAAAAAAACATTAAATAGGAACATTGGAGTATCATAGGCAGTTTTAGGTGCTATAGAAATTCTACAAAAGGTATAATTTTACATAAAACGGAACATAATATCCATTTCATAATGTATTTAGTTAACAAAGAGTGAAAATAATAATTATTTGTATTTCTTATGTAGGAGATGATTGCAATAAGCTCAAACTAATTAACGTTTGTGTCCATTTCATGTATATTATTAAAGTTTGAAATAAAATAAATGTTCCCTATTTCTATTGTTGCTATTGATTGTCATACATTCGGCGTGGCCATGGTATGCCATATCATAATTCAGGAAGTAGTGAAGAAAGAAAAGAAAGTTGATAAATAAACATGGTCGAATGCTACAATCATAACCTATAAAATCTCCCTTACTATATATTATAAATGATTAATATTCTATTATTTCGTTGAATTGTCTTATTAAATACAACTCGTGTTTTCACGGCAACACGACAATTATCGACAACATGAAAACAAATTACTTATGATCGCTATTTTCACGCTAATTATATAGATTTTCTGCCTCAAATGAATACAGGGAGAGTAATTGAAATGTGAATTGGTTTTCTGTAAGGTCACATAAGCAAGCTATATGTACATATAGCATGAAATTAACAACTTATCTGCTTGAGAAGACATTAAGATGATCCGAAAGTTGGTACTAGAAGCAACGTTTGCTCTGAGGGACTTTTCTGTGTCTATAAACTCTCCCTTCAATTGTTTGCACTGGCTGTCTGTGACGTGTCAGAAGACTAAGCTTTGGTTATGACTACGTCTGATCATTCATCACACTCATGTTAAACAACTTGACAGAGGGGAAAATAGAACACTCGTACACAGCATTTGACATTCGTTCCTGCTGAACAAAATCGACTCAAGTCGAAACTAGGACTAAAGTCTCTTTACGTCCTGCCATCTAGAGAATCCTTGTCTGTACTAACGTTATTAACACAGAAAATTGTGTGCTTTTTTTTTTTACTTTCTTTAGCACGTATGTACAATGTACATAGTAGATAGAAAAGCTGTTATATACCACCCAAAAGGTCGATACCGATATTTCAGTGGAAATACGAACTTTGACACTCATGAACCAGAAAATCATTTTTAGACAAATGTCCATATTTGTGTCCATATGTGTGACTGTGTGTGAGTGAGTGCGTGTCTGTAGGAAGCATAGCTAAAAACGAAGTGTCGGTTAAATATCAAATTTGGTATTTAAGTTAAATTCTTACAAGGATGAGATTTTCAAGAAAATGCCCACGCCCTAACCGTCCTTCACATGGAATATTTTTCACAAATTTTGATCTTTAAAAAAAAATAACAATTTTAATTAAAATAACATGTTCAAGATAGCGGCGCCGTGGCCGAGTGGTTAGGCCGCTCACCTACCACCTACGCGGCCCGGTTTCGATCCCAAGTGCAGACGTCTGGGCGGGTTTTCTCTGGGCCATCCTGTTTCCCCCACCACTCATTCCACCAATTGTTCCATCACAAGTTTCCTATCATCCTCTACCTCACACTCATGCCTGGCTACGAGCCGACCACTGGTTCCACGTTCTCCATCTGGCCGACAGGCTCCTGATCCCTAGGCATCCGCTTGTAAGACCTAGGAGGGTGTCAGTCCTACATAAGGTGAGGGCAAGCCGAAAACAAAAAGAAAAAAAAATGTTTAAGTTACGTTTATGGCAAAAGAAATATTATCTTTTCATAGACAAAACGTACTACACAAAACATATAGACCTCATTAAAATACATAATTTGACATATACAAAAGTTTCAAAGACTTATCTGTTTCCAAGATATTCCTTATTATTGGTTTCAATTTGGAACTACTTACTTACACTTTTCTCGTGCGGAAAGTCAACTTTCGTTTCATCTCTTTTGTTTTATTCCTAGGATTACAAAAGAGAACCGAATTTAAATTGTTACATATATGGATGACCTTTAAAGGATTCGACTATCGCTTTAGCTTAATGTATCCCCTTATTTTCCTTCTACTTACAAATAACAATCATTTCACATATAACCTATTGACTTACAGATTACTGACAACACATTAGCTTATGCCTAAAGATTTTACGGAATTACAAAATTTAGGTTTAAGTTGTCCCTGACATGGATATGGTGGTTAATTTTTTTTTTTATATATACATATGAAGTATGAGATATGCTAACGGTGGGGACTCCTTGACAACTGCGACCAAGTATTTATCTATTGCGCCCTAACATCCCCCGGGTGAAGAGATGAGAGGAGCGGAAACCACAGGCCAGCACACAGAAAATGACGGAGCTAAGCTCAGAGAAGCTAGGGAAAGGTCCTAATGGTGTCACCAGATGGCAGCCCTTGCGCGCTACGGAGGATGTACAGTTGCCGGGAGGCCGTCGGAAGAATGCCTCTATGGCGGCACCTAGCCTCAACCGGCGCAACCGGAGGAAGAGAGTTTTACTCGGAGGAAATAACCTCGTGCCACATCTGCCGTCGATCTGAAAGATGAAGAAGGGAAATGAAATGAATAAAACAATCTGATGTGTTCCATTCACATGACTTGTTCTACATCTCTGTAACAAATTATTATTAATAAGCTTACTCTTCTATCTAATTCATACTAATCGAGATAAACATTAGCAGAACGATCTTATTACCTAGTTCGTTATAAGTAGAAGGGAAATAAACGAATACACTAGGCTAAACCAACAGTCAATTTTTTTAAGATGTGGTTGCTTTGGGATTGAAATCCGTTACTTTGCGTGGCCAGGAGTTGTCAAGTTCCCGTATGAGAAAAGTTTAAATATTTTAAAACTTAAAACAAATGACGAATATCTAAAAAAACAGTCAATTATTCGAAAAAATGTATTTTTTCATTACTGTTATTTTTACTCAGGGAACCTCAAAATATATTTCCGGTGAAATCCATGTATCGAATTTTTGGGTGAATGCAATACCTTATCTACCTGTACACAGTATGTGCATTAAAAAGTGGACAGAAAAGTAAGCCTTTGTAAGAATAAGTGTGTAGAGTAGTGAGGAGAGAAAGTCATGCCAATCTAAGACTTCAGATTTTTGTAAAATATTTTCTAATGGTTTAATGGAATCCTCAAAATATCTTCGTAATCGGCTTACTCTACCCTTGTGTAGAACTGACCCCCTCTAGCGAATGCCTGGGGTCTGAAGCCTGTCAGGGAGCCAACGACACGTAACCACAGAATGAAGAGCCTGGAAGGAGTGGTCGGACCGCAGCCAGACTGGAGCGTGAGGCAATGGATGATAGGAAAGGTGATGATGGATCAAATGGTGGTATGAGTGGCTGGGGAAACTGGAGGATCCGGAGAAAACCTGTACAGACGCCACTTCCTTCACTGTACATCTCAGATGCGGGCGCGTGGAATCGAACCCGGTCCGCCTAGTTGGGAGGCGAGCGGTCTAAGCACTCAACCAGCCGATCCCCATGGCCACGCTCGCTAAAGCGTCTCGCTTTGGTGCTTCGTGGGCAGGGGATCGTGGGTTCGAGTCCCGCCTTGGGCATGGATGTTATATGTTTGTGCAATGTGTATATGTTTGTAAAAGAAACAGTAAAACCAGTAATCAGTAAAACCTACAGGGGGAAATCTAAATAGGGATACAGTACCGGAGTCCTGATCAGACTCCGTTACTGTTTTTTAAAAAAAAAAAAAAAATAACCATGGCGCCGCTCAAAATATCTACTAGGAACAAAGTTTATTACTGATTCTAAAGAATATCGTGAGCTTGTAAGATAAAGCGTTAGTAAGAAGAAGCAGGAAATGTGTAAACCAATGACAAAGGAAAGTAGGGGGAGGGGCGGAAATAAAGACGGATCTATCCTACTATGTTAGCAGTATTGTCTTTACGGCTGACAAACGTCACTTATCACGTGGCCCTGAGCTGGACCTAATCCTCTACGTGTGTCTCTTCCCCTCCACCTCCTTATCAGTCATCCCAGCGGAGTGCTGTCATTATTATGCAGATCAAATATTGATCCCCCAGGCGGGGTTCAAATCAATAGAAAAGATGAGGGTGACAATCATTCAAGTTGCACCCTCTTCGCCCACCCGGATTATAAACATGGAGAAGAAAATAATATTTTATGTAAATCTTGTAATATCTGTTGATGAAACTTTCGGCCTTATGGAAATGTTAGGGAGTATCTAGTACAGCCTCTGCAAAATGTTTTGTCGCTAAGAATGTAGTATCCACTGTATGGGCATGGAAGATTGTTAACTTTTCTTAGAATATAAATAAAATGTTACTCAAATTGTTGTACAAGACCCCGCTAAATAAAAAAATCTGATGTGTTATACTCACATGGTTCTCTAGCTGCTCTACAAACTTCTCTCGACACAAAGCTAATCGAGTTAAACATTAGCGGAATGTTCGTATAACTTGTTCTTATAAGTAAAGGGAACTAAGGGTATGCACTAGGCTAAAGTGATAGTCAAATGTTTTAAAAGCTATCGTATGCGATTGTCATTGCAAATCGCTTCTTTGCTTGGCCAAGAGTAGAACAAAAGAAAAACGGACACTTCATGTCTGAGAAAAATATAAGTACTCCACAACTGAAACTTATAAAAAGGATTATTTTGAAAACGGTAACTTCCACAACAAAAACGTAAAGGACATAAATTGTGTATTTTGACGAGATATACATATCTTGTGTGGCAAGTTTTTGCCCATCTCTTACGGTTTAGCAGTTAAGAGCAAAATTCGGCAACATTCATCCTGAATCAAGAGGTCTTCAGAGGTTATTGCCAGAAAATTCAAGATATACATTTTATTTAGAATGTAAATATCTTTAATATACGGGATTATAATCAAAATCGTTACAGCCATTTTTAAGAAAATAAAACATTTCGAACATTTTTCCATATTAAGGGTAGTTTGTGGTGGGGATATTTTCTCGAAAATCTTCGTGTGGAATACTTGGAAGATACTAAACCTTAATACCAAGTTTGGTATTTAACGGTCATTTCGTTTTGAGCTATGTTGTCCACAGACACACAAACACACACATGGACCTTTTTCTAAACATTCTTTTTTCAGACTCACGGGACCCCAAAAGATATATTTCCGATGAAATCTCAACATCGAATTTTTGGGTGGAATAGAATACTTCTCTATCCCTATGTACATTGTACATACGGGGCTAGAAAAAGTAAAAATTATTGGGTAAAATACTTCAAGATAAAATATTTTCTAATATGTAGGAAATTAATATTAATGGAGCAATGTTTTGGATTAATGAAATAATGAAACAATTTATTTATAGTGCAGTTATGTATAAGTTGAATAATAGATTATAATACATTTTATTTATTAATGGATTGTTATTGATTATTTGAAGGTTAATTAACACATTCTAAAATCATATAATTCTATCAAGTCATTTATAAAATTAAGTCTTACTTTTAAAACGCCAAAGAAAGGATTTTCTTTACTACAGGCACTACTATTTTCGTAAGTAACCGGCTGTATATAGACATTAACATACCCTCTCTTAACTATCTAATGCACCACCTCACTTGATTTTGTGTCGCAGCTCCGTGCATGTAGTGGCTAAACACGGTTGCCTCTCTTGCTAAAAGTGAATCTTTTTACTTTCTGTACACGTACAATGCATATAGTGGATAGAGAATGCACCTGTTGTATTCCACTCAAAAATTCGATGTCTTGATTTTACTATAAATATGTTTTGAGGTCCCCTGGGTCCGAAAATGTTTTTTTAGAAAAAAGTGCATGTGTGTTTGGGAACAGCATAGCTCAATAATGAAAAGACCGTTAAATACCCAACTTGGTATTTATCTTTAGTATCTTCCAAGAATGCGACTCGAAGATTTTCAAGAAAATCCCCCTACCACAAACTACCCTTTACATGGAAAAATGTTTGAAAATTTTGTTTTTCCCATAAATTGGTCCAACGATTTTGATTAAAATACTGTATATTAAAAATACTTACATGAGAAATAATGTGTATTTTGAATTTTCAGGGAATAACCTCTGAAGAGCTCTTTGTTCAGGATACGTTTAGTATCATTTTGCATAACGGTTAAACCGCAAGAGATAGACAAAAAGCTTAATGCATAAAAATGTAGATTTCGTTAAAACACATAATTTATGTGATATACGATTTTTACGTAAAGCTGACTGTTTCTGAGATATTCCTTGTTATTGGTTTCATTTTACTTTTCTCAACTGGAGGTGGCGTTTCGTTTCATCTCTCTTATTTTGCTGTAGGCCATGGAAAGCGAGTCAAACTTAAGTTGTTTCACATATTACCAGCTTTTAAAAGATTTGACAATTATTTTAAGCTGGTGTATTCCATAATGTCCCTTCTACTTAGAAGGTAGCAAGTAATAAGAGAATTTCTGCTATTGTTTACTTTGATTAGCATGCCATAGATAAATAACAATCTTTTGTAAGGAGAGTTTTTATAACAGCTAGAGAAAGTCACGTGAATGGAACACATCCGTACTATATAGATAGCGTTGGTCATATCGAACGATGAATGAAATTGGTTAAATATAATGATCTCTTGATACATGGAGCTTAAAGTTACTCGACATTCGTCTTCTAAGGACAAGGGAAAACTCCGAAAAAAAAGCCTTATGCAGGAATTTCACGCTAAGCGAAATTCGAACCCGCGACCTGCTGAAAAATATTATTCATCTGTTTCTGTTTCGGCCATTTAGTTCTTTATAATTAGAAAGAAACTACAGAAACACACTATGGGGTTCTGAAGTAGTCCCTATACAATTATCAGAAGTAGTACCTCAAATGTTTTCATCTTGTCGATAGTTCACGACCGAAGCGAAGCGAAGAAAGGGACATTTTAACAGGTTATGATTGTAATATGTTCTTACGAACATTAATTCTCAAATGGTAGATGAGGCATTCGACCATGTTTGTTTATCGGTTTTTTTTTTCTTCTTCACTGCCTCCTGAATTCTGATATGGCTGTCTGTGTCTACACACAATGCACGAATATCGTTACCGACAAAAGAAATAGGGTACAATTATTTTCTTTCAGCTTTTAACTAATACATAAATGGAAACAAACATTATTTTATATGAGATGACTGCAATAACCAAAACTGACCAAGACAAGAGATTAAACAAACGGACGTCAGGTGCAACACGATTTTAAAAAAAATCTTATGTGTTACACTCACGTGACTTTCTCTAGCTGTTCTACAAACTTCTTACATAAGATTCTTCTTCTTTCTGCACCTTGCTAATCGAGGTACTCATTAGCACAATGTTCTTATTATTTAGTTCCGTATAAGTAGGAAGAAAATAAGGGAATACACTAGGCTAAACCAATAGTCAAATGTTTTAAAAGCTGTCGTTATGCGATTGTCATTACAAATCGCTTCTTTTCTTGGCCAGGAGTAGTAGAACAAAAGAAGATCGGACACTCCCATCTGAGAAAAGTATAAGTACTTCACAACTGAAACTAATAACAATGAATACCTCGAAAACGGTAAGCTCCACGAAAAAATGTATACGACATAACTTGTGTATTTAGTTTTACTAGTTATGCTAAATTAAGCATGCTTAATTATGCTAAAAGTGTTTGTTGACTAAGCAAAAATTCATCTAGAAAAAACAGGTCTTTAAAGTTATTCCCAGAAAATTCAAGATATACATTTTATTTGTCGGGTAAATATCTTTAATATACGATATTTTAATCAAAATCGTTAGTCATTTTTAAGAAAATCAAAATTTTCGAAAAAACTTCCATGTAAAAGGTAGTTTGGGGTGGGGGGAATTTTCTCAAAATCTTCGTGTCGCATCCTTGGAAGATACTAAACTTAAATACCAAGCTTGGTATTTTAGCTACTTTTCGTTTTTGAGTTATCGTATTCACGGGCACACACACAGGGACCTTTTTCTGAAAATGCTTTTTTTTTGGATACAGGGGATCCTAAAACATGTATTTCCGGTGAAATCTCGGAATCAAATTTTTGGGTGGAATACAATACTTCTCTATCCCTATGTACATTGTACATACGGGGCTAGAGAAAGTAAAAATGAATATCGGCTGAGATAAGACGCTTCGACAATACCGCTCCAGTCAGATGACCGCGATTGGCTGAAATTGCCTAATCTCGGCCATTGCATTGGCGGGTTGAAGTTGAGCTGAACTGTCATTGAAATTCACCTTGTTGCATAGCAGGAGTAAAAATAAAGGGATTAATTACATCCTGTTTAAGAAATGTGTGCACATTTTAAAATTAAAACCAATAACAAATAATAACTCTGAAAGGGTTATATAAAACATAAATTCTGTGGTTTAACAAACTCAACCATCTGTTCTGTTGTAGCTTTTTGTCTTCTCTTAGTTTTAGCAGCTAAACAGAAGTCATCCAGAGTTTAAATGTCTTCTGAGGCTATCCCCAAAAACATTAAAGTTATACATTTCATTAAAATACTAGAGGCGTTCAACAAGTGCTTAGAACATCTAAGAAATTAATCTCGTAGCAAGCAAAAAAGGTTTGTATTTAGTAACCGTCGTCTCTTGCTAAATTACCGTTAAAATTTCAGCTATATGCATCTCATGGCTTCGTTGTCTTAGGCGGTTGAATCAATGATCTTGTGCTTTTTTTAGAAAGATGAAAAAAAAAAAAAACGAGTTTTGTGCGGTGATTAAATACTTATATTTAAAAGACCGAAAGAGATAAAAGCCGAGTTGGATAAAGTTCATGACACATCTGCTCCCGTAATTGCAAAAATTTACAATTGGAATAATTCATTTAAACGTGGCCGTATATCCACATATGATTAATATCGTTCCGGACGTCCAATAGAAAATGACTTCTTCCGAAATGATTTACAAAATCCATGGTGTGGTTTTGAATGATCGACGAATCAAAATTCGCGAAATAGTTGATGCCACAGGTATATCACAAGGTATAGTGTTTTCAATTTTACACCAAAAATTGGGTCTGATATAGGTCTCGGCAAGATCAATGCCCGTTTGCTCACAATGGAGAATAAACGCAATAATGTGATCGATCTGGAAGCTGGTTTGGAACTTTTCCATCGCACTCCTGACGACTTTCAGTGTCGATACATAACTGGATAAAACATGGATGCACTACTACACTCCAGAGACATTCGAAACAGTGGCTTTTTAAAAGCAAACTGGTTCCGAAGAGGCAAAGGAGGTAAAACCTGCAGACAAGCGGATGGACTCAGCTTTTTGGGATGCACGTCGTATCATCTGCATTGATTACTTGCAGGAAGGAGGAAGGAAAAATGGAGAGTATTATGCATCGTTATTGCACTGGTTGAACGGGGAATTAAAAAAAATTAAAAAAAAAAAAAAAAAAAAAACGCTCTCATCCGGAAAAAAAAATTCTTTCTTCAAAATAATACAGCGGTACACACCAGTGCAATTTCGAGCAAAAATTGTAGAATTAAAGTTCGAATTACAACATCCACCGTAGTCACCAGTTTCGCCCCCCAGTTTATTATTTCCAAACTTGAAAAAGTGGCTCGGCGAAAAACAATTCACGTCTAACGAAGAGGTCATCTCCCAAACAGAGATCTATTTTGAGGACCTTCCAAAATCCTATATTTTGGAGAAACGCTGGAAATGGGGTATAGAACTAAAAGGAGATTATGTTGAAAAAGCATACAAAAATAATTTGTTTTTCTATCTTTTTCTAAGGACTTATCGTACGAATCTTAAACATGTGCTATTTTAATATAAATAGTTAGAGCTCTTTTAGATAAAATCTCTCCATTTAAAGAGTGTTGTAGATAGGGGTGATTTTTCTGAAACTATTCCTCTCGCATTCTTGGAAGATGCTATGAATTTAAATATCAGGTTTAGTATTTAACGGACCTTTTATTTTTGAGATGTGTTGTTGATAGACACACATAAATGGTCTTTTTTTTTTATAAAAAATGCTTCTTTTTTTGGATTCAGGGAACCCCGAAACGTATAAACGGTGAAATCTCGACATCGAGTTTTTGATGGGATACAATACCTTTTCTATACACTATGTTTGTTTAATGAATCGCGCAAAACTACTAGGGTCATCGGCGTCTATACACTATGAACACTGTAGAGAAAAGCAAAGTCAAAATATATGGTGATTGCGTTGTCATATGTTCACATATAGTGAACACATCTATACTGGATGGCACCCTAATTCCATATGCTTGCCGCAAAGAGAATGATATGTCTAAGGATGATGCAAGAAGACTAACTGTCCACCACACACCGATCAAACCGGAAATTGTCCATTTCTAATTTTTTCTAGCATTTTATTCAGTTAAGTGAAATAAAAGTTCTATACAGAATTCAAGTTATGAGCCTATGCCATGTTCTGCCACTGCCACTTTTACAGTGATTTCTTGATCAGGAAATTTCTAGTTCGCAAGTTGGCTACATTATGTACATGGTGACGACGGATCAACTCAACGCCTATAGATGGCACTGTAGGACGAAAAACAATTTAGCCCAGGGATGTTTTCTTTCAAGGTATGAGGTGCTTGTACATGCAAATAAACAGTACACGGAACTAACAGCTGTACTTCCCTTCCGATGGAAGCCATGCTAAGGATTTTTATATCAGGAAAAATCAATCACCCTCCGCCGTCTATTATAGGCTAATATGGTAACCACTACATCACCCTGTGCACAGGGTGACAATATATTAAACAATTGAATTTTATATAAACAAACTTTTTGACAAAATAAAAAATAATAGAAATGTTTAAATTTAAGGGTAGTGTTAGGCGGAGGATTTTTTTTATCTTCGTAAAAATAAAAATAGCGTGTTATTTATGGACGCTCTTTAACTCCTGCTGTTCTCAGCGTCCCATTCCAAATTGGGCGTGAAAGACCGCTTAATTTTGCTCAGAGGCCTCTCTATCAGGCTTGAGGTTCTTTTACGTGCCGTAAATCTATGACACGGGACCAACTTCCCTTCCGAAGGAAACCACGCTAAGAATTTTTACACCCGAAACAATCCATCGTCCTCCGTCGGATTTGAACCCGCGACCTTGGGTATATGAAGTTAGTATGGTAACCACTACACCGCGGAAGACGACTTTTATCTTCGTGTCGCAATCCTAGAAAGTTCTGAAATTAAATATACAGTTTGGTGTTTATCGGATTTTTCCTTTTTTTTAAATTTATTTTTTATTTAGATGTTTTCAGATAAACAGAGAAGACACATACACATCCAATTTTATCTAAAAATGCAATTTTTTGGAATTCAATCTCCTCAAGATGTAAATTTCTGGTAAAATCTCGACATGGAATCTTTTTTCTCTATTATTATTTTCTATTATTAAGTGACAGACTTCCTC
Source organism: Hymenopus coronatus (assembly GCA_030762935.1). Lineage (NCBI taxonomy): Eukaryota > Metazoa > Arthropoda > Insecta > Mantodea > Hymenopodidae > Hymenopus > Hymenopus coronatus. The sequence continues at coordinate 116,101,230 of CM060890.1, forward strand.
ATGCATCCTCAGATACCTTAGTGATAGGGAACTATTCCTCTATTTCTATACGTGACGGAAGATGACAACTTCGACGTGTCCACAGAGGCCTTAGTGCCGCAAATGTACATCTGTCTCTGCACTGCAGGGCAGATGGAATTAGCTGCCATCCAATCTATCTGCTTTCATTATTTGTGTATAGATTCGCTGATACACTATTTTCATTTTTACTGTTGTTTAATACTTAAAGTGGAATTTCGGATTTTGACGTTAAAATATCTAATCCGGTATTTATCTTGCCTTCTGAGGGAAACTATCAGAAAATCTCAGTCAGATTAGTCCCCTCGACTTAAACCTGAGGCATCCCGAATGCGATTTACAGACAATACTGCCTGATCCATCTAATTGAAGTGCCTAGTGTGTTAAGCAAATTATTTTTTTTATAGTGTTTAACGCCCGCTTTTACTACCATGGCACCGGAGGCCATGGTAATACATGAAATGAAGATGGAACACTGATGGAATGCGATGGCGGGGGAAACCAGAGGACCCGGAGAAAACCCACTCCCGCGCCCCTTTGTCCACCACACATCTCACTTGCTTGGTTTCGGACCCGGGCCGTCTAGGTGAGAAGCGAGTGGTCTAACCACGTGGCCACGGCGCGGCTGCATACAAATAAATGTATAAACCATTGTGTGTAAGTAATTTCGCCATTAGCTTATTGTACAACAAACCCCAGGAAGATAGAATCTGATGTGAGTAATTTCAAAGTCGATAGCGTACTGCGGGGAACAGCCACCATGGAGGATCCCTAACATACTCCAAGCGTTTCATTTCGACGTGGGGAGCGCTAGGAGTCAGTGCCCCACGCCTGACCAAACTCCATAAATCTACAGACGACTTCCAACGCCATCCCGCCGCCTAGAGGTGTATTTCCGGAGCGCAGTTATTACCACGAAAGGGCACCACCACGGCAGTCCTCGCCGAAACTTACAACCCTGAAAGAAATCAGTAGGATGGAATGGAGATGACATGCAGGGAAAGGAAGTGAATTCTAAATAAAATATAAATGAATTTAAATTGGAACCCCCCCCTGAAAAAAAAACACACACACATATTAAATATTTCATTTTCAAGACAAAGTTTTAGTGGTTACTTTAATTGAAGGAAGAGAAGTTATTTTACTGTGAATGGAGAAACTTCAATAGCGTTGGTTAGTGACCCAGGAAAATCCCCCAAAAAAACTCATGGGTCAGACTCCATCCCAAGACCTCCCAAATGCCAGTTGAATCTTCTAGGCCACCTGGTCTGATAAATAACGTTGTAATTGACAAATTCTTGCAGGTTGTTATAGAACGCTAGTGCCAGCGTGCACTGTTATTTCTGTGCTTGTGAAATTGTGGCGGTTTCTGTACTGCTCTGGAAGAAAGGACCTCTCTCTCGCCCATAAGTACTTCATCTACTGTTGGCAAGGTCCTTAATATTCCCTGTTCGTGCTTGTATTCTGATGTAGCATTCCATTACACACCATGCCACCCTCGAGGGAGCCAATCCGCTTTGATTAAAAGGTGATGCGGCTAGGGGAGGAAGAGGGCGGGGCGAGGAAATAAAGTCGGTATTAAACGGGATGAGTCAATTTGATTGCAGGGGGATGGTTTGTCATCCAGTGTTGGAGGAAGCGATTTTAGATGAGCATGCGATTCTCGCCACCGCACTGCAGCCAATCAAGAATACTGCAGTTGTTCTAACGTTAAACAAGGCCATTCTCTATGTTCAGACCTAGCGTACTCGTGGTTCCCATGGTAACTGCTTAACTGTCATTTTATACTCTAGACCACCGTAGCGCTTCAATCTTATAAAGTTAGGTATTTCCATGGAAATCAGTTATTGCTTTCTCTACGCGTACTATATACATTGTGTATAGAGAAGGTATTACAATCCATCCAAAAATTCGATATCGAGATTTCACCGTCCCTGTATCCAGAAAAACTATTTTAGAAAAACCTCCGCGTGTGTGTCCGTGTGTTGTGAATACGATAACTCAAAAAGGAAAAGTCAGTAAAATACCAAACTTGGTTTTTAAGTTTAATATTTTCCAAGGAAGATTTAAGAATAATCCTCCCATTCCAAACTACCCTTTACGTATAAAAACTTTTGAAAATTGTTTTAAAAATTGCTGTGACGATTTTGATTAAAATACCTTATATTACAGATTTTTACATGATAAATAAAATATATATCTTGAATTTTCTGGGAATAGCCTCTGAAGACCTCTTTATTCTGGATAATTTTTATTAAGTTTGGCATAACTGGTAAACCGTAAAGGATAGACAAAAACGTACTGTACAAAAAATGTAGATCACGATAAAACACACCATTTACATATGTCTAATATATTTTTTCGTGAAGCTGGTCCTTGTTATTGGTTTTAGCTTTGAAAAACATACTTTTCTCATACAGGAATTTTTTAACTCCTGTATATACAAACAAAGGAACTTCAGTTACATAGCAACCAACTTTTGACTATCATTGTAACTTATGGTACTCCCTTATTTCACTTCTACTTACAAGGAAGCAAGTAATAAGACTATTCTGCTAATTTGTCTCAATTAGCATGAAGTAAGTAGAAGCATAAACTTTCTAACAATAATTTGTTGCAGAGATGTAGAGCAAGTTATGTGAATGGAACCCATCAGATTTTTACTTTCTCTACACGTACTATGCATAGTGTATAGAGAAGGTATTGCATACCACCCAAACATTCGATACCGAGATTTCACTGGTTAATACACAATTTAGTGTCCCTGTGTCCAGAAAAACCATTTTTAGAAAAACGTCCGTATGTGTGTCCTTGTGTCTGTGAACACGAAAAGTAAAAGACGAAAAGTCGGTGAAATATCAAACTTGGTATTTTAAATTTAATATCATCCAAGGAAGATTTTGAGGAAAATCGTCCCATTCCAAGCTACCCTCTACATGAAAAAAAAAAAATACTTTTTAAAAAATAGCTGTAACGATTTTGAGTAAAATACATTATATTAAGTATATTTACATGATAAATAAAATAATCTTCTAAATTTTCTGGGAATAGCCTCTGAAGACCTCTTTATTCTGGACGAATTTTGCTGAATTTTGCATAACTGGTAAACCGTAAGAGATGCACAGAAACTTATTACACCAGAATTGTAGATCCCATTAAAACACACAATTTATGTCGTGTACATTTTTCTAGTTAAGTGGGCCATTTTTGAGATAGGCCTCTTTTTCGTTTCAGTTTTAAAATACTCAAGTTTTCACATTTGAAATTTTGTCAACTCAAAAGCAATGAAAGAAACGGATTTCAACCACACGGAAACTAGTCCGGTTTTAAAGGATTTGACTATCGCTTTAGCCTATTCCCTTATTTCCCTTGTACTTACAAAGAAGGAAGAAATAAGACAAATTCTGACTATCAAACCACGCCAACACCACGCGACTGGGACCTTCGCTACCAACCGCCATCTCTCTTGAGTGAGCCAGGCACGCCATTTGGTTATGTACGACTGCCTAATCCATGGTGATTTTATGATAGTTTTTGTATGTGCCGAATTTAGAGCTGAAAATTATATTCACGCATCACGTACGGTATGACCAACAAGTTCCACATCTTCGTTTGGTGTCGTTTTGAAACACGCTGTATATATAAGGGAAAGAAACAAGTTCTTGTAAGAATAACTTGTAGAAGAGATGTACAAAATCTGATTCGTTCCATTCACATGAATTTCTCTACCTGTTCTGCAAACAAACTTATTACAAAAGATTCTTCTTCTTTCTATTTCATCGTAATCGAGATAAAATATTATATGAAATATTATACTTAGTTCCTTTTAGGTAGAGCGGAAATAAGGGAATACACTAGGCTAAAGCATTACTCAACATTTTAAAAGCAGTCGCTATGCAATTATCATTAAAATTAGCTTCCCTTGGATGGCCAGGAGTAAAACAAAAGAAACACGCCCCCCTTCTCGTTTGAGAAAAGTACAAGTATTTTAAATAAAAAAAAATCAATAACAAAGTATCTCGGAAATAATTAGCTATACAACAAAAATATACACGACATAAATTGTGTCTTTTGAGGAGATCAACATTTTTTGTGTAGTAACCCTTACGGTTTACCAGTTATGAAAAAATAATCTAGAACTACCAACACTTCAGCAAAAATTCAAGATATAGCTACATTTTATTTATGGTATAAGTAACTCTAAGAATATATTTTCATCATAATCATTAGAACCAGTTTTGAGAAGGTCAATATTTTTTAAAATGTTTTCATGTAAAGTATAGTTTGGGGTGAGGAGGTTAAATCTTCGCATCTTTGGGAGATAATAACATTTAAATGTACAGTGTTCTATTTAACTCAGTTTTTGTCTTTGAGTTATGGTACTTACAGACACGCGCACGCACGCACTGGTTCTTTTTATTCAGAGGTCATCAATTTATTTCCGGTAAAGGATTTACAATACCTTCTCTACCTACTATGAACATACGTAGTATTTGGTAAAGAAAGTAATATGTGATAGCAGGCACATAGTCACGTTAAGGTGACTCATCAGATTTTTAAAAGGTATTTAAAGTAGTAAAAAGGAAGGTGATATGTTCCATTCACATGACTTACACTACATCTCTGCAACACATTATACTTAAAAGGTTTGTTCTTCTATGTACTTCATGCCAATCGAGATAAAAGGCTAGAGAAATTGTCTTATTACTTGCTTATAAGCAGAAAGGAAATAATGCAATACTCTAAGCTAAAGCGTTAATCAAATATTTTTAAATCTGGTTGCTATGGGATAGAAATTCGTTACTTTCCATAGTCAGGAGTTGAAAAGTTCCCGTAAAGAAAATTTTAAATATTTCGAAAATGGTCAACTCCACGAAAGTTATGTATATGGCATAAATTGTGTTTTAACAAGATCTACATTCTTATGTTGTAAGTTTTTGTTTATTTCTTACGGTTTAACAGTTATATTAAAATAATATACAATGAAGAGTTCGTTAAAAGCTGTTCCCAAAAAATTCAAAATGTATTTCCCATTTATTTTCCTTATAAGCGGTAGTTTATGGCGGGAGAACTTTCTTGGAAGCTACTCAACACAAACACCTAGTTTGAGAAGTCACCCTCCGTGGTGTAACGGTTACCATGCTTAACCTCATATATCCCAGGTCGCGGGTTCAAGCCTGGCGGAGGACGATGGATTTTTTCTTACGTAAAAATTCTTAGCGTAGCTTCCTTCGGAAGAGAAATAAAGCGTTGGTCCCGTGTCGTAGATTTACGGTACGTAAAACAATTTCAAGCCTGATGAAGAAGCCTCTGAGCAAAATTAAGGGGTCTTTCACGATAAGTATAGAATGGGACGCTGAGAACCAGAGCAGTTATAAAGCATCCCTAAATAAAACTCCATTTCATCTCGTTTCAAAGTTCGAAAAGCTGCATAGTTTACCATTGAAACCAATAGTAAAAAATATTTCGGAAACAGTCAACTCTGCAACATAAATGTATATTGTGACATAAATTGTGTGTTTTAACGAGATCTGTATTTTTTGTGTAGTAAATTTTTGTGTATCTGTTACGATTTACCAGTTATGCAAAATTCAACAATTCATCCAGAATGAACTGGTCTTCAGAGACTATTCCCGAAAATTAAATATATACATTTTATTTGTGATGTAAATAGCTTTAATATACGGTATGTTAAAAAAAAATCATTAGATCCATAACTAAGAAAAACAAAATTTCAAAATATCTTTCTTGTAAAGAGTAGTTTGTGGGGATTTTCTTGAAAATGTTTGTGTCACATACTTGGAAGATATTAATCTTAAATACCAAATTTTTAGCTATGCAGTCCAAAGTGACACACTGACCTTTTTCTAAAAATGTATTTTTTTAGACAAGTTTTTTCTAGTGAAATTTCGGCATCGAAATTTTGGTGGAATACAAAATCTTCTTTATTCACGATGTACGTTGTTCATACGGGCTAGAGATTTGTTAGTGCAATAACAATACGGTACGTAAAACAATTTCAAGCCTGATGAAGAAGCCTCTGAGCAAAATTAAGGGGTCTTTCACGATAAGTATAGAATGGGACGCTGAGAACCAGAGCAGTTATAAAGCATCCCTAAATAAAACTCCATTTCATCTCGTTTCAAAGTTCGAAAAGCTGCATAGTTTACCATTGAAACCAATAGTAAAAAATATTTCGGAAACAGTCAACTCTGCAACATAAATGTATATTGTGACATAAATTGTGTGTTTTAACGAGATCTGTATTTTTTGTGTAGTAAATTTTTGTGTATCTGTTACGATTTACCAGTTATGCAAAATTCAACAATTCATCCAGAATGAACTGGTCTTCAGAGACTATTCCCGAAAATTAAATATATACATTTTATTTGTGATGTAAATAGCTTTAATATACGGTATGTTAAAAAAAAATCATTAGATCCATAACTAAGAAAAACAAAATTTCAAAATATCTTTCTTGTAAAGAGTAGTTTGTGGGGATTTTCTTGAAAATGTTTGTGTCACATACTTGGAAGATATTAATCTTAAATACCAAATTTTTAGCTATGCAGTCCAAAGTGACACACTGACCTTTTTCTAAAAATGTATTTTTTTAGACAAGTTTTTTCTAGTGAAATTTCGGCATCGAAATTTTGGTGGAATACAAAATCTTCTTTATTCACGATGTACGTTGTTCATACGGGCTAGAGATTTGTTAGTGCAATAACAATTTGTGTGAAATGATGAAGGTGGTACATGTGTCGTTCTAACTCTGGGAAGTTTCCACAGTGGCAGGAGTGGAAGAGAGAGGTTCCTTTTCAATACGTTACTTGTGGTGAGTGACCCTTCGTGACAATATGTTATTGGATCAGGACGTAGCTCCTCGACAATATTGGATCAGCAAGGTGGCTGGCGTCACAGCCTGACCACCGCCCCACAGCCTGTCCCACCGCACACTTCCACACTCACGTCCACAGATAAGGTGATGCATTTCTCAAATTTAGAAATATATAAGAAATCTTATTGAAACACTTATTACACACAGTAATTGTGTTATTATTGGAATGTATAAAAAGTCTAGCTTGCAAATGTCTATTCAAATGCTTTTATTATTTAATTCATTGTTCTAATAAAAATGAGCCACATGAAGGTTTTTTTAAAATTATCCACATAAAAATCTCATTTTACAGCAAACGGGTTTATAAATTACTCAGAGTAGAAGGTTTAAGAACAATGTGACGATCCAGTATTTGGAGTTTTTTTCGCTATTTTCTAAAAATAAGTTCAGGATGATAATTGCACCGCCCCACAGCCTGCTCTACCGCACACTTCCACACTCACGACTACAGTTGAGGTGATGGATTTCTCAAATTTAAAATTATGTAACAAATCTTATTGGAAGTTACTATACACAGTAATATTGATATTATTGGAATGTATGACAATTCTAGCTTGCACAGTTACTCAAAGAATTTTATTATTTAATTCATTGTTCTAATAAAAGTGAACCGCATGAAGCGTTTTTAAAATTATCCACATAATAACTATTATTTTATAGCAAATGGGTTTATAAATTGTTCAGTGTTTAAGATTTAAGGACGATGTGACGATCCAGTATTTGGAGGTTTTTTCGCTATTTTCTAAAAATACGTTCAAGATGACAATTCCACCACCCCACAGCCTGCCCTACCACACACTTCCACACTAACGTCCACAGATAAGGTGATGTATTTCTCAAATTTAAAAGGATATCACAAATCTTATTGGAATAGTTTCTACACACAGTGATAGTGATATTATTGGAACGTATAACAGTTATAGCTTGCACAGTTGCTCAAATAATTGAATTATTGAATTCATTGTTCTAATAAACATTAGCCAAATGAAGCTTTTTTAAAAGTATCCACATAAAATCTTATTTTACAGCAAATGGGTTTATAAATTTCTCAGAGTAGAAGCTTCAAGGACGATATGACGATCCAGTATTTGGAGTTTTTTTCGCTATTTTCTAAAAATACATTCAGGATGACAATTCCACAGCCCCACAGCCTGCCCCACCGCACACTCCCACACTCACGTATACAGTTAAGATGAAGCATTTCTCAAATTTAACAGTATGTAACAAATCTTATTGGAACACTTAGTGCACACTGTAATTGCGATATTATTGGAATGTATAACAATTCTAGCTTGCACAGTTACACAAATAATTTTATTGTTGAATTCATTGTTCTAATAAAAATGAGCTACATGAAGCATTTTTAAAATTATCCACATAAAAATCTTCTTTTATAACAAATGGGTTTATAAATTGCTCAGAGTAGAAGGTTTAAGGACGATGTGATGATCCAGTATTTGGAGGTTTTTTCGCTTTTTTCTAAAAATATACGTTCAGGATGAAAATTTCACGATGTTTTAGGATGGATATTATTCCCTATCTGAGACACTTGCTGATTGTAACTCGCTCTGCTCTGCCCAACTATAGGTGGATGTGGGGGAAGAATATCGATCGCTCTGAAACTTCAACCCCGTAGCCATAAGTATTTGTTTTTATAAAACTTGGTCTGATTAGGATTCACAATATATTCAGGGTTAAAAGTTAAAACTGTTAAACAATGACATTATTATATTTTATTTAAATTTGGATTTATTAAGCAAATAGATAACCCAAACCAGCATGTAAGCGTTTGCACTTCCATTTTTACTTTCCCTACACGTACTATGTACATAGTATACAAGGCAGGTATTGTATTGTACCCAAACATTTGATACCGAAATTTCATCAGAAATGCATGTTTGGGTCCCCCTGAATCCAAGAAAAGCTGTTTTAGAAAAAAGTCCGTGTGTGTCTTTAGACAGCATAGCTCAAAAACGAAAATACCGTTAAATACCAAACTTGTTCATTAAGTTTGGTATCTTCCAAGGATACGACATGAAGATTTTCAAGAAACATCCCCCATACCGAGCTACCCTTTACAGGAACAAAATTTCGGTAATGCTGATGTTCTCAAAAATACGATTTTGATTAAAATCTCTTATATTTAAGATATTTACATACCAAATAAAACGTATATCTTAAATTTTCTGGGAATTACCTATAAAAACTTATTTATCTAAACTACAAAATCACTCTTATTACTGTTACAAAAGTGACCAATTAAAACTTAACCTCAACAATTAAAACATTTTCAGACCCTATTATACACTGTATTGTTTCCATTTCACATCGGCCGCGTGTAGGACAGAAGTTGGAGAGTAAACTGAAAAATTCAATGCCGTAGCCGGGATTTCCTCTAATCTCTGAGCTACCGTGGAAACATGCCGGCACGGCACATATTCTTCAAACGACTCGCATTTATCACGGTTATCCGCCAGGAGATCTCAAATTATTCTGAGATGTCAAACCTCAATTATGTTAAAAACCAGTATTACAATTGGTTACGTGACGAAAATTTAGTTTATATATTAACGTCATCCTTAGCAGCAAGTATTGATGGACTCGTCCAAAGTAAAGTACATCATCAAAGTATTAAAAAAAAAAAAAACAACTAATGTTCCATTCACATAACTTTGTTATGCTGGGTATGTGTGTGTGTGTGTCTGTAGGTGAAAGGGAGAGTAATTGTTTGCAGCATAGCTCAAAAACGAAAAGTCTGTTAAATATGAAATTTGGTGTTAAGTTTTGTATCTCCCAAGGATGCGACACGAAGTTTATCAAGAAAATTCCCCCACCCCAAAGTAACCTTTACATCGAAAAATGTTTGAAAAGTTTAATGTTCTCAAAAATGGCTCAAAGGATTTTGATTCAAACATCGTATATTAAATATATTTACTTGACAAATGAAATCTATAATTTGAGTTTCCTGAGAATGCCCTCTGAAGACCTCTTTATTCTGAATGAATCTTGCTGAATTTTGCATAACTTGTAAAACATAAGGGACAGATAATGGGATAAAATTTACTGCACAAAAAATGTAGATCTCATTAAAATACATAATTTATGTCCTATACGTTTTTAAAAGATTTGACTATCACTTTAGAAATGTAGTGCTATGTCTATGGAACGTATCAGATTTTACTGTAGGTAGAGTTTCATTATACATTTACACATTTCACTGTAGGACACAATAGGTAGAAAATTCAAGACACACATTTTAATTTGCCATATAATATATTTTCCATACGTTAGAGCCGTTTTTTAATAAAAAAAAAGCTGATGTGTTCCATTCACATGACTTTCTCTACATCTCTGCCAAAAAATATTATTAAAAAGACATTGCTTCCATTTCCTTCATGCTGATCGAAAAAAAATTAGCAGATATAGTCTTGTTACTTGCCTCCTTGAAAGTAGAAGCGAAATAAGGGATTATCATAGGTTAAAGTGATAGTCAAAAGCTGGTTGCTATATGATTGAAGTTCCTTTGTTTGAATGGACAGGATTTGATAAATTCCTGTATGAGAAAAGTTAAGTTTTTCATAGCTGAAATCAAAAACAAGCAATATCTCAAAAACAATCAACTCCAGGGAAAAAAATGTATATAACATAAATTGTGTGATTTAAAGTGCTCTACGTTTGTTGTGTGGTAAGTTTTTGTCCATCTCTTACGGTTTAGGAGTTATGAAAAATTCCGTAAAATTGACCCAGAATAAAGTAGTCTTCAGAGGCTATTCCCAGAAAATTCAAGATATACATTTTATTTGTCAGGTAAATATCTTTAATATTCGAAATTTTAATCAAAATCGTTAGAGCCATTTTTGAGAAAATAAAAATTTTCGAAAAAAAAATCCATGCAAAGGGTAGTAGGGGGTGGGGGGATTTTTCTCAAAATATTCGTGTCGCATCCCTGGAAAATACTAAACTTAAATACCTAGTTTGGTATTTTACCGACTTTTTGTTTTTGAGTTATCGTGTTCACAGGCACACGGACACACACGGACCTTTTTCTGAAAATGCTTTTTTTTTGGATGCAGAGGACCCTAAAACATATATTTCCGGTGAAATCTCGGTATCGAATTTTTGGATAGAGTGCCTTCTCTATACACTATACATAGTGCGTATAGAGAAAGTAAAAAAGTAACAAAAATGCTAAGTAAATAGTAAATTGGGATGTGTAAGTTTTTGTAAATTCTCCTGTCACATTCTTTAGATACCAAATTAAGTATTTAACGTTATTTTCATATTTGATCCATGCCGTCCACACACACACACACACACACACACACACACACACACACACACACGGATCTTTTACTACATATGCTTTGGGGGGCGGGGTTCAGTGGACCCAAAACATATTTCCGGTGAAATCTCTATAACGAATTTTTTGGTAGAATACAATACATTCTCTATTAGGTAAATTTTACATACTACGTGCTAGAGAGTGAGAGTAAAAGAAGACTTCGCAGTTGGGAAAAAAACAAGTTTAAAAATTCCAAACGATAACAAGGAATTTCTAGGAACTGGTTGTCTTATTTTTAAAACTTCAAAAGAAATAAATACTTATTGTTAATTCCCAAAACTAATATTTTATTTTAAACTACTATTTGATATTATATAATATTATTAAGAAGTATATTAACTTTAAGAACTATATTCCTCTTTTTCAATCATCCTTTATTTAATATTCTTCCTTTATTTGACATAAATTGCGTGCTTTAATGAGATATACCTGCAGAATTTGGTTAGAAATATTACGTATAATGCTAATGTTTATCTTGATATATAAAACTCATTGAGAAGGAGCCATATTTCAGTACATTAAAATGAAAATAGTTCCATGGTTTGATAATGGGAATTCTTTAAAAGTCTTTGAGTCGCATTTTTGAAAAACGGCTTGTTGCTTAACCGAATTTTCTTATTTCAATTAGGTATTAGCTATTATAGATTATAGACTTACACATACGTAGAACTTTTCAATTTTGTTTTCGATGATAACTCAATGTATCATTTTCTAATGGAGTGCAATACGGCAGTCCCGTTGCTTTACTTGAGTTCCAAAATAATAGATGTTCTTTATTTTTTTAGTAGCTTAAAAGTCTAGATTAAAAGAAAATGTTAAATAGAAAAATGGAGTATACATATAACAATGTTCATTAGCTTGCCGTTTATTCAATAATAACATTTAAAACATCAATAAATTAATTCTGCCTTGAACACATTTCCTTATACTTATTCTATTTCCTTATACTTATCCTATACTTATTTAACGTCCTTTAAACTGATAGGTCATATTGGACGACTAATGAAATTGGTGTAAAGTTGCACAAAAGAGCCCGGGGTCCGTGGAGCTTAAAGTTACTGTACATTCATCGTCTCAGGATAAGGGGAAACCCCCGAAAATCCTTATCCGTGGAACTTTTTCTAGCCGACATTCGAACTCAGGGCCTCTTAATCTATTAGCTTATTGCAATGTGAATACCAGTATAAAAATCTCCCTTTTACATTTATAAAATATGATTTATATCTCCTATACAGCTTTTCTCAAACATATTTTAGATAAAGCAGCAAATTTAATCCTTTTTACTTCCGCTGGAATTTAAAGACACGATACGTCTAGCGATATGAATTAATTTTTGAGCTTGCTAATAACCAGGGACTGAATGTTACAAAATCCAAGGTGTGTTATGTGTTCACATGTGTTGGTGCTTTTTAAAGAGTTCTCCTCGGTAATCCACCAGCCCGAGAGAGGGCTAGATGACGTCACTACATGTTCTGCCGTGGCTCCCACGTTTGCATTGGTATGTGAGTCATCGCAGTCAAGGCTTTGGAATGCATAGCAACAAAAGAAGTGCGACGCGCTGGTAACCAGAGACTTTGAAACGCGAGCAGTCTCATTTCTTCTCGAAGCTTCGTCTTCCACAAGCTTCCACAAAATTCTGTGACGTTACATTCTAGCTATCAAAATGAGGGAAAATTGCAAGCCGTGTATAGTGAGTTGTAGTGAGTCGTGAGTGGAGTAATAGCGCGTAGTGGCATGCAGCTGTCAGTTCTCTGCGTCGAAGTATTAAGTGATTTGTTTTCAGCAATGAATTAAATACCTTATTTGATACCAACTTTTGATTCAATAAACACATTTGTTACAATACTTACGTACGCTCTCTCTTATCCTTGCCTCGTACTATTTAGGTGTAACCTAAAATGTTGGCGATGATTTTAACAGTGGTAAGCTATTTTTGTAGGATAAGAAGTTTGCCAAATCCAGTCCACACAAGAAGTAAACATAGATAAAGTAAAAAGTGACTCTTCAGGTTTTACACTAAGACCTAGACTAGATCATCTGGCCACGTGAGGATTGCTCACGAGGGTTTCTCATTGGTGCTCCTCTACCGGGACCGGGGAAACACGACCTCAACAATGGGACTGGGTCGAGAAGAATTTCAAGGGGGTAAGCCTCTACACCATCAGAGTATCGGAGTTAACCTGAAACATGAGAGAGTGCGTTTCAATTAATAATATGTAATTTCTAATAAGGGCATAACAAAAATGTTAGAAGTAGTACTGTTAAACACGAGCAGAAATAATACTTTTTTGAAAAACATGTTTAGAACGAAGGGAAGCTGTACCGTTAAGAGGTTTCCCCCCAATATATTCGGCCCACAAGCCTGCCCAAAGGTAAAAATAAGCTACCCAGGGCGAGGGGAGAGACAGGCAATTTACTGTTACTTAAAGTAAGGTACGGAGTTCAATGTACCTACTCGTGTACATAGTTGATTTGAAAAAGATTTGAAGCGACCAAGGAGAAAACAATGTTAAAAATCACGTGACAAAGCCAGTGCAAGGAAGATGTTTGAAGTCAATATGGGTTGAAATTTTGAAAATCATTAGAGTCGGGAGGTCCTCTATTGCACTCCTCGTTAGAGAGTCAGGCACGTAGAAGTGATGTCAGGAACTCAAGAAATGAAATATTCAGACGAATCAATTGCATTATTTAGGGAAGTATTATTGGTAACTGACGCAACATATTATGGCGTGTAATACCAGCATGAACGTATGATAAGGCGTGATTAATAAAGGGAAAAGTTGATGGTAAAATAAATAGTTAAAAACGAAACCAAGCAGTCGTATTGGATATCAGCCCTGGGATCCATTTAACATAAGATCTATGTTACCCTTACCTAGTCACGAACCCGAAGCCATTCTTAAGAATTCCACATTGCCGAAACTGGCATGACACCCGAAACCGCACTAAACATGAAAGAGGAAGATAAAATAAAAGGATAATGGAGGAAATTCACGGTAGATTAACGCTTACCAGAGTTTGCCTTACCAACTAGGGAAAATCACAAATACAACAAAACAAAAGAAAAGGAACAGAATGGCTGGAAACGGGAATCAAATCCGGAACTTCCTCACACGTTGCGCGGAAACATCTCGTCTCGAGCTCTCTTTCTTCACTTTAGATTTATCTTTAAAATTGTATTTGTTTTTCCGTGAATAATTAAGTATATGTAACATGACGCAATAACACAATTGAGTGCGCGGGCATGTATGTGTATACGTGTGTGTGTGTGTGTGTGTGTGTGTGTGTGTGTGTGTGTGTGTGTGTGTGCTGTGAACACGATAACAAAAACGGTAAAATACTAAACTTGGTATTTAAGTTTAGTATCCTCCAGGGATGCGACGCAAGGCTTTTGAGAAAAATACCCCCACCCCAAAATACCCTTTAAATGGAAATAGCTGTAAAATACCATATTTTAAATATATTTATATGACAAATAACATGTATATCTTGAATTTGCTGGGAATAGCCCCTGGCTGAATTTTTGCAAAACTTGTAAACTGTAAGAGATAGACAAAAACTTACCATTCATGAAATGTAGAGAGCTTGCTAAAATACACAATTTATGTTATGTACATTTTTTCGTGAAGCTGGCCGTTTTCAAGATATTCCTTGTTTTTAGTTTCAGCTTTAAAATACTTAATACTTTTCTCATACGGGAATTGGTCAACTCCTGTCCATACAAACAAAGGAACTTTAGTCACTTAGTTACCAGCTTTTGGCTATCACTTTAACCTATGGTACTCCCTTATTTCCCTTCTACTTCCATGGAAGCCAATAATAAGACTATTTCTGCTAATTTTCTCTCGATTAGCATGAAGTAAAAAGAAGCATAAGCTTTTTAACAATAAATTGTTGCATAGATGTAGAGTTAGTCATGTGAATGGAACACATTGGATTTTTACTTTTTCTAGCCCCATATGTACAATATACATAGGGATAGAGAAGTATTCTATTCCACCCAAAAATTCGATACCGAGATTTACCGTAAATACATGTTTTAGGACCCCCTGTATACAAAAAAAAATATTTTGAGAAAAAGGTCCGTGTGTGTGTGTGTGTGTGTGTGTGTGTGTGTCGTGTGTCCGTGTGTCTGTGAACACGATAACTCAAAAACGAAAAGTAGCTAAAATACCAAACATGGTATTTAATTTTAGTATCTTCCAGGGATGCGACACAAAGATTTTGAGAAAAATCCCCCCCACCCCAAACTACCCTTTACATGGGAACTTTTTTTCGAAAATTTTGATTTTCTTAAAAATGGCTCTAACGACTTTGATTAAAATATCATATATCAAAGATATTTACCTAACAAACAAAATGTATATCTTGAATTTTCTGGGAATAGCTTCTGAAGATCTGTTTATTCTGGATGAATTTTGCTTAATTTGGCATAACTTGTAAACAATAAGAGATAGGCAAAAACTTACTGTACAAAAAAATTAGGTCTTATTAAAATACAAAAGCTATGTCATATACATTTTTCTCGTGGAGCTTACCGTTTTCGAGGTATTCATTGTTATTAGTTACAGTTGTGAAGTACTTATACTTTTCACAGACGGGAGTATCCGTTTTTCTTTTGTTCTACTCCTGGCCAAGAAAAGAAGCGATTTGTAATGACAAACGCATAATGACAGATTTTAAAACATTTCACTATTGGTTTAGCCTAGTGTATTCCCTTATTTTCTTCCTACTTATACGGAACTAAATAATAAGAACATTGTGCTAATGAGTACCACAATTAGCAAGGTCCAGAAAGAAGAAGAATCTTATGTACGAAGTTTGTAGAACAGCTAGAGAAAGTCATGTGATTGTAACAATCAGATTTTTAAACTAAGTTTTACTAAAATCATCATTTGGATTTATCAAACTCAAAGGTTTATATCTTTATCCACCCAGTGCTTCGCATCAGAAGATTATATGAGAAACACTTTCATATTCTTTGCTAAATAACCTGTATGCTCCTCTCTGAAGATTCCCATTGTATGTTGGCGTTTTCGTAATCTACAATGTGCCACGGTGGCTTGAAATAATACAGTATAAAAATTACATGTATTTCTGGACATCTCTACCTCTGTATACTCATCTAAAACCTACTCTTACAATAGTTTTATTTCTATCTCCTTCATGCATCTCGCGATGAACGTTTGTATAAATAATTTAATTACGTGGTACAAGAATTCTTGTGTAGTTGCCATCATTATGTAATAAGTACAAACATATCAACAACAGCGGCTATCTGTATCTGACTGGAAGATAAATTCGTTATGATGAGTGCTATCTGTAAACGCACCACAGTATTAGGTATAGAGAATGTGGGGATAGGATGCTAACGTTTGTTACAGCTCATAGATTATAGGTGTTATTTTCGATAATTTAATACGGACATTAGAAAGTGTCTAATTTCATTAAAATTCTGTCACAAATCTATTTTTCTTCCAGAGGCTCTCTTGGCAATAAATGGTCCGACCAATTTATTTTCCACTTCCTACGAATTTCGCTATTGTATACTGGTTTTAAAACGTCTTTATCTGATTCTTTATTATACACATTCTAATGCTTTTATTTGTTTCACCTTGCATATGCTCAAGGCAAAAAGGTAAAACGTAGACAACTCGCTTACTGCTACCCACAGAGTCTCAGACTCCCCTCAAGAGGAGGGAAGCATAGAGGCCACAGGCCACATGAGAACTGGCCATAGAGACGCGCGGAAGTCCCTTGAATTTCCAAGCTAGATGAACCGTGCCATATATTACGAATCCAGGAGGACGCCTGAAATTAGAAGGAAGGTATAAAGGGGAATTGAGAAAATAAATCTTAGTAGATGAGACACCGCTCAGCATTCGCCTCTCGATCCCGCGGAACCCACGAACTTATATGACAGAATAAGCGGTAGCCAGGGAAACGAATACAGGACCTGCTGAATCCGAGGCGCACATATTGCCGCTGCGTCACCTCTTTCGTTTAGTGAGGGTCTTCCTGAGAAGAGAAAAAAAAAAAAGTGGAAATTTGCGCGCGTCTGTGTGTGTGTGTGTGTGTGTGTGTGTGTGTGTGTGTATGTGTGTGTGTCTTTGGAAGGTAAAATTCAATACAATTCAAACGTCAGGTCAGTGATTTCAAATAAGCACACGAAGGTTTTCAAGAAAACTGCACAATGGGAAAATAGACTTAACATAGATCACTTTTTGTAATTTTAGATTTAAAAAAACTGTATCAATTTTGGATAATTCCCATATTTTTAATTTTTGAGGTATATGAAATATACATATATCTTTAATTTTCTGCAATTTGCCTCAGAAATCTTCTTCATTCCGAATGCATTTTATATTACTGAGAAGACATGCACTCAATCTTATCGGAGAAAAAATGTAAATCTCATTAAAATATAATTGATATACAATATATAGTTTCTCGCGTTAAAGTTTTTGGACATTCTTTGTATTGGTTTTAATTTTGAATTACTTATAATTTTCTTTTAAGCGATGAAACGCTATTCGTTTTTTACTTTCTCTATACGTACTATGTACATAGTGTATAGAGAAGGTATTGCACTCCATCAAAAAATTCGATACCGATATTTCACCGGAAATATATATTTTAGGGTCCCCAGTATCTAAAAAAAGTATTTTCAGAAAAAGGTCCGTCTGTGTGTGTGTCAGCCAGTCCGTGTGTCTGTGAACACGATAACTCAAAAACGAAAAGTCGGTATCTTCCAAAGAGGCGACTCGAACATTTTGAGAAAAATCCCCTCACCCCAAACTGCCCTTTACATAGAACTTTTAAAACAATTTTGACTATCTTAAAAATTACTCTAACGATTTTGATTAAAATATCGTATATTAAAGATATTTACCTGACAAATAAAATGCATATTGTGAATTTTCTGGCAATAATCTCTGAAGACTACTTTCTCCTGGGCGAATTTTACGGAATTTTGCATAGCTACTAAACCGTAATAGATAGAAAAAACTTACTACGCAAGTAATGTAGAGAACGTTAAAACATACAATTTATGTTATATACATTTTTTTCGTGGAGTTGATCATTTTTAAGATACTCCTGGTTTTTCCTTTTATCTTTGAAAAAGTTAAACATTTTTCATACAGGAATTTCTTAACTCCTGTCCATACAAACAAAGGTACTTCAGTTACATAGCAACTAGCTTTTGGCTATCATTTTAACCTTTGGAACTTCCTCATTTTTCTTCTACTTACAAGGAAGCAAGTAATAAGACTATTTCTGCTAATTAGCATGAAGTAAATAGAAGCATATCCTTTTTAAATACAATTTGTTGCAGAGATGTAGAGAAAGCCATGTGAATGGAACACATCAGATTTTTCTCATCGTCATGCAAAGAAAGAAAGATTTCAAAATTATCGCATGGCGCACCGGTTTATAGGAGTTTGACTATTGATTTGCTCTTTTATCCTTCTTATAGCTACAACGAATATTTACGTTTGTAATGTAAGTCCATTTCTATTTACAAGAAGTAAGCAGCAGAAAAAGCCTTTATTGCATAACTTGGTGAAAAATCTGATGTGTTACACTCACATGCCTTTCTCTAGCTGTGTTACAAACTTCATACATAGATTGTTCTTTCTGCACCTAGCTAATCGTGGTACTCATTAGCACAATGTTCTTATTATTTAGTTCCGTATAAGTAGGAAGAAAATAAGGTAATACACTAGGCTAAACCAGTAGTCAAATGTTTTAAAAGCTGTCGTTATGCGTTTGTCATTACAAATCTCTTCTTTTCTTGGCCAGGAGTATAACAAAAGAAAAACGGACACCCCCGTCTGAGAAAAGTATAAGTACTTCACAACCGTAACTAATAACAATGAATACCCCGAAAACGGTAAGCTCCACGAGAAAAAGTATATGACGTAAATTGTGTATTTTAACAAGACCCACATTTTTTGTGTAGTAAGTTTTTGTCTATCTCTTATGGTTTACTAGTTATGCCAAATTAAGCAAAATTCATCCAGATTAAACAGGTCTTCAGAAGCTATTCCCAGAAAATTCAAGATATACACTTTGTTTGTTAGGTAAATATCTTTGATATATGATATTTTAATCAAAGTCGTTAGAGCCATTTTTAATAAAATCAAAATTTTCGAAAAAAGTTCCCATGTAAAGGGTAGTTTGGGGTGGGGGGATTTTTCTCAAAATCTTTGTGTCGCATCCCTGGAAGATACTAAAATTAAATACCATGTTTGGTATTTTAGCTACTTTTCGTTTTTGAGTTATCGTGTTCACAGACACACGGACACACGACACACACACACACACACACACACACGTACCTTTTTCTCAAAATGTTTTTTTTTTGTATACAGAGGGTCCTAAAACATGTATTTCCGGTAAATCTCGGTATCGAATTTTTGGGTGGAATACAATACTTCTCTATCCCTATGTACATTGTACATATCGGGCTAGAGAAAGTAAAAATGAGAAGAGAAAGTCAGAACTGTTAGTGCATTGGAAATGTTTTCCTCACTTCGTTACAACTTCAAAGTTTCCGCACTGTAATTGTCATCATAAATGATTTTAAAGTAAGGCTTTCTTCGCTTTAAAATTGGCATTTGAGCCTTAGAATTCTCCTTGAGATGTTAAATTCAGGAGGTTTGTTATGTTGTATACTCTGTTGGCCTGGTATAAACCAGTTAAGTAAAGCCAAGTTTACAGTGCAGGAAGCCAAAGAGACGAGTTTGTTGGGCAGTGTGTGCTGGCGCCCTGTTGTGGCCATGTTGTATTATGGAACAGGGTGGTGGGGGCGCTCGACTCGTGTTATTGAAAAGATAATACCAACCCGCGCGAGACCGGAATACCGTTATCTTTAGTTCGACTCCAGCGAGATTATGGATCCTTCTATCCGAGAGCAACTGACTTTAGGAGGGAAGCAGCAAGAAGTATAGCAAAAATAACTTCTCTACCAACTCTTCTACAAATTATTTCAAATTTCAGTCAGTTAATTGTCATAAAACCACGAGAAAGAAGAAATAAAGTTTTAAATATCATGTAAAGTGAGACAATGCTCAAAATTAAGGTGTCTCTGAAAAGATTCAGAAGGTGGTTTTAACATTGATATTTATCAATAAAAATATTCGAGTATTAAGTAATTTAAATACCTTACAAATTCTATTTTTGCTTTCATCTCTGGCTCTATTCCAAATCATTTACATTTTGCACAGTTAAAAAAAAAAAGCTGTGTTCCATTAACTTGACTTTCTCTACTTGTTCTATAAACAGACTTCTTAAAAAATATTCTTCTTGTTTCTACACCATGCTAATCGACATAACCATTGGCAGTATGATCTTATTATTTAGCTTCTTATAAATAGAAGGGAACTAAGACAATATACTATGCTAAAATGATATCAATTGTTTTAAAAGCTGCCGCAATGCAATAATAATTGAATTCGCTTCTTTGCATCACCATTAGTAAAACAAAAGAAATACGGGTGAGAAGTATATTTGAGAAAGTATAACTAATAAGAAGGAATATTTCGGAAACTGTTAGCTCCACAAAAAAAAAAAAAAACAAAAAAAAAAAGCAAAAAAAAAAACGTAAAGGACATAAATTGTGTGTTTTGATAAGATCTACAGTTTTTGTGTAGTAAGTTTTTGTCTATCCCTTAGATACGGTTTTCTAGTTATTCAGAATGAAGAGGACTTCAGAAACTATACCCAGGAAAATCAGAATATATATTTTACTTGTCATGTAAATATCTTTAATATACGGTATATATTAATCAAAATCGTTAGACCTATTTTTTATAAAATCAAAATGTGCGAAGTTTTTTCCATCTAAAGAGTAGTTTGGGTTGGGGGAATCACCTTGAAAATCTCCTCACGTATCCTCGGTAGTTACTAAGCTTAAATACCAAGTTTGGTATTTAACGGGCTCTTCGTTTTTGAGTTATGCTCTCTCTCTCTCTCTCTCTCTCTCTCTCTCTCTCCATGCATCATCCATCCATCCACCCATCCACTTATCCGTTCATTCATTCATCCACCCGCCCATCCATCTAACCATTCATCCACCCATCCACCCTTACACCCACCCATCTAACCATTCATCCAACTAACCACCCACCCATCCACGCACCCATCCATCCATCCACCCACCCATCCATCCATCCATCCACCCAACCATCCATCCACCCATCCATCTATCCACCCATCCATCCATCCATTCATCCAATCCATCCATCCATACACCCACCCATCCATCCACCCATCCATCCACACATCCATCCACCCACCCATCCACCCTCCCATGCATCGACTCATCCACCCACCCATCCACCCACCCATCCACCCACTCACCCATCCACCCACCCATCCATCTACTCATCCATCCACCCACTCACCCATCCACTCACTCACCCATCCACCCACCCACCCATCCACCCACTCACCCATCCACCCACTCACCCATCCACCCACTCACCCATCCACCCACTCACCCATCCACCCACTCACCCATCCACCCACTCACCCATCCATCCACCCACCCATCCATCCACCCACCCATCCATCTACTCATCCATCCACCCACTCACCCATCCACTCACTCACCCATCCACCCACCCACCCACCCATCCACCCACTCACCCATCCACCCACCCATCCATCTACTCATCCATCCACCCACTCACCCATCCACTCACTCACCCATCCACCCACCCACCCATCCACCCACTCACCCATCCACCCACTCACCCATCCACTCACTCACCCATCCACCCACCCATCCAACCATATACCCACCCATCCATCTACTCATCCATCCACCCACTCACCCATCCACTCACTCACCCATCCACCCACCCACCCATCCACCCACTCACCCATCCACCCACTCACCCATCCACCCACTCACCCATCCACTCACTCACCCATCCACCCACCCATCCAACCATATACCCACCCATCCATCTACTCATCCATCCACCCACTCACCCATCCACTCACTCACCCATCCACCCACCCACCCATCCACCCACTCACCCATCCACCCACCCATCCATCTACTCATCCATCCACCCACTCACCCATCCACTCACTCACCCATCCACCCACCCACCCATCCACCCACTCACCCATCCACCCACTCACCCATCCATCCACTCACCCATCCACTCACTCACCCATCCACCCACCCACCCATCCACTCACTCACCCATCCACCCACCCACCCATCCACCCACTCACCCATCCACCCACTCACCCATCCATCCACTCACCCATCCACTCACTCACCCATCCACCCACTCACCCATCCACTCACTCACCCATCCACCCACCCATCCAACCATATACCCACCCATCCATCTACTCATCAATCCACCCATTCATCCATCCACCCATCCACCCACCCATTCTTCCACCCACTCACCCATACATCCATCCATCCATCCATCCATCCATCCATCTCACACAAACTGATTTTTTTCTAAAAATGCTTTTGTTGGATTCAGAGATCTCTAAACTTAGATTTCCAGTGAAATTGATGTGCTGCAGTCACATGAGTTTCTCCACCTGTTCTGCAAAAAACCTTATCTTACAGAAGACTTTTTACTTACATAATGCTAAATGAGATAAACTTTAACAGAACTGGTCTTACTACCTCTTAGTTCCTTATAAGCTGAAATGAGATAAGGGAAACACCAGGCTAAAGCAATAGTCAAATATTTTAAAAGCCGGAGGATGTGTGAACAATTGAAGGTCGCTTCGGTTTCCATTTCCATTAAAACGAAAGATGGTCCCGTTTTGAGAAGATGCGTAGTTTAAAATTGAAGCCAATAACAAGAAATATCTCGGAAACGATAAACTCTGCAACAAAAATGCATTTTACATAAGGTGTGTGTTTTAACGAATTCTATATTTCGTGTACAGTAAGTTTTTGTCTATCTGTTGTTTACTGATTATGCAAAATACAATAAAATTCATCCAAAATGAGCGGATCTTTAGTAGTTACTCCCAGAAATTTCAGGATATATAATTTTTTTATGATGTTAATAATTCTAATACACGATATTTTAATACAAATTGTTAAAGACATTTTTGAAAGAAACATTTTTAAAAACGTTTTTCTTGTAAAAGGTATTTTGGGGGGGGGCGGATTTTCTTGTCACATCCTTGGAAGACATTTGTAGTCGGCTTACTCTACCCATATTGTAGGACTGACACGCCCCAAGACTTACAAGTGGATGCCTAGGAGTCAGAAGCCTGTGGGGGAGCCAACAGCACGAAACCACAGAATGGAGAACCTGGAACGAGTAGCCAGGTATGAATGTGAGGAAGTGGATGATATGAAATGCAATTAAAATGGATGATGGGGCAATTGATGGAGTTAGTGGCGGTGGAAACCCCGAGGAGCCGGTGGAAACCGCCCAAACACCGCCTCAAAAATAAATGTAAATAAAAATAAAAAAAATGTAAATGGCGTGTTATTTATGGACGCTCTTTAACTGCCGTGGTTCTCAGCGTCCCATTCTAAATTAAGTGCAAAAGACCGCTTAATTTTGCTCAGAGGCCTCTCTATCAAGCTCGAGGTTCTTTTACGTGCCGTACATCTACAACACGGGACCAACGGCTTTACTTCCCTTCCGAAGGAAGCAATGCTACACCCAAAAAAATCCAGGGTCCTCCGCCGGGTTTGAACCCGCGACTTTAGGTATATGAAGTTAGCATGGTAACCATTACACCACGGAGGGCGACTAGACACCGCTTCGTCCACCACAAATGCCACATGCGGTTGCTTGGGATCGAACCCAGGCCGCCAAGATGGGAGGCAAGAAATCTAACCACTCAACCACTAGAAGATACCAAACTTAAATACCAAATTTGATATTTAATGGTGTTAGTTTTTGAGCTATGCTGTCCACAGCCTCAGTCACAAAGACACATAAATAAGTACCTCTATAAATACTTTTTTATACACAGGGAACAATAAACTAATATGAATTCTAAACTTTAAGAAAATATATCATTTTTTCCACTTGGTTCATAGTAACAACCAGTTAACTGAAGCTATAAATGGGCAGGCGCAACTTTAAATCTTATTTTCTCAAAAACTTTTCTTCAACAATTTTTCATATTCAAAATGCTCCACACGATGCAACTTTTTACTAATTTGTTTGAAAATGTTTATTCTACCTCTCAAAATCACCCTAAAGAAAATGAGCATATACTTTTTTGAAATAATACTTTGATTTTGAGAAATAAACTATTAAATTTTAAACAATTAAGTGTTTTGTAATGTATAGAAAGTAATAATTATTATACAATAATTAGGTCTAATCTAAAAATATGATATGATTGGTCATTTACTGTAAAACTTAAAACATTGTAAGTGAATACTTTTAAAAATGCATCACGTGACTCATTTTATCAGAACAATGAATTTACACAATAACAAATTATTATTTAAATAACAACTCAAATTAGAATTTTGATACAAGGCAAAAATATCGTTACGATTGCCTTAATAACTGATATACATTTCATTAATATATCTTGCATACTGCGTATTTTCCAACATTTACAGATACACTTTATCCGAGTTGCAGAAGCTGCCTTATTGCATATTTCCTTGTAAGTACTAAAACTAAACAAAAACTATATTCCGAGGCGCAAAAATCCAAAATCGGACAAGGTTTAACCCCCAAACGCGGCACCCCACCCCTCTCTAACCATTACAGACGTCATGAGTGGGACGTATTTAGGCTCCGAGTATCTCCCGGCCGGTTAATGCGATCCATGATAGTTGGCGCTGCTACTTTTCCCTCAGTAGTTCCTCAATTGGTCCCCTCAGGGATTTCACGAGGCTGGGTGCATCCCGGACCAGGTCTCTTAGCGGGAGAAAATCCACACGCCGGAACCAGGAATCCAACACGGGCTGCCCACTTGGTAAGCATATAGATACAAATAAGTAAATAAACAAAACTTAGTATGCTACCCTGGCTCCTAGATAAGTATACGAGGGTATTTATTCAAACTTGAATTTATTTCCAAAAAGGAACACTCCAAATTATGTATCTATTATTTCCCCCCGATATTTAGCTAAACTATAAACTATTAATGACAGGATTAGAGGAATATAGCAGGCTTTAGCGATAGGCAGATCTTTTAAGAGCAGACGCTTTAAAATTTTCTTTGCATGACCAAGAAAAAAAGAAAGAAAAAAGAAAGCAAGGAAGGATAGGAAAGGAAGATAGGGAAGGGAAGAGAGGGAGGTAGGACGTTAATTGATCAACTCATTTTCCTCCTGAGAAATGTAAAAGTGTTTGAACATTAAAACTAACGGAAGAATATCTCGGAAATGGCTATTTCATTAGAAATTCACGTTTTGGGGGACTCACGAGTAAAAAGCAATTATAAAAACGACCTACGTGTCCGTGTGTCTGGGAACAGTTTAACTCGGTTAAAACACCAAACTTGATATTCAAATTCCTCATCTTCCAAGGTTGTAACACAAAGATTTTCAAGAGAACCACGTACCCCAACCTACCATTTACTTGGAAAACTGGTGGAAAATTTTGATTTTCTCAAAATGCCTTCCAAGATCCTGTTCATTCTGGATGACTTTTGCATAGCTTGTGAACCGTTGGATAGACAAATTTTAAATTCACAGAATCCTAAAATCTAATAATACTATATTATAATATTACTTTTTAAAAAACTAATCCCTTTTAAAATTAGAAATACTTAAAATCTATATAATTAAATAAAAATAATTTATATCCCCCAAATTAAATTCGTTTATTAAAAAACTAGATATCCTTAAAAATGATAAACATTTCATTACCAATAAAAGCAGTTTTAATATTTATGATATAATAGGCTGAAAAAGGAATTCGAGCGCTCTTAGTTATACTAGCTAAAACAACCAGATATTAAATTAAATATATCTCATTTTATTTAATAAACAATCCAAATAAAAAACCTAATTTCATCTTCCAGAATTCAATATTCATGCAATAGCTATTAACAAAGCAACATCTCCTACTCGATTTGATGAAACAGTTAATGTGCTAGCATTATAAGATTTAAAATTCTGATAATAAATAACTAAACAATAAGAAGCTAATCCTAAACAATTCCATCCTAATAAAATTCTAATTAAACTAGGACCAATAATTAAAAAAAATATTGAAAATACAAATATTAAAACTAAGCTTACAAATAATGTATATCTCGCTTAGTTACGCAATTAATGTTATGCATTTGTACTTCCTCTACTTGTACTATGTACATAGTGTATAGAGAAGTTATTGCATTCCACCCAAAAATTCGATACCGAGATTACACCGGAAATACATGTTTTGGGTCCCCCTGAATCCAAAAATACCATTTTTACAAAAAGGCCCATGTATGTGTGTGTGTGTGTGTCTGTGTATCTGTGGACAGCATAGCTCAAAAACGAAAATACCGTTGAATATCAAACTTGGTATTTAAGTTTGGATTCTTTCAAGAATGCGACACGAAGATTTTCAAGAAAATCCCTCCACCCCCAAGTACCCTTTGCATGAAACTTTTTTTTTTAAATTTTTGATTTTCTAAAAAATGGCTCTAACGATTTTGATTAAAATGTCGTATATTAAAGATATTTACCTGAAAATAATAAGTATATCTAAAATTTTCTGGGAATTGCCTCTGAAAACTACTTAATTCTGGAATGTTTATAACTGTTAAACCGTATAAGATAAACAAAAGCTAGCCACAATAAATGTAGAGCACATTTAAACACAAAATTTATATTAATTATATTTTTTCTTGGAATTCATCGTTTTTTAGATATTCCTTATTTTTAGTTTCAGCTTTAAAAAACTTATACTTTTCTCATACAGGAATTTGTGAACATATGAACAAAGGAACTTCAGTCACATAGCCACCAGCTTTTAACTATCACTTTAACCTATGGTATTCCATTATTTCGCTTCTACTTACGCTTTACAAGACTGTTTCTCCTAATTTTTTCTCAATTAGCATGAAGTAAATAGTAGCATTAGTTTTTTAACAACAATTTGTTGCAGAGATGTAAAGAAAGTCATGTGAATGGAACACATCAGATTTTTTATGAAGTTAACTATTTCTGGAATATTTGTTTAAATTTGCCAATACTTTTATATATATATATACACACACCCATACACGTACACACACTTTTCCCAAATAGGAAGTCATCGCCTTTTGGGAGGGAGGCTCCTGGTGCCACAAAGAGAACGGAGTTCATTTTAGCATACTTATAACAAAATGTTAAATGTGCAATGAAACTTAATGGCGATTAACAATACGTGCGAGACTGGTACCATAACTCAGTCGGTAGCGCACGTGCTTGCCAAACGGCTGGTCGCAGGTAAATATATATTTACATTTAAAATGAGCAGGAAAGAAAGATTTCAAACACGTCTAAGCAGCCGAGTTGTCACGAGCTAGTAGCACAGAATACCGTTAGGGTAGAGCATTGACCTGAAGGGGGCGAGAGTACACTACCCAAGGGGAATACAAAAGGAAAAGAGAAAACAGTGCTACCGCTGGTCAAGCGACACTTTTTGAGGCATTTGGCGTAGAACATTGGCAGAGCAAAGATGTGATATTTAGTGTCCATGGTGGAGTCGAACAAGCTACCCTTAGTTGTGAGGGAAAAAGTCATTTTAATACAGATCAGAGTACGGACAAAATCATTGCATCAAAATTAATAAGCAATAATATTCGCGGTCGGTAAAGTGTGGTTTCGCAGCAGAACATTTAGGAACAATGCTTGTGGGTTCGACGGCGGTCAAAGACCGAACTAAATGAGTCCACACCCTGAAAGAGTATCCATGCCAGCAAAATTTGAGCTAGGGCACCCACAAATCCACACCATTCCTAACAGCCAAAACCTACACCCGGGAAACGAACCCGTAACCACGTTCCCGCCCCAAATTGTTCCACAGGGAAATGCCATAACATGTACGTATTCTTGTATGAGTAGATACAAGAATACGCATTTACCTGAACAGTTTGTACAAGAGTGAATAGAGAAATTCCGGTGAATGTCCCAATTTTGAAGTGACCATGATTCATTTGTTTCATTTGTTTCTCTCTAAATAATCCAAAGAGTGTGGACTTCCAAGGCCAGCATAAAATGATCCTGTTTTAAACATCTGACATTTGCTTTGGTTTCCTGTATCTCTCTTATATCTAAAACGAAATGTGCATTCAAACAGCGTATTTCTGCAACACTTTAACTCAACTAATATGAAGTGCATTAGTAAAGATGTTTTTAAGTGTAGATTGCACAGGATATGTATAGGTAATATACGATAGTGATTAGAGAGAGAGAGAGAGAGAGAGGGGGGGGAGTAACTTGAATTAATATAATTTTTTACTTTCCCTATACGTACTATATACATGGTGTATAGAGAAGGTATTGTAATGTACCCAAAAATTCGATACCGAGATTTCACCGGAAATACATGTTTTAAGACCCGCTGAATAAAAAAAAAAAGCATTTTTCGAAAAATGTCCGTTTATGTCTGTCTTTCTTTCTGTCTGTGTGTATCTGTGGGCAGCATAGCTCAAAAACGAGATATCCGTTAAAAACCAAACTTGATATTTAGAGATGCGTAACTTAGATTTTCAAGAAAACTCCCCAACCTCAACTAAAGTTGACTTGAAATTTTTTTCGAAAAGTTTGATTTTCTTAAAAATGGCTCTAACATTTTGATTAAAACATCGTATATGAAAGATATTTACCTGACAATTAAAGTGTATCTCTTGAATTTTCTGGGAATAGCTTCTGAAGATTACTTTATTCTGGATGAACTTTACGGAATTTTGCATAACTACTAAACCGTAAGAGATGGACAAAAACTTATCACACAAAAAATGTAGAGCACATTATAACACCCAATTTATGTCATATACATTTTTTCGTGGATTTGATCATTTTTGAGATATCCCTTGTTTTGTTTTCAGCTTTGAAAAACTTATATTTCTCATATGGAAATTTGTCAACTCCTATCCATACAAAGGAACTTCAGTCACATAGAAATCAGCTTTTGACTATCACTTGAACTTATGGTGTTCTCTTATTTAGCTTCTGCTTACAAGGAAGCAAGTACTAAGACTGTTTCTGCTGATTTTTTCTCGATTAGCATGAAGTAAATAGAAGCATAAGCTTTTTAACAATAGTTTGTTGCAGAGACGTAGAGAAAGTCATGTGAATGGAACACATCAGATTTTTTTTTCAATCTGTAAGTCCCTATCCGTGGTCTCCGTTATCAATTTGTTTATAGTGTTGTGATTGAAGTCGCTTGTCTGGCCGCTGAGCCCAAAATTACCCCTAGTACTTCCGCAAAGGCGTATGATTGGATTGTCGGAGAAGTTGCCTGGCAAACAAGGCGCTCATTAATATCACTGTATTACACATGCTTCACTCTTAAGTTTAAAATGGAGTAAAGACATCTTGATGTATCTCTCTCGTGCATTTCGTAAAAGTCTTCCTTGCTCATCCTTGGATGATTCTAAATTTAAATATCACATTGTATTTTACCGATTTTTCATTTTTGAATTGTCGTGTTTACAGACACGCACATACTCACACGATCTTTTCCTAAAACGGTTTTTTTTGTATAAAGGGATCCTATATCGTGTATTCCTGGGGGAAATGCATCGGAATTTGGTGAAATATTATACCTTCTCTACCTAGTATGCATATTATACATTTGTGCTAGATAATGTAAAAGGCAAATATGCATTTATAGGCATTGTGAGCTAAAAGTAAATCTGATGTGCTCCATTCACATAAATTTCTCTACATCTCTATAAAATATTATTAATAAGCTTACTCTTGTATCTACGTCATGCTAATCAAGATAAACATTAGCAGGAATGGTCATATTACTAAATTCCTTTAAGTAGGATGAAAATAAGAAAATACACTATACTAAACCGACAGTCAAATGTTTTAAAATGTGGTTGCCTTAGGATTGATATCCATTTCTTTGCACGGCAAAGTATTGACAAGTTCCCGTGTGAGAAAAATTTAAGTATTTTATAATTGAAACAAATAACAAAGAATATCTCGGAAACTGTCAGTTCCACGAAAAAAAATGCATGTGATATAAATTGTATGTTTTAATGAGATCTACATTTTTTGTGCAGTAATTTTTTGTCTATCTCTTATGGTTTACCAGTTATGCAAAGTTTATTCAGAACAAAAAGGTGTTCAGAGGCTATTCCCAGAAATTTCAAGATGTACATTTTATTTGCGATGTAAACATCTTTAATAGACGGTATTTTAATCAAAATCACTGGAGCTATTTTTGAGAAAAACAAATTTTTCAAAAATTTGTTCATGAAAGCAATTTTTATCTATAGCTTTAATGTAGACTTAATATGATTTGTTTTTATTTTTTTTGAAGGGAGCTTAATTCCTACTTATTCCCAGTTTGGGATGGGAAGATTTTCTTAAACATTTTTGTGTCGCATTTTTTGAAAATATTGAACTTAATTATCAAGTTTAAAGTTTAACGACTTTTCGTTTTACAGCTATGCTGTCCACACGAACGTTTTCCTAAAACTGAATTTTTTGGGCTCAGGGAGTAGCATGCTAACTTCATATACCCAAGGTCGCGGGTTCAAACCCGGCGGAGGACGGTGGATTTTTTCGGGTATAAAAATCCTTAGGATGGCTTCTTTCGGAAGGGAGGTGTCATAAATTTATGGTGCGTAAAAAAACCTCAAGCCCGATAGAGAGGTCTCTGAGCAAAATTAAGCGGTCTTTAACGACCAATTTAGAATGGAAGAACCACAGCAATTAAAGAGCGTCCATAAATAACAAGCCATTTACATTTTATTAAGTAGATGGAGGAATACGCTTTTTTAACAATAATTTGTTACAGAGACGTAGAAAAACTCATGTGAAAGGAACACATCAGATATTTCTTGTAGAGTTAACCGTTTTCTAGATATTCCGGATTATTGATTTCAATTTTAAGGCACTTGAACATTTCTCGAACGGGAAGACATCTTACTTCTCGCTTCTGATTTGTTTACTCATGGCAAGAAAAGAGAATGGAATTCCTATTGTTTCACATAGAGACCGGCTTTTAAAGGACTTGACTATCGCTTTAGCTTGTGCATTCCCTTATTTCCTTTCTGCTTAGAAGCAAACACGTAATAAGACGAATTCTTCTTATGTTTATCTTGATTAATATATTGTAGATAAAAGATTGATTAATCTTTTGAACAGCTAGAGGACGTCATGTGAATGAAACATATTAGATTTTTGGTTCTTCTACTTACAAGGGATCAACTAATAAGGACAAGTTCTTCTCGTGTTTATCTCGATTAGCATAATGCAGTTAGGAGAATAAGCTTTTTAAATTGTTTCAGATGTAGAGAAAGTTATGTGAATGGTACACATCTGATATTTTTTGTGGAGTTAACCATTTTCTAGATATTCTGGATTATTGGTATCAATTTTAAGGCACTTGAAGTTTTCTCGTTTCTCGTTTGTTTACTTCCCGTAAGAAAAGAGAATGTAATTTCGATTGTTTCACATAGCGACCGGCTTATAAAGGACTTCTTCACTATCGCTTTAGCCAATGCATTCCCTTATTTCCCTTCTACTTATAAGGAAGATTTTAATAAGACTAATTCAGCTTATGTTAATCTTGATTAAAATGACATTAATAAAAGCTTTTGAATAAAAGATTTGTTTTCGGAATAGCTAGAGGACATCATAGGAATGGAACACATCCGATTTTTTTACTTTCTCTATACGCACTATGTACATAGTGTATAGAGAAGGTATTGCACTTCACCAAAAAATTCGATACCAAGATTTCACCGGAAATATATGTTTTAGGGTCCCCTATATCCAAAAAAGGTATTTTCAGAAAAAGGTCCGTGTGTGTGACAGTGTGACAGTGTGTCCGTGTGTCCGTGTGCCTGTGAACACGATAACTCAAAAACGAAAAGTCGGTAAAATACCAAACTTGGTATTTAAGTTTAGTATCTTCCAGGGATGCGACACGAAGATTTTGAGAAAATTCCCCCCACCCCAAACTACCCTTTACATGGAACTTTTGATTTTCTCAAAAATGGCTCTAACAATTTTGATTAAAATATCGTATATTAAAGATATATAACTGACAAATAAATTGTATATTTTGAATTTTCTGGGAATAGCCTCTGGGTCAATTTTACGGAATTTTGCATAACTGCTAAACCGTAAGAGATGGACAAAAACTTACCACACAACAAATGTAGAGCACTTTAAAACACACAATCTATGTCATATACATTTTTTTCGTGGAGTTGTTTTTTTTTAGATAATCCTTGTTCTTGGTTTCAGCTATAAAAAGCATACATTTCTCATACATGACTTTGTGAACTTGTGTCCATAGAAACAAAGGAACTTCTGTCACATAGCAACTATTTCTGCTAATTTTTTCTCGATTAGCAGAAAGTAAATAGAAGCATAAGCTTTTTAACAATAATGTATTGCAGAGTTGTAGAGAAAGTCATGTGAATGGAACACATCAGATTTTTACGATAAGTATAAGTATTTTGCCTGTAAGCAAATTTGAATACACCTAACCTCTCTCGTTTTAACCACGAAAACGTGGAAGCCTTCAATCGCTACTAGTAATGAGAACAATGACGAGGACGTTACTGTGAGGAGTTGTGCCCCTGTTGCGGGCAAGGGCACTGATCCGGGAGCCCCCTCCCCCACATAAATCCCCGGCCAGGCCTCTCCTGCTATCTGTTCCTCCCAAACACTGCACGGCTAATCCCATTCTGTCAGCTATTGATATAATTTAGGCACGACACGGCTTTTTAACACCGAACCCACAGGTGCTGCAGTTGCCAACCTGAGAGTGCAGCCTGCTTTCATTATTGTTGTTCAGTGAAACAAAACACTTTACTTCTTTTTCATTCCGCTCTACGTTAGACAGCGTTTGGGTGGCGCTCCAGTAACTCTGGCAAAGCCTTGATGCGTTTTCTGCAATGTTCAGCGTTTGGCAACACTGCAGCCTGACACTACACATAAAGTAACTCGCTAACAGCACCTCCCTTGTGCGATACAGTCACATGGCTTTCTGTAACGCTTTGCTTTAAAAATCTGATACGTTACATTCGCATGACTTTCTCTACCTCTTCTGCGATAAACTCAACCTCTTCTTACTTTATGCTGAGATAAACATTAAAATGAATGCCTTTATTACATATTACCTTTTGGATACAAGAAAAATGAAGAAATACACTAGGCTAAAGCGTAGTCAAATCTTTTAAAATCTTGTCGCTATGGGATGAATTTCAAATTCCCTTCTCTTTATTAGACCAGGATGAAAAAGTTTAAGCTTCTGATATGTTCCATTAACATGCATCTCTCTAACTCTACTGTGTTAAACTATTCTTAAAAAATGTATTCTTCTATCTACACCATGCTAATCGAGATAAGCATTAGCACATGTCATTTTTTTTTTATTGGTACGATGAATGAAATTGGTGAAATGATGCTCAAATGATCGATCTCAGGGTCCATGGAGCTTAGAGTTACTCGACATTCGCCTTCTCAGGATAAGGAAAAACCCCCGAAAAAACCTTATCCGGGTAACTCACCCTAAGCGAAATTTGAACTCGCGACCTGTTGAATACGAGGCAGACACGCTACCACCACACTACCCAGGCGGGCTTATCCTATTTCTTGCTCCCTTGAAAGTAGAAGGAAAATACATTAGACTAAAGCGATAGTCAAATGTTTTAGAAGCTGTTGCTATGTGACTGAAAATCGGTGCCTTTGCATGGCCAGGAGATAGAAAAGGAATGACAAATTCCCGTTTGAGAAAAGTTTTAAGCAGTTAAACATGAAATCTATAAGCAGGAATATCCTGAAAATGGTAAACTCCACAAAAAAATATATGTATGGATATATAAATATGTGAGTTTGAACGAGATCTACATTTTTTGTAATGTATGTTTCCTGCTTACCAGTTACGGAAAAGTCATTCAGAACAAGCTTCAGAGGCTGTTTGCTCATTTTTTCTTTAATATACGGTATTCAAAATCTTTAAAGCCATTTTTGAGAAAACCAAACATTTTGAAAATCTTCCATTTCAAAATATTTAGGTATTCTGAAAATAATTATATCCAATGAAATCTCGTGTGTCGATTTTTGGGTGAAATACAATGCTTCCCTATCTACTATGTACTAGATAATTAGATACTAAAGGATCTATATGTTCTTTACAAAACTACTTTACAGCATCACTTAAAGGCTGTAAAAGATTATAGATTTTGTTTATCTGCAGTTTAAAATATTTAATTTGTATTTTAATTATTGTATCACAAATATTAAAATTCTTTATGTACATACATACATTTATATTGGGAGAGAAAGAAGTCTAGAATTATATCATATTTTGCCCATATTAGTTCTTAAATGTGTCAACTGAATGTTATAAAAAGGTTTAGTAAAGGCTGTGCCAGCATCCTCATTCATAATGAAGAAGACTTTAGAGTTATTCCCAAGAAATCCAATGCAACCTATGTAGCTGAAGAAAAGCTTTAAATAAGCCTGAATAGTAAAGCAGTGTATCCAAAGAACATTTAAATCGAATTATGGGATAAATTTATTTATGTAGAATAGGCCTTTGTGCTTTTTATTCAAATACATCCCTCACAAACCGATCTAATTCACCCCTCACAATATTTATTTTGCTAGTCTGTAAATATATTTAATATATTATGGTTTCTAAAATAAAAACAATTCTTTAAAAATATTTTACCCAAATCTTAGCCTAGAGCATTATCGTAGTTCCCTTCCTTTTTAGGGAAGTAAGTAATAAAACCATTTTTGCAAATGTTTACCTCAATTATCATGAGTGGTGAAAAGAATAAGGCCTTGTAAGAATAATTTGTTCTAGAATAAGTAGAGAAAGTTATGTGAATGCAGTACATCAGACTTTTTGGAAGTAAAATCAATTCTATCTATTACGGTTTACCAATTGTGCAAAAATCATCCAGAATAAACAGGATACGAGATATTTCATTTCATCTCCATTTCATTCCAATCGGCCACTTTCAGGGTTGTAAGTGTCGTCGAAACTGCGGTAGTGACGCCATTCCGTGGAGGTGACTGCCCTCTGGAAATATAACCCTCGGCGGATGGATGGCGTTAGCTTTTGTCTGCGAACTCAGTGGTTTACTTGGGACTGAGGAACGGGCTCCTTGCGCTCTCCCTGCATTGACGAGATGAACTTACTGTTAGGGAACCTCCACGACGGCTCCTTCCCTGTCCGGATTTCGGCCGCTCTTTGAAAGTACACTCTTCTCCCTCACACACACACACACACACACACACTAAACTCTGGCACCAAGTAGAGGATAGTGACTTATACTCTCTTAGTTTTAAGCGCTAATAAAATACTATCTCTAAATGCCTTCACAGACGGAGATATTTCTCTGTAATTGCTGCTACTTTGTAATGTACAGCCTATTTATAATTTTTCACTTTCCACACACACACAATTATCCAAGGTTGCCATAGATATGCTCATTAAAACTTACAGAAACGAAGCGCCTCTACAAGTCACAGTTAGGTAACTAAGTAATTGGCAGCAAGACTGTAACCTGCTCAGTAGAGCGCCTGGCTGTTGTATTGTGTTAATCCATTGTTTTGTCCACCCAAGGACAAGAGTTGGATAGGTAGAGTCAGTCAGAAAAGAACTTGGTGAAAAAAAAAACCAAAGCCGGAGTGTGAGTCGCGGATCTCCCGGTCTCTAGCGGGTTACTCAGCTTGATACAAACAATTCAGGATAATAAGTGCAGAGCTTTGAAAAGACAATGAACATAATCAACCATTGCAATGAATTACAGGATACAACTTTACTGTATTGAAAGAAAAGGCTCTGCTCCTGTCACTCAAAATATGTTTGAATCATCCACAAGTTTGTTCAGTATCGAACGCCTACCATTTCGTATTTTCGACATTTTTTAATCTGCGCTCTCTTTCAGTGTTCGCTGGTTTACTTACTAGCAGGAACTGAAGGAGGCCAGACAGTGAGCAATATAGATAGTGCAACACATTTCGAAACGGGCTGTAGAGACCAGCCTACTCCATCACGTCATAGTTATACTGTGTGCCCACCGAACCTTAATTTCATGATCCCGGACTGAGCTCTAGTTATAAGTAACTTTATCATACGACATTTCAATTAAAATCGTGCCAGCTATTTTTGAGAAAAATAAAATTTTCGAAATATTTTCCATGTAAAGAGTAGTTTGGGATGGGGAAATAAACTTTTAAATCTTTGTGTCGCATCTAAGATGTAAATATCAAGTTTGCTATTTAACCGACTTTACAGACCGTGTTTACAGACAAACGGACACACACTTACAGACACGTACACACACCCGCGCGGGGACCCCTTTCTAACCATACAATAGACTCTAAAATGTGAATTTCCATTGAAATCTCTTTCCCTAAGCAGTACGTACTAAGTAAATGTAATAAGATACCTAATATCTAAACATTTTTAGCGATTTTATTTGAATTGGAAATATATCAACATATTGTATATATACAGGTAGGTAGATGAATAAGTGCAAATATTTGTATCGGCGTTTGAGGATCAAGTGATGATCCAGTATTTGCAGTTTTTTTCACTATTTTCTAAACTCATGTTCATGAGGAACATTTCATGATGTTTTTAGGACGACTAGTATTCCCTATCTCAGACGCTCGGTTGTTTACATAACAGGTCACACGTTGACCTCTTCTGCTTGTCGTTTGCTCCGCTTGACTATAAGGTGGTGTGAAGAATGTAATTACAACAGAAGCATAGCTCAGGGCCGTTCACAATACATTAGATCCTGATATCTGTGCCACATTTATGACAATATTATTAGTAAGTGGACAAAATGTGATTCATTTATGTGTTATACGTATTGTACTCTAATAAATATAAAATAATTTTCGCTGTGAAGACTGCTTACTAAGCAGTGTATGGAGAGAACCTTTTGAGATCACCAACATATAGATAACACTGTTTACAATTTAATTCATAAATTTTAAGTTGAAGGTTCTGTTTTCAATGCACAAATAAGCTCTGGCGCATTATGCATTAACTTTCAGGACATCCATGATAACACTTTCAGTGGAAGGGTTCTTGGACGTTGTGCTGTAACTGAATTCCTCACTATCCCCCAATGGATTTGCCATCTTAGCTCTATCATCACATTTTAAACATGCCAATTTGACGAGCTGACATATATATCTGCTCAGTTAGGCAGCTTTGAAAGCTCTTCTAAAGCTAAAACGACATCCAGATGAGTTTGGGAATGTCAAAGGATGTTGGATAGACGTGACAAGTTATCCTTCTCTGGGCATCAAAGGTGATGAGATTGTGGGTAGGTCTAGCGGTGAGCGGGTCTGGCATTCATAGGACCTTATGCGACGTGTCAAGAAGTGTCAAGAGTCAAGTATGATATAACCCAGCTTAGTAAGGTTATTTTGAACCCAACCAGAACTAGGCTCACAGGGGTTTTTGGTATCTCACTGGGCACAACACTCTGAGGAGACAACTATGCATAAAGAGGCTTATGGAAGGACTCGTTATGCAGAAAATTCGGGATTGTCTTTCTCATTTTATGTGAATTTGAGGCATTTTATATTCAGATATGTAACCCTGGCCTCGTTTCTTTTGAAGCCTGAAGATATAAGAAGGGCAGATATCATGGACATAATCCGATTTATCGGGGCCATAGGAATTGAATGAAGCTCAGTTAATGGAGCCAAAAGGCTGAGAGCCTAAGTGCAAGGCCTCGAAAGATGCCACTAGGTATGTTAATCATTTTCACCCCAATGAATTTCTTCCTTTGTGATATGGATTACCTGGATATAAGGATTATCTATGGAAGGAAATCACACATTCTGGAAGAGCTGACCGGATACTATGAGGACTTCTTCCACAATTTGGACAAGGTTCGGTTGTGTTTGCATGTGTATCAGAGTGTTCCGGATGTGCTGATGCAGAAGGAATACAGCTTGAAATAAAAGATATGATGTGTGCTACAATTTGTTAGTAGGTCTGTATTATGTTCAAATTATCAAAATTAACATATATTATATGAGTTTGATGAGTGTATTTGCTTTTGCGCGTGTATAGTGACTTTTGTGCCACCCTGTATATATACAAGGCTCGATGGTAAATAGGTGTGCACCAGGTAATTATATTTTCTTTATAAACAATAACACTTTGTTTACGCGCAACAGCTTAGAAACGGAAGGGGAATGACTAGACACGCGGCAAGCAGAAGTCATCACATCCATTAGAGTTGTTTAGCAATGTTACTTCATTGGCTATTATGAGATACGCGGTCACATTCCCACAGCCAACTGTAGTTTACGGTATTATTCGATATAGTAGTTTTAGGCTTTACAATATATAGTTATCGTCCAGATACATGAACAAGGTGACCTCAGAGATGCTTCTCGTGTACAGGGAAACTCGAAGGAATATAAGCCTTGCTAGATCTATCAACAACGTTGAACCAACAGATGTCACCCAGCGGACACCGTGTTTGTAAGATTGAAGAGGGGTTTAAGAGAAATACGTCCTAACAAACGCTTCTGTGGAGGTTTTATGGACATGCCGTTCATCATATTTTGAACTTTTTCTGTGGTTATATTACAAGATAATACACAAAATGCATTGAAGTTGGAGGAGGGGATTTTGATTGCTTAGTTTATTAAAATGTTAACTACTCTCTTATAGAACTTCAATTTCCTTTTTTATTTCTTGCCTTTTCTTTGTGATTCATGCTCCCCACGATTCAAACCCTAGTATGTAAATTTCTAAAAATGGGTTTATTACAGGAAGCATTATCAAATGTTAACCAATGAGCCTTGTAACGTGTTGTGGCGCATTCGGTTATGGGATTCGGGAAAACGCCAACAGACTGACTGGCCAGGAAGCAATAAGCTGAGGTGATAACACTCTCTTCCAGCATAAATACTAGGCTATTGAGAGATTACGGGATTGCTCTGGAAAGTTCTTTATCCCTGCCTTTCGAACATTCTAATACTTTGTGGAAAGGTCCAACTCTTGTATAAGCAAGTATGTTTGCTAGTCAGTTAGTAAGTGAGATAGTGTGTGCGTTTCTAATAATTCCTACGAGTGAATTTGTGACGGCTACCAATGAGTGAGAGACGTCTTGTGTTCCACTCCCTACGGAGTGAAGCGACGAAAAGAAGAGGCTGCTTTGCGCGTGCTAGTGAAGTGACAGTGAGAACTAAGTTGAGCAAGATTACGTTAGTGAAGTGATATTGAGGATTTAATAAAATAGCATTTAAAGCTGAACTAGATTAAATTAGTGAAGATGTGGTGGGAACTTAATGAAGAGACAGTGAAATTTGAACTATATTGCATTAGTGAAGTGACAGAGGTTAATGAAGTGACAGAAGTTAATGAAGTGACAGTGAACGTTCAACAATATTACATTAGTGAAGTGACAGAATTAATGAAGTAATAGTGAACGTTCAACAATATTACATTAGTGAAGTGACAGAATTGATGAAGTAATAGTGAACGTTGAACTAGATTACATTAGTGAAGTGATAGAACTTAATGAAGTGACAGTGCAGGTTGATCTAGATTACATTAATGAAGTGATAATGAGAACTCATGAAAGTTGAATTAGGTTACAAAAGTGAAGTGACGATAAGAACTTAATGAAGTGACAATGAAAGTTTAACTAAATTACATTAATGAAGTGATAGTAAGAACTTAATGAAGTGACAGTGAAACTTGAACTAGCTTACATTTTTAAGTGGCAGTGAGAACTTTTTGAATTGACTGAGAAAGTTGAATTAGACTACATTAGTGAATAGAGAGTGGTAACTGATTTAAATTACACCAAGCAATAAAGTAACAATGAAAG
Organism: Hymenopus coronatus; assembly: GCA_030762935.1. Taxonomy (NCBI): domain Eukaryota; kingdom Metazoa; phylum Arthropoda; class Insecta; order Mantodea; family Hymenopodidae; genus Hymenopus; species Hymenopus coronatus. The sequence goes on from CM060890.1 coordinate 116,141,471, forward strand.
TTGAACTAGATTACGTTACTGAAGTGATAATGAGAACTAGACAGTGAAGGTCGAAATAAATTAGTGAAGTTACAGTGAAAATTGAACTACATTACATTACTGAATGGATTATGAGAACTAAGTGAATTGACAGTGAAGGTTGAATTAGATTACATTAGTGAAATTGTTGAAAACTGAGTGAAGTGACAGTGAAAATTGAAGTAGATTTCATTGTTATGGAATAGTGATAACTAATGCAGACAGTGAAATCTGATGAAATTGAGAATATTTTCAGTTATCAACTGTCCAAATAGGACGGTTATAACTCATTTTCTGTTCCAGAAATAAAGACAAAGCATAAATGACATTTCTGGAGACGCCAGATGGTCAGTTGGTCAGTAGCCACGTGTTTCATTTTGATTTCGCTAACGAGGAAAAGGCTGGCCAGTCTTATCAGATCCAGGCATCGGTCCACCCCCATCAGTGGCTTCTGCCACTTGGGGGATGCCAGGAAATGATACCCAACAAGGGGAAACACCAGCATCTTGATGTGATCTCAACAATTCACTCGTGAGAATCGTCCTGCCCTCTTTGTTTGCCAACAGTATTAAATTAATGCAACAGTCTGCATCTGCACATCTGGGAATCCATCTGCTTGTCAAATGCTATTCCTCGAGCTCAAGTATAATAACTATAATATCACGAGAGATTGAGATTATAGTTTAATTTCGGAAATACCTGGCACAAATCAAATATTCTGTATTAGTTCAGAATCTAGAATGATGTTTCTTATTACTATTTCACAGCTAAACTCTATATAAAGCAGCATTACATTCTCATAATACCAGAAACACCCAGAAACACCCAACGTTACTCGGTGTTTTCACGGTTTTGGTAAAACATAAATTTTCCAAATATTCCTTGTTTACATCGTGCACTCGAACTGAAAGTCCTCCAAACTACCTCTCATCCTATATTAATGGTGATTGTTCGCGTTATCCGCCTTAAAATACGAGGGCTGTTTTTTTTCAACCCCCGATAGGCTATAAATAAAACACAAGTTCATAGAAAACAATTATTTTATTACTAAAAGTTTTATGCACTTATGAAGCAGCTCGGAACCATATCAATGCAGCTGTTTATTGTGAAACTTTACGACGTTTGCGGAGAGCCATTCAAAACAAACGAACAGGAATGCTGACTTCAGAAATTGTGTTGATCCATGACAACGCTCGTCCACACACTGCTGGCACAACCTATCGGCTCCTTGAACAATATCAATGGGACATTTACAGTCCTGACCTGACACCCAGCGACTTTCACCTTTTCCCTGAATTGTAGACGTGTCTAGGAGGGCAGCACTTTCAAACCAACAAAGATCTGCAAAACAATGTTAGTGCTCATTTGAAATCATTGGCGGCAACATTTTTTGAAGCGGGTATTGCAAAGCTTGTGCACATTTACGATAAACGTCTCAATCTTTTCGGTGATTATGTTGAAAATTAACCATAAGTGTACAAAACTTTTAGTAATAACATAATTGTTTTCTATGAAGTTGTCTTTTATTTATAGCCTATCGAATGTTGAAAAAAAGGGCCCTCGTAAAGACAGCAACAATTACCTATTTATTATTGAGAAAACAGATCCACTGGTGCCTAATATCCTTAAAATCTCTCTATCTCTTGTCGAACCCTTGGGAGGTAACTTCTTTTATACCACCTTAAAATGAAGAGAACATTAGTATATTTTAATTTCAAAAAATAATTGATAGAACAAACCTTTTCGTACTAAAAACAAGATTTCAAATTTATTTACCATCGAACACTCTTATCTTAAAGAATATATGTCTAATTTATCTTTTAAACTGAAAAACCTCCAAAATACTTCCAATCAACTTTCTTCATTAACTTCCATTAGGGTTGGCTTTCTGCATTACTAAAAGAAAGAGAGCAGGGTTTATATTTTTATTTAGAAAACTATTGATAGAATAGGTCCAGTCGTGCTGAGAATGCGTTACAATTCTCCACTCCCTCGCACAACGGTTTTACTCATATCCTAAAAATGGTGTCAAATACAGTTGAAATCGGTAAAAAGGCTCAGATGTCTATAAGGAACATGAACTCGAGCCCAAATATCCCCTTTCTTTTTGAACATGTTCCAGTCTTTTGCTCTGGATAGGTAGCTTTCTTATGCCACCCTTAAATACCCGAATAATGTTTTTTTTTGGGGGGGGGGTTTCCTTAACCTGAGAAGAGGAACGTGAAATAACTTTAAGTTCTATGGCACCTGAGATCATTTAAGAATCATTTCACTAATTTTATTATCGTCCAATATGACCAACTAAGTTAAAGGACGTTAAGCTACAAACAAATGCAAAAAGAAACATTTCACAAAATAATTGATAGTTCTGAAAAAAAAAATGCAAACTACTTTCCCGTCGTACCCTTTCCGTGCCCTTTTCCATTAGTGATAAGTTCGCTACACTTGTTACTTTTTTTTATAAAACAAAATACAGTTCCGGAGGCTTGTCAGGACTCCAGCGCTGTATTCCTTTTTTCTCTATTTTTTCCAGTTTCCTATATTTCCTAGATCTTATTATTCTTAACGTTTTCCTTTTACATATACATACACAACCATAGACACATTTACAGAAACACCCATGCCCAAGGCGGGACTCCGTCATGTATATTCAAAATCCCCCCAAATGCTTCCCATCAACTTTCAACCTTATCTTCCATTAGGGATAGCTGCTTGCATTACTGCGCCTAAAAGAAAGCAGAGAGAAACGTTTAACTCCTTTTTTTTTTTAACAAACCTATTTATAAAATAGCCACATTCGTGCTGAGGATGGACCACAACTCCCCCCTCCCCCTCGTCCCGCACAGTGTTTGTACTCTTGTCATTAAGATGTGTGTCGAATCTGGTCGAAATCGGTGCAAAGAATCAGGCGCTCATAAGGAACATATATTTTGTACAACTGCTAAACCGTAAGAGATGGACAAAACCTTACCAAACAAAAAATGCAGAGCACGTTAAAACACACAATTTATGTCATATACTTTTTTTTCGTGGAATTGATCGTTTTTTAAATATTCCTTGTTTTTCGTTTCACCTTTAAAACACTTACACTTTTCTACACAGGAAGTTTTCAATTCTGTCCATAAAAACAAAAGAACTTCAGTCACATAGCAACCAGTTTTTGACTATCACTTTAACCTATGGTACTCCCTTATTATGTTTTTACCCACAAGGAAGCAAGTAATAAGACTATTTCAAATAATTATTTCTCGATTAGAATGAAGTAAATAGAAGCATAAGCTTTATAACACTAATTTGTTGGAGTTGCAGGAAAATCATTTTCCCCCTTTTAATATTACAAGCAAAGTGCATTAAGTGTTAATCAAGAAACAATGGAGGGTTGAGGGTGTAGAAATTAATTAAAACCGACGTTAATATGTAAGTTCTTACTTTCTGACAGTTTATATATTGCCTATAAATCCTCCTTGTGTAGGAAACTGGATGAGAAACGCAAACTAACCACTCTCGAATAGAACAAAGGGTTACAAATCTTTCCTTTATGCCAATCTTCTCTCTAACCCCATTAAGATTGGGTTGCAGTTTTCACCCCATGTTTTGAAGGACATAGTTTGTTGAATGTACGTGCACATGTCCAATTAACCGACCAGTATGGACTCTTTAATTCCATATCTATTTCAATTGGGCTGCGGAGAGAGTAGGCGCAAAGCCATCGATCTTTTCGGGCGGACTGCGATTGGATCGCTGACAGTTTACACGCTCTGGAGGGTTGGGGGTGGTAATTATTGCCAGTGGGGCTGTTGCCACGATAAAGCGCAATCCAATTTGGAAAGTGAATACAAGAGCGGGTTGGTTGGGATAGCTTTAGTCTGTGTGTATATTTGTGGATGTATGGGTGTGTAGCCAACGGACACACTCACTTTCCTGCAACAATGGGCTACAGAGAGGTCCAGCGCTGGCTTTACCGTCACGCAGCACTGTTGCTACCGGCAAACACGTCTGCCAACGCCGGTGACTAAACAGAGGCGCGCTATAATATCTGAACAATAAGAGAACACATCACGAATATGGAAGTCAATTTTACATCTCAAACTACTGTAGGGGTATTAATTCTCTCTCTTTTAAACATGTGCAATTTAATAATAGATAGAAAATCTGATGTGTTCCATTCACATGACTTTCTCTATATCACTGTAACAAATTATTCTATTTACTTCATCTAATGGAGCAAAAATTAGCAGTAATAATCTTATTACTTGCTTCCTTGTTAGTAGAAGCGAAATATGGGAGTATCATAGGTTAAACTGATAGTCAAAATCTGGTTGCTCTGCGACTGAAGTTCCTTTGTATGGACACGAGTTCACAAAGTCCGGTATGAGAAAAGTATAAGTTTTTATAGCTAAAAAAAAAAAAACAAGGAATATTTCAAAAACAACCATCTCCGCGAAAAAAATGCATATAACATAAATTGTGTGTTTTAAGGTGCTCTATATTTGTTGTGTGGTAAGTTTTTGTCCATCTCTTACGGTTTAGCAGTTCTGCAAAATTCCGTAAAATTGACCGAGAATATAGTAGTCTTCAGAGGCTATTCCCAGAAAATTCAAAATATACATTTTATTTGTCATGTAAATAGCTTTAATATACGCCATTTTAATCAAAATTGTTTGAGCCATTTTTTAGAAAATCAAAATTTTCGAAAAAGGTTCCATGTAAAGGGTAGTTTGGGGTGGGGAGATTTTTCTCAAAATCTTCGTGTCGCATCCCTGGAAAATACTAAACTTAAACACCAAGTTTGGTATTTTACCGACTTTTGTCTTTGAGTTATCGTGTTCACAGACACACGGATACACACACGGAGTTTTCTGAAAATACTTTTTTTGGATACAAAAGACCCTAAAACATATATTTCCGGTGAAATCTCCGTATCGAATTTTTGGTGGAGTGCAATACATTCTCTATACACTATATACATAGCACGTATAGAGGAAGTAAAAAGGTATTCAATTCCACCCAAAAGACCAATACCGAGATTTCACCGGAAATACATGTTTTGAGGTACCCAAATCCAAAAATAGCAGGCCAGTGTGTGTGTGTGTGTGCGCGTTTGTGATTGGACAGCATAACTCAAAACCAAAAAGTCGGTAACTGACTGCGGTCTCTATGGCCGTAAACGCTAAATTGCCTCGCTTTGGTGCTTCGTGGTGCAGGGGATCGTAGATTTGAGTCCCGCTTTGGGCATGGGAATTTGTATGTTTGTCAAATGTGTACATTAGACCAAAAGTAAACTGCAATCAAACAGAAAAAAAAAAAAACAAGTAAATGTTAGGAAAATGAAAAAATCGTATGTGTTACACTCACATGACTTTTCTCACATCTCTGCAACAAATTACTCTATTTACTTCATCTAATTGAGAAAAAAATAGCAGAAATAGTCTTATTACTTTCTTCCTTGTTAGTAGAAGCGAATTAAAGGAGTGCCATAGGTTAAAGTGATAGTCAAAAGCTGGTTGCCATGTTATTGAAATTCCTTTGTTTGTATGGACACGAGTTGGCAAATTCCTGTATGAGAAAATTATGTTTTAAAGCGGAAACCAAAAACAAGGAATATCTCAAAAACGATACACTCTACGAAAAAATACATATAATAATAACTTGTGTTTTAAAGTGATTTACATTTTTTGTCTGTAGATAAATACTTTATTTCACTGCTTAGGGCGTGACCCGGTGGCAGCGCTGTCAATGTAATAATACAATGAGTTAAATAAACAATAATATGAATAATACCCTGTTAAAATGCCAATGACATCATAGTATACTAATATATACATAATTGTAACAACAGTAATAATGGCGCAATATTTATATTTACTATCCTGACTATAAATCACTCTTCTTTAGTCTCTTTTTAAAACTATTTACACTTTGAGGCAAAGTCTCCAGTAAATCTGCAGGTATTTTGTTCCATTCGTTTATTGTTCTATTTGTGAAGGAGAATTTATCTATGTTTGTTTTCTGTTCCCTATTTCTTATTTTTTCCGAGTGATCATTCCTCCCACAGTATAATGGCTTTAATAACCGTTTGGATATGTCTTTCCATGCAGGTTCCCCCTTATAGGCTCTAAAAATTGCACATAGCCTTGTTCGTCTCCTACGTTTTTCTAGTGTTTCCCAGGAAGTAGCAGTGCTGGTATGATTTTCGAATCGTTTACTTCTGTCTACAAATTTAGCTGCTCTTTTTTGAACTCTCTCTAGTGCCAGTTTTTGCCCCACCCGATACGGATCCCAGCATGCAGCACTATATTCTAATATTGGTCGAACTAAAGAAGTGTATGCTAAATTTCGCGACTTTCCATTGCTGCGTTTTAAAATCCTCATTACGAAATGCAGCGCTTTCCACGCCTTCCCAGTGATCGAGTTTACATGTTCCCCCCACTCCAATCTTTGATTTAGTATTACCCCTAAATATCTGGTGCTATTTACTCTCAGTATTTTCTTATTGTCTAATTTATATATTACGTTTTCTACCATTCTTGCCCTTGAAAATATAATTGTTTTACATTTGTTTGGATTTATCTCCATTTTATTATATTTTGCCCCGAGTTGAATTTTGTTTAAATCTTCTTGTAAATCTATTGTGTCACATTTACCGCTAATATTTCTATAGATTATACAATCGTCTGCAAATAGGCGAATCTGAGATGTTATCCCTTCCCGTAAATCATTTGTATATGTTAAGAAAAGCAACGGCCCGATCACGCTTCCCTGGGGCACACCAGAAGTTACATTTGTAGGAGACGATAATTTATTTCCCACCCGCACTCTTTGGGTTCGTTCGCTCAAGAATTCCCGAATCCAAGTTATCACTCTGTTGTCTATTTGCAGATTACAATTTTTTTCTATTAGTCGTCCATGAGGTACAAGGTCAAACGCTTTAGAAAAATCAATTATTATTGCATGTACTTTTCCACCCGCGTCAAGTGGTTCGGCTACATCCTGATCGACAGCTACTAGTTGACTCTCACAAGAATGTCCGTTCCGAAAACCATGTTGGCCTTTGAAGAGCCAATGCGTTTTATCCCATTCGCGTCTTAAATATTGTGCTATAAGATGCTCAACTTGTTTGCTTACTACTGATGTCAAACTAACTGATGTTTGCCGCATTTGTTCGATCCCCTGCTTTATAAATAGGCACAACTATAGCCTGCTTCCAATCTTGCTGTATACTTCCGTTATTTACTGTTACTTCGAATAGCCTCAGTATGTATGGCACGATTGCCTCCCCCCCCCCAATCTTAAGGAAGTCGCCCGAAATGCCATTTGGCCCGACTGATTTATGTTTTTCTAATTTAGCTAACCGTCTTCTAATGTCACTTGGCTTCACTGTCATAGGGGGCCTTTCCGTTCTTTTAATACTGGCATTGTTCTTTACTTGAAAAATTGAAGCGAAATGTTGATTAAACACTTCGGCTTTTGACAATGAATCGGCCATTAGTGTATTTCCATTCTTGATTTCTGGAATGATTTCTGCGCTTCCCCTGCGCCTTCTCACAAATTTAAAAAATTGCTGCCAACTATTCCTGTCAGACGAGAGAATACTTTTTAAGAAATGTTCTTCCGCGGTAATCTTTTCTAATAGAAGTTTGTTTGACAAAACTCGGAATTTATTTGCGTGATAACTACTAATTTTTCGTGAACTATATGCACTGCTGACTTGTTTCTTTAGCCGTTTTACTGTTTTATTGTAGTATTCCGGGTCAGGGCTTTTAGTTAGCATTTTACGGGGTATAAATTTATATGCTGCTTCCATAACAATTTTTTTAAAAGTTTGCCATATTTCTTCTACCGAGCTTCCAGATTGGGACCACAGCGAATATTTTTCGTTTAAGAATTTTTGCAGCCTCGGAATGTCTCCTTTGTAATATTGGTAAAAGTGTCTCATTTCATCCGTGTGAAACTTGGCACGTATTCCTTCTACTTTAAGTAATACGCAGTTATGGTCACTTATACCTGGAAAAACCTCGCACTCTAGTACAGCTTCTTCTGGCTTTACAAGAAATATGTCCAAAACCGCCCCTTCTCTGGTTGGGGTTTTTACAGTTTGAGCAAGGCCACCTTCCCAAACCAGGTCATTAACAATAGCCTGCGATTCCCCTCCCCCCTCACGTCACCCGCCCAGTTAACTCGCGGAAGATCACTCTTAAAAATTCGTTTTGCAAGTGATTTTAGTGATCCTAAGTGATCACCTGGTGGCATATATATTCCTATTACCTGCCATTTACTTTTACTATAGTTTCCTGAAATTTCTACTTGTAAGATTTCATATTCCTCATCCGTCCAAAATTCGACAGCATTGTATATATTCTTGACACAAATAAATATCCCACCTCCTCTGCCATTCCTATCTCTTCTTATTTTCGTGAGGTTATTCCCTAACACTTCAGCGTTTGAAATATCTGGATGAAGCCAAGATTCGGTACCTATTACTACGTCTGGATCATAAGCATCTATTAAGTTTTAGAATTCTAATTTTTTGTTTAAGATACTTCGACAGTTTACCTGCAAAATCACTAGAGACTTACCTTTACTATTAGGTTTTTCGTCGGCGTTCCCACCGTTCCATTGTCAGTTGCCACCGGCCTCATCCCGTCCACCATCACCTTCCTCGTCTCGTCCGCAGCCCCCCTCGCCAGATGCGCCACCGTCGTGTTCATCACCGTCCTCGTCTCGTCCAGCGCCGTCCTCTTCCCGTTCTCCGCCGAACGATGCAGCCACTCTAGTGAAAAGTGACGCCAATGACGCCGCTCCTCTCCTATTTAGGTGCACACCATCACGCCCTAAATCATTATCACCCAGCCAGGAGTTTGGGTCAACGAAGAGAAGACCCAGTCGCTCTGCCACCCATTGAAAAGAGTCATTTACTCTACCAACCTTGCGCCAGTTTACGTCTCTGCGTCGTACCACTCCACTTAAAATTATTTTAGCAGCGGGAAATTTACTCTTCATTGTTGTAGCCAAATCGTACATGTTCCCCATGATGTGGTCTACGCTTCCCCTCAGGTCATTTGATCCTACATGCACAATTACCGTTTCCGGATTTCTTTGTTCCTGCCGCTCCACAACGTGCCTCATCTGCTCCGTTCTTATTCCAGGGAAGCACTCTACAGTCAACTCTGCACTGTGATGTCCAACATGCTTTATTATTGAGTCTCCCACCAACAAACATTGTTCCCGCTTTGTATGCACCTCCGGAGTTTTTAACATTTTCATTTCTTCGTTCAATTGTCGTATTTGTTCTTCGGCTCGCTGCAACTTTACTCTCAGCCGCCGAATCTCATCCATCATTTTAATTTCTTCCCTTTGTTTTTCCATTAACATGTGGGTTTTCTCGCACTGAATACATTTCCAACTGTCTTCAATTTGCTGTGTTTTCTTTATTTTTTGGCAGCTGAAATGAAACCACCTCATACAGAGACTGCAGTCCGTACGTTCTTCTTGCATGTCTGGCATTTCACCGCCTCTTGCACTGGCCCCGGGTTTATTTCTACCCCACCTATCACCAATACATAGAAGTGCATATGTCTTGGTGCATCTTCGTAGCTTTCCCGATGTAACTTTCGTCCCGCTCGTCCCCCTCTATCTGTCCACTCACCCGGTAGGTCACACCCCATCGCGAGCAGGTAGCAAATCCGTCCGTCCCTGATGGATCTTCGGTGACAACTGTGTTGTCTGGTAAGTTTTTTTCCATCTCTTACGGTTTAGCATTTATGCAAAATTCCCTAAAATTCATCAGAATAAAGTGGTCTTCAGAGTCTATTTCCAGAAAATTCAAGATATAGGTTTTATTTTTCAGGTAAATATTTTTAATATGCGACATTTTAATCACAATCCTTAGAGCCATTTTTGAGAAAATCAAAATGTTCGAAAAAAGTTCCATATAAAGGGTGTTTGGGGTTTGGGGGATTTTCTTGATAATCTTCATGTCGCATCCTTGGACGAGACCAAACTTAAATACCAAGTTTGGTATTTTACCGACTTTTCGTTTTTGAGCTATGCTGCACACAGACACACACACATACACACAGACAGAAACACACACGGACATTTTTCTAAAAATATTTTTTTTTATTCAGGGGATCTCAAAACATATATTTCCGGTGAAATCTCGGTATTGAATTTTTGGATGCAATAGAATACCTTCTTTATACACTATGTATATAGTGCATTTAGAGAAAGTAAAAAGAGGAAAAAGGAATACAGCAAATAACAAAAATACCAAACTCAGTACATCAATTCAGTATCTTCCAAGATTTCAGTATGATCATTTTCGGGGGGAAAATCCCCAAAACAAACTTATATGCAACATTTTTCGAAAATTTTTGTTTTTTCATCTGCCTATCCGACAGTCAAAGCACTTCAATCAGGAAACTCTGTCATTGCTGTGCCGTTGCTCCTGTTTATGGCCACCTTCGGGTCTCTCTCTCTCTCTCTCTCTCTCTCTCTCTCTCTCTCTGTCTCTCTCTCTCTCTTTCTCTCTCTCTCTCTCTCTCGTTCCTCTACAGTAGGTCACAAACGGCCCCAAGGCCTACATGAGGTCCTCTGTTCCATTAACTTGGTCTCCGATCCTAACCCTAATGCTATGCCCATTAATAAACTATAGACGGTTGAGAAATCAGGTGAATGTAATATAACGAATTTGTTTAGAAATGTCGCCTAAAAAGTTACTTTTCTTTAATTCTAGTTTATTTTACGTCGCTTTAACAACATGGTCGTAACGCGAAGGAGCTGTTCAATACATGTTGGACAGTAGCCTTTTAACCTTTCATCCCCGAACCTTTGCATAGCGCTTACAGATGGTGTTAGAGGGCCGTCCAGACCAGCTGCAGACACCGTAATCAGATGGTAATGCCAAGTTAACCTTTTTACTTTCTCTACGAGTACTATGTACATAGTGTATAGGGAAGGTATTGTAATGTACCCAAAATTCTATACCAGATTTTACTAGAAATACATGTTTTGCGACCCACTGAATCAAAAAAAAATTAGAAAAAGGTCCGTGTGTGTCTGTATAAATGTGTGTGCCTGTGAGCAGCATAGCTCAAAGATAGAAATTCCGTTAAATACCAAACTTGATATTTAAGTTCAGTATCGTTCAAGGATGGACCCGAAGATTTTTAAAAAAAAATCTCCCCACCCACAGCTACCCTTTCCATAGAAAAAATCAATTTGTTTTCTCAGAAATGGCTCTATTTTTATTAAACTATCGTATATTAAATATATTTACAAAACAAATAAAATATATATCTTCACTTTTCTGGTAATATCCTCTGAAGACCTCTTTATTCTGAATGAATTTTGCTGAATTTTATTTAACTGGTAAACCGTAAGAGATGTACAAACACTTACTAAGCAAAAAATGCAGATCTCGTTAAAACACACAGTTTATGCCATATAATTCTTTCGTGGAGTTGGGCAGTTTTGAGATATTCCTTGTTATTGTTTTCAGTTTTAAATTTTTGCTTTTCTCATTTGGCATTTGTCAGTTCCAGGCAATGCAAATAAACGGATTCATCCATATGGCAACCGAATTTAAAAGATTTGACTGTCGTTTTAGGCGAGCTTATTTCCCTTCTACTTCTACCCTCCTACAAGTATGTTTCTGCTATTTTTTATCTCAATTAGAATGAGGTAGATAGAAGAATACGCTTATCAACAATAATTTATTACGGATTTAGAGAAATTCATGGGTATGGAACACATAACATTTTTCCCTTTTTCCCCGCTTTAAGTGCATGGTCACATCGGCAGCATTTCCCTGTGGAACACATTGCAATGGTGTTAACTCGTGTATTGCTGTCATTAGTTTTCAATTCATCTTTAATTTGTATTATTAGATCACACAACTATTCACTCTCACATTCATCCTTCTCAGACTCTGGGGAGGATAGGGAATAGTCTGGGCTAAAGAAAAATGTCCATCCCAAGCCGGAAATCGAATCCGGGATCCCTCGCACATCAGCTAGGTGCTCTATCGACTAAGCTTTGGGTAACTAGCCCTTTAAGTCTTCTCACAGCATATTTACCACATAGCTCCACGACAACCAGATCGCCATCCGTGATGTAAATGGTTACCTTGCTAACTTCATATAGTCGCGGGTTCAAACCTGGCGTAATGGATTTTTTCGGGCGTAAAAATCCTTAGCATGGCTTCCTTCGGAAGGGAAGTATGGTCTGATGTCGTAGATTCACGGCACGTAAAAGAACCTCAAGCCTGAATAGAGAGGCCTCTGAGCTAAATTAAGCGGTCTTTCACGCCCAATATAGAATGGGACAGTAGTCAAAGAGCGTCCCTGAATAAAACTCCATTTAAATTTTCATGACAACCATATGAGGTTAGGGAGCCGTGTAGTTTATACAGTTACCGTCTCTTTTCAGTTTTCTATACTTTTAGGCTGAAAGTAGAACGTATTAAATATTCAAACGGCAGTTACCTTGGCGAAGCCACGAAGAACCTCAGCCAATCTGATTTGAACCCATGCGGGACAGGGACGCTATCCTCTGAGTTGTTCCCCTTAGCTTTGGTTAAGTGTGTGGTGGACTTTGTAGAGCTTGTCGTATAGAAAATAGAATTTACCAGTATCACCGAATTTCTTCACAAGAAAGTCGTCAGAGATTGCAGCAAAGGGCTCACCTGGGACAAACAAAGAGCAGCAAGGGGATGATTCCCAAGCCCCCAAGAAAATAAACCAGAATAAACGTCAAGGCACAGAACAACCACTTGGCGTAGTATTCATTAGCAGATCCCACCCCGTATGTAAATCAACCCCCAGATATTATAACTTTTTCAGGCGCTTGTATTACGACTGTTGTTTTTAATTATGCGACTGGTGTAACAACTTTTTGCAAGGCAGAATTAGTATTCCGGGTCGCGACTTGGCGACAAGTGTTTTTTTCCTTCTTCTTCTTCTTATCGCTGTTAAGGGAATGGAAGAAAACGTAAAGTCGGATGTTAATGTCTCCTAGGCAACGGTAATGCAGCATTATTCTGTCAGGACAACATGGAGACCAACCCCTGGGGCTTGGGGCAAGAGTGAAACATGTGATTCGGGATTTGTATATCGTCAGTTCAATCTTGTGAGATTAGAGCATGTCGTAGGACCTCTTATCTGCATGACGTAATTTTTAAAATTTTAAATAAAATATAATAACTTTCATTTTCCTCACCCTAATATTCCATCAAAAATATTTGTTCCGAGCTCTCCTAAAACTATAAAAATCATCCTTATTATCTCTACTGCGTGAAGCATGTACGGGATATTGTATCCCAACAAAAAAATTATGCCAAGATCTCTTTGGAAACATTCCCTGAAAATAAAATCAAAAGAAAAAAATCGTTATGTTCCATTAACACGAATTTATCTACCTGTTAATCTAGATAAACATTAGCAAAACTTTGTTACTTGCTTCCTTGTAAGTAGAAGGGGAATAAGGAAGTATCATAGGTTAAAGCGATAGTCAAATCTTTTGAAAACTGTCGCAATGCGATGCCATTAAATTAGGCTCTCTTTGCTTGGCCAGGAGTAATACAAAAGAAATATGAAACGATGATGAGTTGCCGTTTGCGAAAAGTGTGAGTATTTTGAGACTAAAACCAACAAAAAGGAATATCTCAAATACGGTGAACTTCACATATCCGGTGTGTAACATAAACTGTTTATACTTTCTCTACATGCACTATGTGCATAGCGAATAGAGAAGGTATTGTAAACCATCCAAAAATTCGATACCGAGATTTCACCGGAAATACACGTTTTAAGACCTCCTGAATATATAAAAAAGCATTTTTGAAAAAAAGGTCTGCATGTGTGTCCGTGGATCCGCATGTCAGTGAACACCATAACTCAAAAAAGAAAGGTCGGTAAAATACCAAACTTCGTATTTAAGTTTAGTATCTTCCAGGGATGCGACATGAACATTTTAAGAAACATCTCCCACCCCAAACTACATTTACATGGAAAAAATTCGAAAATTTTGTTTTTTTTTCAGAATTGGTCTAACGATTTTGATTAAAATACCGCATATTAAAGATATTTATGTGGAAAATAAAATCTATATTTTGAATTTTCTGGGAATAACCTTTAAAGACAACTTTATTCTGAATGAATTTTGCTGTATTTTTCGTTAACTTTTAAACCATTAGAGATAGACAAAAATATACTATACAAAACTTGTAGAGATCGTTAAAACACACAATTTATGTTATAACATTTGTTTCGTGGAGTTGAACGTTTCTGAGATATCCCTTATTAATGATTTTAGCTTTAAAATATTTGTACTTTTCTCATATGAGACTTTGTCAACTCCTGGCCATACAAACAAAGGAACTTCAATCACATGTTAATCAGCTTTTAAAAGATTTAACTATCACTTTAGTAGCCTAGTGTATTCACTTATTTCCCTTCCAATTACAAGGAAGCAAGTAAAAAGTCCATTTCTACTCATTTTTCTCGATTTGCATAAAAGGAATGAAAGAATAAACTTTTTAACAATAATTTGTTGCAGAGACGTAGAGAAAGTATGTAAATTAAACACATCAGATTTTTAAAATGCCAAATGATATGTAATTAATTTTATTTTCCTCATACTAATATTTCACCGAAAATGCTTGTTTTGAGGTCTCCTGAATCCATAAAAAGCATCCTTACTATCTCTACTACGAGTAGTAAGAAGGGGATATTAAAAATATGCCGAAATTTCTATGGAAACTTGTGCTTTGACGTTTCCTGAACACAAAACAAAAATAAAAATTCTGATGTGTTACACTCATATGACCTTCTCTAGCTGCTCTACAAACAAACTTCTTACACAAATTATTCTTCTTTCTACAACATGCTAATCGAGATAAACATTAGCAGAATTTTCTTATTACTTAGTTCCTTATAAGTAGAAGAGAACTAAAGGAATGCGCTATGCTAAAGTGATAGTCAAATGTTTTGAAAGCTGTTGCTAGGCGATTGTGATTGCAAATCGTTTCTTTGCTTGGCCAGGAGTAAAATAAAAGAAAAACAGACACCGCCTGCCTGAGAAAAGTATAAGCACTTTGAAATCATTAACAAGGAATATCAAAGAAACGGTTGCCTCCACAACAAAAGCATAAAGGATATAAATTTTGTGTGTGTGATCTACATTTTTTGTATAGTAAGTTTTTTTCTACCTCTAACGGTTTAGTAATTAAGCAAAATTCGGCAAATTTATCCAGAATAAAGAAGTCTTTAGAGGCTATTTCCAGAAAATTCAGATATACATTTTATTTGATATGTAAATCTCCTTAATACATGGTATTTTAATAAAAATCGTTAAAGCCATTTTTGAGAAAATAAAAATTTTAGAAATTTTTCCATGTAAAGGGTAGTTTGTGGTGGGGGTATTTTTTTTCTTCGTGTCACATCCCTGAAAGATACTAAACTTAAATATCAAGTTTGGTATTTTACCGACTTTTAGTGTTTGAGTTATCCTGTTTACAGACGCACCGACTTATATTTTTGACTCAGGGGATTTCCAAACACGTATTACCGCTGAAATATGGGTATTGAGTTTTTGGGTGGAATACAATACCTTCTCTACCTACTATGTATCTCTAAACATTATTTCTGAACAAGATCTAATGTGTGTGTGTTTGTGTGTGTGTCTTATCTGTGTCTGTGTGTGTGTCTGTCTTGCGCTTAACACCAGAAAGTCCATCAAATACCAAACGTTATATTTAAGTTCAGCTCTTCCAAGCATACAATACAAAAATTGTGAAGAACTTCCCCCTCCCCAAACGACCATTTCCATGGAAAATTTTCCGAAATTTTCTACCGATTTTGATTTAAATCTTGCTATTTAATGGTGTTTTACTTATAAATCTTGAATGTCTGTGAATATTCTTGGAACTTCTTTTTATTCTGGTTGGTTTGCATAACTTATAAACCGTAACAGCCAGACAAAGATTAGGAATAACAATTATTTCTTTAATGCAGACAGTTTATATCATACACATTTTATTTTGGAACTTAGTCTTTATGCAAGAGAAATCTTTAATTATTTTAATGGTTATTCGTATTTTTCATGCCAGTCATGCAAGGAAATTGCAATTTCCTTGCATGATTACCTTTTTGTAAGAATATTTTATAATAATAGAGAAAGTCGTGTTAATGTAACACATTATTTTTCTAAATAGTTCCTTGTGTGTGTATCGGTACTCTAAAACGAAAAATTGGTTAAGCTTAATTTGGTATATATGTTCACCATCTTCCAAAGCTTCGCAGAACCCATTCTAAACTACTCTTGAATGGAAAATGTTCTTATTTTTACTTAATAATTGCAATAATGACTTTAATTAAAATACCATATGTTTAATATATAAGATCATATTATCATTAGAAATAAAATGTACATCTTGATTTTTCTGCGAATAGCCTATGAAGCCATTTCATTCGTAAGAACCTACGTGTAACTTGAAAATGGTTAAGAGCTAGACAACATTTTACACACACAAAAATAAAGGTAGATTTCTTAAAAATCATTTATTACAAATAAATTTTGTGTAGCATAACCTGTTTCCTAGATATCCTAGTTTATTTTCACTATTTAGTTCTTCATAAATTTTAGTTTCTCTTGTACATATGCTGAGTAGCGAAAGTTTTGCATTTCACCCAACATTTCGATACCGAGATTTCACCGCAATACAGCTTCTGAGAGTTCCTACGTTTAAAAAGGAAAAAAAAAAGTATAAAGTGGTAGTTGTGTCTGTTAACACAATCTTTCAAAAATGAGAAGTGCGTAAAATACTTAACTTGTATTTTAAAAATGTTATATGCAGATTTTCAGGAAAATCTCTAATCACAAATTATTTGAGTTTTTTTAAAAATTGGTCTAATGTTTTTGGACAAAATACCATATATTTATGGTATTTTAATGCAACTTGAATTTTTAGCCCCTCTTCATTCTGGTAACCCATAAGAAATGGACATATTCTTACTGTTCAAAAACATAGATGTATTTATACATTTTTGAGTTAACCATTTCAAATATATTCTATGCTTTTGTTTTAAAATCCAATATTATACTTTTTCAAAACAAAGATTATTAGATTTTGAGCTATAAATTGAATTGCAATTCATTTTGGGAAAAAACCTAAAAAGGGTGGTAAGCCGCCTAAGGATAGTATTGAAATAAATAATGTAAATTTGATGATTTTTTATGGTCACCCATGATTGCTCGTATGTGTTAGTCATTCTGTGAACAGCATAACTCAAGTCGATTGTTACCGGAATCATTATCTTATAAAATTATTTATGAAATTATTAATAATTTTATAGAGGAATAATAGTGAAGTAGAGAAATTATGATAATAAAAATTTCATGTTTTAGAGCCGAGGAATAATGTAAAAAGCACAAGTTATAAGTTTGTTACTGCGTAAGGGTCATTAGTAAGTTTACATTGGTAAACTAGAATTCGATAAACTAGAAATCCACATTCCCAGGTTCTGTTCATGAGAGTTTAAAAATTTAAAAGGGGCATGAAAACGCTCATAGATTAATTATTTTCTTTGAGTTTAATATTGGAAATAATTAACAAAGCTTGAACATTTGGCAACAGAGGTAAGAGATTCTGCTGGGATGTTCATGTTGTAGGCGGGACTTCGGTTAATAAAATAGCACGTATTTTGAAAACTTAGTTCTTGTGTTGCATTTTCTGGCTATGCTCCTTATAGCGGAGTGTTATCAGCACTCGAAAGCGCTTAAATTACTGCACTGGGCTCATTGCTGACTTGATGATGATTGCAGAGGAATTCACCGTATAGCAGGTTTACGAGTCGCGGTAACATAAGCTTCTAATTTTCAATACGGAAATACAGATTTCCCTAAACTATGAAGCTAAGACACGGAAGATATCAGATATTATACGAAACAATTACAGTTTCTTGCGTTAAAATTCAGGAACAGTATAAGTGGTCACGAGAAAGAATCCTGAATCGCTACAACTTGTCTTGTATCATGTTCCATTAAAAATTCTCTCAAGACAACCAAGAATGTGGTCGAACACCAAACTTGATATTTAATATCGATATATTCTAAGGATGCAACAACCACACTCTTAAGAAAATCCCCTTACCATAAACTACCCTTTGAATTTTCGTTATCTTTCTATTTTACCAAAATTGATGTATTAATTTTGATTCAAATACCACGTTTTAAAATATTTTCATGAGAAGTAAAACGTAATCTTTGATTTTCTAGGAATACCATGTATAATTTATTTCATCCTGTAAGATTTATAATTTTGTATTTTAAAATATTTCTCCCATTAGAGATTTGTCACAAGGCCAAATTGATATAGACAATGTTTATATGCAAACGTATAGAACACTATAACATCAAAATATTGGTAAAATATATAAATACATAAATAATAGTAATAACAATAAATAATAATAACTAATTGCTAAGCCGTAGCAGATAGACATAACCTTAGTACACAAAAAGGTAGATCTTTTAAATCACAAGGTTTATGTAAAATATATTTTTGTAGCATTAATCGTTCCAAGATTCTAATGTTATTTGTTAGAGTTTTCAAACGCCCAAAGAGCGTGGCATTTCAGACTGTCCCTTAGTGATCTGTCCTTCTAAAATCTGAATATCGGGTTTTTCTTATCTCTATTATATTTACTGCGAAATGTGTAAACATGCAGTGAAAATATGTTTCTCGATTAATAAGAAAATATATGTAAGAACAGTTTATAACAGAGCAAGTAGAAGATACCTATAAACTGTGATCAATGAATACGGTGAATGAAATTTATCCTTGGTAGGCGTACAGTTCAAGGAAACTGTTCGAAGGGCACGCATTATGGCACTTTAGGGGTAAGTGCAGCGACGCTGTTAGGAGTAAAAAGGAGCAGTGTAAAGATCTGAAAATCTGCTTCAAACTTGAGAGAACTCAAAAGGAATGTCATGGTATCTTGCACTAGATTCATAGCAATTGTGATTTATCAAAAAAGCGTGTATAAAAGTGGTGGAAGCTCTTCTGTGAACATCGGAATAGCGTAAAAAATGCACAATGATCAGGTAAGATCGTGTAGTCGTGTACCGAGTAAAACATCGGGAAAATTTACAAACTATTGACTAAAAATTGGCCCTTCGAATGTTGAAGAGTAAGAAGAATATTTTCTCAACTAAAAGTAAGAGCATTCTTAGCAACATGTTCTAAATCTAATTTAAGTACAAGACGTTTGTATATGCGTTTTTAATTCTTGATACTTTTTGAAATGTTATTAGTAAGTGTTATATATACTATGCTTGGCAGCAAGAATTGGATTTTTCAATAGTGAAAGGCTTGTTAATATTTTTAAAACTATCCTACACACCCCCTCCAACACACACATACAAATCTTCTATATTTATATAATACACATTATACCTGACAATACATTTGCAAAATCCACGGTATGTAGATATATTGTTAAAATATTTAACAGTTATAAAATACAATAACAGTGACATTTTTGCCGGGTTTCAAAATTATATTATTTAAATAACCATAAAATAAATAGTATGGTTATTTAAATAAACATGTTCATTGTTCTAACAAAAATGCACATCAAAAATTACATTTTTACAATATATGTATTTTCGAGTCTATTACCTATATGCGTGTTTTAATTAATCGTAGTTAATACTTTTCGTTCTCTACAAAGCGCTTGATCTTTAAAAATTTAATAATTTATTATCCTTTCGAAAAAGTATATCGTCATTTTCTTGCTTTAGATAGCGAGTGCAAAAATATTGAAACAAATTAATGAAAAATTGCATCGTGTAGAGCATTTTAAGCATAAAGAGATTTTGAATTACTTTTTGCGAAATTAAAATTTAAAATTTGACGTGTCTGTTAATAAGCTTTAGTTAATGGGTATTTCAAAAGCGCCAATTGAAAAGTATTTATTTATATTATTTGCTCATAAGAAATTAGAACACTCGTGCTTACGTGCTCGTGTACTAAACATCCATTCACAAATAACAGTCTATTTAAGCTTTTTATAATATAAAGTGTTTTATCCTATCCTAATATTAACTGAAATATTCTTATATTTAGTAATATTAATATTATTACAGTCATCATTATGAGGAATTAAATTTTAGTCATGACTTAGGTATTGCTTTATTTGTTCGTTGCTGTGTAACCCCGTCGGAATAAACAGTTTCAATTCTGGTTGTTTAAACAGCATCAAATAAATCACTAAATGAATGAAAATGGATATTGCCGAAGATTTTTTACATTTTCCAAAAAATGCTGCACTTAGTTTGTTACATGGCAAGTCGAAGGACTTATATGATAAGACATTTTCATTATTTAAAGAATGGGCAGTTATCAAAGGGGTTAAACTAATTTACCACGATAAAAAAAAGACTCAATTTTGTTGTTCTCTAGGATGCGTGAACTGTATACATGATCGGATACAAAATATTTTCTTAAAGTTTGGTAAGAAAATTATTTTATTACGATTTTTTTTAAATTGTTCTTAATTTATGATGTAATTTCGCAGATTATTTTATTTGTTCTTATTTCATCTAATTAATTTAACACCTTTGGTACGCATATAACTATCATATGACTCTCCTCAAAACTTAAACAATATTTCTGAACATTTTGAAATATAGTTCATGCACATACACGAAGGTTGGCTCCACTAAAAACAAAGAAGCATCAACCTAGGTGTTCTTCGCAAAGTGCACTAATCCCATCAATATTTTATTCAAAGGGGAGATGGCGAATCGGTCACGCATTAAACGAGGTTTTTATTGCTTTTCACGCCGATTAACATTTGTAACCATGGTAACGAGATATGTGTGCCGTTGTTGCTTGGAGACAAGTGACTTCTAGTGACGTGCCGCGGCAGCTGGTTCTTGGGGCACACTGCTCACTTTAGGGCCCATCATCATCCCCCCCCCCCTACTCCTCGACAACAGCTCGTTGAATGCAAATTTCTAGCTCCCTTCTTCCTCTCATTATTGTGTGCTCTGTGTACGCAAGCCAAGACGCTAGAAGAGGAGAAAAAATAGCGTTTATTAAATGCAATTTCTGTTGTTGCACAAAATGTGTTGAATTAAATAAAGAAAGCTTAGGGTACAAAACGGTGCAAGGGTAGGATATTTATTGTGATGACTTCTTTTTCTTCTCTGCCTCTCCACGCCTATCTTTGTATCTAGTTTTGTTTTTATTCTAATCTCCCCTACATTCTCGTATACATGGTGTAAGCGTTATATAGGATCTTTCAAAACTTTAAACCGCCATAAATATTATAATATTTGAGATGGGATAAAAACAAAGAAGTCATGTGCTGGGAAATCATGGGGCTTGGTTTTCTTTCGTTTTACTTTCTCTACACCCACTATGTACATAGTGTATAGAGAAGGCATTGTATTCCACCCAAAATTCGATACAGGGATTTCACCGGAAATACACGTTTAGGATCCCCTGAGTCAAAAAAAAACATTTCTTGAAAAACGTCCGTTTGTGTCCATGTGTCTGTGAACACGACAACTCAAAACGAAATACGAAATACCAAGTTTGGTATTTAAGTTCAGTATCTTCCAAGGATGTGACACGAAGTTTGTGAGCAATAAAACCCCACCCCAACTACCCTTACTTGGAAAAAAATTCGAATATTTTGATTTTCTCGAAAATGGATCTAACAATTTTGATTAAAATACCGTATATTAAAGATGTTTACATGGAAAATAAAATTATATCTTGAATTTTCTGGGAATAGCCTCTAAAGAGGCTGGATGAATTTTGCGAAACTGATAAACCGTAAGAGATGGACAAAAACTTACTACATAAAAAATGTAGATCTCGTTAAATCCACAATTTATGTCACATTCGTTTCTTTCGTGGTGTTGACCATTTCTGAAACATTCCTTGTTATTTGTCTTAGATTTCAAATAGTTTAACTTTTCTCACATGAGAATTTGTATACTCCTGACCTTGCATAGAAACTGATTTCAACCTCATGGCAACCAACTTTTAAAAGATGGGACTATCGCTTTAGCCTAATGTATTCCCTTATTTACCTTCTACTTACAAGGAAGCAAGTAATAAGACAATTTCTGCTAATTTTTATCTTGATTAACATGAAGTGGATAGAAGAATAAGCTAATTAGCAATAATTAGTAACAGAGATGTAGAGAAAGTTATGTGAATCAAACATCATTTTTTTTTTTAATCACATCACCATTACTACCCTAGAGTTTGTTGAGTAATACATTAGTCCTTTTATTTACAAATAATACATTAGTCCTTTTAAGTTACAAATAATTGCTGTATAAATGATAAGATACAGCTGATTCAATAATATTATCTTCATGCTAGGTGACACTCCGCCCCATATCTACGTCCCTTCAAAACTATTAATTACCCAGATCTTTGGTGATGGTAAACCATTTCAAACAAAGTGGCCACCGCGATCTCTAGATCTAAATCCTATCGAATTTGATTGTGGGATTGCCTTAATGAACGAATTTTATGATGATCCATCCAACAAACTGAAAGATGGTATCTCCCAATGCTAATATTCCAATATGTCATCTATAAAATGCTGTGCATGGAGTCGCAGAAAAATGGACAAGGGAACTGAAGTCATATTAATGTTTTATAAAACCCCATTGCTTGCATAGCATGTGGCTTCTTTTGCTCTTTTTTTTTTTTTCCTATTTCAAATATAATATTTATAACGGTTTAAAATTTGAAGTGAGTTTTGAAATTTCCTATAATATCCACAAAGAAAACATGTGATATAAGACAAGCCGAGCTGAAAGCATCAGGCGATTTCCTTGTAGCGATTTCCTTTCTGGAGGTTGTGGATTCGATCCCCGTATTCGGCCTTCCTGGCCCATATTTTTTCCGGGTTTCCCTGGGTCACCAGCCGAATGCCTGGGTAGGTTTCTTTCATCCCCGGAATTTCTTGTCCCTCTGTATCGTTTCCGTTGTTATTTCGTTTATCCCGCTGGTTTCTTTCAGCGTTTGAAGTGTCAATGATGACACTTTGGCTAGTTACCCAGGCGAGGACCATCCCTGGCGGGGAGTGTTGGGCCCTGTGTGGGGTAGGGTCCCTGATTCTGCTTACTCGACTGTCGGAAGGCTTCAACCTCGAAACTGTAGGGATCACTCATTGTTGTGCCTCGCTGCTGAGTCCAGATGTATTCTTTCATCACAGCCCTCTCTTCCGGGGGCGCTCCTTGTGGTGTTTAAATGCCAAATCTGGTATTTAGGTTCAGCACCCTCCAAGGATGTGACACGAAGATTTTCAAGAAATGCCCATCACCAAAATATCGTTCAGATGGAAAACATTTCGAAACATTTTAATTTCACAAAAATGCCTGTATTGCTTTGATTAAAATACCATGTATTATAGATATTTACATGAAAAATAAAAATTAATGCTTAGATAAAATCTTATTACACAAAAAATGAAGCTCTCGTTAAAAAACACACAGTTTATGTTCTATTCATTCTTCATGAAATTGGTCATTTCTTGGTTAAGGGTTTCAATTTTAAAATACTTATACTTTTCATAAACGAGAAGGCATCAGCATTTTGATACATATTTTGTTGCACTCCTGATCATGCAAAGAGAACCGTTTCTGTTAATGTTTATCTCGATCACCATGAGCAGATAAGAATGATTTGTTGTTCAATAGGTAGAGAAAGTCATGTGAAATGATTTTTTTGGGGAAGGGGGTGGAATCCAATACTTTCTGTGCCGAAATGGTATAGGTTATAGAAGGGTGAGGAAGATAACATGAGATAACCTGTGGATTCTGTTAGTCAATAGAACTAATACAATTTTTATTTTCTCTACACGTATTATGTATATACTGTATAGAGGGTGTAGGTGTTGGATTGTATTCAAGCCAAAAATTAAATACCAAGATTTTACCGAAAATATACGTTTGGAGGTCCTCTGAGTTAAAACAATTTAGAGAAGGGTATCTGTGTGTGTGTGTGTGTGTGTGTGTCTATGAACAGCAGAGCTCAAAAACTAAAATACTGTTAAATACCAAACTTTGTATTTAAGTATGTTATCCTTCAAGGATTATCAAGAAAATCCTCCACCCCAAACTACCTTATACATGGAAAAATGTTGAAAATTTTGTTTTTCTCAAAAATGACTCTAACGTGTTTGATTAAAATGCCGTATATTAAAGCTATTTACATCACAAATAATATGTATATCTTGAATTTTCGGGAAATAGCTTCTGAAGATCTGTTCATTCTTGAGAAATTTTGCATAATTGGTAAAGATATAACAAATTTACTACACAAAAATGTTGATTTCGTTATAACACGTAATTTATGTCATATTCGTTTTTCTTGTAGAGCTGGTCTTTTTTGGATATTCCTTGTTATTGCTTTCAATTTTACCCTACATAGCGTTTCTCAAACGGGACCATGCAAAGCGAACCGAACCTCAACTTTTTAACATAGTCATCAGCTTTTAAAAGATCTGACTATCGCTTTAGTGTAGTGTATTCCTTTATTTCCCTTCTCCTTACAAGGAAACAAGGAATGGGACCACTTTTGCTCATGTTTATCTCTATTAGCATGATGTAGATAAAAGTATAATCTTTTGTAAGAATATTTTGTATGTGGAACAGCTAGAGAAAGTCATATGAATGGATTTTATAGTCTCTACTTGTACTATGTACATAGTGTATAGAGAGGTTATTGTATCCCACCCAAAAATTCAATACCAAAATTCACCGGAAATACAGTTTTAGGGTCCCCTGTATCCAAAAAACATTTTTAGAAAAAGGTCCTAGTGTGTGTGTCCGTGTGTTTGTGAACAGATAGCGCAAACGAAAAATCGGTAACATACCACACTTGGCATACAAGTTTGGTATCTTCCAACGATGCGACATGAAGATTTGGAGGAAAATCTCCCACCTCAAACTACTCTTTACATGGAAAAAGTTTCAAAAATTTTGATCTTCTCAAAAATGGCTCTAACGATTTTGATAAAATACCCTATATAAAAATATTCACTTGACAAATAAAATGTATATCTTGAATTTTCTGGGAATAGCCTCTGAAGACTACTTTATTCTGGATGAATTTTACTGGATAACTAGTAAACCGTAAGAGATGCAAAAAAACTTATTCCACAAAAAATGCAGATCTCGTTAAAACACACAATTTATGTCATATACGTTTTTCTGGTAGAGCTCCCCGTTTTCGAGATATTTTTGTTTTTGTATTTAGTTTTAAACTACCTAACTTGAGAAAAACGGGACCATGAAAACCGAACCAAACCGAACCTCAGTTGTTTCACATAGTGATTAGCTTTTAAAATATTTATCATTTTAGCCTGGTGTATTCCTTTATTTTCCTTCTAATTACAAGAAAGCAAGTAATAAGACAATTTCTGCTAATATTTATCTTGATTAGCATGAAGTAGAGAGAAGAATAATCTTTTCTAAGAATAGTTTGTATGTGAAACAGCTAGAGAAAGTTATGTGAATGGATTGCATCAGATTTTTTATAAATTGACTTCACAAAAGATTTATTACCTCCAGATGAATTTCAGCGTGTTCACATTGTGAGCAAAGCCACGCTTCTAGTAATGCAATCAGTGTCCTGCATGGAATTACGAAGTTGTGCAACAAGAAATAGCAAGTATTCGGAGTATTAATAATAGCATGACGCTACCGTGAGAACTGAACAATGCTACAGACAGGTAAAACATACAAGAGAATAAGCCCGTCTTTATGTCCGTAGCGAATTGCTTCCATCTTAAGTGTATGCCATGAACATCTGCAACTTTCAAGCATTATGATTTTATGATTTATCTCGCATGTTGCACTCCCACGGCCGTGTACATTATAAATATTTATTTACTTGTGGTTACTTATTCATTATTCATAAAGAGAGGTAAAGATTTTAGGTTTACGAAAACCGAAGCGCATCAAAGCGTAAAAGACATAGGATAGTCGCACTATTTAAAGCTTATACTAGTTTAAATGCAAGGGGGACGTTAGAAAGAAGTTAGAAAACCCGGCATACTACGGACGAAACGATCATTTGTGTAACATTAAAGGTAGAAGGTACCGACTTAGGAACATTTTCTTTTCACTTTCTCTATAAGTACTATGTACATAGTATATAGAGGAAGAAATTCGATACCGATATGTCACCGGAACTATATGTTTTGGGACCCCCTGAACCCAAAAGAAAAGTATTTTCAGAAACAGGTTGTGTGTGTGAGTGTGAGTGTGTGTGTGTGAGTGTCAGTGTGAGAGTGAGAGTGAGAGTGTGTGAGCGTGTGAGCGTGTGAGAGAGTGTCAGTGTGAGTGTGAGTGTGAGAGAGTGTGAGTGTCAGTGTGAGTGTGAGAGAGTGTGAGTGTGAGAGAGTGTGAGTGTGAGTGTGAGAGAGTGTGAGTGTGAGTGTGAGAGAGTGTGAGTGTGAGTGTGACAGAGTGTGAGTGTGAGTGTCAGTGTGAGTGTGAGAGAGTGTGAGTGTGAGTGTGAGTGAGAGTGTGAGTGTGAGAGAGTGTGAGTGTGAGTGTCAGTGTCAGTGTGAGTGTGAGTGAGGGTGTGAGTGTGAGTGAGAGTGTGAGTGTGAGTGTGAGAGAGTGTGAGTGTCAGTGTGAGTGTCAGTGTGAGAGAGTGTGAGCGTGTGTGAGCGTGTGTGAGCGTGTGAGAGAGTGTGAGTGTCAGTGTGAGTGTGAGTGTGAGTGAGAGTGTGAGTGTGAGTGTGAGAGAGTGTGAGTGTCAGTGTGAGTGTGAGAGAGTGTGAGTGTGAGTGTGAGTGAGAGTGTGAGTGTGAGTGTGAGAGAGTGTGAGTGTGAGTGTGAGTGTGAGTGAGAGTGTGAGTGTGAGAGAGTGTGAGTGTCAGTGTGAGTGTGAGTGTGAGAGAGTGTGAGTGTGAGTGTGAGTGTGAGAGAGTGTGAGCGTGTGTACGCGTGTGTGTGTGAGTGTCAGTGTGAGTGTGAGTGTCAGTGTGAGTGTGAGTGTGAGTGAGAGTGTGAGTGTGAGTGTGAGAGAGTGTGAGTGTCAGTGTCAGTGTGAGTGTGAGTGTGAGTGTGAGAGAGTGTGAGTGTGAGTGAGAGTGTGAGTGTGAGAGAGTGTGAGTGTGAGTGTGAGTGTGAGTGAGAGTGTGAGTGTGAGAGAGTGTGAGTGTGAGTGTGAGAGAGTGAGCGTGTGTGAGCATGTGAGAGAGTGTGAGTGTGAGTGAGAGTGTGGACAGCATAGCTCAAAGACGAAAAGTCCGTTCGTTAAAAACCATACTTGGTATTTAGGTTCCGTATCTTCCAAGGCTGCGAAACAAAGGTTTTCAAGAAAAGTCCACACTCCCAACTACTCTTTTCATGGAACATCTTTCGAAAATTTTGATTTTCTCAAAAATTAATCAAAATGCTATGTGCTTAAGATATTTTATTGACAAACGAAATGCATATCCTTAATTTCTAGGAATACTCTCTTAAGACTATTCCGGATGCTTTTGTGTAACTGTTAAAATAAGAGACCAATAAATATTTCCTACACAAGAAATATAGTTCCCGTTAAAACACAACATTTATTATACACTTTTTTGTACAGTTAATCATTTCCAAGATATTCCTTGTTATTGTTTCAGTTTTAAATTATTTAACCTTTCCTGAAGCGTGAAGTCATCCTTCCTTTCATACTTTTGCTTTACTGCTAGCCTCGCAAACTATTGCGTTAGCTTAGTGTAATACCAATTCTCCCTTCTGCTTAAAAAGAAGCATTGAATAACATATCCTGGTCTCTAGGCGGTTGCTCTAATGCTCTAACCACTGAGCTACCATGGTAAAATGTCGAATGGCATGAAATTCCTCAAGTATGTTTTCGGTAAACCACAGGTTGATCTGAAAATTATTTTGAGAGGATGTAGAACAATAGCGAATTACAATATCGCTAAGTAGTTTAAGTTCCGTGCTTCATATTTTAACCAATGGTTAGGTAATTCAGTTTTAACTAAGCTTAACTCCATAAGACAACAGTTCGCAAGGGACCAAGGCCTATCGCCCGGCCGCTGCATCCCCCATCTCGACCCGAAGTCGTCAGGAATGGATGCAGTGCTGGAGGAAGAGATCTTGAGTCCCTGCCAGCTGGTGTCTTTCTCAATTAGCATGATGTAGATAAAAGAATAACATTTTGTAAGAATAGTTTGTTTGCAGAATGGTATACATCACATTTTCATTTATCTATTTTTTTGATTAAACTATTTCTGACATGTTTGTTTATTGCTTTCAGTTTATACTGAAAATTTTTCCCAAACGAGATTTTGTCATTCCTTTTACTTTTGGTTTTATTCTGCCTATGGCAGGGAACCTAAATTACATCACAGAGCAACCAGCTTTTAAAAGATTTGACTATCGATTAGCTTACTGTATTCCCTTATTTTCTTTCTAGTTATAGGAAACTGAGTAATAAGACCATTTCAGCTAATGTTTATCTTGGTTAGCCAGAAGTGGTTACAAGAATAAACTTTTGTAAGCTTAGTTTCTTTCTTGCGATGGATTTATTCCGTGAGATACCGTGTTGACGGTGTGTGGTGGAGAGTAGTAGTCTTCAAGGACTCATCCCCGTACCAACTACTTTATCTTCGCGGCAAACAAATGCTGTCAAGCTGCTCATCATCGGTAGTGAGTTGATGAATTATGGACAAGAAAGCTGTGGTAAAAGATCAACATTCCTAGGATTCCTGCCAACCCGGGAAACTACGAAAAACCCATGGGTCTGATTGAACGGTTGCCGGGGATCGAACCTGGAGCTTCATAAAGCGGAGTTCTTCTAATGTTTATCTTTTTTAGCTTGAATTGGCTACAAGAATAAACTTTTGTAAGCCTAGTTTCTTACAGAATAGATAGAAAAGATCATGTGACTGGAACATCAGTCATTTTTAAATTCAACTTTATTTATTTTGCTTTTAACAACTGATTATCTTGCAATGGATATATTCGGTAAGATACCGTGTTGATGTGTGTGGTCGAGAGTAATGGTCTTCAAGGTCTCATCCTTGTACCATACTACTTTAGCTTCGCGCCGAGCAAATGCTGTCAATATGCGTGCAGCCCAGCTGCTTTTCTTCGTAATGGTAAATGATGTACAAGATCGGTTCGCCTGAAGTGCCCGGGTTTGGAATGAATTCTCCGGGTGTACGGGCCAATGACTTTAATCTACAGGCTTGTATGTCACCTTACTCATGAATAATTTGGTTCGAATGTTAATTTCTAATTGTAACAAAACACTACGTTTCTATTCTTTTTATTTATTTATTTGTTTTAGGTCACTTTAACTCCTAGGGAATTTCGCGACCATACAATATTTCTAACAATTGGATTCATAATATTACAAAGAAATGATTTAAACAGTTAAACAAAGGCCTATGAATTACAAAATACAGTAAGAAAGCAAGATTTATATAGATTTAAATAAAATATTGTGAATACTACACTGTTTTGAAAGTCAAGTTTTACACAGATTTAAAATATTGTGAATAAGTACATTACAGTTTGAAATCCAGTTTTATGCTTCTGAGGAAAAATAGAGCTTGCTAGAACTGTTTTGGAATATTCAGTGTTGTGGATATATCTTCAGTGACGCTGTAGAGCTGCCGTTCTGTAGTGTATCTTCTGCGTTGCGTCTGTAGAATTCGACTCACACTATTAAAAAATCTGATATGGTCCATTCACATGAATTTCTCTACATCTCGACAACACATTTTTGTTAAAAAGTTTATGCTTCTATTTACTCCATGTTAAGTGAGAAAATAATTAGCAGAAATAGACCTATTACTTGCTTCCCTGTAAGTAGAAGCGAAATAAGGGAGTAACATAGGTTAAAGTGATAACAAAAGAATGTGACGAAGTTTTTTAAGGCTGAAACAAAAAACAAGGAATATCTAAAAAATATTCAAGTCCACGAAAAAAATGTATATAACATAAATTGTGTGTTTTAATGTGCTCTACATTTTTTTCTTTTTTTTTTTTTTTTGGAAGTTTTTGTCTATCTCTTACGGTTTACCAGTACACAAAATTCCGTAAAATTCATCCAGAATAAAGTAGTCTTCAGAGGCTATTCCCAGAAAATTCAAGATATACATATTATTTGTCAAGTATATATCTTTAATATATGATATTTTAATCAAAATCGTTGGAGCCATTATTTAGAAATTCAATATTTTCGAAAATTTTTCCTTGTGAAGGATAATTGGGTGTGGGGGGATTTTCTTGAAAATGTTCGTGTCGCATCCTTGGAAGATACTCAACTTAAATACCAAGTTTGGTATTTAACGGTCTTTTAGTTTTTGGGCTATGCTGCCCACACACACACACATAGACAGACAGACACGCGGACATTTTTCTAAAAATGCTTCTTTTGGATTCAGGTGGTCTCAAAACATGTATTTCTGGTGAAATCTCGGTATCGGATTTTTGGGTGCAATGCAATATCTTCTCTATGTACATAGTACGTATAGAGAAAGTAAAAAACACTGGCAAGTCGCGGCTCGTTCATTGTCACTTGTCAGCAGTTTACCGGCAGTTATTGGAACGCTCGAGTCGTGAGTGAACAGACTACCACCACCTTTCATAATTCAAAATAGTTATAGTTAGTTATTCTGTGATAGTGGCGATTTATAGTGGCATGAAGACGCGATATCCAAGTTCGTTCCGTGAAGAATGGTTGCAGAAGTAGTAATATAGTATTAGTAATAATAGTCGTGGTGTCGTCACCGTTGCCGTAGTAGTAAGTTAATTTTATTATATTAGTAAAAATTATGATAGTAGTAATTAAAGTAATTCTGTTTAACAATTTCTGTCCCCATTTACTGAAATATCCATTGCCCGTTGGTTGGTCACCGGGCCTGCCTCGATTACATTCTGGTAAACCTATTCGCCTACCAACCCGAGAAACCACGAAAAACCCAAGAGTCTGAGTGGACGGTTTTCGGAAATCGAACCCCTAACTGTATAATATGGGAGTTACCAATACTTCCGTTACCTTCTGTAGGTAAGTTAGAGAGAGTAAAAGTATATTAGGACCCGAAATAGCACACTCATCCATCAGGGTGCTGAGCTAATTGGTGCACTGTTTGAGATAGCAAACAGCTGAGTATTTTCGACTCGTTAAGTCAAGAATAACATTTGTTCAGTCACTTGTTTTCTTTGCCACTTAAATATACTCTCTTTTCATGTTCCCATTTCATCTGGCACACGGGCGATAACGCGTCTTCGTTAACTCTCTGAGCGCCCACCTCTAAAATAACACTTGTTCTACTAATTTTAAACAAGTGCTTGGAGTTACATTGTTGTTATTGGGCCTTGCTTTATCATGTCACTACAGGTATATTTAAGCCAACAGTTTTGCAAAACCATACTAATATATTCCCCGGATCATCGTCATGCTCACTTCCCTGGTGAGAAATGTGTATTAAGGTGAGAGGGTAATGTGAGGTGACATATCAGACCGACCGAAAAGAAAGAGTTAAATAATAATAATAATTTAGCAATAATTAATGAAAAACCAACTTCCAAATTAACATAAATCTGTAATTACTTGCCCTGGATGTTCTCAAGCTTCAAGCCAGGTGAGGTGATGTGAAGATATCGACGTTTCGGGAGCGTACATCTGTCCCTTCTTCAGAATGCTGATTTATTGGAGCGGTATGGGCTGTTTATATGTACATCGGGCACGGACCGCGTAGAATTTGGTTTTTATTGATGATAGGGGAAAAGGCAACTGACGCTATAACCCTAGACAAGCTTGGGAGTGTGAGACTCCCCACCCTGGTCTCGAACCAGGGTGGCACTACTCACAAAAAAAAAAAAAAACCACCGGAAGTAGGAGGCCAATGCCTCTCTATTGCAGTACCGCATAAAGCACCTGCGCATTTCTGGTGATGATGAATGCTGCCTGCCAGTGGCAGTAACAGCGAGTGGTAGTATGATTAGCCAGTGGACACGCATGACTTCCGCCCTGAGTGCCCCTCTGGAGAAGTAGTGGGTAGATTTTTTTTTTACCGTGGAGGGGAAAAATGCATTACGCATTCAACCCCCAGCCGAAGTGCAATGACTGGGAGGATATGTGGGACTCTCCGCTTCCTCGTGCGGCATACCCACTAAAAAAACCCTCCACGTTATAACAGTAGTTTGTTGAGAATCTCGTGGCTTTGCGCGGTCCCGCTAATGCACCCGCGTTAGTAGAAGAAAGATAGGAAGCTGCCGCACGTTGTGCAGGAGCGGGTAAAAGGTTATTTCTAGGCTGACAGCCATGGAACCTGACTGCAGCCTAGGGAATAGAGGTGATATTGGTAAGGAAATAAAAGGTGGAAATTGAGGAGAGAATAGGACGTAGAACTTACAGATTCCTTCTGCTTCTGTATTGCTCAGCATAACTCCCAGTCGTCTTCCAGTTGGTTGACGATCGGGTATCCGCTGGCCGCGGCTGACCTTCAGCCTGCACAGGAGGAAGATTGGTGTTGGGCTGCTGACGTCTTGAATTGAACAGCTCAGCAGAGCAAGCAGCTTGCTGCAGGAGAACCTGCCTCAGTGGCTGCGTGAGGGCGTCGATCCTGGTGGACAGGTCGGCGGCTGCGGTCTGCTGGCTGGTGACCGCTGCGGTGTTGGAAGCTTGCAATTCCTGCAGCTTCTGAGTGAGGAGGCTGCATGTCTCTTCCAGGCCAGCTAGTCGAGCGCCGACGTTCAGGATCTCCGCGTGGAGGTCCTGAATGGCTTCTCGCGTCGCTGCGTCTGTTGAGAGTGCAGGTGGTGAGGCCTCGGTGGTTGATGTCTGCGGTGGTGGGGTGCGGCGGGCAGGAGGTGGTGAGGAAGTGCTGCTCCTTGGGTAGAGAGGGCACTGGGCTTGACCGGTGAAGTGTCGTCGTGGCACAGAATCGGCGGCGACGGCAGAGATCGTGCCCAGTGCACTCGGCGGTGGTGGTGTTGGTACCACAGTAGTGGCACCTCGGCGGCGAAGAGCAGACTTCAGCTATGTGTCCGTAGGCACAGCAGCATCGGCAGGGCCGATGGCGTTCCTGTCGGCTAGCCTCGACGACCAGAAGTCGCCCTAATAAGGACAACCCTGACGCCAAGGCAGCTTCCAGGTCAGCCTGGTCTGTATCTCCAGACGAACGAGCGGCGTTGGCCCCCGGTCGCAGTATATGCGGGTGGCCCTCAAGCATGAAGGCCACCGCGACTGCACGGCGGAGAGCAGATGCCGGGTGGAAAGGTCCCGAGGGACCCCCCGTACCACGGCACTGAACCGGGGCGGCGGCGTCGTGGAGCTGGGTGGAGACGTAAGTGGCGGCGGTGATGGCGGCAACTGCGGTGGCGGCCGGCGGCAAAGCAGGGCTTGCCGCGACCGGTTGCTTCGGAGATGCTACCTCCTCGGCGGCTGCCGGGGAAGAGGCTTCGGGTGCTGCCTTAGCGGCGGCGAGTCTGCGCTGTCTCTTCTTAGCCATCCTCAAGAGTCGAAGAAGAAGCTCCGAATGGGAGTAGAAAACGCGAGGAGGCCTCCGTTGTAGTCAAGTGGTGGACCTCGAAGAGAACGTGTTTCCCCGGAGGACAACTAATGTGCATTCAGCATCCTGAAGAAGGGAGAGATGTACGCTCCCGAAACGTTGATGTCTTCATATCACCTCACCTGGCTTGAAGCCCGAGAACATCTAGAGCATATTCGTCGCCAGGAAAGCTTCAACTCTTATTTCTGTAATTACTTTCTCTACATATAAATAGTGTATAGAGAAGGTAATCTAATGCAACCAAAAATTCGATACTGAAATTTCACCTGAAATGCATGTTTTGAGACTCCCTGATTCCAAAAATAGAAGAATTTTAAGACACATGTCCGTTTTTCATTTTTGAGCGAAAAGTTGGAAAATACCAAATTTGGTATTTAAGTTTAGTATCTTCCAGGGATACGACACGAAACTATTCTTTACATTGACAACATTTTTAAAACTATGATTTTCTCTGAAATGACTCTAACGATTTTAATTAGAATACTGTTTATTAAAGATGTGTACATGAGAAACAGAATGTATATCTTGAATTTTCTGGGAATAGCCTCTGAAGACCTCGTTTTTCCAGACGAATTTAGCTGGATTTTGTATAAATAGTAAACTTACCACACAAAAGATGTAGATTTCGTTAAAACACAGAATTTGCCATATGCATTTTTTACGTGGAGTCCTCATTTTTGAGAAAATTCTTGTTATTGGTTTCCGTTTTAAAATACTTAAACTTTTCACATACGGGAATTTGTGAACTCCTGGCAAAGTACAGAAATGATTTCATTCACATGGCTTTTAAAAAAGTTGACTATTGTTTTAACCTATGTATTCTCTTATTTCCCTTTTACTTAGAATAAATATTCGAGATGTTTATCTCGATTAGCATGAAGTAGATAGGAGCATAAGCCTTTTAACAATCGCATCCACTGCTCCTGCAGATCCAAACAGTACATAACAAAATACTGTCTTCTGGTAAAACAATCTTGCTCTTTTGGCTCCCGTCACATGCAGGTAAACCGGGAAACGAAAGGTAACAAATGAAGCGGCCAAAGAAGCTACCAAACATCCGTGTAGCCAACCAGATTTCAAGACTTCTCACCGAGACTGCAACAACTTTGTTCAAGGTGTCATTATCCAAAAGTGGAAACAAGAATGGTCTACCCTGTCCAACAGCAAACTGCATGAGGTACACTCTCGCCGATTCTAGCTACTTATACAAATCATTTCATCGTAAGGACCAGACTGTACTGACCCGTCTGCGTAATGGACATATGTCACTCATACATTCATTCCTTAAATGTGTAATATTTGCAACTGCCAAATAACAGTGAAACATCCATTACCAACTGCAGTCTCTATGAGGAACAATGAACTATATTTAAAGTACCAAACGAACTGCCGACAGCCCTGGACCAACTGCAATTCTCCAGCAAGGTCATAAACTTCTTACAAGTAATCCAACTGTATAATAACACTTAATGTAAAGTTCTTGTTTCGATCTATATATTACACAAATTTTAAAGTAAATGCTAAATATTGTCATACTTAATCACTAATACACACCATTGTTCACAACAAATCATAAAATAACTTCTGTTTCTTGTATAATACTGCATTGAGTTTACTTCTTTATGCACACCTTGTATATTTTTATTTAAATTTGCATTGTAAATGTATTCAGCTAATGTATTGTAACCCTAATGAGAAGTCGCGATATAACCTTGCAGTTAAAGCGGCTTTAAATAAATAAATTAAAAAAATTAATAATTTGTTACAGAGGTGCAGAGAAAGTCAGTGAATGGAACACATCAGATATTTTCATACAGGTCGTGTGTAGGACAGGAATTGGAAGGTAGAGTTAGACTGAAATGTTCAGTGCCATAGCCGGGAATTGAAACACACGTCTCCCGGTCTCTAGACGGTTGCTCTAATGCTCTAACCACTGAGCTATCGTGGGAACATGTCGAACGGCATGAAATTCCTCAAGTATCTTTCCGGTCAACCATAGATGATGTTATTTTGAGATGATGTAGAACAATAACGAATTGCAATATCGTTAAGTAGTTTTAAGTTCCGTGCTTCATATTTTAACCAATGGTTAGGTAATTCAGTTTTAATTAAACTTAGCTCCATGAGACAACAGTTCGCAAGGGACCAAGGCCTATCGCCCGGCCGCTGCATCCCCCATCTCGGCCCGAAGTCATCAGGAATGGATGCAATGCTGGAGGAAGGGACCTTGAGTCTCTCCCAGCTGGTTAATGCGATCTTCTCTATTTGAAGCCGCTACTTCTCAATCAAGTAGCTCCTTAATTGGCTCCCCAGGGACCTCACGAGGCTCAGTGCACACTGGATCAGGTCTCTCAGCGGGGTAAAATTCCCCACGCAGTCGAACCCAGGTCTCGCGCTTGGATTCAGCTTTCACACACGCTATATGTAGGAGAGAAGTTGCATAGGCAGAGTCAGACTGAAATATTCAATGTTATAGCCGGGACTTTACAGAATAATTAGTCCGTTTTCAAGAGGTTTCTATTAACAAAACGTTAAGCGCATGTTAACACTTTCAGTAGTAAGATAATACCTGAATTATCCTCCTTTTCCTTAAAAGGTCTATGTTTCATTCAATGACTTTCTTTCCTGTTCTACTAACAAACTTCTGACAAAAGATCATTCTTCTTTCTACCCTATGGTAATCGAAACAAACATAAGCCATGGTCTTCTTACTAAGTACCTTATAGTTAGAAAGGAAATATGTTAAAAATCCCTTACTTATCATCATCAACAACTCTTCATGGATAAGGAGAATTCTTCTGTTCCGGCCTCATATTTCTTCCCATCTTTTAACTGGTCCTCCTATTGTTCTGTAGCCTAGAGGTTTATATTTGTATGACTGAAATGGAATGCGAAAGTTATCCATTCTTTGTAAATGACTTTTCCATTTTTCTATATTTATTTATTTTTATGGTAGTGTTTAACATTTAACTACTTACGGCAGCGCAGGCGGTAACACTGAGGATACATGAATGAAGATGGAGCGCCGGTGGAATGCGATCGCAGGGGAAACCGGAGAACCCGGTGAAAACCCGCCCCAGCGCCGCTTTGTCCACCACAAATCTCACTTGCGGCCGCTTGAGATCGAACCCGGGCGTCTAGGTGAGAGGCGAGTGGTCTAACCACTCGACCTCGGCGCGGTGCTATTTATTTGTATCCTTTCTTTTAAGGAAAATATGTCTAATTCTTTCCTTATGTCTTCATTCCTAATATGATGTCTGGCGCATCCTTTTACTGCTCGGAGATATTGCATTTCTGCCGCTTGTAGTTGGCTCCAATCTTCCTTTTTAAGTGTCCATGTCTCCGAACCATATAATAGAACTGAAACAGTCTTTGTCTTGTACAACTTTAGGTTTGTATCTTTTCGGGTTTTTCTTTTCAAGGTACGAATTTTCTGAGAATATCGTCCATATAGATATTAAATAAAAGCGGAGATAAACTACATCCTTGTCTTAAACCATTGTTAACTATCATATCTTGTGATAAACGTCCATTTCCTAAAACTATCCATAACTTATTTTAAATAGTTTCAGCCATGAGGTCTCTGGTGTGATTGATTTGAACGTTTAAATACTTTTGTCATTTTTTTTTTTCAGTGTTGTCAACATTCAATTAGTTATTTCTCGCGATGTAAAGGAAACAGTGTCGATTATCAACGCCACTTTTAAACATTTTAAATACGATTTCGCAATAAGTATAAACATGTTGGATAGAAAGAACTATGTGAATATATAACGCATCAAATTTGTTTATTAATAAATTACAGAAAATAAATTACAATACTAGAGAAGGTCATGTGATTTTAACAGTCTAAAATCTTCATGGTTATTTTTAATACCTCATGGAAGTCTTCCACACTAAATTCTCTTCCTCCTTCCCTCTCACTCACTCCCTTTGTGAACAGCTTACCAGAAATCCCTTTAGAAATCTCATGATCATGGACCGAAGCATTGCGACTAAGAAACAAAAGATAGTGTCTAGATTCCGTTGCTAGGAAACGCTCGAGACTTCGGTAAACAAGACAAGAAAATATTGCGTTCGTCTGCTCTGCCAATTTGTGCACGTTAATGACCCGAGTCAACTTTTGTTCTTGTCACAGTTTGTTCGTCTAATTTCTCTAGGGCCGCCGCGACGCTTTTATGACCTCAACAATTCCTCACTTTAAATTAGTCGCTTCAAACACAAACGCGCCTCTGTTTCGTAAACAACAGAATATCGACGGAGCACAGCAACTTTTATAAGCTCTAGGGTCCAGATCTAAGCGCTTTAGACTTTCCTACTATAGTTGCTTTCCCGAATACATAAGTACAGTGTACAGAGCAGGTGGAAAAGGCATTTTGTTAGTGTTTAACGCACACTTTTACTACATATGATTACGCAGTCGATGACACTGATGATATATGGAATAAAGATGGAGCACCTATGGAATGCGATGGCGGGTGAAACCGAGAACCCGGTGAAAACCCACATTGCTCCGGTTTTTTTCACCACAAATCCCACATGCGGTCACCTTGGTGAGAGGTGAGTTGTCTAGCGGTCTAGAGAAGGTATGTATGTAAAACAAAATACATACAGTTCATAGGTCTAACCCAGAGACCTCCACAACTCCCCGCAGAGGGGAGGTCGCGACTTTTTCAGCTGCTCCGATGTGAGCACCCGGACCCAGAGCACCCGTGGTACTTCTGACGTTACTAGAAGTAATTGAGCCGAGCAGCAAGTCCCTCCCTCAAGGGAGGTGTTCGGATTGCGTTGGACTCGACGTGACAGTGGCTCGATACGCGTGGGAGATTGGGTACATCTGAGTCGGGTTATGAGACCTGTAAAGTTAGTAGAGACAGACTGGTAATGGTCGCCCCCACCCTTGGGGTTGACGCGCGTCAGTAGCGTATCCACTTCATCCTTGCTTGCAAGCGGACCGGTATATAAAATAGATACCGGCCTAATGGAAAGACCCACGGACATGTTCTCTGAGTACATGCATACCAGGGTTGTCAGATCCCTACTTGTGAGGAAATATCCCCATAACCAACACTCTCATCTCTGGAACCAAGGAAAGGAAATTCAGCCAGATTTCGAACAAAATATTGTGACCAACTCTGCGGCCGTAATCGCCGAACGTGTGTGTCATAAGTCCTAGCAGATTGTTGGCATCCATTATTACACGTGCGTTAGTGGACAGTATCTGTCGGAAGCTTCTTTCACGTCAAAGCCATACATTGTTAAGCCTGGGTGAGTTTGTGACTGCTGCGGTGATTTTGCAGTGCGACTGTTTCTAGAAGTTTCCAGTGACGTGACAAAAAGGTATAAAACGGGCAGCAAAGCTCTGACCTGCGTTCAATTTTCATTGGGAATGCATCGCTGGAAACTGCTGAGTGAGTTTGACGGGAATTTCGTAGCGAGCTGTGTCGTCGCCGTAGCGAACGTCATAAAGAACTATACGATAGAAGTTTTACGGAAGATAGTTATTTGTAAACAGATTCTGATTATAATCACTGTCGAAGAAATAAGGAGTTGCTGGAGAAAAAGAGAATTTTTGTTACAATATACATAGTTTTTGTTTTTTGCAAAGAATCCTTTTTATTCATCAATATTAACTTTGTCCCATTCAAAGAATCCTCCTGAGATATAATTCACTTATACCAAACCTTTTCCAATTTTTTTAAAGTATTTAGCACCCGCTTTTACTACATATGGCATCGCAGGCAGTGAACTGATGATACATGAAATGAATATAGAGCATCGGTGTAATGTGGTGGTGAAGGAAACTGGAGAACCCGGATCGCACCTGGGCTGTCTTGGTAAGTGGCCTAACCACTGGGCCACGGCGCGACCGTGTTCATGTAATAGTCGACTCTGGGGAAAGCTAAATCAATATGAACCGAATAATGTTTCGATAAAAATAATCCTGTTATAATATGAACTCCTAAATATAAACCTAATAAAAAGCCAAATAATAATAAATAAATGGATGCCTTTTATCACAAATCTCTCTGTATTTTCTCTTATCTTCTTCCTTCTTGAATTATTTTCCAGGTTTTCCATGGTTTTTACTGCTTTTACTTTCCTGCAATATACTATGTACTTAGTAGTTATAGAAGCTATTGCATTCCGAATAAGAATTCGATTTCTAGATTTCGTCGAAAATATATGTTTTGCCGTGCCCTGAATCCAAAAGAAGCATTATTAGAAACAGCTACGTGTTTGTGTGTGCGTGTATAAACAGCAAAACTCAGAAACAAAAGTCCCTTAAATACCAAACTTGGAATTAACTTCAATATCTTACAAAATGCGACACGAAGACTTTCAGAAAAGTCCCTCCCCCCACTAAACTGTCCTTTACTAAGAAATACATTAATTCTGAATGAATCCACAAGATATAGGCAGAAACAACGATTGTGGATTTCGTTTCGACTCAAAATTTATGTCATTAGCCTTTTTTATTTACTTATTTATTTTTTGTAGGTTATAGGTTTCGGTTTTAAATAACTTAAACTTTTCTCAAACAGGAAGTCGTCATTCCTTTAATATCCCTTATTTTTTATCCTAGTAATGAAAAGATAAACAGATTACAATCGCATAACCACCAGATTTTAAAAGATTTGACTATCGCGTTAGCCTAGTGTATTCTCTTATTTCCCTTCTACTTACAAAGAGGCAAGTAACAAGATATTTGTTGCTAATGTTTAACTGGATTAGCATAACATAAAGTAAATAATCTTTTGTAAGAATAGTTTGTTCGCAGAATAGTCAATCGAAATGGGACAAATCACATTTTTACTTTCTCTATACATTCTATGTAATTAGTGTATAGAGAAGGAATTGCACTCCACCAAAAAATTCGATACCGATGTTTTAACGGAAATATATCTTTTAGGGTCCCCAGTATCCAAAAAAAGCATTTTCAGAAAAAGTTCCGCGTGTGTGTGTCCGTGTGTCTGTGAACACGATAACTCAAAAAACGAAAAGTCGGTAAAATACCAAACTTGGTATTTAAGGTTAGTATCTTTCAGAGATGCGACACGAAGATTTTGAGAAAAATCTCCCTACCGCAAACTACGCTTTACATAGAACTTTTTTCAAAAATTTTGATTTTCTCAAAAATGTCTCTAACGATTTTGATTAAAATATCGTAAATTAAAGATATTTACCTGACAAATAAAATGTATATTTTGAATTTTCTGGGAATAACCTCTGAAGACTACTTTATTCTGGGTCAATTTTACGGAATTTTGCATAACTGATAAACCGTAAGAGATGGACAAAAACTTACACTCTCTATCTACTAGGTATAGAGAAAGTATAAGTTAAGGAATTAAAGGCATAAGAAAACATACTCCATATGTACAATGTACACAGTGAATAGAGAAGGTATTGCATTGCAGTCACAAAATCGACGTCGAGGTTTCACTGAAAATACTTG
The DNA here is from genome assembly GCA_030762935.1 of Hymenopus coronatus. NCBI lineage: Eukaryota > Metazoa > Arthropoda > Insecta > Mantodea > Hymenopodidae > Hymenopus > Hymenopus coronatus. Next base: position 116,182,526 of record CM060890.1, read on the forward strand.
TTTTGAGGCCTCCTGAGTCCAAAAGCAGTATTTTTACTTTCTCTACACGTACTATGCACGTATTGTATAGAGAAGGTATTACATTGCACTCAAAAATTCGATACCGATATTTCAGCGGAAATACATGTTTTGAGAAAACCTGAGTGCAAAGAAATAATTTTTAGAATATGTCCTTGTGTGTGAGTGTGTGTGTGTGTGTGTGTGTGAGTGTGTGTCTGTCTGTCTGTCTTAGTGTATGTGTGTGTCTGTGGGCAGCATAGCTCAAAAACGAAAAGACCGTTAAATACCAAACTTGGTATTTAAGTTCAGTATCTTCCACGGATTCGACACGAAGATTTTCAAGCAAATCCCCCCACCCCGAACTACACTTACCATGGAAAAAGTTTCGAAAATTTTGATTTTTTCAAAATGGCTTTAACGATTTTGATTAAAATATCGTATGTTAAAGATATATATACCTGACAAATAATATATATATCTTAAATTCTCTGGAAATAGCCTCTGAAAACTACTTTATTCTGGATGAGTTTTACGGAATTTTGTGTAACAGCTAAACCGTAATAAATAGACAAAAACTTACCAAACAAAAACTGTAGAGCACATTAAAGCACACAATTTATGTTATATACATTTTTTTCGTGGAGTTGATCGTCTTTTAGATGTTCCTTATTTTTGGTTTCAGCCTTGAAAAATTTATACTTTTTCTCATACAGGAACTTGTCAACTCCTGTCCATACAAACAAAGGAACTTCAGTCACATACCAATCAGCTTTTGACTATCAATTTAACCTATGCTACTCCATTATTTCGTTTCTACTTACAAGGAAGCAAGTAATAAGACTATTTCTGCTATTTTTTCTCGATTAGCATGAAGTAAACAAAAGCATAAGCTTTTTAATAATTATTTGTTGCGGAGATGTAGAGAAAGACACTCCACCTGAATTAAACAAACGAACATCAGGTGCGACAAGATCTCAAAGAAATGGGCATCAGTTGCGATAATACGCTTCTACAATATCCCTCCAGTCAGATGACCATCATTGGTAGAAATTGTGTAATCTTGGCCATTGCAATGGCGGCTTAATATTTGAACTGAATTGTCATAAAATATAATTTTCGTTTTTTGAACCCAAGGCCTTAAAATACTTATACTTTTCTTCCATTTGAAGTCATTCGCTTTTTACTTTCTATGTATACTATGTACATAGTATATAGAGAAGGTATTGCACTCCACCCAAAATTCGATACCGAGAATTCACCGAAAATATGTGTTTTATGGTCCCCATTATCCAAAAAAAAGCCTTTTCAGAAAAAGGTCCGTGTATGTGTCCGTGTGTCTGTGAACACGATAGCTCAAAAACGAAAAGTCGGTAAAATACCAAAGTTTGTACCTATTTAATTTTAGTACCTTCCAGGAATGCGACACGAAGATTTTGAAAAGAAATCCCCCCACCCTAAGCTACCCTTTACATGGAGTTTTTTTTAAAAATTTTGATTTTCTCAAAAATGGTTCTATCGATTTTGATTAAAATTTCATATATTAAAGATATTTACACGATAAATAAAATATATATCTTGAATTTTCTGGGAATAGCCTCTGAAGACTACTTTATTCTGGATGAATTTTACGGAATGTTACATAACTGCTAAGTCGTAAGAGATGGACAAAAACGTACAAGACAAAAAATATAGAGCACCTTAAAACACACAATTTATCTTACATACACTTTTTTCGTGGAGTTGATCGTTTTTTAGATACTCCTTGCTTTTTGGTTTCAGCTTTAAAAACCCTAGTTTCTCATACAGGAATTTAACAATTCCAGTCCATACAAACAAAGGCACTTCAGTCACATAGCAACCAAATTTTGACTATCACTTTAACCAATTGTGCTTCCTTATTTTGCTCCTGCTTACAAGGAAGCAAGTAATAGGACCATTTATGCTGATTTCTTTCTCAATTAGTATGAAGTACATAGAAGCATAAGTTTTTTAACAATAATTTGTTGCAGATATGTAGAGAAAGTCATGTGAATGGAACACATCAGATGTTTTACTTTGGTCAAGGAAAGAGAACGTAATTTCAAAGCCATAAAATAATGGCCAGTTCTTGGAAGATTTGACTACTTGCATTGTATCTAGAAAGAAATATGTACATATATACTGAAAAAGGTACAGAAAATAAATAGTCAAATGGAGATTCTGTTGAATCAGTTTATTTCTTCAAACATGAAACTCGTTTGTCACCAAGAAGTAGGCTACAAAGCTTTTCTCTGTGGCAGTCCCATAAGAAAGCCAGAACACTTAGAGAAATAGACGTCGCGGACATAATTGGAGACAGAAAATTGTATATACACTTCTACCTTTTGTCAGCGATAGCATCATTAGAGTTGTAGAGTGACTTGGGTCTCACGTCACAGCTCTAGAGGGGTTGAAAAATTGTATACATGCTCCGCTACGGAGCCGCGATGGTTTTGCCAGATATTCTGTCACCCACCTCTTCAACACTTCGCTATCTCACGGACAAATCTTAAGGGTTGCATGGTGCTGCCATCTGACTTGAGAGGCAAAGATATTGGGGCTGGCGCCGGCTGTGGTCACATGTTTCTGTGAGTCATGAGTGACATCGAACCCGGAAAGGGAATCATCCTAGTTTGCAAACATTCCCCACGTCTAAGTGGATAAAAATGACTATAGCACGCTTAGAAATGTGTATATAATTGACACTTGGCCGAATTTGCGGCCCTGGTCACGATATTCTTTAATTGTTGACCTCGCTCTGACTCGCCAGTAAATGTAACCGAGATCGTTAACGTAATGCTGTGTGAAATCATAAAAATCCACAGTATATAAAATATATTATTAATGCTTATGCAAGTTAGCAAATACAATTGTAATACTTTTTCCACGTTGTATGGCTATTCAAGTAGATTGTGTAAATTTATTTTTACTTTCTCTATACGTAATATGTACATAGTGTATAGAGGAAGTATTGTATTCCACCCAAAAATTCGATGTCGAGATTTCACCGGAAATACATGTTTTATGACCCTCTGAATCCAAAATAAGCATTTTCAGAAAAAGGTTCGTGTGTGTGTCTGGACAGTATAGCTCAAAAACGAAAAGACCTTTAAATACTAAACTTGGTATTTAGATTTGGTATCTTCCAAGGATGCGACACGAAGATTTTCAAGAAAGTCCCCCCACCTCCAACTATCCTTTACATGGAAACACTTTCGAAATTTTTGATTTTCTAAAAAATGGCTCTAACGATTTTGATTAAAATCCTGTGTATTAAAGATATTTATATACCAAATAAAATGTATATCTTGAATTTCTGGGAATAGCCTCTGAAGACTTCTTTATTCTGGATGAATTTTGATAAATTTTGCTTAACTGCTAAACGGTAAGAGATAGACAAAAACTTACTACACAGAAAATGTTTATCTGATCAAAACACACAATTTATGTTCTTTACATTTTTGCTGTGGAGGTAACCGTTTCCGAGATATTCATTGTTTTTGGTTTCAGTTGTGAGTACTTATACTTTTCTCAGACAGGAAGTATCCGTTTTTCTTTCGTTCCACTCCTGGCCAAGCAAGGAAACGATTTGCAATGAAGCTTTTAAAACATTTGACTATCGGTTTATCCCAGTGCATTCCCTCATTTTCTTCCTACTTATAAGGAACTAAGTAGTAAGACCATTCTGCTAATGTTTATCTAGATTAGTATTGTGTAGAAAGAAGAATAATCTTATGTAAGAAAATTGTAGAAGAGCTAGAGAAAGTCATGTGAGTGTAGCACATCAGATTTTGCTAGTAAAAATCCTGCACACTATACATTTTTAATCACTTACTTACAAATCAGGCGTTTCAGCAAACGAGTTTCAAAAAATCATATCGGATTGTTGATATCAATCCCTAATTAGTGTGGTAAATTACTGCTCCTTTACTCTCCTTTGAAGATTACCAATATATTTCTCAAAATTGGAGCATAATTTTTAAATCATATTGCCATTTTCTTTAATGTACTTTGGAGAGGAAGTAAAACTTTTGAACCAATTGTCTCGACGTACTAGCGTGGTCACAAGAGGTCTAATAGCGCCTCATATCAAGTGTAATGGTGAAGGGAGTTTTACTGTTACAGGACGAGGGGAATGGATACTTAGCAAATGGCGTAGTCAAGGTTTTTGATTTTACACTAATCCTAGATGTAACCCAAAAGGAGGGAGGCAAAAGTAACTCTACTTGAAATCGGACACTTCGAGAGAGGTAATTCTAGGTGATGATCAAACAGCATTTACATTGTGTTATAAAGAGATGATGATGATGATGATGATGATGATGATGATGATAATGAGTTTTTACATGTTGGTTGATGACGCTTAATTTAGATGGTTGTCACTTTACCTTTCGACCCGCATGTATGTGGGAGGGGACCATTTTCAGCATTGGATGTGACATGCATAGTTCAAGGTATGTGTATACAAATATTCATAACAAAACTCGCATAAATGGCCAATATAGGCAAAAGTTTGGAACCTCTAGCGAGAGAATCACACTGTACATAGCACATGTAGAGAAAGTAATAAGAACTTAAACACTAGGTCAATCACATGGAATTGTTGAAGTGGTATCGAATCAGTTCTGCATTTACCGTTTCCATGGCAACAAATCTTGGAGATGCTTTATTTCTCCTTCACGTGCAATTAATGCAGAATTTTTAATACAGCTACCGGCGCCATCTCATTGACATTCAAGAGACCATCCCTAGGGAACCTGAGGAAAGCTGGGGATGAATTGAAATCAGAATACGCAGAGGAATGTTGCGTGAGGATTTCAATCACTTCCGTATAAAGAGAAGACTGTCCTGTGCCGCATTGTAATTTCATCGCTTCCACCCTTTGCTTTGGGGACACTATTCTCTCTGTATTCCTCAAAATCATGGAAATATTCACAGTGCAGCGCGCCTAAGAATGTTGTCACTCTACCGGTACGACAGAAAACTACCTCAACAAAATTAAGAATGCCTATCTGCTAAAATTCAAAAACCCACAATTTCACGACAATTTGTAAGAGATTTTAATACAAAAATCTTATGTGCTACGTTCACATGACTTTCTGTAGCTGTTCTACTTTCTACTTACAAAATACTATTCTTCCTTTACCCCATGCTAATCGAGATAAACATTAACAGAATTTTCACATTACTACTTGCTTATAAGCCGTGTTGAATGGTTAGAATGCTCACCTCCCATCTAGGCTGCCCGAGTTCAATCCCAAGAACCCGCATGTGGAATTCGTGGTGGATGGAGCGGCGTCTGAATGACTTTTCTCCGGGTCCCCCAGTTTCCCCGCCACTCATTCCTCAAATTGCTCCATCATCACCTTTCCAATTATCAATTTCGCTTACACTTCATATCATCCACTTGCTCGTGTTCATGCCGACCTCGTAACAGGCTTGTAAGTCCTAGGGAGGTGTTAGTACTACAAATACGGGGAGGGTAAGCCGACTACAAATAAGTAGAAGTTAACCAAAGGAATGCGCTATGCTAAAGCGATAGTCAAATGTTTTAAAAGCTTCGTTATGCGATTGTCATTGCAAATCGCTTCTTTGCTTGGCCAGGAGTAGAACAAACGAAAACCGGACAATTCCTGTCTGAGAAAAGTAGATATAGGTATTTTAAAATTGAAACCAATGACAAAGAATATCTTGGAGACGGTCAACTCTACAACAAAAATGCATATGACATAAATGGTGTGTTTTATTGAGATCTACATTTTATGTGTAGTAAGTTTTTGTCTAATTTTTACGCTTTAAACGATATGTAAAATTTTGCAAAAATCAACTGGAATAAAGTGCTCTTCGGAGGCTATTCCCAGATAATTCAAGCGTAAACATTTTATATGTGATGTAAATATATTTACCATACGGTATTTTAATTAAAATTTTTAGAGCCAATTTTGATTAAAGTACCGTATATTAAAAATATTTGCATGACAAATAAAATGTATATCTTGATGTTCTGGGAATAGCCTCTAAAGACCTCTTTATTTTGGATGAATTTTGCTGAATTTTGCATCACTGGTAAATCTTAAGATAAAACATGCAAATCTCGTTAAAACACAATTTATGTCGCAGACGTTTTTTTTTTTTTCCATGGAATTGACCATTTCTGAGAGATTTCAAGTTATATTTCTTTCAGATTTAAAATACTTCAAACCTTTCTCTCACGGAAGGTTGTAAATTCCTGGTAATGCATAGAAACGTATTTCAACCTCATGGCAACCAACCAGCTATAAAAAAGATTTCACTCGTGTTTGTTTGTTTGTTTGTTTTCTTTTTTTTTTTAGCTAACCTGGTTGGTCATATCGGACGATGAATGAAATTCGTGGAATGATGCTCAAATGAGCATCTATGGAGCTTAAAGTAACTCGTTTTCAGGATAAGGGAAAACCCCGAAAAAACTTATCCAGGTAAATCACCCTAAGCGAGATTCGAACTCACGACCTGTTGAATATGAGGCAGACACGCTACCACCACACTATCCAGAAGGGCTTTTTTATGTTTTGTTCTAGTGTATTATAGTATATTCCCTTATTTTCCTTTAAGCAAGAATTTAAGGCAGTTCCTGCTAATATTATCTCGAGCATCATAAGTAGATAGAAGAATATGTTTTTTAACAATAATGTGTTACAGAGATGTAAAGAAAATTATGTGAATGGAACACATTAGATATTGTTCCCATCCGTATATTTATTAAATTCACAAGAGAATGGGAGATCCTTTATTTGATATATTCAGCATTTTCTGGGAGCATCTCTACAATGCTTTCACTGTAAATAAAGCCAATATTTTACTTGTCTCCATCGCCCTATAGTTTAAGAAGTGCCATATTTCATTCACGTGATTTAATCTGAACCTTTTGTGACGCTTTGACTCCAGGGGGCCTTTCCTAGCAATGACGCTGCATGTCAAATGAAATTCGATATTTTCTCTCTTTAAATAGCCGTTCCCTTTTGAAGAGGAACTTTACTGCACTTGTGTTGAACAAAACATGAAACGTGATACGTGTTAGAAACGTGTGTCGTTGTTTCTTATTAGTTCCGGTGATAAAAACTACTTTGCACGTGCCTTGTTGCTGGGAAGGGGAGCATTTTGCTACAAGATTTCAGAAGTGCCTTCTAGCTAGAAGCCGACTGAAAACATTTAATTTCTCACTTGAAAATCAAACATATTACGTATTGTATTCCACCAAAAAGTGACTTCACCACAAATACGTATTTTCTGGATCCCTTGGATTAAAAAAAAAAGAAAAAAAAAGGGTTCCACAGGGGTGTGTATGTGTGTGTGTGTGAGAAGACAGCATAATTAGAAAGTACTTTCTCTACAGCACTGCAACACATTATAGTTAAAAAGAATATTATTCTATCTACTATATGCTAATCGAAATAAACATTAGCAGAAATTGACTCAATTACTTGCTTCCTTGTAAGTAAACGAAACATTAAGAAAAACACGGCCAGGAATTTACAGCTTTCCGTAAGAGAAGAGTTCAACTATTTTAAATCTGAAATAAATAACTTGAAGTATCGCAGAAATGATCAATTCCACGAAAAAATGTATATGACATAAATTGTGTGTTTTAACGATGTCTACATTTTATGGAGCAAGTTTTTCTTTTACGGTTTACCAGTTATGCAAAATTCATCCAGAATAAGGAGGTCTTTAGAGCCTATTTCCAGAAAATTTCAAATATACATTTTATTTATCATATAAATATAAAATTTTAATCAAAGTCATAAGAGCCATTTTTGAGAAAATCAAAATTTTAGAAATTTTTTTCCATGTAAAGATTAATTTAGGGTGAGGGGATTTTTCTCAAAATCTTCGTGTCGCATCCCTAGAAGATACTAGCTTGAATATCAATTTTGGTATTTTACCGAGATAATTATCGTGTTCACAGGCACACGGACATACTGACACACACAGACGTGTGGACTTTTTTTCTAAAAATGCTTTTTTTTTTTTGGATGCAGAGGACCCTAAACCAACTATTTCCGATGAAATGTCGGTATCGAATTTTTGGGTGGAATACAATACCTTCTCTATACACTATTTACATAATACGTGTAGAGAAAGTAAAAATCCGATTTGTTCCATTCACATAATTTTCTCTAACTGTTCTATATATAAACTATTCTTTGATCTGCATCATGCTAACCGAGATAAACCGTAGCAGAATTGGTCTTATTACTTGTTTTCTTATAAGTAGAAGGAAATGACAGAATACACTAGCCCAAAGCGATAGTCCAGTCTTTTAAAAGCTAGCCACTATGTGGAACAATTGAGGTGCAGTTGAAGAAAAGTTAGGCAGTTTAAAACTGAAACGAATAAAAAGAAATATTTAAAAAGGAGTCAGCTTTACAATAAAAATTATATGATATAAATTATGTGTTTTAATGAGATCTACACTTTTTGTATGTTAAGCATGTATCTCTTACGTTTTACCAGCTATGCAAAATTCATCCTAAATGAAAAGGTTTTCATAAAATTCAAAATATACATTTTATTTGTGATGTAAATACCTTTAATATACGCTGTTTTAATCAAAATCTTCGTGTCGCACACGGACTTTTTCTAAAAGTTCTGTTTTTATGGGGGTATAGAGGACCGTAAAACGTGTACTAAAGTAAAATATGTCAACTCTTTTAATGGGTAGTGGCTATATGATGGAATTAAAATTCCTTTCGCTTAGGATAGCCAGATAAAAATAAATGAATAACGACTTTCCATTTGAGGAACATGTCGCAAATGATTAACTCCGCAAATTGATGGATAAGTCTTGAATTAAGTGTTTTAACGAGATCTACAATTTATGACTTTTACGAGTTGTGCAAAAATCGTCCAGAAGGCCTTAGAAGCTACCTCCCGAAATATCAAGATATACTTTTCATTTGCTATGTTAATTATATAGTATTTATAACATAAATCCTTAGTAATTTCTTAAAAAAACTCAACATTTTCGAAAACTTATGCATATAAACGGTAATTAAGTGTTGGGAATTTTCTTGAAAATGTCTGTGTGGCATCCTTGGACGATGCTGAATTTAAAAACCAAGTTTGCTACTTATACCACTTTTCTTTTTTGAGATATGCTATTGACACACACACATACAGACATGGCCCTTTTCCTAAAAATGTTTTTTTATACAGTGGACCCCAAAACGTGTGTTTACAGGGAAATTTAGCTATCGAATTTTGTGTGGAATGCAATATTTTCTCTAAAATATGCTTTGAACGAAGTAGAGAAAATAAAAAAATCTCTAAGCAGATCTTTTACGTGTCTGTGAATCTACTAATATGAGTCCGTCGCTTTTAAGCACACTTAAAAGCAATTGTCTAAGCCGGGTTTAAACCCAAATCCTTGAGTTTAATAAGCCAATGCGTAACCAAATGGGGCACACAAACAGACATGTGTGCGCGGGTTTGTGTGTGTGTGTGTGTGTGTGTGTGTGTGTGTGTGTGTGTGTGTGTGTGTAGACACCATAGCTCAAAAGCGAAAAGTGATATTTGATATTTAAGTTTAGATAGGCGACGCCATGGCCGAGTGGTTAGATAACTCACCTCCCACTTAGGCGGCCCAGGTTCGATCCCAGGCGCCCGCATTTGGGATTTGTGGTGGACGAAGCAACGTATGGGCGAATTTTCTGCTGGTCCTCCGGTTTCACCCGTCAGTCATTCCACTAATTGCACCATCACCACCTTTCCTATTATTCTATTTCACTTGTAGATAGGTGTAGGAAATGTTCTTGAAAATATTTGTGTAGCATCCTTGGATGATGTTGAATTTAAATACTAAGTTTTGTACTTAGACGTTTTTTTTTTAGTTTTTAATTGACACAAACAAACATGGTCCTTTTTCTAAAAATAATTTTACTTTCTCTACACGTATTATGTACATAGTGTATAGAGAAGGTATTGCACTTCACTCAAAAATTCGGTACCGAAATTTCACCGGAAAAAAGTTCAGAAAAAGGTCCGCATCTATGTATCCATGTGTCTGTGAACACGATAACTCAAAAACGAAAAGTCGGTAAAATACTGAATTGTATCTTCCAGGGATGCGACACGAAGATTTCGAGAAGAATCCCATCACCCTCAACTACCCTTTATTTCGAACTTTTTTAAAATATTTTGATTTTTCCAAAAATGGCTCTAACGATTTTGCTTAAAATATCGTATATTAAAAACATTTACCTGAAAAATAAACCGTATATTTTGAATTTTCTGGAAATAGCCTCAGAAGACCAATTTATTCTGGATGAATTTTACGGAATTTTGCATAACTGCTAAACCGTAAGAGATGGACAAAAACTTACCACACAAAAAATATATGCAATTTTTTCGTGAAGTCGATCGTTTTTGAGTTATTCATTATTTTTGGTTTCTGCTTTAAAAAACGTACATTTTTCTATTACAGGAATTTGTGCAAACAAAGCAACTTCAGTCACATAGCAACCAGCTTTTGACTATCAGTTTAACCTATGGTACTCCCTTATTTCGCTTCCACTTACAAGGAAGCAAGTAGTAAGATCCTTTCTGCTAATTTTTTCTCGATTATCATGAAATAAATAAAAGCATAAGTTTTTAACAATAATTGATCGAAAAGATGTAGAGAAGATCATGTGAATGGAATACATCAATTTTTATACAGGAGACCGAAAAACGTGTATTTCCAGTGAAATTTACATGTGGAATTTTTGGGTGGAAATGCAATATCTTCTCTAACTATATATTATGTACGTAGCAAAGAAAGTAGAAAAGGGTAGCGATAGAGAAAGTAGGCATTAATAACTTCCAATAACTTCCACTTATAGGCATTAATAACTTCCACTTCAGAAATGAATGTGCTGCACCGTTTAGTAAATTTACGTTTCATGCAAGAGCTTTGTGGGTTCCCATAGCAACAGATTTGTGTTGCATTATTAACACAGCCAGCTTGTATGCAACAATAAAGAGATGGCACCCTTAATAGTGATTAGTCATATGAATGAAAGGACTATCATATCCGTAAATCAAGCTATAAAAATGTATAACACACAGCTAGCCTATAACATGGTTACATCTGTGGCAGTCTGTCTTCTGAAACAGAATCTTCTCTTTTATGTTTTCTATGAGCAAGTCCGTAACGTTTTCCTTCTTACCCCCCCCCCCCCCCAACCTCGTGTAACATCTAAACCTCAGCATGGGTCCTAAGGTACATTAATCCATATAATGGCCGGCCTGCTAATGAAAGCCCTGTTCACAATGGAACGTTCGCTCTAATACGACAATGTGTGAATGAAACTGTCTCGCTTTTGCAGGCAATTTTTCAGCATCGCCACCGAGAGGAACTCTGGTGGCAGATTCAGGAAGCTTCCTAGCTATTGAGAGCATCAATGGAGTATAGGAACCTGCTTTTTAAACTTGGGTAATATCTCATAGACTATTGCTTTCTCTATCATTTATGCTTAGCAGGTAGAGGATATATTGTATTCCAATGAAAAGTTTGATACCCGTAATAAATGGAATAAACTATTTTTATTTTATTTGTTGTTGTTGTTGTTTGTTTTACTTCTCTACTTCGTACTTGGTATATAAGTAGAGAAGTTATTGCATTCCAGCCAAAAATTAGTTATCAAGATTTCACTGGAAATACACCTCCCCTGTATCCGAAAAAAACATGTTTACTTTCTTTAGCCTTATGTGCATACAATGTACATAGCAACCTGAGAGGTATTGTTTTTCACCCAAAAATTCAAAGTTGAGATTTCACCTCAAATATATGTTTTGAGCTACTCTGAGTCCGATAAAATACATTTTTAGAAATGAGTCCGCGCGCGCGCTCGTGTGTGTATGTACATATGGATGGGTGGGTGGGTGGATGGATGGGATGGATTGGTTGGATGTTACAGCATAGTTCTAAATTTAAAATAGTTAAATGCCATAGTCCAAGGATGCGACACGAAGATTTTCAAGAATACCCAACCAACCCCTACCCACTCTTTACATGGAACATTTTTCGAAAATTTTTAATTTCTTAAGAATGGCTCTAGTCATTTTGATTAAAATACAAACGACAAACGAAATCTATATCTAGAATTTTCTGGGAATAACCTGCGAAGACTCTTCATTCTGGATGACTTTTGTATAACTGTCAAACCTTACTACAGAAAAACGAAGATCTCATTAAAACACATACAATGTTATATACCCTTTTTTGTAGAGTTAACCGTTTTAAGATATTCCCGATTATTTATTTTAGTTTTAAACCACTTAAGCTTTTCTCAAATGGGAAGAACTTTTCTTCTCGTTTCTCGTTTGTTTACGACTGGCAAGCAAAGGGAATGGCATTTCAATTGTTTTACATAGCGACCAGCTTTTAAGCTTTTAATCTAGTGTATTCCCTTATTTCTCTTCCACTTACAAGAAAGAAAGCAATAAGACTTATTCTGCTTGTGTTTATCATGATTAGCATGGTGTATATGAAAAATTAATCTTTTAAATATAGGTTTATTTATGGAACAGCTAGAGAAAGTCATGTGAATGGAATATAACAGATTTTTAGAAACAGTTCCTGTGTGTGTGTGTGTGTTTGTGCGTGTGTGTGTCCGTCCGTGTTTCTACGAACAGCATAGCCCCAAAACGGAAAGTCAGCACCTTCAAACGATGCAACACGAAGATGTTCAAGATCATCCACACTAAACTACCCTTTATATGAAAAAACTTTCGAAAACTTATATCTCCTCAAAAATGGCTCTTAACGATTTTGATTAAAGCACCGTATATTAAAGACTCTAACATAACAAATAAAATGTTTATCTTGACTTTTCTGAGAATAGACCCTAAAGTCCTCATCTTGAATGATTTTTGCATAACTGTAAATCGTAAGAGATAGACAAAACGCTACTACACAAGACATGCTAGATCTCGTTGAAACACATAATTTATGTTGTTTAGAGTTTATGGAAAGATAACTTTCTCCGAGGTATTCCTTGTTATTGGTTTCTATTTTAAGATGCTTATACTTTTCTCAAACAGGAAGTCGCCATTCGTATTTCTATCGTTTTAGTCCTGCAAAGAGGACCGAACTTCAAAGTCAATCGTTTAGGATATCTTTTAAAAAAAATTGACTTTCGCTTTAGCCTAGTGTATTCTCTTATTTCCATTCTAACGAGTGAGTTAAAAAAGTACGAACCGGCTGCACAGTGTTTGCCAGTCCGCGTCCTCGACGCTCGCTGCCAACTGTGGCTGTTATAGAAAGGCCCGGATGAAACCATACATTTTTAAAACTACTTTTAAAGGCTTCACTTAACAACTATATGAAAGGAGATCCGAAACTGGCCACCGCCGTTGTCCCTGCATTTTTGATGCCGTTTTAGGAAAGTATCCATCACTCGCCATAGTTCACCTTGAGAAATGCTGGCAATTTCCTGGCGGGTATTTTAATTCTTCCAGGACGAGTGGATTTGTCTGGTACACATTATGTTTTAATTTACCTCAGATAGCAGGGGTTTGGACCTAAGGGACCACAAATCTCTACCAATTCACAAATCTAATTCTTTTCTGAAACACCTTTTAATTGTTCTCATCGAAAGACTGGCTGTATGAACTGCTACAGAAACGTGTGAAAAAAAGGTAAAATCACCTGCCTGTTACTTCCCTAAAAATCGGATGTGTTCCATTCACATGACTTTCTCTACATCTCTGTAACAAATTATATTATTTACTTCATCTGATCGACAAAAGAATAGCAGAAATAGTCTTATCACTTGCTTCCTTGTTAGTAGAAAGAAAATAAGAGAGCACCATAGGTTAAAGTGATAGTCAAAAGCTGGTTGCTATGTGACTGAAGTTCCTTTGTTTGTATGGACAGGAGTTGACAAATTCCAGTATCAGAAAAGTATGTTTTTCAAAGCTGAAACCAAAAACAAGGAATATCTCAAAAACGACAAACTCCACGAAAAAAATGTATATAACTTAAATTATGTATTTTAACGTACTCTACATTTTTTGTTAGGCAATATTTTGTCCATCTCTTATGGTTTAGCAGTTATGCAAAATTCCGTAAAATTCATCCAGAATAAAGTAGTCTTCAGAGGCTGTTACCAGAAAATTCAAGATATACATTCTATTTGTCCAGTAAATATCTTCAATATACGAGATTTTAATCAAACTCGTTAGCCATTTTTAAGAAAATCAAAATTGTCGAAATGTTTTCCATGTAAAGGGTAGTTTGGGGGTGGGGGAATTTCTTGAAAATCTTCGTGTCGCATCCTTGGAAGATACCAAACTTAAACACCAAGTTTGGTTTTTAACGGTCTTTTAGAGCTATGCTGCCACAGACACACACACACACACACGGTCATTTTTCTAAAAATGCTTTTTTTGGATTCAGGGGACCTGAAAACTGAGATTTGTACAGTAAGTCTTTGTCGATCTCTTAGGTTTATCAGTTGCACAAAAACCGTCCGGAATGAAAGTTCTTCTAGAGCTAGTCCCAGAAAATTCAAGGTATACTTTTTGTCTGTCATGAAAATATCTTAAACATATGGTATTCTAATCAAAATCGTTAGAATCGTTCTAATCAAAATCAATTTAATCAAAATTTTCGAAAAATGCTCCATGTAAAGTGTAGTTGGGCTATGTTGTTTCCCCCCGAATATATTCCTGTCACCTTCTTGGTGTTCAGCCGGCTTTTCATATTTGAGTTATGCTATCAACACACATACGGAATTTTTTCTCTAAATGCCCTTTTTTGGTATCAAGGGGCCCCAAAAGCTGTATTTCCAATTAAGTCTCGGTATCGAAATTTTGAGTGGAATACAATACCTTCTCTATCTACCAAATACATTTTACTTGCGTGATAGAGAAAGTAATACTTTTCTTTAAGAATATTTTGTAGAAGCGCTATTAAAAACAATAATGAGTAGAGAACATCATGTGGTTGTAACACATAGGATTTTTTGTCAATTTGAATCTTAAATTGTTTTTTGTAGTTTTATAATAATGTTAATATTTCTTCATATACTGGAACTAAAAGACTACTGAATACATGTGCATACATTTATCAAAAATAAAATAAATTTTCCTTAAATCTGCAATAGCTGGGACAAACAAACTTTCACTGTCTCTTCTCTGCAGAATCATATTCATTTTAACAAATGTTTCTGCTTATAGAACGTTTTTCTCGAAAAAGTCATAAATTTTATATGTTAAATGTTATAATATAAAGCTGTGAACAGATAATTCTTAGAAATTATAGCTTAAGCATTTTCAAAAATGTTAAAAGTTTTCTTTGGGAATGTTGGATACCTTGAGCATCCGTCTTTTTTGTTTCTCACTTATTTGTGAACATTATAACTTAAAAATGATCCTGGGTTAAAGTTACCTCATCTTACGGTGCAATAAAGGATCTTTGGGATGCCAAAATATGAGGCATATAGTTTACTGTTGCATTGAGGCAAAATGCACCCTGCAGTGAGCCCCCGCTCGGTAGTGTGTCTAGGGCAGATGCCCCTCATGTAAAGCCCAGTAGTGATACATCTGCCTTCAGTTATTTTCCTGAGTCATTCTAAAATTTTATTTTTGAAGACATTTAAAAATCGTGGAGACTAATAGGCATTTTTGTGTTGGAAGATATCAAAGATAAATACCAGTTTGGTGTATAACCATCTTTTCGTTTCTGAGATATGCTGCCCACAGTCACACACACGGACCTTTTTCTAAACATCTGATGTGTTACACTCACACTAGCTACTCTACAATCAAACTTCTTACAACAGATAATTCTTCTTTCAACACCACACTAATCGAGATAAACATTAGCAGAATTTTATTACTTAGTTCCTTATAAGTAGACTGGAACTAAGTGAACACACTAGGCTAAAGTGATAGTCAAATGTTTTACAAGCTGTCATTACGCGATTTTCATTGCAAATCACTTCTTTGCTTGCCTAGGAGTAGAACAAAAGAAAAACGGAATCTCCCTTCTGAGAAAAGTGTAAGTACTTCACAACTGATACTAATAACAAGGAATAACTCGAAAACGGTAGGATCCACGAAAACAATGTATATGGCATAACTTGTGTATTTTAACAAGACCTAAATTTTTTGTATAGTAAATTTTGTCTATCTCTTACGGTTTGCTACATATGCCAAATTAAGCAAAATTCATCCAGAATAAATAGGTCTTTAGAAGCTAATCCCAGAAAATTCAATATATATATATATATATATATATATATATTATTTGTGATATAAATGGCTTTAATATGTGGTATTCTAATCAAAATCGTTAAAGCCATTTTTAAAAAAAAAAAATAAATTTTCGAAAATTTTTCCATGTAAAGGGTAGTTAGGGGTGCGGTATTTTCTTGAAAAGCTTCGTGTCCCATCCTTGGAAGATACCAAACTTATATACCAAGTTTGGTATTTAACCGTCTTTTGGTTTTTGAGCTAGGCTGTCCACAGACCCACACACACACACACACACACACACATACACACACAGAGACAGACAGACAGACAGACACACACACACACACGCACACGGACCTGTATCTGAAAATGCTTTTTTTTGGACTCGGGAGGCTTTAAAACATGTATTTCCGGTGTAATCTCGACACCGAATTTTTGGGTGGAATACAATACTCCTTTGTATATTGTACATACGGAGCTAGAGAAAGTAAAAATGTTTTATTCGGTTTCAGGGGACTCCAAAACATATATTTCCGGTAAAATCCCGACATTGAATTTTTGGTTGAAATACAATAACTTCTCTATCCGTTATACATATTGTACCTACGGGCTAGATAAGGTAAAATGTTTAATAAACACTGTATATTACATAAAAATGAAAATAGTACGTAAAATACCCGTTGTTATTTTTACACTTACATAGTACGAAACTTCACTCTACGCACTGACAACAATGCGTAAAATAATGTCATGTAAAAATAGTTTATGTTTCAAATGTGAAAACAAGAATCCTGTTGATCTTTTATTGGAACGGAATGTTCAACCCCTGAGCTAGTTAGTGAAACTTTCTTGAAGTTGAAGGGGGTCCAATGTGTATTTACAAGAGTGCAGTTTTGGCCCCAACATCTGTTACAACAGGCAGTCAAATGATTTGTTAACAGGCCTGGGTCTATAAAACACCACTGCACTGTATCCGGCAACTTTCTCATGTATACTATTAACAGGGGATGGATGCGAGGGGTGGAGAAATCCATTTCGAATTTTCCCATTCTCTTGTCATTTGGAAGTAATCCTCCTAGCTGAAATAGCCACCCCTATTTACGTATTCATCACACTTGGCTATAATCAAACCAGCGGATGTCTGGGCTTTGGTGCACCTTGTTTTGTTTTTCGGGGTTGGGGGGACAGCAAATGTTTGCCATCTGTGGATACGGCAGCGCCGAGAGTTTTTCACAACTGAAACTGGCAATTTTAAAGGCAATCTGGTTTCAGTGAAATGCTCAGCAATAGTAATGTGCGCAACCAAATTGCCTGCTTTAATTGTTGCAGATTTAGACTTTGTAATTTTTAGAAGTTTAAAATTTAACTCTATGTTTTTTCAGCAATGAGTGCAAGAGAAGAGAATTTTTACTGACTTTTTGCTCTGGTGTTTTTAGTTAATGTTTACTGGATTTACATTCTCATTTTACCTACTTTTTCACTTAAAAATACCATGCGCTACATTCACACAATTTTCTCCACTCCAGTAATTTACCTTCAAATATATTCTGGAAATCATAGCTTGTCGGTAGCTTAAATACGATGTAAACTTAAAACTAGACGGTTAGTATTATAGAGTCTACCTTCGTTTCATGCCAATCGCCTTGTATGCGTATCTACCAAAATGACAGACCTGTATCATGCCTTTGCACAGAAGCTGAACGTGTCAAGGGTACGTTCATCAGCTGTGAGCTGTCTCAGTCGTTGCTTTGTCTTCGTATTGGAAAGTGTTTCGATAATGCGTCAGTTCACGGAAATACCTGCCGAAACAAATTTAGTTAGGCTACTCGCCTTACATCTAGACGCCCCGGGTTCAATCCCAAGCATGTAAGATTTGTGGTGGATAAAGCGGCGCAGGGGAGGGTTTTCTTCGGTTTGCCCCGCCGTCGCATTCTACCGGTGCTCCATTTTCATTCCATATATTATCAGTGTCGTCGTCTGCAGTGCCATTGTAGTAAAGCGGGCGTTAAACACAATAAAGAAATTACGTTTAAAAGATATTATTTTCCCTAAATTTACTGCGTAAGCTAATATTAGACAGAGAAAGTATTGTATTGCAGCCAAAAATTCAGTTCACGAGATTTCACCAGAAATATATTTTGGAGGTAAAATAAAAGTTTAAAATACTCCACGTGTGTGTGTGTGTGTGTGTTTATGTGTATCTGTGTTCATGTGTGTGTGCCTGTGTACATCATTACTCAAAAACGAAAAGTCGGTTAAATATCAAACTTTGTATTTAAGTTAAGTATCTTCCAAGGAGATTTTAGAAAAATCCCCCACCTCAAACTACGCCTTATCTTTTGGAATGTGCCTGCTTAGCTGTGTACATGACGAATAACAACCAACAGTGGGATTTCATTGAAGACGGCATATGAGAATAATTGATAAAAATATCGTGTAGAATAAGAAATTGATTATTTCTACATTCAAAATGGTAAAAAGGTTGAATGTTTGTTGTGTTCCAAACAGTTGCACTACTGCAACTGAAAATATCAGACGCAATTTTAATTCTGCATACGCTAACTTTGATGCATATTATGAAAAATTGAATTATATTAAGAGTGATGACTTCCAGCGATCGCTCCGCGCTTAGAGACACTTTTTTGGCCTAAAGAAGAACTTAGCTAGCTGGAGTCAACAGAAACAGCAATATTTTACTTTCCCTACACTTGCTATGTACATAGTGTATAGAGAAGATGTTGTATTGCACCCAAAATTTCGATACCAAGATTTCACGGAAATACATGTTTTAGGACACCCTAAATCCAAAAGAAGCACTTTTAGAAAAATGTCCGTGTTTGTGTGCGTGTGTGTGTATGTTTGTGTCTGTGAGCAGCATAGCTCCAAAACGAAAAGTCCGGTAAATACTAAACTTGGTATTTTTCAGTATCTTCCAAGGATGCAACACGAATATTTTCAAGAAGACCCCCTCCTCCCCGAACTATCCTTTATATGGAAAGTTTTTTCGAAAATTTTGTTTTTTTCAAAAATGACTCTATTGATATTGGTTGACTAAAATACCGTATATTAAAGATATTTATATGGCAAATAAAACGTATATCTTGAATTTTCTGGGAATAGCCTCTGATTATTACTTTATTCTGGATGAATTTTGCATAACTGCTAAACGTAAGAGATGGGCAAAAGTTTACCACAAAAAATGTAGAGAACGTTAAAACACACAATTTATGTTGTATACATTTTTTCGTGGAGTTGATCGTTTTTGAGATATTCCTTGTTATTGGTTTCAGCTTTAAAAAACTTATACTTTTCTTATACAGGAATTTGTGAACTCCTGTTCATACAAACAAACGAACATCAGTCATATAGCAACCAGCTTTTAACTATCACTTTAACTTATGGTACTCCCTTATTTCGCTTTTACTTACAAGGAAGCAAGTGATAGGACTATTTCTGCTAAATTTTCTCAATTAGCATTAAATAGAGGCATAAGCTTTTTAACATTAATTTGTTGTGGAGATGTAGAGAAAGTCATGAGAATGGAACACATCAGTTTTTTTTTTTGCTCTCTCTACACTTTCCAAATTTTAATACCGAGATTTCACCAGAAGTACATGTTTTGGGTCCCCCTGAATAAAAAAAAAGAGCTTTTTTGTAAAAAAAACCTGTGTGTGTGTGTCTGGACAGCATAACTCAAAAACGAATTGACCGTTAAACACCAAACTTGGTATTTATGTTTGGTATTTTCCAAGGATGCAACACGAAGATTTTCAAGAAAATCCCCCACCCCTAATTACCAATTACCTTTCGAAAATTTTGATTTTCTCAAAATTAGCTCTAACAATTTTGACTAAAATCTCTTATATTTACTATATTTACATAAGAAATAAAATGTATATCTGGAATTTTCTGGGAATAGCCTCTAAAGATCTCTATATTCTGAATGATTTTTATTGACTTTTGCATAACTGGTAAACCGTAAGAGATAGACAAATACTTACCACACAAAAAGTGTAAATCACGATACAACACACAATTTATGTTATATACATTTTTACTTACTCTATACGCACTACGTACATAGTGTATAGAGAAAGTATTGCACTCCACCAAAAATTCGATACCGAGATTTCACCGGAAATATATGTTTTAGGGTCCCCAATATCCAAAAAAAGCATTTTCACAAAAAGGTCCGTGTGTGTGTGTGTGTGTGTCCGTGTGTCTGTGTGTCTGCGAACACGATAACTCAAAAACGAAAAGTAGGTAAAATACCAAACTTCGTATTTAAGTTTTGTATCTTTCAGGGATGCGACACGAAGATTTTGAGAAAAATCCTCCCACCCCAACTACCATTCACATGTAACTTTTTTGGAAAATTTTGATTTTCTCAAAAATGGCTCTAACGATTTTGATTAATATTTCGTATATTAAAGATATTTACTTGACAAATAAAATGTATATCTTGAATTTTCTGGGAATAGCCTATGAAGAGTAGATTATTCATGATGACTGTTTCCAAATTTTGAATAACTGCTAAACCGCAAGAGATGGACAAAAACTTACTACACAAAAAATATAGAGCACGTTAAAACACACAATTTATGTTATATACATTTTTTCGTGGAGTTCGTCATTTTTGTGACATTCCTTATTTTTTGTTTCTGCTATGAAAAACGTATACATTTCTCATACAGGAATTTGTCAACTGCTGTCCATACAAACAAAGGAACTTCAGTGACATAGCAACCAGCTTTTGGCTTTCACTTTAACCTATGGTACTCCCTTATTTCACCCCTACTTACAAGGAAGCAAGTAATATGCCTATTTCTGCTAGTGTTTTACTGATTAGCATGAAGTTAATAGAAGTATAAGCTTTTTAAGAATAATTTGTTGTAGGGATATAGAGAAAATCATGTGAGTGGTACACATCAGATTTTTACTTTCTCTAGCCCCATATGTACAATGTACTTAGGGATAGAGAAGTATTGTATTCCACCCAAAAATTCGATACCGAGATTTCATCGGAAATACATGTTTTAGGACCCCCCTGTATCCTTTCGAAAAAAGGTCCGTGTGTCCGTGTGTTTGTGAACATGATAACTCAAAAACGAAAAGTAGCGAAACTACCAAACTTGGTATTTAAGTTTAGTATCTTCTAGGGATGCGACACGAGATTTTGAGAAAAATCCCCCCACCCCAAACTACACTTTACATGGAACTTTTTTCGAAAATTTTGATTCTCTTAAAAATTACTCTAACGATTTTGATTAAAATTTCGTATATTGAAGATATTTACACGACAATTAAAATGTATATCTTAATTTTCTGGGAATAGCCTCGGAAGACTACTTTATTCTGGGTGAATTTTACGGAATTTTGCATAACTGCAAAACCGTAAGAGGTGGAGCAAACCTCACACCACAAAAAATGTAGAGCACCTTAAAACACATTTATGTTATATACATTTTTTTCGTGGAGTTGATCATTTTTTAGTTACTCCTTGTTTTTTGGTTTCAGCTTTAAAAACATATTATTCTCTTACAGGAATTTAACATTTCAGTTCCATACAAACAAAGGAACTTCAGTCACGTAACAACCAACTTTGACCATTACTTTAACCAACAGTAATTCCTTATTTCGCTTCTACTTACTGGGAAGCAAGTAATAGGCTATTTCGACTGATATAATTTTTTAACAATAATTTGTTGCAAAGATGTAGAGAAATAGAACAAATCAGAGAATAGAACAAATCAGAGTTTTAAGCATTATTGTGCTCATTAAACATTCATTTATGATTTACCCATTGGTTTAGTGATTTCCGTATAATCCGAATTTTTCTAATTCGAGATTAAGTTAGTTCAAATCAGCTGGAATTCCCGGAACTCTATTGTATACATAAAGATGATATGAGTTTGAAAGTTGAATTTAAATATAAAGATTCATTCAGGGATTAGAAGCACTTTCCTGATCTAAAGAAGAACTTAGCTAGCAGGAGTCAACAGAAACAGCAATACATTTTGAATAAATGAGACCCATAAATGAGATATAACATGAGTGGGAAGTACGCCTCCAGAAGGTGTTAGAACGCCAGGCCTGTATGAGGAAATGATATCTCACACTAGTGACGAACTAATTTGAATCCTCGGGTTCGACTGGGTGTTGAAGAATCGCCTTTATCTCGTGGAAAAGAGGGAAGGTCTGTGGTCCATCCCAGCATCCATCAATCTCCTCATCCTGACGGCACCTTCAGGAAGGCGAGCCCGAAAATTCATTAACACATCTGGTATAATGGAACGGTAATGGAGAGGGGGGATAGGAAGGAAGTAGGTTCTGCCGGCCACTGGGGTATGTTTTCCAATGAATTTATTCGACCCCGTCCCTTGTGCCAGAGGAAAAAGAATTTATGTTCTAGTATATGGGTTTGTTAATGCATAACAATAGGGTGGCCATGCCGGGTCTTGAATTTGTATAATGAAAATTAACCTCGACGGCGGAAGATGGGAGGTGCGAACTGGTCTTGATTGATTGCTAGCTCTCTGTTGTAAACTAGATGTCGGCGGTTTCATACACCAGATGGGGCACGACGAGGAATTTGTCCTAGCGCTTTTTACATACGATCTTAATGTGCTACGGAATAAATTTGGGGCTGCGAAAGGGGAAGGTCTTAGCAGCTAAGGGAGGGAAGGGTAAATGAGTTGGCAAAATGAGTCTGGAGAATTCTTGAGCATTGAGGGTAGTATTACAAGTTCTTCGTTAACTGATAAAGCTCTGGTGCAATTTAAAGCCAGAGGTCGCAGATTCATTTCCTGTGTAATCGCCACAAACGTTACTTTTCTTTACACTCTCTCGCCTTTTCTTTTGTTACTTTCTCTACATGTACATAGTGTATAGAGGAAGTATTATTGTCTTCTACTCAAAACTTCGATACTGAGATTTCACCGCAAATATATGTTTTGATGTCCCCTAAGTCCGAAACTGAATTGTTTTATAAAAAGGTCCATGTGTGTATACCTGTGAACAGTATAGCTGAAAAACGAAAAGTCGGTTGAATACCAAACTTGATATTTGAGTTCAGTATCTTCCAAGGATACGGCATGAACATTTTCAAGAAAATTCCCCACTCCAATTATCCTTTACATGGAACATTTTATCGCCCTCGCCATGTGAAACACTTTAAATTCCGTTTTCTTTGCTTGGTAGGAGTAAATATCTTGAAAACAGTAAACTCTACTATATATATATATATATATATATATATATATATATATATGACGTAAATTGTGTGTGTGTGTTTTAATGCAATCTACATTGTGTAGTAAGATTTGGTCTATCCCTTACGGTTTACCAGTTACACAATATGCACGAAAGTCATCCAGAATGAAGAGGTCTTCAGAGGATATTCGTCATAAAGATATCTTAAAAGTATGGTATTTTAATCAAAATGGTTAGAACCATTTTCAAAAAATGTGCCATGTAAAGGATAGTTGGGGGTGAAGGATTTTCCTGCACATTTCGTGTCATACCCATGAAAGATACTGAATTTAAATACCGAGTTTGGCATTTAAGGGACTTTTTGTTTTTGAATTAGGCTCTACACAGACACACACAGCAAATTTTCTAAGAGTACTATTTTTAAATTCAGAGTAACTAAACATGTATTTCCGGTGAAATTTCGATATCGAATTTTTGAGTGTAATTTAATACCTGCGCAATCTACTGTGTACATTGTACATATGTGTTAAAGAAAGTAAAAAAACATTATGTGTTCCATTCATATGACTTTCTCTACCCCTTCTGTAAACAAACTATTGATACAAAAAAGATTATCTACATCTTGCTAATCGATATAATTATTCGCAGAAGTCCACTTACTACCTGATTCCTTGTAAGCAGAAGGGAAATGTGGCTAAATCAATACCCATATCTTTTAAAAGCTGATCGCTATGCAAACAATTGAAGTTTGGTTCGCTTTGCAAGGCCAGCAGTAAACAAAATGGAGACGTAAGGAAAGTTAGCCTTGTTAGAGAAAAGTTACGTAGTTTAAACTTGAAACAAATAACAAGGAATATTTTGGAAATTGTCAACTTCCCAACATTATATATATAACATAAATTATGTGTTTTAAATATACAAATTCATCCAAATTCATTTAGAAAATTCAATTCCTATTCGGCTTACCCTCTCCGTATTTAGTACTGACATCACCCTAGGACTTGCCAGCGGATGCCTAGGAATCAGAAGCCTGTTGGGGAACCAACGAATCGAAAGCATAATATGGAGTACCTCGGCCCATAGCATGAGGAATAGGATGATATGAAATACATGCGAAATGGATGATAGGAAAGGTGATGATGAAACAATTGTTGGAATGAATGGCGCGAAAACCGAAGGGCCCAGAGAAATCCCACCCAGACGCCGCTTCGTCCACAAAAAACCCCACATGTGGGCGCTTGGGATTGGACCCGGGCTGCCTAGATGGAAGATGAGCGGTCTAACCACTCGGCCACTTTGCCGCCTTGATATACATTTTTTGTGATGCACATATCTATAATATACGGTGTTTTAACCAAAATCATTAGAACCATTTTTGAGGAAACTATTCCAAAAAGATTTCAATGTAAAGTGTAATTTGGGGTGGGGGATTTCCTTAAAAATCTTGTGTCGCATTCTTTGAAGATGCTAAACTTAAACATCAAGTTTGGTATTTAACGTTCTTTAGTTTTTCAGCTATGCTGCTCACAGACACACTTTTTTACTTTCTCTACACGTACTATGTACATAGTGTATAGAAGAAGTATTGTATTCCACGCAAAAATTCGATACCGAGATTTCACCGGAAATACATGTTTTATGACCCCCTGAATAAAAAAAAAAAGCATTTTTACAAAAAGGTCCGTCTGTGTTTGTGGAAAGCATAGCGCAAAAACGAAAAAACCGTTGAATACCAAACTTCGTACTTAAGTTTCGTATCTTACAAGGATACGACACGAAGATTTTCAAAAATATCCCCCCACCTCCAACTACCATGGAGTTTTTTTTCTAAAGTTTTTATTTTCTTAAAAATGGCTCTAACGATTTTGATTAAAATATCGTATATTAAAGATATTTACCTGACAAATAAATTATATATCTTGAATTTTCTAGGAATAGCCTCTGAAAATTACTTTATTCTGGATGAATTTTACAGAATTTTGCATAATTGCTAAACCGTAAGATTTGGACACAAACTTACCACACAAAAAATGTAGATCACATCAAAACATACACTTTATGTTATATATTTTCGTAGAGTTGACCGTTTTTTAGATATTCCTTGTTTTTGGTTTCAACTTTGAAAAACTTACTTTTCTCATACAGGAATTTGTCAACTCGTGTCCATCGAAGCAAAAGAACTTCAGTAACATGGCAACCAGCTTTTGACTATCACTTTAACCTAAGGTACTTCCTTATTTCGCTTTTACTTGCAAGGAAGCAAGTAATAAGACTATTTCTGCTAATTTTTTCTCGATGAGCATGAAGTAAATAGAAGCATAAGTACTTTAACAATAATTTGTTACAAAGATGTAGGGAAAATCATGTGAATGGAACACATCATATTTTGTTTCTAAAAATGCTGTTTTGGATTCAGAGGGCCGCAAAACATACTTCCGGTGAAATCTGTATTGAATTTTTGGGTGTAATAGAATACCTTCTCTATACACTATGTACATAATACATGCAGAGAAAGTAAGAAATGTGTGTTCTCCGTCTCTGGAACAAATTATTTATAAAAATCTTATTGTTCTGTTTACTTCATGCTAATTGAGAAAAATTAGCAGAAATGGCCATAATAGAAAGAAAAAAAGGCAATACACTAGGCTAAACCGACATTCAAATGCTTTAATATGTGGTTGCTGTGGTACAAAAATCCGCTGCCTTGCGTGATCAGGTGTTGTCAAATTTCCATATGAGAAAAGCATAAAAACTAAAATTAATTACAAGAACTATCTCCAAAACAGTCAACTCTACGAAAAAAATTAATGAATAAAAAATTGTAGTTTTAACGAGATCTACATTTTTTGTGTAGTACGTTTTTGTCTATCCCTTACAGTTTATGCAAAATTCATCCAGAATAAAGAGGTCTTTATAGGCTATTCTAAGAAAATTCAAGATATACATTTTATTTGTCAATTTAATATCTTAAAACACGATATTTTAATCAAAATTGTTAGAGCCATTTTTTATACAATCAAAATTTTCGAAAATTTTTCCATGTAAAGGGTAGTTGAAGTTTTTCTTTTTTTTTTTGGTAGTGTTTAACGCCCGCTTTTACTACTTGTGGCAACGTAGGTGATAACACCGGTGGAATGCGATGCCGGAGGAAACCAGAAAAATTGGAGAAAACCCATCTCTGCACCGCTTTGTCCACCACAAATCTCACATGCCGTCGCTTGGGATCTCTCTAGGTCTAACCATTTAACCATGGCGCGGTTCATAGTAGTTGGGGTAGGGAGATTTTTTTGAAAATCTTCGTGTTGCTTTTGGAAGATAATTATAACTCGAAAGCACGACAGCTCACAGGGAACCTTGGCCTCCCGCCCGGCTGCTGCGTCCCCCCATCTCGGTCAACTACAGACGTCATGGATGGGGTGCAGTATTGGAGGGTGAGACGTGATCAGCGCCTGGAATCCCTCCCGGCCGGTTAATGCGGTCCTCATGACCTGGAGCCGCTACTTCTCCATCAAGTAGTTCCTCAATTGGCCCACTAGGGACCTCATGAGGCTGAGTGCACCCTGGTCCAGGTCTCCCATCGGGGGAGAAATCCCCAGGCCGGTACCGCGCTAAGGAGACGACCTTCCTTGGAAGATACTGAACTTAAACACAGAGTTTGGTATTTAAACATATATTATCGGTGAAATCTCGGAATCGATTTTTTGGGTGGAATGCAATACATTCTTTATACACAAGTACATAGTACGTGTAGAGAATGTGATGTGAGTGCAACAAATGAGATTTTTGGTCGAGGAACATAAAGTTGATAAGTCTATTGAGAGGCAGAAGCTGCTGCAGATGTCTGGAGCACAGAAAAGAAGACAGACAGGCAGACTCGTGTAATATACGAGGAAGGACTCGAGCAGAGGATATGTTAACGAGACAACCCGTGACACTGACCAAGCACTGCGGCTAATGAAGGTGTTAAGTTGAGGCAATTACCACTAGATAGCGCCACTCGACAAAAACATAAGAGATATGTGCCAGCTCTTCTGCGGCTCCTTTCCCTGGGTACTTGTAAATAAAAATAGTGTTGCTGGTTAAGCAGCAATCAGCTGAACACTGGGGGACTATAGGCGATTCCAGCAGTTGCTGAGCGGTAGTATCTGAGATTTGGATCCCTATTACTTTCTCTACGCGTACTATGTACATAGTGTGTAGAGAAGGTATTGCACTCCACCAAAAAATTGGATACCGAGATTTCTCCGGAAATTTATGTTTTAGGGTCCCCTGTTTCCAAAAAAAAGTATTTTCAGAAAAAGATCCGCTGTGTGTGTCTATCCGTGTGTCTGTGAACACGATAACTCAAAACCGGAAAGTCGGTAAAATACCAAACTAGTAGGTACTTAAGTTTAGTAATTTTCAGGGATGCGACAAGAAGATTTTGAGAAAAATCTCCCACCCCAAACTATCCTTTACATGGAGTTTTTTTTTCAAAAATGGCTCTAACGATGTTGATTAAAATATCATATATTAAAGATATTTACCTGTTATATAAAATATATATTTTGAATTTTCTGGGAATTAACTCTGAATACTACTTTATTCTGGATGAATTTTACGAAATTTTACATAACTGCTAAACTGTAAGAGATGGACAAAAATTTACCACACAAAAAAACGTTCAGCACGTTAAAACACACAATTTATGTTGTATACATTTTTTTTTTTTTTTTTTTTTTTTTGTGGAGTTGATCGTTTTTGGTTTCAGCTTTGAAAAACTTATACTTTTCTCATACAGGATTTGTCAACTCCTGTCCATACAAACAAAGGAACTTTAGTCACATAGCAACCAGCTTTTGGCTATCAGCTTAACCTGTGCTACTCCCTTATTTCGCTTCTACTTACAAGGAAGCAAGTAACAAGACTATTTCTGTTATTTTTTTCTCGATTAGCATGAAATAAATAGAAGCATAAGCGTTTTAATAATATTTTTTTTCAGAGATGTAGGGAGAGTCATGTGAATGCAACACATCAGCCTTTTTACTTTCTCTACACGTACTGTTTACGTAGGTATTAGAGAAGGCATTGTATTGCATCCAAAAATTCGATACCAAGATTTAATCGCAAATACATGTTTGGGACTCACAGAATTCAAAAGAAAAACATTTGAGTATCTTGCAAGGATGTGACACGAAGGTCTTCAAGAAAATCCCTCACCTCCAACTACCCTTCACATGGAAAGATTTTCATTTTCTCAAAAATGGCTCTAACGATTCTGATTAAAATACAATATGTTTGAGATATTTTTATGGCAAACGAAGTGCACATCTTGAATTTTGGATGACTTTTATTTAACTGACAAACCGTAAAAGATATACAAAAACTTACTATACAAAAAATGTAGAATTCATTAAAACAGAAAACTTGTTATATGTATACTTTTTACGTTCTCTAGCCCGCATATACAATGTACCTACATAGAGATAGAGAAGGTATTGTATTCCACCCATAAATTCGATGCTGAGATTCCACCAGAAATATATGTTAAGGGTCCCCTGAGTCCGAAAAAAACAATTTTTAGAAAACATTTAACATTTTTCAAAAATTTTGATTTTCTCCAAAAATGGCTAACGATTTAGATTAAATTACCTTAGGTTTAAGATATTTTATAACAAACAAAATCTATATGTTGAATTTTCTGGGAATAGTCTCTGAAGGCCTGTTCATTTTGGATGATTTTTATGTAACACGCAAACCGTAATAGATATACAAAAACTTACTATACCAAAATATAGATCACATTAATAAAACAATTTATGTCGTATACATTTTTTGTCGAGTCAACCATTTTCGAGATATTCCGAATTATTGGTTTCAATTTTAGCCACCTAAACGTTTCTCAAACGGGAAGATATCTTTCTTCTCGTTTCTTGTTTGTTTACTCCTGGAAAGCAAAGAGATAAGAATTTCAATTCTTTCACATAGCGACCGGCTTTTAAAGGACCAGACTATCGCTTTAACTTGTGTATTTTCTTATTTCTCTTCTACTTATAAGAAGCTAGTAATAAGACTAATTCTGCTTATGTTTATCTTTATTAACATGATGTAGATAACAGCAGAATAATGTTTTGATTAAAAGCTTTGATACCGAACGGCTAGAGGACATCATGTGAATGGAACGCATTATATTTTTTCCCTTCTACTTACAAAGAATCAAGTATTAAGGACAATTTCTATTAATTTTAATCTCAATTAGTATGTTGTAGTTGGAAGAATAAGCTTTTAAACAATAGTTTGTTGTAGAGATGTAGAGAAATTCATGTCAATGGAACATATCAGATGTTTTACTTTCTGTACACGTACTATGTACATAGTGTATAGTATACTGTACTGCACCCAAAATTATTTTCGTGGAACTGAACTTTTCCGAGAAATTCCTTGTTATTTGCTTCAGTTTTAAAATGTTTAAAACATTTCTCATATGGGAATTTGTCAACTTCTGGCCAAGCAAACAAACAAAGTTCAATCATATAGCACCAGCTTTAGCTGCTTAAAAGCTGGTTATTATGTAGTTGAAATCAGTTTCCTTGCATGGCCAAGAGTTGAAAAATTCCCATTCGAGCAAAATTTATTTTAAAATTGAAACCAATAGCAAGAAACATCTTCAAAATGATCAACTCTACGACAAAATGCGTATGATAAACTGTGTGTTTTAATAGGATCTACATTTTTGTATAGCAAAGTTTTGTTTATCTCTTTTTTTGTCATGTAAATATCTTTATCATACGGTATTTTAACCAAAATGGTTAGAGTCTTTTTTGAGAAAATCAAAATTAATAAAACATTTTCTGAGGTGCGGATAGTTTACTCAAAATCTTCGTGTTTCGCATCTGTAGAAGATCCTAAACTTAAGTGCCAGTTTTCGTTACTTTTCGTTTTTGAGTTATCACGTTCGCAGACACATGGACCTTTTAAATATAATCGTAGTCTTTCATGGCCAGTGTTATTAGTAAAATATAACATGTCCGGACTTGTAGGCACGATCGAATAATACAACATGGCGCTTCGTCCTCAGATGTGGAGGACATCCTCAGAAAGGAAGTTGGACAGGAACGGCTGGCGACTGCAGATTTATGTAGTTGTGGGCGGCAATTTATTCTGTTGGAGTAGTGGGGCGGGTTCCTGCTCAACTTCCTTTCTGAGGATGTTCTCCTCAGCTGAGAATAAAACGTCAAATCTTAATCATTTTATTATTCGGCCACGGCCTACAAGCCCGGACATGTTGTATTTTACTACATGAACATTTTTGCTAACAAGCTTTTTTTGAATATAGGGTATTCTAAACTGTGTGTTTTCTGTATACTATCAGTATCAAATGTTTTGGTGGAGTGTAAATACTTCTCTACGTTGTACTATTTACAAGTTAGAGAAAGTAAAAGTAATAAATCCAAGTGATAAATTAATAGCGTTAAACATATGTTTAGCTGAAATTCAGAGTTCCTTTATTATTCATTGTTTAAAAACAATATCCACGCATTGAAACAACCTCAAATCCCTTAATATCTCTTTAGTATCTGCTTCATTGTTTGGTATTCTGAGAAAATAACAACAAACAACAAAATCCTTACCCGGTGTTTCAGCGTTTCCTTCGTTCATTTTAATTACGTACGTTCCTGTTGCATTGTTTTTCTTTTACATACGTTCGTTTTCCCTTTCGCTTCGTTCTTTACTTTTCATTTCTGAGCGGCTGTTTATTTCACTCTGGCGTCGGATAGGCCCAAGGAATCCCCTAGGGCCGACTGATGATGGACCAACAATTGGTATTAATGTTTCGTGGAGAGGTCGACCAACCGAACTGAGATAAACGACGCTCCGTCTTCATACGGCAGCGGTCGGCGTCTGGAAATGGATATTAATGGTGCTAAGCCACCGGCAAATAGAGACCACATTCTGGTCAGTGTAATCAAGTTTACAACCCACAGCAAGGACCAGTAACGTCGCCCAAGATAGCATTTGTCATAAAATACAGAAAATTCTGATGGGTTACAATCACGTGACTTTCTCTATATCTCGGTAACAAATTATTATTAAAAAGCTTATTCTTCTATCTACGAGGGCCGCTTTTTTTTTTCAACCTCCGATAGACTATAAATGAAGGAAAGTTCATAGAAAACAATTATTTTATTACTAAAAGTTTTGTACACTTGTGGTTACTTTTCAACAATGTCGCCGAAAATATTGAGACATTTATCGTACCTGTGAACAAGCTTTGCAACACCCGCTTCAAAAAATGTTGCCGCCAATGATTTCAAATGAGCATTGACGTTGTTTAAGATCTTCGTACTTTACGACGTTTGCGGAGAGCCATTCAAAACAAACGAAGAGGAATGCTGACTTCCGGAATTGTGTTGATCCATGACAACGCTCGTCCACACACTACTGGCATAACCCATCGGCTCCTTGAACAATTTTAATGCGACGTTTTCTTTAAAACAACGTCAATGTTCATTTGAAATCATTGGCGGTAACCTTTTTTGAAGCAGGTATTGCAAAGCTTGTACACAGGTACGATAAATGTCTCAATATTTTCGGTGATTATGTTGAAAAGTAACCATAACATTTTTAGTAGTAAAATAATTGTTTTCTATGAACTTGTCGTTTATTTATAGCCTATTGGAGGTTGAAATAAAGAAACGGCCCTCGTACTTCATGCTAATCGTGATAAACAGCAGCCGTTGGTTCTTTGTAAGTAGAAGGGAAAATCTAATAGTTCCATTTACATGATGACCTCTAGCTGATCTGAAAATCAACCTTTCATAACCTGTTTTTATTACAAATGAAATGTATTCTCTGATAATAGCCTATGAAATTCTCTTCGTTCTGGATGAAATTTGCATAAATAGTAAACCGTAGGAGATAAATAAAAACTTGCTAAACAAAAAATATAGATGTCGTTAAAACACACAATTTATGTAAAATACATTATTTTGCATAGTTAACTGTTGTGAAGATATTCCTAGTTATTGATTTCAATTTAAAAATACTTAGTTATACATTTCTCACATGAAAAATCATTATTCAATTTTATTTCTCCTAGTCAACCAAAGAAATGTCAATACATCACAAGACAAGTTCTTGAAAATTTTGACTATCGCTTTATTGCCTTATTTTCGTGTATCTACAAGGAAAAGTATAATCAAAGTGTTTCTGCAAATGTATATCCATATATGTGAAGTAGATGGAACATAAGTTTTGGTG
The DNA here is from genome assembly GCA_030762935.1 of Hymenopus coronatus. Lineage (NCBI taxonomy): Eukaryota > Metazoa > Arthropoda > Insecta > Mantodea > Hymenopodidae > Hymenopus > Hymenopus coronatus. Next base: position 116,215,217 of record CM060890.1, read on the forward strand.
AGAATAGATTGTTACACAACATTTAAAGGCGGACCACCTTTTGAACATCTGATTATCGTTTTGGTTTCCTGTTTTCCCTTGTACCTACAGTAAAATGTGAAAAAAAAAAATGTTTTTACAAAAGTATATTTTGAATATCATTAAGTGGATAAAAATATTAGCTTTTGTATGAATCATTTGTAGAATTTATATAAAATAAACGATAATATGTGGACAAAACCATGTGAATAGAACATTAAGACTTTTTTGTCTCTGTTAAACCCATTCTTGAAGCATCTTGAAACCCTCCAAAGAGGAAACACAGTTAAGGAAACTTATTTAGATATTAATACTATTTAATAACCAAGATTTCTTAGGAAAATAAACCCGCTTTCAGAATTATCACTTAGTGAAACAAATGACAGGCGCACCTGGTTTAGTGTCTCTGTTTCTTGTCCGGCGAAGACGAAGTGCAGAACCCTTCAAGTGGCCGGAAGGAGGGGGATGATGGATACCCTGCGCCTGCGTTCTAATGCCTCCCTCGAGGGATAATCTACGGACATCGGGTAACAGAAACGCAAACACATAGATTACATTTCTGGTTCATTTACTTTACTAAAACCCTAACAACAATTCACTGGCGGTATTACTACTGTACAGTTGCCAACAAAAATATAACTACGCCCTAATCACAGATATAGAAAGAATAGATAGGAAGTACCCTTATGCACTGTTGTTGGTGAAGCACGGTTTTGTCAAATTGCTATATTTGGTTTCTAAACTAAGTCTAGTGTGGGTGAAATGTGCAAACAAAAATAAGATTTTATGGTGTTAAATGTCAATTAAGCAGTACATTTGCACTGTAGGTTTTAAACTAGTACAATGAAGAATGAGTTGTGGTGCTTGGGGCTGGTTTCTCGTATAGCAGGAGAAAAAACAATGGAAAGAAAGTGTTTCAATAGATCGTTTTTGTTGTTGTTGTTTTTTGTTTTTTTTGGTTAGGCTGTGTAAATTGTTCTGTTTTTTCCCCTTTCTTTTACAATAATTTCTTAGATTCCTAATTATACTTTAAAAGAAAATCTTTCCTTAGAACTCTGTTCCTTTTTTTTTTTTTTTTTTTTTTTTTTTTTATTCTTGCTATGATGCTGATTGTACACGCACTTTTTTAATGCATTCATTTTAAGAGTTATTTTATAGGTAAGGAATGATTCGATGCAGGACAATTTGAAGTGTGTATTATTTGTAGGAGCAATAGTTGCAATAGCGTGGTTTCTGGCTCAGTTCCCAGTTCTCGTGTATAAAAATTGCCTTAATTTAGCAGTATACAATCAGTGGGATTGTCCAACGTCTGTAACCATTTAAAAGGGTACTCATTTAAGTGATTGTGTACTGTTAAATGTTCAATTACATAAGTAGACTAAGTTTTAAACAAGTATAATGATCAATACCTGTGTGGTATTTGGTTGTAGTTTCTCGAACAGCAGAAGCAAACACAAGGATAGGGAAATTCGTAGACAAAATTGGCATTTTATTCCGGTTTATAAGAAATCTCTTCCTAATTCGCCCAGTTAGAGGTATCGCGAGAAATAATTATTATCAAATTATTTCCTTATGATACTAGAACCTTGAGAATATGGGTCGTGTTCCTCGGACTGGGAATGAAATACATGCACTCCCCTTTCCCAAACATATCTGTGTGTGTTTATGCATCCTGTATATGACTTCCTTATACATATATTCACTTTACACCAAGAAATTAAAACAAAATTAAGTTATCTTACTGCAATAATACCAACATATCAATAATAACTTCTGACAAAAAATGTGATTGTATTAAATATTCCTTCAATTAGAGATCTCTCCTCTTACATTGTGCTTTGTTCTTTACTTCAAAAACTTGGAAAAACAATTAATTTAGCAGATGTTGCCTATGGTGTATATGGTAGTGCAAGATGGCGACTGGACACAAAACGTGCTTCATTTCCGCCCTGTGGCCCTAGTGTAAAAGGAGTTTCATATGGATTTCAGGCTTGCAACTGTTGAAACGGACAATATCTCGACAATACATTATACACATACTTAGAAGGCCGAAAATCCACAGTATGTAAGATATTGTGGCGCACCAGCTTCTGCGACGTGGAGGATAGCTAGGGTGGTAAAAGGAAGGCAGCAATGATAACAACGGGACTTAAATTAAGCTAATATATTAAGTAAGATTAAATTATTTGTTGGTAGCGAATGTTTGGTTTACAAAGGTGCGGGTTGCAATATGTTCCATTAATCAATCCTAGCCAATATTATTCTAATTATGGGGTTACTAATATAAATCCTTATCATAAGAAATATGTCACGATGTGTGTAGGCGAGGTAAAGAGATGAAGTGATCGAAGTGGTTTCCCATTGAGCCCGAAGCGACGCCTTAAGACGCACACAAGCAAATTAGAGGTTCCCCGACCGTCAAAGACAAAAAACCTGGAAGTCGGGTCTACAGTCTTTTAAATAGATTTAGTGGCGTCCCGGAAAGGCATTTCAACATGGTGGCCGTTCTCCTAATATGCAGAACCAACGCCCTGATAGTGGGTAGTCTTAGCCAATCAGCACCGAATGCTTAAATGTTCTAGAATATCCTTGTGACGTCAAAGTGCACGTAGCCCAACGGAAGTTGGTGTCGTCGAAAAGTCCACTAGGAGTGCCATCGGAAGAGGCTAGTCACTTCCATCCTGTTACTTAATCGCGTATAACAAAACTTGTACTTTCCTAAGAATATGTAAGAATGAAATCCTAATTAATTCAGATTAAGTCGTAATTAATGAAATATTACTAAAACAATATGAATTAAACTCTCGCCAGTGACACATACGACAGTTTCTTGTTGAAATGTATACTCGCCTCTCACCTAGACGGCCCAGGTTTGGTCCCAAGGACAAAGCGGCGCAGGGACGGGTTTTCTCATGCCATTGCATTCCACCGGCGCTCCATCTTCATTGTTATATATCATCAGTGTCATCGCCTGTGGTGCTATTTGTAGTGAAAATTGCATTAAAACCTATAAAAAATGTGTACCGGTTATTATGCACAGTAATAGTGAGATGTTTAACATGTATCAAAATTCTAGTTTGCATACTTATTTAAATAAGAAATAAAATACTGCCAAATTTATGAATACATTGCTGCACAGGGTGCATTTTTACTTTTTCTAGTGCGTGTGTACATAAACTGTACACAGTGGCTAGAGAAGGTATTGTATTGCACTTAAAAATTCGATTTCACCGGAAATATATGTTTTTAGGTCCCCTGAGTCCGAAAAAGCATTTTAAGAAAAAGTTCGTGTGTGTATGTCTATCTGTAAATAGCATGGCTCAAAAACGAAAAGATCGTTAAATACCAAACTTGGTATTTATCTTTAGTATCTTCCAGGATGCGCACGAAGATCTTAAAGAAAATCCCCCCCACCATAAACTACACTTTACATGCAAAACGCTTTGAATTTTTTTTTTCAATAACAGTTCTAATTATATTGATTAAAATACATGTGGTAAAGATATTTATATCATAAATAACATGTATATTTTGAATTTTCTTGAAATAGCCTCTGAAGAACTCTTTATTCTGGACGATTATTACAGAATTCTGCATAATAGTTAAATAGAGATACACAAAAACATACCTAATATACAACAAATTTAGATATCATTAAAACACATAATTTATATATTAAACTATTACCAAGACATGCCTTCTTAATTGTTTCAAGTTTAAGCTACTTAACTTGATTCAAACTGCACAGTACAAAGAGAAGCGAGCTTCATTTGTTTCACATAGCGACCAGCTTTTCAAGATTTGACTGTCGCTTAAGTCTAACGTGTTCCCTTATTTTCCTTCTATTTTAAGGAAGCAAGTAATAAAATAATTGTTGCTAACATCTGTCTCGATTACCATGATGTAGATAAAAGACTCTTTTGTAAAAATCATTTTCTGCAAAACATATGATAAAGCCATAAGAATAGAGTATATTTGATTTTTCAAAATGAAATAGGTTGTTGCTCAAAATTGGAACAATTAGTAAACAATTGCATCATATGAAGGTTTTAAGTATGGAAACAATTTGAAAAAAAGTTTGCGATAATATATATTTTAAGTAGGGCGTGTTTGATAATTCGAACGTACTTATGCATTTGTACCTTTAGTTAATCTGTAGTTCATATACGCCAAATGGAAAAAATAGAATTTTCTTTTAATTTTAGAATTCATCATATTCTATTACGAAAATTATTTTCACAACTTTTGGTTAAATTTCACAGTTGCAGGGATACTGGTAGTTAAATTTCAAATTTCTCTGTTTTGTATAAATTTCTCTGAAAAGTCTAATGTCAAATTAAATAAATATTTTGCAAGATATAAATTATTTCATAAATGTTAATATGCAAATATATTGCAAGGCCAAAATGTTCCTTGCGCCTAAAAATGTCAGCAAATTGGTTGTGCTTTTTAGGTGTAGCTTTGGAGTAAACTCAACAACTTTAGGTAGTGATATTTCAGTATCTTATATCTGGATTATAATGGGGTTTTTTAAGTTAAGAAATTGTTATCTCTAAAATTCACAGTTTTTTCATAAAAATGTTTATTTGAAAAATTAATATTGGTATTAGGATACTTTTGTCACCTGTAATATTAGAATAGATATTTCTGCTCACTATGAAGGTATGAAGATGTGATTTTGAAAAAATACTGTTTTATAAAATAGTATGCTAGACAACAGGTGTATTGTACCATCTTTAAATAGGTGTAGAGCTGAAGCAAGGGGGTGCGCTAAATGTTGAATTTCAATGGAAGACAAAGGTTCACAAATCCTTGCCATGAAGAAGTTATTTCCCAATTTTGATTGACTGTAGTCGAAATTTTACTTTCAGTGACCCTTAAGGTACCGAAAATTAAAACATTCTCGCATTCATATAAGTTCACTTAAGACATAGCTAATATTAATAGATTTTTGACTCTGCAAGCCCTATTAACAATGATGAATAAGTTGTTGTTGGGAATATAAAAGCTTAGGTATTTGACGTCATATTCCTAGTTTATTCCAACATTTATTTACAAATTATAAAGTTTCACTGTGCATAGATGATCCATTTTAATGAATGCATTTCCCATGAGTAATAAAAAAATCCGATATGTACTATTCACATGACTTTCTCCATATCCCTGTAACAAATTATTCTTAAAAAGCTTATACTTTCATTTACTTTCTGCTAATCAGGAAAAAAAAATAGCAGAAATAGTCTAATTACTCGCTTCCTTGTAAGTAGAAGCGAAATAAGGGACAACTGTAGGTTAAAGTGATAGTCAAAAGCTTGTTGCTATGTCAATGAAGTTCCTTTGTCTATATGGATAGGAGTTGACAAGTTCCTGTATGAGAAAAGTATACGTTTTTCATATCAGAAACCAAAAATAAGGAATGTCACAAAAACGACGAACTCTACGAAAAAAATGTATGTAACATAAATTGTGTATTTTAATGTGCTCTACATTTTTTGTGTAGTAAGTTTTGTCCATCTCTTACGGTTTAGCAGTTATTAAAAATTTAGTAAAGTTCATTCAGAATAAACTACTCTTCAGAGGCTATTCTCAGAAAATTCAAGCTATACATTTTATTAGTCAGGTAAATATGTTTAATATACGAAATTTTAATCCAAATCGGTAGAGCCATTTTTGAGAAAATCAAAATTTTCGAAAAAAGTTCCATGTAAAGGGTAATTGGGGGGTGTGGGGATTTTTCTGAAAATCTTCGTGTCACATCCCTGGAAATACCAACTTTGGTATTTTACCGACTTTTCATTTTTGAGTTGTGTTCACAGACACACGGACACACGGAGACACACACACACACACACACACCCACACACACACACCCACACACACACACACGGACCTTTTTGTGAAAATGCTCTTTTGGATATTGGGGACCCTAAAACATATATTTCCGGTGAAATCTCGGTATAGAATTTTTTGGTGGAGTGCAATACTTTCTCTATACACTATGTACATAGTGCGTATGGAGAAAGTAAAAATCTGATGTGTGCCATTCACATGACTTTCTCCATATTCCTGCAACAAATAATTCTTAAAAAGGTTATACTTCTATTTACTTTATGCTACAAATTAGCGGAAATAGTCTTATTACTCGCATCCTTGTAATTAGAAGCGAAATAAGGGACAACTGTAGGTTAAAGTGATAGTCAAAAGCTAGTTGCTATGTCAATGAAGTTCCTTTGTTTATATGGATAGGAGCTGACAAGTTCCAGTATGAGAAAAGTATACGTTTTTCATAGCAGAAACCAAAAATAAGGAATGTCACAAAGACGACGAACTCCACGAAAAAAATGTATATAACATAAATTGTGTGTTTTAATGTGCTCTACATTTTTTGTGCAGTAAGTTTTTTTTCCATCTCTTACGGTTTAGCAGTTATTCAAAATTTAGTAAAATTCATCCAGAATAAACTACTCTTCAGAGGCTATTCCCAGAAAATTCAAGATATACATTTCATTTGTCAGGTAAATATGTTAAATATCCGAAATTTTAATCAAATTTTTGAGAAAAACAAAATTTTCGAAAGAAGTTCCATGTAAAGGGTAGTTGGGGGTGTGGGGATTTTTCTGAAAATCTTCGTGTCGCATCCCTGGAAGATACTAAACTTAAATACCAAGTTTGGTATTTTACCGACTTTGCGTTTTTGAGTTATCGTGTTCACACACACACACACGCACACACACACACACACACACGGAGCTTTTTGTGAAAATGCTTTTTTTGGATATTGGGTACCCTAAAACATATATTTCCGGTGAAATCTCGGTATCGAATTTTTTGGTGGAATGCAATACTTTCTCTATACACTAAGTACATAGTGCGTATGGAGAAAGTAAAAATAGTAAATAGTCCGAGTGTATGCATAAGTGTGTATGTGTGTAAACATCATAACCGTTAAATACCGAACTTGTATTTAACGGTTCAGCATCTTCGAAGGATATGACATGAAGAATTTCAGAATTTCCCCCACACAAACTGCTCTTTACATGATACATGTTTGAAAAACACTGATTTTCTCAAAAATGACTAACGCGTTTCGTCAAAGTAACACATGATTAAGACATTTTAGTGACAAATAAAATGTACATCTCCACTTTTCTGGAAATAGCTTCTGAAGACGTCTTCATTCTGGATGAATTTTGCATAACTGGTAAACCGTAAGAGATAGACAAGAGATAGATTTAGTTAAATAAATAATGTATTATGAATATAGGTAGGTAGATAGGTGGATGGATGGATGGATGGATGGACGAACGGACGGACGGACAGACCGTATTTACTACTATGGCACCGTAAGCGATGACACTGATGATACATGGAATGAAGATGGAAAATAGGTCGACTGCGATGGCCTCTGCGCCGCCTTGTCCACCACAAATCTCACATGTAGTTGCCTGGAATCGAATCCGGGCCGCCTTGGTGAGAAGCGAATAGTCTAACGACTTGACCACGGCGCGGCCGGTAGGTAGATAGGTAGGTCGGTTGGTTGATTGAAGCGTTTCCTGTATATTCCTTGTTATTGGTTTCTATTATAAACTACTTGAACATTTCTCAAACGAGAAGTAATCTTTCATTTCGTCCCTCTCTTTATTATTATTATTATTATTATTATTATTATTATTATTATTATTATCTAAGGTCATATCGGGGGCTTTGCACTTGAAACAACCCGTTGTCTGTAGGCTCTTTACATTGGGTTTAAATCGTATTGTTTTCCTCCAACTTACACACACACACACACACACACACACATATTCACTCTTACATACATACTTCCAGACTCTTTGGGAGATAGGAAATAGTTCTGGCTAAAGAAAAATTCCCCGCCCCAACCAAGATCTCTGGGTGAAAATTCCTGACCACTCACCACGGAGTTTACTCCAGACCTACAAAGAGAACCGAACTTCAATTGTTCACATTGCGGTCAGCTTTTAAAAAAATGTACTATCGCTTTAGCCTAGTGTTTTAATCTATTTCCCTTCTTCTTACAAGGGAGCAAGTAATAAGACATTTACTCGCAAAAAATTATCTCGATTGGCATGATGTTGATAAACAACTCTTTTGAAAGAACAGTTTGTTTGAAGAAGAGCTAGAGAAAGTCATGTGAATGGAACACAGATTATATTTTTATATGAATACTATAATACATAACCCATGTATACGAGGTTGTAGTAAGTAGAGACGTTTTCAAGGTGCCACATGTTTGTGGTTTCAGTTCCAACTGATGTCTCTCAAGACGAAAGGGGTGGGGAGTGACAAATGACAAGTGAAATGCAAGTGGATGGACCCGAAAGAGAAATGGTATTCTATATTGAGAGTTAATACACTGCCGGTACTGCTGCTGCTGTATTATCGACGTTGAATTAGTAGCCGGTTGTCAGAAGACGACTTCCTGCACTTTGTCACAGAGGACCACTTTGGTTATCTGGTTCTCTTACACTCGCCACTTTGTAAATCATCATCATCCTGTTCTCAACTTTGAGGTTGTGTTTCAGCCACTGGGCAGATGTTGTTTTTGGCTTTGTCTGATATATATCTTAACTGTTACACAAAAAGTGTAAGGGTTATTTTTCCAGGATTATTCTTAAGTTACTTTCATCTCCCAGAACCAGATTCTATTATGTTATCATGTTGCAACATATGAAATGCAAGTAAAGCGTTATCATAATTTCAGACTATAAAAATACATTACTTTACGCCTATTTTTTGGTTATTTTATGTATTTTTGTATTTTAAGGGATTTTATTTCCTGTAATGCGCAGATACTTGCACTGAGCAGACATGCTATAGTACTCCATCCCCCCCCCAAAAAATGCAGAATTTCATTAGGAATCCATGTTTTGAAAATCCCTAAAATAATTCTAGAAAAAATTCCTCGTGTTTGGAAAGACCACCTTCCAGTGCAGCGGTTACCATGGTATCCTCTGAAATCCAAGAAAGCAGGTTCAAATCTGGCGAGGGTGATGGATTTTTTCGACGAAAAAATCGTTAGCATGGCTTTGTTGGGAAGGGAAGAAAAGGCGGTGGATCGTGTACTATTTATTTGCACGCAAACGATCCCCATACCTTGAAAGAAGAAGGTGTCTAGGCAAACTTCCGCCATTTCGCATCCGTAAGTCCTGATTTGGATCTACAGTGCCATCTGTGGGCGACGAGCCGATCTCTCGTTGCCATGGCACATAGTGATGAGCTCAAGAACTAGAAATTCAAATCCGATTAAGGGAACATCGTAACAAGTCCTATGCTCCACTTAGGAGCTACAGGAAATAGCTGGACCGAAGTCCAGAAAGTTTTCAGAATGAAGGCGATTATATTTTAACATTTTAAATCTGATATTGTCTATTCTCGAAGTATTCTTCATTGCATTGTATGCAACATTCATTATTCTAGACCATTTCCAAATGCCTAACGCCACTCTCTTTGGAGATAGTGCAAATACGCGGTACGTCCAGAAAGTAAGTTCCGTTTTAATTTATCTCCGCTGTAGCGCTGCGATCGCAGTTCCGCACTTTTGAGATCGCTGTCAGTCACATACGCTTTGTTGTGCTTGTTTACAATGTCGGTGTTGATTGAAAATCCCGCCACTTGTGAAATCAGATCTGTGATTCGTTTTCTGAATGCTAGGAAAGTGAAACCAACTAAAATTTATCGGCAAATTTGCGAAGTTTACGTACAAAATGAAGTGGGCGTCTATCTTTGGTTACAGAATAACTGGTTCACGCGATTGATGACAAGATCCAGGAAAACAGCAAGTTTAGAATTACTACTCTCGCTATGGAATTTTCCCAAAGCTCACGATCACTAATTCATGAAACTGTTACCGAAAAACTGAAAAACACGTTAGGTACCAAAGATTCTTACTGAGCAACACAAAACAAAACTTCAGTTTTTAAACCGTTATGACGAAGGCGGCGAAGAACTCCTGACACAGATAGTCACAGCAGATGAGACTTGGGTTTCTTACGACACCCCTGAAAGTAAGCGACAATCAATGGAATGGAGGCACACTTCATCCCCAGTAAAGGTTAAGCCGAAACAAATCTTGACACCTCGAAAAATAATGTGCACAGTGTTCTGGGACTGGAAAGGCATCTTACTCATTGATTTCTTACCACGTGGTCAAACAATCAAAGCAGATGTTTATTGCGAGACACTTAGGAAATTGCGCAGCGCAATACAGAATAAGCGCCGAGGATTGCTGTCAAAATGTGTTGTTTTTCTTCACGACAACGCACGACCACACACTGCAAATGTGACGATAAACCTCCTACAGGGATTTGGCTGGGACGTGTTTGCCCATCCTCCGTAGAGCCCTGACCTCAATCCTAGCGACTTTCATCTGTTCTTACATCTCAAGTGTTTCCTTGGCGGTCAACACTTCAACAATGACGAAGAGCTGAAAGAAAATGTTTTCCAACTTTTTGAAGACACAGGCGGCAAACTTCTATGAAGAAGTTATACAAAAACTTGAGCCACGCTATGACAAATGCCTGCAAAATTTCGGCAGTTATGTGGAAAAGTACTTTAAGAGTTGTAGAATTTTGTGCAATAAATAATTATTCTGTATCTGAACACAATTTAATTTTATTACCAAACGGAACTTCTTTCTGGACGTACCTCGTACATACTCCGTAAGCAATTACTACGGTTTCAGGTGGTTCAAGCATTTGACTTGGAATTTTTTATTTTATTTCATGGAATATAAAATAGTCTTATGGGGTCAGATGTAGACTGTAGGGAGTATGACACAAGTATTTGACTGCTGATTCTTATAGAAATTGAGTTGTTTCTCGTGCACTGTTAGCAGAGACATTTTCATGGTGTAACAGACCAGTCTTGGGACGCTTTGTTCTCCATCCATGATGCTTGCGGCAGAGATTTTGCTGCGTACCATTTGGTAATAGCGGCCTCTTGTCTCACAAAATACTACTAGCTGAGAAGAAAGCACATATCATTTTCTTGCCAATCTTCTTGCTCGTCTCACTTTTGTTAGGGGATTCTTTCTTGAGAAGACCGAGACTGATGATTGTCATGGTTTCCGGATCTTATTGGTATATACAAATTACGTCCCCTGTTTCGATGTTAACAATGTTTTTGGATTTTCCCCCATCATAAAATTCTATCATTTCGTGGCACCATTGCACACGTATATATGTTAATACATGATGTGATTGTCTCCTCTCACAACATGATCATTTGTTCTTGAAGCTGGTTGTCTTGCACAAACTTCATCTTTGACGGAATCTGTTCCTCTTCTAAATTGTGCAAACCATCAATAAATGGTGAGGAGACATTTCCATGCAGTCTTTCTACGATCTCTCTCTCTCTCCCTCCCTCCCTCTCTCTCTCTCCTACCGATTTTAAAATCGTAGAAAATAATAGTGCGGAAATGCTCTCGCTGGAGAACCATTCTGGCACAGCAACATCAGCACGCACATTATTAGAGCGTACCCACGCTTGCACATGTTGCTATTCAGATTTCTATCTAAAGCTATGAGAAACTGCGTTGACTTAGCACAATTTTTGGCGTTTCAGACTGATCCGCTCATAACTGGGACATCATTTTATTAAAACCAACGAGGACAGCAGCAGATATGACAATATGGGAAAAACTTTTATAATCAGTTTTAATCAAGAGAGAATACGAATTAATTGTTTCTTCCAAACTAGCTGTATGAAGGACAGGATTTGAAAAATCTGATGTGTTTCATTCACATGACTTTCTCTACATCTCTGCAACAAATTATTTTTAAAAAGCTTATGTTTCTATTTATCTCATGCTAATCGACAACAAATTAGCAGAAATAGCCTTATTACTTGCTCCCTTGTAAGTAGAAGAGAAATAAGGGAGTACCATAGGTTAAAGTGATAGACAAAAGCTGGTTGCTATGTGACTGAAATTCTTTATTTGCATGGACAGGAGTTGACAAATTCCTGTATGAGAAAACTTAAGTTTTTCGAAGCTGAAAACAAAAACAAGGAATATCTCAAAAACGATCAACTCCATGAAAAAAATGTATACAACATAAAGTATGTGTTTTAATGTGCTCTACATTTTTGTGTGGTAAGTTTTTGTAACTCTTACGGTTTAGCAGTTATGCAAAATTCACTCAGAATAAAATAGTCTTCAGAGGCTACTCCCAGAAAATTAAAAATATACATTTTATTTGTCAGGAAAATATGTTTAATGTACAATATTTTAATCAACATCGTTAGAGCCATTTTTTTAGAAAATCAAAATTGTCGAAAAAAGTTCCATGTAAAGGGTAGTTTGGGGTGGGGGGTTTTCTTAAAATCTTTGTGTCGCATCCCTGGAAAAACTAAACTTAAATATCATGTTTGATATTTTACCGACTTTTCATTTTCGAGTTATCGTGTTCACAGACACACGAAGCATTCATTGTCATAGCCAGATTTCATCCACGAATCTTCAGGTCCCTATTCAGTTGCTCTAACTACTGATCTAGCATGACTACATGCTGCTAAAGCATTACATTTCAAAACTGATTCGCGTTTTCTCGATAAACCAATCAAGGAGGTCTCAAACATTTTTCGTACTACATATTATAGTGGCGATTTACAACTTCCAGCGTACTTTAAGTCCCAGGTTTTATAGTTTTCAACCATTTATTATGACTCATTGTTAATTAATTGTTTTTCCTATACTATCCTATGTAGAACAAAGTGGGAAACATAAAGTCAGACAAACTATGAAGTTCGGTACTTAAAGACAACTGCCAGGTCCTCTGATATCAGTTTTGACAGTGAATTCGGAATTACTGTGAATGAGTGTCAGCAGAAATAGATAAAAGTGTACTGCAACATTGGAATAAAGACAATTATAGTAATCTCAGAATTTGTAATGAAGAAATTTTGCTACTGGGATTTTTGGTGGGGTTAAAAGTCATGATTAAGGAGATGATGAACGCATTGTTAGCCGAAATTAAGACCATGGCGTTTGGACTGGAAGATTTAGAATGGTTGTTAAGTTTTAAGAACTAGGCCGAGCTGGCAGAATATTGCATCAAGAACTACTGTGTACAAGTCCTACTGGGCCCAAAGGGACACATTGAATATCAAGGATGGGGTGCTGTTTTTCTGAAGGGAAGACCGAGATATAATAGCTGATCCTCCCTCGAAGTAAGCTCGCAGATGTCCTGGAGGAAGTACATTCGGGGACTACATTTGGAGTCCTACTGAATCATCAACAAGCTCCGACAACGGTGTAACTGGCTGAGACTACGGAAGATGATGAAAGATGGTGCCGCCAATGCCATGTGTGTGCGGCAAGTCGCGGCCCAAAACCCAGGAGCTGGGGTCACATGTGGCAGTATAACGTGGGAGCATACTTCGAGTGCAATGCCATCGAAAATTGAAAAGGGTCAGAACAATAAATACATAAGATGTGTATTCCAATTACTTTTAGTTAATTCTACTGTTTATATATATATATATATATATATATATATATATATATATATATATATATATGTACAGCGCATTTTATACTCACAGTATAGCTGGGCCATTCCCTGTGTCCGAGAGAGGCAGGTATTTTATTGTCACCATGGAGTACTTCAACTGGCCGGAGGTTTCCCAAGAGGCCAAGACCATCGCGAACTGTCTCCTGGAAGAACTCTTTGGTAGCTATTGGGTACCAATGAGGCTACACAGTGATGAAGGTACAAACTTTGAGCCAACTTCATATGGGGAAACAGTAGAGCGACTTGGAGTGCACAAGACGTGCACATCATCTCTTCACCCAGTCAGACGGCACAGTTGAGCGACACATCAAGACCCTAGAAGAATATTTGAGGAAGATTATGGCCAATCATCAGACAGACCGGGATGCGAGTGTGGCACTTTACTTGCTGGCCTACCGATCTGCAACCCACGACACCACCGGCTTGACACCGGCGAGTTAGGTCTTTGGCAGAGAGCTGCGATTACTATGCAGTCGCTATTGTGATGTACGCAGTCCTCTTGGGTCAGAATAGTCAGCAGTCGACTACGCGGAGAATTCTCGTCGACCGATTTCATGACATGCATGAGATGGCCCGTCAAAACATCCAGGTAGCGAGCGATCGGATGAAGACCCGTTTCGACCGGCAGGCAAGCAGCGAGGTAATCTAGTGTGACTATATCGCCCTACCCGGATCATGGGACGCTTTCCCAAGCTTCAACAACATGGTAAGAGCCGTACTTGGTGGTAAAGAGGATAAATTATGTCGTTTAACGAATCCAGAGGCTACCCAAGGGCAGAGACTGGTGATACGTCTGGATCGTCCAGCACATTACGATGACACTGGTCGGGACGACGAGCCTGAGGAGGGAACAGTGTGACAGTGCTCTCTAATGCAATATTCTCATGATCGCTTTGGTATGTAAGCCATCGCAGTTGGGATGCGTAAACAACACGAAAGACTGGCGTGACGCAACCGGATCGTTTGGAACGAGAACTCTTCTCGCGGCATCGTGATTCTTCTCGATATTGAAAGATGTTTCTCCAAGCTTCCGGTATTTTTCAGTATCTTCGGCAAGTTTCCTGAAAGATTGTTTCATAATTTTCTAGTTATAAAAGGAGCATAGATGCAGAGCATCAAAGTTGTGTTGTGAATTATACTGATTGATGAGTGACTGAGTGTTTGTGCGCAATGGTCCGCGAGCCATGGACGGCGTGCAGCTGTAAGCCTCTACGCCTCGAAACGTCGAGTGAATTATTTTCAGCAATTAATTTAAGGATTTATTTATAAAAAAATTAAGTGTATAAAGACATTTGTTACAATATTTGTACACCAAATAAAATGTCTTGAATTATCCGAGAATAGCCTCTGAAGCCCTTCTCATTCTGGATGACTTTTGTATAACCGGTTAACTATAAGAGATACATGGAATGTTATTGCACAAAATAACATTGTAGATCAAATCGTATCCAATACAGTTTTATGTGTTCTTTAACATTTCAGATGTATTCTTTGTTATTTGTTTTAAATTTTCCAGTTCTTATACTATTCTCAAATAGAAGGGAATTTCAGCTCATCACTTAATGACCAAGTCTTTAAAGATTTGGCCATAGATTTAGCCTATTTCGTTATTACTATCTCTAGCAATATGAAGTATATAGTAGGTAGAGAAAGTATTGTATTCTACCCAAAAATTCAATACCGAAATTTTACCAGAAACAATGAAGTGGGACCCCTTGAATCCAGGAAAATCATCTGCAGAAAAAGATCCGTGTGTCGTGGACGGCATAATTGAAAAATCTGATGTGTTCCATTCACAAGACTTTCTCTGCATCTCTGCAACAAATTAGTTTTAAAAAGCTTATACTTCGACAAAAATTAGCAGAAATAGTCTTATTATTTCCTTCCTTGTAAGTAGAAGGGAAATAAGGGAGTAGATAGGTTAAAGCGATAGTCAAAAGTTGATTGCTATGTGACTGAAATTCCTTTGTTTGTATGGACACGAGTTAACAAAGTCCTGTATGAGAAAAGTTAAATTTTTCGAGCCTGAAGACAAAAACAAGGAATATCTCAAAAACGATCAACTCCAGGAAAGAAAGTGTATAGAACATAAATTGTGTGTTTTAATGTGCTCTACATTTTTTGTGTTGTAAGTTTTTGTCTATATCATACGGTTTAGCAGTTATGCAAAATTCAGTAAAATTCACTTAGAATAAAGTAGTCTTCAGAGGCTATTTCCAGAAAATTCAAAATATTGATTTTATTTGTCAGGCATATATCTGAAATATATGATATTTTAATCAAAATCATTAGAGCTATTTTTTAAAAAATCAAAATTTTAGAAAAAGTTCCATGTAAAGGGTAGTTTGGGGTGGGGGAATTTTTCTCAAAATCTTCGTGTCGCATCCCTAGAAGATACTAAACTTAAATACCAACTTTGGTATTTTAGCTACTTCTCGTTTTTGAGTTATCGTGTTCACAGACACACGGACCTTTTTCTGAAAATACTTTTTTCGGATACAGGGGACCCTAAAACATATATTTCCGGTGAAATCTTGGTATCGAATTTTTTGGTGGAGTGCAATACCTTCTCTATACACTATGTACTAAGCACGTATAGACAAAGTAATAAATGTGATGAATATTAAATTTGGTATTTAATTAAAGTATTTTACAAGCATGCGAAACGAAGATTTTGAAGAAAATTACTCCAATCCAAAATTACCCCTTAAATATAAAAATATGATGTGTACCACTCACATGACTTTTTCCATATCCCTGCAACAAATAATTCTTAAAAAGCTTATACTTCTATTTACTTTATGCTAATCAGAAAAAATTAGCAGAAATAGTCTTATTGCTCGCTTCCTTGTAAGTAGAAGCGAAATAAGGGACAACTGTAGGTTAAAGTGATAGTCAAAAGCTGGTTGCTATGTCAATGAAGTTCCTTTGTTTATATGGATAGGAGTTGACAAGTTCCTGTATGAGAAAAGTATACGTTTTTCATAGAAACCAAAAATACGGAATGTCACAAAAACGACGAACTCCACGAAAAAAATGTATATAACATAAATTGTGTGTTCTAAAGTACTCTACATTTTTTGTGTAGTAAGTTTTTGTCCATCTCTTACGGTTTAGCAGTTATTCAAAATTAAGTAAACTTCATCCAGAATAAACTACTCTTCAGAGGCTATTCCCAGAAAATTCAAGATATACATTTCATTTGTCAGATAAATATGTTTAATTTCCGAAATTGTAATCAAAATCGTTAGAGCTATTTTTGAGAAAATCAAAATTTTCGAAAAAAGATCCATGTAAAGGGTAGTTGAGGGTGGGGGGATTTTTCTCAAAATCTTCATGTCGTATCCCTGGAATATACAAAACTTAAATACCAAGTTTAGTATTTTACCGACTTTTCGTTTTTGAGTTATCGTGTTCACAGACACACGGACACACACACACACACACACACACACGGACCTTTTTGTGAAGATGCTTTTTTTTGGATATTGGGGACCCTAAAACATATATTTCCGGTGAAATCTCGGTATCGAATTTTTGGTGGAGTGCAATACTTTCTCTATACACTATGTACATAGTGCGTATGGAGAAAGTAAAAATGAAAACTCGGTTAGGTACCAAACTAGTATTAAAGTTGGGTATCTTTTAAGAATGCGACACGAAGACTTTCAACAAAATTCCCCAACCCAAAATACCGTTTACATGGAACATTTTTCAAAATTTTCCATTTTCAAAAAAAAAAAAGTATAATAATTTTGATTAAATATATTTAGGCATGTAAAATATGTCAAATAAATGTTATATCCTCCATTTCTTGGGAACAGACACTTATTTCCCTTATAAGGAACCATTTCTGGTAATTTTGTTCTTGTATCCACAGTCAAATAAGTAATAAGACTACAATTCTTAACCAGCCGGATTTTATAGTAGAATAAGCTTTTGTAAGGATATTTTGTTACAGAATAGACAGGAAAAGTGAATGTGAATCGAACATACCAAATCTTGAAAAGTTTCTATTATTTATTTTTGTAGTATATTTGAGGGAGTTCTCTGATGATAATGAAAAATAATCTGATGTACTTCATTCACAAGCCTCTCTCTACATCTGTAGCAAATTATCGTTAATAAGTCCATTCTTTTATCTATTTCATGCTAATTAAGATAAATATTAGCAGAAACGGTTTTATTATTTTAGTTCCTTATAAGGTAGGAGCGAAATAAGGGAATACACTGGGCTAAACCAACAGTCAAATATTTTAAAATTTGGTTGCTATGGTATAGAAATCAGTTTGTTTGCGTGGCCAGGTGTTGACAAGTTGCGGTGTGAGAAAAGTATAAGTATTTTAAAACTGAAATGAATAACAAGGAATATCTAAAGAACGGTCAATTCCACGAATTTATATTGTATCTTTTAATTGACTCTACATTTTTTGTTACGTAACTTTTTGTCTATCACTTACGGTTTATCAGTTATGTAAAATTCATTCACAATAAAGAAGTCTTCAGAAGCTATTCCCAGGAAATTCAAGCTATACATATTATTTGTCAGGTAAATATCTTCAATATACGATATTTTAATCAGCATCGATAGAGCCATTTTTGAGAAGATTGAAAGCTCGGAAAAATGTTCCAAGAGTAGATACTGAACTTAAATACGAATACACATACACACAGTCACTAACAGACTGCTTTTTTTGGATCAGGGGTTCTCAAAACATATTTCCAGCGAACTCCTAGTATCAACATTTTGGGTACAATACAATAACTTATCTGTACACTACGTACATGGTACGTGTAGAGAAAGTAACAACTTTTTATACATCACAACGTGGTAAATCATATTGTTCTCGTATTTCTTTGCTGCTAAGTAGCTGATTTTGCCTTAGGGGAAGACTGAAAATGGGAAGGAGTGTTCTTTGGACTTCAGATTTTAATTACGAATGACTGCTAATCTGCCAGCGCTCGACAAGCTTAAGCCCAGACAAGAAGTTGTACAGCTATAATATAATGATAGATGTTACGTCACTAAAGAATGGCGAAAAGACAGTTTAAAAAAGAGGCACAATTAGAGAAGGGGACGTGTAAACCTGGATATAAGGAACAGTGAGAAATGAAGTATGGAGAAAACTGTGACAAATTGCGTGGAAAAAGTAAGAAATAAAGTGATATTAATGATGATGGTGTGGGCGGTACGGAGGATGAAGTGGGAGGTGGGAGGGGACAAAAGAAGAGGGACTAGAAAAAAAAGTTTAACTTAACAAGAAGGCAAGCTGCTAAAATGAAGAGAAATAAGAGTACGTAAGGATAACAGCGAGGTAAGATGAAGAAGACATGCTCCGTGGAAAGGAAAGGGATGGTTCTACATATAGAAAACATGGCGGAACAGAATGCGGTGGAGAAAGATACGGCCAAGCAGGGACGAGGAAAAAGAAGTGGTTGTAGAGAAGAAAAAGTTTGCCAGCGTCATTACCACTACAGGGGTGTACAATGGGGTGGATAAGGGCTGTACTAGTTTCCTGACCAGGCCCAAAAAGGGCAAAACTTAATCTTTGCTCACATTCTGCACTCGCTTCAATATTTACATATAAAACAGGGTCAATTAGTCACTGAATAAAACTTTCTGATGTGATCCATTCACATCACCTTCTCTGCCTATTCTGTAAACAAACTAGTCTTTAAAAACTCTTATGTGTTCCATCCACATGACCTTCACCACATTTCTACAATAAATTATTGTTAAAAAGTTTATTCTTCTATTTGCTTAACACTAATCAAGAAAAAATCAGCAGAAAGGGTCTTATTACTTGCTTCCTAGTAAGTAGAAGGGAAATAAGGGAGTACCATAGGTTAAAGTGATAGACAAATCTTTTAAAAGGTGGTTGCTAGGTGCTAGGAAGTTGACAAACTCCCGTATGAGAAAAGTATAGGTATTTTATAGCTGAAACTAATAACAAGGCATTCTCAAAACCGGTCAACTTACGAAAAAAATATGTATAAGATAAATTGTGTTTTAGAGAGCTCTACATTTTTTGTGTGTCAAGTCTTACGGTTTAACAATTATAAAATATTTCGCAAAATTCATCCAAAATAAACATGTCTTCACAGGCTATTCCCAGAAAATTGAAGATATACATTTTATTTGTCATTTAGAAATCTTAAATATAAGAGATTTTAATCAAAATCGTTAGAGCCGTTTTTGAGAAAATCAAAATTTTCGAAATTTTTTCTATGTAAAGAGTCTTCGTGTCGCATTATTGGAAGATATCAAACTTAAATCCCAATTTTGGTTTTTAACGGTCTTTTTGAGCCGTACTCACACACGGACATTTTTCTAAAAATGCTATTTTGGATTCATGGGGTCTCAAAACATGCATTTTCCGTGAAATCTCGGTATTGAGTTTATGGGTGCATTGCGATACCTTCTCTATACATTATGTATACAGTACGTGTAGAGAAAGTAAAAAGGTTACTCTCCTATCTACATCAAGCTAATCGAGATAAAATTAACATATTGTTTTATTATTTAGTTTATTTTAAGTGGAAGGGAAATAAGAGAATATACTAAGCTAAAGCGTTATTCAGATCTTTAAAGTGATGACCGCTAAGTACGTAATGTATTATTTATATAATTTCCAAATGTTAGTCCTACTTTACAATTGCATATCCGGACTATAGTTGTAAACAATGTGTATTTTTATATAATAACAGTTAATGTTAAGTATAAAAGCCACAACAAAAGAATTAATATTAATGTAAATAGACAAATAATAAAAATACGAACATATTCATTGAAAATATAAAATAATTATTTACATAACTGTATTAAGTAATTTAAAGATATGGGGAAATATAGATAGTTATTTATAATGAATTAAATATATTATTGATCAATATTTTAAATTCTGAGTTCCAGCACTGTTTTTACTATTGTATTGCACCCAAAAATTCGATACCGAGATTTCACAAGAAATACATGTTTTGGGTCCCCCTGAAACTAAAAAAAGCATTTTTGGAAAAAGGTCCGTTTGTGTGTGTATGTGTGTCTGTGGACTGCATAGCTCAAAAACGAAAAGACCGTTAAATACCAAAATTACCCTTTACGTGGAACTTTTTTCGAAAATTTTGATTTTCTCAAAAATGTCCCTAACGATTTTGATTAAAATATAGTATATTAAAGATATTTACCTGACAAATAATATGTATATCTTAAATTTTCTGGGAATAGCCTCTGAAGACTACTTTATTTTTGGATGAATTTTACGAAGTGTTGCATAATGCTAAACCGTAAGAAATAGACAAAAACTTACCACACAAAAAATGTAGAGCACATTAAAACACACAATTTATGTTATATAAATGTTTTTGTGGAGTTGATCGTTTGAGATATTCCTTGTTTTTGGTTTCAGCTATGAAAAACTTGTACTTTTCTCATACAGGAATTTGTCAACTCGTGTTCATACAAACAAAGGAACTTCAGTCACCTAGTAACCAGCTTTTGACTTCACTTTAACCTATGATACTCCCATATTTCACTTCTACTTTAAAGGAAGCAAGTAATAAGGCTATTTCTGCTAATTTTTTTCTCGATTAGCATGAAGTAAATAGAAGAATAAGCTTATTAACAATAATTTTTTACACCGAAGTAGAGAAAGTCATGTGAATGAAACACATCAGATTTTTTAATAATGTGTACAATGGTGGAGTGAAAGATTTATTACAGAATCTGAGCCGTCTCCTTTCTGTAATGGACAGTCAAAGAGTAAATGATTAGCATTCTGTATTGGATGTGAGCAGGCAGATCGCTGTTTGGACCCACTATTTTAAATCGTTCAAGATATGATCCAAATTTTCAGTGTCCAGTCATGAATTGTGTCACTGTAAATGAAGGCTCGATATGGTTTATATCTAATCTATCTTTAATTTCGAGAAAGAACATCTGTTTTGTAAACTGTCTATTAATACTTTCTTGCCATGAAAGTCGGTTCTCTTTAGATGTCCAGAAGTAAAGCAAAGCAGTATGAAAAGTAAGATGACTTCCCGTTTGAGAAAAGTTGAAGTAGTTTAAAACTGAAACCAATACCAAGGAAATTACGTATATGACATAAATTGTATGTTTTAATGAGATCAATAGTTTTTTTGAAGTAACTTTTTTTGTCTATCTCTAAGGTTCATCAGTTATGCAAAAGTCGTTCTGAATGAAGAGAAATTCAGAGGCTACAGCCAGGAAAATTAGGATACTTTTAATTTTATTTGGTATCTAAACAGCTTCTACACATGGAAATTTAATCAAAACCATTACGGTCATCTTTTAGAAAATCGAAAATTTCGCAGAGAATTTTTGTGAAAATCTTCGTGTAGCATCCTTTGCAGATTTTGAACCTAACTGCCACACATACCGTACCTCTTTCCTAAATATTATTTTTTCTGGATTCAAGGGGTATCAAAACGTGTATGTCCGGTGAAATCTCGGTATCGAATTTTTGGGTGGAATACATTACTGTATGTAACTAGTACGTTCTAAAGAAAGTAACATTTGATTTTCATTCACATCACTCTCTTATTCTGTTCTGCTAACAAACTATTCTAATAAAATCTCTTTTTTACATCATACTAATCGAGATAAACATTAGAGACATATGATACTTAATTACTTCTAAGTACTCCTCTTCAATTATTATAAAGTTATTATTGGATTGAGTACCCAAATTTTATTAAAATTATATTTTAAAAAGACAATCCCGGAATATTAGGAATAATAATATTTGCAAGGAAATATAATAAGCTAAAGTGATAGTCAAAACTTTCGTTTAAGAAAAATTTTAATTTTTTTAATATTATAAGTAATAATAGGGAATTTCCTGAAATGGGTAACTGTACAAAAATATGAAAATGGCTTAAATTATGGGTTTTAAAGAGATCTACATTTTTGTGTGGCAATGTTTTGTCTTACGCTTTACCAGTTAAGCAAAAGTGATGAGAATATAAAGAACTTCAGAGAGAAAATGCAATATTTACATTTTATTTGTCGTATACTTATCTTTAAAATACGGCATTTTAATCGAAGCCATTAAAAACATGTTTGAGAAATGAACATTTTAGAAGTTTTTTCCATGTAAAGAGTGCAAGAATTCCTTGGAAATCTTCAGAAAATGTCAAACTATTTAACTCAGTCAAAAATAGTTAAAAAAAGCAATTTTATTCTCATTATATAGAAAAAATATTATATATATATCTAAAATGTTTAAAGAAATAACCTCTAAAACTTATATACTTAAAAAATTAAAATAAAGTAGGAATTAGGCCTCTTCAATAAATAAATGAATATGAATGAAAGGAAATTAAATTAAACTTTTCATTCGGCTTCTTTGAAGATACTGAACTTAAATATTAAGCGTCTTTTCGGTGCTTAGTTATCGTGTTCACAGTACGCGGACACACAAGCGTATTTTTTTCTACAGATGCTTTTCTTCTTTCTAGATACAGGAGAACATAAAACGTGTATTTGTAGTGAAATGTCGGCTTGAATGTTTGTGTAGAATGTAATGCCTCCTCTACCTATATAGTATTAACTAAGTGGAAAAAATATTTATGAGAAATACTACAGATTTGAAAGCAAATGTGCTCAAAATGGATAAGTTTGAGATTAGCAGGCTTTTCCTGCATATGGGTGAGAAAATTACCCTTGTTGGAAAAGTGACGTGCGCCTTGGAGTAAGTACATCTTCCGAGTCGGATGGGTAGGCAGTTTTGTCCGTGGTGCGCATCCCGGTGGCCGTGTGTTCGATTCCCTGTGGCCGGTTCTACTTGATTCCGGTTCGCCAAGCAGGTGCTGGGTAAGCTCATTATATCCCCCGAATTTTCTAGTCCACCATTATCTGTTCCAATCACTTCCTAGCCATCTCTTTCAGAGTAGAAAGACTAGATAAAGGTATACTCCGGGTTGCCTGGAGGTGTGGCTTAAGCACCATAAACGGCGACGTTGTCATGATACCGCTCAATCAGGACCCACGTTGGGGTCATGGCGCTTCCTATGACGGACTCGCTAGAAGCGACTGGGCAGCGTCGTAAGAGTTTCATCTGTGACCCTAGGGATCCCTTCCATGTTTCCTCCCGTTAACTTCCGGATCATGTCTCCCTTTGAATTTCTTTTCTCATCCCTTCCTCTCTGACGTCACGTAAGAGACAAAGGGTTACGTCCAGAGCTCTGCCCCAGTATCCTGTTGGGCCTCGTTCATGCGTAATCCTAAAATGTATATTCTTTTTCCAAAAAGGCAATAGTTGTTCTACCTTTTACTTTCACTATAAAAACTATGTACATAGTGTATAGAGAAGGTATTGCATTGCACCCAAAAATTCCATACCGAGATTTCACTGGAAATACATGTTTTGAGGCTCCCTGAATATAAAAAAAGCATTTTTAGAAAAATTGGCCGCGTGTGTGTGTCTGTGGGCAGCACAGCTCAAAAACGAAAAAAAACGTTAAAGCCCAATCTTGGTATTTAAGTTTGGTATCTTCTAAGGATGAGATACAAAGATTTTCAAGAAAATCCCCCCACCTCAAACTACCCTTTACATGGACAAAGTTTTGAAAATTTTCATTTTATTCAAAATAGCTCTAACGATTTTGATTAGAATGTCGTATATTAAAGATACTTACCTGACAAATAAAATGTATATCTTAAATGTTAAGGGAATAGATCCTGAAGACTACTTTGTTCTGGATGAATTTTATGGAATTGTGCATAACTGCTAAACCGTAAGAGATGGGGGAAAACTTACTACACAGAAAATGTAGCTCACGATAAAACGAGCAATTTATGTCATATACATTTTTTTTCGTGGAGTTGATCATTTTTAAGATATTCCTGGTTTTTCGTTTTAGCTTTGAAAAACTTACTTCTCTCATACAGAAATTTCTTAACTCCTGTCCATACAAAGAAAGGTACTTCAGCTACATAGCAACCAGCTTTTGGCTATCATTTTAACCTACCGAACTCCCTTATTTCGCTTCTACTTACAAGGAAGCAAGTAATAAGACTATTTCTGCTAATTAGCATGAAGTAAATAGAAGCATAATCTTTTTAACTATAATTTGTTGCAGAGATGTAGAGAAAGTCGTGTGAATGGAACACATCAGATTTTTTTAGCATGGTAAGACAAGTTTAACTTTGAAAATTAATATAAATAAATAGAACCTAAGTTCTTTTAAGCGCTGATGTTTGGGAATAGCACGCTATGTCTTACAGGTAAACGTGACTCCATGGCATAACAGTCCACAAGGGACCATGGCCTACCGCCCGGCCGCTGCATTCCCCCTCTCGGCCCGAAGTCGTCAGGAATGGGGTGCAGGTGAGATGTGTTCAGCGCCTCGAGTCCCTCCAAGCCGGTTAATGTGGTTTTCTCGATCTGGAGCCGATAGTTCTCAATCAAATAGGGATTTCACGAGGCTGAGTGTACCCCGATCAGATCTCCCAGCGGTGGAAAATTCCCCACGCCGTTCTTATAGGCGGGTAAGAAAATAATATCTGATATATAGTGTAATATACGCCGCGAGATATCTTTCGGAATGATTGTAATTATCAATCTCTGGCGAGGTAATCCGCTTAGCTAGTGTAGGAAGATTCTTATTCCTTCATTGCTTTAGCCTTTGTAGTCCACTTGGTCCCAAAGTGGAGTTTTAGGGGGTCTGCTTATTTTAGCTCCTTTGTCGTTTTACTTTTTACTATCTCTACACGTACTATGTACATAGTGTATAGAGAAAGTATTTTAATGCACCCAAAACTTCGATACCAAAGTTTCACCGGAAATATATGTTTTGGGTGCCCCTGAATCTAAAAGAAAAAAAAAACTTTTGTGTGTGTTTGTCTGTCTGTGTGTTTGTGGATTGCACAGCTCAAAAAACGAAAACATCATTGAATACCAAACTTGGTATTTAAGTTTGGTATCTTCCAAGGATGCGACACAAAGATTTTCAAGAAAATCCCTTCACCCTCAACTATCCTTTACGTGAAACTTTTTTCGAAAATTTTGATTTTCTGAAAAATGTCCCTAACGATTTTGATTAAAATATCGTATATTAAAGCTACTTACCTGACAAACAAAATGTATATTCTGAATTTTCTGGGAATAGCCTTTGAAGACTGCTTTATTCGGGATGAATTTTACGGAATTTTGCATAACTGCTAAACCATAAGCGATGGACAAAAACTTACCACACAAAACCGTAGAGCACGTTAAAATGCAGAAGTTATGTTAGATACATTTTTATCGTGGAGTTAATCCTTTTTGAGACATTCCTTGTTTTTGTTTTCAGCTTTGATAAACATTTTTTCTCATACAGGAAATTGTCAACTCGTGTGCATACAAACAAAGGAACTTCAGTCACATAGCAACCAGCTTTTGTCTATCACTTTAACCTATGGCACTCCTATATTGCATTTCTACTTACAACGAAGCAAGTAATAAGACTATTTCTGCTAATTTTTGCTCGATCAGCATGAAGTAAATAGAAGCATAAGCTTTTAAACATTTTTTTGTTGCAGAGATGTAGAGAACCTATGTGAATGGAACACATAAGATTTTATGTGGACGGTTTTTGGATGCCACTGCTTTTTATGTGCCCACCAATCTTTTCTCATGACGTGGCCAACGCACTTCCAAATGTTGGTGTGAGTGGTTGATGTTGTTATGTCTTTGACGTCTGTAATCTTCCTCAGAACTTATAAGGCTTTTTATCCTGAAGATGACACCAAAAATATTTTTCTTCAGTTTCCTTTGACATGTTTCTGCCTGCTAAGGACCTTATTTGAGCTATGCCTGGTAGAGGTAGAATAGAGCTGTCCATTATTTCTTTAGTTTAATTGTGTATTGTTTATGAGACTTCAAACTGAGAATTTGGAAGTGTTCATCATATTACACACGTCATTCAGAATGAAGAGGACTTAGAGGCTTCCCAGAAAATTTCAGGAAACTATACATTTTATTTTCGATGCAATTATCTTAAACGCATGACATTTTAATCAAAGTCGTTGAAATAAGCATCTTTTCATATAAACGTTAGTTTGCGGTTCGTGATTTTCTTATTTTAACACAAAGTTTTCTATTTCAGATACTTTTCGTTTTCGGGTTGTGCTGATCCTCCTAAGTGGCTAATGTACTTGTTTACTTTCTCTATACGTACTATGTACATAGTGTATAGAGAAGATATTGCACTCCACCCAAAATTCGATACCGAGATTTCACCGGAAATATATGATTTAGGGTCCCCTTTATCTAAAAAAGAAAAACATTTTCGGAAAAGGCCCATGTGTGTATGTGTCCGTGTGTCCATGTGTCTGTGAACACGATAACTCAAAAACGAAAAGTAGGTAACATACCAAACTTAGTATTTAAGTTTAGTACTTTCCTAGGATGCGACACGAAGATTTTCAGAAAAATTCCCCCACCCCCATCTACCCTTTACATGGAACTTTTTCGAAAATATTGATTTTCTCAAAAGTGGCTCTAACGATTTTGATTAAAATATCGTATATTAAAGATATTTACCTGACAAACAGAATGTATATCTTGAATTTTCTGGGAATAGCCCCTGATGAGTAGTTTATCCACGATGAACTTTACAGAATTTTGAATAACTGCTAAACTGTAAGAGATGGACAAGAATTTACCACACAAAAAGTGTTGAGCACGTTTAAACACACAATTTATGTTATATACATTTTTTTCATGGACTTCGTCGTTTTTGAGACATTCCTTATTTTTGGTTTCTGCTATGAAAAACATATCTTTCTCATACAGGAATTTATCCACTGCTGTCGATACAAACAAAGGAACTTCAGTGGCATAGCAACCAGCTTTTGATTATCACTTTAACCTATGGTACTCCCTTATTCCGCTTCTACTTACAAGGAAGCAAGTAATACAGCTATTTTTGCTAATTTTTTACTGATTAGCATGAAGTAAATAGAAGTATAAGCTTTTTAAGAATAATTTGTTGCAGAGATGTAGAGAAAGTCATGTGAATGGTGCACATCAGATTTTTTTTCTGTTTCCGTGGATTAATGTGGTTTCAATTAAAGCTTACAACTGTGTACTCTTTTCAAAATGCATTTAAGTAAAGAGTTTGATTGGGTGCGACTGTTGCAATAAGCACTGATGTTCAGTTTCCAAAGATTTTCTTTGGCAGTTATCTGGTGAATTAAATATATTCCTTTTAATCCTATGTTCATGTGTTATATTATAACTTTAGATGGAATTTACTAAACAATTTAAAGTTGACCAGTAGGTTGCAGTTCCTTCGCAAATTGTTAAAAACATGAATTAAAATGAGCACAAATAATTGAGATTTTAAAATCCACTGTATAGCAATACGTAATATTGACACTGTTTTACGAAAAGAAAGAAAAAAAAAACGGTTTCCACGAGGTAACTTTAGATTTGGTGTATTAAAAATATATTTATACTTTTTAAAAACATTAAAATACAATTAAATAGTCATAATTAAAAATTAAACAATAAGAACTCTAAATTCACAAGTTAATGTCTAGAGACGTTATTTTGTCTTAAATTATAAATTTATGGTTGCTACAGATAAGATAAGCTTATAAATTTGAAAAAATACCTCTCAAAACTTATGGATCACAGTGGATAGACATTATTCACTACAGTTATATCATTACAACCTAAGTATCAACCGCAAAATGTTGTTTTCAAAACACAATATATCGTTAGGAACAACAATGTAAGACATATTTTGAAAACCAAAGAAAACACGAAGAAGTCCTGCGAATATGCGTACCAATAGTTAATGAAGGCGACGAGTACTGTGAGCCACGAAACAATGGGGAATACGACGTATAAAAGGGACTTCTGCCGTACTGCAGTCACTCACCAACACAAAGGGGTAACAAAGATACCCCCTACAGGTTGCAAATATTCTTTTTCTACAGAGCGAATGAATCAACGTCTTAAAGCACTATAAATAAGTCCCCAGAATGTTCTAACTTATAGCCTAAATACTATAAGTAGGTATTTAAATAAGACCAATCCCAAGATATCACCACTTTATATCCACTTGCAGCAAGGAAAAAAATTAGTAAAACCTCCGAAATGGTTAAATAGACATTTTTAGGATTTAAAACTTCAAATAGGAATCAATAGTCAAATAGGCATTTTAGACACCATAAAATCGCTTCCATAGATTTACATTTTATACAAAACGTGAAGATATTTAACTGCCTAGTTTTAGTTTAATCGTACACATAAAAATCTGATGTGTTCCATTCACATGACTTTCTCTACATCTTTGCAACAAATTATTGTTAAAAAGCTTATACTTCTATTTATTTCATACTAATCGAGAAAAAAATAGCAAAAATGCTTTTATTACTTGCTTTCTTGTAAGTAGAAGCGAAATAAGGGCGTACCATAGGTTAAAGGATACTCAAAAGCTGGTTTCTAGGTGACTGAAGTTCCTTTGTTTGTATGGACATTAGTTAACAAATTCCTGTATGAGAAAAATATACATTTTTCAAGACGAAACCAAAAATAAGGAATATTTCAAAAACGGTCAACTCCACGAAAAAAATGTATATATCATAAATTGTGTGTCTTAATGTGCTTTACATTTTTTGGGTTGTAAGTTCTTTTCCATCTCTTACGGCTTAGCAGTTATTCAAAATTCCGTAAAATTCGTCCAGAATAAAGTAGTCATCAGAGGCTATTCGCAGAAAATTCAAGATATACATTTTATTTGTCAGGTAAATATCTTTAATATACGATATTTTAATCAAAATCGTTAGAGCTATTTTTGAGAAAATCAAAATTTTCGAAAAAAAGTTCCATATAAAGATAGTTTGGGGTGGGGAAATTTTTTTCAAAATCTTCGTGTCGCATCTCTGGAAAATATTAAACTTAAATACCAAGTTTAGTATTTTACCGACTTTAAGTTTTTGAGCTATCGTGTTCAGAGACACACGGACACACACACACACACGGGACCTTTTTCGACATACTTGTTTTGGATACAGGGGACCCTAAAACATAAACATTTCCGGTGAAATCTCGGTATCGAATTTTTTTTATGGAGTGTAATACCTTCTCTATACACTATGTACATAGTACGTGTAGATAAAGTAAACATAGGTATAACCTAAAATCCGAAGTCTCAGTGACAGCACAATGAAGCTAAATGTTGGAGCGCAGAGACATCATTGTGAAATGCCCACACAACCGAACGGAACTTCAAAAGAATTCCCCGATATCCACTGGAACCAGTTTGGATATCCTTGAGGTAAGAGTTGATCGGGTGTGATTTGTCTGAGGAAAGTTTGAAGAGCGATCAAGAACACCACTTGAGTCCACAGAAGGGAACTCCAAAAACTTAACCATCGATCCATTACTAGTGTTTCACCATTACACAACAAGCAGTATCGCACTTAGCTGGGGAAGATTGCTTTGGATTAGGTTCTAAACTGACATCGATGACGCTGACATCTTGGGACAAGATGCACAATGTTTCTTTATTCCGAAATAATAATCAAAATTAACAAAGCCAATACTCTTAAAGATCATCGCGCTGTTTTAAAATCTTAACAAATACTGGATCTATTTTTACTTTCTCTACACGTACTATGTACATAGTGTATAAAGAAGGTATTGCACTCCACCCAAAAAGTTGATACCGAAATACGCTTTTTGGGTTCCCTGTATCCAAAAAAAGCATTCTCAGAAAACGGCTCGAGTGAGTGAGTGAGTGAGTGAGTGTGTGTGTGTGTGTGTGTGTGTGTGTGTGTTTCTGTGAACACGATAACTCAAAAACAAAGTCAGTAAAATATCAAACTTGATATTTAAGTTCAGTTATCTTCCAAGGATGCGACACAAAGATTTTCAAGACCCCCCCCCCTATCGCAAACTACCCTATATGTAGAAAAAATGACCAAAATGTTGATTTTCTCAAAAACGGCTCTAACAATTTTGATTAAAATCGCTTATATTTAATATATTTACATGACAAATAAAATGAATATCTTGAATTTTCTGGCAATATCCTCTGAATACCTCTTTATTCTGGATGATTATTTTTAAATTTTTGCATAACGAATAAACCGTAAGAGATGGACAAAAACTTGCTACACAATAAATGTAAACCTTATTAAAACACACTTATGTTCTATACATTTTCTTCGTGGAGTTGGCGTTTCCAAGATATTCTTTGTTTTTGTTTTCAGTTTTAAAATACTTAAATTTTTCTCATACGGGAACCTGTCAACTCCTGGCCACGCAAAGAAACGGATTTCTGTACCATAGCAACCACAGTTTAAAGCATTTGACTGTCTGTTGAGGCCTAGTGTATTCCCTTATTTCCCTTCTACTTACAAGGAAGCAAGTAATAAAGTCATGTGAATGGAACACACCAGATTTTTAGAAAACGTAATCTATTTACTTTCTGGAGAATGTATTGCATTCCAAAGAAAAATTCACTACCGGGATTTCACTGCAAATACACGTTTTGAGACTTTCTGAATGAAATAAGTCTTATGTGTTCCATTCATATGACTTTCTCTATCTGTTCTGCAAACAAACTTACGTTATCTATATCACGCTAATGGACATTGACCTTAGCGCAAATTTTATCACATGTCTCCTTTTAAACAAAAGAGTAATAAGCTAAAGCGATACTCAAATATTTCAAAAGCTATCGCTGTGCGATTAACGTTGAAATTAAGTTATCTTTCCGCGGCCAGAAGTAAAACAGACTCGGTATGAAACGAGCAGAACTTCCCGTTTGAGAGGAGTTTAAGAAGTTTATAATTCAAACCAAAAACAGGGAATATCTGCATCCTTGGAACATGCCGAACTTAATAATCAAGTTTGGAATTGAACCGGTTTAATTGAGTTCGGTTATCTTGCCATGGCTAGGAGTAAAACAAAAGAGGTATAAACAGAGCAGAAATTCCCATTTGAGAAAAGTTTAAGAATATTAAATTTGAAACTGAAACCAAAAACATCCTTAGAAAATGCCGAACTTAATAATCAAGTTTGATATTTTACCAACATTTCGTTTTTTAATTATTTTGCTCACACATACACGTACCCACCTAAATTCCTTTTTTTTTTTATACAGGAGCCCCACAAACGTTTACCTCTGTATGAAATTTTTGGTAGTGTAGTGGAGTGTATTATGTAGAGAAAGTAAAACGTAACAAAATAATTTAAATTAAACGATAAAGTATATTTCTCTAAAGGAAATCTTTATTCGTTTTTCTTTCTTCTGGTCAAGCAAAGAGAACGGAATGCTAATACAATCATAGAGACCAGTTATGAAAAGATTTCCTATCACCTTATCTTCTTATGGCCGTACATCTACAAGGAAATATGTAATATAAAGTATTTCCGCAAATGTTAATAGGCATGCACTTGAAGTAGATAGAAAATAAGATTTTGTAAGAAATGTTTATTGCAGATTAGGTAATGAAAGCCTTGTGAATGTACATCAGACGTTTTCTTGTTTTATCTTTTATAAATAACTAAGTGATTTCCTGTATCTAATGAATATCATAATGCACAATTTTCAAGTCTATTAACCTATAACCTAAATTGGCACAGCTACGCATTGCATTTTTCCTCAGGTGTACATTTTAGAGCTTTAGGTGCAGTTATCTCAGAATCTAGTTCAAGAACTAAATTTTTTGTGAAATTTCAAACTAAGCAGTTTAATACGTTGAAACATATTTGTTTTACTTAGTAAGCAGAGAAAATCGATACCGAAATTTCACCAGAAAGACATTTTTGAGGACCTATGAAACCAAAAAAAAAAAAAAAAAAAGTCCGTGTATGGGAGTGCGTGTGTTTGTGCGTGTGCACGCACGTGTCTGTGGACAGGATATCTCAAAAGTGAAAAATCTGTTAAATTCTAAATATATAATTACGTTCACCATCTTCAAAGGATGCGACACGAAGATATTCAAGAAAATCCCCACTTCCCAAACTACCCTTTACATGGAAAAACTGTCAAAAATGTTATTTTTCTCAAAATTTGATGAAACAATTTTGATAAATTACCGTATGTTAATGATATTTACATGGGTAATGGAACGCACCTCTTAAATTCAGGGAATGGCATCTGAAGTTTTCTCCAACTTGAATGAATTTTGCATAACTGGTAACCGTAAAGAAAGATATAAACGTATCAAACAAAAAATGCAGATCTGGTCAAACTCACAAATATTGATTGTTAAAGTTTTCTTAAAAGTGAATTAGTCTATGCTTTATGTTTTTCTTCTGTTTTTTTAATATTCCTGACAATTCAAATGGATTCGAATTTCTGTCACATAGCAACCACATTTTAAAATATATGACTATCACCTTAGCCGAGTGTATTCCATTAGTTCCCTGCTACTTATAAAGAATTAAGCAATAAGACCAATTATGAACAATTTGTTACAGAATAGGTAGAGAAACTCACGTGAATGGAACACATCAGATTTTACTTTCTCTTCACATACCTACTATATACATAGTGTATAGAGAAGCTATTGTATTGCACCCAAAAATTTGATACCGAGATTTCACCGGAAATATGTTTTTGGATCCACTGAATCCAAAAAAGCATTTTTAGAAAGATATCCGTGTGTGTGCGTGTGTGTATGTGTATGTCTGTTGGCAGTATAGCTCAAAAACGAAAAGTTCTTCACAACTTCACAAAGTTGACATTTAAGTTCAAGAATGCAACACGAAGATTCTCTAGAAAACCCCCCCACTCTTTTGAAGAAAAAATTAGAAAATGTTGTTTTCTCAAAAATGGATCTAACGATTTTGATTAAAATCTCTTATATTTAAAATACTTACATGACAAATAGATGTATATCTTGAGTTTTCCAGAAATAGCATCTGAGCTCCTCTTTATTCTGGATTAATTTTTTTGAAGTTTGCATAACCGCAAAACCGTAAGGGACAAACAAACACTTGCAATGCCAAAAGTGTAGATCTCGTTAAAGTACACAATTTTTGTTCATAATTTTTCTTTTTTGTGCAATCAATCGTTTTCGAAACATTCCTTGTTATAGGTTTAAGTTTCAAATACTTTGCTGGAACTTACGGAAACTTGTAACTCCTGACCACGCAAAGAAACGGATTTCAATCCCGTAGCAACTACATTTTAAAACATTTGACTGTTTAGCCTAGTGTATTCCCTTATTTACCGTATACTTACAAGGAAGCAGGTAATAAAACCGTTTCTGCTAATGTTTATGTCGATTAGCATAAAATAGAAGAAAAGGTTGTTAATAGTTTTTTTCAGAGATGTAGAGAAAGTCCCGATTGGCGCACATCAGATTTTTCTCAAATGCAATTTATATATACATTTTAAAAATTTTAATTTATGAATTTTAAGAACCACATTTTCTCCTTATTGTTATTTTGTTTAGAGCTTATATATTACCAGATCAATAATATAATCCGAAGTAACTAATATCCTGTAAACATTGAAGACATGTTAAAAAAAATCCTGCCCTAAGTATCTAACGAGTGGCCTGTGTTTTCAATTTCATTCATTTGTCTACTTTAGAAGTATGGCCTAATATTAAATACTTGAATTGTCAGCATGGTAAAAACAGCTCTTTGATAAATGGTGCTATATTTATTATCCTATGACTGAAGAAAACCCTTTGCATTCTAATTTTGAGAGTATATATAGTTAAACACAAACAATCTTCTTTACACACGTTCTACCGTCCTGAAACGCACAATTTATTTCTACTAACTTATTTGTGGCATCAGCCATTTCCGAAATCACATTGTTATTAGCTTTGGTTTTTAAATATATTCTCATTTCTTGAATAGTGTAAACTATCAATTTGGTTTTTTTAATTTACAATTAAAATTGCATTTTTACCTATAATGGAGTGTGCAATTATGAATTTCTGTTTGAAATTGAAGTTTTAATACTTATAGGTGTGCTCAATCATGTCTAAATTTAGTAATTAAAGTCTGGTAAACGTCTGAATATCATTAAAGTGTACCCCTTGAATAAAGTGCAGGTTTCCACCAATCAGGTGATCCACATGTAAAACAAATCGTACTTTGGTGTCTGCACACATCTCATAACGCTACCAGGCATCGACTATTGAAAGCAAAACTATCAATTAATTATTCTCGTATGTTTATTTAGAAAGAGCTAATTAGCGCAAGTTTATAGAAAGTAAAAATGTGGACTTAAGTGTCAGTGAGATGCAACTTTCACTGCCAGAAATTTACACAAAGCACATGGTGGGCATAGTAACTTATTACCACAAAAATCAGGCAACACATACGAAAAAATTCTATTCACAACTCATGGATAGAAGAAATCGTGCACTTTGAGAATTGTCACAAAATTAGTACATAGTAATGTTAGTACATGTTAGTTAGTACAACTAGTACATGTACATTAGTACATAGGCAAGTGTGAGTATATTTATGAAACTTGCTTCGCTCGTTGCATAATTTTCATGCGAGCACCGCAATTGCCATTAGAGTCAAGTTTCATACGACCATATTATATATTAGTACATAGGCAAATATATATATATAGCAAGTTTCATAAATATTCTCACATCTTAATTACTATTATTATATTCTCGTTGTGTAATGTACTAGTAAGAATTTGTGGATAATTTTGCGAACTGGTTGACAAGAATATACAAGGCTGAGTGGATAACGTTTCTAACTTCCTAACATGAGAGGATATCCAAGGCGATACAACGAACTCTCGTTTTGTCCCTCCTTCCATCAAAATAGATTTACGTTGTTAGTGAGCATTTAATTTATTTATCAACTCTGAGCATTCTTTTATTTATTCCGCAACAACTGATCCAAAACTTTTGTCTTAGATGTAGAATACAAAAAAGAGAAAAATGTTTTTGTACTTGTAAGTTAAAACTATTAAGTTTTGAAATGGTACGGTACTTAAATCCGCCACTGGATGGGGTGCGGTGGGTGGATGTCTGCTCGGGTAATTGATGATGACGACCGAAGAGAAGGAAAAGAAAATCCGAACCGTGGCGCCATCTTGTTGCAAGGAAAGAAACACAAACTTGTGTTGAAGCTGGTGTTGACAGGGAATCGGGCACATCAATATTCACCAGACACTTTCTGCGTTCTTTACATGCAGCGCCTGTCAATAGTGTTTTGTTTGAATTTGTTTATCCAAGTCTAAAACGGCTGGTTTATATACCACAAAGAACTGTGCCCTGATGTGAGTGCGTCTGTAAAGTTCAGTACAGAAGAAGTGAACCTCCCAAGAAAGTCGACTGATACATTTAATTTTCTCTGCTTCTTACCTGTAATAAGTAGAGGAAGTATTGTATTCCAACCAAAGATTCAGTACGAAGATTTCAGAACGTTATGAAATTCTCTGAATTGTGACAACATTATGAAAAACATAATTGAATATAATAAAATTACCATCTCAGAATTTTCACTTTCTCTCCGCTTCATGATAAGCAGAAAAGGTGCATTCATCCAGATATTCAATATTAAGATTTCGTCGGAAATACATGTTTTGAGAACCCCTGATTCGGAAACAATTTTGGAAAAATGCTCCCATATGTATGTGTTTGTGTGTCTATGACCAAAGCTCAAAAACGAAAAATGAAATAAATATCAAAATTGGTATTTAAGTTCAGTATCTTCCAAGGCTATGAAACGAAATCTTTCAAGAAATTCCCAACACCCCTAACTACCCTTTCAGGGAAGATTTTAATTTTGTTTTCACTTTCTCAAAAATGACTCCAACGCTTTTGATTAGAATACTATATAATAAAATATATTTATTAGCTAGTTAAAATGTACATCCTGAATTTTCTAAATAAAAAACATTTTATTCAAGAGATTACGAGTTCGAATGTTGCCTAAGGTTATCTACCTGGATAATGTGTTTTTTGGGGTTTTACCTTATCCTAAGAAGACGAATGTCAGTAAGTTGAAGCTCTAAGGTTCTCCAGATTATTCATCGTCTGATATGATGAACCAGATTAAAAGACTCAATCAAACAAAAAAAAACAAAAAAAATACAACAACAGAGTGTTAGGTGGTCATCCATTGTAACTACACTACCATCCTCAAGCAGATATTGCAAATTGTAACGAATATTTTAACGTCTTATTCCCTCACACCATACTTAGCCCATTAGGGTGCCGTCCAGTCTAGTACTTGCACCCTACATGTGCAATCGCAACTACCATGTATTTTCATTTTCACTACTGTTGTAGACTCATACTAAATATCCGTACTTCTCTTGAGGACTGAAGGAAACCACGAAAAAATCCGAGCCAGATTTATCGGTTCATGGGATTGGACCCAGGATCTTTCGCAAATGCGACCCCACACGTTACTGCTGAGTCATCCCGCTTAGTTAGTTCTGATAAAATAAACAACCAAAATATTTTCCCAAGTAAAGGTACTTTGAATAGAGTAACATTACTGGAACATTTTCGCGTTGCATTTTTGGAAGATACTGAACTTAAATACAAAATTGAATTAGAGTTCTAACTGAAAATGTTTTTCTGGCTCATAGGATCTGAAAATATGTGTTATCGACGCAATCGCTGCAATATACATACATACATACATACAGGGCTGAACACCGGTCATATTCACCTGTATAAAGCTTAGCATAAATAAATAAATAAAACATACATACATGCATACATATAAATATACAGACATAAATTTGGTGAGGGGGGTGGAATGCAATACGTTTATATAACAATACAATTACATAGGCATCACAGTCGTATTCTGCAAGTTTCTAGGCTAGCTCCTTTACTTTCTCTATACGTACTATGTACATAGTGTATAGAGAAGGTATTGCACTCCACCCAAAAATTCGATTCCGAGATTTCACCGGAAATATATGTTTTAGGGTCCCCTTTATCTAGAAAAAAAAAGCATTTTCGGAAAAAAAGGTCCGTGTGTGTGTCCGTGTATCCGTGTGTCTGTGAATAAGATAACTCAAAAACGAATAGTCGGTAAAATACCAAACTTGGTATTTAAGTTTAGCATCTTCCAGGGGTACGACACGAAGGTTTTGAGAAAAATCCCCCACCCCAACTACCTTTTACATAAAACTTTTTTTAAAAAAAAATTATTTTCTCAAAAATGGTTTAACGATTTTGATTAAAATTTCGTATATTAAAGATATTTACCTGACAATAAAATGTATATTTTGAATTTTCTGGGAATAGCCTCTAAAGAGATTTTTTATTCTGGATGGATTTTTTGCGGAATTTTGAATAACTGCTAATACTGCATGCTGTATTTAGAAGTATAAGTTTTTTTAAGAATAATTTGTTGCAGATATGTAGAAAAAGACATGTGAATGGTACACATCAGATTGTTTTATTTCACTTGCATATTATGTAGTACAATGTAAATAAAATCAGTAAAAAGTAATATATACACATAATAATAATAGTAATAATAATAATAATAACTCATTAACCAGGCTTGTAAAATAAAATAAAAAAATCTGATGTGTTCCATTCACATGACTTTCTCTATATCTCTGCAACAATTTATAGTTAAAAAGCTTATGCTATTTACCTCATACTAATCGAGAAAAAATCTGATGTGTACCATTCACATGACTTTCTTTATATCTCTGTAACAAACTATTCTTAAAAAGCTTATACTTCTATTAACTTCATGCTAATCAGTAAAACAGCAGAAATAGACATATTACTTGCTTCCTTGTAAGTAGAGGTGAAATAAAGGAGTACCATAAGTTCAAGTGATAACCAAAAGCTGGTTGCTATGTCACTGAAGTTCCTTTGTTTGTAAGGACAGCAGTTGACAAATTCCTGTATGAGAAAGTTATGTTTTTCATAGCAGAAACCAAAAATAAGGAATGTCACAAAAACGACGAACTCCACGAAAAAAATGTAAATAACATAAATTGTGTGTTTTAACGTGTTCTACATATTTTGTGTAGTAAGTTCTTGTCCATCTCTTACGGTTTAGCAGTTATTCAAAATTTAGTAAAAGTCATCCAGAATAAACTACTCTTCAGAGGCTATTCCCAGAAAATTCAAGATATACATTTTATTTCACTTATTTCGCTTTTACTTACAAGGAAGCAAGTAATAGGACTATTTCTGCTGATTTTTACTTTCGATACCGAGATTTCACCGGAAATATATGTTTTAGGGTCCCATTTATTTAAAAAAAAAATTTCGGAAAAAGGTCCGTGTGTGTGTGTGTGTGTGTGTGTGTGTGTGTGTGTGTGTGTGTGTATGTGTGTGTCCGTGTGTCTGTGAACACGATAACTCAAAAACGAAAAGTCGGTAAAGTACCAAAGTTGGTATTTAAGTTTAGTATGTTCCAGGGATGCGACACGAAGATTTTGAGAAAAATCCCCCCACCCCAAACTACACTTTACATGGAACTTTTTTCGAAAATTTTTATTTTCTCAAAAATGGCTCTAACGATTTTGATTAAAATTTCGTATATTAAAGATATTTACCTGACAAATAAAATGTATATCTTGAATTTGCTGGGAATAGCATCTGAAGAGTAGTTTATTCTGGATGAATTTTACTGAATTTTGAATAACTGCTAAACCGTAAGAGATGGGCAAAAACTTACTACACAAAAAATGTTAAGCACGTTAAAACACACAGTTTATGTTACCTATATACATTTTTGTCGTGAGTTCGTCGATTTTGAGACATGCCTTATTTTTGATTTCTGCTATGAAAAACTTATACCTTTCTCATACAGGAACTTGTCAACTCTTATCCATACAAACAAAGGAACTTCATTGACATAGCAACCAGCTTTTGACTATAATTTTAACCTATGGTAGTCCCTTATTTCGCTTCTACTTACAAGGAAGTAAGTAATAAGACTATTTCTGCTAATTTTTTCTGATTAGCATAAAGTAAATAGAAGTATAAGCTTTTTAAGAATAATTTGTTGCAGGGATATAGAGAAAGTCATGTGAATGGTACACATCAGA
The DNA here is from genome assembly GCA_030762935.1 of Hymenopus coronatus. Lineage (NCBI taxonomy): Eukaryota > Metazoa > Arthropoda > Insecta > Mantodea > Hymenopodidae > Hymenopus > Hymenopus coronatus. The sequence continues at coordinate 116,254,765 of CM060890.1, forward strand.
TTTTTTTTTTTATAGGAGAGTAAACTAATTTTTCGTCAAATAAATACTAGCTTGAGTAGAGTAACTTTCTTAGAAAATGTTAGTGATTCAACTTTGGAGGATATTGAGTTTAAATACTAAATTTGGTCACAGAGCTGTTACTATAAATGCTTTGCTGAGTTCAGGAAATGTCAAAAAACGTATTATCGCCGAAATTTCTGTAACATATTTTGCATTTTAATCAAAATCGTTAGTTACTTTTGATTAAATGTTAAGCCTAATTATATTTGTATATAAAGGCTAGTTTAAACAGGGTAGCCTTCTTAGAAAATATTCGCGTTTCATCTTTGGAAGATGTTGAATTTAAATATCAGGTTTACTATTGTGGCTTTTACTAAAAATGCTTTCATGTGCTACACTACAAAACACGTATTATTGGCGAGACCTCTGTAACTGATTTTGAGTGGAATGCAATACATTCTAACATATTTGGCTATCACCATACTGTCATTTAATATCTGGAAAATAATGTGTTTTAATCAAAATCATTAGTTATTTTTTGATAAACGTAGTTTGAGCAGGAAAACCTTTGCGTTTTATTTTTAGAAGATTTAAATTCCAAGTTATGGGACCTCAAAACACACATCATCGGCAAAATTTCTGTAATAATTTTTGGTTGAATGCAATATGTTTACTACATATAGTAGCATAGAAATGAAATGGCGTTTTATTCATAGACGCTCTTTGTCTACTGTGGTTCTCAGCGTCCCATTCTATACTGGGCGTGAAAGACATCTTAATTTTCCACAGAGGCCTCTCTATCAGGCTTGAGGCTCGTTTACGTGCCGTAAATCTACGACACGCGACCCACGGCTTTACTTCCCTTCCGAAGGAAGCCATGCTAAGGATTTTTACGCCTGAAAAATACATAGCCTCCGCTGGGTTTGAACCCGCGACCTTGAGTATATGAAGTCAGCATGGTAACAACTATACCACGGAGGGCGACAAAAAATAATAACATAGACATGAGATATACAAAAAGATGATGGTCACAACAGAAGTAATGGAAATGTGTAGAATGAAAGCAGTGATAAACTTAAGAAAATAGAGACATTAAAGTAGAGCAGAGTAAGAGGAATAAAGACAAAGTAAAGAAGAAGAAGACAAGCATATTGAAGACGTGGAAGAACAAGAAAACTTGCGTGTACACTGCAATTCCTTTTCGCTATTCTTTAGCCAGAGTGACACTCAGGGGCGCAGAAAGAGATAGGACACAAGGACGGCGATAAGCAAGGGAGAGGGAGGAGAGAGAGAGAGAGAGCTAAGATTAATTACGCGGACGACACATCTCCGTCTTGGCTTCTAATCAAGCGATGACTTATTACCCGAGTCCAAGAGAGAGCGAGGCGCGCGTCGAGAGGAATTTTAACTAGGCGACGCCGATGTACACAAACCCGAGGGCTTACTCTCGCAAGAAACCCTCCCCAAGTTGTTGTTCTTAGCGTCCAGAAGTTGCGGCGTCCCTGGAATTAATTAACTCCTGCAGGACAAACTCTTGTTCCAAAGAGCTCTCCACGCCTTTGTTTGCTGTTGCCCCTATGGTTTTACCAAGGTCGCATTTCGTCAACTTGTATTTGCAGCACCGTTGTTCAGTTCACTGTCGCAGTCTTAGAACTCTCGACATCAATCCTTTCTCTGTCCGACATCATTTATTCTTATAGTCCAGGGTTGCCAAATTGTAGTGTAAATACATCGTACCAACCACTCAGAATTACATATTCAATAAGTCGTTAGACAAATATAGAAAAACAAATTATTTTTGTTAGCTTTTTTTTTTTTATTTCTCTACATAATCTCCTATTAGCTCGACACTCTTTTCCCAGCGTTTCTCCAATTGTTTTAAGCCTTCCTTAAAGTAGGATTTCGAATTTTTGAAAATATTGTTTTTCTCAAAAATGACTCTAATGATTTTGATTAAAATATTATAGATATTTACACCACAAATAAAATGTATATCTTGAATGTTATGGAAATATTCCTGAAAACCTGTTTATTCCGGTTGAATTTGGCTGAAATTCAAGTAATGTGCAAGAAATAAACAAAACTTATTACACAAAAGTGTAGAGCTCATTAAAACACCCAACTTTATTTATGTCAAATACACTTTTGTTGTAATGCTCACAATTTTCGAAGTATTCCAAGTTATTGGTTTCAATTTTAAGCTACTTAAACTTTTCTTAAACGGAGATCATCTTTCTTATGTCTGTCTTTTGTTTACTCTTGGAATGCAAAGAAAACGGAATTTGAATTGTTTCACAATGTGACCGGCTTTTAAAGCAATTGACTACCGCTTTGGCCTTGTGCATTTCCTTATTGCTCTTCTACTTACGAAGACTCAACGTGTAAGACCATTTCTGGTAATGTTTATCTCGATTAGCAGGATGTAAGGAAAATAATGATATTTCGTTAGAACAAGTGTTATTTGCGGAACAGCTGGAGAAAATCATGTCAGTGGAACACATACATAGTAAACTGAGAAGGAATTGTATTGCACCCAAAAAATTAGATCCTGAGATTTCACTGGAAATATATGTTATGAGGTCCCTCGAGTCCGAAAAAATCCTTTTTTAAAAAAGTTCCACGCGTGTGATTTTCAAGAAAATCCCCCCACTATGGCCTACCCTTTACATGGACAAATTTTTGAGAATTTTTATTTTCTCGAAAATGACTCTAACAATTATGATGAAAATCCCGTATATTAGGGATGTTTACATATCAAATAAAATATAAGTATATCTTGAACTTTCTGGGAACAGCCTCTGAAGACCTATTTATTATGGATGAATTTTGCTTAACTACTAAACCGCAAGAGATACGTAAAAACTTACTACACAAAAAATGTAGATCTCTTCCAAACACACAATTTATGTCCTTTACATTTTTGTTTTGGAGATAAACGTTTCCAAGATATTCCTGGTTATTGATTTCAATTGTAAAGTACTTATTTTTTTTTTTCTTGTGTTCTACTTCTGCCCAAGCAAAGAAGCGATTTGCTATGACAATCGCATAACGACAGCTTTTAAAGTATTTGTTCATCACTTTAGCCTAGTGCATTCCCTATTTCCGGTCTACTTATAAGGAACTGAGTACTAACTACCTAATATTTATTTCGATTTGCATGGTGCAGAAAGCAGAATAATCTTTGGTAAGAAGTTTTTTTGTGGAGCCGCTTGAGAAAGTCATTTGAGCGTAACACATAAGATTTTAGCGGAATAAATGACCTCAAAACATATATTTCTGGTGAAATCTCGACATTTAATTTTGATGTTAATACAATACCTTCAGGCTGCTATGTAATATGTACATATGTGCTAGAGAGAGTAAAAAAATCAGAATTATGGCTTTAATAGAATCAAACCTGGATTGATAGCTTTAAGTATTGAAGTTTGTAAGAATATTATTTGGTCAGGAGTCTAACTAGGTCAGGAGGCATTTCGATGAATGCAGACACTAATACAAATATACTATATTAAAGATGGTTACATGACAAATAAAATATATACCTTGAAATTGTTGCAAATGGCATCTAAATCCCTCTTCATTCTGGAATACTATTGTAAAACTGGTAAACCGTAAGAGATAAAAAAAAATGACTACACAAAAAAATTGGATTTGTTCCTTTCACATGACTTTCTCTACAACTCTGAAACAAATTATTACTAAAAAGCTTATTCTTCTATCTACATCATACCACTCGAGATAAACATTAGCAGAATTAGTCTTTTACTAGCTTTCTTGTAAGTAGAAGGGAAATAAGAAAATCATGGGTTAAAGCAATAGTCTACATCTTTAATAGCTGGTCGCTATTAAAACAACTGATATCCCAACCTCTTTGCTTGTCAGGAGTAAACAAACGAGAGACGAGAAGAAATGTGTCTTCTCATTTGAGATAAGTTTAAGTGGCTAAAATTGAAACCAATAATCCTAAATATCTCGAAAACGGTTAACTCTACAAAAAACTGTATATGACATAAATTCTGAACTTTAATAAGATCTACATTTTTGTGTGGTAATTTTTGTATATTTCTTATGGTTTGTCTGATATACCAAAGTCATCCAGAATGAACAAATCTTTAGAGGATATTCCCAGAAAATTCAAGATAAAAATTTTGTTTGTTTTAAGAATATATTAAACATAAGGTATTTAAATCAAAATCGTTAGAACCATTTTGAGAAATTCAATATTTTCGAAAAATGTTCCATGTAAAGGGTAGTTGAGGGTGGGAGGCTTTCTTGAAAATGGTCTCGCATCTTTGGAAGATACTGCTCTTAAATATCAAGTTTGTTATATAACGGAGTTTCAGTTTTTGAGTTATGCTGCCCACAGACACACGCACACACACACCCAACAGACAGATACTCTGACGTTTTTCTAAAAATGTTTTTTTTTAAATTCAGGAGGGCTCAAAACTTCTATTTCCGGTGAAATCTCGGGATTTAATTTTTGGATGCAATACAATATTTTCTCTGCACACTGTGTATATCGCATGTGTGGAGAAAGTAAAAATAAACCTCTCGCTAAAACACCACAATTTGTCACACAGATTTTTCTTTACATTCACTAGCGGGTATGTACAAAGTAGATAGAGAAGGTATTGTATTCTACTAAAAATTCGATTCCGACATATCGTGGAAAATGCATATTTTGAGGACTCTATATCCATAAGAAGCATTTTTAGAAAAAAGTGCGTGTGTCGTCCGTGCGTGTGAATGTTGCTGTTAACATGATAATTCAAAGACGAAAAGTCGGTTAAATACCTAACTTGAAAGGTTAAGCATCTTCCAAGAATACACCAACATTTTCAATCTCCTCTTCCTAAATTACCCTTTATGTGGAAAAATTTTAATTTCTCGAAAATAGCTCTAGCGATTTTGATTAAAATAAAGTTATTAACATTATTTTAGACGCCAAAAAATATATGTCTTGAATTTTCTGGAAATAGCCGCTTAAAAATTTATTATGATTGACTTTTACACAACTGATAAACTGATAAGACAAAACCTTATTACACAAAAAAAAAAAAAAAAAAAAAAAAAAAAAAAAAAAAAAAAACGTAGATGACGTTAAAACACATAATTGTAAAATACATTTTTATTGTGGACTTAAACTTGTTTTTTTTTTTAAATATAAATGTCTCAATGCTTAATAATGTTCTCAAATAAGAAGTAGTTTTCCTTTTGGTATTTTTCTTTTTTCTTTCTTTTTTTATCCATGTCATCAAAATAAATTGGGACTTTAAGGCCATCACAGGTGAACAGCTATTAAAATCGTTACAGACATTTTTGAGAAAATCAAATTGTTTTCATTTTTTTTTTCCATTTAAAAAGTACTTAGATGGAGGATTTTCCTCAAAATCTTCGTGTTGCATCCTTGGAAGATACGAAATTTAAAGTTCAAGTTTGGTATTTTAGCGACTTTTTGTTTTTAAGTTATCGTGTTCACGGATACACTACAAACCTTTTTCTAAAAATACCGGTAAAATCTCTGTATCAAATTTTTGGGTGGAATGCAATATCCTCTATACACTGTGTACATAGTACGTAGAGAGAGATTAAAAATCTGATGTGTTTTATTCACATGACTTTCTCTACATTTCTACAGCAAATTACTGTTAAAAAACTTATTCTTCTGTTTACTTCATGGTAATGAAGCAAAAAATAGCTGAAATCGTCTTATTACTTGGTTCTATGTAAGTAATTGTTGTCCTCCATGGTGTAATGGGTATCATGCTAACTTCGTATTCCCAAGGTTGCAGGTTCAAACCCGGCGGAGGAAGATGGATTTTTTCGGGTGTAAAAATCCATAGAATGGCTGCCTTCGGAAGGGAAGTAAAGCCGTTGGTCCCATGTCGTAGGTTTACGGCACGTAAAAGAACCTCAAGCCTGATAGAGAGGCCTCTGAGTAAAATTAAGCGGTCTTTCATGCCCAATTTAGTTAAAGAGCGTCCATAAATAACACACAATTTACATTTTCATGTAAGTAAAAGGAAAATAAGAGAGTACCATAGGCTAAAGCGATACCCAAAAGCTGATTGCTATGTAATTGAAGTTCCTTTGCTTGTATAGAAAGGAGTTGACAATTTCGCGTATGAGAAAAGTATAAGTTTTTTATAACTGAAACCAATAACAAGAAATACCTAAAAAACGATCAACTCCACGAAGAAAATGTATATAATATAAATTGTGTGCATTAACAAGTTCTACATTTTCTATGAAGTAACTTTTTGTTTATCTCTTACGGTTTGCCACAATTCCGCAAATTTCATCTAGAATAAAGATTTCTTCAGAGGCCATTCCCAGAAAATTGGAGATATACATTTTATTTGTCATGTAACTACCTTACATATAAGGGATTTTAATCAAAACCGTTAAAGCCATTTTTGAGAAAATCAAAATTTCTGAAATTCTTTCCGTGTAAAAGGTAGTTGCGGGTAGGGGATTTTTTGAAAATCTTCGTATCGCATCCTTGGAAGATACCAAACTTAATACCAACGGTCTTTCATTTTTGAGCTATGCTGCCCACAGACACACACATGACATTCTTTCTGAAAATTCCTTTCTTTTTTTGGAATTCAGGGGAACCCAAAACATGTATTTACGGTGAAATCTCGGTATCGAATTTTTGGGTGCGTTACACTATGTACACAGTACTTATAGAGAAAGTAAAAATTGAGGATGCCCTATATCGATGATTAATTTTGAGTTTTTTGAGGGCATAAATGTTCCTTATATTCATCATCAGCCACACAGTCAAGAGGTTCTTGAGTTCTTCTGGTTGAGGTTTACGTTCTGTGAGGGATGTAGGCGGCAGGAGTCCATGTCTACCGCATGTAATTACCAAGCCCAGTTTTCCCGAATACAGGTTCTCGGCAAGGGACATTTTTGCATTAATTACCTACCTCCTCAGTTCTCCATGCAATGTGAAGGTAATTTATTGCCGTGCAGTTTGCCGCACTGTCTTGTAGCACGTCACCGGATGCAGCTCGCAGTTGTCGAAAAGAAACCGTCTGGCATTCTGCTACCACCATTAAGTAGAACGCTGATCCTACTTCATCGTAATCCCTTCTTGAAACCTTGAAAGTTTCGAGGTGGTTTAACCACTGTCTTAGTAAAAGAGAAAAATCTTATTTGCTTCATTCACATGACTTTCTTTACCTCTCCTTAACAACTATTGTTAAACAACTTATTATCGTTCTGTTTAATGCTAAAAAAATGAGCATACACGGCCTTATTATTTAATTTATTATAAGTAGAAGGGAAATAAGGGAATACACTAGGCTAGACAGACAGTCAAATGTTTTCAAATACATTTGTTTGCGTGGTCAAGAATTAACAAGTTCCTGTATGAGAAAAGTTTAAGTATTTTAAAACTGAAATCAATAACAAAGAAAAGATGTATATGACATAAATTGTGTTTTTTATCGTAATCTAAATTTTTTGTGTAGTAAGTTTTTGTCTCTCTTACGGTTTATCAGCTTTGCAAATTCAATAAAAATCATCAAGAATAAAGAGGTCTTTAGAGGCTATTTAAAGAAAATTCAAGATATACATTTTATTTGGCATGTAAATATCTTACACATAAAAGATTTTAATTAAAATCGTTAAAGGCATTTTTGAGAAAACCAAATTTTTGAATTTTTTTTTATTTAAAGGGTGGGGGGAGGGATTTTCTTGAAAATCTTAGTGTCGCACCCTTGGAAGATACCAAATTAAAATACCAAACTTGGTATTTAACGGTCTTTATTTTTTAGCTATGCTGTTCACAGACACACACACCGACCTTTTTTCCAAAAATGTTTTTTTTTTATTCAGGGGGCCCAAAACATGTATTTCAGGTGAAATCTTGGTATCGAATTTTTGGGTGCAATACAATACCTTCTCTATACACTGTGTAAATAGTACGTGTAGAAAAAGTGAAAATAAATCTCAATGCATTTACTATCACCTAATGAACCTCAGCCATTTTACCTTCTTCTAACGATGATTATTCTTTAACTTGATATTCTTTTTCAGTTTTTGAATAGCTTGGCGTTCTATATTTTTCTGCATCATTAAAATTTAGGGCAAGTAGGTGATTGGCTTATTGTGCCCGAGTCTGGTGTTGGGATTGCCAACTGTAGTGTCCAGGTCCACCTCCTTATTAGTCTGGGGATTTGATGATGAAATAAATAATAGACTAAATAAGGCAAATAACGTGTTCATCTGATTTGTAATACAATAACCCGAAAGAAAGAAATATCAAAACATCTGATGTGTTCCATCCACACGACTTTCTCTACATCTCTTTAACAAATTATTGTTAAAAAGCTTATTCTTCTCTCTACTTCATGTTTCGAGATAAACATTAGCAGAAACGCTTCCTTTTAAGTAGACAGTCAAATCTTCTAACAGCTAGTGGCTATGTGGATGAAATCTGTTTCTTTGTAATGCCAGGAGTTGAAAAATTCCAATAGGTGAAAAACTTAAGTGTTTTAAACCCGAAACCAATAACAAGGAATATCTCAAAAATGACCACTTCACGAAAAATGTTAATATATAAATTGAGTGTTATAACGAGATCTACATTTTTGTGTAGCAAGTTTTTGCCTAGCTCTTACGGTTTACTAGTTACACAAATCCAGAAAAACTCATCCAGAATAAGAGGTCTTTAGAGTTTCTTCTCAGAAAATTCAAAATATATATTTTATTTTTCGTGTAAATATATTTAATACACGGTATTTTAATGAAAATTGTTAGAGCTATTTTTGAGAAAATCATACATTTCGAAAATTTTTCAGTGTAAAGGGTAGTTTGGAGTGTGCGGATTTTCATCAAAAACTTCGTGTCGCATCCTTGATATACCAAGTTTTGTATTTTACCAAATTTTCGTTTTTGAGCTATCGTGTTCAGAGACGCACACACACATGAGCCTTTTTCTAAAAATGCTTTTCTTGGATACAGAGGACCCAAAAACGTCTATTTCTGGTGAAATCACGGTATCGAATTTTTAGGTTAAACCTTCTACTACGTGTAGAGAAAGTGAAAAAGTTAAAATTTAAATTTATAAAACTGTATATTTACCTACTTAATTGTAAGGAGAAACGTAGTTAATGCTAAACAAACATAAATGCAGAATAGCATCCTCGGAAATGAAATATTTGAGGAAAGTGAAGGGGAAAACGAGGAAATAAAAGAGTTAGAAATAAAATTGTTAGGGAAAATCTAAAAATGGACCCATTAGTGGAAAAGGTAGAGAAAATAAATTTAAATGGAGTTGAAGAGGAAGGCACAGGATAGAAAACAGTACAGAAAATGGATAGAAGGCCCTTCACTGAAAGCAAGATGGGAAAGTTGAAGAGAAGAAGAAAAAGAATCGCTAGCGAAAGATGATGCGTTACACTCAGAAATCAAATTCTGATATTTCAATGGATGTACTGTGGCGTACATGTTTCAAACTATTTTCGAAACAATGTTGACTTCTGTTTTTGATTTATCATAAAAATCGACAACTCTTACAGCATCGATTTCAGAAAATAATTGAATTCCCTGTTTCCTAGTAACAATGGACTCAAATTTGCTGCATGATCCTTACCGCCCGTGTGTTAGAGAGATGTTTTAGTAACTATAAAGTTCAGAATCTCATTATGACCTAAACGGTAAGCAAGAATAAATTGCCCATCTCTGTGGAATGGGGGTAGCGTGTCTGCCTCAAGAACTCTCGTTTGTATACTGTTTTAGGGCGAAACCCGGAATGACATTAAACTACACTTATATGTACATAGTGTATAGAGAAGGTAGTGTAATGCACCCAAAAATTCGATACCGATATTTCACCGAAAATACATGTTTTGGGTCCCTCTTAATACAAAAAAAAAAAAAACATTTTTGGAAAAATTTCCGTGTGTGTTCGTGTGTGTCTGTGTGTGTATGTGTGTCTTTGTGTGCGTGAGTGTCTGTGGACAGCATAGCTCAAAAACGAAAAGTCCGTTAAATACCAAACTTTCTCAATGACTTTCTCAGCCAATTCTGTAACAAAGTATTCTTATAAAGGCTTATTCTTCTGTTATATTTCATACTAATCAAGATAAACGTTAGCAAAACGTAAGAAAAAATCTGATGTGTTCCATTCACATTACTTTCTCTACATCTCTGGAACAAATTATTGTTAAAAAGCTTATGCTTCTATTTATTTCATGCTAATCGGCAAACAAATAGCAGAAATAGTCTTATTACTTGCTTCCTTGTAAAAAGAAGATAAATAAGGGAGTACCATAGGTTAAAGTGATAGTCAAAACCTGGTTGCTATGTAACTGAAGTTCCTTTATTTGTATGGACAGGAGTTGACAAATTCCTGTATGAGAAAAGTTAAGTTTTTAAAAGCAGGACCTAAAAACAAGGAACATCTAAAATACGATCAACTCCACGAAAAAAATGTATACAACTTAAAGTCTGTGTTTTTGTGTTCTAAGTTTTTGTCCATTTCTTACGGTTTAGCAGTTATGAAACATTCCGTAAAATTCGCCCAGAATAAAGTAGTCTTCAGAGGCTATTCCCAGATAATTCGAAATATACATTTTATTTGTCAGGTAAAATCTTTAGTATACGATATTTTAATCAAAATCGTTACAGCCATTTTTGATAAAATCAAAATTTTCAAAAAAAGTTTCATGTAAAGGGTAGTTTGGGGTGGGAGGATTTTTCTCAAAAGCTTCGTGTCGCATCCCTGAAGGATACTAAATTTAATTACCAAGTTTGGTATTTTACCGAATTTTCGTTTTTGAGTAATCGTGCTCACAGTCACATGGACACACGAACACACACACACACACATACACACACACACACACAGATGTTTTTCTGAAAATGCTGTTTTTGGATACAGGGAACCCTAAAACATATATTTCCTGTGAAATCTTGGTATCGAATTTTTTGGTGGAGTGCAATACCTTCTCTATACACTATGTACATACTACGTATGGAGAAAGTAAAAATTGATATTTTTGTCCAGCAATTGCATATATCCTAGTCATAAACAAAATAAAGATGTGGTGATATAACTTTGTAACGATATTTAAGGAATTCAGGAAGACTGATATTAAAGTATATTATGACATAATTGAAGTACAAACAATAATAGTGTTAAATAAGGTAGATGTTGAAAATTTAATGTGTACTTATAATTTGCTTGGCGTTCGACCTCATGTTTATTGAAAAGAAATAAAAAAAAAAAGAACACCAATATTACTGAAGAATATTAAATTCACATTAATATAAAATATAGATTATGTGTAAACCACTGAAATACTGTAATTCACATTAGAATGTTTAAGCTTCTGCATGATAACAAATTGAAGTACATTTTATAGATTTCATTTCTGTGTTGAGGGCAGACGGGTTTTGCATATTTTACACACCTCTTTTTCTTGTACGTGACCTGGAACATAGCACACAGTACCCGATATGCTATCCAGGGTTAAAGATTGGCAATGGCTTCATTCTTTTTATCTCTCTTGTACCTACAATGACATTTGTAATGAAATTAGTTTAAGAAATCTTTACCTCGTTTAACATGAAGTAAATAGAAACATTTCGCATGAATAGATTGTAGAATATCTATAAAATAAATGGCAATGAGAAAGAAAGTCATGTGAACGTGGCACATTGGATATGCATCCCGGAGGCTATTAGTTTGCTTTACCTCAACAGAGAGGCAGGTTTGCAATTCTGCTCCCCGTTCCAAAAGCCCATCAGAACGGAGGGACGAACGACTCCTGGGTCAAGAGGCAAAGATTCTAATCACCGAACTTTTGTCAGGCAGGGGTTGGTATCTTGATGTGTGTGGGATGAGAGAATAAATGTGACGAAGATTGGTCCACGCACATGATGAAGAAGCAGGAACAAGAGAGAGAGAATGAAGATGTGAAGTGAGGGACGTATCATGAAATATTCATTACCCACCTACCCCCACATTGCTAACACTTTCAAAGATATTAAAATGTTGCCTCACATTCTCCCAGCTACAGTGGTTCAAGTACAGAGGGCGTCCTTGTGACTTTGCTAGCCCGTGCGGTGATCACTATAGAGCGCATTTGGGGTACGTGAAGACTGAAGTTCACTGCACATTTACCTATAGCATAGCAGCACGTATTCTGCGAACTATTTTTAGGAGCGAAGACAAAATAAAGACAGACAGGACCAGTATCGATTTTGTAGAATAAAAGTTTTCACAATTACATTTCGTTTTATACGTAGTAAACATTTAGACATATTGTAACAACATCTTATGTGTTAAACTTTCATGACTTTCTCTAGCTGTTCTACAAACTTCTTACATAAGATTTTTCTTCTTTCCGCACCTTGCTAATCGAGGTACTCATTAGCACAATGTTCTTATTACTTGGTTCCTTATAAGTAGGAAAAAATAAGGGAATACAATAGGCTAAAGACATAGTCAAATGCTTTAAAAGCTGTCGTTATGCGATTGTCATTACAAATCCCTTCTTTTCTTGGCCAGGAGTAGAACAAACGAAAATCGCAATCTCCCGTCTGAGAAAAGTATAAGTACTTCACAACTGAAACCAATAACAATGAATACCTCGAAAACTGTAAACTCCATGAAAAAATGTATATGACATAACTTGTGTATTTTAACAAGACCTACATTTTTTGTATAGTAAGTTTTTGTCTATTTCTTACGGTTTACTAGTTATGCCAAATTAAGCAAAATTCATCCAGAATAAACAGGTCTTTAGAAGATATTCCCACAAAATTCAAGATATACATATCATTTGTCAGCTAAATATCTTTAATATACGATATTTTAATCAAAATCTCTAGAGCCATTTTTGAGAAAATCAACATTTTCGAAAAAAGTTCCGTGTAAAGGGTAGTTTGGGGTGGGGGGTTTTTCTCAAAATCTTTGTGTCGCATCCCTGGAAGATGCTTAACTTAAATACCAAGTTTGGCGCTTTAACGACTTTTCGTTTTTGAGTTATCGTGTTCACAGATACACGGACACACACACGGACCTTTTTGTAAAAATGCTTTTTTTGAATACAGGGGACCCTAAAACATATATTTCCGGTGAAATCTCGGTATGGAATTTTTGGGTGGAATACAATACTTATGTACATTGTACATACGGGGCCAGAGAAAATAAAACTAGAATTCTGCTAAACTTACTTTACCCTACCCATAATTGTAGGATTAACACTTCTTAGGAATTACAAGCCAGTGCTTAGCGGTCAGAAGCCTGTCGGTGAGCCAACGGCAGGAAATCACAGAATGGAGAACCTGTTGTGAGGGGTCGGCCCGTAGCGAAAGTGAGGATTAGAAATGTGATGATGGAGCAATTGATGGATAGAGTGACGGGAGAAACCAGAGGAGCCGGAGAAAACAGTCCAGACTCTGCTTCGTCCACCACGAAACCCACATGCGGGCGCTTGGGATCGAACCCCGGGCCGTCTAGAATGGAGGCGAGCGGGCTAACCGCTCACTCACGGCGCCGCCCTAAACTTACTTATTGTAACTTAAGGCACACGTTACACGTGCAACACTAACGTCACACAATGTACACAAAGTATCTAAGTCGCGAAGTCACAATTCACGATTGACTGCACTGTCCACTATCAACTACACACTTATATATTGGGTCCACTTTACTGCTATAATGTTTGTCGCTTACTGCAATTAACTTTGCAGATAGGTGGCCGGCTTTATAAAAAATCTGATGTAATCCATTCACAAGACTTTCTCTTTATATCTCTGCAACAAATTTTTGTTAAAAAGTTTATGCTTCTATTTACTTCATGCTAAGTGAGAAAAAATTAGCAGAAATAGGCTGACTACTTGCTTCCCTGTAAGTAGAAGCGAAATAAGGGCGTAACATAGGTTAAAGTGATAGCAAAATATGCTTGCTATGTGACTGAAGTTCCTTTGTATGGACAGGCGTTGACAAATTCCTGTATGAGAAAAGTATAAGTTTTTAAGACTGCAACAAAAAACAAGCAATATCTAAAAAAAAAAAAAAAAGAAAAGATCAACTCCACGAAAAAAATGTATAAAACATAAATTGTGATTTTTAATGTGCTCTACATTTTTTGTGTGGTAAGTTTTTGTCTATCTCTTACGGTTTACCAGTTACACAAAGTTTCGTAAAATTCATCCAGAATAAAGTATTCTTCAGAGGCTAATCCCAGAAAATTCAAAATATACATATTATTTGTCAAGTATATATCTTTAATACATGGTATTTTAATCAAAATCGTTTGAGACATTTTTTAGAAAATCAAAATTTTCAAAACTTTTTCCATGAAGGATAGTTGGGGATGGGGGTATTTTCTTGAAAATCTTCGTGTCGCATCCTTGATAGATACTGAACTTAAATACCAAGTTTGGTATTTAACAGTCTTTTCGTTTTTGAACTATGCTGTCCACAGACACACACACGCACACAATGCTTATTTTGGATTCAAAACATGTATTTCCGGTGAAATCTCGGTATCGAATTTTTTGGGTGCAATGCAATACCTTCTCTATTCACTATGTACATAGTATAGTAGAGAAAGTAATAAAAATACATCACAGCATTGGGAAAACAATGGGTTTATGAAACTTGGAAAGATATCCAAAAATATCAGTATTGGAATACAATAAGGTGTGCAAAGCATTGGAAGGGTGCCCATCACTCTCTGATTCAGTGTATAGCATTCAATCTGCGACACCATGTAAGACGTTTTGCAACTAATGCCTTGAACCAAGAGATGACCTGTTTAAGTTGCAGTAGAGTTGTCTGAGGTGCCAGGAAAACATAACTAAAGTCAGGAGGAATGCGATCTGGGATCACTGAGGTAACATTGTTGGGAAGTGACTATTTATGACATGGTCACTAAATATCTGTATAATCAATTGCCGGGTGGAGATATGAGGTGGAGCGCCATCTTGAGCAAAAATTTATGTCTTCCACAACACAATTCCCTAGCCTTGGGATGACAAAGGTTTGTAACATACTGTGGTATATTACTGTATTTGCATTTACCGACTAGTATGTGTTAATCCGTTATCTATTGTCTTCTTCGAAGAAATGTGGGTCACTATTGAGTGAAGCCTCACCGTAGAGCAACTTTTAAATCATGAAGACCTTGAGTTAGAGGGTCATTTTCTGACCAAAGTCTGCAATTAGACGTGTTAACTCGACATTGTTGTTTTTTGGACATCTCCCCAAGTTTTGCAAACCCCATCATTAGCCCCACATTGATGGTTTTCTTTTTTCTATCTCAATGTTATAATATAGTGGTTTTATTTTCGACTTACATTATAAAGATCGAATATATTAATTTTTACTTTATCTAGCACGTATGTAGAATGCACATAATAGAAAGAGAAAGAATTAAATTCCACCCAAAAATTCGATACTGAGCTTTCATCGAAAATACATTTTTTGATAGCCCTTGAACAAAAAAAGCATTTTAGATAAAGCCGCGCGCACGTGTGTATGTCAATGGGTAGCATAGCTCAAAACCGAAAAGACGTTAAATACCAAATTTTATCCCAGTGGTATTTAAATTCACTAACTTCCAAGGATGCGACACGAAGATTTCCAAGTTAATTCTCACACCAACCTTTTTTTTTTTGGTAGTGTTTAACGCCTGCTTTAACTACTTAAGGCACCGCAGGCGGTGACACTGATGATACATGAATGAAGATGGAGCACCAGTGGAATGCGATGGCGGGGGAAACCGGAGAACCCGGAGAAAACCCGCCCCAGCGCCGCTTTGTCCACCACAAATCTCACATGCGGTCGCTTGGGATCGAACCCGGGCCGTCTAGGTGAGAGGCGAGTGGTCTAACCACTCGGCCACGGCGCGGCCACACCAACCTTAACTACCCTTTACCTACATGGAGGATTTTTCGAAATTTTTATTTTCTCAAGAATGACTCTAACGTTTTCATTAAAATATCATGGATTTAAGATATTTTCTGGGGCTACTTCTGAAGATCTCTTTATTCTGGATGACTGTGTGTCTTGTTAACCGAAAGAGATAGACAAAGTTAGTACACAAAAACTATAGCTCTCGTTTTAGCAGAATGTGTGTCATATGGGTATTGTTGTGCAGAAATATTCCTTATCATTAGTTTGAATTTTAAAATATCGACACTTTTTTCAAACGGGAATTCGTCATTCGTTTTTAATTTGTTATATTCCTGGTAATGTAAAACAAGACGAACAACAAAAACTGTATTTCAAAGTCAATCACTAAGCAATCAGCTTTAAGCTAACATTTCTGCTTATGTTTACCTCGATTAGCATGAAGTAGATAGAAGAATGCTACAGTTTTACTTTCTATATATATGCATAGAGAAAGTATTTTATTTCACCCAATAATTCGATGTTGAGATTTCAATAGAAATACGTGTTTTGAGGACCCTTAGCGCCCGGTATGAGTGTGTGTAAAACTGTGGACAGCATAGTTCCAAAACGAAAACACCGTCAAATACCAAATTTAGTATCTAAGTTTGGTATCTTTCAAGGATATGTCACTAAGACTTTCAAGAAAATCCCCTCACCCTAAACTATCCTTTACGTGAAAAAACTTTCAATTTTTTTATTTTCTCAAGAATGGCTCTAACGATTTTGATGAAAGTATCATATGTCTAAGAAATTTTAATGACAAAGGAAATTTATATCTTGAGTTTTCTAGGAATACTCTGTGAAGACCTCTTCATTCTGGACCACTTTTGCTGTAAATCGTAAGAGATACACAAACGTTTACTGCACAACAAGCATAGATCTCGGTAAAACACTATTTATGTCATATACCTAGATATTTGTGTGTAGAGTTAGCGATTCCTGAGATATTCCTTGTTATCGTTTCTAATGTAAAATACTTATACTTTTGTCAAAGGAAGTCGTGTGTTTTAGCTCTTAGCATGTAAAATAACCGAATTTCAATTTAAACCTCTTAGCAATTAGCTTTTAAAATATTGGGAAATCGCTGTAGGCCAGTGTATTCCCTTATTTACGTTTCACTAAATAATAAAAGCAGTTGTTATTTTTATCTCAAGGAGCATGAAATAGACAGAAGAATAACTATGGAAGAATAATTTTAATTGTTTTCCCTCCGAAACTATGTGAGGGACAGGAGTTGTATAGGTAGAATCAGACTGAAAAAGCAATACCATAGTCGGGATTTGCAGCCGGATCTCCCGGTCTCTAGCCGGTTGCTCTACCACTAAGCTACCATGGCAACATGTTAGTATAGCATTGAACTTCTCAACTCACTCAGATGTTTCCCGGTAAACCACAAGGTGATCTCAAATTATTTTGAGATGACAACCCCAATGGTGACTTATAATGTTGCAAGTACTTTTAAGTCCCAGGATTCATAGTATAGCCAACTATTATGAACAATTGTAATAGTTTGAATTATTTTCTCACAGAAACCATGTATAGGACAGGAGTTGGATAGGTAGAGTCAGACTAAAAGATGCAATGCTACCATGGTAACTCAGTAGTAGAGCAACCGGCTAGAGACCGGGAGATCTATGATTCAAATCCCGGCTATGGCATTGCATTTTTCAGCCTGATTCTACCTATCCAACTTTGGAAGAAAAGTTTGTAGAACAGGTAGAGAAAGAAATGTAAATGGAACACATCACACATTTTAATCAAGAGACCTCTCTCTCTCTATGCATGCGTTTCAGGTGAGGTCTTGGTATCGAACTTTTGGATGGAATGCAATAGTTCAACCCTGAGGTGTAGAGGAAACAAAAGCTGGCCAGAAAATAACGAACTTTTCACCTCCTGCTTGTGATGTTGTATGAACCACTGTGCTATCATATCACCAAGTTTGACACATAAGAATCTTCAATGCAGATATTGCTGCAGTAAAAATAAACCAAAATTGCCTGGAGTTCATGTTGAGACTCTAGTAAACTGCTCTTCTGAAGATAGAATCCCCTTTTCTTATAAAATATCGCCCTTCTTATCCTGTTCAGAAAAGTGGGCCGCTGATACCAATTTTTTTCTTCTTCTTTTCTACTTTGTAGCGATTGGATTTCTTCTTCTTCTGCCGGCAGGATTTGCATTCTGAAGGGGCAACTTGATGATGTGGTAGTATAAACAGCTTCCCCCGAATGCGTTGCAAAGCAAAGCGAAGGAAGATATACGCATCTTAAAGTAGATTCCGGTCCAATCTCTATTCCTCCGTGTCTTCTTTTCTTAGCCGCTCTCCGCTCCCCGCTTCTTCAGGGTCTAATATTATGTGGAAGCCAATGGTTTACCGCGATGTTACCCCCCCCCTCGCTGTACGGTTTGCTTCTTTATGAGAAAAAGTGGCCCCTGTATGCATGGAGCGATTTCCACTAAACTGGATATGCAAACATGGGGGCAAAGACTCGCTCCTGTTTCTTTTTAACATTTTAAGTACTTCTCTATGTGATTATAAGACCACAACCAGACACGGATGTTGATGATGTGGTCTTTTAATTGTTATTAACGTGTACATAGTCCCATAAAGGACTTTTATTACTTCATTTACACCATTTTATATTTTACAACTTTTTTTTTTTCTTCTTTCGATTTTACGAAAATATTTTGAAATCTTCTTACATATCAGGTGCCCCATCAGCGCCGTTATTCACCTTCGTGCATTGTAAAAATTGCAGAACTCCACGTGACGTTTTAAGAGAGAGCGAATTCGTTCTTCTCCTCTTGCATATCAGTATAAAAGAGAAGGAACCGTGCTCATTTAGAGGCTTTTCCAGGCTTGTACTACAGCCCGTGATAATATAGAAGAACACTGTAAACAAACGGAGAAAGTTAACATGTTTTCACATCAATTTCAGAGCCTTCATTTTTTAGGGGATGAAGTCACCTTTCAGATTCACAAGTAATTTAATTACGCCATTAATGCAAGTAATAAAACAATTTTAAAAGTTGTTCACTAAGTGAGGAGGTTAAAATTCTATTCTCTCGCCAGTCCAGAACTAACAAAAAATATCTGATGTATCTCTGTAACAAATTATTGTTAATAAGCTTATTCTTCTATCTACCTCATGCTATTCGAGATGAACATTAGCAGAAATGTCTTATTACTTGCTTCCTTGTAGGAAGAAGGGAACTAAGGGAATACACTAGGCTAAAGCGACGTCAAATCTTTTAGTTGCCAATTACCATGTGGTAGGAATCTGTTTCTTTGTGTGACCAAGAGTTGACAAGTTCCCGTATGAGATAAATATTTTAAACTGAAACCAATATTAGGGAATGTCTAAAAGACAGTCAACTGCATGAAAAAATGTATATGACCTAAATTGTGTTTTTTATGTAGATGTACATTTTTGTTTGGTAAATTTTTACCAGTTGTGCACAATACAGAAATAGTCATGCAGAACAAAGACGTTCTCAGAGGCTATTCCCAGAAAATTCAAGATATACATTTTATTTGTGATAATATCTTAAATGTAAGATATTTTAAAGAAATCCAAAATTTCCAAATAGTCTTCCATGTAATGGATAGTTAGGGATGAGGGGATTTTCTTGAACATTTTCGCGTCGCATCCTTGAAAGACACTAAACTTAAACATCTATTTTGGTATTTGAAGGAGTTTTAATGTTTGAATTAAGCTGCACCCCCTCTCACACACACTCACACACACATACACGGACATTTTTCTAAAATTGATTTTTTTTTTTTTTGGATTCAGGGAGTCCCAAAACATGTATTTACGGTGAAATCTCGGTATCAAATTTGTGGGTGCAATACAATAGCATCTCTGTACACTATGTACATAGTTCGTGTAGAGCAAATAATTAAATAAAAAATAAACCAATCACGACTTTCCTTTGGAAAATGTATAACAAGAAATGATCTACTCCAAAATGGTTATGTTTAACGAGATCAACATGTTTATGCGGTAACCTTTTGTCTATTCTGATCGGTTTACCGAATTAAAGAATGAAGAAGGCTGCAATGTTTGTGTCCAGTATTCCCAGAATAGCATTTACGAGCACGCGCGCGCGTACGTGTGTGTGTACTTTTTTAGACTGCATAGTTCATAATATAAATCCGAAAGAACCATAGCGGCGCTTAAGTTCACTGGTTAGCAAGATTGCAGCACCAAGATTTTCCAGAAAATTCACCCTCCCATCCCACGCTAAAAGAAATAGAAAACATCTGTTGTGTTCCATTCACATAAACTTCTAGTTATCCAATATACAAGCTATTATTACAGAAGATACTTCTTTCATTTATATTATAGTAATCGAGTAAACATTAGCAAAATTGTCTTATTACTTGCTTCTTTGTGAGTAGGAGGGAAATAAGGAAATACAGTACGCTAAAGTGAAAGTCGGACCCTTTAAAAGATGGTCGCCGAGTGAAGCAATTGAGGTACGGTTCGCTTTGCATTGCCAGCAAAAAGAGATGAAACGAATCTTGGCTTTCCGTTTGAGAAAAGTTAGGTAGTTTAAAATTGAAACCAATAACAAGGAATAACTCCAGAAACGGGTAACCCTACAAGAAAAATCTTATGTGTTCCATTCACATGACTTTGTCCACATCTCTGCTACAAATATTCTTAAAAAGCTTATGCTTCTATTTATCTACTTCATTCTGACCGAGAAAAAATTAGCAGAAATAGTTTTATTACTTGTTCCCTTGAAAGTAGAAGAAGAATAAGGGAGTGCCATAGGTTAAAGTGAAAGCCAAAAGCTGGTTGCTATGTGACTGATGTTCCTTTGTTTGTATGGACAGGAGTTGACAAATTCCTGTATGAAAAAATATGTTTTTAAAGCTGAAACCAATAACAAGTAATATCTAAAAAAAACGATCAACTCCACAAAAGAAATGCATATGGCATAAATTGTGAGTTTTACGGAATCTACATTTTTTGTGTAGTAAGTTTTTGTCTATGTCTTATGGATTGAAAGTTATGCAAAATTCCGTAAAATTCATTCAGAATAAAGTAGTCTTCAGAGACTATTCCCAGAAAATTCAAGATATACATTTCGTTTGTCATAAAAATATTTTTAATAGACGATATTTTAATCAAAATCATTTGAGCCATTTTTGAGAAAATCAAAGAGTTCAATGTAAAGGGTAGTTGGGGGTGGGAGGATTTTCTTGAAAATCTTCGTGTCACATCCTTGGAAGATACCAAACCTAAATACCAAGTTTGCTATTTAATGGTGTTTTCCTTTTTGAGCTGTGCTATCCATCTTCATCTAAAATAACTTTCTTTTGGATTCATGGGATTGCAAAACATGTGTTTCCAGTGAACTCTCGATATCGAGTTTTCGGGTGATTGCAAAACCTTCCCTGTACACTATGTACATAGTACGTGTAGAGAAAGTGAAAAGCTTAAAGGGCAGATAACGGAGGGCGCTGTCTTACTACCTATGAAGATTTATTTTGATGATGTTGAGGAAGATGGGATGAGGAGAAGAAGCATTAAGCCACAGGTCGCAGGCAAACAGCCTATTAGACACGCGCAGAAGTCTATAATATTTCCAAGTCAAAGGACCTATCTACTGCCGGCCTCCCAGAGAGGACGTGCAAGCGACTGGTAGTCACATATTTTTGTGGGGAATATCGTTACAATGAACATGCCTCTGCACCATCTGCCCGCTCAACCATACACCACGAACCTGGAAGCACACCTGAAATATGAGGAGAAACGGAACCAAGGAAAAATGAAGAAAGGAAATCGTGGTATTTAGAAACCACCCCAGAATTCGCCTGTCGACCTCGAGGAAACCACGAAAAACTCAGAGATCGCAGGAGATTGAACCCGGGATCTTCTGTGTGCGAGTCACACTCGCTACCGCTGCGCCAGCTAGATCGGTGTTCCAAACTAACCTTACATTGAAAAAAATGACATAATTTGTTATATTTTCTAAAAAGAGCTCTAACAAATAGATTAAAAGCCGTATGCTTAAGATATTTGCATTAGAATTAAAATATACGTATTGAATTTTCATCAGATAGCCAATGTAGTCCATTTTGAAGAAGCTATGTATAAATTGCATATAATTTTGGAAAATACTGCACTTAAATACCAAATTTAGTATTAAACGGACTTTTTGTTTTTGAGTTATTGTGTTCACAGACACAATTTTTTTTTTCAATTTCTTTAATTGAGGGATTTTTAAAGCACTTCCAGTGATATCTGGGTATCTAAATTTCACATAGAATGCAATACTATGTACGTGCTATATCACACGACTTTCTCTGTGGCTCTAAAAGAAATTATTGTTAAAAAGCTCATTTTTCCATCCATTCATGCGAATCTAGATAAATACTAGCAGAAACGGTCTTATTACTTAGTTCCTTATAAGTAGATGGGTAATGAGGGAATACGCTAGACCATGTGATAATCAAATCTTTTAATAGCTGATTTCCATGTAGTTAAAATCCGTTTTTTGCATGGCTAGAAGTTAACAAAGTCCCCTATGTGAAAATCTGAAACAACATAAAGGAATAACTCAGAAACGGTCAGCTCTAAAAAGGAAATCTCATTTGTACAATTCACATGATTTTCTCTATATCTCTGCAGCAAATTATTGTTAAAAAGCTTATGCTTCTTATTACTTCATGGTAATCGAGAAAAAAGTAGCAGAAATGGACTGCCTCCGTGGTGGAGTGGTCAGTAGCTGTCGGGTTCGATTCCCGGCTGGGGTGGGGAATTTTTCTTTAACCGGAATTATTCCCTATCCCCCATAGAGTCTGGAAGTATGGATGTGGGAGTGAATGTGCGTGTGTTTAGTAAAATAAAGTTTAACCTAATGTTCTGAAGCTACAATTTCACAAGTGAAAGCCTCCGATATGACCATTGATGTTAAAGGTGTCTATACAAATGAAGCAAGTGGAAGGGAAATAAGCGAGTAGCATAGCTGGTTTCTATGTGAATGAAGTTCCGTTGTTTATATGGACAGAAGTTGACAGATTCCTATCAGAGAAAATGTTATGTATTTTAAAGCTGAAACCAATAACAATGGATATCTCAAAAACGATCTACTCCACGAAAAAAAAATCCGATGCGTTCCATTCACATGACTTTCTCTGCATCTCTGTAACAAATTATTGTGAAACAGCTTATGCTTTTATTTGCTTCATGCTAATCGAGAAAACATTAGCAGAAATAGTCATATTACTTGCTTCCTTGTAAGTGGAAGCTAAATAAGGGAGTATCATAGGTTAAAGTGATAATCAAAAGCTGGTTGCTATGTGACTGAAGTTCCTTTGTTTGTATGGGCCGGAATTGACAAATTCCTATACGAGGAAAGTATAACCTTTTTAAAGCTGAAACCATGAACAAAGAATACCTCAAAAACATTCAACTCCATGAAAAAACTGTATATGACATAAATTGTGTGTTTTGTCGTGATCCACATTTTTTGTGTTGTAAGTTTTTGTCTATCTCTTACAGTTTACCAATTATACAGAATTCAATAAAAATCATCCAGAATAAAGAGGTCTTTAGAGGCTATTCCCAGAAAATTCAAGATATATATTTTTTTTTGGCATGTAAATATCTTGGTTATAAGAGATTTTAATCAAAATAGTTGGAGCCATTTTAGAGAAATTCAAAATATTCGTAATTTTTTCCATGTAAATGGTAGTTTGGTATTTAACGGTCTTTTCATTTTTGTGCTATGCTGTCCACAGATACACACACACACACACTGACTTTTTTTCCAGAAAAATCTAGTCTATACACTATTTAAATAGTACGTGTAGAGAAATTAAAAAATATATAACATAAATTGTGAGTTTTAAAGGGCTTTACATTTTCGGTAGAGTCTAGTTCTGTAGAGTAAGTTTTTACGGTATACCAGTTACGCAAAATTCCGTAAACCTCATCCAGAGTAAAGTAGTCTTCAGAGGCTATTTCCTGAATATTCAAGATATACCTTTTATTTGTCAAGTAAATAGCTTTAAGCTACACTATTTAAATCAAAATCCTTAGAGCCATTTTTGAGAAAATCAACATTTTCGAAAATTATTCCATGAAAATGTTAGTTGGGGTTGAGGGGATTTTCTTGAAAATATTCGTGTATCATCCTTGGGAGATACGGAACTTAAATGCCAAGTTTGGTATTTCACGGATTTGTCGTTTTTGAGCTATGCTCTCCACAGACACGCACACGCACACACGCAAACGGACCTTTTTCCAGACATGCTTTTTTTGGATTCAGGGGGCCGAAATGGTGTATTCCGGTGAAATCTCTGTATCGAATTTTTGGGTGCATTACAATATCTTCTCTATACACTACATACATAGTAAGTGTAGAGAAAGTAAAAAATCTGATGTGTTCTATTCACATGACTTTCTCTACTTCGCTGTAACAAATTATTGTTAAAAAGCAGATTCTTCTGTCTGGTATATGATAAAGATTAGCAGAAATTGTCTTATTTACTTGCTTCCTGATAAGTAGAAGGAAAACGATAGTCAAACCCCTTAAAAGCTGGTTGCCATGTGGTTGAAACTCGTTTCTATTCAGGGCCAGGAATTTACAACTTTCCGTGTAAGAAAGGTTTAAACATTTTAAATCTGGAACAAAGAATAAGGAATAACTCAGATATGGTCAATTCCACGAAATAAACATATATGACAGAAATTGTGTGTTTTAACATGAACCACGTGTTTTGTGTTAAGTTTTAACTAACGCCTACAGTTATGCAAAATTCAGCAAAATGCATTCAGAATGAATAATTCTTTAGAGGTTAACCCCAGAAAATTCAAGATATACATTTTATTTGTAATGTAAATATCTTTAATATGCGGTATTTTAATCAAAACTGTTAGAGCTATTTTCAAGATAATCAAAATTTTGGAAAAATTTTCCATTTAAAAGGTATTTTTTATTGGGGGAATTTTCCTGAAAATCGCATCCTTGGAAGATACTAAACCTAAACACCAAGTTTGTATTTAACGGTTTTTTCGTGTTTTAGCTTTGCTGTCCACAGACACACACGAGCCTTTTTCTAATAAACATATATTTACAGTGAAATCTCGACATCAAAATTTTGGGTGGAATACAACACCTTCTCTAACCACTATGTATATTGTATATGCGGACTAGAGAAATAAAAATACTTTTTTCGGTCTCGGGGGATCCCAAAACACATATTTCTGGTGAAATCTCGGCATCGAATTTTTGGGTGAAATACAATGTCTTCTCTATCCACTAAGTGTATTGTACATGCGCTGGTTACCAGTGCATATTTTGCTGGATGCCAGTAGTTTAGGATTAGTTTTTCATTTGTCTTAATAATCTAGAGCACAGTTTTATGGGTAAATAGCTGCTTACCAGTTATTTGTGTTACTGGATTCCAGTAATTATAATAGATGATTTTGTGTTAGTGAAAGTTGTTTTATAGTTGGAACTTATTTTATTTCAGTTTATGTTAATTTGTTTTTCTTTTAAATTACATTTTGAGTTATTAGTATATAAGTATTATCTGTAAAGTAATGATGTATAACAATAATTTAAAAGTGGGAAATAAATTATAAAGTTTGCAATATACGTCCTGGTAAAGGGAACAAGATGCCAGGATGTTGTATTACAGATCTTATTTTATTTTATTTTTTGTACATGCGGACTAGAAAAGGTAATAAAAGTTATATTAGTTTTCCATTGCTATCATATCCTCATTGAATAAAAATAAACCAAATTTTTGCATTCCAAATAATTTTAATCCCTCATATAAAACTGGAATATAGAGACTCATAGCTCTTCTGCAAAGGCGATTGAAAAATGAGAAGTATGCACTGTAAAGATCTTTAAAAAAATGCCTTTCATATTTCGACTCTAAGAGCATATTGTCAGGTTATAAATTGACCGTCGCCGGGGTCCACGGTTTAGGAACCTCTCCTCTTTACCCATAATGGGCATCATTTCACCATAGCAGAGCATTTCGCCTAACACCACATTTATTCATGTATTCATGCCTCTTCCTTTCTTCCTTCTTAGCTGTTTATCCATTCATGAGATTCTTCTCTCTGCTCCTCTACCCCTCCATACACAATAAATTTTCTGTTTGAACAGATTTTTCGATAAATTGAACCTCTTCCCTAAACCACATTGAGTTTTGTCAATTATGTCCGGTAGGAGACCGTTTCAATGGCCTCAGAGGATTTCCTCAGCCACCTACTTAACAGTTGACAGTTTACGGTGGCACTCCAATAGAGCTATTGGCGAAACTGTTTCTTCCCTCGCTCTATAATTCTTTGTATAATGGAATTCTGTGTGACACCCTCAGTCTACCACCAGCAGCGAGAGGTGAGAATTTAACACCCCCTGGTGAGAAGTCATAGTACCACATAACAATCCTCCGAAACTATTTACAGTAGCGAGTTTGAGACAACCATTTAAAATAAACGTACAATTGAAATATGTCCTAATATTATCAAGAGTGAATATGTATATGCATTTGTGTTTTATATTAATCTCAAAAACCAACTTACAATTTTTTACTTTTCTAATACGTGTCTACAATGAATATAGCTAGAGAAGGCATTCCCCCAAAATGTCGGTATCGAGATTTCGCCGGAAATACATGTTTTGGGGCCTCTTGAATCCAAAAAATCTGATGTGTTCCATTCACATGACTTTCTCTATATCTCTGCAAAAAATTGTTGTTAAAAAGCTTATGCGTCTCTTTACTTCATGCTAATCAAAAAAATTAGAAGAAATAATCTTAATACTTCCTTTCTTGTAAGTAGAAGCGAAATAAGGGAGTGTGATAGCAAAAGCTGGTTGCAAAGTGACTGAAGTTCTTTTGTTTGTGTGGACAGTAGTTGACAAATTCCTGTATGTTTTTCAAAGTTGAAACCAAAAACAATGAATATTTTAAAAAACGATTAATTCCACGAAAATAAAATGAATATAACATACATTTTTTGTTTTAACGTGCACTACAGTTTTGTGTCGTAGGTTTTTGTCCATCTCTTACGGTTTAGCAGTTATTCAAAATTCTGTAAAATTCATCCAAAATAAGTAGTCTTCAGAGGCTATTCCCAGAAAATTAAAGATGTAAATTTTATTTGTCACGTAAATATGTTTAATATACGATGTATTAATCAAAATCGTAAGCGCCATTTTTGAGAAAATCAAAACTTTCGAATTTTTTCCATGTAAAGGGTAGTTTGGGGTGGGTGGACAGCAAAGCTCAAAAACGAAAAGACCGTTGAATACTAAACTTGGTACTTAAGTTTGGTATCTTCTAAGAATGCACATGAAGATTTTCAAGAAATTCCCCCCACCGCCAATAACCCTTTACATGGAACTTTTTCGAAAATTTTGAATTTCTCAAAAATGTATATCATCAATTTTCTGGGAATACCCTCTGAAGACTTGATTATTCTGAATAAACTTTGCGAAAATTCGCATTACTGGTAAACCGCAAGAAATAGACAAACATTTACTACACAAAAAAATATAGAGCTCGCTAGAAGATACAATTTATGTTATATACATATTTTTTGTGCACTAGACCGTTTTTAGGTATTCCTTGTTATTAACTTTAGCTTTAAAACTAGCTATAATTTTCTCGTACAGCATTTTGTCAACTCCTGTCCATACAAACAAAGGTATTTCAATCACATAGCAACAAAGTTTTAAAAGATCTGACAATCGGTTTAGCCTATGCTACTCCCTTATTTCCCTTCTACTTATATGGAAGCAAGTAATAAGACCCTTTCTGCCAATTTTTTCTCGATTAGCATTAAGTAAATAGAAAAATAGCCTTTTTAACAATAATTTATGTAGAGAAAGACATGTGAATGGAGCACATCAGATTTTTTATCAGCCAATAAAGCTGAAGGAAACAAAACTCAGGATATATAATTGAAAATCGCTGGAATGCTCTTCGAAATGCCAGTAGGGGCATTGAAAGATGCGTAAATAATCATCATTGGTTTATTTGTATTACATATGTGCAAAAAAGTACGCGCACGTAGGCATAATACTCTTACGAGATAATCCACCAAGGTTTCCGCACATCTTTACCAACGATGAGGAAGACACTAAATACCAATCGTCTATAGTGACATCCATCTTGCAACACAGCCTCTAGGATACTAACCTTTGTATGTGTTTTGCTAGCACCTACCAATGCACTCACGCCATCTAGTAGTGTACAACCTTTCTGTGTACAACCAACATTTTTTCTTCATCACCAACTCTTCATGGTTTTAGGAGGATTCCCTTTTCTGAACATGTTCTCAAATGTATATATTGCAATAATGCAAACGGTTATTCGGAATATATAAAATAGTTGCCATACTTATGATGACCCTGTATGTTTTGATAATTCCTGAAAAGATAACTCAAAAACTAAAACTCAGTTGAACACTAAAATTGGTATTTGAGTTCATTATCTTCCAGGTATGCATCACGAAGATTTTTTTTTCTTTTTTTTTTTAAAAAACAGTAACGGAGTCTGATCAGGACTCCGGTACTGTATCCCTATTTACATTTCCCCCCGCAGGTTTTACTGATTACTGGTTTTTACTGTTTCTTTTACAAACATATACACATTGCACAAACATATAACATCCATGCCCAAGGCGGGACTCGAACCCACGATCCCCTGCCCACGAAGCACCAAAGTGAGACGTTTAGCGAGCGTGGCCATGGGGACCGGCTTTAAACATATAACATCCATGCCCAAGGCGGGACTCGAACCCACGATCCCCTACTCACGAAGCACCAAAGCGAGACGCTTTAGCGAGCGTGGCCATGGGGACCGGCCTTCGTTTAACAAACATATACACATTGCACAAACATATAACATCCATGCCCAAGGCGGGACTCGAACCCACGATCCCCTGCCCACGAAGCACCAAAGCGAGACGGTCTAGCGAGCGCGGCCATGGGGACTTTATTAGCAGGGAAATTTCTCCCTCTCCAAACTACCTTTTACATGGAATATTTTTCTCGATTCTCTGAACAAATACATATTGAAAGGCAAATAATATGAATATTTCTTGGGAAATGAAACTTTGAATGAGTTTTGCGCAAGTTGTAAACCGTAGGAGATAGACTAAAACTTACTATACGGAATGTAGAACTCTTAAAACGTAAAATTTATTTCTATTAATCGTTTCTTTCGCACCACGAATTTCCTGGTTTCCGTCCAGTTTCTCTGACCACTGCACTACTATGGCAAAATCTGGCAGTCACTAAAGTATCCAAATGACTCGTTTTTTTTCCGGAAAACAGCAAAGAGATCTAAAATCATTTTGAGGTGACATACCTTAGTGGTGACTTACAAACCACGTAAGGATTTAAGACCCGGGCTTTGTTATTTGGGCAATTATGTCAGTTTATATTATATGACATATACTTTTTTGTTTTTGTAAAGGTAACCATTTCCGAGGATTCAGTTTTAAAAATCTTAAACTATTCTTATACAAGAATCGTCATTCATTGTGTATCTCTTTTGTTTTACTCCTGGCCATGCAAAGAGACTCACATTTAAATTATATCTTATAGCGCCAGCTTTTAAAATATTTTAAAAGCTGGTATAACCTAGTTTCCCTTTAATTAAAATGAAGAAAGCAATAACAAAGTTCTGGTATTGTTTTCTTCAACTAGTATGAATTGTATAAAATAATATATTCTGTATGAATAGTTTGTTTGCAGAACAGGAAGAGAAAGTCACGTGAATGGAACGCATAAGATTTTTAAGAACAGTTTGTTAAAGAATTGGTATAGAAGTAACCATTTCCGAAGCTTCAATTCCAAAAAACTAAAACTTTCTTCAAAGAGAGTCGCCATTCATTGCATATCTCTTTTGTTTTACTCCTGGTCATGCAAAGGTACCCGAATTTAAATTACTACAAATATCGTCAGACTTTTAAAAGATTTGACTAATGTTTTAGCCCTAGTTTCCCTTTACTTATCGTGAAGAAAGTAATAAAACAATTTTTGCTAATGTTTTCTTCGATTTAAAAAAAAAACAATATTTAGTAGGAATAGTTTGTTTTCAGAACAGGTAGAATGAATTAATATGAATGGAACACATCAAATGTTTTAAGAGTAGTTTGTTAATAGATTGATAGAGAACGTCGCATGAAATAATCCATCACATTTTTTTTTTTTTTCGTTTAAAATGTATACTTGAATGTAGGAGATTTGGAGAATTCGTTTTGCATTCCTGAAAATTTCTAGACTAAAGCATTTATCCGAATTTATTAATACGACCTCAAAACTTCTACTGAAATCTCTGCACCAATTTTTTTGATGGAGTGTATCAGCTTCTCGGCTTAATAAGTTAAGTAGTAGATAAAAGAAAAAAAATGAACTTGAAAGACAGTATTAAGTTAATGGCCATGGAACCATAAATATTTATCATTGAAAGGAAACACATATACCAACCTAATGAGCTTGAAAAAAGAATTCACCAAGATGTTCTGTCAGAGGGCAGACATTTAATTTATATTCTATTTACGTTTAGTGATTTCATGGATTGGAGGATGGCTCTTTCACGAGTCCCCAAAATTTAATAGGCTATGGAAATATGCCCCTTACGTTTGAAAGGGGATGTAGGAACAAAGAGAATCCGTGATTCATGGAGTTGGTTCCAGCTTTTAAAACCAGAAGGCGCTGGTTTACCTGCCAGTTTTACGGCTCCTATTATGTCCAAACATCCGCATCCCTAGTTTTGGATCACGACGCATCCCTCTTTTGTAGAGGGTAGCACAACAGCTGTTGTCAAAACGGAAAAAGACCTCAGGAGTTTACGCATACGCCGGTAGGTGGTCCATGTGTGGGTGTTCCTGGAGGTGAATAGAGATGTTTGTTGGGTAAACCTGCGGAAGAAAACGGAAATACTGTGGTGCTTTTCAGAAGCATTTGAGCTTTCTCTCTTGCACGCGTCAAGATTAATGGTTCCAGAGTATTCTGCACTCTCTTACATACTAGTTTCGAGATTTCTCAATGAGTCCACAACAATGATACCTTGGTATGTCCATTCGCTGTTGGAGTTGGAGTTCAGGATAGAAATTGTGTGTACAACTTAGCCTGTTCATACTTCCTGCAGATGTCTCCATTTCATCTGTTTTTCTCGTTCAGTTTCTCAAGTATTGTATTTCTTTGAAATAGTTCACAATGGGCATTCAGTGGAAATGTAGTGTTTTTAAAAACCAATTTAAACCTTGAGGTAATATAAATAGTATAATTCGATCTCAGATTTTAGGATTTATGCCTGCTAGTTCGTGATTAGAAAAGATATTGTACTTCTCCCAAAAATTCGATATCAAGGTATCACTGGAAGTACACGTTATATGGTCCAGTGTATCGAAAATAATATATTTATAAGAAGCTCTTTAGTGTGAACACAACTCATAAACGAAAATGTTAAACACCAAACTTCAGCATCTTTCAAAGATGCACCATGCAGATTGCTAGTAAAATCCCCCTACCACCCTGGATGAAACATTTCTCGAAAATTTAGATTTACTTAAAAATGGATTTAACGATTTTGATTATAATATCACATGTTAAAATATTTTGATCACAAATGAAATGTATATCTTAAAATTTTTGGAAAAATCCACTCACCTCTTCAGATGTCTACTGCAAAAAAAATTGTAATTCTTTTTAAAATACACAATTTGTGTCATGTATAATATTTTCCGATATGTTCCTATTTATTGGCTTCAATTTTAGAAAAACTTAAACTTTTCTCAAACGGAAATTGCTTTTATTTTCTTTTGCTCCATTAAAAATTATTAATTTCTATAGCAACCAGGTATTAAAAGATTTGAATATAGATTTATCCTAATGTATTCTTTTATTTCCATCTTTTTGATAAGGAAACAAGTAGTAAGAACATTTAGGGTGATGTTTATCTCAATAAGTAGATGTAAATAAAACAATTAATTTTTGTAAGAATAGTTTGTTTGCTGCCAGATGGAGAAAGTCATGAGAATAGAACACATAAAATAGTTTCCTGAAGCACTAAAAATAATCCCAAAAATATACGAGTGTCACGTTTCATGTAAAATACACATGTAGAAGTTATATTGAACCTAAAACTGCGTATTATATCCCAATATATCTATTTCTTGTTTTTTTACCCTAAAAGCCCCATTTATAATAAGTAGGAGTTATAAAAAACTGATTTGTTGTCAACTTGGTTTGATTTGGAGTTTAAAACACTGAGCTCATTAAATAAATAATAAGGACAAGTTTAGAGAACTCGCTAGTGGTTCTAATATGTTAAAACAAATAGTGTTTTTGGATTACATTCCGAAAATCGGGGAGGTTTAGTGACAAAGTTAGAGCCAAGTGGAGTGCATTGTTGAAAATAATGCTGCATTCCCTATTTTACTACCTAGTACGTAGAACATAGGTAGAGAAGGCATTGCACTCCACCCAAAAAGTCGGTACGAGATTTTACCGAAAATATATGATTTACGGTCCCCTGTAAATCTTGGTATTTAAGTTTAGTATCTTCCAAGGATGCAACATCCCAAACTACCCTCTACATGAAAAAAATATCCGAATATTTTTATTTTCTCAAAAATAGCTCTAACGATTTTGATTAAAATCTGCTATATTTAAGATATTTACATGACAAATAAAATGTATATCTTGAATTTTCTGGGAATAGCCTCTAAAGACCTCTTTATTCTGGATGCTTTTTATTGAATGTTGCATTACTGGTAAACCGTAAGAGATAAAGAAAGGTTTATTATACAAAAGACGTAGATCTCGATAAAACACACAAGTTATGTCATATACATTTTTTTGTGAAGTTAGCTGTCTTGGAGATATTCCTTGATATTGATTTCAGGTTTAAAGCACTTAAACTTTTCTCATACGAGAACTTTTCAACTCTTATCCCATAGCAACCACATTTTAAAACATTTGACTATCGATTTAGCCTAGTGTATTCCCTTATTTCCCTTCTACTTACAAATAACCGTTCCTACCAATTTTTTACCATGAAATAGACAGAAGAATAAGCTTAAGAATAATTTGTTGCAGAGATGTAGAGAAAGTCATGTGAATGGAACACATTACATTTTTCACAGAGCCTCCTCTTAAAGAGAGCAACTTGGGAGGTCATGGCCGTCTCTATTTCTCCAAATCTTTTGAAAGCATTACGCCGTGACAATCCAAGTGGCAGTGAAAAAGTGCACCACACTAGTATGTGTATGTCTTTATCGTGATGCATGATGGGCCAGGTGCCACGCCGTCTGCTGCCAAAAGACACTTCCCGCTGTGATTCATTGTCGTCGAGAGTTTCTTCTCAAAATACTATGTGCCGTCCCAAAGGTTTGGGGCATAGCCTTCCCAAATCTCCAGCTGAATGGCAAGTGGATGATTAAGGATCCAGGAGCTAGAATACGGATGTGAGGACACCAGAACCAGAATAGGATGAGGGGGGGGGGGGGTTTCTACACGTAGCTAATTGTAACATCCGGTCTTTTGGAAAGTTATATGTGTTTATTATTGCGGCTATAAACTTTATCTTCAATTTTTACTGGTGAAATTTATATCAAAATTATTGTGTGTATAAATTAGTTATTTTATTGAGAAAGAATCGCGAAATAATATAATTGTAAAGCAGTAAAGTAAATACCTAAAAAGGCTAGTAATGGTTAAAGAATGTGTAGATGATTGCATTTATTTTCTAATAATGCATATTGACTTCATACAAGAGCAATGTTCAAGGTATTAAGAGAAAATAATTGTGATAAATGATTTTCTATATCAAATATGTTGACAGAGCACAAGTTAAACTTCTTTTACTATGTGGGAGTCAATAGCGCTGTCGAAGAAATTAGGTAGAAACAGTGGTGAAGGTAATTAAGTTCTGGGAAACCTGGTAAACAAAAACACCTTAACCTTCAAATGTCAATTCAGAAATCAAAAGGTTGTTGAAACTCACGTAGGCCAGTGCTGGTGATTACTAAAGAGAATTGGTAGGACAGACAATGAATTATGTCTTATATGCTACTATTAAATGCAAGTTTTTACAAGTTGCGGAAGTAATTGGCTAGGCTTATCACGCGCTGATTAGTATGTGAGTCGCTGTATATCAGTAGTTTAAGCCCATTACCTCGCTAAAACAAATTTTGTGTGAAACGTAAAATTCTTAATATTAAAAAAAATCAAAGAATACATTCTATTTGTCATGGAAATGTATTTGATATATGGTAATATAATCTAAATTATTAATCATTCTTCAGAAAAACAGTTTCGAAAGGGGTAGCTTTGAATAAGGGATTTTTCTTGAAAATCTTGGTTTCACATCGTTGGAAGATAAACACCAAGTTTGGTATTTAACGAATTTTTGTTTTTGCTACATGCACCCAGAGATAGTCACACGTGAATAATAATATAAAGCATTTTACATGGACAAAACCTTACCACACAAAAAATGCAGAGCACGTTAAAACATACAATATATGTTACATACATGTTTTCGTGGAGTTGTTCGTTTTTGAGATATTCATTGTTTTTGGTTTCATCTTTAAAAAAATGTATTTTTTACTCCTACATGAATTTGTCAACTCCTGTCCGTACAAAGAAAGGAACTTCAGTCATATAGCAACCAGCTTTTGACTACCACTTTAACCCATGGTACTCCGTAACTTCGCTTCCACTTACAAGGAAGCGAGTAATAAGACTATTTCTGCTAATTTTTTCTCGAGTAGCATAAAGTTAATAGAAGCATAAGCTTTTTAACAATAGTTTGTTGCAGAGATGTAGAGAAAGTCTTGTGGATGGAACACACCAGAGTTTTAGAAAAATGTTTGTGCGTTGGTGTGTGTGTGTGTGCGTGTGTGTGTATGTCTTGGCAGTATAACTAAAAAACTATAATTTTGCTTAATAGCAATCTTTATATTTAAATTCCATATGTTTCAAGGATTTAAATTTAACGTTAGTGATAATATAATTTTCAAGGAAACACCCCACCCCAATACCGTATATTTAAATATATTTACATGGCAAATAAAATTTATATCTTGAATTTTCTGGATAGGCTCTGAAACCCTATTCATTCTAAATTACCTTTGCATAACTGATATTGTCTGTCCAAATTACCCTTTCCACAGTCTGTCGACACTTTAAATTAGGGTAGCCTCCGGTCCGACTTGGTCTTTTCTTAAACCTGCCTCAGAAACCTGCAAAATGGATAATTCTATTGTACTTATGATGGGTTTAACCAGGGGAGTGGAGTGGAATGGGCCAGCGAAGTCTTACTTCTTGGAAACAAGTTAAGATTCTGCACAGACTATAAACCGTAAAGGATACACAAAAACTTACTATGCAAGAATAGATCTTGATAAAACACCCAATTTATGTCATATAGTCTTTTTGTAGAGCGAACAATTTCAAAAAATGTTCTGTTATTGTTTCAATTTTAAAATACTTAAAACTTTTCTCAAACGGTAAGTCCTCATCCGTTTCATATACCTTTTGTTTTACTTCTGACCAAAAAAGAACCGGCTTTCATTGTTAATCGCATAGCAACAGCTTTTAAAATAGTTGACTATCGCTTTAGGCGGTATATTTCCCTTTTACTTACAAGGAAGCAAGTAATAAGTCCATTTCTGCTAATGTTTATCTCGATTAGCATGATGTAAATAAAAGAATAATCTTTTGTAAGAATAGTTTGATTATAGAACAAGTAGAGAAAGTCGTGGGAATAAAACACATCAGATTCTTTTTTTGTATTCGCCGTCTGAATTTACGAACACATGTCATAAACATAGTTATTCAGTTGAAGGGCAAAGTTGTGATGCAAGCCCCCCCCAAATCCCCCTTGGTGGCAAACTAGTTCTTTCTATTCTATATTTCTATGGTTCAACGGAGTCCAAAGGAGTGCTCGAGGAATTTCATAGAAAGAACATATGTGCAGCGTCACCGTTCACACCAAAGATGAAACATGAATCCATCACTGTGACAGGCGGGAGTTGAATCTGTCACAACGATCCTATTGCGTAACAGCCACTTACAGAACCAACAGTTGCTACGCAACTCGAATCGCTAAACAAAGAACCATCTACAAAAGACGCACTCTCTGTCGTGAAGAATGCCAGTGTAGTGACTTGGTGTTTTCTATTAAAAACGAATTTGACTGAACTCCCCCGCTGGTTTCAACACCTTTGTAATTCTAAACCACCAGTCCGGAGGAAAGAGATCCCGGTAACAGTTTTGTTTGTGATTCGTCTTTTGTCACGAATGAAATGCGATCAAATTGACAAGCATCTTCTAGAAATGTCTGAGATCTTCTGGAAATACCTCATTGGCCTCCAACATCCATATATTGTTGAATAAACAATAGATGTGTAGATGAAGATTTCAGAGCAAATTAATATCTTTGTACCGGAAACATTTTATTTGAATATAGCATTGTCTCTCCTCCAGTTCTCAAGAAAATGGTTACATCTCATTATTTTCGCCTTACTATAATGTATCACTCAATCTCTTATGTAGAGTAAGTAGAGGAAGTACTGCATTCCACTCAAAAATTCTATTCCAAAAGTTAACCGGAAATACATTTTTCAGGACTTCGATCCCAAGCGACCGCATGGGACAAAGTTCTCCGGGTCCTTCGGTTTCCCCCGCCACTCATTCTGCCAATTACTCCATCATCCCTTTCCTATTATCCATTTCACTTGTATTTCATATTATCCACTTCCTCGTGCTCATGTCTGGCTATGGGTCGACCATTCGTTCTAGGTTCTCCATTCTGTGGTTTGGTGCTGTTGGCTCGCCGACTGACTTCTGACCCCTAGGCATCGGCTTGTAAGTCCTAGGTCGGTGTCGTTCCTAAAACATGGGGAGGGTAAGCGACTACAAACGAATTATCAGTATTATTATTATTTTTATTATTATTATTATTATTATTATTATTATCATTATTCTCATCACTATTTTAATTTCTTCAAAAATGACTAACGAATTTGATTAAAATACCACATGTTAAACATTTTCATATCAAATGAAATGCATATTTTGAATTTTCTCTGAATAACCTGTGTCCTTTGAATTTATTTTGCATAACTTGAAAACCTGAAGAGACGGACAAAATCTTATTACATAGAAATGTAGATCTCGTTAAAGCACATCACTTATACTAACTGTATTTTTCTGCTTGTTGATTAAAAAAGGGAATTCTTTACTCCCTTTTCTTTCTTTTTTTTCTGGTTAAGCAAAGAGGAGGGAATTTCAATGTCATCACATAGCGACCAGCTCAGCTCTTAAAAGAAATTACTAAGCTCTAACCTAGTGAATTCCCTTACTGTTTTGTAGCTTAAAAGAAATATAAGTGTAATAAATCATTTCAGCTAATGTTACTATGAAGCAGATAGAAGAATAAGCATTTGTAAGGATAGTTTGTCGTAGAATATGTAGGGAATTTAATTGGTTGTTAAAGTGCGTCAAGAGAGAAAAGAATATTATTTTCTTAAAGTTTAAAATTCATTGATATTATTTTAATTTGAGAAAAAAGCAATGTTAAAAATTCTGGCCAAATTTCACAAATTCCTCTATACTGACAATGTTAAAATTATGAAATTTAGTCATATTTTTCTCTGGTGCTTAAACAATACCACAATGTTACAGCTCTTAAGGGATAACGTACTATGCACTTTAGTTTGAGACTTTTTAAAAATATATATGTTATAATTAGAAAATTATATTACTGTCTCTTTTGAGTCTAAAAATCGAATTGCTCACCATATAACTTTTTATTCCCTTAATGTATTTTAAAATAGTCATATTAAATCTGTAGCTAATAATAAGAAGTAACTGGTATAAATTAGATATTTCTAACTTTCGCATTATTAGAGAATAAATATAATTTTTTCCAAGTATGACAATTTTGGTAAACGAGCATTAAAAAATAAAAGTAATCTTAAATAATGCTGCGTAAACTTCTCCTCATTTTACTATTTTATGCTCGATCATGTCTAAATGTAGTTAATTATACGTCTTGTAGATGCCCTTTTATGAATTTCATTAAAGTGCGCCTCTTCATTAAAGTACAGATGTATATACAAATGTTGTATCAAGGTCGAGATCACATTAAAATAAATACTTTCACATCTTCACATATACTACAATCCTGTCAGCAACTTCATTTCATTTCACTTATGGTCTAAGGCAATTCATTAATATTAAAAATAAATATACATATTTAAAATGTACAGACAAGGTGGTACATAAATAGCTGAATGAAATTTTATTATAATGGTAATTAAGATGTTTGTACAAATTTTAAGAAATTCGCATCTTAATTATTGATTTCGTTGCATAATATACTATTTAGTGCTTACAAATTAACTACAAACATCATCTATACATGAAATGAATCACACGAAATTGGAGAACTGTTTAACGTAAGGATTAAAAAAAATGACAATTTAATTTTTTTTTTTTTTTTTACCAGAAGGTCTCCTTAAGTAGCTTTACAATTTTGAGTTGTGCTGTTCTCCCTCCCTCTCTCTCTCTCTCTCTCTCTCGCACACATACTCATACACACATACCAATAAAGGTAAAACTTACATAGGACCTGAACAAAATAATTATTCCATAAAATTTAAATAAATTAGAGTAATAATTTAAATATAATTCTTCATAATCATAACACTAACAACACACACATACACGGATCTTCTCCTAAATCCCCCTAATTTCAGGCTGTGTCTGGTTAAATTTCCACTTCAAATTTTTGGATGGATTATTAGGATTGGGTTTACTTACTAATGGGGCCCCCAGAACCCTGGGGCAAAATATCGGACGTAGCAACTGGTAATCCTTTGTCATTCAGATAACTCCAGGACAGGAAGGAAATATGAGGTGAGAAACTTGAAGGGCGACCACAATCGGAAGACGATGGGCACAAAAATAGATCGAGTCCCTATTGGTTACAGTTGAAACGCTTCCGATTCCTCCCTAGGCCTTACTAATGAGCTCCTTAGCCACCTGGCGAGCCCCTAGGGGGAGCACTGAAATGGAAGGTGGAGCGTGACCGAGTGTTCCCGACGGCGACGCCAGGATAACATTACAATGTTCAAATTACCATCCAGCCGCAGCGCGCCGAACACCACATATTACTTGGTCCTTCAACACTAGATGAACCCGCCTGGGCAGTGTGGTGGTAGCGTGTATACCTCACGTCCGACAGTCGTGAGTTCTAGTCTCGCTTAAGGTGATTTACCTGGATAAGGTTTGTTTACGGAGTTTTCCCTTATCCTGAGAAGACGAATTTCGAGTAACGTTAGCGTCATGGTCCCCGAGATCATTTGAGCATCAAAACATCAATTTCATTCTCGTCCGATATGACCAGCAAGGTTAAATAACGTTAAGCTACAAAAAAAAAAAAAAAAAAAAAAATGAGATGATTAGGAAATAATGGTAAGAGAAATGATAAGCCGGAAAATTCGGGTGATTCATTCACTGGGAAAATCCCGAAAAAAAAAACGGGGATAAGGTTGGGCGGCGGCGGGGATCGAACCCACGACCTCCCGAAAGCGGGGCACAAACTAAACCCCTGAGCCACCTCGCTCGACTTAGATGGAACGTAATACATATTCTAATTTCTGTAAGTACGCAGAAGAGAGTTCCACAAATACATTGCCTCAAGATGACGCATCTGTGAATTTTACCAAAAATAGTGAAATAAAGAATATTGTTTTCCAAAACAATACTCTCACATGAAGGAAAATATGAGCGGAAGTGTCAATGCTGCAAATAGCTAAAGTAAAACTTGCCGATCAAAAAAAAAAAGAAAAAAAAATCTCTTCTCTAACCCTAATAATTACAAAGTTATTGGTCTTTTACCAAGTGAGTGTACCAACCTGTTTTAAAAAGCTACTACGCAGCATTGTTTTCAATAATATGTTTAAACTATTTAAAATAGGCGTGCATCTATGAAAGTTATACCAAAATGAGTGGGAGATTTGAATATGAAATGGAAAAAATTCTGAAAATCCCATTTCGACTCCCTTTAAATGTAAACGAGAAGTGTTTGACGTTAGCTAACCTATTTCAAATTGCTTATCTAAGATACATCTGTACAGAGTCGCAATATTTAGTCGTAGTTCATTTTACAAGCGTTGAAGAATTGGGGTGTTGCCTGGCCAGTACGCCACCAATACTCCTCTAACTTTTGCTGACATAAAAGCGAGTGGGGTTCTCTCTGTAAGCCTATTCTCTACCCCTGACCCCACAAGCTGTCACACTCCGAACAAATCCGATCAGAAAAGTCGGCATATTGTTCCGAGGAGGAGAGTGCGAAAAACTCGGACAAAAACAAGATTTTCACAAGTTGACTACTGTTCCAATACAATTAGAACCTCCCCAGGCCAGCTTATCTCCCTTCCTTCCGGTCATTTCTAAGCCCCCCACGTCTCCATGGTAACAGAAACTGCCTGCAGGGTATTCCACATTTTTCATACCGTTTCCGGTAACCCTACCGATATTCATTCTTGTTTTTTGACACTTTTCCTAAAGGATTATCCAAAAGAAAGGGTGTTGTAAATACAGATTAGCAGAGGCTTTGACAAGGAATAATCCCGGAATTATTTTTGTGGGGGACATTCACTAGCTTTGGAAATGTTTGGAATGTGTGTTTCTAATTTAAGAAAACGCCTACATAAAAATATGATTTTACATTCACTTGAGTTTCATACCTATTCCACAAACTACTTACAAAATATTATTCTTGTTTCTACTCCGTGCTAATCGGGATAAGCATTAGAATTCTTATTTCTTAGTTCCTTGTAAGTATATAGAAACTAGGGAAATGTGCTATACTAAAGGGATAGTCAAATGTTTTAAAAGCTGCCGCTATTTACGAACTTTTCGTTTTTGAGCTATGCTGTCCACACACACACACATACACACGCAAAAAAGTCTTATCCGGGTAACTCACCCTAAGAGAAATTCGAACTCACGACCTATTGAATATGAGGCAGACACGCTACCACCACACTACCCAGGCGGGCGCACAAATTTTGATAAAATAAAAAAAAAACACTGAAAAGTTTTCTGTGAAAGGGTCATTTGGGGTACCGAAATTTTCTGGAACATCTTTGTGTAATATCTTAAAGGCATTAAAGTTAAATACCAAGTTCAGTATTCATCCAAAATTTTATTTTTTTAGCTATATTAAATAGAGACATACACACACATTCACACACGCGGGCATTGTTTTAAAGGTGATGTTTTTTATTCAGAAGCGCCAAAACGCGTATATCCGGTGATATCTCGATATCGAATTTGTGAGTGAAACAAAATACTCTTTGTACCTACTAGGGTTTTTTTTTATTTCATTTTTTACCGTGAAGGGGAAAAATGCATTACGCATTCAACCCCCAGCCGAAGTGCAATGGCTGGGAGGATATGTGGGACTCTCCGCTTCCTCATGCGGCATACCCACTAAAAAACCCCTCCACGTTATAACAATAGACTGTTGTGTATAGCGTGGCTTAGTGAGGTTCCGCTGATGCACCCTCGTTAGTAAACGAGAGACAGGAAAGCTGCCGCACAGTGGCGGGAGCGAGGTAAAGGTTGCTGCCAGGCTACAGCCATGAAACCTGACTGCAGCCTAGGGAATAAATACATTACAGCGGTGGAATAAGTTCATAAGTATATCAACCCCATGGTAACGATCTAAGAAAGTTTGTTCCATATATCTTAACTTGCCCCGTATATCTTTACTGCCATGTGACTAGTCACCTCTCATTGGCTGTTATCGTGGAATAGACTTACCTGGGGCGCAAACTTGCTCCTTAATTAACTTGATCACATATGTAAATATGTTCAAAGACGTAGGTCAAATTTTCATTTTATAGCCTATAAATTACGTAATAGCATTGATGTATCTAAAATAGTGTAATGTTTAAAGAACAAATGGATGAAAAGCCCCTTCTGAAATTATACATTTATGCCCACGAATAATCCAATCATCAAAACATTTTTTTGTAGGCACGTTTAGGAATCGATGTCAATTGTCGCCGCGAATTTTCCTTTATGTTTTCTATCGACTGAAAACGGGTCCCTCAAAGTGGTAATTTGAGTTTTGGAAAGAGAAAGAAATCAGCAGAAGCCAGATCAGGTGAATACGGTGGTTGTTCGATGAAATTTGATGAGTTTTTGGCCAGAAATTCGTTCACAATAATAGCCTTGTGAGCTGGTGTGCTATCGTGGTGCAGAATCCATGAGTTGTCGTTCCACAAAGCTGGCTTTTTTCGCCGTATTTGTTCTCTCAAACGCCGCATAACGCTCAGATAATAGTCTTTATTTACCATCTGACCTTCTGGCAAGAACTCTGAAAGCACGACACCGCGATAATCGAAAAAAATTGTCAACATGTCCTTCAGTTTTGATCGAGTTTGACGTGCCCTTTTAGGTTTCGGTTCAGCTGGAAGGCGCCATTCGGAAGTTTATTGACTGGTTTGAGTGTCAAACTCGTAAACACACGTCTCATCACCAGTTACAATGCGTTTCATGAATGTGAGGTCGGAACTGCTCGTTCTAGCATGTCTTCAGCAATCCTTACGCGATTGAGTTTTTGTAGAAAATGTAAGTTTTTCGGAACTAACCGAGCTGCAACGCGTGTCATGACCAAACAATCGTTTAAAATGGTACGAATCGATTCGTGAGACACAGAAAGCTCAGCGGCAATCTCTCTCAGACCTAAATGACGATGTTCAGTTCAGTTGAAACCGTTGATGCCCGACCAGAGCGAGGCAAATCTTCCACCATATCTCGACTATTTTGAATGCACTGTACACTCATATGCGTACAAAATGGCGTACTGTAAACAAACTAGATGACTCATGACGATCAAACTCCGCGTGGGTATAGGGGAAAGTTATATCAACTTAGCGACAATAACAATATCGAATCCCCGTTTAAACAGAATTTTTAAATTATCAATTCCCGGTACTTTCTTTACAGAATGTACATCTATGATGTAAGAGTGTTTGTGCACCTTCATTGAATAGCTTTGCGTGGCACACATCTTGTTTGTCATCATTCAAATGTGTACGTCAGCCAATTAGGGGAAAGGGGAAGATAACGCAGTGCGGAATAATACAGTAGGGGCATTAATTCTGGACTTTTTTTTCTCTGATTAACTTTCAAATGATATATTGCATTCACCTCTCGTAATTATAGGATCATTATTGTCTGATAAATTATAGGCAGGAAGGCTCACCATAATAGTACTGAAACTTGTATCATATACTAGAGTTAATTTGGTCATCATGGGTTACTTTGACACAAATTTGTAAAATACGAGATTATTTTATAAATATACACTTAAAATTTTACTTTCTTTATACGCACCATGTACATAGTGTATAGAGAATGTATTACACTCCACCCAAAAATTCGATACCAAGATTTCACCGGAAATATATGTTTTAGGGTCCCCTCTATCTAAAAAAAAACATTTTCGGAAAAAGGTCCGTGTGAGTGTGTGTCCATGAGTCTGTGAACACGATAACTCAAAAACGAAAAGTCAATAAAATACCAAACTTGGTATTTAAGTTAGGTATCATCCAGGGATGCGACACGAAGATTTTGAGAAAAATCCTCCCACCCCAACTACACTTTACATGGAACATTTTTCGAAATTTTTTATTTTCTCAAAAATGGCTCTAACGATTTTGATTAAAATTTCGTAAATTAAAGATATTTACCTGACAAATAAAATGTATATCTTAAATTTTCTGGGAATAGCCTCTGAAGAGTGAGTACTTTATTCTGGATGAATTTTACGGAATTTTGAATCACTGCTAAACCGTAAGAGATGGACAAAAACTAAATTCACGAAAAATGTAGAGCACGTTAAAAGACACACTTCATCTTATATTCATGTTTTTCGTGGAGTTCATCGTTTTTGAGAACTTCCTTGTTTTTGGTTTCTGCTTTGAAAATCATACTTTTCTCATACAGGAATTTGTCAACTGCTGTCCATACAAACAAATGAACTTCAGTGACATACCAACCAGCGTTTGAGAATCACTTTAGCCTATGGTACTGTCCTATTTCGCTTCTACTTACAAGGAAGCTAGTAATAAGACTATTTCTTT
Source organism: Hymenopus coronatus (assembly GCA_030762935.1). NCBI lineage: Eukaryota > Metazoa > Arthropoda > Insecta > Mantodea > Hymenopodidae > Hymenopus > Hymenopus coronatus. The sequence goes on from CM060890.1 coordinate 116,298,859, forward strand.
ATTTTTTTTTTTTTTTCTGATTAGCATGAAGTAAATATAAGTGTAAGCTTTTAAGAATGATTTGTTGCAGAGATGTAGAGAAAGTCATGTGAATGGTAAACATCAGCTTTTTTTTATTTTATGTTACATTCAATTTAAAAATCGGAATTATTTCTCCCATATTCCATAAAGAAACTCAAACTTTTGGAAATCTAATTATTATAAGGATAAGACATTTCATTACCATAAGCAACAGCTTGTACACATAATCTTAAAAATACCGCATTTACCTAATTTTGTGTCCCCCTGTTATATGACAGTAATAATATATTATATTCCTATTAGATGCACAATAAATTTATTAATATATTTGGGGATTATATTTATTTTGTACTGCTTTCAATATGAAATATAATGAATTATTACTCTTATATGATAAAGGGATCCAAAATTGGGGAAATCTGGTAAATGTAAGATTGTGCTGTTCATGGTGTTGATTTGTAATAATCCCAAAATTAATATATTTCTTCAAATGTTCAGCTTCTATATGTAATATGAGAGCAATAAATCACATTGGGTAGAACATAAAACAAAAAGTATATGTACCACTGTGTCAAGAAATTTCCGGGAATTTGCCAATAAAACACAAAAAATGTATTATTCATCCAATTTTATTTTATCGCCTTCAAAGTAGGCCCCTTCTGAAATTATACATTTATGGCAACGAATAATCAAATCATCAAAACATATTTTTGTGGGCACTTTTAGGAATCGATATCAATTGTCGCCGCGAATTTTCCTTTATGTCTTCTATCAACTGAAAATGGGTTTCTCGAAGTGGTAACTTGAGTTTTGGAAAGAGAAAGGTAAATACGGTGGTTGTTCGATGAAATTTGTTGAGTTTTTGGCCAGAAATTCGTTCACAATAATAGCCTTGTGAGCTGGTGCGTTATCGTGGTGCAGAATCCATGAGTTCTCATTCCACAAAGCTGGTCTTTTTCGCCGTATTTGTTCTCTCAAACGCACATAGCGCTCAGATAATAATCTTTATTTACCATCTGACCTTCTGGCAAGAACTCTGAGTGCACGACATCGCGATAATCGAAAAAAACTGTCAACATGACCTTCAGTTTTGATCGAGTTTGACGTGCCCTTTTAGGTTTCGGTTCAGTTTGAAGGCGCCATTCGGTAGCTTGTTGACTGGTTTGAGTGTCAAACTCGTAAACCCACGTCTCATCACCAGTTACAATGCGTTTCATGAATGTGGGGTCAGAACTGGCTCGTTCTAGCATGTCTTCAGCAATCCTTACGTAATTGAGTTTTTGTAGAAAATTCAAGTCTTTCGGAACTAACGCGTGTCATGCCCAAACAATCACTTAAAATGGTACGAATCGATTGTGAGACACAGAAAGTTCAGCGGCAATCTCTCTAGACTTAAATGACTATTTTCAGACACCATTTTCTTCACTTTAGCAATGTTCAGTTCAGTTGAAACCGTTGATGACCGACCAGAGCGAGGCAAATCTTCCACCTCATCTCGACCACTTTTGAATGCACTGTACCACTCATATGCACATGTTTTTGATAAAGTCGAGTCACCATAAGCCCTCTGTAACATTTTCAGCGATTCGGCACACGAAATATCATTTACAATGCAAAATTTGAGACAGATTTTTGTTCAATATTTCTATCCATCGTAAAATCGCAAATCACCTTTGAGATGAACTAACAAAATGGTGTACTGTAAACAAACTAGATGACAGATGACGATCAAACTCCGCGTAGGAAAGTTGCACCAACTTAGCGACAACAATAATTTTGAATCCCCTTTTAAACAGGATTTTTAAACGAACAATTCCCGGTACTTTCTTGACAGAATGTATCTCTTTATAAACTAATATATTTTACAAATTAGGTCCAATTTATGATGAAAGGTTCAATACTGTATTATGCAATGGCTTACACATCACTGATATTAAATTAATGTATATACCTAACTGCTTTAAACAGTTCAATAGCTCATTCCTATGTATCCCATGTTCTTCCAATATTTCACTCGTAAATTTATAATTTGAATTTTTATACTACTGTATATTGTTCTATTCATTATTTTTATATTGAACCTTTTATATGTGTTCTTGTTATAGTTTGTATTTGTTAAGCTTTGTCCTTGAGGCAATATTGCAAAAAAGGTAGCTATGAACATTAAAATTAATATATATTATATATATATATATATATATATTCCATGGAATTATTTCTGGCTTAAAGTTTAAGAGATAGGAATGATCCAAAAGGAGGGTTGAATGCAGTATCCAAATTTCAAGATTAATTTAACTTAAATGGATGATAGAGCAATTCGTAGAATGAGTGGCGCGGGAAAGCGGAGGACCCGCTCATGCGTCGCTTCGTCCACCAAAATCCCACTTTCATATCCTCCCTCTTTCTCACGCTCATGTCTAGCTATGGGCCGACCATTCGTTCCAGGTTCTCCATTCTGTGGTTTTGTGCCTTTGGCTCCTCGATAGGCTTCTGACTCTTAGGCATCCGCTTGTAAGTCCTGGGGGACTTACTTGTCATTCCTAATACGAGGGTAAGTAGCCTAAGGAAAAAAACATTTTAAAGGTGTCTAGATTTAATGCCACTACTGTACATCACTACCGGGGAAGGTTATAAGAAAAGACGATTAAGTGTCTGGGAGTTTTCTAGAGTTTATGAGATTTAACTGGCCAGGTCTAGAAAAGAAAGAGACAGAAACACTTACCCTCTTGTTCTCTTTACGGAGACGAATCGGCTGCGCCGTAGCCGAGTGGTTAGGCCACTTGCCTCTCACTTAGACGGCCCAGGTTTGATCCCAAGCGACTGCATGTAAGATTTGTGGTGGACAAAGCGGCGCAGGGACGGGTTTTCTCCGGGTTCTCTGGTTTCCCCCGCCATCGCATTCCATTTTCATTCTAAGTATCACCAGTGTCATTGACTGCGGTGCCACAAGTAGTAAGAGAGGGCGTTAAAACTCTATCGGAGACGGATATATTTGCAAAGAACATGTAGCCAGATAATAGAGGGTTGGGGGATACGTGCTTTCCAAGAATTTAGACAGAGCAGGCAATGTCCCAAAGACAAGGACTGAACCAAACCGGACAAGTTATATCTCATTGTGAATAGTGAGCGTTATGATTGTCACCGCTCATTCAAGGTCATCTCCGTCCTCTATGAAGGTTCTCCTGTTAGCAGCTGGGGGTTGCGGACATTAGGTTGGAAATCTTTGCTCTTGAGGGATGATTAGAGCGGAAGAGCCAGTTCGCTACTGCGGGTGTCGTCGCCAACACACACACACACACACACACACACACACCTCTATAGAAAAGCACGGTAAGCGGATTTACGCTCGAAATCGAATGTGTCAGGCGCTCGAGGTTCAACAGTTGTTTATGCGTCGAGGGTCCGGATAAAAGTCCACGTCGTGAACAGCTTCGATTTGGACAACAGCTCTCAGGGAGTCTCCCCCCCCCCCGTCTAACTTTATTATATTGCTGCTCGTCCTTTTATCGCAACAGGATTTCTTTTCCCACCCTCTCACACTCCAGGATTATACCAAACTGCACACAGTAGCGTTTATTTCTTTCTTTCTTTGTTAAGGACACTGGGAGTGAATTTTCAAATTTCTATATTTTGGTATTGATTTTTTGAAAAATTTACTGTGATTGTATCGCTGTTATGTTAACTTAATATCAAAAGCGATTAAAAATTATTTAATAAATTTTATTACGTGAATATATTATATAATCAAAATGTTCCACACGCCTCAAAGTTTGAGAAAATTGTTTGCCATTTATAATTGCAGCTTTGAATTACACACAAAAGATATGAATGGCGATCTTTCAATAGCTTTGTTGACTAAGTTGTTATAATTTTTTTAAAAGTTTAGAAATTTTAATCTCTAAAATTAATCATATTTTCTAATATATATTTATTTTGAAAATTTTCTATTGGTATTAGTTCTACTTTTTTAATATTGAAATTTATGCTTTTGTACTTTATGGAACATTTTAGTTGTATTTAAACAAAAACTGAGACGCGTGTAACATTTGGAAAATGTGAGGATTAATGTTTACAAAAACCTGTTTAATGAAATAATATGCAAGAAAACAGATGTGATGACATCTTTTAAAAGCTGGTTATTATATGATTAAAATTCCTTTGTTTCTACCAGGAGTTCCCTTATGAGAAAAGTATAAATATAATAAAGCTGAAACCAATAATGATACCATAGAAACGGCCAATTATACAAAAAGAGATATATAAACTATATGCTTTAACGAGATCTACATTTTTTTGTGTAATACATAAGTTTTTGTCTCTCTCTTACGGTATACCGCTCATGCAAAATTCAGCAAATTTTCCAGAATAAAGAGGTCTTCAAGAGGCTATCTCCGGAAATTCAAGATATAAATTTTATTTTTCATTTAAATATTTATAATATATGATATTTGAATCAAAATTGTTAGAGCTAATTTTGAGAAAATCAAAATTTTCCAAGTAAAGAGTAGTTTGGAGTGGAAAATTTGTTTTCAAAATCTTCGTGTTGCATCCTTAGGAGATACAAAACTCAAATACTAAGTTTGGTCTTTAACGGACTTTTCAGTTTTTAGCTATGCTATGCACAGCAACACACACACACACACACACACACACACACACATATATACAAACAGACTTTTTTTAAAAATATTTTTTTGGGTTCAGGGGTTCTCCAGATATGTATTTCTGATGCAATCTGGGCATGTAATTTTTGCGTGAAATAAAATACCTTCTCTATACACTATGCACATAGTACGTGTAGAGAAAGAAAAATATAGATCTCGTTAAAACAGACAAATTTATGCCAAATATTGTTTTATAGAGTTATCCGTTTCCGACATATCCCTTGTTGTTGGTTTCAGTTTTAAACTACAAAAATCTTTGTCAACCGGGAAGTAATATTTCGTTTCATAGTGCTTTTGTTTTATTCCTGGTCTTTCAAACAGAGCCGAATTTGCTATTGTTTCACATAGCTTTTAAAAAATTTGACAATTGCTGTAGCCACGTGAATTCCCTTATTCCCCTTCAACTTACAAGGAAGCAAGTAATAAAGCCAATTATGCTAATGTTTATATCTCGATTAGCATGACGTAGATACAATATTAAACTCTTTTGTAAGAATAGTTTGTGTTTGGACTAACTACAGAAAGTTATGTGAATGAAACAAACCAGAGGTGTGTGTCGGTGAGCAGCATTACTAAGAACCAAAAGTGCGTTAAATATCTTCATGGATTTCACACCCCACCCCAAACACTTTTCGAAAATTTTGATTAACAATTTTGATTAAATACCATGTATTTAGAATATTTTTATGACAGTTTAGAGGTGAATTTTCTAGGAATATGTCCTGAAACTCTATTCTGGGGGATTTTTGCATAACCGGCAAAAAATGCAGATCCCGTTAAAACATACAATTTATGTGGTATACGTCGGTTTGTAGAGTTAACTATTTCTGAGATAGTCCTTTATATTGGTTTCAATTTTAAAATACTTATATTTTTCTGAAATGGGAAGTCTTTCGTTTCATAATTCTTTTAGTTGTGCTCCTGCCTTGCGCATTTCCAAAAATAGCATAGCGACTGCTTTTAAAAGATTCCACTATGGCTTTAGTCTAATGTATTTCTTTAGTTCTCAGAGTAATAAATACGTATATAAGATGTGTATCCTATTTATGTTAGTTAATTTCAAAAAGTATATACGAGAGTCATTCCAGAAGTCATGATAATTATTGTTATCAGTCAACAAAGCTGCAAGAAACAAAGCTCAGTATATACATTTAAAGTTGCTGGAATGCTCTTCGTAATGTTGGTACTAAATTGGGATCCGGGCACAAGCAGCAATGGTTACGGGGATTGAAAGATGCGTAAATAGTGAATATTGTTTTATTCGTATTACGTACATGTGCACAAAAATGTACGTATACGTACTCTTACGAGCTAATGACCTTCAAAATAATGTCCCAATACTTCCACACATCTTTGCCAAGGATGAGGTAGACGCTGAGCACCATCAGCTTTTCTGACGTCCATCTTAGAACACAGCCCCTAGGATATTTACGTTTGCATGTGTCTACAAGCACCTACCATTGGCATCCCGCACTGTAAAACATGTTTTCAAATGTAAATATTGCAATAACCGCAAATTCGGTTATTCGGAATATATAAAATAGTTGCCATGACTTGTGAAATTACCCTCGTGTGTATATATATATATATATATATATATATATATATATATATTTGTAGTATTTGATGTTCAAATGTTTATATTCTGTTGCATTGCGAAGTTGAAATCGCTGAGTGCAATGTTTATTATTCCTTGTGCTTTCGTCGTGTTTTGATTTTCTCTATGCGATTTTGTTTTTTCCAACAATAAGTATCATATTTACGAGTTGATTTTCTTGGTTGTGAAGCCAGTTATTATAAATAAAGGTTTTTCAGAAGCATGAAAAACGCCACTTAGAGACTACTAGCGAAAATACGCGTACATTAATGTATTCGCGTAGAATTATATGCGTACAAATATTTGCAGCGGGATCGCTGAGTAATTTCCGCTCACCCGTATTAAAAATGTGAAAACATATCATTCCGAGGAATAGGATTTTCCCGTCGGAACTTGTAAATAAAGTTAAGAGTAGCGAGAGAAAGAGAGAGAGAGAGAGAGAGTAAATTCGCATTCAACAAAGCACATACTTGAATCGAGTGATTGCAGTTTCATATAAGAATTGTACGAAATAAATGTGAAAAAATTATAATTCCACAAAGAAAATCACAGCGATTTAATGTTTAAGAAATCGTCAGATAGTCTGGATCTGTGAATACCAACAAACTTCCATTAAAACGTCCTGAGATAAGAGCCGATTGCTATTCCAAACTAAGCATACGGGTGGTGGGCAGATTTCTATTTCAAATTTAACGCGAACGCGAAAAGGATCTCATGCTTCAATATATATATATATATATATATATATATATATATATATATATATATATTTTACAAGAAGGCAGGTAATAAGACAATTTCTGCTAATGTTTATCTCGATTAGATGAGGTGGATATGAGAGTTCCTTTTTGTAATAATAGTTTGTTTGCAGAGCAGATAGAGAAGGGCATGTAAATAGAACACATCACATTTTTAATAACATAGTTTAACGAAATAGTATAAAAATGAAAATCCGTGGCGACAACTTCCAGGTACAGTATTCATTGCACCACAAACGCGCCTAGAAATGAACAAGAGCAGCGAGAAGTTGAACAATAGAAAGTGAAGCGCTTGCACCTTTTCCAGCCCAGTGAGGGTCAGACAACATTTAATCCCTACAAACTGTAACACATTGCATTGTGGGTCTCCCCTCTACGTGTATTGAGGTAATGAGATTTTCAACTTCCCCTTATATTCCATAATACGATTTGCTAGGGGTCCCATACACATGTCCTGGCCATGAAATGCTTCACAATGCACTGTTTACATCTGTGTTTTATACGCTCACTAAACTGGTTCCTGGCACAATTGTCCTGCCTTTTCACGTCTGCTACAATGGCCCAGGAAGATGCCTTTTTTGTTATTCACCACAGAGGGACAGCGCCTCCTGAAACCCGGCTCCTGACGCGAGCAGAGGTCATGTACTTATATAAAGTAAATGTCATGGTGAAACACTTCGCTTCATGAACTGCACACTCATCACACCTTAACGTTCCTGTTTATATCTCTTCCTAGTTGAAGGTATTTCATTCCAGTGGGGACTGCTGTATAAGAGCATAGCACCACGTGACCACCAGTCATTTCGTTTTCTATACGTTAAGCAAAAGCCTCACATCCAACAGGTTGTAAGTTCGAATCTCGATTATGGTGAGTTATCGGATAAGGTTTCGGTTTTCCCTTATCCTGATAATACGAATGTCGAGTAACTTTAAGTTCCATGGATCCGAGGTCATTTTAGCATCATTTCATCGTCCGATATGACACCAGGTTAAAGGACGTTAAGCTACCAATAAAAAAGGTCTGATATGTTCCATTCACATGACTTTCTCTACACATCTGACACAAATTATTGTTAAAAAGCCTATACTTCTATTTACTTTATGCTAATCGAGAAAAAATTAGCAGATATGGTCTTACTACTTGCTTCCTTTTAAGTAGAAGAAAAATAAGGGACTACCATAAGTTAAAGTGATAGTCAAAAGCTGTTGCTATGTGATTGAACTTCCTTTGTTTGTATAGACAAAAGAGTTGACAAATTCCTGTATGAGAAAAGTATAAGATTTTCAAAGCTGAAACCAAAAAACAAGGAATATTTCAAAACTGATCAACTCCACGAAAAAATGTATATAACATAAACTGTATGTTTCAACGTGCTCTACATTTCTTGTGTGAGAAGTTTTTGTCCATATCTTACGGCTTTGCAGTTATGCAAAATTCCGTACAGTTCATCCAAAGGCTACTCCCAGAAAATTCAAGATATACATTCTATTTGTCAAGTAAATATCTTTAATATACGCCATTATAATCAAAATCGTTAGAGCCATTTTTGAAAAAATCAAAATTTTCGAAGAAAGTTCTATGTAAACGCTAGTTTGGTTTGGGGGGATTTTCTTGAAAACCTTCGTGTCGTATCCTTGGAAGATACCAAATTTAAATATCAGGTTTGGTATTTAACGGTCTTTTCGTGTTTGAGCTATGCTGTCCACAGACACACACACACAGACACAGAGAGAGACATACAGGCTGACAGACACATGCACACGCGCGGGCGCATTGGATTCAGGGGGACCCGAAACATGTATTTCCTGTGTAATGTCGGCATCGAATTTTTAGGTAAATTATATACCTTCTCTATACACTATGTACATAGTACGTGTAGAGAAAGTAAAAAGAAATAAGAAAAAAAAATCGTTATATGGGCCGCGCATTGGTGGAGTGTTAGACTTTCCAGGAGACCGTATGTGGGATTTGAGGTGGACAAAGCGAGGCTGAGGCGGGTTCTCCGGTTTCCCCCGCCATCACATGTACGTCATCGCCTGCGGTACCACAAATAGTAAAAGCGAGCGTTAAACACCACAAAAAAAAAAGCCAACACCATGTGACCACCTCAATTTTTGCACTGTTCATTTTGCTTTTTCTACAAGTAAAGAACTATAAGCTCGATGGACCCCGAGATTACGAGTATTTGAGCATTACTTCACCAATTTCATTCATCGTCCGATATAACCAACCAGGTTAAAGGAGGTTAGGATACCATGAAGAAAAAAAAACAAAAAAAAAACGTTATATGGGCCGCGCCTTGGCCGAGAGTTAGGCCCTCACTTCTCACCAAGACGGCCCAGGGTCGATCCCACGAGACTGCATGTGGAATTTGTGGTGGGCAAAGCGGCACAAGAACAGGGCTTCTCCAGGTTCTCCGGCTTCCCCGCCATCGTATTCCGCAGTGCTCCATCTTCATTCTAGTGTCATCGCATGTCACTATGTAATAAAAGCGGGCGTTAAGTACTAAGTACAAAAAAGTACTTTGCGGTGGCCTCTGGTACCCAGGGTCGCGGGTTGAAACCAGGCGGAGAGCGATGGCTGTTTTTTTTTGGGCGTAAACATTCTTAGCATGACTTTCTTTGGTATAGTAGTAAAGCCGAGGTGCCGTGTCGTAGATCTACGGCAAGTAAAAAAACTTCAAGCCTGATAAAGATGCCTCCACGTAAAACCAAGCGGTCTTTCATTTAGTATGGAACGCTGAGAACCACAGCAGTTAGCATAAGTAAAACTCAAAATCAATTCCCTTTCTATTTCAATGTAATATATGCATAGCAGGGAGAGAATTTATTCAATTCCATCATTCAATTTTGAGATTTCAACGGAAATATGGTTTGAGGTCCCCTGAATAAAAAAAACATTTTTCGAGAAAGGAGTGTGTGTGTGTGTGTGTGAACAGCTTAACTCAGAAACGAAAAGGCCATTAAATACCAATTTGTTTAAGTATTTAATGTCCATGAAAATTTTCAGGAAAACCTCCAAATTCCCAACTACTCTTAGGAAAGGAAATAGTTCAAGAAGAAATGACTCCAAAAATGAGGTTATTGTTACTGTGCCCACAGAAGGGTGCGCCACGGGAGGGACAAATGACGTAAGAGGATACATCGGGTGGCCGGAACCAGGAAGAACGGCACAGTAATAACAGACTACCTACTCATAGGGTCCAATAACACGCAAGCAGCGGTCCTTATTTAAAAAAAACCGGCCGAAGTTGGGAAACGGCATCCTTTTCTCCAGCCACGGAGCATCATCGCGTCTCTTTCAACACTGAAAGAAGCCAATATGAGAAAGGGTGATTGGAATGATAATGGATTCTAGAGGAATGATAAAGTTGGGGGATGAAAGAAACCTCAGCATTCGCTTGGCGATTGGGGAAAAGGGGTAACGGGAAACGAACCCGCGTGCTTCCGAATGCAGGCCACAGACGAAATCGCTTAAGCAGTCCTGCGCGGTGTAAGTACCAAACTAGATGTTTAAATTCAGTGTCTTCCAAGAATGAAGTTGTTCAGGAAAATCCCCACATCTCCAACTAGCCTTTACATAGAACATTTTTCGAAAATTTTGATTTTCTCAAAAATAGCTCTAACGGTTTTGATTAAAATACCAAATTTTCTAGGAATAGCCTCTGAAGTCCTCTTCTGGATAATTTTTGTATAACTGGTAAACTATAAAGAGATACTCCATGGCACGACAGCTCACGGGGAGCCTTGGTCTACCGCCCGGCCGCTGCGTCCCCCATCTCGGTCCACTACAGACGTCATGGATGGGGTGCAGTATTGGAAGGTGAGACGTGGTCAGCGCCTCGAGCCCCTGGACCTGGAGCGGCTACTTCTCCATCAAGTAGCTCCTCAATTGGCCCCCCAGGGACCTCACGAGGCTGAGTGCACCCCGTTCCAGGTCTCCCAGCGGGGGAAAAATCCTCACGCCGGTACTGGGGATCGAACCCAGGTCTCCCGCTTGGTAGGCAGCTGCGCTACCACCGCACTAAGGAGACGACCACATAAACGTTTACTGCACTAAAAATACAGATCTCGATATAGGACAGTTTATGTCATATACATTTTTTGTACAGTTAACCATTTGCGCATACATACTCGTACATGCATATATATTTGTTTATTTTGACATATGACACCGCAAATAATGATACTTATCATAAATGAAATGAAGATGGAACACTGGTGGAATGCAATGGCGGGTAAAGCGGATAACCCGGAGAACACTTTGTTCAACAAAACTCCCACATGCGGTCGCCTGGAATCGAGTCCCCTTGGTAAGAGGCGAGTGGTCTAGCCACTCGGTCAGGGCGCGGCCATGCATACATACATAGGTAGATTCATGCAGACAGGGTATAAGAATTAGAGATACAGATATTTTTATAAATGAAACCTTAATATGTATGCACTTCAGTGTTTTAGTTATTTTTTTACGTCTACTTGACTTTTTGAATGGTCTTAACTGACTGAGAAATGAATAACGCCTATCACTATGGTCTTATCACTTTATTTTCACGTGTTCACACTCTAAAACGTGATCTGCTGGCCTAGGTAAAGTGGATGATAGGCCTTGAGTGGGCAGGCCTCTCGGTAGCGAATGTTGCATCGGAACTAAGTTTGAATTCCTTATCCAAGGCCTATGATCCACATTATCTAGGCTAACAGGTCACGTTTTGGAGTGTGAATACGTGAAAAAAAGTCTGATATGATCCATTCACATAACTTTCTCTAGCTGTTCCAAATGCAAACTATTCGTAGTAAAGATTATATATTAATGCCGAACAGTTGTCCAAGTAAAGGGTAGTGGAATGAAGGATTTTCTTAAAAAACTTGTTGCATTATGTGCAGTTGTATTATCATTACGTAAATCGCTTAGGCACTCACTGGCCTCCCCCCTCCTCTCAGCGTTAACACTCTACAGAGCTATTTAACAACCATTTAAAACCAATACACGTGCACGGTTAAAAGTAAACAGTTTAACTTCAATTCCTATTGGTGGAAAAGTAGACATTATGGTGGGAAGAGTCTGAGAAGGTCTGTTGTTAAATTGTTATTTTTTCCACCCTTCCTTAGAGGTTTAATCACTCGTGCAGAGGGCCGTGAAACCAAAAACCCTCTGGGAAACTCTCACCCCATTAGCTCGGCACTAAACAACCCCCTCCCCACCCCTCCCTGAGCAATGAGACATATCATTTTGTTAAGTTAACTTCAGCCCTCCGACCTTCTCTTGCTCATTTACCTACGTCTGATGTTTGCACCGCAAATTAAATAATTTAACGAACGATGAAATTGCACCTCGAGCAAGAAAATTCATACTTATACTTTAGGTTCCTGGTGCCTAAAATATTGCATTCAGACCAAAATTATACACCCGTGCGCTACCAGAATTAAATTTAAAATCAAATGCGTTACATTTCACATTACCTTTTCAAGCCACTATCGTTTGTCTTTATACCTATCATTGTAGAAATGGTTTCTCTGTAGATTTCATTGTAGTGTATGAAATAAGGCAAACTGAAGCATTTAGTCAAAATTTTGAAAAACAGACCTCAATATATTGACTTTAAAATTCATTTTTCATGCTCTTATATGCATGAATATTTCTATTTGTTATATATTTTTCATCAGAATATGTAATTTACTTACACTAATTACTTTATTTCTTAGAGTTACTTAAAAGTAGATACATTAGAAACATATACCTAACACCCTGGTTGTTCGTGCATCCTTCATTCATCTCTGTGTCTCTGATAAATTCTCACTTAATTTATCTCCTCACATTCCTTTTTGTTTTTCCATTTATTATTGCAGCTAATGTATTAATTCTTTTACTTTTCCTCCGAAAATTGTTTGGAAAAAGATTTAATTAGAACCAATTCCAAATGACCATAATATTTGGCTATACCATAAATTCTGGGACTTAAAGTACTTACAGCATTGTGGGTCGCCTTTGGGGTTCGCATCTCAAAATAATTTGAGATCACCTTGTGGTTTTCCTGGAAACATGCGAGTCAGTTGAGAAATTCAATGCTATGGTAGCTCAGTGGCAGAGCAACCGGCTAGAGATTGGGAGATCCGTGGTTCAAATCCTGGCTATGGCATTGCATTTTTCAGTCTGACTCTATCTATCCAACTACTGTCCTACACACGGCTTGTATGAAAAACAATTAGAACCAATACCAAAAAATTTAAAGTTAATCTGCTTTCCATAGATTGTATAATATTCCATAATATATAATTTCCTCGTTTCGGTTATTTACTTCTTCCTTTTCTTTTCTTACTTTTCCCTCCTCCCCACTTTTCCTTTACCTTCCCTGCATATGTGCTTACCCCGTGGTGTAATGGTTACCATGCTGACTTCATATACCCAAGGTCGCGGGTTCAAACCCGGCGGAGGACGATGGATTTTTTCGGGCGTAAAAATCCTTTGCATGGCCTCCTTCGGAAGGGAAGTAAAGCCGTTGGTCCCGTGTCGTTGATTTACGGCACGTAAAAGAACCTCAAGCCTGATAAAGAGACCTCTGAGCAAAATGAACCGGTCTTTCACGTCCAATATAGAATGGGACGCTGAGAACCACAGCAGTTAAAGAGCGTCCATAAATAACACGTCATTTAACTGTTTATCATTTACGTTTCTCAGTTCTTCCTTTTCTTTCCTGACTCTTCTCCACAACTTTTCCTTTACCTTTCCTATTGTTCCAAAAATTCTTTCCTTTTGTTTCCAAAAATGGCTTTGACATTTCATAATTATATGTATGTATATATAGTTCGAATAGTGCGATACATTATTAAAAATCTTAAATCATCAATAATAATTATCAAGAAAATAGCTTCACCACAATTAATATATTTGACTAAATTGTGTCTTTGACGAGATATACAATCCTGGTGTAGCATTTTTACTGTCTTTACTCGTATACTTATGTGATTATTATATTTGTCCCAAAACGTCAATAGTACTTATTCGATAGCTTACCTATAGTAATTTGATATCGAGATTTCACCGTAATAAACTTTAATAAACACCCCGAATTCCAAAAAACATTTTTAATTTTTCTACTGCGTGTGTTGTTATGTATATATGCTGTACTTAATTGGTAGGAAAGGTACTGTATTCCTTTTAAAAGTAGCACTGAGATTTCACCGATAATATAGTTTTTTTGAGAATCAGTGAACTCAAAAAGCAGTTTTACTTTCTCTACTATGTACGTATACTGTAAATAGTAGGTAGATTTTTTCCTTCAAAAATTTGTACTGACATTTCATGGATAATACTTTTTTAGATTCTAATTCCAAAACTCATTTTATGAAAAAGGTCTGTGTGTATGTGTATCTGTAGGCAGCATAACCCACAAACGATTATACACCAAACTTTAGCTGTCGGGTTGTTAGCCCCGGCCTCGTAAGGGCTCTAGCGCCTTGTATCCTTAAGCTTATGAAGTATAGGCTTGTAGGTGAAAAGCTGTGTATTGCTCACATATTCATTCTCGCTTGACATATTAGTATGAAGAAGGCAGTAAGATTGATATGCAAAGTAGATAGAGCTAATTGTAGACCATTATTTGGGAAGTTGAAAATTCTTACAATTGTTTCTTTATATGCTAGTAAATCCTTTTCATGTAAAAAATCTACATATTTACAATAAATTATTGTTAAAAAGCTTATTCTTCCATTTACATAATGCTAGTTGAGCAAAAATTAGGATAAAGGGTCTTATCACTTGTTTCCTTGTAAGTAGAAAGGAAATAAGGGAATATCATATGTTAAATCGATAGTCAAATCTTTTAAAAGCTGGTTGCTACGTGATTGAAGTTCCTTTGCTTGTATGGACAGAAGTTGACAAATTCCCGTATGGGAAAATTATAAGTATCTATTTTAAAGCTGAAACTAATAACAAGGAATATCTCAAAAACTACAAATCCACGACAAAATATATAAAACGTAAATTTTGTGTTTTAACGAGCTCTACATTTTCTATTAAGTAAGTTTTTGTCTATCTTTTACGGTTTATCAGTTATGCAAAATTCAATTAATATCATCCAGAATAAACATACCTTCAGAAGCTATTCCTAGAAAATTGAAGATATACATTTTATTTATAGGTAAATATTTTAAATATAAGAGATTTTGATCAAGTACTTAGAGCCATTTTTGAGAAAATCAAAATTTTAGAAATATTTTCTATGTAAAGGGTCGCTGAGGGTGGGAATAGTTTCTTGAAAATCTTCGTGTCACATCCTTGAAAGATACTGAACTTAAACACCAAGTTTGGTATTTAACGGAGTTTTCGTTTTTGAGCTATACAGCGCACAGACACGCACACATGGATATTTCTCGAATTTTTTTTTGCATTCAGGGGTCTCAAAACAGATATTTTCGGTGATATCGCGGTATCGAATTTTTGGGTACATCTCTATAGTTCGTACAGTGAAAGTAATAATATTGACACATACTTATCCAATAATGCCATTCATAAATATTACAATAGGAATAATTAACAGTTACGAATTAACTTGTGCAGAAAAGTAACTACTAAATCTGTTTTAATGAATTTGATGTAAAATTATGCTTATAATGCACTGCTATACCATATAAAAATTTGAACATTAATTATTTTAAAATAGCAGTTAAGAGACTTTCATTACATCTATGTCTATATGATGTAAATGAATGTTTTGAAGTACTAAATATTAGTACTTCCTAACTGTGGGTATTGTTTTAAATTGCATTATTTTCTTCATTGTGTAATTATTGATAATGTCTATGCAATGTGCGTGCTTCCAGACAATAAACTGATTCATGAATGAGAAGAGACTAACTTAAGGTTGCAGCATATTATTTGCAAAACTCTAATTTATCAAAACTGTCAAAACTCGGGCAATACCAGGTATTTCTCGCAGTTTGAAATTAAATTACTCTATATTTTTCCAATTCCATATAATTCACTTAATTATTCACAAGCGTAGAAGTGATTCAAAAGTTCAGCTTTAATTCGTAAACTTTTTTTTTTTTCTAGCTGTTCCTCGATTCCTTTCCCGAACAACCCTTTAAAGGTTTTTTTCCTGGCGTGAAATAAGCCAGTACACAAGCAAGCGAAGTCCAGATCGGCACAAACCCCCAGTGGGCACAAACCCTTGTGTTAAAAAAGGAGAGGAAAAAAAAGCACAGGGTTGAATTTGTAATGGTATTTGTCCGTCTAGCATTGCCCCGACATCTGAATGGGCCAGTGGAAGGGGTTACGCCTTCAGGTCCGGTCAGGTCGTGCAGCTGCAAAGTGGCACAAGTGCGACAATGTTCACCTATCATCTGTTTTCATTGTTACCTCAAACAGAAGGTGCAGAGTTAATTAACTGCTGCCAGAATCTGTCGTGCTTGCAGTGCACTGATATTACCTTTTGTTACTTTCTCTACACGTATTATGCGCATAGTATATAGAGAAGGCATTGTATTGCACCCAGAAATTCGGTAACGAGATACGGAAGTACGTGTTTTGAGATTCTCTGAATCAAAAAAAAAATTAGAAAAAAGTCCATGTGGTTTGTGTGTGTGTCTAAAGGCAGCATAGCTCAAAAGCGAAGAGTTCTAAAATACCAAACTTGGCACATAAGTTTAGTATCTTTCAAGAATGCGACACGAAGATTTTGAGGAAAATCTCCCCTACTCCTAACTGGCCGGAAAATTTTTTGACAATTTTTATTTTCTGAAAAACGGCTATAGCGATTTTGAATAAAATACCATACATTAAAGATATTTAAATGACAAATAAATGTATATCTTGAATTTTATGGGAATAGCCGGAGAAACCTATCTATTCTGGATGAATTTTGCTTGATTTTTCTAGTAAACCGTAATAAATAGACAAAAACTTACTTCACAAAAAATATAGAACTCGTTAAAACACTCACTTTATTTCATATCCATTTTTTGTGTATTTGGCCATTTTTGCGATATTCTTTGTTATTTGTTTCAGTTTTAAAATACTTTAAACTTTTCACGTTAGGGAATGTGTCAACTCCTGGCAATGCAAAGAAACGGATTTCATTCATTCTGGCAATCAGTTGTCAGAAGATTTGACTATTCTTTTAGCCTAGTGTATTCCATTATTTCCTTTCTACTTACAAGAAAGCATTTCTGCTAATATTTATCTCGATCATAATGAAGTACACAGAAGTAACAATAACATTTTAACAATAATTTGTTACAGAGAAGTAGAGAAAGCCATGTGCATGGAACACATCAGATATTAATTTATTTTCTCTATACAATGTAGTGAGGTATGTAGCGTCAAAGTATTCAATAACAAGATTTCACTGTATAAGCATGTTTTGAAGCCCTTGAATAAAAAAAATTAAAGAATGGTCCGGTGTGTAGCCTTTTTTTTTTTATTTTAGCTATATGTCCCTTAACTTGGTTGGTTATATCGGACGATGAATGAAACTGTTCAAATGATCTCGGTCCCCAGAATATAAAGCTTGACACTCGTCACTTCATGATAAGTGAAAACCCCGAGAAAAAACCCTTATCCGAATAACTTGCCCTAAGCAAGATTCCAACTTGAAAATGTTTATTTCCAAAGATACAGAATTTAAGACATCTGAAGAAAGTAAAATGACAGACAATAGATAGGTACTGATTTTATATTCTAGCTTCTATAAGAACTAAGTATTATTTTATATTTTTTACATTAATTTGATTTAAAAATAAAAAGTTTATTTTCCCATAGAGCACCGAAGATACAGAAACACACACACCCACACTGATAGGGTGGGAGGTGAATAAGTGCAAATATTTGTATCAGTGATTGAGGATGTTGTGACGAACCAGTATTTGCAGTCTCTATTTTCTAAAGTTATGTTAATTAGGAAAGTTTGATGGTTATTTTATCCTATCTCAGACATTCGGTTCTTCACACGGTTCACCCTCCGCTCCCTACACTTTGCTCTGCCCGACTATATGTGGTGTGACGTATGTAAACACAGAAGAGAATATCTCAGGGTTTCAAAATGTATTAAACCTTGAAATTTGTGCTTTATGTATTACAATTCTATTAATAAACGGACAAAATCAGATACTTATGTGTTATACGCATTGCTCTCTATTAAATATAAAATAATTTGTATATATATACACACATACACACACAAACGCACAGACATATGCATACAGGTTGGGAGGTAAATAAGTGCAAATAATTACATATTTGCTAGGTAGTTAGACATAATGTGTGCAAGGCATTTACGTTATATTTTTTGGAATCTACTTTGTTTTCAGTCATTATTGTGATTCTTTATCACTTCCAAAACTTTAACAATAAATTTTACTTCTTAGGATTTGTGTTTTTCTTTTCTTTTTGAGCATGAGTGAAATGTAAAAAGTAGCTCCAGATTTTTTTATTTTTTTTTAATAGTTCCGGAGTCTGGTCAGGACTCCGGCGCTGTATCCCCTGTTTACATTTCCCCCCGTAAATTTACTGTATGATTACTGGTTTTGCTGTTCCTTTACACGATCATATACACATTGCACAAACATATAACAACCATGCCCAAGGTGGGACTCGAACCCACGATCCCCTGCCCACGAAGCACCAAAGCGAGACGCCTTAGCGAGCGTGGTCATGGGGACCGGCTAAGCTTAGGATTTAATCCTAAGGCATGAATGAAGAGAACCATATGAATACAAAACCTCACGGTTTTACTTTCTCTTGTTCGCACATAGTGCATACGTGCAGAAGATATTGCATTCCATTCAAAATTTCCATACCGGCATTTCACTGGAAATGCTAGCTTTCACAGTCTCCCGTTACCAAAAAACATATGTGTCTGTATGCCTGTGAACACAATAAATCAAAAACAAAATGTCCGTTTTTTTTTGGTAGTGTTTAACGCCCGCTTTAACTACTTATGGCACCGCAGGCGGTGACACTGATGATACATGAATGAAGATGGATCTCCGGTGGAATGCGATGGCGGGGGAAACAGGAGAACCCGGGGAAAACCCGCTTTATCCACCACAAATCTCACATGCGGTCGCTTGGGATCGAACCCGGGCCTTCTTGGTGAGAGGCGAGTGGTCTAACCACTCGGTCACAGCGCGGCCAAATGTCCATTAAATACCAGTGATAGAACACAAAGATTTTTAAGAATATTCTGCCACCCTAAACTGACCTTATATGGAAAAATGTTCGAATTGCTTTATTTTCTCAAAAAATCATTCCAATCATTTTGATTAAAATACTATACATTAAATATATTTATATGATAATTAAAATTTATATCCTGAAATTTCTGAAGTCCTCTTTATTCTGAGTGACTTATGCATAGTTGGTAAACCGCAAGAGATAGACAAAAGCTTACTGCACCAAAAAGGTAGATATCCTCAAAAGACATTGTGTCATATGTATTAATTGTTTGTAGAGTCAACGGTTTCTGAAGTATTCCTTTGGTTTCAATTTTAAACTACTTTTCTTTAAGAGGGAGTTGACGTAGTTTATCTTTTGTTTACCACTGGCTATGCAAAGAGAACAGAAGTCAATGGCATAGCGCCAGATTTTATTATCTCTTTAGCCTATATATTCCATGTTTTCCTTCTACTTCTAAAGAAATAAGTAATAAGACCAATTCTGTTAATGTTTATCTGGTTAAGAATGGGCCGAGAAAGTCATGTCGATGTAACACATCGCAGTTTTAATTTCTCTCCTGCGCACAGTAAGCGAGAAATACTGTATTCCACTTTAAATTCTTACCAAGATCGCAGTATAACGCTCAGTATCTGTCCTTGCCAGTAGCCCAGATGCTTACAGGCCAATCATTTTAATCTTCTAGGATTTAGCCCAATCGCTTACAAGGCAAAATTGTCCTTATGGAGCAACGTAAAGACTACTAATTCCGTTTTGCAGTCTAAAATATAAATTGTGACGTTTAAGATATCGTAAACAAAGCTGAACTTTTATCCGACTGTTGTGATTTGGACAGTTGGTAAAGCTTAATTGCCCGTTTTTGTTTTAATTTCTCTACACATACGATGTACATAATGTATAGAGAAGGTAATGTACTCCACCCAAAACTTCGATTTCGATATTTCACCCGAAATATTTGTTTTGAGGCCCCCTGAGTCAAAATGTCCTTGTGAACATCTGTAGACAGCATAGAACAAAAATTAAAATAACTTTAAATACAAAAATTTCTATATAAGTTTATCTTCCAAGAATGCGACACAAAGATTTTCAAAAAATTCCCAAACTTCATTTATATTTACATTTAAAATGTTTCTATTTTTCCCCCTCAAAAATGGTTCTATTAAATGCCGTATGTTAAAGACATTTACATTACAAATAAAATTTATATTTTCAATTTTCTGTGAATAGCCTCTGAAGAGCTCTTTATTCTGGTTGAGTTTTGAAGAATTTTGCAAAACAGTTACACCGTAAGCGATAGGCAAAACGTACTTCACAAAAATGTAAATCTCGTTAAGGCATATAATTTATGTCATGTACGTTTTTCTTGTATAGTTGACCGCTTTCGACATATTTCTTGTTAATGGTTTCAGTTTTAAGCTACCGAACTTTTCCTGGACCTTATTTCCCTTCTACTTACAAGGGAGCAATTAATAATAATTCAGATAATGTTTATTTCGAAGAGCATGAGGTAGATAAAAGAATAATCTTTGATACTAATAGTTTGTATAAGAAACAGCTAGAGAAAGTTATGTGTATGGAACATTTAGTTTTCTGTTTTACATGAACCTTTTAACTTACAAAGTTGGCAATACTAATTTGCCCCATTTGTTTTCTGTTCTACTCAGAGTGACGTGTCCTCTTGTATTGTATATTGCCTACAGTACAGTCTCTTCAGCCCTCGCCTTGTATTGTGTTCGGGCAGATTGCAGTTAAACCTAAAACGTGTTCTTTCTGGATTACAAGAAATGTTAAGCGAGTGAGGTAAGAAGGTTCTTATATAGCTACAAATTTTGTTTTCATCAAAATATGGACAACGTAAAATGCCAGAACTGCTCTACAAGCGTTTCTGGAAAACACTTGACGTGTTCCATTCACATGACCTTTTGTGCAAATGAATTATTATTAAAAATATTATTGATCTGTCTAATCGAGATAAATATTAGCAGAAAATATTATATCATTTGCTTTCTTGTAAGTAGAAGGAAAATAAGTGGGTATATTAAACTAAAGCTATAATCAAATCTTTTAAAGCTGGTCACTGAGTGATACAATTGATGTTAGGTTCTAATTGCAAGGCTAGAAATAAAATATAACAGTTATGAAATTTGACATTCCATTTGAGAAAATTGTGAGTAGTTTAAAATTGAAACCCATAACAACCCATTACCTAGTAATAGGTAATTACACCAAAGCATATATATAACAAATTGTGTGTTTTAACGAGATTCACATTTTGTCTATTTCTTACAGTTTACCAGTTATACAGAATGTAGAAGTATTCATAAGTATTCCCAGAAAATTGAAGATAATTGTTTGTAATGAAAATATCTTCATAACATGTCATGTTAATGTAAGTTGTTATCTATAGCTGTTTTTAAGAAAACCATCTTCGAAAGATGTCCCAATCAAAGGGTAGTTTGGGGTGGGAAGATTTTCTGAAAACACGTGGCTCTTAATTCATTAATTTTTTTATTCAGTGGTCCTCAGAAATGTACACATCATCAGAATAAAATACATTTTCTACTTACTATGTACATTGTAAATTAGATAGGTGCTAGAGAAAGTAAAATATGAATCGAATGAGTCTGTTGCCATAGGAGCAAATACGGAACACAACCAACCAAAAGATGAACACTGTATTTGAAATCGACAAAGAATTTGAAATTCTGTTAAAAGGAAAACAACATAACTCATTTCTGAACAGCCAGGAAAGTTATTTCACCAGGAAATTAGTCCAGTATGTGTACTTTCACTACATATTTATGCAAGTAATAAATATATCATCTCAATATTTATAGCTTAGAATTTATTACAACTGACTCTTGTACCACACTGAGATATAACCCTAAAATACTTTGTACAATTTCGGGCAGTCACGTTTTGAGACTGGAATGAACCCATAACTTTTCTGTGCTGTGTATACAAATTATTGGGTTACCCCCACCGAGATCTCAGCGGAAGTACATTTTTAAAGACTCCCTGAATTCATCTTAAAAATCTGATGTGTTCCATTCACACGACTTTCTCCATATCTCTGTAACAATTATTTTAAAACGTTTTATCATTCTATCTACTTCATGCCAATTGAGATAAACATTAACAGAAATGATCTTATTATTTGCTTGTAAGTAGAAGACAAATACCGGAATACTGTAGGCTAAAGCAGTAGTCAAATGTGCCAAGTGGTTGAAGTCAATTTTATTTATTTTTTTGTATTGCCAGGAGTCGACAAATTCTCGTATGAGAAAAGCTTTATGTACTGAAACCAATAACAAGGAATATCTAAAAAAAATTGTCAGCTCCACGATAAAAATGTATATTACATAAATTGTGTGTTTTAATGAGATCTATACTTTGTCTACATTAAGTTGTTGTCGGACTCTTACGGTTTACCAGTTATACAAATCATCCAGAATAAAGAGTTCTCCAGAGTCTATTCCCATAAAATTAAAAATATATATTTTATTTTTCATGTAAATATCTTTCATATACGTTTTAATTAAAATCGTTTTAAAAACAAGTTTGGGCTGAGAGAATTTTCTTTAGAATCTTCGTGTCACATCCTTGGAAGACACTAAACTTAGATACCAAAATTTGAGAAAATTGGTTGTCATTTTCTGATTGAAGCATTGAATGACATACGAAATCTTTAAACGGTAATATTTCCTTAACTTTGATTACTGGATTATGATAACCTTTAAAAGAATGTAAATCTCTAAAATTATTCATTTATTCATAAAAGAATCTAATGTGCTCTATTCACATGACTTTCTCTACATCTCTGTAACAAATTATTATTGTTAAAAAGCTTATTCTTCTACCTACTTCATGTTAAATCAGATAAACATTAGTAGAAATTTCTTGCTGCTTGCTTTCTTGTAAACAGAAAGGAAGTACAGTAGGCTAATGCGATAGTTAAATCTTTTAAAAGGTGGTTGCCATGTAATTGAAATTTGTTTCTTTGGCACCGAAGTTGAAAAATTCACATATGATAAAAGTATTTTAAAGCTGAACCCTTTAACCAGGAGTAGATCAGAAAAATGTAAATTAAATGCAAATAAATAAATAAAGGTAAAACTCAAATGAGTAAAACTAAAAAATAAATAAAAAGCGCAATTGATATAAGTTATATGCTATAATGAGATCTAAATTTTTGAGTTGTAAGCTTTAGTCTATCTCGTATGGTTTGCCAGTTTTGCAAAGTTCAGCAAAATTTATCCAGAATAAAGGGCTTTTCAGAGACTATTTCGAGAAAATCAAATTTTACATTTTATTTGTCACGTAAATATCTTTACAATACAATAATTTAATACAAAATTTGTAAAAGCCATTTTTCCGAAACATTTTACATGTAAAGGGTAGTTTGGGGTGGGGGATATTTTCTTGAAAATCTTCGTGTCACATCCTTGGGAGATTTTACAGTTTAGGATTTAACGGACTTTTCGTTTTTGAGTTATGCTGTCCACGGACACCCACACTCACTAACTCTTTCCTAAAATAATATTTTATTTATTTATTTATTCAGGGAATCTCAACAAATATATTTTGGTGGAATTTCGGTTTCTAAATTTTGGGTGGAATACAATATCTTTTGTACGCTATATATATATAGAGAAATTAAAAGACAATTTTTAATTTTTTAGGCCTATTGTAATCAAAATTTCACTCCAATTGTCCATTGGTTAATGATAGTAAAGCAACACACCATTTCCAATGTATTACAAACGCCTAAGCATTGATTGTTAGAAATATACCGAAGGCTAATATGTAACCAACTCCATGGGTATTTTAATGCATAAACAAATGTTTGCAAGTATGGCACCTAAACCGTTCTTGCACTGAAAGAGAAGAGCGAGTAAAGTGTACGGCATTCAATCCAACCCATTGTAGGGATTAACAGAGAGTTGTGCCGGGAAGTCTAACCTTTACAAAACCCCGGCTGGAGCAGATCCGTTCTCTCCCCCCTCCCTCTTCACTTTCCCGGTTTATACACCAGGTACCGCCACCGAACATAATCTTCTGTTAGCCGTACACCCAGGGCAAGATTTGCATAAACTGGAGTCGGAGTCTGGCCTTCGAAATCCGTTAAGGGGCATTTTATTTGTAAAAGTATATATTTAGTTAAATCTGTTCGGTTCCACACTTCTAGATAAATGGGGCTCGATCACTCAGACCTTGCGCATATTATTTTTTAAAATTCACATGTGGTTTGGACCGCAAATTTTAAATTAATTTTTGAGTGGATAAAGAGGGGTAGGCACTCCTTCAGCATCATAATCACAAATTTGTCTTTCGAGTGTATGTAAAGAAGAACGTTTTTAATTTGCTCTACACGTACTAGTATATAGTGTATAGAAAAGTATTGCACTCCACCCAAAAATTCGAAACCGAGTTTTCACCGGAAATACACGTTTTATGACCCCCTGAATAAAAAAACATTTTCGGAAAAAGGTCCGTATGTGTGTGTCTGTGAACACAAAAACTCAAAAACGAAAAGTTCGTAAAATACGTGGTATTTAAGTAAGTATCTTCCAGGGATGCGACCTGAAATTTCTGAGAAAAATTCTACCCTTTACATGGAAAAACCTTCGAAAATTTTGATTTTCTCAAAAATCACTCAAACGTTTTGATTAAAATGCCGTATATTAAAGATATTTATGTGACATGCTGCTTCTGAAGACTACTTAATCTGGATGAATTTTACAGGATTTTGTGTAACTGGCAAACCGCAAGACATGGACCAAAATTACCACCCAAAAACGTAGAGCAAGTTAAAACACACAATTTATGTTACCTATATACATTTTTTCGTAGAGTTGGTCGTTTTTGAGACATTCCTTGTTATTGGTTTTAGCTTTAAAAACTTATACTTTTCTCATACAGGAATTTGTCAAATCCTGTCCATACAAACAAAGGAACTTCAGTCACATAGCAACCAGTTTTTGACTACCACTTTAACCCATGGTGGTACTTCCTTATTTCGCTTCTACTTACAAGGAAGCAAGTAATAAGACTATTTCTGCTAATTTTTTGTCGAGTGACCTGAAGTAAATAGAAGCATAAGCTTTTTAACAATAATTTGCTGCAGAGAGGTGGACAAAGTCATGTGAATTTAACACATCATATTTTTTTTTGTCAATACAGAGGCAGTTAAACATACAATTCATTGGCCAAAAACAGCAACAGAACGTGCAGATAAAACAAGCACTAACAATAAAATGTACAGTGTAATATAGATTTAGGTTGGTGGTAGTTGAAACCTCCTCTTCTCTGGCCTCCCAATAGCAATTGATGATTTTTTTTTTAACAGTACGGGAGTCTGGTCAGGTCTCCGGCGCTGTATCCCCTGTTTACCTTTCCCCCCTAAATTTAGTGTATGATTACTGGTTTTGTTGTTCCTTTACACAAACATATGCACATTGCACAAACATATAACACCCATGCCCAACGAAGGACTCGAACCCACGATCCCCTGTCCACGAAGTACCAAAGCGAAACGCCTTAAAGAGCATGGCCATGGGGACCGGTCTCTTGGTTGATGACAGGAAGAACAGTGGTATAGATGGTCAGAGTCCAAATCTGCATTCGACTTACATAGTAGGCCGGAAGGGTTGTTAAATATCCCAATAGAGAGTCTGGCCAAACAATCGTACCAATTCGAAAATTAACCAGAGCTTCCTTTCGTCGCCAATATCGTTTGCTATTTAACAGGCTTTTAATTTTTCAGCAATGCTGTTCATAAGTGCGCACACACACACACGACATTTTCTAAAAGTGGTCCTGTCTTTAATACAAGGGACCCTAAGCCGTAAAATCTCGGTATCAATTTTTCAGTGCAAAGCAGTACCTTCTCTAAGAGTGAAGGAGGGTATACGTGGCGTTCAATAACTCCTTAGAAAATCCAAGAAATTATATTCGTAGCATCAAAAAAATTTAGTAACCGTCGTCTCTTACTAGATGCTAGCTAAGTTTCCGCTATATCCATTAAGTGGTTTCTTTGCCATAGGCGATTGAACCAACAATTTTATGCTTATTTATAAAGATGAAGAAATTCGAGTTTCGTGCTGTGATTAAACACTTCTATTTAAAAGACTTAACACCGAAAGAGACAAAAGCCGAGTTGGGTGAAGTTCATATCAAACCTGCTCGTGCGCTTGCACAGGTTATAATTGAATAAATGTATTTTAATGTGTCCGTACATCCACAACTGATGAACAAGGTTCCAGACATCCAGTAGAAAAATCCAGGATATAGTTTTGAGTGATCGACGAATCAGTAGATAGTAGAAACCACAGACAGCGTTCTTAATTGTGCACCAAAAGCTAGGCATGACAAAGGTATCGGTAAGATGGGTGCCGCATTTGCTCTCAATGGAGAATAAACGCAATCTTGTGATCAATTCGGAAGCTGGTTTGGCTTTCCATCGCAATCCTGACGAGTTTCTGCGTCGATACATAACTGTGAATGAAACACGGACACACTACTACTACTACATTCCAGTGACAAAAGTACACTTTAAACAGTGGGTTTTTAAAAGCGAAACGGCTCCGAGGAAGGCAAAAATAGTGAAATCTGCAAACAAGATAATGGCCTTGGTATGTATCTGAACGGAGAAAAAAAAAATACTCCCTCATCTGGCAAAGAAAAAAGTTCTCTTTGGATAAGACAATGTAAAAGTGCATACCTGAACAGTTTCTGTGGCGAAAATTGTATAATTAAAATTCGAATTACATCATCCACCGTGATCACCAGATTTGGTCCCCAGTGACTTTTTTTTAATTTTCAAACTTGAACAAGTGGGTCAGCGGAAAACGATTCGCGTCTAACGCAGAGGACATCTCCCAAACAGATCCCTATTTTGAGGACCTGCCAAAATCCTACTTTTTGGAAGATTTAAAATAGTTGGAGAAACACTGGGAAAGCTGTATCGAGCTAAAGGGAGATTGCTAAAAAATAAAAAAAATACCAAAAGTAATTTGTTTTCCTATCAATTTCTAAGGACTTATCGAACGCCCCTGGTATGTATTTACAAAGAAATATATAATAAGACACTAGCTGCGAATGCTGATGAGGCAAATAGAAAAAAAAATCTGATGTGTTCCATTCACATGACTTTCTCTATATCACTGCAACAAATTATTCTATTTACTTCATCTAAGGGAGCAAAAATTAGCAGAAATAGTCTTATTACTTGCTTCCTTGTTAGTAGGAGCGAAATAAGGGGGTACCATGGGTTAAAGTGAAAGCCAAGAGGTGGTTGCTATGTGACTGAAGTTCGTTTGTTTGTATGTATGGACACGAGTTCACAAAGTACTGTATGAGAAAAGTATAAGTTTTTATAGCTGAAACCAAAAACATGGAATATCTCAAAAACAATCAACTTCACGAAAAAAATTTATATAACATAAATTGTGTGTTTTAAGGTGCTCTACATTTGTTGTATGGTAAGTTTTTGTCCATCTCTTACGGTTTAGCAGTATGCAAAAATTCTGTAAAATGAGTCTTCAGAGGCTATTCCCAGAAAATTCAAAATATACATTTTATTTTTCAGGTAAACATATTTAATATACGATATTTTAATGAAAATCGTTAGTCATTTTTTAGAAAATCAAAATTTTCGAAAAAAGTTCCATGTAAAGGGTATTTCGGGGTGGGGGGGATTTTTCTCAAAATCTTCGTGTCGCATCCCTGGAAGATACTAAACTTAAATACCAAGTTTGGTATTTTACCGACTTTTCGTTATTGAGCTATCGTGTTCACGGGCACACACACACACACGGACCTTTTTCTGGAAATACATTTTGGATACAGGGGACCCTAAAACATATATATACGGTGAAATCTCGGTATCGAATTTCTTGGTGGAGTGCAATACCTTCTCTATACACTATGTACATAGTGCGTATAGAGAAAGTAATAAGCTTTGAAAGAACTGTTTATAGTAGAGAACATCAAATGAAAGAAAAATTTCGGATTCTCTTTATTTACAAACAACCAATAGGTTTTGGAAAGAGAGAAGCAAGTGCTTAGCAATGATGATTGAGGCTCATTCAGAATCTTCGGCAGTGTTTCCGGTACACCGCTAATGGAGTCCCGACTTGTTTTGGTAAAGACTCTTGTCTTCACTTTATACGCACACATCCTGCGTGAGTCAATGCTCCTGGGACTTCCCAAAACCTCCGACCCAAACGTTAACCTTCGTGGTTAATTTGGGAGACTCGTCGGCATACAGCACTAACTTCTCTATCTAAGCAAATGCTCATTTATGTTATAGGAGTCCTTTAAATAAATAAAAAAAAAAATCTGTTACGTTCCATTCGCTTATTCTCCTATTTACTTCATGCTAATAGAAGGTCTTATTACTTTCTTTCTTGTAAATAGAATGGAAATAATGGAATACAAAGGGCTGAACTGATAGTCAACTATTTTAAAATATGGTTGCCATGTTATTGAAATCTATTTCTTGACATTGCCAGCAGTTCACAAATGTGAAAATTTTAAGTATTTTAAAACTGAAACCAATAAAAAGAATTATCTCAAAAATAGTAAATTTCACCAAAAATGTGCACATGACATAAATTGTGTGTGTTAGGGAGCTCAACAGTTTTGTGCAGAAAGTTTTAATTTACCTTCTACGGTTTACAAGTTATGTAAAATTTACCAAAATTCATCCTCTTCAGAGATTATTCCCAGAAAGTTCAAGATATACATTTTCACTTCTAAATATCTTTATATCTTATATTTTAATTAAAATATTTAGACATTTTTGAGAAAACCAAGGGTAATATTGGGTATGGGGATTTTCTTAAAATGATGCATTGGTGAAATTTGAAAAACCCGCAGGAACTAGAATATCCTATTGTAATTTATATGAGTTATTACACACAATAATAGTGATATTTTTTCTATGTATCAAAATCCCAGCTTAATTTTTTTCTTTTAATAATACTACAAATTCATTCTTCTAAGAAAATTATGCCACGAAAATTATTCATGTACAAGTATCCAGTTTTATAGCAAATGAGCTTGCAGATAATTTTTTCATATTATATTATTGTATATTAACCCTAATTAGCACAGAAAATTTCTTACTTTTCGTACTCTAGTAAATTTAGTATTTTTCAAAATTGAATATTTTATTTTGAAAAATTGAAGCATTAATTCGAAAAATTAACATACATTTTTCTTTAATGTGCTTTCTAGAGGCTCATTGTGTGGAAAAGCCAGGAGTTCACAACTATCCGTGTGAAAAAGTATTTAAAATCTGAAACAAATAACAAAGAATATCTCAGAGACTCAACGAAAAAAAAACGTATATGACATAAATTGTGTGCTTTAACGTGATCTACATTTTTGTGTAGTAAGTTTTTGTCTATCTCTTACGGTTTATCAGGTACGCAAAATTCTGCAAAATTCATTCAGAATAAAGAGGTTTCTAAAGGCTATTCCCAGAAAATTCAAGATACAAATTTTATTTGTCATTTAAATATCTTTAACATACGGTATTTTGATCAAAATCGTTAGAGCCATTTTTAAGAAAATCAAAATTTTCGAAACTTTTTCCATGTAAAGGGTAGTTTTGGGTGGGGGGGATTTTTCTCAAAATCTTCGTGTCGCATTCGTGGAAGATATTAAACTTAAATACCACGTTTGGTGGTTTACAGACTTTTCGTTTTTGAGTTATCCTGTTCGCAGACACACGGACCTTTTTCTGAAAATACTTTTTTTGAATATAAGGGAGCCTAAGATGACTATTTCTGGTGAAATCTCGGTATCAATTTTAGGTGGAATGCAATACCTTCTCTATACACTATTTACGGAGTACGTGAAGAGAAAGTAAAAATTAAAATTGTAAAATGCTTGATTGGGAATATACCACCAATTCTTTATCGTTTACTTCTACAATTAGAATAGCAAGGTAGAGCTACATAAAATGAGTTATTTCCTTTTTTGCCATGCGTTGCTAAAATTAGTGGTTTAGCCACAAAATTACATTAAAGATTTGGATTCCAGCGTACGACTGGAATAAAGCCGTGGCCATACGCCTGGCAACTACGGAAGCGGAAGGCCAGGGATGTTGATGGCAATGTTGTGCCTGAACACCTTGCACAACAGCTGGTCCTGTCAGTGCTTCAGATGCGAAAATTGCATCTATGCTAGTCTTTACTGGTGAAGACTATCTAGATATATTTCTTGCTTATAGCGAAGATCAATCCTTTAGATTATTATTTCGTCTGGTGGCATTTGAAAACAGTTAAGTGTACCACGAGGAATCTGTTTAAAGCAACCCTAGAGATTGGGCAGAATGCAGAAGCTCTATCGAGGATAGGACTAAATTGACTAAGAATATACAATACCTGCATACATCTACTGTAAATAAACGTATTTGATGTTACAGATATTTACCATTAATACATTTTCCTTTAGCAAACACGTGGCTTTGATTTTTATTCCACGATACATCTTAAAGGGGTATTTCCATAATTTACCCTTGAATTAGTTTTATATTTGAGAATAAATCTTTTACATAGCATCTTACGCAGGTTTTAATGTTGTGAATAAAATTGGGTGGTTTGAAAGAAAACCACACTACCCCTCGTTAGTAAACACACAGACACGTGGCGAACCGGAATTCGAGCACAAACCGAAAACCAAAACATAGCATTCGGCTGTTAAGTCCTACTCTGTTGCCAGAATGAGTATATAATGTATTCAGTAATGTTCAATTATCTGCTTTACCTTTACAAAATAGATTAAATTGTATTGTACTTCATTATTCGTCATATTGGATCTCCCAGCACGCGAAATCTGCATACTCATACCCCTAACACCCTGTAATATTATAGCTCAAATCTGAAGAAAGCTGATTACGTTGTTATCTATATAGTAACGCCATGCGTAAATTTATTTTTAAATCCACAAAAGAAGTAAATTGGTGCCTGGCCTGTACACTAAATTTTCAACGTAAGGAAATTGGTTTAGTTGTTCCGTTTTAGTAGCCATTACCGCGAGGACCTGGTAAACTTCATGATTAATGGATATATACGACTTGCCCGCCACATTATTCTTTTGTTTCACAGCTCTAAAAGATGAGTTTCAGCAAATAAAAGCTACAAGGAAACAAAAGAGCCTTAAAACGTATGTACTGCAAACTGTAGCAGTGGACACTAAAGGAAAAATCTATAGTGTTCCATTCTCACGACTTTTTCTACTCTATTCTATTCTTGTCTCTACTTCATGCTAATTGAGATAAATTTAGCATAAATAATGGTTTTATTACTAATCAGAAAGGAAAATAGGGGTATACACTTGGCTAAAAGGATAGTCAAATCTTTTAAAAGCTTCCGCTATATGATGCGATTAGAATTACCTCTTTGCATGACCACGATGGAAAAAGTTAATAACGACTTCCTATTTGAGAAAAGTATAATGATTGTAAATTTTAAAATAAAAAACAACCAATATATTTGAAATAGTTAACTCCACGAAAAATGTATATGACAAAAATGATGTATTATAATACACCTATATATTTTGTGTAGAAGACTTTTGCTTTCTCTACTAAGTAATATATAGTACATATCAGATAGAGAACATATTATATTCCACCCAAAAATTTGTTACCAAGATTTCACTGGAAAGGTATGTTTTAAGGACATCTGAAGAAAAAAAAAATTGGAAAAAGTTCACGTATATATGCGTGTGCGTATGTAAATTTTACGCGTCAGAACAGATTTTTTTCGTCCTTTAATTGTTATAGTTTTTGACTTGAAGATGACATGAAATATAGATACACAAATTTTTGAAATGTGGAAATTTCTAGTATCAATAAATCACATCTCAAAAATTGGTTACCCAAAAATGAAGCTATTTCTTAAAAATTAAATTATTTATTAAACATAGAGAGACTTTAACACTTTTATACAATATTAAATTTCAGAAGTAATTTTTTATTTCTCTAAAGTAGGTAGAAGAGTAGGAAGAGAAGGTATTGTGTACCATCCAAAATTCCATGTTGTGATATCACCGAAAATGCATATTTTAAGGTACCCTGAGTCCTGAAAAGCATATCTGAAAAAATGTCCCAGGGTATATGTTTAGTTTTGTGTTTGTGAACACGATAAAACCTAAGTTAAATGCCAAAGTTGATATTGAGGTTCAGTACCTTCCAAGGATGCAACACTAACATTTTGAGAAAACTCCACTACAACTACCGTTTACAGGGAACATTTTTAGAAAATGATTTTTTAAAAATGGCTCTAACGATTTCTATTAAAATACCACATTTTAAAATAATTTCATGTAAGTTTTGAATTTTCTGGGTATATCCTCTGAAGACCTCTTCATTCTGGATGACTTTTGTATTAGTGGCAAATCCTGAGAGATATATAAAAACTTAATACACAAAAAATATAGATCTTGTTAAAGTAAACAATTTATGACGTATACAATTTCGTTGTACAATTAACTGTTTTCGAGATATTTTTTGTTATTAGTTTAACTTTTCTGAAACGCGAAGTCCACTTTCGTGTGACATCTCTTGTTTTACTTCTGGCTACGCACAAATAACCAAATTTCAATTGGTTCGTATCGCGACCAGCTTTTAAAAGATTTGACTATCGCTTTAGCCTAGTGTAGTCTTTCTTTTTAAAGAAGCAATACGACCATTTCTGTTAATCTTTATCTTGAATAGCATCTGTATATAAAATAATGATCTTTTGTGACAATAGTTTGAAGAGAAAGTCATGTGAAAGGAATGCATTGGATTTTTGGGTATACTTGGTTACTATGGTAACGAATGAGGAATGTGAGAGTGTCATAACGAAGCCTTGTTTTGAGGTTTCCCTCCAGAGCTATTATACAACTGAAACTTTCCCTACAAACGTTCCCCATGCTTGGCAAAAATTTATAATGCCCGGGAATTCATTCGGGGCACACCAAAACTCCGCCAGCCGACCGTCGATGTTATGTTATTTCAGGATTTTATGGACACATGGGGGAGGGGTTAACAACCGAACGGAAATCACTTTAAAAGAATCATTTCGAAACCACCCCCTCCGACACTGAGCTTATGTCCAAAAGCGAAATAATAAAAAGTGTGATATCTGCGAGGATCTCGTGTAGCCTGCTTTCCGTTCGGTATCACATCTCCGTTTATAAGAAAATATTACTAGAAAAATATATAATCTGTTACGTTTATGCGACCTTCTCTGCAACATCGTTATATTTTGTAGCTCCACTGTAATCAATGTTTACTTTCTCTAGCACGTAGTACAATGTAAGTAGTAGATAGGGAAGGTATTGTATTCATCCCAAAAAAGTCGATACCGAGAATTCACCGACAATGCATGTTTTAGAGTCCCCTGAACTCAAACAAAAAATATTTTTAGAAAAAAAAGTGCGTGTGGAGGATGTGTCTCTAGCACAACATAACTAAAAAACTAAAATTCTGTTACATACCTATAAGATGCGATACGAATATTTTTAGAAAAATCCTCCCCACCACCAATAACACTTTACATGGAA
This sequence comes from Hymenopus coronatus, assembly GCA_030762935.1. Taxonomy (NCBI): domain Eukaryota; kingdom Metazoa; phylum Arthropoda; class Insecta; order Mantodea; family Hymenopodidae; genus Hymenopus; species Hymenopus coronatus. Next base: position 116,332,636 of record CM060890.1, read on the forward strand.
TATTTTTCGAAAACTGTTGCATTTCTCAAAATGGTATTCGATTGTAGTACCAATAGTTTAAGATATTTTTATGACAAACGAAATATATATATTGTGAATTTTCTGGAATAGCCTCTGAAGACCTCTTCAATCTAGTTAGTTGACTTTTATATAACTGGCAAACCGTAAGACATCGTAACTGGCAAAAACTTGGGACACAACAATGTAGAGTTAGCCGTTTCGAGATATTTATTTTTATTGGTTTCAACTTTAAACTACTTACGTAAAACCTTTCTCAAACAGGAAGTTGTCTTTCGTTTCATCTCTCTTTATTTTACTCCTGGCCTTGGAAAAAGAGACGCATTTCAATAACAAACGCATAGCGACAGCCTTTAAGAGATTTGACTGTCCCTTTAGCCTAGATATATTCCCTTATTTCCGTTCTACTTATAAGGAACTTAGTAGTTAGGCAATGTTTGTCTCCCAAAATACCCCCTAATGGATGGTCCTTCTATATTACCGCCATTTACTTAACAGTGTGTAAAAACGTTGCTTTTGAAAGGATATAATCATATCATTGATAGATTCTATATGATTCATCCCTTTAAGCCCTACTGTAACCATATTCTTGTTTAAGAATAAAAGCTCAAACAATAAATAACTCGCAGTATAACAAAAAAATACAATATCGTATATCGCAGTTTAATGGGAAGTCACACAGAAAGGTGCATGACAGTGGTATGGCCTGGGATTAGACAGTCAAGGGTTACCTATAACTCCCCGTAAAATAAAACCAGTTGCACCATCGTCACGGGAAGACACACAGAAAGTTGCACGTACGACCTGGAATTAGACAGTTAAGGATTACGCATAACCTGTAGTTTAAGAAACTGGCTATAGTATCGTCACGTGGAGTCGTGTAGAAAATTGCAGGCAGTCGTACGAAATTGGATTAGGCACTTAAGGATTGCCTTTAACTGTCTCTAATAATAATAATAATAATAATAATAATAATAATAAAAACAGCTACACTTATGTCGTGGGTAGAAACACAAACAGTTGCATGGCAGTGGTACGGCCTGGAATTAGTCCGTTCAGGATTACCAATAACTTGCAGTTAAAAGAATAGCAACACTATTGTCACGAGGAGTCACATAGAAATTTGCATGACAGTAGTACGGCCCAGGATTAGAGAGTAACAGAACATAAATAAATAAACAAATATAAGCATCTACACTATTGCATGGTAGCTGTACAGCCTGGAATTAGGCAGTTTAGGATTACCTATAACCTGCAGTTTATAAAATACTACACTATGCCACGGGAGTCACATAGAAAGTTGCATGAAAGTGGTACGGTCTGGGATTAGAGAGTTCAGGACTACCAATAACTTGCAGTTAAAAGAACAGCAACAGTATTGTCACGAGGAGTCGCATAGAAATGTGTATGACAGTGGTACGGCCTAGAATTAGAGAGTTAAGGTTTAAATATAGCCTTGCGTAACAAAAATGTAAATAAATAAATATAAGCACCAACAGTATTACAGTAGCTGTACATCCTGGGATTAGGCAGTTTAGGGTTCCTATAGCTTGTAGTTAAAAAAAAATAGTTATAATACATACTCCATGTATATCATGGGAGTCACATGGAAAAATGCATGGCAGTGGTATGGCCAGGGATTAGACAGTTAGGGACTTCCTATAACCTGTAGTTTTTAGAAACTGGCTGTACTATCGTTATGGAGAGTCGCACAGAAAGTTGCATGGTAGCGGCACGGCTAGGGCTTAGGCAGTTAAGGGTTACCTTAAATTGTAGGTTGAAAAAAAAACCGCAATATCATCACGGGGAGTCGTACAGAAATGTGTACGCATATAGTATGGCTTAGGATTAAGCTGTTGAGGGTTGCTATAATTGCTATAATGAAGCGAGCTCTTCCATATTTTATCAATATATATATATATATGAGAGAGAGAGAGTGAGTTAAAGCGCGTTACAAAGGAAGTGAGTGTTTTAGAAACCTCGCTTCTTACAGCTACTACTAAATATTTAAAATTGAAATATAGAATGAGTATAATTCATAAATTCTAACCTCGTGATGGCTAAAACCGAGTAAATTTCAATAGATGAGTTTTATAATTTATCTTTGTAGTGTTGAGACACATTTAATAAATGTTCAAATACGGTATAGTTTTATTTAAATGATCAGGTTGCTTTACAGAATTATAGGAACAATCCTCACAGCTTAGACGCAGTTACGGTAATATAAAACAAATGGTGAACAATACGCTAAAACAAATTTTGCGTGTGAATGGAAATTACATCCGAAGATGCCAGGAATATCTTCACACAGATGGATATCACTAGCCGATTACCAAATCCTCCAATTATAATAGGTATAACCATAAAGAAAATCATTATTTGCCTATGCTATTTACGATCTATTCCTAACAAATTTATGGAAAATATGGATCCTTTATTAATTTCTTTTAACCATTAAAAGTTTAAATTCGTGGACATCACTAACATAACACAAGGGTAAAGCTGTTCCCCACTTATCGGTTTTAACTTGCAATAGCCCCGTTGAGTTTTGCAACTCTTTTAGCGTGCAAAGAGATATGTGTAAGTGTCAAATGTGGGGAGTTGAACAATTTGTTAACGGGCGATCCACGGCCTCGCCACAAAACGCACTGTAGTAAGTAGTGGATGTATTCCATTCTTCTTCTTTCGCTAGATACCCTGCTTGTATAGAGGATTTACAACTTCCAGGACGTACAAGCCAGGGTCTGGGGTCCGATGTCTGTCGAGGCGCAAACGGACTCTTGGTGGGTGATCAACTGATGCCTGGTATGAGTATGAGGAGGAAAAATTGAAATGTCGGTGAAATTATTGAAATAAAAGTAGATTACGTAGCAGGTGACAGAATGTATGACATGGAAAACCGAACAACCCGTAGAAAACCTACCCAGATGGTGCTTTGTCCACCAAAATCCTACATGCAGTCTCCTGGGATCAAAAGCTGGTCGCCTTGGTGTAAAACGAAATGTACGGTCACGCAGCCATGGCGACCCTTAAGTATTGTGTGCCTCCAAAATATATGATTTGGGATATCCCAATCAGACAATACTGTGATTGTGAATACCAAAATTCAAAAATATGAAGGCAGTTAAATACCAACTTGGTATATATGCTCAGCATCTTCCAAGGAGAAAACACGAATGTTTTCAAACTGTTACAACTAATCGTGAGGAAGGAGAGATGACCAGCGCGGCCGTCGAGATGCAACGAGATAATTCTGGAAGTTTCTGCCCTCGCCTCCTGCGAACTCGTCGAAACTCCTGCAATTGCATATGGGCCAGTGTACTCGCAACAATCAATGAGCTAGTAAATCGTTGTTCATGCCAAATAAAGAAATGTCTACTCAGGGTGTTCTCAGAGTGATTTAGATTGTTGTGACGTACAGCGAGTGCTGCTGTTTGAGCATCCTGAGTTCGATATTTCAGTGAGTGGAGCGTAAGGAACGACAAACTGCTTCGCGAGTCTCAGTACATGTGCAAGGGCAAGGTAGTGAAGTGATATTGAAATTGAATTGTCAAAATATCTGTTTTATCATTATATCGACAGTTAAAAGCAATCTGGTATTGCTAAGACTGCCACAGTATGTGAGGCAGTGTATATTATTAGTTGTACAGTATAATGTTTATAGTATTATTAATAATGTAATAGTTTGCGATATGTAAATGTGAAATAAAAATAAATTAAAAAAATGAAAATTACTGATCAATTTGTAATTATCAAACGCCCTAAGGTATTAGAGCTATATGCGTTTAAGTTTAGGTTCAAACGATATCCTTAGCTCTCATTTGTTACATAAATCAAAAAGAGCCAGGTTAAGGTGAGCTTTCATTGCGACTGATGGGGTTCTTTTCATTGCCCGTTACACAACACAAGCCAAACTTTCAATATTGCAATTTTTTTTTTTTTTGTACTAAACTTAGGCTACCGTAAAAGTGGCTCATAGCTGATTTAAATCTCACAATTGCTTTACACAGACAAATCGTCTTCTTTGAATACCCTTTTCCACTTTGTTTACTATCCTTTGCATATATAAATCTCATTTAAGTTTACTGTCAAACAGTACGCTTAGATACTGGAGATTACTGCAATTGTTTATTAAACAGAATAGGAGTTTTTAATCTCTGCATTTTCTTTGTATGTGTAACCGAGAAAAAGTAGGAAGGAAGGTAGCACGTATCAGGTGGCCCAACTACCCCATATGCGACTTGTATAGATATCCCTTCGAACGTTAAAAGAGCTGCAGAACTCTACGGGGCTATTTCAAGATAAAGAGAGTCAAGAAGAGAATGCTACTTTGAGCAATCGATATTGGTGCCAAGATGTAAATGCTGACATAGCGTGGCCTCGTAAAGCAACACTGGTTTTAGCTATAAAGAATCCGAACAGTAGACCACGATGGGTCCTCACATTTCAGCCACACGTACTTGAGATCGGCACTGATTATAGGGGCAAAGTCTTATATTTAAAAGTGTAATTTCCAGCAGAACAGAATGTACTAGGTGAATTCTGTGGAAGTAGGGTAACCCACTGGCCTCTCCCCATAGCTCCCCATATTTTCGTTAAATCGTCTTAGTGTAGTAAAAGTAATATCTCCTCGCAAACCTTGGTGTACCTATTTAAATCTCCCCATCTCTCCTCGAACGCACCCCCTAGACCACCCTATCCATGAGGTCCCCACCTCCCTCTGCGCATGCGTGAAATAACTCTACACAGAGCCTAGTACCTCTAACGATGCAGTGACAGGGGTTACTCTTACTATACTGGGTACGTTACAATATCATTAAAGTTCCCTTAGTCTTTACAGACGTAATTTTCATGTAAGTTTGTCTAGCAGTAAGTTCATTTACCTAACATTGGAGATAATCTGCAGTTGTTCATTAAACAGAATAGGAGTTTTAAAATTCTCCATTTTATTACCTTTTCTAGCACGTGTTTACAATGCACATAGTAGAGAGAAAAGGTATTGTGTTCTACCCAAATATTTAATATCGAGATCTCACCGGATATACACGTTTAGTTTCCTGTGAATAAAAGTAAATATTTTTTATAAAAAGATCGTGTGTATGTATGCGTGTCTGTGTTCAGGATAACTCAAAAGCGAAACGTCAGTTAAATACCAAACTTGGTATTTAAGTTCAGTGTCTTCCAAGGATACGACACAACTTCTAGCAATCCCGTTACATGGAACATTTTTTTAAAATTTTTGATTTTCTCAAAAATGGCTCTTAACGATTTTTATTAAAATACAATACGTTTAAGGTATTTTTACCACATACGAAATGTACATCCTGATCTTCTTTTGTTTAGCCTCTGAAGATCTCTACATTCTGGACGACTTTTGTATAACTTTTGTATAACTGGTAAACCGTAAGAGATAGACAAAAAAATAACACAATTTGTCATACTTTTGTACAACGAGAATTGGCTTTCAATTGTTTCACATTGCGACGGGCTTTTAAAAGATTTGACTATCGTTTTAGTCTAGTGTATTCTGCTAATGTTTATCTCTTAGGCAAGATGTAGATAAAAGAATAATCTTTAGTAAGATAAGTTTGTTTGCGGAACAGATAGAGCAAGCCATGTGAATAGATCATATCAGATTTTTGTTACGTGTAAACTAATTAAAGTATGGAGGAATGTTGCAAATACCAGGTGGTGGAAATGTCTTGTATTTGACATGAGCAGATATGCTGTGGTGCGTTAAAAGAGTTGCGGAATTCAACAGAGCTACATCAGATTAAAAATGGCCATTGAGGAACTGTCTTGAGGGACCTTCGATTTATCCCATCAAGAGATATCTGCACACGTCAAATATTTTTTTTAATTAGAATAACTGCTGATTTACAATCTCTTATTAACATAACATTCAGTAAAAATCTAATGTGTTCCATTCACATGACTTTCTCTATCTCTCTGCAACAAATTATTGTTAATAAGCTTATATTTTATTTATTTCATGTTAATCGAGGAAAATTAGCAGAAATAGTCTTATTCCTTGCTTTATTGTAAATACAAGCGAAATAAGGAAGCACTAAAAGTTAAAGTGAAAGCCAAAAGCTAGTTGCTATGCGACTGATGTTCCTTTGTTTGTGTGGACAGGAGTTGACACATTCCTGTATGAGAAAAGTATGTTTTTCAAAGCTGAAACCAAGAAAAATGAATATCTCAAAAACGATCAAATCCACGAAAAAAATGTATATAATATAAATTGTGTGTTTTAACGAGCTCTACATTTTTTGTGTGTTAAGTTTTTGTCCATCTGTTACGGTTTAGTAGTTATGCAAAATGCATACATTTTACTTGTCAGGATAATATCTTTAATATATGATATTTTAATCAAAATCGTTAGAGCCATTTTTTAGAAAATCAAAATGTTCGAAAAAAGTTCCATGTAAAGGGTAGTTTCGGGTGGGGGTATTTTTCTCAAAATGTTCGTGTCGCATCCCTTGAAGATACTAAACTTAAATACCAAGTTTGGTATTTTACCGACTTTCCGTTTTTGAGTTATCGTGTTCACAGACAAACGGACACACTGACACACGGACACACACACAAACACACACGGACCTTTTTGTGAAAATGCTTGTTTTAGATAAAGAGGACCCTAAAACATATATTTCCTGTGAAATCTCGATATCGAATTTTTGGGTGGAGTGCAATATTTTCTCTATTCACTATGTACATAGTGCGTATAGAGAAAGTAAAAATGTTACGATTAATACTGGACCATTAAGGTTAGCTTAAGCGGAATCATAGGTCCTAAATGTTACAGCGCTATAGACGGTGAATAATAGTACTGTTGTCTGGTAGACTGATGGCAAGGAAATTCGGATGGTTGTATAATCTGTCGATATCGAAGACTATGGGATGTGGTTTATTTCTTTATTATCGGGATGCGTAAATCATTATGTAAGGTGGTGTTAGAGATGTGTATAATGGAGCGTTGGCCTGACAACGAAGAGATCTTGATTCAAATCTCTTAATTCAAATAATGTCAATGTTAGAGTTACTGGAAGTTCCCCAAGTTGGATACCATAGTAAAAAAACTATCCTCTATTTTTACTTTCTCTACACTTAGTGTATAGAGAAAGTATTGTAATCCATCCAACAATTCGATACCGAGATTTCACCGGAAATACATGTTTTGAGCCACCGTGAATCCAGAAAAAGTAGTCTTAGAAAAAGGTTCGCGCGCGTGTGTCTGTGTGTGTGTGTGTGCGCGCGCGCGTGTGTGTATGTGAACGGCATAGCTCAAAAACGAAAAGACTGTTAAATACCAAACTTCAACTCGATAGCTAGTTTGGTATCTTCCAAGTGTGCAACACGAAGATTTTCAAGAAAATGGCTCTGACGATTTTGATTAAAATATGGTTTAAAGATATTTACCTGACAAGTAAAATGTATATCTTGACTTTTCTGGGAATAGCCTCTGAAGCCTACTTTATTCTGGATGAATTTTACGGATTTTTTTATAACTGGTAAACTGTAAGAGGTAGACAAAACTAACTTAACAGAAAAGGTAGAGCTCGATAAAACGCACAATTTACGTTATATATATTTTTTTCGTGGAGTTGATCGTTTTTTTATATATTGTTATTAGTTTCAGCTTTAAAATTATTCTACTCTTTTCATACTGGAATTTATCTACTCCTGTCCATTCAGACAAAGGAACTTCAATCACATAGCTACCAGCTTTTGACTATCCTTCAACTTATAGTACCTTCTTATAACCCTTCTGTCTACATAGAAGCAAGTAATAAAGACTACCTCTGCTAATTTTTTCTCGATTAGCATGTAGAGCTCATAAAAACCCACAACGTTTTTCGTGGAGTTGATCGTGGATTTCATTTTTGAGATATTTCTTGAAATTGGTTTCAGCTTTAAAGTACTTTTCTCATACAGGAATTTGTCAACTCCTGTCCATACAAAGGAACTTGTCACATAGCAACCAGCTTTTGACTATCACTTTAACCTATGGTTTCTCCTAATTCCCCTTCTAAGTCGCCCTCCGTGGTGTAATGGTTACCATGCTAACTTCATACACCTACCAAGGTCCGGGTGGAGGAAACCCGGTGGAGGAAAATGGATTTTTAGGGCATAAAAATTCTTAGCACAGCTTCTTTGAAAGGGAAGTAAAGCCGTTGGTCCCGTGTCGATTTACGGCACATAAAAGAACCTCAAGCCTGATAGAGAGGCCTCTGAGCAAAATAAAGCGGTCTTTCACCCCCAGGATAGAATGGGACGTTGAGAACCTCAGTAGTTAAAGAGCGTCGATAAATGAAACTCCGTTTCATTTTCCCCTTCTACTTACATGGAAGCAAGTAATTTGTTCCTGTGTCTTAGATTTACGACACGAAAAAGAACCTCAAGCCTGAAAGAGAGGCCTCTGAGTAAAATTAAGTGGCCTTTTACGCCCAATATAGAATAGGACCCTGAGAACCTCAGTAGTTAAAGAGCGTTCATAAATAAAACTCTATTTCATTTTCCCCTTCTATTTTCATGGAAGCAAATAATTTGGTCCTGTGTCTTAGATGTATGGCACATAAAAGAACCTCAAGATGATAGAGAGACCTCTGTGCAAAATTAAGTGGTCTTTCACGCCCAGGATATAATGGGTCGCTGGGAACCTCAATAGTTAAAGAGCGTCCATAAGGAAAACTCAATTTCATTTTCCCCTTCTACTTACAAGGAAGCAGGTAATAATACTATTTCTGCTGAGTTTTTCCCCATTACCATGTAGTAAACAGAAGTATAAACTTTTTAATAGTAATTTATTGCAGAAATGTAGAGAAAGTCATGTGAATAGAACACCAGCTTTTTTTCTTGTACGGTTTAACGCCCGTTTTTACTACTATGGCTCCGTAGGCGATGACACTGATTATGCATGGAATGAAGATGGAGCTCCGGTAGATTGCAATGGCGGGGGAGACCGAAGAACCCGGAGGAAGCCCATCCCTGCGCCACTTTGTCCACCACAAATCCCACATGCTTTCTCCTGGGATAGAACCCGGGAAATATGGGCTAGCATGGCTACCTGGTGTGTGTGTGTGTGTGCGTGAGGCCCGATTCACCCGTCTGACTCAGAAGTGTTGATATATCTTTCTCTGTGAAAGTAGGCTACGTGGTGTTGCTATGGGGTCGTGTCACGTTTTGCAGCTATGATACTGTCCATGGAGATTCAGAACCTCACCCCCTCACATTGAAACGTTCATGAAGTTCGGTCCGGGCGGGTAAAGGGTGGAGTTTGACAAGTGCCTGACAATCGCGAATCGACACACGGCGGGCCAGTACATCGCATAACATAACATGTCCGTCTGTCACGGCGCTGTCGGCGATGCCTAAACCGAAATAAATTATCATGGAGGGAGGACATTTTAACTTTTTTGCTTTTTATTCGCCTCTCCCGCCTGAGGGATGAGAAATTTTGGGCGCTTTTTTTACCAAGTGGTTGAAAGGATTGACACGTCAGTTCGACGGCTGCTTGAATGTTTGACGGTTAGGTCAGCCTCTTTTGGTTTGTCCAGTCATTTGCTAGAGAGAGAGAGAACCCTCTACCATGTTTTAGTCCGTGCTCGAATTGGACGTTCAACGGAGGAAGATTTCCTGATAAAAATCTAATTTGCTTCATTCACATGGATTTCCCTACTCACTGTTCTATGAATTCTTCCTACAAAACCTTAGGCGTCTACTTCTTGTTATTTATATAAACCTTCATTACATAAACAAACCTTCATTACACGTAAAACAACCTCAAGCCTGATAAAAGAGGCTTCTGAGCAAAATTAAGCGGTGTTTCACGCCCAGTATAGCTGAGAACCACAGAAGTAAAGACCGTCCATAAATAACACGCCATTTACATTTCATATTTCAGGAGGTATGTCCTAAGCCATGACGCAATGGATTGGATTTGAATTACTCAATAACGGGTCCCCAGTTAGTGGGGCAGAGCTCACCTGAGGGCCCTTTGTGACTTACGTGACGTCACCCGGGATTAAATTCTGAAGTGCCCAAGCCACCAGACAGCAGCAAGAGGCCGAACTCCCTTTATGGTTCTTCAAGCCTGAAACAGATGACAGGGGAGCAGGAAATAATCGATAGGAAATTCGGAGGATCTGATGAACTTTCCCAGAATTCGCCTAGTGACTCGGGAGACCTGCGATAAAACCCATGAGTCAGAAAGGCCCGGTATGGGAGTTGAATCCACGACCTCCCAAATGCGGTTCACACATGTTGCCATGACGCTATTCGCTCGGTAGCAAACATTGTTAACACACAACAATTTAGATTTTCATGCAGCGAGCACTTGGCCTACCTGTTATGTTTCAAGTACATTACTCAGGTAGATAAAGTGTTGGACTCCATCCAAAAAATGAGATTTCACCAGAAGTACAAGTTTTGGGACTCCCTGAATTCAAAACAAGCACATTCAGAAAAAGATCCATGTAGGTATCAACACGAAAAATCGGTAACATACCAAACACATGATATTTTAAGGAACGTTTAACCAATCCAAACATGGAAACATTTTTGAACATTTTGATTTTCTCAAAAATAACATTAAAATAGCGTATATTAAGGATATTTATAATACAAATAACATTATATATTGCATTTCTTGAGAATAACCTCTGTACACCTCTTCATTTCGGATGACCTGCATAGTGGTAAACCGTAAGACAGACAAAAATTTACCTTACATGACTTTCTCTATATCCCTGCAACAATTTTTTCTTAAAAAGCTTATACATCTATTTACTTTATGCCAATCTGAAAAATTAGCAGAAATAATCTTATTGCTTGCTTCCTTGTAAGTAGAAGCGAAATAAGGGTCTACCATAATTTAAAGTGATAGTCAAAAGCTGGTTGCTATGTGACTGAAGTTCCTTTGTATGGATAAGAGTTGACAATTCCTGTATGAGAAAAGAATACGTTTTTCATAGCAGAAACCAAAAATAAGGAATGTCTAAAAAACAACGAACTCCACGAAAAAAATGTATATAACATAAATTCTGTGTTTTAAGATGCTCCACATATTTTGTGTAGTAAGTTTTTGTCCATCTCTTGTGGTTTAGCAGTTATTCAAAATTTAGTATAAACTACTCTTCAGAGACTCTTCCCAGAAAATTCAAGTTATACATTTTATTTGTCAGTAAATATATTTAATATACGAAATTTTAATCAAAATCGTTAGAGCCATTTTTGAGAGAATCAAAAATTTCGAAAAAAGTTCCATGTAAAGGTTAGTTGGGGGTGGGGGTATTTTTCTCAAAATGTTCGTGTCGCATCCCTGGAAGATACTAAACTTAAATACCAAATTTGGTATTTTACCGAATTTTCGTTTTTGAGTTGTGTTCACGGTCACACACACACACACACACACACACACACACACACACACACACACGGAACATTTTGTGAAAATGCTTTTTTTGGATGTTGGGGACCCTAAAACATATATTTCCGGTGAAATCTCGGTATCAAATTTTTGGGTGGAGTGCAATACCTTCTCTATACACTATGTACATAGTGCGTACAGAGAAAGTAAAAAATCTAAATCTCGTTAAAACAAAGAATTTATGTGTTATACATTTTTAACGGAGTTTTCTATTTCCGAGATATTCCTCGTTCAATAGTTTCAATTTTAAAATACTTAAAATTTTCTGGTAGGTACAGGAATTTGTAAACTTGTAAACGAATTTCAATCATATAGCAAAGAGCTTTTATAAAAGGACTGCGTGTGCAAACTATGCAACAAACCGCTTGAAAGACACAACACATAAAACTGCAAGAAAAGACAAATGACAATAACGCTGCTTCCTAGAATAATACTAATCAAGTTCATTCCTTTGCACATTGTGCGCATTCCCATCAATAAAAGATTTAACTGTCGTTGTAACCTATTTCCTTATTCTCCTCCTACTAACAAGAAAACAAATAAAAGGACCATTTCTGTTAATATTTATCTCGATTAGCATGAAACAGATAGAAGAATAGGCCTTTTAGCAATAAGTGTTATACAGATTTAGGGTAAGTCAGGGAACTGGAACACATCAGACTTTTAAAAATCTATTTTGTTTTAAGTCGCTTTCACAACTTGGTCATATAATAACTATTCCTTAAGGTACCTAGAATTAAAAATAAGGTAGAAATTTAACTTTCCGCGGAAAGAAAAAGAAATTAGAAATTATTTGTATGTATTAACATTATTATATTATTATACGACTGAATAATAGCCACTGCTACTGATGGTATGCGGTGGACAGTATCGTGTTAAGGTGTAATCCCGAGTCACAGTATCTGCGCTTCGCGCCAAACTGATAGTGTTACAGAGCCATTTAGTGCAGCGGTACCACCATTCGTAGTCAGATGGCTAAGTTTTTAAGCTCTCAACTCCGCACTGCATAGTTGCCACTTAGCTCCACGACAAACAGATAGGATTAGGGATGTCGTACAGTCTACTGTTTCACCATCTGCTGTCAGATGGCTAAGTGTAGGGGATCTAAACTCCCCACACCTAGAACCACTTAGCTCCACGAAGGAGTTGGGTTAGAGCTGCCGTCCAGCCTCTGCTTACATTATCTGTATATAGAAGGCTGCGCAACGCAATTAATATCTATTTTACTTTCTCTACACGTATCATGTACATAGTGTATAGAGAAGGTATTGTAATGCACCCAAAAATTCGATACCGACATTTCCCCTGAAATACGCATTTTAGGGTCCCCTGTAAATAAAGCATTTTTAGAAAAAAGTCCTGTGTGTCTATGAACACGATAACTCAAAAAAGAAAAGTCGGTAAAATACCAAACTTGGTTTGCGATACGAAGATTTTGAGAAAACTTTCCCCCACCCAAACTGCCCTTTACATGGAAAAAGTTTCAAAATTTCTGACGATTTTGATTTAAACTCTTATATTTAAGATATTTACATGACAAAATGTATATTTCAATTTTTGGGGAATAGTCTGTTTATTTCTATTGAAATTTGCATAACTGGTAACACGTAAGAGACAAAAATACTATACAAAAAATGTAGATCTCGATAAAACACACAATTTATGTCATTCATTTTTTTCGTGGAGTTGGCCCTTTTCGAGATATTGCTTGTTATTGATTTAAAAAATATTAATATACTTAGATTTCTCACATGGGAACTTGTCAAAGTTGGCCACGCAAAGAAACGGATTTCAAACCCATAGCAACCACATTTTAAAACATTTGACTATTGGTTTAGCCTAATGTATTCCCTTATTTCCCTTCGATTTACAAAGGAACTAAGTAATAAAACCGTTTCTGTTAATGTTTATCTCGAGTAGCGTAAAGCAGATAGAAGAATAAACATATTAACAATAATTTGTTACAGAGAAATTCGTGAGAATGGAACACATCAGAGCTTTAGTTTTGCTATTGTTATTAAAAGTGACTATTAAAATCAATTCAGAATTAAGATTTCTTCTTAGGGAAAACCATTATGACCATTTTTGAGAAAAGGGGCAAAGAGTATTTTGGATGGAGGGAAATATTTATATCACTAAGTTTTGGATTCAAATGATTTTTCTTTTGGAATTATGCTCTTTGCACACAGATACATACAAATTATTTTATGTGATCGGGGTGGGTGTGGGGTGGGGTTTTCAAAGGATCTCAAAATGTATATTTTTGGTGAAATCCTACATCATAATATACGCATTACTGAGAGCGAGGTTTGCCGCTGTCTCATGTTCGGACGATTCCTGGTGATCTCCTGCTCTGGCCCAAAAGTTTTTCGTATTTTTTCCGGGGTAGGCAGACGAATGCTGAGATGGTTTCTCATCTATCATATTTTCTTTGCAACAGTTCCCCTCGATTTCTTTTCCTTCTCAACATTCAGGCTTCCTTCCTGATTCGTGGTGTATGGCGACGCTGGACAGATGACACAAATACGTGCTCCACGAAAAGAATATTCTCCACGAACAGTAGGGGGCTGTCAGGTTGCTTGGCCGCTCTCTTGGTTTGGAAATGACATGATCTCCACGCGTCCTGTCTACCTGTGGCCTATCTACCTGCAGGTTTTAGCCTCTGTGGCTTCCTCAATTAATACCTTCCACAAAATACCTGTAAGGTAGTATTGCGCCAGGTGTCACCTTCCTGACTAATGTTATTATTTGTTCAAGATCCATCAGGCCATGTCGGCGTATATTGGGCCACCTTTATAGGGGCTTCTTGAACAGGAAATTTCAGTTCGCGAGGTCACCACATGGGGACGAGGCACCAACATATTGCAAATAGATGGCACTATAATAGAAATTAGGACTTGGGGGCGTGAAATATGACGAATTCGAGCACGCCATGGCCGCGTGGTTAGACCACTCACCTCTCAACTAAATAGTCTGGGTTCGATCACAAGCGACCGCATGTGAGATTTGTGGTAGACAAAGCTGTGCAGATGCCGATTTTCCCTGGGTTCTCCGGTTTGCCCCGCCATCGCATCCACCGGTGCTCCATCTTCATTCCATGAATCACCAGTGTCATCGCCTGCGCTGCCACAAGTATGCTGCGGGCGTTAAACACTACAAAAAAACAAAAAAAATATGACAATTAGTCTTAGCGACCTTTTATTTCAAGGCATGGAGTATTTAATGGGGTATAAATAAACATTACACAAGACCAACGCCTTTCCTTCCCTTCCGAAGGAAGCTATGCTCAGGAGTTTAAGGCCCAAAAGAAGATCCATCACCATTCGCCGGGTTTAAATCCGCAACATTGGATATTAAATGCTGTCATGATAATCACCAAATCACAGAAAAATAACATTTTCACTTTGTCTAACATGTATGTACAGCTTACAGAATAGGTAAGAGAAGGTATTGTGTATCACACAAAAATTTAACATCAAGATTTCACCGGAAATACATGTTGTGTGTGTTTGTTTATGTGCATAATTAAATACGAGAGTTGGTTAAAACTTGGTATTTAAGTTCAGTATCTTCCTAGAATGTGACACGAGGATTTTCGAGAAATCCCCACGCCGCCAACTACCTTTTACTTGAAAATTTTTAAAAAATATTACTTTTCTGAAAAATGGCTCTACAGATTTTAATTAAAATACGTATGTTCAATATAAAAATGTATGTTTTCAATTTTATGTAAAAAATCATTGCAGATCTCTTCATTCTGGATGACTTTTGCATAACTGGTAAATCGTAAGAGATCGACAAAACGTTCAAAAAACAAAAATGTAAATCTCGATAAAATACAATTTTTATATCATCTAACAAGCGGTCCAATTGGCCTGTATTTCATGTGGGTATATATGAGGGTCGGAAAATAAGTCCCGGGCATCGCAAGATACGGCGCTACTAGGCCAGTTACACGGTAGCATCGTAAAGTTTAACTATAGACTAGCTTGTATCTATAGTTACAGGTCGATAGGTTGTTTAGTTTTCGAATGACAGCATTTAAACAAGACAACTTTAGAGTTTTCACGAAAATGGAGGATTTCGAAAAACGAGCAGGGATTAAATACTTCCATTTGAAAGGCTTAACGCCTAAAGAAATCAAGGAGGAAATGGACAGTACATTGAAAGACTCTGCACCTTCGTATTCAATGATTAAAATATGAGTTCCAGAGTTTAAAATGGGACGCACGAGCACTAGTGATGAGCCTCGCTCTGGATGCCCTGTGGAAGTGACAACTCTAGAGATCATTGAAAAAAATGCATCGTTTAGTACTGCAAGAGCGAAGATTAAAGCTGTTTGAGAATAGCAGATGCTGTAAACACATCAAAAGAACGTGGAGGTAATATTTTAAGTAATGTTTTGGGCTTTCACAAGGTGTGTGCAAGATGGGTGCCACGTTTGTTGACACCTGATCAAAAGTTGCAAAGAGAACCTGTTTCTGTTAAGAATGTGGAGCTCTTCCGTGAAAATTCCAGTGCATTTTGAGACAGCTTAATACCAGGGATGAAACTTGGATACATCACTACTCTCCACAAAGTAAATCAGTCAAAAAAGTGGATTGCGCCAGGTGAACCCATTGCAAAAATGGCAGAATGAATTTTGTCAGCTGACAAAGTTATGGCGAGTGTTTTCTGGGATACACAGGGATTACTTTATTGATTACTTGGAAAAGGATTAAAGTATCACTGTGACTACTACGCAAGCTTACTGCAACGTTTGAGCGATGAGGTGAAAAGAAAAATACTTCATTATGGATAAAAAAGAAAGTTCTTGTGTTATGACGACAGTCCTCCGTCCCATCGGAAACGTACGAATTAAAATTGGAAGTGCTTGAATATCCACCCTATTCGCCAGATCTAGCACCCAGCGACTACCACCTGTTCCCAAACCTCAGAAAATGTCTTGGAAGACGAAGATTTCAAAGCAACGAGGAGGTCATTGATGTGGTAAACAGCTATTTTGAGGACCTTCATAAATCGCACTACAGAGATGGTTTAATTAAATTAGAACACCGATATGACAAATGTATTAGTTTTACTGGAGGTTATGTTGAAAAATACAGCAAAAAAAAAAAATGCTGATTTCATTGAGAGGCCCGGGACTTATCAGCCGACCCTCACTTATCCCTTGGCGCGTTAAGAACTGTTTAGGGTTATTTCAATAATATCTGCCAGCGGAGTATTGTGGTAGGTAGTTTTGTTTAACGCCCGCTTTTATTGCAATGGCACCGCAGGCAGTGACACTGATGATACATGAAGATGGAGCCCCGGTGGAATGTGATGGCGCTGGAAACCGGAGAACCCGCAGAAAAACCACCCCTGCGCCGCTTTGTCCACCACAAATCTCACATGCGGTCGCTTGGGATTGAACCCGGGCCGTCTAGGTGAGAGGCGAATGGTTTGACCACTCGGCCACGGCGCGGCCGTTGAGCACTGTGAGAGTGACCATCGCTTCATATGTCTTGCTATCAGTGGAGACTTTGAGTGGGTGGCACTCATCGCTAGGGTAAAACGAAGGTCACTCTCGCCCAATTCTCTACTAGAGGGTTTTAACTTGAAATAAACCCGTGAGTTTTGCAACTCTTAACGCACCAAGGGAGATATATACAAGACAAATAAGAAGCACCTTTATCACCTGTTAGTTTTATTCTTCTTTACTTTTCAGAGGCATTCTCTGTTATTGGTTTCAATTATAAAGTAGATCCTAAATTATTCTCTAACGGATAGTTATCAGCCTTTCATCTCACTATTGTTTTACTCCTCGCTATAGAAAGAAAGCCACATTTCAACGAAAATCGCATAGCAACAACTTTTAAAAGACTTTACTGTAGCTTTAGCATAGTGTATTCCCTTCTTACCTTTCTACTTATGGAACTATGTAATATGACTATTTTTGGCAATGTTTATCTTGATTAGCATTTTGTAGATAAAAATAATCTTCTGTAATAATATGTGTTAATTATTTGTTTTCTCCACACAAACCGTGTAAAGGACACGAGTTGAATAGCAGAATCAGACCGAAAAATGCAATGCCACAGCCGGAATTTGTACTACGGATCTCCTGCTCTCTAGCCGGTTGCTCTAAATACTAGGCTAAATTCCAACAAATTGACCTACCAGTTGGTTAAACTATGAAGCCGATAGATAAGTGATAGGGTGGGTTAGAGCAAGCGAATAGAAAACGGGAGATCTAAGGTTCAAATCCCGGCTATGGCATTGGATTTTTCGGTCTGACTGCCTGCCCAACTTTTGTAAGAATAGCTTGTTTGTAGAACAGACGGAGAAAATCATGTGAATGGAACACACTAGCTTTTACGATGGAATGCAATACTTGGGTTTGAATTTTTCGTTCTGATACCTCTCCAAATTTTGTAAAAATAGTTTGTTTGCGGAACAAACACAGAAAGTCATGTGAATGGAACATATCAGCATATAATGCAATACTTTGATAGATAGAAGTGGGTTAGAGCAACCGAATAGAAAACGAATTCAAATCCCGGCTATGGCATTGAATTTTTCGGTCTGACTGCCTGTCAAACTTTTGTAAGAATAGTTTGTTTGCAGAACAGATGGAATGCAATACTTCCATAGAGAGGTGATAGAGTGGGTTAGAGAACCAAATAAAAAATGGGAGATCCAGGTTCAAATCCTGGCTATGGCATTAAATTTTTCGGAATGTTTGCCTGTTCAACTAACTGATGCAATGGAACACATTAGCTTTTAGGATGGAATGCAATACTTCCATAGAGAGGTGATAGAGTGGGTTAAAGTAACCAAATAAAAAACGGCTATGGCATTGAAATTATCGGTCTGACTGCCTGTCAAACTTTTGTAAGAATAGTTTGTTTGCAGAACAGATGGAATGGAACTCATTAGCTTTTAGGATGGAATGCAATACTTCCATATAGAGGTGATAGAGTGGGTTAGAGCAACCAAATAAAAATGGGAGATCCAGGCTCAAATCCTGGCTATGGCATTACATTTTTCGGAATGTTTGCCTGTTCAACTAACTGATGCAATGGAACACATTGGCTTTTAGGATGGAATGCAATACTTGAGTAGAGTGGGGTAGGCCTGCAGCCCCCAGGGAGTGAGAACTGGCACCTTTAAGCCGAATGGAATCACTTGTAGCCGGGAGTGAATCACCATCGATTTGCCAGTTCCCCAGCAAGACTGTGACCCTCTCAGAAAATGTTGACACAAAACACCAGTGGAGTTAATTAAACTCTGACAGCTTGGAGAAGTGTTAATTTCCTGATAAGCTAAGTTTGGTTAAGAACTCAATATCGGTCTGCGTGGGGAGGATGTCATATGAACGCGTCCCTTCTTCGCATCAGTGAAGGCGTCTTCCCGAGACCGGTGGCGCGTGACTGCTTGGTCCGCCGGACAGCCAACATCCAACATTCGCATTTAGATTAGGTGTGAGTCCCTCTAAGACATACAACACGCTCGTTCTTAACAGCGTCACACAAAAATAACTTGATATGTAGCAAAAATGGACTGGCTGTTTTTGAACGATTGCAGTACCTGAGGGAAATAACCTCAATCCAAGTTACCAAATGAATACATCAATATTGGAAAGTATTTCTAACAAACACATCTGTATGCACATGATTTTACCTATCCCAACATTTTATAATTATTTTCTCTACTACGTACATGATTAATAGACAAAGTCTTGCATTCCACCCAAAAATTCGATGCCAATATTACACTAGAAATAAATGTTTTGGGATTTCCTGAATGCAATAAAGTATTTTATTTTCTCTATATAGTGCGTGGTACGAGATAATACATAGATAATACATTCCACCCAAAAATTTGACCCCGAAATGTCATTGGAAATGCATATTTTGAGACCCCCTGAGTAAAAAATAGCATTTTTAGAGAAATGTGCGTGTATGTGTGTGTGCGCGCGCGCGCGTGCGTGAACATAGCTCAAAAACGAAAAGTCGTTTAAATAACAAACTTGGTATTTGGGTTTACTATTTTCAAGGATACGACACATGAAACATTTTCGGAAATGTTTAATTTTTAAAAAAACTATTGACAATTTTGCTTAAAGTACCATCCATTTGTTTAAGATATTTTCATAATAAACAAATGTATGTAAATACCGTTAATTATACATTAAATAAAGGAGTACAGAATTGTTTGGTCGAACCATTTAAGAAGAATAAACAAGATACGACCATCGAAACAGGTGTTCGATTATAAGCCACAAGGGAGAAGAGAGATCGGTCGACCAAAAGCAAGTTGGAAAGTTGAGGACGGAACAGGAGGCTCTCCTACTCCATGAAGAGAAGAAAACTATATATCTTGAATTTTATTTTAATAACCTCTGAATACCTCTTCATTATGGTCGACTTTTGTGAAAACCTTAAGAAATAAACAAAACCTTACTACTTAAAAAATATATCTCGATAAAAAAAAATCTGATGTGTCCCATTCACATGACTTTCTCTGAAACAAATTATTGTTAAAAAGCTTATACTTCCATTTACTTCATGCTAATCGAGAAAAAATTAGCAGAAATAGTCTTATTACTTGCTTTCTTGTAAGTAGAAGCGAAATAAGCGAGTGCCATAGGTTAAAGTGATAGTCTAAAGCTAGTTGCTATGTAACTGAAGTTCCTTTGTTTATATTGACAAATTCCTGTATGAGAAAATGTAAGTTTTTCAAAGCTGAAAAGAAAAACAGGAAATATCTAAAAAACGATCCACTCCACGAAAAAAATTTATATTACATAAATGGTGTGTTTTAACGTGATTTACATTTTTTCTGTGATAAGTTTTCTCCATCTTTTACGGTTTAGCAGCTAAGCAAAATTCCGTAAAATTCATCCAGACTAAAGGGGTCTTCAAAGGCTATTCCCAGAAAATTCAAGTAATATATCTTTAATCAAAATCGCTAGAGTAATTTTTAAGAAAATCGACATTTTCGAAAAATGTTCCATGTAAAGGTTAGTTGGGGGTGGGGGGATTTTCTTGAAAATCTTCGTGTCGCATCCTTGGAAGATACCAAACTTAAATACCAAGTTTGGTATTCTACGGTCTTTTCGTTTTTGAGCTATGCTGTCCACAGACACACACACACACACGCACACAGCCACACACACGCACACACGGACCTTTTTCTGAAAATGCTTTTTTTGAATTTCCGGTGAAATCTAGGTATCGAATTTTGGGTGCATTACAATACCTTCTCTATACCCTATGTACATACTACGTGTAGAGAAATTAATACACAAGTATCTCATATTTATTTGCAGAAATAACCGTTTCCTAGATACTTGTTGGTTTCAGTTTTTGAACTAATAACATTTTCTCAAACCGGAAGTCATCCTTCCTCTTTTGTTTTACTCTTAGTCACGCAAAGAAAACCGAATTTCAATTACTTCACAAACCGATAGCTTTTAAAAGATTTGACTATCCCGTTAATGTGTTACATTATTTCCCTGTTACTTATAAGGAACTAAGTAATTAAACATTTACGCTAATATTTACCTCGATTAACATGCAGTAGATAGGTGTTTTGTTACTTTCTCTACCCGTACTATGTACATGGTGTATAGAGACGGTATTGCACTCCACCAAAAATTCGATACCGAGATTTCACCGGAATATATGTTTTATACTCCCCTGTATCCAAAAGAAGATTTTCAGAAAAAGGTCCGTGTGTGTATGTGTGCGCCCATGTGTCCGTGTGCCTGTGAACACGATAACTCAAAAACGAAAAGTCGGTAAAATATCAAACTTGGCATTTAAGTTTAGTATCTTCCAGGGATGCGACACGAAAATTTTGAGAAACATTCCCCATCCCAAACTATCCTTTACATAGACCTTTTTTCGAAAATTTCGATTTATTAAAAAATGACTAACGATTTTGATTAAAATATCGTATATTAAAGATATTTACCTCGCAAATAAAATGTATATCTTGAATTTTCTGGGACTAGCCTCTGAAGACTACTTTACTCTGGGTGAATTTTACGTAATATTGCATAACTGCTAAACCGTAAGAGATAGACAAAAATTACCGCAAAAAATGTAGAGACGTTAAAACAGACAATTTATGATGTATACATTTTTTCGTGGAGTTAATCGTGTTTGAGTTATTCCTTGTTATTGGTTTCAGCTTTAAAATACTTATTCTTTTCTCATACGGGAATTTGTCAACTTCCGTCCAAGCAACAAAGGAACTTCAGTTACATAGCAACCAGCTTTTGATTATCATTTTAACCTATGGTGCTCCCTTACTTCGCTTCTACTTACAAGGAAGCAAGTAATAAGACTATTTCTGCAAATATTTTCTTGATTAGCATGAAATAAATGGAAGTATAAACCTTTTTACAATAGTTGTTGCTGAGATGTAGAACAAGTCATGTGAATGGAACACATCATATTTTTTTGTAATGGATCCTCTTTAACTGTTGTGGTTCTCAGCATCCCATTCTATATTAGGCGTAAAAGACTGCTTAATTTTGCTCAGATGCCTTTTTATCAGGCTTTAGGGTCTTTTACGTGTCGTAAATCAACAACTTAGGACCAAACAGCTTTACTTCCCTTCCGAAGGAAGCCCTGCTAAGAATAGCCTTTTTAAGAATAATCTGTTACAGAGATGTAGAGAAAGTAATATGAATGAAACACGTTAGATTTACAGTAAAAGCTCCGCATGTGTTTGCGCGTGTGTGTCCGGTGTCTGTGTATTAAAGCTCAGTTTATTCCAAAGATGCAATACAAATATTTTAAAAAAAACTCCCCCTTCCCAAACTTTTCATTTACCTGTTGCAGATATTTACATCGCAAATAAAATGTAGGTACATCTCGAATTTTCTCGGAATAACCTCTGAATCTTTCTTCATTACTGATTACCTCTTCATTACTGATAATCCTGTTACTACACAGAAATAGAGATCTCGTTAAAGTACACAATCTACATCCGAAACACTTCTTATGAAGTTAACCCCTTCCGAGAATTTTCTTTGTTATTACTTTCAGTTTTAAAATACTTATACTATTCTCAAACGGGAAATCATTATTTTTTTTTCCTGGTGAAGCACAGATAACGGAATTTTAAAGTCATCAAGTGATTAACCAACTGTTAATGGATTTGACTGTTCTTTGTAACAAGAATATACTTAAGCTTAGACGAAATCAACAATTAAAATTAAAAGAAATATATTAATTTCTAAAATCGTTTTATATTTCATGAATTTTTCGTGGGTGAATGGAGATTGGGAATGCATTTGTATTATATTTATTCGTTGCAATCCGCACAAAAATGACGAATAGAAACGCCAAATATATAAAGTATAAGAAATACATTTAAATCCTTATATTTGTCTCATATGTAATATATTGCATGTAAATGGTTAATTTATAATTTAAATCATTCGAATTTCAAGATAGCTACTCATCGTAGAGATTTAATTTAATGATTTAATTCAATTTAAATCATCTATATTGTACTTAGAGAGAAGTTATTGTTTTTCATCATGGATACGCAAAAGCATATTGATTGTATAGGCGAAAAAATCTGATATGCTCCATTCACATGACTTTTTCTACCTCTCTGCAACAGATTGTTGTTAAAAAGCTTATGCTTCTATTTACTTCATACTAATTGAGAAAAAATAGCAGAAATAGTCTTATTACTTGCTTCAATGCAAGTAGAAGGGAAATAAGGGAGTAGCATAGGCTAAAGCGATAGTCAAAAGCTGGTTGCTATGTGACTAAAGTTCGTTTGTTTGTATGGACAGGAGTTGACAAGTTCCCGTATGCGAAAAGTATAAGTATTTTAACGCTGAAACCAATAACAAGGAATATCTAAAAAACGATCCACTCCACGAAAAAAATGTACATAACATAAATTGTGTGTTTTAAAGTGGTATACATTTTCAGTTAGGTAAGTTTTCTCTATCTCTGTCACATATATAAAATTCCTTAAAATTCATCCAGAATAAAGTAGTCCCCAGAAATTTCAAGAAATACATTTTACTGTCAGGTAAATATATTTTAATATACAATATTTTAATAAAAATCGTTAGCCATTTTTGAGAAAATCAAAATCATGGAGAAACCATGTAAAGGGTAGTTGGGAGTGGGGGAATTTTCTTGAAAATCTTTGTGCCGCATCCTTATAAGATACTGAACTTAAATACCAAGTTTGGTGTTTAACGGGCTTTTAGGTTTTGAGCTATGCTGTCCCTACAAACACACGCACGCACGCACTTGCTTTTTATGGATTCAGGGGGACCCAAAACATGTATTTTCAGTGAAATCTCGATATGGAATTTTGGGTGCGTTACAATACCTTCTCTCTACACTATGTACATAGTACGTATAGAGAAAGTAAAAATATTCAATATACTATGCCATTTGCTTCAAAGCGTACACACTTTAGAGGCTTACAGCTGCGTATATAATAGCTACTGAGCTACAATTATAATTTAAAAGTAGTGATCGTGTTTAAATGCCGAGGATTGCAAACATTAAAAGGGAATGAATGCGAAACAGGAATTGTAAGTATGAAAGCACATTTGTTTATATTGAATTGGGTTGACTTGTTTAACGTTTGATTTCTAATGCATACACAGTAAGTCACATAATTTCAACTGACCTTCAAAGTTCATTCTAGTATAGCGGAACAGCTTTCCTGAAATCTCGATGACCCGAAATATATATTCTTCTGTTAAAATAATTTATTTAAATACACATAGTGCAGGGCTAGATCGAGGCAAAAACATATGTCAAGCTCATTGTCGTCACCGGCAGAAAACTAAATGTTTGCGGCAATCAACATTGTTGGGAGGGAAGTATTATTTCCGGTAAGGTTAGTAAACTGCTAAGAAAGAAATATACCCAATAATCTATTCACCAATATTTCCCCTTTTAAGCCTAGTGTAACCCCAAACTCTCATATTAATTACAATAAATATACAATAAAGCCCTGGACGGCGCGGGTTCGATCCCAAGCGACCGCATATGAGATTTGTGATAGACAATGCGGCGCAGGGACGGGTTTTCTCCCGCCATCGTATTCCATCGATGCTCCATCTTAATGTATAATCAGTGTGATCGTCTGCGGTGCCACAAGTAGTTTAAACACTATCAAAAAAAAAAACAACTATAAAGTAATTTCTACAAATCTCGAATAACTTTAAGCAGATGGAAGAATAAGCTGTTTTAGGAATGCCAGTCCCCGTGCCCCTACTTAAAGTGCCTAGCTATGGTGCTTCGTGACACACGGGATCGTGGGTTCGAGTTCCGCCTTGGACATAGGTGTTTGTTAATGGGTATATGTATGTGTATTTGGAACAAAAAAAAACGATAAATGAAATAGTTAAAAAAAAAAAAAAGAAGAAGAAGGAATCACTTGTTTAAGAACGGGTAGAGAAAATCATATTAATGTAACACGCCAGACATTTAGTTTTTGTTAATCAAGAAATACCTGCATTACAAGTTTCGTTATACCTATAAGAGGAAATGGTCAAACGTTTTAAAACAAGTCGCTATATACGACTAGTTATACTAGTCTTAAAATTCCCTACCGTTTCCATGACATCGTCTAAAACAATGGAATAGCTGCAAAACTTTAAAAATGAAAGCGTATTCGCAAAAATTAAAGATATTTGAATGACAATTTAAATATATACTTGCATTTTCTGGGAATAGTCTCTGAAGTTCTGTTAATTCTGAATGAATTTTGCATAACTGGTAACCTTAAGAAATAGACAAAAACTTACTGCACAAAAAAGTCGGACCCATTTTCTGTGGAGTTAACCAATTTCGAGAGATTCCTTATTATTGGTTTCAATTTTAACGAATTTCAAAAACGAAGCAACCGGTTTTTAAAATATTTGACTTCCTTTAGCCTGGTATACTCGCACATTTCACTTCTACTTTCTAGGAACTATGTAATAAAACCATTTCTGCCAATGTTTATCACGATTAAATTAAGTAGAAGAATAAGTGTTTTAAGAGTAATTTGTTACAGAGATGTAGAGAAAGTTCATGTGAATAGAACAAATCATATTTTATTTTGCAGTTTATAGTTGTTTTGTAGATCATCTTGGAAATGAGCGAATGATGCTCAAATGAGATCCAAGGAGCTTAAAGTTTCCCGATGTGGTTTTCGTTTTACGGGGAAAAAAAACCGCAAAAAAAACCCTTATCCTCACTCTAACCGAGATTCGAAGTCAGGACCTGTTGAGTATGAGGCAGATAACTACGCTGCCCGCTCACTTCAGAGACGAATGTCTTGATGTATTAAGGACCATTAGTATATCTCAAACTAATACCAAGGTTTCAACTACAATTTCGATGTTTACCCCCTCACACACTTGGGACCACGTGTAATACTCTTACTTATGCTGTCTGAAGAGCCCCTATCTTCCATTAAAAAAGGTCAGCACTTATATTTAGTGATATAGTATTCTCCAAAACCAGATAGCTCTCAAACGGGACCGCTCTCCCCTTCCACTGTGCAATAACCATTAGCAAACAAAAGACGGGGCAAGAGGCAAGGACTCATTAATTCCAACCTCAATATAACTTCTTTCTTCTTGAAGAACAGTATTATGAAATTTACTGCAAAAGACAAAAAGAATATTGTTATATATAATTCTCTATTTTTGTAACTACCTATATATAACTCCATGGCACGACAGCCCACGAGGAACCTTGGCCTACCGTGCGTGCGTGCGTGCGTGCGTGCGTGCGTTCGTGCGTGTGTGCGTGCGTGCGTGCGTGTGTGTGTGTGTGTCTGTCTGGTAGGCTCGTGGTGATACTGGGTGTTGTTGCTGTGTACCTACCCTGATAAGGGTTTAACCACAGGAATGAGGTGATGGTTAAGGTTTTGTTTGAGGTTTCGAGTGTTGGTGTTAAGGAGGTAGCGCGAGTAGGCTCCTCGAGCGGTTGCATTTTCAGGAGCAGCATCCTTTCCTCTGCTCCGCTGGTGTTTATTTATTTATTTAAATATGGTGGTGAATTTTGATAGACCTGTCCCTGTGGGAGGGGGAGTGCTTTGTTCAGCTATTACGCTGTTGGCTGGTGCCTACCGTCCGGCCGCCCCATCCCTCATCTCGGTCCACTACAGACGTCATAGATGGGTGCGGTATTGGTGGGTGAGACGTGGTCAGCGCCTCGAGCCCCCGGCCGGTTAATGCGGTTCTCATGACCCGGAGCCGCTACTTCCCCATCAAATAGCTCCTCAATTGGCCCCCCAGGGACCTTACGAGGCTGAGTGCACCCCGAGCCAAATCTCCTAGTGGGGGATCGAACCCAGATCTCCCGCTTGGTAAGCAGCTGCGCTACCACCGCGCTAAGGAGACGACCACGCCTATTTATAATGATTCAAAATAATAAATAAAGTCAAAACAGTAAATTCTAATCTTAATTAAGTTATTAATATAAGTTTACGTTTTGAAGAAAATACTCTAAACCGCAGTAAAATCTATTTCCTGGAAACCCTGAAGACTCTGCTTGCAAGTCGAGATTCACGCCTCGGTTAAGGGACTATTTAGTAAAAGACCTGGCAACGGCGAGGGTTGCTTTCCAACCGCATACATCCTAATCCCAACATTTAAAGTCACGCCTTTGGCAAAGGGCGTGGAAGATACTGTACATTTTAAAATAATGGTAAATATTCCTGATCAAGTTAAGCACAATTTCAATACTTTATATTTTCTCTGGTCACTCTCCGTGATGTAGTGGCTAACAGTTTAGCCTCTGATGTAGACTCAAACCCGGAAGAGGATGATGGATTTTTTCAGGTGTAAAAACTCTTAGCATGGCTTCCTTCTGAAGGGAAGTAAATCCGATGGTCCCTTGTAATATTTATTTGCACGTAAAAGAATTCCATACCATGAAATAAAAGACCCCTAAGCTAAATGCGCCATGTTTAACTTTTGTAAGTCGTGATTTTGTCATTTAGTGCCATTTATGGGCGATTAGTTGATTCTTCCTCCCTGATCAAAAAGCCACCGGAGTAATAAGAGCCAGAGGAACAGTACCCAAAAAGTTACACCAATTTTAGGTAGATTATGATCTGGCATGATCGTGGTAATCAGAGGATCTATTCTCGTCTTCAGAAAGCACTTGTATTCGTTTTGATGCTGATGTTATGTAAATTCATTAAATTTTGTTATTTAATTTTGAAACTAACAATGTAGTGTTATTATATCAAGATTGGTACGTGCTATTTGTTTTAGATTTTAAGTTTACCATTTCCAATTTGATAGATACAATTTACTTTTATCATTGTAAGTTATTTTTTAAAAATGTTAATTGTATAGTGGTAGCTCTCAAATGAGGAAAGTAATTAATAAAATAAAATAAAGCCCAATACACGCTGACATGGCGTCAGGAACTTGAATAAATTCTCAGGTTTTCATTTTAGAAATTTTTTTAATCAAAAGTTGCTTAATTTATTAACCACTGAAGATAAATAAATAAAATCCTACATGCTAAGAATTCACTTACCGGAGCATATACCTGCTCAAACTTTAAATTTATTCACTCAAAAAATTCTACAGAGTTTCTCTATTTATTAATTTTTCGGATAGTTAAGTATACTTCAAACTAAAATTACACTTAAATCAGTAAATAAATATTTAGAATTAATGAATATATATATAGTTATGGTGTAATAAAATTAAAATAGAATAAAACTATTCTATAACAGAAATATTAGCCAGCAACTTTGTAATTGGTATCCAGTTTCATCATATATTACACCATAAACTACATCACTGGTGTCCAGCACTAACTAAACTATATATTAATCACAATAAGTTTATTCTGTTACATAAAATTAATTTTACATACACATAGTAATAATACTGTTTATTTATATTTAACTCTATTACTTTAAACTTTGCGTTATTTATAAAATTAATATTCAATTTTATTATATTACAATAACAAATTTCTGGTCGGGTCCCGGGTTTGATTCCTGGCTGGGGCAGGGTATTTCTCTATAACCAGATTTATGCCCCATGCGCCACAGAGCCTGGAAGGATGTATGTGAGAGCAAATTCCCGTGTGTTTAATGATATAAAAATGATTAACCTAATGCTCTAAGCCTACAGTAATATGACTGAAGCTATGATATCGCCATTGAAGCTAAGGGGGCGTATACAAATGCAATAAAATAATAATAATCAATTTATTTTTATTTAATAAATCTTATACTGCTTTAATAACTATTCATATCTAAGTATGTATTTAAAACTAAGTAAAACTATCGTGTACTTTTTAAATATATTTTAAAAGTCTTACATTTAGTAAACCTATATAAAGTTCTTAATTTAATAACTAAAAACTCATTACTCACCTTTAAAATACATTATTTCTTAACATTAATCTACTGTTTTAGAGATTAATTCTCCACTAATCTTAATTTCCCTCAGCAAAGGAGCAATTATTAATCAATATATAGTAATAACTACATTACTTCATATGCTTATATAATATATAATCTTTGTTCTCTCCTGTCTCTTACACATTATCATTGACTTTCTTTTTAACTCTTTTAAAACACTACTTCTGTTTCAGCTTTTAATATCTTCCTTCCACGAAAAGCTATGAATCACTATTTAAGTGTATAAATGTATTAAGAACTACCATATTTCTGAAATGTGTACTATGATTCCCTTTAAAATGTTAAAGATGACCCCTCCTACATTAGGGGCACATTGGGCTGCTGTTTCTTATGCTGTCTGGAGAATACCAACCTTACTGAATGGCCACACCGTGACCGAATGGTTAGAGCACTTGACTCTCACCCGGGTTCGATCTCGAACGATCGCATGTGGGATTTTTTTTGGAGAAAGTAGCACAGGGCCGGGTTTTCTCCGGGTTCCCCGGTTTCCCCCGCCATTGCATTCTATCGGTGCTCCATCTTCATTCTATGGATTCTCAGTGTCATCGCCTGTGGTGCCAATTGTAGTGTAAGCGGACATTAAAACCTATTAAAAATCTTGTGTTCCGCAAACAAAAGATTATCTTGAGAAACATTAGTAGAATAGGTCTTATTACTTGCTCCCTTATAAGTAGAAAGTAAATAAGGGAATGCATTAGGCTAAAACGATAGTCAAATATTTTAAAATGCAGTCGCCATGTGAAACAATTGAGGTTCGTTTGCCTTTCCATGGTGCTATTTGAGAAAGTTAATTAGATTAAAATTGAAACCAATAATAATGAATATCTCAAAAACTCTACAAGCAACACGTATATGACATAAATTGTGCGATTTAACGAGATATATATTCCATGTGTAGTAAGTTTTTGTCTATTTGTTACGGTTATGTTATGCAAAGTTCTGCAAAATTCGACCAGAATTAAGAGCTTATCACAGGTTATTCCCAGAAAATTCAAAGTATACATTTTGTTTGTGATGGGAATACATTATATATATGGTATTTTAATACAATCGTTAGAGCCATCTTTGAGACAGTCAAAGTTTTCAAAAATTTTTCCATAAAAAGGGTAGTTGGGGGATTGCGGGGATTTGCGTGAAAATGTTCGTGTTGAATCCTTGGAGAATACTGAACGTAAATATCAAGTTTGGTATTTAACAGACTTTTCGTTTTTGAGGCATGCTGCCCACCCATCCCCCCCCCCCCACACACAGGGATATTTTTCTAAAAATGCTTTCTTTTTGGTTTCAGGAGGTCCCAAAATGTGTGTTTTTTGTGAAATCTTGGTATTGAATTTGTGGGTGCAATACAATACCTTCTCTATACACTATACAGGGTGTGCAGAGAAAGTAAAAAACGTGTCACCTTTAAATTACGTTATTTCTTATCACTACCTACTGTTCTATAGAATTGATTTCTTACTTATCTTATTAATATAAGCATAAGAGCATTTAAGAACCGATACTTAATAATTCAATTGCTTAACAAGCTTATATTATTTATATCCTATTTATTCTCTCCTATCTCTTACTAACACACTAGAGTCAGTACTTCAATTTTAACTCTTTTGAATTTTGGTGCACGAAGTGGCGCAGGGGGTGGGTTTTTTCAGGTTCTCCAGTTTCCTCCGCCTTCGCATTCCACCGGTGCTTCATCTTCAATCCATATATTATCAGTGTCAACGTCTGGGGCGCCATTTTAGTAAAAACAGGGTTAAACACAAAAAAAAAACACCTTTAAAGCACTATTTTTATTTCAACACCTTCCTTCCATAAAACGCTATAAATCAGTCCTTCGTATGCAGATTTAGGACTACCAGAATTTCCCAAATATACAGGCTATTTCAAAACGACACGAAACAAAGATAGCAGTCGATTAGCTTAAACTTCGACTTGTCCGAAACTTGATGTCGCAACTTTCAAACTCTTCTATTTAAAGTTTTATGAGTCTTTAAAAATCGCACACATTTGGGATTAGGCAGCAAAGGTTATCATACGCCACATAAACAACCTCAGAATGTGTTATACGAAACACACAACAAAATCCACATGCTACGTTTTCCATTATTAAGTTGACCTGTGCCTCGCCGGTGTGTTTATCAAACCACCACTACACCACGCGACTGGGACCTTGGCTACCAACCGGCATCTCTCTTGGAGTGGGCCAGGCACGTGCCATTTGGTTATGTATGACTGCTTAATTCATGGTGATTTTATGGCGGTTTTTGTATGTGCCGAATTTAGAGCTGAAATTTATATTCACGTATCACATACGGTATAACCAATAACCCTGTGTACTATGGCTCTATTTAAAATTCTAAGACCATCTCTTCTCAACTTGGAGCTCATTGGAGCCTGTATGTCCCTACCTCCCATGAGAGACAAAACACTTAGCGCTCAACCTTATTAACCCTATGGGCCCTATGCCATACTTTTTGTCCACCCTGTATATTACCGACCCAGAGTGGCCTGCAGCTAATGTTATAATGTTCACACTTTTGTGAGCTACGAATTTGTGAAATCTTGGTACACCAGGCGATAACGTCCGTCGCCATTATGCTCGTGTAATATCAGTATTATGTATTCATATCACTCACAGAAGCTGTCACAGGTGAGTAGCACAGGGCCGGCCCTAGAGGGTTGGAAAGGGTAGTGTTGGAGCATGCCACTTTCAATTAAATCAACCCCATCGCTTCACGAGCATCAGAATGGTTTCATTTAAATATTTAAATCTACAATGGGCTCATCCCTACATTCATAGCAGCGATACCATTAGATCTCCCACTGGAAATACATGCTCAAATGCGTAGTTTCAGGTTTTTATTCTGTCCCATGAATGAGACAGCAGAACACTAGATTTGACTAGGAGTGTTGGGCATTTTAAGGGAAAGGGATGCAGCTTCACCCTTCAAATGTCCTTTGAGGGATACCGGGATTCAATTTTCTAACTTTAAATTCTAAAGCCATATACTTGCAAATTTGCACATGGATAATGAACAAACAAAGAAATGATTGTGTGTATGTTGAAAACTTCAGATCAAAGAGTTTCTCAGATAATACAATTAAATGATTTTAACTATTTGCAAATTTTCTAAAAACTTCTTGCACATTCATATTTTTCAGATCATTATGGTAGTGATTTTTTACTTTCTCTACAGGTACTACCTATATAGTGTTTATAGAAGGTATTGCAATGCATCCAAAAATTCGATACCGAAGTTTCACCGGAAATACATGTTTTAATACCCCCTAAATCCAAGAAAAAATTAGAAAAAGGTACATGTGTCTGTCTGTGGACAGCTAAAAAACAAAAGGTCCATTAAATACCAAATTTGATATTTAAGTTCAGTGTCTTCCAAGGATGCAACACGAAGATTTTCAAGAAAATACGCCCTCCATAACTAACCTTTAAATGGACAAATGTTCGAAAATTTTGATTTTTCTAAAAAATTGTTCTAACGATTTTGATTAAAATATCGTAAAGTAAAGATATTTAAATGACAAATAAAATGCATATCTTCAATTTTCTGAGAATGGCCTTTGGAAACCTCTTTATTCTGGATGAATATTGTGGAATTTTGCATAACTGGTAAACCGTAAGAGGTAGACAAAAACTTGTAGAGAGACATTCTGCAAATATATAAACAAGAACTTAATATTATATCAACGTACAAAATACGTTATTTACGTGCTCAGAGGCCTCTCTATCAGGCTTGAGGTTCTTTTACGTGCCGTAAATCTATGACACGGGACCGACGGCTTTACTTCCCTCCCGAAGGAAGCCATGCTAAGGATTTTACACCCGAAAAGAGCCATCGTCCTCCGCTGGGCTTGAACCCGCGACCTGTTGTTTCGTCTGGGACTATCATCCGGGAGGTCTTGGGTTCGATTCTCTCGTCCGATCGCTCTTATTCATGTTTTTTTCGGGGTTTTCCCGGGTCACTAGGCGAATGGTGGGGAGGTTTCTTCATCCCGCCGAACGTCATGAGCCTTTTATTTCTTTTCCATTTCATTCAACCGGTGTCTTTCAGGGTTGTAAATGTCTGTTAGGACTTTCGTGGTGGCGCCCTTCTGTGGTGGTGAATGCGCTCTGGGAATATAGCTCTCGGCGGTGGGATGGCGTTGGAGACATCCTTAGGACTCAGGGGATTCGCTCGGACTTGAAGCGCGGGCTCAGCGCTCCCCGTGCCGAGATGATGACCAGCTTGAACTATGTTAGGGACTTTCCATGGCGTTTTTTTCCCACGGTCCGACTTCGGCCGCCCGACGATAATACTCTCATATTATCTATCATCCTGGGTTCTGATGCACAATGAGACCATGGTGTTTGCAATGTGAAATCCCCTCCGGAATGACATACACACGCACAAACAAACCCTTATACACTGATGTGCAAATCCTAAGGACGAAAGTAACATTCGCTGTGGTGCTGCCATAGATGAAACTTGAATCATACTTGGAGAAAACTGCTATATTATGCTAGGTAGGCAACTAAATGAAATATGCAATGAGACAAATAGAAATGACACTTTCATTCATCGAAAATAAACTACACTAAAGTAAAAATGTATATGCGATTTACAAAAATGGAGGCATAGTGCTTAAAAAGTACGATTCAGAGCATGGACATCAATGCACGCTCTGTATCTTGCTCCCAAGTTGGCCAGAAAGTTGTCAAGGAGTTCCATTCCTTCACCAGCGATGTTGACAACTTCTGGAAGGTCGTTGGTGCATGTGGACATGCTGCAATGCTTCTCCCCAAAACATCATGTGCTCAGTTGGATTTAAATCAGGTGAACGGGCAGGCCAATTCGTTCGCCGAATGTCCTCTCGTTCCAAGAGATCTACCTGCGCTTGCCGATGCGGTCGGGCGTTGTTATTCATAAAACGAATTAAGGCCTGAAAAGACGCACATGGGGAAGGAGTACAGTATCACAATAATGTAGACCAGTGAACGTACCATATCCAAAAATTTGTAGGTCGGTACACCCATGCAACATTATGCTTCCAAACGATCATGATCAAGGATGTTTTTGGGTGCATTACGTGTTCTCACCTCTCGCCAGATGAGATTACGTCGAGAATCACTACTGAGACTGAATCGGCTCTCATCTGAGAAGAGCATGTGTCCCCATTCTTCTTGGTCGAATTCTGACGCTCTTGGGACCTCAAAAAAAGTGCCCCCAAAGAGCGTGTGTCAATGAACGTCGGGTGAAGAGACCACCTCTATGCAGTCGCCGTGCCCCTGTGTAGCGTAAGATTGAGTGTTTAACAATTCTGTTAAATGTGGTTACAATGGCACCCGCTTCTTTCCTGTTGCACAATGTAGCGGTCATCACCTCTCCTTGAGACAGCAATCCTGTGGTTTGGAAGCAATACCGAACTCCTGGACATTTGGTCACATTTCGTACTTCTTCCAGTCTCCAGTGAAGAAAGTGTTGTCTACGGGCCATGTAAAGAAGATCACTAAAGTGCTGATTGCAATGCATTGTCTTGTTATGTTTCTTCAAGGCCCCGTGTTGCGGGACCAGACCCATTTGTCGCTATAGTTTCACTATACTGATGCCATGTGACGTCCAGCTTTCTGCGTACAAGTGAGAAGCTCTGGCAACGTGGTCCCGTACTTTAATTTTCCACCAAGTGTCCATTTGTTTTGTTAATTTATCCATTACGTCCTTATGTTTTGCACACAGTGTAGAAGTCAGCTCATTATATAGAACTTAGCTATAGAACCTAATAATACTACACTGCTAAATTACTTGTCCACTTGAAGCTGCAATATAAGGCGTTACCTACTTGGTAATGCTTTGAACACAGGTATTGAGATTGAGAACAATAAGCTAAGCTCTTGCTTTTACTTTCAGCCACAATCGGCGATACATGTGTACAAAAGGGCCGTGCACATCCAGTCGGATGACTCAGGTGGAAGCACTTAAGACTCACTTTGAGAGGATCTGGATACGATTCCAGCTAGATCGGCCACTCTTGACTTTGGAACTTTTCCTGGTTTTCCCAGGTCAGTGTGCCACTTCTGGGATTAATTCTTAGACGATTAAGCTAGATTGTACTAGAATTAATAATATAAATATGACTAAATGAGGTAAATGTATATGCAAGTGGTTCATAAGAAACAATACCGCAAAATAATAATGGTAATAATATGTAAAAAAAATTAATATTAATAATCATGTATGAAAGAATTAAAGCGATTTAAATGTTTGTATAATAATTCTACTTATAACTTCGTGTATTATATTATACAAGAATAGAACTGTAAAACAGGAGAAGGCTAACTTGTTGGTAGATGGGATGCAATTGGTGGCTCGGAAAATCCTTGAGCAAAAGAAAATACAACGTAAGCTTGAGGGGGTGATGAGATTTGTGAAAGTTACTGAGAGTTAGCAACCTAAGTTAAATAGTAGAAAATGTTCTACTGACTTATAAAAAGAGACAGAGAGCGAGAGAGAAAGACAATTAGAGCACAGTTTTAATGCTTAGGAAGAAAAAGGATGTTCGAATATATTTACGGAGACACAGTTCATTTTTACTTTCTCTACACGTACTGTGTGTACAGGGTGTTTCAAAAATACAGGGCATAATTTCAGGTATGTATTTCCCACATGAAGACAATTAAAATAGTTCATTATAACATGTGTCCGGAAATGCTACATTTCCGAGTTATGGCCTTTACAACATTGAAAGTCCCACCTGTAGGCAATCAAAATAGTTCATGTCCGGAAATGCTTCATTTCCGAGTTATGGCCTTCACAACATTGCAATTCACTGGAACATTTTTCTTTCCGCAGGTCTTTGCCGTCAAAGGAGACATTAGGAGGGCGCTCTGATAGTTCAATCTGAGGAAGGTTACATTTAGTGTTCTTTAGGCGTTAAGACTGTGCGACATGTATTCAAATCAAGAGCTGGCAGAGATACACTTCATGTACGGTAAGGCGGACGGCAATGCTGCGCTGGCTCGTCGTTTGTACCAGGAGAGGTACCCACAGCGACAATGTCCAGATCGGAAGACATTTGTACGTCTCCATTCCCATCTGTGCGAGTATGGAACATTCACCTCTCCTGGTTTGGGAAGGGGACGACCAAGATCTACAACTCCAGAAGTGCAGGAGGAGATACTGGAGGCTGTGGACAGGACTCCTATCAGCACACGACGGTTAGCGTTGCAAGTCAATGCTCCTCATACGACTATCTGGAGACTTTTGAACGAGTATCAATTGTATCCTTATCATTTGCAACGTGTACAGGCCCTGTCACCAGCAGATTACCCTGTACGAGTTAGGTTCTGTCAGTGGTTCTTGCAGCAGTGTGGTGTAAATCCGAACTTTTCTGCCGTCGTATTATTTATAGATGAACCAAGTTCACAAGAGATGGCATAACAAATTTCCACAATCAGCATGTATGGTCGCATGCAACTGTTGTATCTCATCACCAGGTGCGGTTCTTCCTCAACATGTGGGCCGGTATCATTGGTGATCGATCCATGTACTTGTAAACAGACTTACGGGGCAGGCGTACACAAAATTCCTGGAAAACACCATACCTGACGTTTTCGAAGACACTCCACTGATCAATCATCAACACATTCACTTCTTGCATGATGGCGCTCCTGCACACTTCAGTCTTACGGCTCGCCGGTACTTGGATCGAAGGTTTCCTGATCGATGGATAGGTAGAGGTGGCCCAATTGCTTGGCCTCCACACCCACCTGATCTGAGCCCTCTCAATTTCTACTTGTGGGGCCATTTAAAATCATTGGCTTATTCGTCTCCGATGCCGGATTTGGAATCCCTTCGGAATCGAATTGTGGCAACTTGTGAGGACATACGCAATTCTCCTGAAGTTTGGGATCGTGTTCGCAGGTCAATGAGACATCGATGTGAGGTCTGTATTCAAGCAGGAGGTGGACATTTTGAACATCTTCTGTAATGACAACAACCTGCGGAAAGAAAAACTTTCCAGTGAATTTCAATGTTGTGAAGGCCATAACTTGGAAATTAAGCATTTCCGGACACATATTATACTGAACTAATTTGATTGTCTACATGTGGGAAATACATACCTGAAATTATGCGCCGTATTTTTGAAACA
Source organism: Hymenopus coronatus (assembly GCA_030762935.1). Lineage (NCBI taxonomy): Eukaryota > Metazoa > Arthropoda > Insecta > Mantodea > Hymenopodidae > Hymenopus > Hymenopus coronatus. The sequence continues at coordinate 116,369,654 of CM060890.1, forward strand.
GCCTGTATAGTGTGTACAGAGAAGGTATTTTAATGCACCCAAATATTCGATACCCGATTTCATCAGAAATACATGTTTTGGGTCCCCTGAATAAAAAAAGAAGCATTTTTAGAAAAAGGTCGATGTGTGTCTGCGTGTGTGGCTGTGGACAGCACAGTTCAAAAACGAAAAGGCCATTAAATATCAAACTTGGTAATTAAGTATGGTATCATCCAAGGATGCATCCCGAAGATTTTCAAGGAAATCCCACAACCACCAACTACCCTTTACATGCAACTTTTTTCAAAAAATGCTATTTTCTCAAAAATGGCTCTAACGACTTAGATTAAAATATCGTACCTATATTAAAGATATTCACCCGACAAATAAAATTTATATCTTGAATTTTCTGGGAATAGCCTCTGAAGACATGGTTATTCAGGATGAATTTTGCATAACTGGTAAACCGCAAGAGATAGAAAAAACCTACTTAATATAAAATGTAGAGTTTGTTATAACACAATTTATGTTATATAAACATTTCTCGTGAAGTAGACTGTTTTTGAGATATTCGTTGTTATTGATTTCGGCTTTAAAATACTTATATTTTTTACTTTCTCTACACGTACTATATACATAGTGCACAGAGCAGGTAATGCACCCAAACATTCGATACCGAGATTTCACCGGAAATACATGTTTTGGGTCCCCCTGTTTCCAAAAAAACATTTTTACAAAAAGGTCCGTGTGTCTGTGTCTGTGTGCGTGTCTGAGGACAGCATAGCTCAAAAACGAAAAGACCGTTAAATACCAAACTTGTTATTTAAGTTTAGTATCTTCCAAGGATGCGACACGATAATTTTCAAGAAAATTTTCCCAACCGCAGCTACCCTTTTCATGGAACTTTTTCCTAAATTTTTTATTTTCTTAAAAATTGCTGTAATGATTTTAATTAAAATGTCAAATACTAAAGATATTTACCTGACAAATAAAATGTATATCTTGGCTTTTCTGGGAATAGCCTCTGAAGAGTACCTTATTCTGGATGAATTTTGCGAAATTTTGCCTAACTGGTAAACAGAAAGAGATAGAAAAATACTTACGTAATATAAAACGTAGAGCTAATTAAAACACAATTTATATTATATAAAAATTTTTCGTGAGGTAGACCGTTTCTGAGATATTCCTTGTTATTGATTTTGGCTTTAAAATACATATACTTTTTTCATACGATGCTTTGTCAACTCCTGTCTATACAAACAAAGCAGCTTCAATCACATAACAACCAGCTTTGGACTATCACTTTAACCTATGGTATTTCCCAATTTCCCTTTTAGTTACATGAAAGCAAATAATAAAGATTATTTCTACTAATTGTTTTGAGCAATAATTGTTGCTGAGAAAGTCATGTGAATGGAGCACATCTTGTTTATACATGAAAGGCTATGTTATAACACTGTTAGTGTGTGACAGGATGATCCTACCTACCGCGTGGCTGTATATATACTAAATGTTGAGACATGAATGGAAGCCCTGCACTAATGTCTTGTCTTTAATCCCGGTTTATCTTCAGGAAGAAGTTTCCCCACCCAGGGCTCTCAAAATGTCTAGACATGCATGTGCTGTAAATAACAAGTTCTGGACAGATCATCACTCTTCTTCAGTCTTACCACAACATTTTTACTTTCTCTAGCTTCTTATGTACAATGTACATAGGAGTAGAAAAGTATTGTATTCCGCCCAAAAATTCGATGTCTAGATTTCACCGGAAATACATGTTTTAGGACCCCCTGAATCCAAAAAAAGCATTTCCAGAAAAAGGTTCGTGTATGTGTCCGTGTGTCCGTGAACACGATAACTCAAAAACGAAAAGTAGCTAAAATACCAAATTTGGTATTTAAGTTCAGTATCTTCCACGGATGCGACACGAAGATTTTGAGAAAAATCCCCCCACCCCCAAACTACCCTTTACATGGAACTTTTTTCGAAATTTTTGATTTTCTTAAAAATGGCTCTAAAGATTTTGATTAAAATATCGTATATTAAAGATATTTACCTGACAAATAAAATGTATATCTTGAATTTTCTGGGAATAGTTTCTAAAGACCTGTTTATTCCGGATGAATTTTGCTTAATTTGACATAACTAGTAAACCGTTAAAGCTAGACAAAAACTTAGTATACAAAAAATGTAGAGTAAGAGCATTTTAGCTACTTTTCGTTTTTGAGTTATCGTGTTCACAGACACACGGACACACACACGGATCTTTTTCTCAAAATCCTTATTTTTTATACAGGGGGTCCTAAAACATGTATTTCCGGTGAAATCTCAATATCGAGTTTTTGGGTGGAACAATACTTCTCTATCCCTATGTACATTGTACATACGGGGCTAGAGAAATTAAAAATGTATTATTCAGATGTAGAGAAAGTCATGTGAATGGAACACTTCAGATTTTTTTTTATTCTTTATTTTAGGTCGCAGAACTACTAGGTCTTATAGCGACCACTTTAAAAGTCTTATGTACAGTTTTAAATCCATTATACAATGAAGATTTTGAACATTATAAGTAAATCATTATGTACACAGGGATTAAAATATACCTCTAACGCTTATTGACATATGAAAACAGTGGTTTAAGTATAAAATATAACAATATAAAAATTATATTACAACAAACAGTGACAAAGAGTATAACATGATAGTAATTATAATTCTGAGAGTTATATACAGTTATATAGCTTGACTAAATTCTGTGTGTCTGTAAGTGTTAATGCAAAGTTTTTTGAAACTGTATGCTGTTTGCTGTTCTTGTTTTTTATCTGTCATGATTCAAGTGATGCTCCCATACAATAGTTTGGGAATAACATTGCTTTATAGAATTTTAATACTGTGTCGTTTCTTGTTTTATTTTTCAAATATACTTTTATAGTTCCCGTGAGATAATTAAATTCTTTCAATCTTTATTAGATGAGATTCTCTTTTGATACTTCCTAAGTATGCTTCCTATCGTTAATTACAAAAAAATGGAAAACTTATATTTTGAAGAGATAATAGTAATGTTATATGCGTTGTTGATATCGTATATTTTAAATTGAATAAAAGCTCCGATTTTAAACACAGGTCCTACCTTTTAGAGATTGCGTCACTTCCGTGTTTCCCTTGATGCCCTCCCTCCAGCTGCAGAGAGGAAATTTGTAGCGCTGTCATTCGCTAGATTTGTTTCGTCGACCTTTAATGCTCTTTTGATGTACTTTTTTTGTGCGTCAGCATCATTGCCATTATCATGAAAGCGCCCACGCCAACTGCCACCCCTTACGCTTCAAAAAAAATACTCTTGTTGATGAATTAGTAAGGGCAAAGTCACTCATGCAATTAGAGACATGGCGTTTGGAAAAGGGAAATATTGAACCTAAATATTTACGTTTGCATTCGCTCACAAAAATCATCCCAAAAAAGGTGTAATTGAATAATAGACCAGAGATAGCGTGTTCTATGAAATTATGATGATGACTGGCATACTTTGCTGGTGTCAGGGAATGAATTATCAACTGGTATCGAAATCAGTTTAATAATTTAGTGGATTTCAAGTTAATTTCAAAATTTAAACTCACCCTTCAGTTGCTCTACGGGGGATGGTTCATACGTAATGAACATGTTCGTTAATAATTTATTTTCTCTAACAGGTATGCTAATTTGAACTGAAGTAAAAATGCGTTCAACAGCACCCTATCTCTCCCGAAAAAAAAAATGAACACAGAATTCAAAACATGATTTTTGTTTCTCTTTCTATTACTTTTACAAATACTCATAAATTTCTGGAAACCGGTTTACATTTTGCCACGATAACTATAACGGGGGCGCTGGGTGGATCCGGGTTATTATACACTAAAATAGTGGTATTTTTGCCATATATTACAATTCTAGCTTGCATGGGTATTTAAATAATATTATTGTCTAAATGTTTGGTTCTAAGCAAAGCATTTTTTTAAATATTCTCATTCAAAAATGTCAGTTTTACAGCATATGAGTTTACAAATAGATTTGTCATATCATATTACTTTCTTTACAGGTATTGTGTACATAGCGTTTAGAAAACCATTAAAAAGCCCAAAAATTCAATACCGAGATTTCACTGGAAATACATGGTTTGGGACCCCCTGAATCCAAAAATGCATTATTAGAAAAACGCCCCTGTGTGTGTGTGTGTCTTTGGACAGTATTGCTCAAAAAACAGAAAGACCGTTAAATACCAAACTTGGTACTTAAATTTGGTATCTTCCAAGAATGCGACATGAGGATTTTCAAGCAAATCATCCAACCCAACTACCTTCTACATGGAACATTTTTCGAACATTTTAATTATCTCAAAAATGACTATCGATTTGGATTAAAATACCATATATTACAGATATTTATATGGCAAATATAATGTTTATCTTGAATTTTGTGGGAATAGCCTCTATTTATTCTGAATGAATTTTGCTGAGTTTTGCATAACTGGTAACCTGTAAAAGATAGACCAAAACTTACTACTAAAGAATTTAGATCTCGTTAAAACACACAATTTATGTTATATATGTCGATTGTTAACTGTCGATTTCTGAGATATGCCTTGTTATTTATTTCAGATTTAAAACACTTAGTTTTCTCACACGGAAAGCTGTAAAATCGGCCTTGCGGAGAAATAGGTTTCAACCACATGGCAACTAGCTTTTAAAAGAATTGTCTATCGTTTCAGCCTGGTGTGTTCCCTTGTTTTCCTTCTACTTACAAGGAAGCAAGTAATTAATACAACTAATTTCTGCTATTGTTTATCTCGATTATTGTAAAACAGATAGAATAATAAGCTTTTTAACAATAATCTCTTACAGCGATGTAGGGAAAGTCAATGCGAATATAACACATCAGATCTTTTTTTATGTATATGTTAGCCTTAATTAGTGTAGAAAAATGATTGCTTTTTGTATTTATTTCTTACCAATAAATCTGTTATATATTTTTGATATCTTCAGAACCTTCAGAACCCTTGATTTATTTCTCAAAATTGGAGCATTATTTCGGAGAATTATGTGATTATTCTATTTAATGTGCTGTTGAGGCAGTATAAAACTTAGCAACAAATTACTGAAAAATTGCATCGTGTGGAACATGGAAAAGTGTTGGAAAAAGTTTCCGAGAAAATAATATTTAAAGTTGACAGTGCTTATTAAAGTACAGGCATTTTCCTGCCTATCTGTAGCTTCAGTTAATTACTCGTAATAGTTTAAGTTTCCCCAAGTGAAAAAGAAACATACTTACTTAAACAACATATCACTTTTCCACATCAGAATTATGTGACTTCTAAGTTTTAAAACATGTATAGTTTTTCTTACTTGGCGCACTTTAACTGTCAATTAACTGAAGCTTTTAAATGTGCAGGCACATGCTTATTAGCGGGTAGTTCTAAATTTAAATTTTGTTTTATTGCAAACATTTCTCCATGCTCAAAATTCTGCAATTTTTCACCAATTTTCAAAATTTGTATAATGTCTCTCAAAAGCACATTAAAGAAAATGCTCGTACGGTTTTCTAAATTAGTGATCCTATTTTAAGAATTACATTTCAAAAATCAAGTGTTCTGAAGAGTGTAAAAAGTAAAACTTTTTCTACAATAGTTAGAAATAATATAAAAATGTATGACAGATATATTTGTAAATTCATTTATACTTGATTTTTTATGTGAACAGGTTTAACAATGAATCACGTGGCTCATTTTTATTAGAATGATGTGCTTAGATAATAAAAAAATATAATTTAAACAACCAAGCAAGCTAGAATTTTGAAACATAGCAAACTATAACTATAAGTGTATAATAAACTAGTATGATATCTGGAATAAATTCAATAATATATTTTACATATTGTGAATTTTCCAAATTTCACAAAATAATACATCACTTTAATACAAATATAGTATATTTATCAATTACCTTATTAAATTTAAATAAGAATATTCTCATGCACATATTATATATTAATTGTGACTTTATCTATTTCCCATATGAGTTAATATACTTCATATGAATAAAGATATTAATTATGTGCAGATTTTAGTTATTACTTAATTTGTATACTAAAATGTTAAGTTGAATTTAAAACTTTCTATACTATTGTGAAGGTTTCTCTAGGAACTCGACGTCAACAAAATAATGCTCCTTCGTAGACATTTCCTTCTTTTGTTAAATTTCTCTATTGTATGTATATTTTTAATATTTTATATGTGTAATTATTTTAAACATCTAAATTCAGTACACTTTTGTTTATATGCTAGTATTGTTTAGTACGCTTTGTTTACAATTGCACTCCAAATAGGGGAAGCTCAAAATGTAACAAAGCTTTCTATTACTATTATTACCATTATTATTATTACCATTATTATTATTACCATTATTATTATTACCATTATTATTATTATTACCATTATTATTATTACCATTATTATTATTACCATTATTAGTATTATTACCATTATTATTATTACCATTATTATTACCATTATTATTATTACCATTATTATTATTACCATTATTATTATTACCATTATTATTATTATTATTATTATTACCATTATTATTACCATTATTATTACCATTATTAATATTACCAGTATTATTATTATTACCATTATTATTATTATTACCATTATTATTATTACCATTATTATTATTATTATTATTATTACCATTATTATTATTACCATTATTATTATTATTATTACCATTATTATTATTATTACCATTATTATTATTATTATTATTATTATTATTACCATTATTATTATTATTATTATTATTATTATTATTATTATTACCATTATTATTATTATTATTATTATTACCATTATTATTATTACCATTATTATTATTATTACCATTATTATTATTATTACCATTATTATTATTATTACCATTATTATTATTACCATTATTATTATTATTATTACCATTATTATTATTATTATTATTACCATTATTATTATTACAATTATTATTATTATTACTACCATTATTATTACTATTATTATAATGATTATCACTGTTATTATAATTATTATTGTTATATTTTATTAGACCAATACTAAAAAGTACTCTCTCACTTAAGTACGGATGATAATGTATATGCCCTTTAACTCTAAGGTAAAGACTACCGAAGAATCTCAATGGTGTGACAGAGCTCCAACTTCTTCTGTCAGCTTTCCAGGCTGGTAACGGAATCACTGAGGCGACCGGTAATCCCGCGTTGACATCAGAGTACCCTATCTGTCATGAGTACAGGGAATCACTATTCAGCCGAGTCTAACCCAATCCGAACAGCTTCCTCTGGAAAGGGGGTTCAGAACTTCAACCCGATGTCCCTCTGGTAACTTCATAATTACCACAGGGGTGATACTGCTAGGAGTTTGCTGCTAATACAACAGCACCAGCTGAAACGTTCGGATGGCCCTTCCCAACGAGAAGCCATAGGGATAGGAATTAGAAACAGGGGAGAACCTCAGCACTGAAGAGGCTTTTTGCTAAACTAAAGCTCCGGGAGGCCTGTATGAAGAAACAGTTTACCATATCATATGGAATCAGGAGTTGCACATCGCGGCGCATATCTTTTTCAGCTTATCTGATTTAGTTTTGATAGTATAAGCATGTGACACTACTTCTGTGTCAAGAAAGTTCCGGGGAATTTGACAATAAAACACAAAAAATGAATTATTAATCCAATTTTATTTTATCGCCTTCAAAGTAGGCCCTTCTGAAATTATACATTTATGCCAACAAATAATCCAATCATCAAAACATTTTTGTTGACACTTTTAGGAATCGATGTCAATTGTCGCCGCGAATTTTCCTTTGTCTTCTATCAACTAAAAACGGGTGCCTCAAAGTGGTAAATTGAGTTTTGGAAAGAGAAAGAAATCAGCAGGAGCCAGATCAGGTGAATACGGTGGTTTTTCGATGAAATTTGTCGAGTTTTTGGTCATAAATCGTTCACAATAACAGCCTTGTGAGCTGGTGCGTTATCGTGGTGCAGAATCCATGAGTTGTTCCACAAATCTGGCCTTTTTCGCCATATTTGTTCTCTCAAACACCGCACAACGCTCAAATAATTGTCTTTATTTACCATCTGACCTTCTGGCAAGAACCTGAGTGCACGACACCGCGATAATCGAAAAAAAACTGTCAACATGACCTTCAATTTTGATCGAGTTTGACGTGCCCTTTTAGGTTTCGGTTCAGTTGGAAGGCGCCATTCGGAAGATTTTTGACTGGTTTGAGTGTAAACCCACGTCTCATCACCAGTCACAATGCGTTTCATGAATGTGGCGTCGGAACTGGATCGTTCTAGCATGTCTTCAGCAATCCTTACGCGATGATTGAGTTTTTGTAGAAAATTCAAGTATTTCGGAAGTAACCGAGCTACAACGCGTGTCATGCCCAAACAATTGTTTAAAATTGTACGAATCGATTCGTGAGACACAAAGTTCAGCGGCAATCTCTCTCAGACCTAAATGACGATTTTCAGACACCATTTTCTTCACTTTAGCGATGTTCAGTTCAGTTGAAACCGTTGATGGCCGACCAGAGGCAAATCTTCCACCATAATGGAGAATTGTATCTTGGAGGACCAGAAGGTTGTCAATTATGGTCCTGCCCGGAATGCCTCATGTTTGTCCGGAGGTTACAATTGTAGGTAGAATAATCCTTAATCTGGATGCAAGTACTTTCATCACAATTTTGTAGTCGATGTTTAAAAGTGTTATGGGTCTATAGTCCCAGACACTCATTGGAGACCTGTTCTTTGGGATTAAGATGATGCCATCTGCGAATCCAGGGCAACAGTTCGATCCAATAAGGACCTCATTTACCAATTCTACAACTTCTGCTTTGATTATACTCCAAAAGGTCTTGTAGAATGAATATGTGAGGCCATCTTCTCCTGGGCAGGAATGGAGGCTAGCGGAGTTAATGGTTTGCAGAATCTCGGTGGCAGAATATCGTTGCTCCAAGGAACGCTGTTCCTCGACAATTATACCGGTGTCAACATATTGGAAAATTTCCTCCATGGCGTCATTGCGTATGTCAGTGGTGTCAAACATGGTGCTATAAGATGTATGGATAGTCTGTAGGATTTGAGGCACAGAGGTGACCTTGGCGCCTACCGGTTTTAGAAGAGCATGGATGTAACGACCACTACCAGCACACTTCTCCTTAATGGTATGAAACATAGAAGCTTTCTCCTGTGCCACGACGGAGTCATGAGTTCGCGAACGGGTCATAGTTCCCGCCAAAACATGTTGCTGTATTTCCACGAGCTTCCGCTTCACAGCTTGAAGGCGATGGGATACGTCCTGACCACTCTGTTGTCAGAGAGAAGACCCATTAATGTTTTTTGGTAAAAGTCGAAGGTGTGACGTCGTTCAATTGCCCTCTCACGACCTTTGGTCTTGAAGGTCGTAATACCAGGCTTAAATATACGTCGCCATTTCTCCAACACCGACAGCGGGGAGCGTCGAGCTTTACCCTGAAGACTTTGCCACAACTTGGCAAAATCAGCAGCAATAATGTCGTCATGTAATAAAGCTTCGTTTAAGCCATATAGCGGAATGCGACTCTCAGCGATTAATTGCAGTTTAACAGCCTGGTGGTCAGTAAAGGTAACAGGTAAAACTCGCACTGTGTGAATCAGAGAGTTGAACTGAGCGCTTAAATAGAAACGATCTATCCTTGAGGCACAGTTCGCTCGACAGTAAGTAAATTCTACAGATGTAGCGTTCATATGTTCCCAAACATCACAAAGACGTAGCCCGGTTACCAGCTGATCCAATGCCAAAGACTTGTTATAACCAGGACGCTGATCCTTAGCATGTAGCACGCAATTGAAGTCGCCACCTCTAAAAGCAGGGCATAATTCCATCTCAAATAATAGGGTAGAATGTTATAAATTCTTCTCGCTCATGGCGCCTATCACTCCCTGAAGGCAGGTATAGGTTAAGTAGCAGCATGTTGTCCATTCTAGCACCTATAACACGACCACTAGGATGCATCTCTATCTCGGCAAACGTCAAACCTGTTCTGTACAAAATAGCAGTACCACGCATTTGTTCTCCAAAATTCACCACACAACTGTACTGTGGACCCATAAAGCCAAAGTCGGTTATGTTAACTTCTTGGAGGAAAACTATATCTAAATCATGAGTCTGCACAAAATCACGTAAAAGAGCCTGTTTGGCAGTGCAGCGTAGGGAGTTGATGTTAACAGTGGCAAAGGTACGTAAGACAACCATTAAAACAAGGCCAGAAGTAAACCAGAGCAGGTCACCGTCCAAGATGTATCTAGTCATTTTCAACGGCATGAATGTGTGTTCGTGATAGCCGTGGAAACTTTTTCGGTAGGCTTCCAGACCGAGAAGGCAAGTGCTTCCTGAGTCGAGGGTCTCTCACGGTCTCCCACGCGATGTTAGACTCCGTTTCTTCGGTGCCCTCCTCCTCACTAACAGACAGCGGGCGTTCTCTCCTAACCGGCACAGGTTCGTCGGAATCCATCTCACTCCATTGCTGGTGTTCAATTATTACAGTGTCTGGCGGATCGCAGGGGCCAACCATGTTCTGGTCACCACTATTAGGCACCACAACTACAGAAGATCGTGTAGGGGATGAGACACCCATTCCTGCTACTTCTGAGGGAGTATTGACATCTACCGGTGCGGACACAGATGTCTCCTGCACCGCCACATCGTCACGCATACAGCTGGTGGTCGGGTAGCCTTCCTCTGTAGGTTTGACGTTAGAAACAGGCTCTATTTCACTAGCTTCAGTAGCGGGCTCATTTGACGCACCTACAGTTTGTTTACATTCCTCTTCCACCTGAGCGCTAACTTGTCCTCTCACTACATCGCTGAGTAACACAGCCCTGCGCGAGACAGACAGGCAGTACAGACTTTCTGTAGGGACAGTGTGTGCGAAAATGAGAAGCTTCCCCATACACATAGCATGTTTGCGGTTGTCCTAGATAGGTCACACCAACAGGAAACCCACGCACTACTACTGTAGATGGAATTTCTTTTTTAATTCCATTCTTACAGAACGAACACCAGACTTGATGGGGTACTTATAACCTGATTTCCATTGTTCTTCTTGAACCTCTAGTATTTTCCCATATTGTGAAAGTTTCTGTTCCAGAAACGTGTGAGTGATCTCAGGCACTAAATTGAAAACCCGGACATTTACAAGTCAGCTGGCCCAATATTTACCGTTAGTATTTCACCATTTTCATAAATAAACTTTGCCGCCCCTTGAAATTGCAGTAAATATCTTTCATAGTGTGCTACAGATATAAATTTTATAAAGACTGATTGTTCTCTAGAATGAAACTGTAGTGTATCTACCTGATCAGGTGGTATTTTCATGTAGTCGTGAATCCAGTCATGCACTTCCATCGCGCTGGGTCGACGTTCAGCTCCTCGAAATGAGATTTGCAAAGTATTTTGCCGGCGTATTGCCTCCATCATTAGAAATTATTTCCTTATAGAACTATAGACATACACAGAACAATCTATTTCACGTTCCTTAACGCCGCTCGATTACGCGCAACACAGCGGACAAACAACCTCTCGGTCCGCTAGCCGCAGGCAGACTGTGCGATTCGGCACACGAAATACCATTTGCAATGCAAAATTTGAGACAAATTCTTTGTTTAATACTTTTAACCATCGTAAAATCACAAATCACCTTTGAGATGAACTAACAAAATGGCGTACTGTAAACAAACTAGATGACAAATGACGATCAAACTCCGCGTGGGTATAGAGGAAAATTGTACCAACTTAGCGACAACAAAATTTCGAATCCCCTTTTAAACAGGTTTTTAAATGATCAAATCCCGGTACTTTCTTGACAGAATGTATATTGGTTTGTGAAATAATTAATATCTTCCGAACTCCGTTTTGCAGACGTAATTTGGTTTGAGATATACCGCGTCGAGCGGTGACCTCGCTTCTTAGGTATGCATACGACCCAGAGATCATGTCCTTGGGCTTCTCCACTAGGCCTGTGCCTACATAATATACCGGGTCACCTTGCAAGCAAGAATAGAAGTGGATACGCCACTTACGCGCATCAACCCATAGGGGAGACTACCGAAGATTTACCAGCTTGGATCTACTAACTTTACTGGTTAGTGCCGGAGGACATTAAGGCGTCTCACCGTCCCGACGTACCCTATCTCCGACGAGCCACTAGCACGTCGAGACCTACCCAATTCCGAACAGTTCCTATTACGAGAGGGGTTAAGATGATCAGCCCGACTACTCCCAGTAATGTCAGAAGTAACGGGTGCTCGGGGTTCGCAGCGCCTGCACCGAAGCAGCTGAACAGGTCGCACCTCTACGAGAGGTTGGAGACATAGACAGCGGAGCTAACATCAGTAAAATAAAAGAACACGACAGGAAACTTAACTATCCACAGTTACTTTAGTTATTTTTTTATTGTTCAAACATACAATTTCATCATAACGTCAAGGAATCAAAAGAAATAACCGGGAAAATATGCTGGAATACATACGCAACAAATACTATGTTTAAGATGAAATTCAGCATTTGTGATTTTGCGGATGAGATATATTTTTGACTCTTCATGTTGACTGTGGTTAGACCACTGGCCTCTCACCTAGACGGCTCGGGTTCGATCCCAAGCGACCGCATGTGAGATTTGTGGTGGACAAAGCAGCGCTGGGTTTTATCTGGGTTCTCCGGTTTCCCCCGCCACCGCATGCAACCGGTGCTCCATCTTCATCAGTGTCACCACCTACGGTGCCATAAGTAGTTAAAGCGGGCGTTAAACACAACAAAAAAACAAAAAAGAAATATCCCTAGTGAAGGGGGTGACTAGATAAAGGTAGGTCAGTGTGACAACCTGTTCAACATACCTGAATTGATATTTTATTTTCCACACGACCGTTAATCTAATAAAACCCGACAAGTGAAAGTGAAACCGGTATACGCTCTGACCTACTTATAGTTTTTAATAGGAGAGTCCCATCTGCCCCTAGCTACCGGTCGTTTACTCTTGTAACGTTGCCAGCATGTGCATATGTCAACTCTAGTCCTACACACAACTAATGTGGAAGAAACAATTGACGATGATTGACCTAATAGTTGGTTAAACTATGAAGTCCTGGAAGTATTTACAGTATAGCAAGTCACCATTGGGGTTTGTGATATCATATAACAATTTGAGGTCACCTTGTGGTTGACCGGAAAAAGTGCAAGTCATTTGGGAAATTTAATTTGAATCGGCAGTTGCCATAGTAGCTGAGTGTGAGAGTAACTGGACGGATACCAAGAATATGTGTTTCAGGAATGTCTGTATGGAACTGAATATTTCAGTCTGGTGCTACCTTATCAACCATTTATTGTTACAATACTGGCCCTTCTTTCTCCAATCTTTCTTCTAAATACAATTCTTATAAAAGCCTACTTTTCTATCTCCTTGGCAATACAGTTACAATACTGGCCCTTCTTTCTCCAATCTTTCTTCTAAATACAATTCTTATAAAAGCCTACTTTTCTATCTCCTTGGCAATACAGTTACAATACTGGCCCTTCTTTCTCCAATCTTTCTTCTAAATACAATTCTTATAAAAGCCTACTTTTCTATCTCCTTGGCAATACAGTTACAATACTGGCCCTTCTTTCTCCAATCTTTCTTCTAAATACAATTCTTATAAAAGCCTACTTTTCTATCTCCTTGGCAATACAGTTACAATACTGGCCCTTCTTTCTCCAATCTTTCTTCTAAATACAATTCTTATAAAAGCCTACTTTTCTATCTCCTTGGCAACACAGTTGCAATACTGGCCCCACTTTCTCCAATCTTTCTTTTAAATACAATTCTTATAAACGCCTACTTTTATATCTCCTTAATGCTAATCGATGTAGTCTTTGGCAGAAATGGTGTTAATACACATTTTTGTTGATCCACGAGTGTTTAGAAAGCTGAAGCTATAGTCAAATATTTAATAAGCAAATGGTAACATTCTGCTTTGAAAATGTTAGTCCTTGCATGACATCTTGAGGCGCATAAGACCTTTAAGAATTTAAAGTACGAAACAATAACATCTCGCCTCTCCAGTGTGGGGGTAGCATGTCTGAATCACGTTCAGAAGGTCACGAGTTCGAATTTCCCTCAGGGTAAGTTTTCCAGATAAGTTTTTTTTTTTTTTTTTTTTTACGGGATTTCCTCTTATCCTGAGAAGATGAATTGTTAGTAACATTTAAGCTCCATAGACCCGAGTCATTTCAGTATTATTACATCATTCACATGACCAACCAGGTTAAAACAGACGAATATATTGTACATTTTAAGCCAGCAAAATTATATAATACAATTGAAAAATAAAACGACAATTCATGCTTTCAAAGTAGTTTTATTTGTCAACATAATCTCCTCTAATATCAATATATTTTATCCAGTGGTGTTCCAAAGACATTATCCCCTCTCTGTAGTGCTCCTCTGGAAGTGCTGCAAAGTACCCATTTACAACCGCAATTGCTTCTTCATTGGACGAAAAATGCTACCAGCGACGAATTTCTTCAGTTTTGGAAATAGATGGAAGTCCGAGGGAACCAAACCTGGGTAATTTGTCAACTCCTGTCTATACAAACAAAGGAACTTCAGACACATAGCAACCAGCTTTTGACTATCACTTTAACCTATGGTGTTCCCTTATTTCGTTTCTACTTACAAGGAAGCAAGTAATAAGACTATTTCTGCTAATATTTTCCTCGATGAAGTAAATAGAAGCTTAAGCTTTATAACAATAATTTCTTTCAGAGATGTAGAGAAAGTCATGTGAATGGAACACGTCAGAAGTTTTATCTGAACGCCTCATATTGTGTTGTAGGGTTGGGTTAGAGGTACGCTAGGAAAGTAGGCACCAGTCCGACTCTTTGTTAGCGAACCATTTTTCACGTCCAGGAGACGGGGCAGTTACAGAAATATTATAATCCGGTAGCAGACCCACACAATTAGATGCGAGTTTGTGATAAATAGAACTGCTACTGTCTGTGTGAGATATCTCTGATGGTGGTCCCATCTTCTGGTAATGCCACAAGCATGTTCCTCACTTTTACCATTCTCAATTACCTGCCTGCTCCCGGTAAATCTTACTCAATGTGTAATGCGAAAATATGTCAGCAGCACACATTTACCATTCAAAATAAACTTTACGCTCACTCGTGAAATAGTATACCCTGTGGGTGCAATAAATAAAATATAAACACAATCGAAGAAACTAAACAAAAAATTTTTATGACTTTTTCTACATCTCTGTAACAAATTATTGTTAAAAAGCTTATTCTATCTACTTCATGCTAATCAAGGTAAGCATTAGCAGAAACGATCTCATAACTTAGTTCCTTATAAGTAGAAATGAAATAAGGGAATACTCAGGTTAAACCGATATTAAAATGTTTTAAAATGTGGAAAGAAGTTGACAAGCTCCGGTAATAGAAAAATTTTAATTATTTTAAAATTGAAACCAATAATAAGGAATATCTTGAAAAAAAAAATCAACTCCACAAAAAATGTATGTGACATAAATTGTATGTTTTATGAAGATCAACATTTTTTGTATAGTAAGTTTTCGAACATCTCTTGCAGTTTACCAGTTATGCAAAATCGACCAGAATAAAGAGGGCTTCAAAAATGGAAATGGCGTGTTATTTATGGACGCTCTTTAACTACTCTGATTCTCAGCGTCCCATTCTAAATTGGGCGTGAAAGGCCGCTTAATTTTGCTCAGAGGCCTCTCTATCAGGCTTGAGATTCTTTTATGTGCCGTACATCTACGACAGGGAACCACAGCTTTACATCCCTTCCGAAGGAAGCTATGCTAAGGATTTTTACACCCGAAAAAAATCCATCGTCCTCCGCCGGGTTTGAACCTGTGACCTTGAGTATATGAAGTTAGTATGTTAACCATTACACCACGGAGGGCGACTAAGCAGGTCTTCAGGGGCCATTACCAGGAAATTTAAGTTATACTTTATATTTAGGATGTAAATATGTTTAATTTACGATATTTTAATTGAAATCGTTAGAGGCATTTTTTTAAAAAATCAACATTTTCGAAAATTTTTCCATGTAAAGGGTAGTTTGTGGTGAGGAGATTTTGTTGAGAATCTTCGTGTCGCATCCTAGGAAGATACTTAACCTAAATATCAAGTTTGGTATTTAATGGTCTTTTCGTTTTTCCGCTGCTGTCCGCAGACACGCACACACACGGACGTTTTTCTAAAAATGATTTTTTTCGGAAACAGGGGGCCCAAAACATATTTCCGGTGAAATATCGACATAAAATTTTTGTGTGGAATACAATACCTTCTCTTTCCACTCTGTACATTGTACATACGAGGCTAGAGAAAGTAAAAAATCCGAGTTTGTGTTTAACGGACACCAATACACATTTTTTCTAAAACTGATTTTTTTTTTATTTGGGGACCAAAACATTTTCCCGGTGAAATATCGGTATCGAATTCTCTATATACTATGTAGCTACATAATACGTGTAAAGAACGTAAAAAATATAGATTTCATTAAAGTACACAATTTATGCCATATATATATATTTTTTTTCTTCAAGTTAGCCATTTCCGAAATATTGATTGTTATTGGTTTCAGTTTTAAAACTTTTCTCATACTGAAATCTGTCGCCATGCAAAGTAAGGGTTTCAACTATCTACATCAGAACCAGCGTTTAAAAAGAGTTCACTGTCGCTTTAGCCTAGTGTATTCCCTTAGTACCCTTCTACTTACCTACAAGGGAGCAAATAATGACTATTTTTGATGATGTTTATCTTATTTATATGAAGTAGATAGAAAAACAAGTTTTTTAACAATAATTTATTACGGAGACGTAGAAAAAGTCAGCTGAATGGAAAACACAAGATTTTTAATCCTGGTCATGGATTTTTAATTACATCGCATAACAACAGCGTTTAAAGGACTTGATTATAGCTTTAGCTTAATGTACTCCCTTATTTCTCTTCTAGATACTTCAGTGAATCAAGTAATAAAACTATTTCTGCTATTATTTATCTCGCTAATCTTTGATTAGCGTCAGGTAGATTGAAGTTGATCATTTTGCAAGAATGGTCGTTTCGGAATAGGAAGAGAAGGTTATAAAACAATAGAAATCATCAGATTTTTAAATATGCGGATATCGCTTCAGTCTCCTGTATTCCATGTGCCTACAACAATATCTGTAATGAAACCATTTCCGTAAGTGTTTATCTCGATTTGCATTACATATTTACAAAAATCTTTATTTTGAGTGTATAAAAATAGCCACAGTTTTAATGTTTATTGCCTTACCCTCTATTCAAATTATTTATTTAATTGATGAAAGTATTAAACCAATGTCAATACATACTAACCTTCCTTACCATTTAGTTACCTATAGATGTTGACCTATCGTAGCATCAACAAGAATTATAACTGCAATAATCAGATATATTAAATTTTCTTATGAATTTAATGAAAAACTTATACTTACAGAATTAGGAATTATAATATGAACTATTGTTCAATGATGACGAGATAAGAACATATAAAGGATGACATACCACAGAAGTCTAATAGGATTACGATGAAGAATAATTCTCTTTATCGTTTTAAAAGTACTGCATTCCACCCAAAAATTCGATGTCGAGATTTCAACGGAAATACATGTTTTGGGTCCCCCTGAATCCAAAAAAAACATTTTTGGAAAAAGGTCCGTGTGTGTGCGTGTGTGTGTTTCTGTGTGTTCCCGGTGAAAACTCAGTATCGAAATTTTGGGTGCAATACAATACATTCTCTATACACTATGTACATAGTACGTATAGAGAAAGTAAAACAATTCAGAAACAGGTCCGTTTGTGTGTGTGTCTGTCTGTCTGTCTGTCTGTCTGTCTGTCTGTCTGTGGACAGCATAGCTCAAAAACGAAAAGACGGTTAAGCAACAAACTTGGTATTTAAGTTTGGTATCTTCCAAGGATACGACACGAAGATTTTCAAGAAAATTCCCCACCCCTAACTACCCTATACATGGAAAAATTTTCGAAAATGTTGTTTTTCTTAAAAATGGCTCTAATGATTTTTATTAAAATATCACATATTAAAGCCCTTTCTATCACAAATAAAATGTACATCTTTGAATTTTCTAGGAATAGCTTCTAAAGACCTATTTATTCTGGATGAATTTTGCTTAATTTGGCATAACTAGTAAACCGTTAAAGCTAGACAAAAACTTATTATACAAAAAATGTAGATCTTGTTAAAATACGTAAGTTATGTCATATACTCTTTTTTGTGGAGCTTACCTTTTTCGAGGTATTCCTTGTTTTTAGTTTCAATTGTGAAGTACTTATACTTTTCCAAGCAAAGAAGCGATTTGCAGTGACAATCGCAAAATGACAGCTTTTAAAACATTTGACTATCACTTTAGCTTAGTGCATTCCCTTAGTTCCATTCTACTTATAAGGAACTAGGTAACAGAATTCTGCTAATGTTTATCTCGATTAGCATGGTGTTGAAAGAAGAATTATCCTTCGTAAGAAGTTTGTTTGCAGAGTAGCTAGAGAATGTCATGTGAGTGTAACCCATCAGATTTTTATTTGTATCATTGTTTTGAAAACTTTACTCCTGACATTGATATTAGAACTTATGACCTCCAATATGAATTATTCTTTTTAATGTCCTTCAAGTTTCTCTATTTAATACCACCGTTTTATTGGCTTTCGGAATTACAAATACATAAATTCATTATGGCCCAAGAAAATAACTTGAATGTAACGAGTCAGCTGTTTTGTACATAGATTAGAGTTAAAGTAAACTCTTAAAGAAATTGAATGAATGAATATGTGTATTTATTGACATAACAATATCATACATTGAATTTCAACAATCGCACGGGTCCACAGACCGTACGTGCTTTTGTAATACACAACATAAAAAGCAATATTAAAACAACAACAAATAATTAAAAGAGCAAACACGAAAATAAAAGGAGAAGGATATTGAAATAAGCAATTCAAATTTGCAGCACAGGTACACCTTATTCAGAAGCATAAATGTACCCTCTTATATTAGATAAATACACTTAAAAGAAATATATACACAATATGTAAAACCATAACACAACAATGACATATATGTAAGACATTGTTGTCACGTTTGGTTAGCTGTTCTTATCCCCCCTCCCCTTCTCTTTTGGTAGCCTTCTCAGATCTCAGCTGTCTTGCCTTAAGTAAAATTTACCTAGCCAGTCCACGTCTTCCTTGCCTGCCAGTAACGTCCAACATGCTTCTAGCTCTATATTCGCGGTGGTAAAGCATCGCAGTAAATATTTTCCTGCCATTCCTCCGTACCCCTATTGACTTAATTGGTACCATGGCCCGAGGCAGTCGCAAATCCGTTGCGTCCTCTGCCTCTTTTTAAGGAAAATGACTAGCCGCTTTTCGGCAACCAGAAGATATACTTCGCAGTTGACACCCAAGGGTGGTTCCATTATTCTAGGCAGAATAAAAGTTTGATTTGGAACCGAGGGACGATCCTTAGGCCCTTCTCACCGCAAGCAGAACCGCAGGAGGGACGTTCGAAAATCAATTAGAGTGTGGAAACATAAGCCTATGATCATCTTATAGATATATGTATTTATTCCTTTGTTTATTTGTTTAGCCTATACCTGTTGTGCTAGGGTGGGTCAGAGCTCAACTAATGAGGTTGGGTTCTGGGGCCCACAATTAGCCAGAAGTAGCAAGGACCTCCCGCTAGTTCGTTAGCAGGTCTTTATAAGGCCGTTTCACACTGAGTC
Organism: Hymenopus coronatus; assembly: GCA_030762935.1. NCBI lineage: Eukaryota > Metazoa > Arthropoda > Insecta > Mantodea > Hymenopodidae > Hymenopus > Hymenopus coronatus. The sequence continues at coordinate 116,389,520 of CM060890.1, forward strand.
GTATTCTGGATTGGTTCCAGAGAAGTGCACAGTCTGAAACCTAATCTCCATATCTTTCCGCACTAAAACTAATAACAGAAACTATTTCTATGGAAATGTCTATAATTTAAATTGATGCATTTGTGCACAGAAAGCATAGGTTATGTTATGGTTAGGACCCGGATATTTATGTAGCATAAATCTTCATTTTAGACTTATTATGTGCTTAAAATAGATATTTTTATATTTTGATTCGTGGATCAGTACAAGCGCCAATAATTTTCTTTTTTTCTTGGTTTTGTGAACTTTTTGATAAAAATTTTCCATTGCTTAAGTTATCCATCACAGGGAGAATTATCTTTGAGATTCTTTTTACTTTCTCTGTAGATACTATGTACATAGTGTTTAGAGGAAGTATTGCATTCCATCCAAAAATTCGATAACGAGATGTCATCGAAAATACATCCATTAGGACCCCCTGAATCCAGAAAAAAAAAAATCAGAAAAGGTCCGTGTGTGTCTGGGGATAGCATAGCTCAAAGACTATTGGATAATTAAATTTAGTATCTTCCAAGGGTGCGAAATGAAGGTGTTCATGAAATCCCTATACCTCTAGCTACAAGCACCTGGAAAATCAGGTTTTGCTTCTGGTACTTCATACATACAAGTTCATAGGTAGAGAATCTACTGCATTCCATCCCCAAAATGATAGCGAGGTTTCACTGGAAATAGTGACTTAGTGTCCCCTGAATCCAAAAAAAAATACGTTTTTCTTTTTCTACTTAGTACATAGCATATAGGTAGAGAAGGAACCGTATTTCACCCAAAAATTTGTTACCAAGATTTTACTGGAAATATAATTTTAGGCTCCCTTTGAATAAACATTAAAAAAGAAGCATTTTTAGTAAAAGTATGTAAATGTATGTGTGTGAGTGGGTACGTAGGTAGGTGGGTAGGTGTGAGTGCGAGTCTGTGTTCCTGTGTCAGCAAACACAATTACTCAAAAATAAAAAGTCAGTTAAATGCCAAACTTGATATTTAAGTTCAGAATTTTCCAAGAATGCGAAAAGAATATTTTCGATAAAATGCCACCCTGCTTCCAACTACCCTTTAAATGGTGATTTTTTAAAATGCCTTCTCAAAAATAACTAACATTTTGAATTAAATTGTGGAAATATTAAGGATATTTACATGGCAAAAAATTTTATATATTGAATTTTTGAGAGGATCCTGAAGATCTCTGGTATACCGTAAGAGATAGACTATTGGAAAAAAACTGTATATATCATTAAAACACAATATTTATGTCATATACAGCTCTCTTTTGTTTTACTTCTGGCCGTGTAAAGCGAAACCCGAATTTCAATTGCTTCGCATAGAAACAGGCTTTTTAAAATATTACTATTGCTTTAACCTAGTGTAGCACCTTATTTCCCTTCTACTTAGAAACAACCAATACATCCATTTCTGCAAACGTTTATCTCGATTCCACGATGTACATAAACTAATTATCCTTTTATGATCACCTTGTTGGGAACCGGGAATCATGCAGCTCAGTTGAGAAATTAAATCCGTGTTGGTATGTTGCCATGGTAGCTCAGTGGTAGTCCAACCGGCTAGAACCGAAAAACCCATGGTTCAAATCTTGGCTATGGCATTATATTTTTCTGACAACATATCCAACTCCTGTCCCAACATACGGCTTGTGCGAGGAAAAACCCCCATTATAGTTGTCTAAACTATGAAGCCCGGGACCTAAAACGATAATGTAAGTCGCCATTGGGGTATTCATCTGAAATAATATGAGATCACCTTATGGTTTACCGGGAATCATGCGATTCAGTTAAGGAACTTAATGCCGTGCCGGCATGTTACCATGATAACTTTGTGGTAGAGCAACCGGCTACAGACCGAGAAATCCGTAGTTAAAATCCCGGCTATGGTATTGAATTTTTCAGTCTGACTCTACCTATCCAACTTCTGTCCTACACAAGGTTTGTGTAAAAAAAACAATTCAATTAACACTAATTGACCATAAGAGTTGGCTAAATTATGAAACCTGGAGCTTAAAAGTACTTGCGATATTGTAAGTCCCGAATGAGATATGTCATCTCAAAATAATTTGAGAACACCTTGTGGTTTACCGGGAATCATGCGAGTCAGTTGAGAAAGTTAATGGCATGCATTATGTAGCTCAGTAGTAGAGCAACCGGCTAGAGGCCAGGAGATTCGTGTTTATGGCATTGAATTTTTCAGTCTGAATTTAGCTATACAACTAATAAACGTATGTAGCGATAGTTTGTAATTGCAGCGGATAACTACATATGCACGCATACTTTCTGGTGTAAACGATATTGTGTGATTTTTTTTTTTACTTTCTCTACATATACTATGTACATAGTGTATAGAGAAGGTATTGTAATACACCCAAAAATTTGATACCGATATTTCACCGGAAATACATGTTTTGGGTCCCCCTGAATCCAAAAAAAGCATTTTTGGAAAAAGGCCCGAGTGTGCGTGTCTGTATGTGTGTGTCTGTGGACAGCATAGCTCAAAAACGAAAAGACCATTGGTATTTAAGTTTGGTATCTTCCAAGGATGCGAAGATACCAAGATTTTCAAGAAAATCCCCCCACCCCCAACTACACTTTACATGGAACTTTTTTCGAAAATGTTGATTTTCTCAAAAATGGCTCTAACGATTTTGATTAAAATGTCGTATGTTAAAGATATTTACCTGACAAATAATATGTATATCTTGAATTTTCTGGGAATAGCCTCTGAAGACTACTTTATCCTGGATGAATTTTAACGAAATTTTGCATTACTGCTAAACCGCAAGAAATGGACAAAAACTTACCACACAAAAAATGTAGAGCACATTAAAACACACAATTTATGTTATATAATTTTTTTCGGGGATTTGATCGTTTTTGAGATATTCCTTGTTTTTGCTTTCAGGTTTAAAAAAACTTGTGCTTTTCTCATACAGGAATTTGTGAACTCGTGTCCATACAAACAAAGGAACTCTAGTCACCTAGTAACCAGCTTTTGACTTCACTTTAACCTTTGATACTCCCATGTTTCGCTTCTACTTACAAGGAAGCAAGTAATGAGACTATATCTGCTATTTTTTTTTTTCTCGATTAGCATGATGTAAATAGAAGAATAGGCTTACTAACAATAATTTTTAAACAGAAGAAGAGAAAGTCCTGTGAATGGAACACATCAGATGTTTTTTGTTTTAACCACATCTGCATTTGTTGTGCAGCAGGTGACTATTTCTCTTGTTCTTACAGATTACCAGTTTAGAAAACTCATTCTGATTGAAAAGGGTTTCAGAAGAAATATCCAAAGAACTCAAGCTATACAGATGTTTCACATGACAACCAGCTTTTAAAGGAGTTTACTATTCTTTGGCGTTGTGAATTCCCTTATTCTCATGGTTACCTAAAGGAAATATGTTATAAAATAAATGTAATATTTGGTTATCTGGACTATGATGAAGATGCAAGATTAAGCAATGTATATCTTGAATTTTCGGGGAACAGCATCTGAAGACTGGATGAATTTTTATTATTAGTAAACTGTAAAAAATAAAAACCCAGTACGCAGAATATTTACATACCATTATTAACACACTATTTAAATCATACTCTTTTTTATGTAGTTGGTCGTTTCCGAGATTCCTTGTTATTGGTTTCAAAGTTAAACTATGTAATTCTTCTTAAACAGGAAACACCTTTTGTTTCATCTCTTTTGTTTTATTGCTGCTCATTCAAAGCGAACCGAACTTCAATTGTTCACTTAGGGACCAATTTTTAAAAGATTTGTGTATTCTCTTATTTCTCGTCTGCTTAGAAAGAAGAGAGCAATAAGCCGATTTGTGGTAATGTTCATCTCGATTAACATGGAGTAACATAAAAGAATAATCTTTTGTAAGAACTGTTTCTTTGCAGAAGAAGTAGAGAACAGTCATGTGGATAGAACACGCCATATTTTTAATTCAGTGTTGATAAAAGACATAACTTATGTCATATTCAGTTTGTTCTTCGTTCTTTCTTTCTTTACCTCTTTTATTTTTACTTCCTCTATACGTGCTATCTATGTAGTGTATAGAGAAGGTATTGCACTCCACCAAAAAGTTCGATACCGAGATTTCACCGGAAATATATGTTTTAGGGTCCCCTGTATCTAAAAAAAGTATTTTCAGAAAAAGGTCCGTGTGTCCGTGTGTCTGTGAACGCGATAACTCAAAAACGAAAAGTCGGTAAAATACCAAACTTGGTATTTAAGTTTAGGATCTTCCAGGGATGCGACACGAAGATTTTGAGAAAAATCCCCCACCCCAAACTATCCTTTACATGGAAATTTTGATTTTCTAAAAATATGGTTAACGATTTTGGTTAAAATATAGTGTATTAAAGAGATTTACATGACAAATAAAATGTATTTTTTGAATTTTCTGGGAATAGCCTCTGAAGACTGCTTTATTCTCGGTCAATTATACGGAATTTTGCATAACTGCTAAATCGTAAGAGATGGACAAAAACTTACTATACAACAAATGCAGAGCACTTTAAAACACACAATTTATGTTACATACATTTTTTTCGTGGAGTTGATTGTTTTTGAGATATTGCTTGTTTTTTTTTTCAGCTATAAAGACATACTTTTCGCATACAGGACTTTGTGAACTCGTGTCCATACAAACAAAGGAACTTCAGTCGCAGAGCAACCCCCTTATTTTGCTTCTACTAACAAGGAAGCAAGTAATAAGACTATTTCTGCTAATTTTTGCTCCATTAGATGAAGTAAATATAATAATTTGTTGCAGTGATATGGAGAAAGTCATGTGAATGGAACACATCAGATTTTTTATTAATAGAGCTAAGCATTTCCGAGATATTACCTGTTATTGCCTTCAATGTTAAAATACTCGTACTTTTCTCAAACGAGAATTTATCATGTCTGTTTCTTTTGTTTACTCCTGCCTAGTATATTCCCTTCCTTCCTTCCACTTATAAGGAACTAAGTAATAAAATCAATTCTACTAACCTTCATCTCGATTAGCATTGTGTAGATAGAAGAACAATCTTTTGTAAGAATAATTTGTGATAGAACAGGTAGAGACGTCAGGTGAATTGAACACAAATCACGTTTTTAGTTTCTCCCACCTAACTATTAAGTGTAAGAGGAATATTCCACACTAAAATTCTATATCAATATTTCTCTCTCTCTCTCTCTCTCTCTCTCTCTCTCTCTCTCTCTCTCTCTCTCTGTGTATCTGTGCAAAACTCAAATAGTAAAAACCAAATAAGCATTCGATTTCATACTTTGATGGCTGTTTAAGGTTGTAGGCGAAAATTACTTCATTTTCTCCCTTATATGGAAACTGTTTCGATTTCTAATATATGGCCAACGAATTCGGTTAACATACAATTTGTTTAAAATACGTACATGAATAAGAAATTGTGTATTTGAAGTTTCTGTAAATAGCCTCAGAAGTGCTGTTCGTTCTGAATGAATTTTGTATAAATGTTACTCCATAAGAGACAGAAAGACCTTACTGTTAGAAAAATATAGAGGTTGAAGTATACATTTTATGTTGTTTTACATTTTATGTGGCATTATTACTTCAAACTCTTATCACACTATGCTGAGACACTGGGTCTTATTTACAATAATTTAAAAATAATTATTTTAACTGACGAAGACGTGTCTATAAAACATCTTACGTGATTAATATTTTTCCTTGCATGGGTTCATTAGTAAGAAAAACTGACTTTATGGTATGTATTGCTTATAAAGTAACGTTACGTAAACGGAAGAAAAAGAATAAAATACTTAATGCATTATGTGAGGTATTAATGGGCAGAGAAAGACATGGAATTGTAACGTTAATCAGGTTTTTTCCAGTCTATATTCCAGACGTTAATAGGAAATTATATCGATGTATGAGCACACATAATAGTCATTCACAATGAAAACGAAACGTTAATCCTAAGCTTAAAGCTAATCCTATATGCTGTCGTTAACAATGTCAACCCGTAGCATAAAAGCACCCAATTGCAAGGTAGTTGAAACAGTTGAGCTTAATGGCGGTCTACGAAGAGACCGTCGATATTCAGACTGCAAAAGAGGTTATGTATACTTACGTGCATAAACCGTGCTCTATATCTCTATGTCGCATTAGCGTTTTCTCTGCTTAAAATAATGAAACCTTTGACTCCGCCCAGTCAATATCAGTTCTCTATGCGACTGGGCTGGAAAAAATATCCGAAAGCAAATCAAAGAGTTTGTATCTGAAATCAGGGGTGGTTCGAATACCACCTCTATGAAGTATGTTCACTTAGAATACTGAATGGTTCACTATGATTTGTGCACAACGAATTGTTAAACTAATTATATCGTTCTGCCTTCTGGAAGAAGGGCTGAGGAGTTATTTATATGTGCGACAAGCTACGATGTTTTTATTTAAGGGCTTTCATCAGCACTGGAGACGCAGATTAAGCTATTACCACTCTCGAACAGCAACAAATAAACCGATAGTGTAGAATGAAAATACAAGGTTTAAGTTGTGATATTATCCTTCGGCTGTTCGTGCATATTTTGAGGGATAAATTATCCTGCCAATCTAGTGGCTAGAATTATGCTCAAAAATAGATGAGGTCATGCTGGCAAAAAGGGAAGCTTGGTTGTGTATATGTGTGAACATAAAAACCTATGCGACACTTTTATTCACGTCAGTAGCTCTATATGAATAAAAATTAAGAATTAAAGGGCATTAAATTCCTAAAAAAGCTACACACACCGTCACAATTTTTGGCTGCGATTGTTATAAATATTCCAGTGATTCCTGCACATAATATTGCAAAATAACTGCGGCCTACGGATGACAATGTAAAATCTATTATGAATTTGCAGAAAAATCACTTGATGAAAATCACTCTCTGAGTTGCTATATTATGTGTGACGTAAAAATACCATAAGAACTAACAGCTTGCAAGCTTTTAATTTTACTTTCTCTACACCTACCTTGTAGTGTTTATAGAAGGTATTGCACTCCAACAAAAAATTCGATACTGAGATTTCACCAGAAATAGGCGTTTTATGGTTCCCTGTATCAATAAAAAGAATGTTTAGAAAAGGGACCAAGCGCACGGTCGATAAAATACATAACTTGGTGATATAAATTTTTGTATTTTCCAAGGATACGTAATGAAGATTTTGAAGAAAATTCCGGACTCCAAACTACCTTTAAGTGGAAAACTTTTCGAAAATGTTTATTTTCACAAAAATGGCTCTAACGATTTTGATTACAATATCGTGTATTAAAGATACATAACATATAAAATGTATATCTTGAATTTTCTGGGAATAGCATCTGAAGACTTCTTTATTCAGGATGAACTTTGCTGGATTTTGCATAAACAGTAAACGTAAGAGATAGACAAAAACTTACTACACAAAATATATAGATCTCGTTTAAACACACAATTTAGTCTTATACGTTTTTGCTGTGGAGTTGACCATTTTTTAGATATTCCTTGTTTTTGTTTTCAGTTTTGAAATACTTTAAACTTTTCACACACAATTTGTCATCTCCTGGAAATGCAAAGAAACGGTTTCATCCACATGACAACCAGCTTTTAAAAATATTGACTATTGTTTTAGCCTAGTGTATTCCATTATTTCCCGTCTACTTAAACGAAAGCATTTCTGCTAATTTAATCTCGATTAGCATGAAGTAGATAGAAGAATCAGCTTTCTATCAATAAGTTGTTACAGAGATGTAGAGAAAGTCATGTGAGTGGGACACATCAGAATTTTAAATTATAGTTTAAACCATGTTTATACCAACTTCGGCTAATGTGAACAGATAGCATGAAATGCCTTGAACTATAGTTTCGTTATGTTTACGACTGAGAGATTCAACTCTTAAGAGCCATTCACATCGAAAATCAACCATTGTCGGGGGCCGCGCCGTGGCCAAGCGGTTAGACTCCTCGTCTCTCACCTAGAAGGCCCGGGTTCAATTCCAAGCAAGCTCATGTGAGATTTGTGGTGGACAACGCGGTGCAGGGGCGGTTTTGTCCGGGTTCTCCTGTTTCCCCTGCCATCGCATTCGACCGGTGCTCCATCTTCATTCCATGTATCGCTGGTGTCATCGCCTGCGGTGCCACAAGTAGTAAAAGCGGGCGTATATATATATGTGTGTGTATAGGCTCATTCACGAAGGTCACGTTAACATTGACGTAGACATAACCGTAGTACGTTAACTTAGAAGCTTGCAATGCAAGCTTTTGCTTCAAGTTAACATGCAACGTTGGAATCACCAATGAGAACACTGCTCGATGAGATATTAAAATGGCTTCGCTTGATGATTCTCTCGCATTTCGCTTAGTAGATTATGAAAATCTGCTCCGTTAATTCGTCTTTGATTAAGCGGCTGAATCCGCAATCGTCTACGACGAGACGACCGTCCTTTAAAATATAAAACACCAAGCAAATTGGCTACTCTAGTTTGCATGTCCACGAATGCTGCCACAATCTCGTCTGTCAGCCATTTTAGTTTGCTATTGAGCCGCAAGGCGCAGTTCGCTTGTTTTAATTGGTTATTGCCTACGTTTACGTTTGTCTTTGAGAATGCTCATTTAATTCTGCGTCAATATTCTAAACCAGTGCATCAACGGTTAATTTTCAATGTAAATGTCCCTTTACATGCTTCATGTTGTGCTCTCCGCCAAAGAGCACATGGGATGTACGGATAGACCACTACACAACAAGCTCGACATGGTGTGAACGCAGCCTTGGCTCACCCAGTGTAGGAGAGCTGAGATACATGTGAAGTGTTTTATCCGTAGCACCATCAGTTAGACCCTCGTTATGGCGATAGCTGCAAATAATGGCCGGAAGTGGGAATTATCTCACTTCAGATCCTAAATTAGCTTTCAGAAGAGAGCGAGAAAGAGAGTAGTGTTGGTATCACTGTGTGGAGATCACGGCATTTTCCAGCTCATTGATCCGTCAACCAGCCTCTTTCTTCTTCTTCTTCCTCTTTTCCTTGGTGTTCTTGTTCGTTTCAGAAACAAAAGATCTAACACCTAGTGGGCTGTATACGTTAATTATATTACGTGGTCCTTTTTAGTTACAAAATAGCAACAATTATTAAAGTTTGTAAAAAATATACAAACTTCTTACTTTTAAATTAATTTAATGGACATTTAAATCCCCTAAAGATACTTGGTTGTTTCGAAACGAACCTATATAAGACTCAACGCATTTACTTGAATTATACTCAATCTTGATGTCACAGCTTCGAAGCTCTTTTAGATATGCTTTTATGTAACATTGAAGATTACGTGATTTTGAAATTAGGCAGCGCACGAGGGACTGTGATTATTTATTTATATATATATATATATCGCCTTTTTGCTTATATGGCACCGCAGGCGATGACACTGATGATACATGAATGTAGATATAGCACCGGTGGAATTTGATGGCGGGGTATACCGGAGTAAACCTGCCCCTGCACCACAAATCCTACAAGCGGTCACTTGGGATCGAACTCTGACCGCCAAGTTAGAGACTAGTGGTGTTACCACTCTGCCACCGCGACTACTATATATATAGTTTGTGTGTGTGTGTGTGTGTGTGTGTGTGTGTAAGGTATATGATGCCTACATACATCTGAGAGGGTATTCTTGGCAAGCAAGCGTCTCCTTGTTCGTTATCGGCAAACAGCTTTCTGGTAAAGGGGCAAAGAGCAGTTGCCTATCCAATTTCGAGGTTGCTCTTGAATGCCAAACATGCGTCCTATGCGTGCCCTAAATATAAGAATCGTATACTTATTAGCTTAATCATTTTTGATTATTCTAATAAAAACTGCAACAACGTACTATAACTATCAACAAGAACTTATCTACTGTACGCCTCGGTAGTGTGAGGATATCTTGTATGCCTCACATTCAAGAGCTCGCTAGTTCAAATCTCGCATAAGGTGAGTTAGCAGGAGAAGGTTTTTTTCGGATGAATGCCAAGTAACTTTAAGCTGCATAGTCCCGAGCACTTTAGCATCATTTCAAAAAAAAAATAAATAAATAAAATAAAAAAAAACGAAAACAAAGCAAAAAATAAAAAAGAAAGGAAAAAAAAAGGAATTAATTATTATATTAACAAATGTTTCATTTAATATTGTGAGTTAAAGACAGAAAAAAGCTTCCTTCCTTACTGCAAAAGTCATAAATTTTTGAATAAATGTATCTACAATCCTTTGGTAGGATTCTGAAAATATTCCTTCATCAGTTTCTTGTCTAAAACTATAGTATTAGCGCGGTTGTATCATTACGTTTGTAGGTTATGAAGAAATAGTATTTGGAACAATAAACAAATAAGTAAAGGTATAGCGGGGTTTCATAAGACAAAGAATCCCTTAATGTTAGCTAACCTTCGCACGGTATGTCGGCATGGTTACGAAAACCTATCTGCGTTACCCCAAATAGCGCTTTGTTCCTGGTTAGCTGCCTAATCCACGCTGAGTATAGGTAAGGCGTTTTGTTGATGTACTTTATCGGCACTAAAAACTATATTTTTTATGACATAAAATCTGAGAAACAGTGTCCACAACATGGCTTGTTGTGTATATTATACGTACCATATAAGAAAATCTGAAGCGTTACACTCACATGACTTTCTCAAGTTACTCTACAAACAAGCTTCTTACAAAAGATAATTCTTTTAACACCATGCTAATCGAGATAAACAGCAGACTTTTATTACTTAGTTCCTTATAAGTAGAATGGAACTAAGGGAATGCACTAGGCTAATGCGATTTTCAAATGTTTTAAAAGCTGTCGTTGTGCGATTGTCATTGCAAATCGCTTCTTTGCTTGGCCAGGAGTAGAACAAAAGAAAACGGATACTTCCGTCTGAGAAAATTATAGGTACTTCACAATTGAATCTGATAACAAGGAATACCTCGAAAACGTAAGCTCCACGAAAAAAATGTATGTACCCGTGTATTTTTACAAGATCTACATTTTTTGAAGTTTTTTTTTCTATCTCTTACGGTTTACTAGTTATACTAAATTAAGCAAAATTCATTCAGAATAAACAAGTCTTTAGAAGCTATTCCTAGAAAACTCATGATATACATTTTATTTGTGATAGATATGGCTTTAATATGTGGTATTTTAATATAACTCGTTTGAACCATTTTTAAGAAAAACAAAATTTTCGAAATTGTATCCATGTACAGGGTAGTTGAGGGGCGTGTTTCTTGAAAATCTTCGTGTCACTTCCTGGAAAGATACCAAACTTAAACACCAAGTTTAGTATTTGTCCGTATTTTCGTTTTTGAGCTATGCTGACCACAGACCTACACACACAAACACACACACACACGCGGACCTGTTACTAAAAATGTTTTTTTATGATTTAGGGGGTCCTAAAACATGTATTTCCGGTGAAATTTCGACATCGAATTTTGAGTGGAATACAATACTTCTCTATCCCTATGTACATTATACATACGGGGCTAGAGAAAGTAAAAAAAGAAAAAGACCTGTTAATCCCGAAGAAAAAAAAAACATAAAATACATATTTAAATTTCTTATAGAACCATTTACAAAGTTGCAAATTAGATTATTTTGGGAGGTAGGGCTTTGTTCTCTATTGACTCGATACTCCCCTCACAAACCGATCCAAAACACCCCTCACAAACCAAATCAACTTTTATGACTAGCCAATACATTTTGTATGCTTATACATTGTTCGATAAGTTAGTGGTAACGCACATTTGCTAATACTGAAGCCTAATGCTCAAATATCGTGAAAAACTTTTAATTTTCTAAAGAATGAAAATAAATGAATAGGCATTTCAGCTTTTTACTTAGTAAATTAAAAACATTGATTTTAATGTTTTAGCTTCTTCAGTACTACTTATGATAGCAGAGGAAGTGTTAAATTCCACTCAAAATACCGATTTCAACATTTCGTGGAAAATACATGCTTTAAAATTGCCCGAATGAAACAAAAATATTCTTATTGCATTCATATGACCTTCTCTGCTCCCAGTTTTACTTTTCAAAGGATTATTAGCATGTCTACTTGTAAATTAGGATAAAGATTTATTGTACATTCGCATATTTGTTGTATATAATATGTGAAACATATATATAGACTAAGGCAATATTTATTTTAACAAAATCTGATATTTCCCATTCACATGACTTTTTCTAAATCTCTGCAAAAATTGTTTAAAAGTTAATGCTTCTATTTACTTCATGCTAATCGAGAAAAAATTAGCATAAACAGTCTTATTACTTGCTTCCTTGTAAGAAGAAGCAAAATAAGGGAGTACCATAGGTTAACGTGATAGTCAAAAGCTGGTTGCTATGTGACTGAAGTTCCTTCGTTTGTATGGACACGAGTTGACAAATTTCTATGTGACAAAAGTATGTTTTTCAAAGCTGAAACCAAAAATAAGGAATTTCTCAAAAACGATCAACTCCACGAAGGAAAGTAAAGGATATAAATTGCGTGTTTTAATGTGCTCTACATTTTTTGTGTGATACATTTTTGTGTATATCATACGGTTTAGTAGTTATGCAAAATCCCGTAAAATTCATCCAGAATAAAGTAGTCTTCAGAGATTATTCCCAGAAAATTCAAGATATACATTTTATTTTTCAGGTAAATATATTTGATATACGATATTTTAATCAAAATCGATAGAGCCATTTTTGAGAAAATCAAAATTATCGAAAAAAGTTCCATGTAAAGTGTAGTTTGAGGTAGGTGGATTTTTCTCAAAATCTTCGTGTCGTATCCCTGGAAGATACTGAACTTAAATACGAAGTTTGGTATTTTACCCACTTTTCGTTTTTGAGTTATCGTGTTCACGGACACACACGGGCCTTTTTCTGAAAATGTTTTTTTTTTATACAGGGAACCTAAAACACATATTTCAGTTGAAATCTCGGTATCGAACTTTTGGTTGGAGTGCAATACCTTCTCTATACACCATGGACATAGTACGTCTAGAGAAAGTAAAAACACGTCACCATGCGATACCGATAAAATTATATTCTCTTCTCTTAAATGTGTGTCAAGTAGGAAAAACGAATATGGACCTATAGCTTGAAAAAGTCTGATATGTTCCAATCACATGGTAGTTTATATCTATTCTGGAATAAGTTCTTAAACAGCTTATTCTCCTATCCACTTTACACGTATCAGTATAAACATAGCCAAACATGCTTTTATTGTGCATAATGTCATTTATATATTTGATTTTTAACTAATTTATACATCAACACATGCGAACTTTTTAATAATGGCCATAAGGATCGTTCAATAAGCCCTTAAAATAAATTATAAAAAAAACCAAATTATTTTTGGAAGATTCTTTTTTTATTTTGCAACATAATCAATTCACTTTCCCCAACGAGACAACTGTTTTAAACCTTCTAAAAAGTAGGATTTCGGAAGGTTCTCAAAATAGAACATCTGTTTGGGAGATGAGTAAATAGTTTTCCATCAGAACACATTTTCAAGTTTAGAAATACTGGGAGCCCAAACTGTCAATACGATGAATGTTGTATGTCGAACCTTAATTCTATAGTTTTCGAAACTGCTCAGTTGTGCACTCTTGCACTGTATTGATGGAAGAGAATCTCTTTCTTTTTCAGATGAGGGCGTTATTTCTTGATTTCTCTGTTCAACTGGTGCAATAACGACGCATAAACTCTCCATTTATCGTTCCTCCTTTGTACAGGTCATCAGTAAAGATGATTCCGCGTGCATCCCAAAAAACTCAAGGCCATCACCTTGTCTGCAGATTTTTTGCCTTCTTCGGAACCAATTCGCCTTTCAAATCCCATTGTTTTGACTGTACTTTTGTCTCTGGAGTGTAGTAGTGTATCCACGTTTTATCCACAGTTATGTATCGATGCAGAAACTTGTCAGGATTGCGACGGAAAAATTAAAACCAGCATTCGAAATGATCACAGATTGGCATATTCTCCTTTGAGAGCTACTCTGGCATCTATCTTGCCGAGACCTGATTTTTTATGCAAAATTGAGAACACTGTACCTAGTAATATGTCTGTGACCTATACTATTTCCCTAAATTTGATTTTTGATCACTCAAAACCATATTTTGGATTTTGTCAATTTCTGTTAGCCGTCCGGTACGATGTTTATTTTTATAGATGTACGGCCATATTTTAATTCATTTATCCCAATTGTAAATTGTTGCAAATGCAGAAGCAGATGTGCCATGAAGTTCATCCAACTCGGTTTTTATCTCTTTTGGTGAGCCTTTTAAATAGAAGTGTTTAATCGCTTCACGAAATTCAGGATTATTGATTCAATCGCATATGGCAACAAAACGACGTGATTGATATAGCTGAAACTTTAACTGCCATCTATTAAGAGAGTAAAATTACTAAATACAAACCTTTTAGGTGCTACGAGAGTAATTTCTTGGGTTTTCTAAGGGATTATTGAACACCTACAGCTAAATGAAATAGAATACTCACTATGTCAACCTGTGTTTCCTGTCTTATTCACTATTACTCCACTATCTTTAAGGTTCACCAAGATGTATAAATTCCGCTATGGGCATCTAAAATTGGTCGGTCCGAGTTCGATCTCAAGCGACTTCATGTGATATTTGTAATGGATAAAGCGGCTCTGGGGTGGATTTTCTCCGGGTTCTCTGGTTTCCCTCCGCCATCGCATTCCACCGGTTCTCCTTCATTCTATATCTCACCAGTGTTATCGCCTGCGGTGCCACAAGTAGTAAAAGCGGGCGTTAAACACTACCAAGAGAAAATCTAAAATCGGTGCAGTAAGTATTGTATTACACCTGACATTTCCAAAGTAATTAATTTTATTTCAATATCGATGAGAGACTCCTAAAAAATGAAATGAAATTGATTTTTATTTATGGACGCTCTTTAACTGCTGTGGTTCTCAGCGTTCCATTCTAAATTGAGCGTGAAAGAGCGTTTTTAATTTTGCTTCAGGCTTGAGGTTCTACGACACGGGATCCACGGCTTTACTTCCCTTCCGAAGGAAGCCATGCTTCGGATTTTTACGCCCAAAAAAAATCCATCGTGCTCCGCCGGGTTTGAACCCGCGAACTTGGGTATACGAAGTTAGCATGGTAACCATTAAAGCACGGAGGGCGACTGAGAGACTCTGTGTATGTGCCTTATTAGCACAGTTCCAGTACAGCCAGCTTTTGCTGAAATATAAATCTAATGCAATAGACTGAGCTCCAGTATCCCATTTGTTTAGAAAAGTGCACACCCGACACGAGTTAGCATCTTGACCTGCACCCCTTGAGGTCACCTCGTCTGCGGAAAGATGGATCAACTCTTTAGACAGATTAGAGGCTAGCAGCAGTAGGGGCTTAGGACGACGACTCTTGGCGTCGCCTTCTCTTTTTAGAGGGGGTGGGGTGTGTGAGATGAGTAGCTGCAGCAAGAAAAAGGAATAAATTTAAAATAAGACCCTCCCGTCATGCGTGATGGGATGAGAGCTTCTTAACTTTTCCCCTTGAAAACAGAGAAAAAGTTGAAGAGCAGGGCCCGGCCCGGCCAGCTCAGAGGCGTACTAATGGGATGAGATTTGTCCAGAGCATTCGACCCTGTTCTACGTCACTGCCACTCTAGGCATCGGATGAATACACTCATAAATTTCGTTTTTATGTGATGTTGTTGCTTTCGTTGAGAAACTTACGTCTGCGTACCTTAAATTGAATCTACTGCTTTTTATAAAAAAAAAAAAAAAAAAGAAAAACAAATAAGATGTGCTCCATTGATGACTTCTCTAGCTACTTCACATATAAATTATTCTTACAAAGGATTATTTCTTTATCTACAGATAAACATTAACACAATTGGTTATATTATCTTCTTCTTTGTAGGTAGAAAGCAAATAAGATTAAAGTGATAATCAAATATTGTGAAACAATAGAGGTTCGGTTCGGTTTGCATGGACAGCAGTAAAACAAGACAAGCGAAATCAAAGAAGCCTTCCAGTTTGGAAGGAGTTAACGTAGTTTAAAATTGAAACCAATAACAAGGAATATCTGAAAATGTTTAATTCTATAAGAAAACCGAATATGATATAAATTATGTGTTTTAACGACATGCACATTTTTGTATAGTAAGCTTCTGTCAATCTCTTACGGTTTATCAAATATGAAAAACTCAGCAAAATTCATCAAGACTAAAGAGGTCTTCAGAGGCTACCCCCAGAACATTATATATAACTTTATTTGTGGTGTAAATATTTATAATTTGCGTAATTTCATCAAAGTCGTACATTGTTTCAACAAAATCTATATTTTATTGTGTAGTAAGATGTCTATTTCTTACGAGTTATACAAAAGTGATGCAGAACGACGAGGTCTTCAAGGGCTATTCTCAGAAAATTCAAGGCATGCATTTCGTTTGTCATAAAATATCTTAAACATATGGTGGGTATTTTCATAGAATTTGTTAGTATCATTTTGTGAAAATCAAAATTTTCGAAAAATTTCCCATGTAAAAAGTAGCTGAGGTGGTAGATTTTCTAATAATCTTTGTGTCGCATCTTTGGAACATACTGAACTTAAATACACACACGGATATTTTTCTAAAATTACTTTTTCCGGATTTAGGGGGCCCCAAAACATGCATTTACGCTAGGAACTTTGTATCGAATTTCTGCGAGAATATATTAACTTCTCTATCTACCATGGACATTCAAGAAAGGAATTGTGTATAATAATGAAATTAATAACCTAGGAATAAAAAGGAGTGATTAAATGCACAAGAGCGAAGTGAATTATGTATAATGCTTAGAATTAAGAAGTCGATTTTATATATTAAAATAGATGTAGTTAAATGTTGGGAAGCGTAAAATTTTTGTCTTGATTTATAGCTTTGGCAATTAAAGAACTTAATTTATATAAAGGGCTTTATGAATTACATGTTTGAGGGAAGGTTTAAGGGATATTAGTAGAAGAAATAATTGGGATTAGATGATCTTAATAACAATTCACTATAATGACTAGTTAGTTACTGTAGAGAAAATATGTGTAAAATAAATCGGCTGGCTTATAAATTAGGTATTCTAGTAATACTTTTGTAGGCATTAGCTGGTTACCAGTTACCTGTGTTACTGGATTACAGTAATTAATAATAATTGGTTTAGTGTAAGTGAAAGTTGTTTAACGTTATACGTGGGATGATCAGAAACTCGTGTTGTCTTTCAAAGCCAGTTTAGTATGTGCAATAATTCTAATGCATGCGGTTGGCAACTGTGCAGAGTTTCAGCCAACTGCCACTTACAGCGCTACTGCAAGATAAACACAAATGGCGTCTCGTTAAGAAAACTAGTCTCGCGAAAAAATCCACCTTTGTATTTCAATGGGCGAAATATGTTACCGCGGCTGACATTCACTGACAGCTCGTAGAGGTTTATGGAGAGACTGCCAGCATGTCGCAGAATGGTGTCGAAAGTTTGCGGTCGGGGGAGAAAATGATTTAGGACAACAGGACTATCACGACATATGGCAGTAGAGCTGGTAATGTCTTTTGAAAGCATTCATCACATTGTTCACGACAATCAGCAATACTATAAAGTTTGTTTCCGATGAGTTCCACGGAATCTGTCTAACAAACACAAGGATAAACATACGGGGGAACAACTTTTGCAACGCTTCTCCACAGAAGGGGACAGTTTTCTTCATCGTATTGTCACGGTTGAGAAACATGGACCCAGCACTATAACCCCAGTAGTAAGTGGTCGTCAATGGAATGGAAACACCCCTCTTCTCCCAAAATAAAGAAGCTCAAGGTGGCACCATCTGCCGGTAAGCCGCAGTGTTTTGGGATACCGTGGTTATCATTATCGTGGAGTTTTTGTAAAGAGGGCACGCAGTGACCTCTGACCGATATTGTGAGACCATGACACGATTGCGCGAAGCAATCAGGAAGAATCGACCAGGACTCCTCAACGCGGGTATCATCTTCCTTCACGACAACGCGCAACCTTGCACAGCCCAATAGACCACCAAGCTGTTGAAGCAGTTTCGTTGGAATATCATCGAACATCCTCCCTACAGCTCGGATGTTCGAAAGCGACTTTCACCTTTTTCCTTCCATGAAGGAAGAGGCCGACGATTCGCTTCAGATGAAGAGGTGCAACACTTGGCTGAACACGCAAGGGCAGGATTTGAGTGTTCCAGGATGGAATATTCAAACTCATTCCACGAAGCTAAAAGTGCCTCAAGCGATGGAGAATGTGTAGAAAAATAACCTAATATGTTTACCAATGACTATTGGTTGTACGAAATAAAATATACTCGTTTCACTACGGGTTTTGCACCTTCATTTCTGATCATTTCTCGTATATACATTTCTTACGGAAATTTATTTGCTTACTCTTACTCTGATATTTTATTTCTGTTTTCACTATATTAGTTATATCTGTAAAATAATGATGTATAAAAATGTAATGCGGTAAATAAACTATAAAATTTGCAGTATCCACCCTGCTATAGGGAACAGATGCCATGATGTTTTGCAGATTTTATTTTGTTGCATTTGTTTGATATTATTTTTAGTACATAAGACCTAGAGAAAATAAAGAAAGAAGTACACAATAGATACTACTATGTGCAGAGAAAGTATAAAGAAACGTAGATTTCCCCACGCTGTTTTGCTTTGGGTGAATATTCAGTGGAGTGATAATATTGAAATTCCACAAACCGAGACAAGGAACAAGTCGATGTGCGCGCACACAAACCAGTACAAGGAACCTACTGTTAACGTTTAAAAATACCAACAAACCGATAGCTCGTTTATTTACAAACATCAGTACAGGCTATAGTTTTTAAGCCTAACTACATGATTGAAGTTTTACGTTATAGTGTGAGACAGAATGTTTATTACCCTATGAGATAACCAGAATTTTTATTTACTTTTAAATGTTAACTCTTGAATATTTTAATTTGTAGAACATCTTAAGAAGAGACGAAACGACAAAAATTGACAAATAACTACAATTTTAGATTTTTGTGGGGGCCAATCAGTAGCGGGTGGTAAATTTTAACTTTGATGGTCCGCAAAGTTATATATAATTTTTTTCTTTTTTTTTGCGTGGATTTTGATATTTCTCTTGCGCTCGTGTGGTGTGGCACTTAACAAAAATCCGATGTGTACCATTCACATGACTTTCTCTACATCTCTGCAACAAATTATTCTTAAAAAGCTTATATTTCTATTTACTTCATGCTAATCAGAAAAAAATAGCAGAAATAGTCTTATTACTTGCTTCCTTGTAAGTAGAAGCGAAATAAGAGAGTACTATAGGTTAAAGTAATAGTCAAAAGTTGGTTGCTATGTCACTGAAGTTCCTTTGTTTCTATGGACAGCAGTTGACCAATTCCTGTATGAGAAAAGTATAAGTTTTTCAAAGCAGAAACCAAAAACAAGGATTGTCTCAAAAACGATGAACTCCACGAAAAAAATGTATATAACATAAATTGTGTGTTTAAACGTGCTCTTCATTTTTGTGTGGTAAGTTTTTGTCCATCTCTTACGGTTTAGCAGTTATTCAAAATTCCGTAAAATTCATCCAGAATAAAGTACTCTTCAGAGGCTATTCTCAGAAAATTCAAATTATGCATTTTATTTGTCAGCTAAATATCTTTAATATACGAAATTATAAACAAAATCGTTAGAGCCATTTTTGAGAAAATCAAAATTTTCGGAAAAAGTTCCTTGTAAAGGGTAGTTGGCGGTGGGGGTATTTTTCTCAAAATTTTCGTGTCTCATCCCTGTAAGATACTAAACTTAAACACCAATTTTGGTATTTTACCAACTTTTCGTTTTTGAGTTATCGTGTTTACAGACACACGGACACACACACACACACACTTTTTTTTTTTTTTTTTCCGAAAATGCTTTTTTTTTAGATAAAGGGGACCGTAAAACATATACTTTCTCTATACATAGTGCGTATAGAGAAAGTAAAAAGGAACAGCTATTGAGATGGTTGGAGTCCATGATTCCCTGGTTGCTGTATGTACAGTTTAGGTTCTGGAGTATGCCGTTGTGCTACAAATGTTTGTCAAGGTAGTATGTCTTGTGGCTAGTCAGAATTTAGCAACTGCTTCTCGCTTCGACCAGTTTGGTAATAGACTTTTTGGGCTTTCCATTTATAATTACTGATTTTGCTTTCTAGGGGACCACGGTAGATTTTCAATATTTTTGGTTTATGGTGATTCCTGCTGTGACAAACGGAACCTTATTGGCTAGAGTGGGATCAGGGTTCACTTTCTTCCAAGCGCCTCTGTGCACTGTGCTCCGACGTTGATACTTTGCAGCATCATCAGTGTGCTGGCATTTGGTTGGTGCTTAGTGGTTATCTAAACAAATGGTGCCAGCCGGAGACCCCGCCGTGCCTGGAGAAACTCTGGCGCCTGGAATTTCATTTCCCTACCTTCAACCGAGTGTGATTTGATTGGTAGCAGGAACACTTCGTTGAATTTTGAAAAAGAATATCGACACTGTGGCAAAGAGGGAAGACTGGTTCGGATTCCTGAGACAAGAACGCTGCAAGTTAATGAAGTCCGGATCTATCGGCGATATGCAGTCATTTATCACCCGGTTTGAGGTTAACAACTAATATTGTTGGTCACTCGGTGGACTATCACCTCAACACTAAGAAACAATGTTGTTAGGTTCAGCTTCCCGCTTCTGTGAGGAAGATTCATTCCACGAAACACAAACACCACCACTCTCCAAGACGTGAAATAGGACTGACCACTATGGCGCGGTCAACAAAATAAAATTACATGAAGTAACCATAACCAAAACAAACAAAAGAAAAGCGTGACAGCTATCATATTGCCAGCAATGCCACAATGGGAGGGGAGCCATTGTAAGACTACTACCTTGTTTTGTGAGGTTAGGTTTCTAATAAGTTTTCTGCAGTCCAGCTGGTGAAGTTTGTGATAGTAGATGTTGCAGCTTGATAGTCATTTGCTTCATATGATTATTGTATCAAGGCAACGTTTGCTTTCCTCCTCATGGTACGCCCTGGAAACGTTTAGTAAACGCCCACTAAATGTTTATTAAACGGCTAAGTAACTTACCAAACTCACAAATGATGACAACAGAGATAAAAAAATATCGCGAACCGTACCTCTAGGGGCGAAATCTTGCAAACAGCAGAGCTAATACTGATAGTACCGCCAATGTTTCTTTATAAATGCTAGTTGTTAAGAATTAGACACAAACGTCGTCAGCATGCTCATTATTTGTTTATCTATAAGCGATTTTCTTTAGAGGAAGTCGTGAAGATGTCAGTATCATTCACGCCATGTTTTATAAATGAATCTTCAATACATATTTACCATCAAATAAAAATCAAGGCAAGCAAAATTGGGTTTTTACACACATCCAGTCATATTTTTACCTATATTGCTGCTAAAATTCCTGTTAGAACATTCTTTTGTGTGATATTTAGATATGGCGAGCAACCAAGAAGTTTAATTTAGCTTTTCTTTCAGCTTAGTGCTGAAAGTGATGTAAAAGAGACTAAAGGGAATAACTTTCTCCTCAGAGCATTGTCTCTCTGTATGTTACTCTGAATTATCAATTGAAACATAGTAAGCATACTATGAAACCAATAGATGGCTCTGTTTATGTGCTGAAAGCCAGATGGTAGCGTTGTTAATGTTTCTTTATATATAGAAGTGATAATCCTGCCATTTAATGACCCTGGGCAAGAGTATAAGTTACTGTGTAACTTGCAGTAATTCTAGACGAAAGTTCATTATGTTGCGTACTCTGTTAGGCTAAAAGACATTATAGAGCTTATACTTCTCATTCACCTCTGCACACTCTTGTTTTGTCACGTGCTATACCTGCCCTTATATGGTTGTGCTTTAGTTGGCACCAATGTACAAACAATACAGCCCTTATTGGTGTCAACTACACAATATCAAAGCGGAGTGAACTTACAACGTATATCTAACTGCTGTGACTTCTGCGTGTATAGGCGCTTCCACAGTCACCTTGGTATGTGAGTCCCTGAGAAGATCTTTTCTGAGCCGGAAAGCCTATTTGTCTATCTTAAAGATTGATGACGTTGAAATGAAAATGAGAATTCTATCAGTAAAACTCAATTGAGCATTGAGATATTTCATAGTTGAGAGAACATATATAATAATACATCTACTGCGTTCACATAATCGCATGGGATGGGTATCCGTAAATGCTCACCCTTCCTACCTCAGCCACGCTATTCCCGAACTCTGTTTCATTCCCGATGCTAATTTCCACCAAATTTTTATTTCATTTTGTAACTCCAATGACGATTTTTTTTTCTACATTCAGAATCAATGTCCTGTATACTTATATCGCTTAGTCATCTCAAAGTTGGTTGGTCAACCTTAATTATTCGCAGCCACGATCTAACTACACTTATTTTAACAAATACAGCATGAATTTTACCAGCATCGTACCTCACGAAGAACACCGTAGTTAGAAGTGCCTCTCCCAAAACCCAGAATACATTTCCAGAAACTACACTGTCTCCTATCCCCACACCTCACTTCCAAATATTAATGAGGAACTAAGCATTGCCTCATACTTGGTTTGTAATGTTTTTACTGGTATATCTGGTACCCGGGTCATTAGCCTCAGTATTTCGGAAAGTTGTCCAATTCCTTTGCGTTTTACAAACTGTGGCTGCGAAAAGTAAATCACTGATATGTTCTACATTTGTCTCTATTCTTCAGACTTCTTCACTTAATTTTGATGTAGGTTGCCTGGACGCATTTCGACAATTCATCCATTGTCATCTTCTAGCAAGTTTGCGGACGTCTGAGGTGGGTATCCTTCCTCGACTTCTAATACAGATGCCGTTTCAATTGGGATGACCTGAAGTGGTAGTGGCTGGGCTTCTGTAACATCTGCCTTCTTCCGACGCGACCTTCGCAATCTCTGGTTGGACTTCTCGGAAGTGTTTGCGAGTTTTAAGTCTTTAGCTTGACTTTCAGCTGTTGGTACTGCAAAATTGGCCACATTGTTATTATGGATGAAAACATTTTCCCAGATAACTAACTCTGATGAAATATTGATAGCTTTTAATAATTTGATTTATTGTCCAATTTCATAGTTAGAATTCCAAAAATGATTAGCTACTGCTGATCTTACCAACTGTTTTAGCTTGATATTTTTATGTTCTTTTAAATGTGATTTTAACTTTATTTTAGTTCTACAAAGTAAACCTTACAACTGATTTATAAATTCGAGATTTATAGCAGCAATATGAGCAATTCCATAGCAACAGCAGTAATGTGATCAATATTGCAATACTACAAGCTGACGTCATTTTAAAATTATTACATTCTGAAAGTCAAGCTAAAGACTTAAAGCCAGCAAACACTTCCGAAACATTCAACCAGAGGTCACTAAGGACGCGTCGGAAGTAGGCAGATGTTCCACTTGAGTCGTCCCAATCGAAACAGCACCTATATTAGAAGTCGAGGAAGTACACCACCTCAGACACCAGCGGAACAGAGGAAAGGATGCTGCTCCTGAAAAGTGCAACCCTTCGAGGAGCCTATCTAGCGTTACCTCCTTAACACCAACACTCGAAACCTCAAAAATATAACCTCAACCTTCACCTCATTCCTGTGGTTAAACCCTTACACAGCAACTACACCTGGGCTCAGCACGAGCCTACCAGATCTCGCACGCACACACTACCTCAGACGTCCGAAAGCCTGCTACAAGATGA
This sequence comes from Hymenopus coronatus, assembly GCA_030762935.1. Taxonomy (NCBI): domain Eukaryota; kingdom Metazoa; phylum Arthropoda; class Insecta; order Mantodea; family Hymenopodidae; genus Hymenopus; species Hymenopus coronatus. Next base: position 116,413,322 of record CM060890.1, read on the forward strand.
CTGAATGATTGTCGAAATACGTCCAAGCAACCTGTATAAAATTAAGTAAAGAGGAATGGACGTCCATAAATGTATAACATGTAGTCTTCACTGTAAGAATGCTTCTTTGTACAATTATTTCAACTGATATGTTTACCAAAGCCCTGAATGTATGGGTAGATTGAGAATGTGTGGTCTATCTACTTATGATGATGTGCATTACTCAGGGGGTTATCTAGTTTCAATAAATATTCTAGCAGATACGCTTTGAGTATAGAGCATATAATAAACGTTTGTTCCTGCGGGTCTGATGGAAAGATACGCCACTGGGGAGGTGAGAATGACAAGGTGTATGCAAAAGAGGGAGGGCTAAACTTCTCATATCTTCTTTTTATACCGCTCAGGGATGTCTTCTCAAAATTCACAGCTTGCGAGTGGCTTGTTACCATGGAAACTAAATCATTCAAGAAGATGGCGCTGGTACTTGCGGAAGACAGGCGCTGAAGATGAGGATGTACCCCTCACCCCACATTACTAGAACACTGGAGACGTGTTGGTGATTTCCAGAAAATATTAAAAGTAGCTATATCCTTATATGGGAATTATATTTAAACACATGACTTGTTTATTAGCTACATTTCTTGCCCAACGGGATAGTTCGGGCGGTTGCATCTGTGGTCTACGCTCCGGAGATTGCGGGTTCGATCTCCTTTGACTGCTATATTAATCTATTTTATTGTAATAATATTAATAATTTTTACTTTCTCTACACGTATTATGTACATTATGTTTTGAGAAAGCATTGCATTCCACCCAAAAATTCGATACCGAGATTTCAATAGAAATAGACATGTTAGGGTCACCTGTATCCAAAAAAGCACTTTTATTAAAAGGTCTGTATGTGTGTGTGTGTGTGTGTGTGTGTGTGTGTGTGTGTGTGTGTTGTGAACAAGATAACTCGAAATCGAAAAGACGGCACAATATCAAACTTGGTATATAGTTTAGGATGCGAAATGAAGATTTTGAGGAAAATCCCCCCACCCATTACTACCCTTTACATTAAAAAGTGTTCGAAATTTTTTCTCAAAAATGGTTCTAAATTTTGATTAAAATACAGCATATTCGCATTAAATATATTCACGCAACAAATAAAATGCATATCTTCAATTTTCTGGGAATACCTCTAAAGACCTTTTACTCTGGATGAATTTTGCTGCATTTTGCATAACTAGTAAGCCGAAAGAGATAGACAAAACCTCACTACACAAAATATGTATATCTCGTTGAAACAAAATATTTATATGCTTTTTTTTTCAGCGGAGTTGATCAATTTTAAAGTATACCTTTTTATTGGTATTATTTTTGAAATACTTAAACTTTTACATGCGGGCATTTGTCATTTCCTGGCCATGCTAAGAAACGGATTTCATCCACAGGGCAACCAGCTCTTAAAAGACTTGACTATCGTTTTATCCTAGTATATTCCCTTATTTGCTTTCAACTTACAAGAACGCATTTCTGCTAAAGTTTATCTATATTAGCATAAAGCAGATAGAAGAATAAGATTTTAAAAATAATTTGTTACAGAGATGTAGAGAAAGTCATATGAATGGAACGCATCAGATTTTTTTTTAATGTGGAATTGTTCCTGTTAGATGCTGGGAGTTACTCTTGATAATGCAATTTTAAACCGATTTTTCACATTTCATTTTGCTTTACCATTTAAGGATATAAAAAGTGTTAGATTTTGCTTCACGAATTCCAAGATTACATAAAGGAATAATCTTTTGAAAAACTATTTTCTAGATAAAGTGTAAACATGCTGGAAGATGGCAATGATGAATTGTGGAAATGCGTGCAGGCAAACTCTATCAAAATTAAGTTAAATAGTGTAAAGAATGTTTAACATGAAAACTTCACTTTCGTTACTGCTTCTTTGTATAATACTTCAATCAATAAAGATACCCATCTGTCCATCTCCTAATGGTGAACATAATAAAGCGACTTCAAACATACTATCGCAAACATATGATGTGTGATAAAAAAAAACGATTTTTTTTTTAATTTCGCGCGCTTTATACAACCAATTTTCAAAACTTTTTTACTTTCTCTATACGAACTATGTACATAGAGTACAGATAAGGTATTGCATTCCACCTAAAAATTCGATACCGAGATTTCACCGGAAATACATGTTTTGGGTCCCCCTAAATCCAAAAAAAAAGCATTTTTACAAAAAGGTTAAAAACCAAATTTGGTACTTAGGTTTGGTATCTTCCAAGGATGCGACATGAAGATTTTCAAGAAAATCCCCCCACCCCAACTATATTTTACATGGAATTTTGATTTTCTAAAAAATGGCTCTAACGATTTTGATTAAAATATCGTATATTACAGATATTTACCTGACAAAATATATATCTTGAATTTTCTGAGAATAGCCTCTGAAGAACACTTTATTCTAGATGAATTTCACGGATTTTTGCATTAACTGCTAAACCGTAAGGGATGGGCAAAATTTTAACACACAAAAAATGTAGAGCACATTAAAACACATAATTTATGACACATACATTTTTTTCGTGGAGTTGATATATTCCTTGTTTTTGTTTTCAGCTATGAAAAACTTATACTTTTCTCATACAGGAATTTGTCAACTGCTGTCCATACAAACAACTGAAACTTCAGTTACATAGCAAACAGCTTTTGATTAAAATAAGAACTGAAGCTTTCCTGGCTTTTGATTATTAGTTTAGCCTATGGTACTCCCTTATTTCCCTTCTGCTTACAAGGAAGCAAGTAAGAAGACTATTTGTGCAAATTTTTTGCTCGATTAGCATGAAGTAAATAGTAAATAGAAGCATAAGATTTTTAACAATCATTTGTTGCACAGAGGTCTCTACTCACAGAGTCATGTGAATGGAACACATCATATTTTTTTTGGAAAAATGTCCGTGTGTGTGTTTGTGTGTGTGTCTGTGGACAGCATAGCTCAAAACCAAAAGACCGTTAAATAACAAACTTGGTATTTAAGTTTGTTATCTTCCAAGGATGCGACACGAAGATTTCAAGAAAATCCCTCCACCCACAACTACCCTTTACATGGAACTTTTTTCGAAAATATTGATTCTTTCAAAAATGGCTCTAACGATTTTGATTAAAATATTATATGTTAAAGATGTTTACCTGACAAATAAAATATATATCTTGAATTTTCTGGTAATACCCTCTGAAGACTAGTTTATTCTGGATGAATTTTAAGAAATTTTGCATAACTTCTAAAGTGAAAGAGATGGACAAAAATCTACTACACAAAAAATGTAGAGCACGTTAAAACACACAATTTATGTTAAATAATGTTTTTCGTGGAGTTGATTGTTTTTGAGATATTCCTTGTTTTTGGTTTCTGCTTTAAAAAACTTATGCCTTTCTTGTACATGATATTCTCAACTCCTGTCCATACAAACAAAGGAACTTCAGTCACATAGCAACCAGCTTTTGACTATCACTTTAACCTATGGTGCTCCCTTATTTCGCTTACAAGAAAGCAAATAATAAGAGTATTTCTGCTAATATTTTTTGGATTAACATGAAGCTAAGATTTACAATAATTTGATACGGAGATGTAGAGAATGCCATGTGAATGGAACACACCTGTATTTTGAGCCCACTTTCAGTAAGCCAGCTAGTAAAGAATAAACGAGATCAAGCACACAGTCGCTGTCACGTGATCTCAACTGTTGCCATGAATATATACATCAGCGACAAATATCGTGAATGTGTTTAAGAGAGATTCAAATCCAGAAGTCAGGAAACTGCCATATATGAATCCCTATTCCCTCATCAAGTATGAGCATCCACTCCGATGAGATTTCCAAGCTCCTTCTCTCACTTTCTTTTTCTTTAAACTTTTGTTCTTTCTTCCGAAGACTTCATCCGGGAAAGTAATCAAAAGAGGCTGTGTGTGTGTGTGTGTGTGTGTGTGTATGTATGTAGAGAGGGAAAATGGAAACGCTAGGAATGAAAAGCTTAAGGAACAATCTCGCAATGGCGAAATCGGACAAGGAGTGTGGAGTTCCCAGAAAAGAGGAAATGGAATATTTTCCTACTTTACAGAAATTCAAATGACATACAGATGAGTCCCTTATTGCCTCTGAGTCCGCCCTCATATGCACACACGTATATGTTGGCAACTCTGCAGCATGTTAAAATATTCATTCTCTTCGTGAATTGAGGTAGAGAGAAAGCGTTCTTATAAAATGCTCCTTCTACTATACAGGGTGACATATATACACTTCAGGAATCTGGAGTGAAATTACATATCTCTATATTGGTGCACAGTTCTTTCTGGGGTTTTTAATTTAAATGTATTGCTGTTATGTTAATATGACTATCACATTTCATTCAAATTGTATAAATGATTTCTAAGCTATAAATAATTTCACTAATCTTATTCAGTAAATATTTTGCATAATCAACATTTTTCACCTCAAATTTTAAGAAAGTGGTTAAACGGAGCTTTGAAACAAACAGAAAACTTTAAGCAGTCATATTCATTACCTTGCTAGCTAAAAGAAATAAGTTTTTCATAAAAATATATATTATGTATTTTAAAAATTACTACTGGTTTATACTTTATAATATTGCAGTAAATTTTTGTGCATATTTTGAGAAAGTTTTAGTTGTAAACAAAGACTGAGATGTGTGAAATATGAGACGTTAATATATGGAAGTCAAGTATTTTCATATAAGTGTTTATTTTGTTATTGGAAGGAAATTGGTGCGATATGGATTTATTGATTATATGGTAAAGGAAAAATTAATAACTGAAGGTAATTATCTTGTGAGTGTTCTGTGAATATCAGAATATTGAATTTATTGTGTATTTTAAGTATAATTTCATTTATGATCAGAACTAGTTATTTTAATAAATTTAACATCGATAATTGCATTACTACGTGCATGAAAAAGGAAGTTATTCTTTCTAATATACCGCATCTCCAAGCATTGAATACCCATATTTAAATATTCACTAGTCGCAAATAGCTTATGACGAATAAATTACCAAAAGTAATTTATTTACAAATAAAAGGAGGTCTGTATTATATACTTCCTTAAAGAATGTTTAATAAGGAGAAACATGTAGAATAAATTTTGAGCCTATATAAGAGCTGAGTAGACGCTCAACCTGGGGCATTCCTTATTGGTCAGTGTTCATGTGCTCATCATTGCTCGGCCCAGGGGTATCGTCCTAAATTCATTTGGCGGGAACGCGTGCTGTTGCCACGCTAGCGGTATGCAATCTTAATTTATCTGTGCCATCATACATTGTTAATTATTATTGTATCCAGAGATATTGAAGAATATGTGAAAATATAGTTTTGAGAAAAACGCTGTTGTATAAAACTGTATGCTAGGAAAAAGGTGTATTGTAGCTCTTTAAATGAAAGTAGAGGCCTAAAGACGGGGGTACAGATAAATTTTGATTCTCTATGGGCGCCAAAATGTTCCAACAACTTTAATAAAGCAATTTTTTTTTAAGTTTTTGATCAACCGTAGCGAAAATTTCACCTCCAGTGTCTGTTAAACCAACAAAGCTTAAACTGATATAAAGTAATAAAATCAGATTAATGTTTCTTTGTATGTATTCTCTGCAATTACAACAATAATCTTGCAGCTAATAATATTAATAAAAATTAATAATAGCAAATACAAATGTATAATAGTAATACAACTAACATATTATATACAGGGTTTTTTGAAATATCTAACTATTTATTAGTCAGTATAGCAATACTTATGCCAATTACCAGCACATTTATAAACAGTCGCTATGAAGCCTCAATATTAATAGTTACAGAACAGTTTTGAGGTCATTAATTACTTCACAATATTTACTTTGATTATGTCACATTTATTCTCTTTAAATTACCTCTAAACTTCAAGAACTGAGGGCAGCCCTAAAAGACTGCTGCAGGCAATTCATTCCATTCTTCAAAGGTCCTTCGTATTTTGCCGGGTTTCCTAACCTCTTTATAACGTCCACGAAGTGCAATGAATTTAAACTTTTTTACAGTAAAAAAATTATTGAGAGATAACAATATTGTAAACAGAAGAGCGAGAGTAAACAAATTTAGAATTCAGTGTTTCTAAAAATTTAATGCAACAAACTATTCTTATAAAAGATTATCTCTTATTCAATTAATCGAGATAAACATTAGCAGAAATTGTGTTATTGCTTATTTCCTTGAAGCAGAAGTAAAATAACGGAAAAGTATGCGATAGCTGTATTTTCCAAGCGCTGATCGTTGAGGCATGGATAGGACTAAAACAAAGTAAAAAGGAATGATGACTTTCTCAAATTCTCCGATAGGCTATAAATAAAAGATAAGTTCATGGAAAACAATTATCTTATTACTAAAAGTTTTGTACACTTATGATTACTTTTCAACATAATCACCGAAAATATTAAGACATTTATCGTACCTGTGCACAAGCTTTGCAATACCCGCTTCAAAAAATGATTTCAAATGAGCATTGACATTGTTGTGTAGACCTTCGTACTTTATGACGTTTGCGGAGAGCCATTCAGAAGAATGCTGACTTCAGGAATTGTGTTAATCCATGACAACGCTCGTCCACACACTGCTGGCACAACCCATCGGCTCCTTGAACAATTTCAATGGGGCATTTTCGATCATCCGCCGTACCGTCCTGACCTGGCAACTTTCACCTTTTCCCTAAACTGAAGACATGGCTAGGAGGACAGCACTTTCAAACAAACGAATATCTTCAAAACAACGTCAATGCTCATTTGAAATCATTGGCAGCAACATTTTTTGAAGCGGGTATTGCAAAGCTTGTGCACAGGTACGATAAATGTCTCAATTTTTTCGGTGATTATGTTGAAAAGTAACCATAAGTGTACAAAAGTTTTAGTAATAAAATAATTGTCTTCTATGAACTTTTCTTTTATTTATAGCCTGTCGGAGGTTGAAAAAATAAACGGCCCTCGTAATTTTAGGGTACTCATTCTCATTTACAGCCCCTTATGAACACAATGCATACCTGCAATGTGAGCTAGTAATTTGCCAAGAATGTTGCATTTTCAAACTCTTGCATGCGAAAGCAAACCTCTGAAACGCAAAAGCGAGTCTACTGAATGACATGGAAGATCCATTTCAACATATTTGGAATTCCTTGTCAAACTACATGAGCTCGACACCTGTTCTCGTATATCCTAGTTCCCTTGCGCGCCATCCATCATTTCCTGACTCTCTGCGAGTTTTGACTGTCGATATGAGCTCATGGGACACGAACCCTGAACACCAGATGTGTTTCATTTTAATTATCCCTGTCATTTAGCAGCCTCCCGTAAATAGATTTAAAGATTGATTTGACAACAAAACTGCAAATATTTGAAACCTGATTTCCATGCTTTAATTTTTGCAACACAGTCCTTCACTGTTTTAGAGGATCCAATGTTTTTACTATAGAGGAAATTATGATAAAGAGAGATTTATTCAACGTAGCTCCATAATGTAACGCTTTTGTTTCCACTATCGTGCATTTGCAGAAAGTAATTGAATGTGTGTATGTGTCTGTGTGATTTATATTTACTTTTTCTACACGTACTATATACATAGTATAGCACCCGAAACCTCGACCGATATTTCACCGGAAAGATTCGTTTTAAGGTCCTCCGAGTCCAAAAAAAAAGCATTTTTACAAAATGGTCCTTGTGTGTGTTAGGGTGTACGTGTGTGAGCGTGTTTGTAGGCAGCAAATCCCGAAAATGAAAAATACCAAACTTGGTATTTAAGTTTGCTATCTTCCAAGGATGCGAAACGAAGATTTTCAAGAAAATCCCCCCACCCCACTACCCTTTACATTGAAAAACGTTCGAAAATTTTGAGTTTCTCAAAAGTGGCTCTAATCATTTTGATTAAAATACCTTATGTTTAAGATAGTTTATGACAAAAGAAATGTATAGCTTGAACCTGGGATTAGCCTTTGGTGATTTATTCATTCTGGATGACTTTTGTATAACTGGCCAACGGTAAGACTGACGTACACAAAAAAAAAGAAAAAATAGACATTAAAACACACAATTTATGTCATATATACATATATACATACATACATTTTTTATACAATTAACTTTCAAGCCAAAAACTTATCTCACACGGGAAGAATTCTTACCTCTTGTTTCTCTTTATTTTTTCCTGGCAAGCAAAGCGATTGGGATTTCAACTATCAATTTATGTCATATATATACATATATATGTATATATACATATATATATACATACATTTTTTATACAATTAACTTTCAAGCCAAAAACTTATCTCACACGGGAAGAATTCTTACCTCTTGTTTCTCTTTATTTTTTTCCTAGCAAGCAAAGAGATTGGGATTTCAACTATTTCTGCTAATTTTTTCTTGATTAGCATGAAGTAAATAGAAGCATAAGCTTTTTAACAATAATTTATTATGGAGATGCAGAGAAAGGAATGTGAATGGAACACATCAGATTTTTAATTTTAGTTTCCTTCTGTTTATAAGGAAGCAAGTAATAAAACCATTTATGGTAATATTTATCTCGAATCAGTTTTTTAACAATAATTTGTTACACTTACAAAGTCAAGCAAATAGCAACATCGCGTATAACACTGAGCCAAATTAGTTTGTTTGTGTGAGACATATGGAATGCGTTTATCCCAGGATAAATTGCAGCAGGTATTCCCTCCCATGCTGTCAAAACTCTGAAGACTAACTACGGAGGAGGCTCTACTAATGTTTACACAGCCCCCGTGCAGAAAGGACCCACATGAATGAGGACTTCCGGTGCATTCCTCGCCCCCCGCTGTATGTCCCCTCAGTGATTTGTGTGGTCATCGTAAGCTTACCGGCTACTTGCCGTTGACGGAGGCGACATCTCTTCGTGTGTGGGCCAGCATTAGGGTCCAGATAGTTACTCACCTGATTAAGTTGTACCTACATTATGTCTTGAGCAACCTCCAGCGCGTATAACTAAAAAACATCTGGTGTGTCCCATTCACATGCGTGCTTCCCTGTAAGTAGAGGCGAAATAAGGGAATACCATAGGTTAAAGTGAAAGCCAAAAGCTGGTTGCTAGGTGACTGATGTTCCTTTGTTTGTGTGGACAGGAGTTGAAAACTGCCTGTGTGGGGAAAAGTATAAGTATTTTAAAACTGAAACCAATAACTAGGAATATCTAAAATGCGTTCAACTCCTAAAGAAGTATATAACATAAATTGGGTGTTTTAACGAGCTCTATATTTGTTGTTAAGTAAGTTTTGGTCTATCTCTTATATGGTTTACCAATTACCTAAATTCAATAAAAATCATCCAGAATAAAGAGGTCTTCAGAGGCTATTCCCAGAAAATTCAAAATATAAATTTTATTTGGGATGTAAATATCTGTAATATACGGGATTTTAATCAAGATTGTTAGAGTAATGTTTTTGAAAATCAAATTTTTCGAAACATTTTCCATGTAAAGTGTAGTTGGTGCTTCGTGCGGCATTCTTGCAAGATACTGAACTAAAGTACCAAGTTTTGTATTTAACAGAGCTTTCGTTTTCGAGCTATGCTGCACGCACACACGGACATTTTTCTAAAACTGCTTTTTTTTAATTCAGGGGATCCTAAAACTTACATTTCCGGTGAAATCTGGGTTCATTACAATGTTCTCTGTATATTATGTACATGTGAGGAGAAAGTAAAAAATCATGTGCTCCATTCACATGCCTTTCGCTACGCCAGTATCGTTTATTAGTGGATGTACAAATTTATCTTTGTAACTTTATATTTCTATCTACTTCACTTAATTCAGATGAACCGAAACACTTCGATCTAGGTACAAAGAGAATAGTGAGAATGAAATATTTGGCAGCCACACGCTATATACACAGTGGAGCATTTATCCTGAGACTGTAGAATATCTCAAAAACAAAGTGTTGTAGAAAGATACGTCCTGAATAAAAGTTGCTTTATATAAAGGGAAAAAGTAAATGACATTTTCTGTGATCTATTGGAGAAGGTTTGGATGATAAGTTGAGGTTTAACGAATGTTTTTAAAACACCAACTTTTTTTTTTTTTTTTTTTTTTTTAATGTTTTAAACTTTTATTTAAACCATTTCTTTTACAGGATGCAGACAATTAAATATTGATGATAGGCGGATGCACAGAGTATCACCATTGCACGGATATTGTAGAGGGTGTTGTGTGTTTGTATCTTAAAAATTATAGATTGCAATTTATCGCGAGAAACAACTGAACATCGAAAGTCCTGTAAAAGAAGAAAGGTATTAATTTGAATCAGTCCACCTAGGTAGTAGAGGGGGAGCATATCTACTCATTGAAGAGGTCGTGAATTCGAATCTCACTTATGGTGGGTGACCCTGATGAGGATTTTTCGGAGTTGTTTCCCCTTATCTTGATAAGACGAAAGCTCTATTGACCCGGAAATCAATTCAACATTATTTCATCATCTTCCGATATAACCAACAAGCTAAAAGCACATTAAGTTCCCAAACAAGGGAGAGAGAGAGAGGGAGAAAGAGAGAGAGAGGGAGAGAGTTATTTCAACCGGCTGGCCCCGTACCTTAGTCCGTAGAGTTGCGAGTCCCAATCCCGCTGTTTTTTGTAGTGTTAAACGCCCGCTTTAACTACCTATGGCACCGCAGGCGGTGACACTGGTGATACATGAATGAAGATGGAGCACCGGTGGAATGCGGTGGTGGGGGAAACCGGAGAACTTTGAAAAAACCCGCCTCACAAATCTCACATGCGGTCGCTTGGGATCGAACCCGGGCCGTCTAGGTGAGAGGCGAGTGGTCTAACCACTCTCTCATGGCGCGGCCTCTCCGCTGAGAGGGGGGTACGAATTTCTAGTTCCGATTATTTCGAATGGAAATATGTTATTTTAATCAAAATTGTCATTACCAATTTTCAGAAAATGGAAAGTTTCAAAAATATTCCTTGTAAAGGATAGTTTGTAGTGGGGGATTTCATCGAAAACCTTCCTGTCACAGCTTTTAAAAATCTGATGTGTTCCATTTACATGACTTTCTCTACATCTCTACAACAAATTATTGTTAAAAAGCTCTTGCTTCTATTTATTTCATGTGAATCGACAAAAAATTAGCAGAAATAGTCTTATTGCTTGCTTCCTTGTAAGTAGAAGCGAAATAAGGGGGTACGATAGGTTAAAATGATAGTCAAAAGCTGGTTGCAATGTGACTGAAGTTCGTTTGCTTGTATGGACAGGAGTTGACAAAGTTCTGTATGAGAAAAGCTAAGTTTTTCAAAGCTGAAACCAAAAACAAGGAATATCTAAAAAACGATCAGCTCCACGAAAATAATATATATGACGTAAATTGTGTGTTTTATCGTGAGCTGCATTTTCTGTGCGGTAAGTTTTTGTCCAGCTGTTACGGTTTAGCAGTTATGCAAAATTCCGCAAAATTGATCCAGAATAGTCTTCCGAGGATATTCCTAGAAAATTCAAGCTATACATTTTATTTGTCACGTAACTATATTCAATATACGATATTTTAATCAAAATTGTTACAGCCATTTTTAAGAAAATCAAAATTTTCGAAATGTTTTCCATGTAAGGGTTGTTTGGGGTGGGGGATTTTTCTCAAAATCTTCGTGTCGTGGACGATACTAAACTTAAATACCAACTTTGGTATTTTACCGACTTACTCTTTTGAGCTATTCGTGTTCACAGACACACAACACACACCGGACCTTTTTCTGAAAATGTCTTTTTTGGATACAGGGGACCCTAAAACATATATTTACGGTGAAATCTCGGTATCGAATTTTTGGGTGGAGTGCAATACCTTCTCTATATACTATATACATACTACTAGTAAGAGAAAGTGAAAATGGTGCATTTAGTTCAATATCTGTAGCAGTAAATAAAATCTTGTGTTATTTAATTAAATATAATAAATTTATTAATTTATATATTCAGTATGAAAATATAAATTTGAGTGAAAATTCGTATGGATACTTATATTGCCAGTACAACAAAATTACAACTCTAGTTTTAACACTTTATAAAACCACTTTTATCATTCTATCACTCATCTCCGATATGGCTTATCAAGTTAAACGACGTCAAAACTTAAAAAAGAAAAAGTAGCAGACAGAAGAGTAAGTTTTTTAAGAATAGAGACAAGAGCAGAAAAAACATGTTAGTATAACATCAGATTTTAACTTTCTACCACATTTAGGGGATGTAAGTATATTTTTACCACACAAAAATTTCATATCAATGTTTCACCGGAAACGTTTTGATATCTCTGACTTTTGCTTGTGTATCTGTAACATCATAAGTGTAAAACGAAAACTCAGTTAAGTACCATACCTGCTTGGTATTCAAGTTCACTATCTTTCAAATATGCAACACGAATATTTCAAGACAAATCTTCCACTCCAAACAACCCTTCATATGCAAAAATTAGGATTTTCTCAAAAATCGTAATGACTTTGATTAAAATAGTGCATATTGAAGATATTTACATGAAAATAAAATGTAAATCTTGAATTTGATGGAAGTAAACTCTGAAGCCCTTTTCATTCTGCATAACTTCTGCATAAATGGTAAACGTAAGAGAAAGACAAGACTTACTTCATAGAAATGTAGAGCTCTCTAAAACACACAATTTATGTCATATATATATATATATATATATATATATATATATATATATTAATGTTGTTATTATTGATTTCAATTTTTAAGATATTTATGCTATTCTCAAACATTAGGTCTTTCGTATTCTTTTTTGTTTTATTCCTGGCCATGCAAAATTATATTACGTTTTGAAACATTGAGAGTTTGGGTTTGAATTTAGGTTTGGTGCTACATTCCGGAGGGGGTCCCACACCGCAACTACCACGGCCTTATTTTGCGTTAAGCCCCAACAGGATAGGATGATATGAGAGTATTATCAACGGAGGCCGAAATCATACCGTGGGGAAAGAGCCATCGATGTGGGCCCCTACAAGCAGTTAATCCTGCGTGAGGAGCGCTAAGAGCCCGCGCCCAACGTGTGACGACTCCAACGCAACCCTGACCCGAGAATTATATTTACAAAGCGCATTCACCACCACGAAAGGGCACCACAAGCAGTTTTCTACAATTGCTACCCTGAAAGCAATGCTCGAATGAGCCAGTAAATCATACAGGTACTATTCTGCATCTGCGAATTTCATACCGACACTTTATTTGAGAAAATTCATACCGCATGTTATTTGCCGTAAGTTATATTAAATACAAAGTAAAAGTGGAGTACACCAAATCATACTCACTTTATGCTATTCGAATAGAAATTCACACAATTTTGGATCAGCCGGTACTTGCGTCTGCAGACGCTACTCCATCAACAATGCCCTAATATCAACAAACCGTCTTAAACGGTTGTTAGTTTGTAAATACCACAGTTGTGTGGCTTCGCCAAGCGAATTCAACCTTAAAGAATAAAAAATTATCTCAAGTAAATCCGTTATTAGCTAAAGTTTATAATTTGATCACCAGTTTGTAAAGAAACACAACATCAGAAAACTTAACCCATAAGAAAAAATAATACATTAGAGAAATTATAATCAAAAAGAGCAAAATTAATGGTGATATACGTATACCTGATTGTGCAGCAGTAAGTGATAGTAAGGTTAGTGCTTCTAATACTAACGTTTGTGTTTCTGAAATGTTCCTACATATTGGAACGGACAGCATTGGCTTCAGAAACTGAAAGAAAATTATATCTTCTTATCGACAGTGAGAAACTAGGTTGCAGGGTGTGTTGTAATGTGTTTTCTGCCGGTGGTATGGCCTGATTGCATGTTTTGATGGTGGTTGCAGCACATTTCGCGATTTTCTAAAGACAATAAACAATATAATGCAAAAGATGTAACTAATTTTACTGTAAGAAAGTATACGGCACTTCTGTATTTCCATTTCGAGCACTGCCTGAAACAGACCGGTTGGAATGGGATGGAGATGAAAACGAGGAATATCTCAAAAACAAACCAACTCCACGAAAAAATGTATATGACATAAATTGTGTATTTTAACGTGCTCTATATTTTTGTGTGGTAAGCTTTTGTGCATATCTTATGGTTTAGCAGTTATGCAAAATTCCGTAAAATTCATCCAGAATAAAATTGAAGATATTCCCAGAAAATTCAAGATATACATTTTATTTTTCAGCCATCTTTAATATATGATATTTTAATCCAAATCGTTAGAGCCATTTTTGAGAAAATCAATATTTTCGATACTAAACTTAATACCAAGTTTGTATTTTTCCGACATTTTTTTTGAGTTATCGTGTTCACAGACACACTCACACACGGACACACACTGAATTTTTTTTTTTTTGATACAGGGGACTCTAAAATCTTGGTATCGAATTTTTTAGTGGACTGCAATACCTTCCCTATACACTATGTACATAGTAGATGTAGAGAAAGTAATAAAGGACAGGAGGTTCGAAAAATGAAGAAATCTCCCCGGCATTTGCTTTATGAACCGGAAAACCGCGATAAAGATCCATGGTTCAGAGGGGTGGCCACGGGAATCGAACCCACAACCTCGGTATTAAAGTTTAAGAAAGATAACTATAGGGAGTTATAAAGTGTGTTATAGTTTTATTCTTCGAAAAAGTGCTAACTGCAGTAGAGAGATGTAAAAACTGGGTTTAAAGATACCGCTGATTCACATTTCGTTTTTTCCCTCGACATCTCTGATGGTATCGGTTATTCCACCACAACGAACGCTATCGGCCAATCAGAGGGTAAAACATAAAAAAGAAATGATGTCCCTGGGGTACGCGAGAGAAAAAAACAAAAAAACTCGGCGGTGTTAAAGGACCACCATTGTTTTGCTCTAAAAAGAGTGCTGAGCAATTTCCACCCCCGATAAAAATATTTGATTGGCTGTGCGCGCGCCTCTGGCGGTGCACCTGTAGTACCTGTCGCTTGCAGATAACGGTGTACCCTGGAGCATCGTGTTTGACAATAGCTTAGCGGACCGCGTTATCAATTGGAGTGCACGCGTATTTCACAGATATCGGGTAGAGCGCGTCTCCATAGCAACGGGGCAATGCAACAGCGGCTCATGAAACCAGCCTGCCTGGGAGAAACAAGTATAAGGGCATATGCCTAATTCTGGGACCAAACTTCATTAAAACCGTCTGAATATCAATAAATGACAAAGCTTCGTAGTTAAAATCCATTGTTTTAGTGCTAAAAGTTATACGGTTTGCTTGAAATAAATGAACTAATACGAATGAATGAATAAGTGTATTTATTGACATACTAGTATCGTACATTGAGATTCATCATTCGCACGGGTCCACAGACCGTACGAGCTTTTGCAATACACAAAATAGTAAGCAATATTAAAACATCACAAAAGAATTAAAAGAGAAAACACAAAAATAAAAAGACAAAGGTATTCAAATCCAGCAATTTAAATTTACAACATAATACACCTTATTCAGATGAATTAATGTATCCTATTATAATAGATAAATACACTTAAGATAAATATATATACACAATATATGAAACTACAACACAAAAATGACATAAGTATAGCATTAAGTATATGCATGTAAAACATTTTAATCACTTTTGTTTATTCTCCACCCCCTTTTCACTTTTGTCAGCCTTCACAGATCTCAGCTGTCTTGCATTAAGTATAAATTTACCTAGCACGTCCATGTCTTCCGTGGCTGCCAGTAGCGTCCAACATGCTTCTAGCTCTACATTCGCGGTAAATATTTTCCCCTCCATTCCTCCGTACCCCTACATCTTGGCAAGATATGGGTCAGAACTCTTCCACCTTGCAAATGGGACAGATTCTCATACCATTCTCGTCAGCAATTTTTATGCTCCACCATGCTCCTAGTGTTATCCACGCGAGCCCCTCTCTAATGAGTTTGGTATCTGTTTTGATGTATTGTTCCATACCCTAATCCGAGGTTAGCCAGGCTGTACTTCTAATGAAGCCTTCTCCGTGCATTGCGCAATTATTTGCTGACAAAATCACAGAGTCGGTTCTTAATTTTTCTCCAAATACTCCGTCTATTGGCCTGCCCCGCCATCCAAATTTATCCCATCCCAATGGCTTCCAACCCTTTCTTTAATTTGAAGCCCTCGTCGAATTACTTCCCTTCGCAACTGTTGATGGTAGCAGACTACCTAATTAGATATTGGATGAACCAATATAATGGTATATAGCATATATTTGAATTAGTTTTAAGTATGATGTCGCAGCTTATAAACCCTTTTATGTTTGTTGTTATGCAACATTAAAAATAACATCAAATTGAAATTAAGCAGTGCACGAATCACTAATCTTTGTTTTCTATAACCTTACCTCGGATGTTTTTTAAGGGGACACGGTACTCTGAAATGAGCAAAAATCACAATTTTTGTTTTAAGCACTAATTAGATCGGTATTATTTCCAGTTTAAGAAAATGTACACTTTCGCAGACAGGGAGCTAAGGTGTATTTAAAGCATTTAAATACAGCCTTTAAAGTTGTCACGCAATTCCCTTTTTAAACAATTTTATCTTTAAATTAAGTTTTCCAACAAGCCAAAAAAATTGTATATGTATGTACCTTTTCCTGAGAAAGTTTGAGAGGTAGAGAGCTAAATTTTTCAAACTAGTTGAACTTTCTGAATTACAATCACAATTTTAAAATATGTTTAGGGATATTGAAAATCTGATGTGTACCATTCACATGACTTTCTCTATATCTCTGCAACAAATTAATGTTAAAAAGCTTATGCCTCTATTTACTTCATGCTACTCGAGAACAAATTAGCAGAAATAGTCGTATTACTTGTTTCCTTGTAAGTAGAAGCGAAATAAGAGAGTACCATAGGTTAAAGTGATAGTCAAAAGCTGGTTGCTATGTGACTTGAGTTCCTTTGTTTATATGGACAGGAGTTGACAAATTCCTATATGAGAAAAGTAAGTTTTTCATAGATGAAACCAAAAACAATGAATATCTTAAAAACGATCAACTCCACGAAAAAAATGTATATAACATAAATTGTGTGTTTTAACGTGCTCTAAAAGTCTTGTGGAGTAAGTTTTTATGTAAGTCTTACGATTCAGCAGTTATGCAAAATTCCGTAAAATTCGTCCAGAATAAAGTAGTCTTCAGAGGCTATTCCCAGAAAATTCAAGATATACATTTTGTTTGTCAGATAAATGAGCAATATTTTCCCGTTTTTACCTTTTAGCCTTTGCAAATACATAGCTTTTTTAAATTCTGGTGAATTGATATACAAAGTTAAATAACTGAGGTTCTGAAGACAGCTGATTAATCTAGGAACATGAATTTAAAAGTGTGATTCTGTATTGCAAGTACTACCAGAGAAAAAGATACATGAATTCACCAGCTTTCAAGAGTAAATTTTATTATTTTTCTGCTGAATGAAATATGTATTATATACTCAACCACACAAGCTAGCATGGCAATCAACCACTTTAAATAATGTTAATGATTTATAGAATAGTTCACAAAAAATGTGATGTGTTCCATTCATATGGCTTTCTCTATATCTCTGTAACAAATTATTGTTAATAAGCTTATTCTTGTATTTATTTTATGCTAATCGAGAAAAATTAGCAGAAATAGTCTTATTTCTTGCTTTATTGTAAGTAGAACTGAAATAAGGGAGTATCATAGGCTAAAGTGAAAGCCAAAAGCTGGTTGCTATGTGACTGAAGTTCCTTTGTTTGTATGGACACGAGCTGACAAATTCCTGTATGAGAAAAGTATGTTTTTCAAAGCTGAAACCAAAAAAACAAGGAATATCTAAAAAAACGATCAACTCCACGAAAAAAATGCATATATCATAAATTGTGTGTTTTAAAATGCTCTACATTTTTTGTGGGTTAAGATTTTGTCCATCTCCTACGGTTTAGTAGTTATGCAAAATTCATTCAGAATAAAGTAGTCTTCAGAGGCTATTCCCAGAAAATTCAAGATATACATTTTATTTGTCACGTAAATATCTTTAATATACGATAGTTTAATCAAAATCGTTAGAGCCATTTTTGAGAAAATCCAACATTTTCGAAAAAAAGTTCCATTTAAAGGGTAGTTGGGTGTGGGGGGATTTTGTTGAAAATCTTCGTGTCGCATCCTTGGAAGATACCAAACCTAAATACAAAGTTTGGTTTTTTAACAGACTTTTCGTTTTTGAGCTATGCTGTTCACAGACACACACACACACACACACACACACTCACGCACACACAGACAGACACAGACACGGACATTTTTCTAAACATTATTTTTTTTGTACTAAGGGGGTTTCAGAACATGTACTTACTTTCGGTGAAATCTTGGTATCGATTTTTTGGTGCAATACAATACCTTCTCGATACACTATATACATAGTAGTGGAGCAAGCAAACATTCAGAAAAAACAATGAGAAATTTAAAAGCTGTAGTAATTTAACTTACTTAGGTTGTAATTTTCGTATTTTCAGATTGCTTTGTCCCCTTAATAGTGTTTAACGCCCGTTTTTACTACATATGGCACTACAGGCGATGACGCTGAGGTACATGGAATGAAGATGGAGCACCAGTGAAAATTGATGGCGGGGGAAACCGGAGAACCCGCAGAAAACCCGCCCCTGCTGTCGTCTGGATCGAAACCGGCCGCCTTGGCGAGAGGCAAGTAAAGCCGGTGGTCAAGTAGTCGTAGACTTAAGGCACATAAAAGAACCTCGGAACTGATAGAGATCTGTGAACAAAATTAAGTGGGTGTTCACGCCCAGTATTGAATGGGACGCTGAGAACTGCAGCAGTTAAAGAGCGTCCCTAAATAAAACTATTTCTTTTGTATTGTCTTAGCTTTGGGGTAAAACGAGCAATTACTGACTCAAAAGACTACTTATAACTCGTACAGTTTCGAGATTGCGCTTGGGAAACATGCCTGTTTTGCCCAACCACGAGTATCTTTTACTTATTATTCCACCATTTTGTAATTATCCTTACACTTGCTGTAAATGTCAGCAAGTGCTTTCTGTTAAATAAATAAACGTGTCATATAGTGTTAAGAATTAAATATAGTGCTATAAACTACATTATCTACAAATCATGGTACTTTTCTTGCCTCCGTCCTCAAGATTACTAATTTAAATTGCCTCTAAAATATAATATTGGCGAAACGTATGTCTCCCAGCTTATTTTCTTTCATTTATTGTCTGTTATACTAAAATTGCGTTTTGAAAGAATAAACAAATAACTAAGGTATAGGTTCTTAGCAGGATTTTGTAACACAAAGAGTCTTTTAATGTTACCTAACCACTGTTCAGCTAGACGGCATGTTTATGAAAAAAGTACTAAAAACGCGACTAGAAGCTTCCCAGCTCTCCTACGTTAGGCACATCCGATAGCGTGGGCCAGGGAATGCAGCTTCATTCCTGGGTTACTGCTAAACTATATTGATCATGAGTTTGTTGACCTGAGTAACAATGCCCACATCTTTGTTTGGCATCGCTTTGATACACTCTATGCGCATTAAAAATTGCTTATCCTGGTTCTGTTACAACACATCAGTTTTAAAACATGAAGATAACTCACAAATAAAGAAACGTAATCAAACAAATGTGTCTATTGTCTGTGAGTGTGCTTGCGCGCGTTACAGAGGGGTAACCCACGCTGCAGCCGTGGGCTTATTGTAGTCAGACTCCTGGGGGAAGAATGAGATGAGTATAATTCAAAGGGCGGCCGACATCCGGACAGAAAGAGAGCCGTCATGGAGGGTCCTTAACATTTCACAAACAGTTCATCTCAAAGTAGGGAGCGCAAGGAGCCCTTGGTTTAGTCCCGGATAGACCACCTGAGTTCGCAGACCACCGCCGAGAGCTGTATTTCCAGAAGCCTGTCACATCCATGAAATGGCGCCACTGCCGCAGGCCTCGTCGACCCTTACAATCCTGAAAGACCCCGGTTGGAATGAAGTGAAGATAAAATGAACGGACAGGTAGTTCGGGAGGGTGAAGAATCCTTGCCAGCATTGCCTAGTGACCAGGGAAACCCCCGAAAAATCCATGGGTCAGAGAGGTCGCGGGAACCGATACCACGACCTCAACAACCTCTGAGCCGCCTGGCTCGGTAGTATTTGTTAGTACTGATAGGGTGGTAAAGGTGGCATACGATGCGTTTGTGGTAGCACTGCTGATAGCGATACTTATAATGGCTATTACAGCAATATTTGTTGTTGGTAATGGGCATTAGTAGACAGGTAATAATAGCATTAGTAAAAGTTTTATAATCATGGCAGTAGTTATAATGTATCATAATATTGTTTGTTGGTAGCATAATAATAGCAATATATTTAAGTGATGGCAGAGTTAATTGTAGTAATAATGGTAAGAGATATGACAATTATGGTGGCGGTGTCTCTGGTAGAGAGGGATGAAGAGAGAACCCCGAAGGCATGGAAAGTGGTCCGTAACATTTCCACATCCGACGTAGACCGACCCCATGCATGTGCCTCTAACCCCCCAGTAGCTTAAGACGTCAGCGAAAAAAAAATCTTCAAAAAGCTAACTTCCACCGATCAGCCGCAACACGCCGAATGCTGTTGTCTATAAATCTGAAATAGGAAGAAAATGTTGCGTACAGGAAGTGCGGAATAAGAGAGTCGTGGTGGAAAATGAAACACCCCAGGATTTATCTACAAAATGATCTACCATCAAAACCATTGTGTCAGTGTTTGTTTGTTTATTTTTGCGCACTGGTAGCATGATAATCTTAATAGTACTGGTGTTAGGAAATTAATTAAATGGTGCAGAGATGATAATAGTGATGAAAGAGGATGAGTATATAGTTACAGTAATACTGGTGTCAGAAGTGGGTTCAGTTGTCGTAGTAAAAGTGGGGAAAATTTAACGCCGTGTCTGCGTGTTGCCACCATGGTAGCTTAGTGGTTAGAGAACTGGGCGAGATCACTCTATGAAATCTATACTCTAACTACTCTACATTCTCCCTACTATGAAATTATTGTTAAAGATAATATAAGGTATAAAATAATTAAATAACATTTCAAAATTGCAGAAAAAGTAATTATAGGTTGAATAAAATAGTTGTTAGATTATTTGAGTTAATAAGTAATTTAAATTATCGGATTATTTGAATATATTTAAGCAGCTTTCACTTATCTTTCCAACTCCTGTCCTAAACACGGCCAGTGTGTAAGAAACAATTAATTCACAATAATTGACCTAATGTTTAGATAAACTATGAATATGTTTATTATATTAATTATATTATAAGCCGGCATTGGGGTAAGTAATCAAAAAATAATTTGAAAGCTCCTTACGATATACCGGGGAATTTAGTGCCTTGTCGACAAGTTGAAACGGTAGCTCAGTGGATAGAGCCCCGGCCCGGCTATGGCAATGCATTTTTTACTTTCTATAGCCCAATATACAATGTGCATAGTGAATAGAGAAGATATTGTATTCCACCCAAAACTTCGCTATGGAGATTTTACCGGAAATATATGTTTTAGGATCCCCTGAGTTCAAAAGAGACATTTTTAGAAAAAGGTCCGTTTGTGTGTATGTGTCTGTGGGCGACATAGCTCTAAAATGCAAGGACCGTTAATTACCAAACTTGGAATTTAAGTTCGGTATCTTCCAACAATGCAACACGAAGATTTTCAAGAAAATGCCCCTTTGTGCCCCATGTAACCTTTACATGGAAAAAATTTCGAAAATTTTAATTTTCTCAAAAATGACTAATGATTTTGATTAAAATCTCTTATATTTAAGATATATACCTGGGAAAAGCCTCTGAAGACATGTTTATTTTGGATGAATTTTGCGGAATTTTCCATAACTGGTAAATCGTATGAGATAGGCAAATACTTAAGAAATGTAAATCTCGTCAAAGCACACAATTTATACTATATCCTTTTTTTTTTCTCGAGGAGTTGACAGTTTTTAAGATATTCCTTTTTATTAGTTTCCACTTTAGAATACTTATACTTTTCTCATACGGGAATTTGTTACCTCCTGTCCATACAAACTAAGAAACATCAGTCACATAGCAACCAGCAAAAGATATAAATTTGTTTTCTCTGCCACGTGCGGTTTATGCAGGTACAGAATGTATTGTATTCCATCTAAAACGTCGGTACCGAGATTTCATCGGAAATAGTGTTTTGAGTATACCTAAATCTAGAAAACCATTTTAAAAAACTCGTATGTGTGTGGCCGTGAACAGCATAATTCAAAAACGAAAAGTAATTCAAATATCTAACTTGGTACATAAGTTCAGCAGCTTTAAAAGATGCGACACGAAGATTTTTTTAAAGAAAAAAAGTCAGAATTCTCGATTATCTCAAAGATTGCATTGATTTCCATTAAAATATCGTATATTAAATATTTACAAAACCATAAAATATTTATCAAGATATATTTATGTCTCTGGTTGTATTCAATTCTACTGAAGTCCTCTTCATTAAGCATGAATTTTGCATAACTGATAAACTATAAGGGATAGACAAAAACTTAGATGTAAAAAATGTATACCTCATTAAAACTCACAAGGCATGCAAATTACATCTTTCCTGTGCAGATAGCCATTTTCGATATGTTCCTTGTTTTTCATTACATTTTGTATTTAAATTTCTCAAATAAGAAATCGTTATTTTCGTTTTTACTTTTCTTTCTTTTTTTCCTTATTTTAACCTGGTCATGTAAATAAAATAATTTCAGGTTCATCAAATTGCAACCAGCTTTTAAAATACTGGACTATGCATTTAGGTTACTTATTCCTTTATTCCGTTTGAACCGAAAATAAAACAATAATAATAATAATAATAATAATATTTAATCATAATATAATAATAATTTATTTATATTTTTATCTTGATTAGCATGAAACATATAGAAGAATAAGATTTTGTATGAATAGGAAAGAGATTAATAAGAAAGATTCATTCTTGAGGACTTTTGTCATACTTTATAAAACTGGTAAACCGTAAGAAATAGACAAAACGCTACTACACAAAAATGTAGATCTCGTTTTGTAGACTTAACCATTTTCGAAATATCCCGTATTATTCTTTTCAATTTTAAGCTATTTAAACTTTTTTCAAACGGAAAGTCATGTTTCTTTTCCTCTCTCTCTGTTTGAACTACTACTCCTCTCCTGGACTATTCCAGTTGCTCTTACCACTGAGCTACCATGGCAATATGCATTAAATTCCAAAACTACTTTGTTCCAGAATAAGTAGAGAAATGTATGTGAATGTAACACATCAAGAGTTTTCATAAAATGAATATTCCAATCGAGTATTGGTGCTGGAAAAAAACATTGGTAACTTAAGTTTTTTTCATGGCTACTTGTTCTAAAGCACTTGAGCCATTTTTGCTCTATTCTGTTTCTGTTTGCTTAGAACTATAAACGCATACAGCGTTAGATTTTTATTGATAGATTAAAAAAGAGACTCTTTTGATGTCCATATTGACACTGTGTTATATGAAACAGTGGCGGCAACCCGTCATTATTAACAAAAAAGCTTTTTCGCTTCGTTGACAGTTGGATTCTGTGGGAAATCTGGGTAAATTTGTTTTTCTGCCCCATCCACCGCCCCAATACCGCGCTTTCTGTTTTTTCAAAGTCAATATCCAGAATTAATAAACTGGAAGTGATGTATCAGGCTGCGAATTATTCGTGTTTGCTATTGGCTACAGAGATAAATCCATCCACTTGCGCGTTTATTAGATCACATTGACGTTCGTTGCATCATGATAATACAGCTGTAAAGATAGTGGCAAAGCAAACAAACTGGCAGTGAAGTGAAAAATTTCACCTTATGTAAAACTAATTTATATTAATGTAAAAGTTCACAAAATACCTATTTTCTCAGGAAGAACTAAAGATTAGAATATCTATTCTACAACACACCCTTACAATCATCTACATGTCTGTAACAATTTATTATTCTTCTGCCTACATCATGGTAATCGAGTAAAACCATAGCTGAAATTGTTGATTTAATTTGTTTTTTCACACAAGCCGTGTGAAGGACAGGACCAATTGACCATAATAGTTGGCTATACTGTGAATCCTGGGACTCAAAGTACTTACAACATTGTAAGTCGCCATTGAGGTTGTCATCTCAAAGTAATTTGAGATCACCCTGTGGTTTACCGTTAAACATGCGAGTCACTTGAGAAATTCAATGCTAATGCCGGCATGTTGCTATGGTAGCCCAGTAGTAGAGCAACCGACTATAGACCTGAACCGTGGTTCAAATCCTGGCTATGTCATTGATTTCTTCAGTCTAACTCTATCCAATCAGCTGAAATTGTTCCTATTACTTGGTCTCTTGTAAGCACAAGGGAAAAAATCTAACGTGTTCCATTCACATTATGTCCTCTAGCTGTTCGGTAAACAAACCTTTTATTCAAAACATTAATCTGTTATCTACATCATGCTAATCAATATAAACATTATCTGAATTAGTCTTATTCATAGCCTTTTAAGTAGAAGGGAAATAAGAAATGCACAGGCAAAGGCGACAGTCGCGTCCTTTAAAATTCAGTCGCTATGTGAAACAATTAAAATTCCATTCTCTTTGCTTTCCAGGAGTGAACAAACGAGAAACGAGAAGAATGTAGTCTTCCAATTTGGGAAAAGTTTAAGTGGCTGAAATTGAAACTAATATTCCGGAATATCTCGAAAACGGTTATTATAAAATATATAACATAAATTGGGTGTTTTGTGTAGTAAGGTTTTGTATATCTCTTATGGTTTACCAGTTATACAAAAGGCATCCAGAATGAAGAGATCTTCAGAGGCTATTCCCAGAAAATCCAAGATATACATTTCGTTTGTCATAAAAATGTCTTAAATATACGGAATTTTAATCAAAATGGTTAGGGCCATTTTTTGGAAAATAAAAGCTTTCGAAAACTGTTCTATGTAAAGGGTAGTTTGGGGTGGGGCAGTTTTCTTGAAAATGTTCGTGTCGCATCCTCGTATTTTTTTAGGACTGATACCATCCTAGGACCATAGGGGCCAGATGTCTAGGGATCAGAAGCCTGTCGGGAACCCAACGGCACAAAACCATAGAATAGAGAACCTGGAACGAGTGGACGTCTCATGGATGATGATAGGAAAGGTGATCATGGAGTAATTGGTGGAATGAGTGGTGGTGGAAACCGTAGGACCCAGATAAAACTCACTCAGACTCTGCCTCGTCCACCAAATATCACACGGGATCGAACCCAAGGAGGAAGGCGAGCGGTCCCAGCAATCGGCCACGGCGCTGCCTTCATATATACATACATATATACACACGAGCTGGGAGGTGAATAAAGGCAAATAATGTGATATTTAATAGAAAAAATACAAATATTTGCACTTATTTACCTCCAACCCGATTGACTAAGTGGATCTCCATTACTTCTAGCGAACTCTATATAAGTAGATATTAGAAAAATCTGAAGTTCTCCATTTCTCTATAACAAACATTAGCAGATTATTATTTACCTACTTCCTTATAAGTAGAAGGCGAATAAGGAAATGCAATAGGCTAAACCGACAATCAGCTGTGTTTAAAATATGCTTGCTATGTGACTGAAATCCATGTCTTTGCTTGTCCAGAAGTCGATAAAATCCCGTATGAAAAAAGTTTAGTATTTTCAAAATGAAACCAATAACAAGGTATATCTTGAAAACGGGCAATTCCACTAAAAATATATATATATATATATATATATATATATATATATATATATATATATATATGACGAAAGATCTACAACTTTGTGCAGTAAGTGTTTGTCTATATCTTGCGGTCTACTAGATATACAAAATCAACTAAATTCATCTAGAATAAAAAGGTCTTCAGAGGCTATTCCCAGAAAATTCAAGATATAATTTTTATTTACCATGTAAATATGTTAAATATAACATACTTTTATGAAAATCATTACAGCCATTTTTGAGAAAAACAAAATTTTCTACATTTTTTCCATGTAAAGAGTAATTGGAGGTGTAGGGATTTTCTTGAAAATCTACATGTTGAATCTTTGGAGGATACTGAAATTAAATATAAAGTTTGGTATGTAATAGAATTTTTGTTTTTGAGCTATGCTGCTCAAAGGCTTACAAAAATCATTTTTTTCTAAAAATCCTTATTTCGGAATCAAGGGGTCCCAAAACGTGTATTTCAGGTGAAATCTCGGTATTGAATTTTTGGGTGCAATACAATACATTCTCTATACATTATGTACATAGTACGTGTAAAAAATTAAATGTGTAAACCAAATATTTCCAAAATGGAAGACTTTTGCGAATGCACGCCACTGGCACCCATAAGAGAGATAGAGAAAGGAAAACCCATTTCGACGCCAGGCGCCACTACTTACGTCGTACAGCTGTAGCGAAGGAAGAGGATACAGGATAACAAAATGATTTTCATTTGCGCCGCGTAGTGCAAGCGGTTTCGGGTTTGAACAGTAATGGGACCCATCTCTTTCCTTCCCTTGCCATTAATTTTATCTGCCGTGTGATGAATGAAGCTTAAACCACTGTTTCTGCGTTCTTTCGCTTCTTCATCAACCCGGATAACTGACGTGTACTCCTGAGTGTACACACGTGTACATGAATCGTCTGACAAGGTAAACAAACAGATGATATTACACAATTATTAGCAGAAAGAATTGTTCTGCCTATTGTTAAATTTTTACTCTGTTTCCTTACAACTTTCTCCTCAACGCCCCTAGCACTCTTCCCTTCTTTTCTCAGATGAGACCTAACTTTTATTTTTCTTTTAAATCACTTAATCTAAATTCGATAAGGGTACTTCACCGGAAATGTATGTTATGAAGTTTCCTAAATTGAAACAGAAAAAGGTTACGAATGTGTGTGTTTATAAATCATAACTCAAATATGAAAAATCTGATGTGTTCCATTCACATGACTTTCTCTACATCTCTGCAACAAATTATTGTTAAAAAGCGTATCCTTCTATTTACTTCATTCTAATCGAGAAAAAAGTAGCAAAAATAGTCTTGTTGGTTGCTTCCTTGTAAGTAAAAGCAGAATAAGGGATTACTATAGGTTAAACTAATAGTCAAAGGCTGATTCCTATGTGACTAAAGTTCAATTCTTGGTATGGATAGGATTTGACAAATTTCTGCATGAGAAAAGTATAAGTTTTTCAAAGCTGAATCTAAAATCAAGGTATATCTTAAAACCGATCAATTCCATCAAAAAAGTATAAAAAAATAAATAATGTGTTATAATGTGCTCTATATTTTTTGTGTGGTAAGTTTTTGCCTTTCACTTATGATTTAGCAGTTATGCAAAATTCCATAAATTTCATCCAGAATAAAGTAGTCTTCAGAGGCTATTCCCAGAAAATTCAAAATATACATCATATTTGTCAGGTAAATATATTTAATATTCGACATTTTAATCAAATCGTTAGAGACATTTTTGAGAAAGTCAAAATTTTGGAAATGTTTTACATATAAAGGGTAGTTTGGGGTGGGGGGATTTTTCTCAAAATCTTCGTGTCGCAACAAATATGGTGTTTTACCGACTTTTCGTTTTTGAGTTATCGTGTTCACAGACACACGACACGCTGACACAGACACATAGACACACGGACACACAGAGACCTTTTTCTGAAAATACTTTTCTTGGATACAGGGGACTCTAAAACGTATATTTCCGGTGAAATCTTGGTATCGATTTTTAGGGTGGAGTGCAATACCTTCTCTATACACTATGTAGATAGTACGTGCAGAGAAAATAAAAATGAATTAAATGCTTAACTTGGTAGTCTCCCAAAAATACGTTACGTTTCAAGAAAATCTACCCAAACGAACTTTCCTTTATTTGGAAAATGTGTTCGAGGCTTCATATTTTGTCATTAGGTCTTTTAAATTAATTATTCTTAATGGTTAATTGACCTTTACGTTTAATTAATCATACATATAAGATATTTTCAGCCAAAATAAAATAATTATACCCCGAGATTAATCTGCTACTCTTTATTCTGTATGATACGTATGTAGGTACTAATTTTGTATGACTTTTAAACCGTAAGAAATAAAGAAAACTTATATTTTACACCAAAAATGTAAATTCTCGTAGATCACGATAATTTATAAGTAATAAACTTACAATTCTATGTTAATGATTTGAATTTTCAAATAGTAACTTTTTTCAAGTGCTAAGTGGCCGTGTAAACAGCGGAATTTCAAAATAATCACCTAGTAACCCTCGTTTTAAAGATCTGACTATTGTATTGTATCTTTTTTATATTTTCAATAAAATATGCAATACAGGCACTTTTGCAAAGATTTATTTGGATTAATAAGAGATCGATAAAAAGATAACTTTTTTATAAGAATAGTTTGTAGAATATAGAAAAAGTCATGTAACATACGACATTAATAAATAAATAAATCTTGTGTGTACATAACTAAATATTAAAGCAGAAATCAGACATTTAATCGTACACAAACTTCTGCCGTTGCTTATTCCTATTAGTGATCAGAACTATACCTGTTTCTCATGCAGCTGTGTCCCGCATTTTTACACGGCGTGGTTTCAGCATTGGCTGACTCTATCGACAGAAAAAGGACTTTCAACTGTGTGGAGCTCCAGTCGCAGTCCAGTAGTACTCTGTACTACTCAAGTTAAATATTGCCCAGAAATAGGTACGCGGGCATATAGTGGAGGCGTGCAGTCTAAGAATACACAAGCGTATTTTAAAAGTGGCTTGTTTAAAATATTACAAAGTGCTAAAGAGAAACTGCAAATATTTTGTAAACAGCTAATGTTAGAAGAGGATCGTCTCCTTAGCGCGGTGGTAGCGTTGCTGCTTACCAAGCGGTTCGATCCCCAGTACCGGCGTGGGGATTTTTCCCCCGCTGGGAGACCTGGCCCGGGGTGCACTCAGCCTCGTAAGGTCCCTGGGGGGCCAATTGAGGAGCTACTTGATGGAGAGGTAGCGGCTCCAGGTCATGAGGACCGCATTAACCGGCCGGGGGGACTCTAGGCGCTGACCACGTCTCACCCTCCAATACTGCACCCCATCCATGACGTCTGTAGTGGACCGAGATGGGGGACGCAGCGGCCGGGCGGTAGGCCAAGGTTCCCCGTGAGGTGTCGTGCCATGAAATTATAATGTTAGAAGAATTTTATTTGGTTCCAATTGCACTCAAACAAGCTCTACATTTTTATTCCGTCTGCCGGATTTCTAGTATGTATAGGAAGATTTTATTGTATATCCACGAGGTATATCAATGTTAATTATAAAATTGAATGATTTATTCTAATTAAGTTGATGGAATATAAGCTGCCAACTTATTATTCATGTGGTAAATTTAACATTTTAATGTGTTCCATTCACCTGACTTTCTCTACATCTCTGCAAGAAATTATTGTTAAAAAGCTTAAGCTTGTATTTACTTCATGCTAATCGAGAAAAAAATACCAAAAATAGTCGTATTACTTGCTAACTTGTACATAGAAGCGAAATAAGGGAATACCATAGGTTAAAGTGATAGTCAAAGACTGGTTGTTAATATGGACAGGAGTGACAAATTCGTATATGAGAAAAGTATGAGTTTTTCAAAGCTGAAACCAAAAACAAATATCTTAAAAATGATCAACTCCACGAAAAAAATGTATATGACATAATTTGTGTGCTTTAACAAGCTCTAAATTTTTTGTATTGTATGTTGTTGTCTATCTCTTACGGTTTACCCATTATGCAAAATTAAATAAAAATTATCCAGAATAAAAATGTCTTTAGAGGCTATTCCCAGAAAATTCAGGATATACATTTTATTTGGCATGTAAATATTTTAAACATGAGATTTTAAGCAAAATCGTTAAGTCATTTTTTAGAAAATAAAAAAAAATCGTATATTTTTCTATGTAAGGGTAGTTGGGGGGGGGATTTTCTTGAAAATCTTCGTGTCTGATCCTTGCAAGATACCAAACTTAAATACCAAGTTTGGTATTTAACCGTCTTTTTGTTTTTGAGCAATGCACGGATCTTTATCAAAAAATGTTTTTTTCTGGATTCAGGACACCGGTGAAATTACGGTATCGAATTTTTGGGTGGAACACAATATATTCCTTATACACGGTGTACATAGTATGTGTAGAGAAAGTAAAAAAAAATTTTAATATACTGATATTAATAACAAATTCTGTCCATAATATATGTGTATTTAACACATGAAATATTTTATATTGCAAGGAAGGAATTTAGAGATATATCGATAGCTTAAAAGCACCGCCCATGGCCAAATCACTGTTACACAGTTTTTCCTTTGCCAAACAACACCCGCATTTTAAACACCATCACCAAGTCACACCCATAATTTTCCGGTCATCATTTCCTACTTCTCCTCCCTCTATTTCATCCCATTTCTTCCCTTGCTCTTTCTTCGCCACATCCCATAAAAGCCTTCCTCTTGATTTACTTCATTTCTTTTGTACTCCAGCACCCCATTGCCTCGCTCAGCGCTTTTCAGCTGTTTTATTCCCTCGCCACACTCCATTCTTTTATAACAACTTCCCCAAAATTTTCATCTCTAGCCGTAACGGCCCTCCCCGTCTTTGCATGCCCAAATTGCACGTAGACACCTATATTAATAATAACATTTGAGTCAGAAGGGTGATACGGGGGTTTTAAAGGTTAGGGGTTGGAAAAGCGTTGCTTTTAAGAACTGCAAGCATGTAAGAAGTATTCTGTAGTTGCTGTAAGATCTAGAATACCAAGACTTCAACAATGTTACCCTCATAAACATTTTTCCACCCAGCTCATAACTACATATAGTAAAAATCTAATGCGTTCCATTCATATGACTTTCTCTACACCTCTGCAACAAATCAATGTTAAAAACTTATGCTTCTATTTACTTCACCCTAGTCTTATTACTTGCTTCCTTGTAAGTAGAAGAGAAAATTATGAGAAAAGTATAAGTTTTTCAAAGCTGAAACCAAAAACAAGGAATATCTCAAAAACAATCAACTCCACGGAAAAAATGTATTTAACATAAATTGTGTGTTTTAGTGCGCTCTATATTTTCTGTGTGGTAAGTTTTTGTCCATTTCTTACGGTTTAGGAGCTATGCAAAAATCCGTAAAATTCACCCAGAGTCAAGTGGTCTTAAGAAGCTATTCCCAGAAATATCTTTAATATATACAAAATATTATTAAATACAATATTAAATATCTTTAATATATACAATAATTTAATCAAAATCGTTACAGCCATTTTTTAGAAAATCAAAATTTTCGAAAAATGTTCTATGTAAAGGGTAGTTTGCGGTGGGGGTTTTTCTCAAAATCTTCGTGTCACTTCCCTGGAAGATACTTAACTTAAATACCAAGTTTGGTATCTTAGCTACTTTTCGTTTTTGAGTTATTGTGTCCACAGACACACTGACACACGTACACACACGGACCTTTTTCTGAAAATACTTTTTTTTTTGGATACAGGGGGCCCTAAAACATATATTTCCGGTGAAATCTCGATGACTAATATTTTGATAGGGTGCAATACCTTTTCTATACACTATGTACATAGTACGTGTAGTGAAAGTAAAAAGGAGAAATATTGTATTCCATAGAAAACATTCTATACCGATTCAGCGGAAATAAACGTTTTGATATTCCTTGCAGATAAAATAGAAAAATGTGTATCTCTGTGAATAGTTTCGTTTCGTAGTCGGCTTACCCTCCCCATATGTAGAACTAGCACCCCAATAGGGCTTACAAGCGGATGCCTAAAGGTCAGAAGCCTGTCGGAGAGCCAACGGCACGAAACCACAGATTGGAGAACCTGGAACTTATGGTCGGCCCGTAACTAGGCGTGAGCGTGAGGAAATGGATCATAGGAAAGGTGATAATGGAGCAATTGAAGGAATGAGTGGCGGGTAAACCAGAGGACGGGGAGAAAACCCCACCACAAATCTCACGGACGTTTGGAATCGAACTCAGGTCTGTGAATTGTGTGACTCAAAAATGAAAATTCGATTAAATACCAAATTTGATGTACTTTAAATGCAGTATCTTCGAAAGTAGCAGCACACAAATTTTCACGAGAAATCTCCAAGCCAAAAAGGAGAATATTAAACATGGAAAATATTTCGAAAGTGTAAATTGTTACTTTCTCTAGCTCGTATGTACAATGTACATAGTGGTTAGAGAAGATATTGTATTCTACCCAAAAATTCGATTTCGAGATTTCACCGGAAATGTGTTGAGAGATCCCCTAAATTAAAAAAATTAGAAAAACGTCCGTGTGTGTGTTTGTGTGAGGGGACAGCATGGCCCAAAAACGAAAAGATCACTGAACATCTATCTTGGTACTTAAGTTCAGTATCTTCCAGGGATGCCACACGAAGGTTTTCAAGAAAATGTCCTCACACCCTTTACGTGGAACACTTTGCAAACATTTTGGTTTTCTCAAAAATGGTTCTCAGGGTTTGATTAAAATATGGTATATTAAATTGATTTATATCATATATAACATATATATTTTGCATTTTCTAGGATCGCCGTCTAATAACAAAATTGGTGTTTAAGTTCAATATGTCCCAAGAATGCGACACGAACTCTACAGAAAAAAGTAACTGACTAAAATTACGTGTTTTAACGAGATCTACGTTTAACCGTAATGCAAAATTCATCCAAATAATAAAGGTCTTTAGAAATTATTTCCAGAATACCCAAAATATACATTTTATTTATGATGTAAATTTATTTAATATCTGGTATTTTAATAAACATCGTAAGGCCTACTTTTTAAAAAAAAAACAAATTTTCAAAAATGTTTCCATGCAAAGGGTAGTTACCGGTGAGGGAATTTTCTTGAAAATCTTCGTTTCGCATTCTTGGAAGATACTAAACATAAATATGAAGTTTGGTATTTAACGGTCTTTTCGTTTCTTGAGCTATGCTGTCTAAAGGCGCGCGCGCACGCACATACACATACGCGCACAATGGACCGTTTTATAAAAATTCTTTTTTCAGACTCATGGTACCTCAAAAGATATATTTTCGGTAAAACCTCGACATCGAATTTTTGTGTGGATTCTTTTTGTAGTGTTTAATGCCCGCGTTTACAACTTGTGACATCGCAGGCGATAACACTGGAACGATAATGGAGCTCCGGTGGAATGCAATGCGGCCATTCGGTACATTGCACATACGGACTAGAGAAATTAAAAATAGTTTTGTTAAAATACTAAATATATCCTTTTATGGATACATGAAACTTGAAAATGCTATGTCCAAAGAAGTTTCATATCAGTTTTTTGTGGCATAAAATATTCCTCTAGTTACTAAAGTAGTAGAGAAGTGAATAACGGATTTAATGTGATTGATTGGCTCGCAATTCATTTTCCATAAAACTGAAATATTCATCTGGATTTTGGTAAACATTGAAAATATTGAGGTCTGGATGTGTTTTCCACCTCTGGGTGCAGCAAATTGAAATCCCAAACCCCATGCGAGTTTGTACGTATGTGAACAAGCAATATGACGTGGAGATGGCTGAATGCAAACACCATGAGGCATTCCAAGCAGCAGCGCCTTCATATTGTCGCGGTGATCATCGTCAAATCGCATTCAAACTCATATTACGTGTGTGTTTGTGAGGAAGTACCTCCCTCGTCGGCCGTGTATTGATTTCATGGAATGCATTTTCGGGAAGCGTTATTGAATTTTTTTCAGATATAGCGGGAGGAACAAGGGCCGTAGCGGAGTTCGTCATCTCCTGCTACCTCCCCCCCCCCTTCAGCGCCCATTCCAAGCGTTCCTTGGGTATTCATTGATCATTCCGTCCGTTCGGGAGGGAACCGGCATCCTCCACAATATCGTCTCTCTCTCTCTCCGGTCATTCTTCGTGTTCTTTTTTGTTCCTGGACTCGGCATTTTGATCCCACGGGATCATCACTACCATCATACCAACTGAACTGTGAAGAGCATTTGACAAGGTTTCCCATTTGATGAAACTGTAATTTAACCAGACGCTGTAAAAATGACCCTCGAATAACAGGCTCACTTTGTAACATAACGTTTTTTATTTTACTCAAATTTATATACTTCATTTCGGCGTGTCATTGACAAGAAAGCCCCGATAAAGCATTTTAACAAAATCTTCTAAGTATAGCTACAAATTAGACCTAACTTCAATCAATTTAGCACAACTTATTTTTTCCGACGCAAAAATACTTAGCATAGCTTCCTTCGGGAAGGATTTGGTCCCAAGTAATGTTTATTTGCATATAAAAGAACCCTATACTTTGAAAGAAGAAGGCTCCTAGGCAAAATGCCACCATTTCGCGTCCGCAAGTCATGATTTCGCCCTACAGTGCCATTGTCACGCAGGCGCATAGCGACGAACTCTCGAACTAGAAATTCAATTCCAATCACGGAAACTTCGTAACCATACTCTATGCTCCACTTAGAAGATACAGAAAATTAACTAACACTATGTATATAGAAGGTAGACGAGGTACTCTATTCAACCAAAAAATTCGATGTCAGGATTTCAACGGAAATATATGTTTGGAGGTCCCTTGAATCCAAAAAATTAATATTTACTAAAAGGTCTATATTATGTGTGTGTCTCTCTCAATCTTTGTGTGTGTGTAGTGTGGACAGCAGTTCGATTTCCGGTTGGGGATGGCAATTTTTCTCTCGTCAAGATTATTCCCTAGCCTCTTCCGAATCTGAAAGTATAAACAACACTGTGAAAGCGTATGTGATCAAATCGAAACCGTATGTTCAATGATAACGTAATGTGTACTATAACGAAAGCAAGTTTAGATCAGAATTAAAAAGAGACCTTATTACTCTATGTAGAGGAGGATTTTATTCAATCAAAAAATACTGGTAATAATGTAACATTGTAAATATAATAAATGTAAATACTCTAAGAATGGATATGTATGAGTAGATTTTTGTAAACAGGCATTCATTGAAAATTATGCAAAACTGACACCTCTGAAAATCCATTGTCAGAGTTATTATTTGTAAAATAAACGTATTAATAAGTATTAAACAAATGTAATTCTTGACATGATCTATATCCTAGAGTTTGGGCATAGAGCCTAATCTCATAATAGAAACTACAGATGTATGTATGTATAAAACTCTTTAGTTACTCACACTTATTACAAATGATCGTCCTTTTTGTAGTCCCGTAGCACAATTTTTCTCTCGTCGCTTCGATGCATGGACAGCTGACTATCCTCTCTCTCGCGCGCATCTGTGCTCAGAACTCACAGCCGAAGCTAGGTCTCCTGGCTTGCAGCTCAAGCTATCGATAGCACGACATTTCCAGGAATAAAGTATTATTGCTCCAGTAGATGGCACAGAGGGGTAACCTATTCACCCAGGCGCGGCAATAGCAGATTTGATGCAATGTGCTCGCCCACAACACACGTGTTCACTTTCGCACGTGTGGCAAATTCAAAATGGAAAGGAAACCACCTGCAACAATTGTAGGCTATTCCCAGAAAATTCAAGGGCATTTTATTTGTCAAGCAAATGTTTTCGTATTCTTGGAAATGTTAAATTTATATACCAAGTTTTGTTTTCAAATAACTTCTTACATTTGAGATGTGCTTATCTCCAGACACGGTAACCTTTTATTCAGAAGACCCCGAAACATTTTCTATAAAATATCGATATTGAATTTTTGGTTAGGTGAGTAGAAAAATAATTGATTACTCCCACATGTAAAGAATATTTGCCGTGTAATCTTTTCCAGGTAGATTTGTTTTGGTTGAAATCAGAGCGCACGCAATGGGTACTTGTGTCATTAGAAACTTTCCTTATCTGATACCTGACTTTTGGCTCACTAAATGATCGCTTCACAACTCAGGTCCACGTAAAACGCTGATTGGCTTACTTTTTCATTAGCGCTGTTGCGTGTCATATGTTTTCGTTTATAAAATAGCATTTTATAATTACTTTTTTACTAAATAAACCGAGGATTTACATGCATTCATAAAATATAGTCTAGAACTTAAAATATACACTAAATTAATGAAAATATGTGCTTAAATACACACTTATAAATTAAACTTTCTTTTAAATTTAGTTCATTCAAATTACTTGCATGACTTTTAGGCTTTATTTACTTTATATGAATACCGTAAAAGAAATTGTAAAGGATTGTGTTTATTTATTTAAGGTAACATTTATTAATTGAATTTTGTGTATATCAGAGTATATTAAAATGAATTATAAATTTTTGTTTATCTCGATTTTAAAAGATTTAATGTAGTATTTTAGTTATTCTATCATACATATTAAAAATGTTTCATGAAATCACATTTTTTTAAGAAGGCCTATACAGCCCACCTGGGTAGTGTGGTGGTAGCGTGTCTGATATTCAGCAGGTCATGAGTTCGAATCTAGCTTATGTTGAGTTACCCGGATAAGGTTTCTTCAGGGTTTTTTGAATGTCGAGTAACTTTAAGCTCCATGGAACCCGAGTTATTTGCGCATTATTTCAGCAATTTCATTCATCGTCCGGTATGACCAACCAGGCTAAAGGACGATAAGCTACAAAAAAAAAAAAAAAAAAAGAAAAGTACATAATGTTGCCAATTGGCACTATTCGGCAGGAAAAAGTTAACAATTCATTTTTACTGGTTTTTAAATGTTATCTGTCTTAGGTTATTTTATTTCCAACGCAATAAGGAATATTTGCAGATCCAGCTTCGTAAACACGCTGGTCAGAGAAAAAGTAGCTAGAAAGAAATATCTGAACAGGCAGTTATTATTATAAACATGAAAGTAGGCTTCTCATTGGACCGTGTTGATGTGTAGTGGCCCTTCGATTGCGCGCCCTCTACATTACAAAAAAAGAAGCAAGAACAAAAGGCATCCATGTCGGTCGGCCAATATGACTACCATACAATTTGCATAACAGTTCAGGGGCTTTTTAATTCAATGCCCTGTTGTACAGGACAGCATGGGCATCACAATGCCAAGTGCTGGGCAGGCGAATTTTTTATTTTTATTTTATTTTGTTTTACAATAGCCCCTCTGTAAAGGGAACATTTTCATTTCTGTAGATCAATGATTTATTGGATCAGACCGGCCCTACAGTGGGTGATGCTACATATGTCCTCTCATCCATTCCTGGTCCATTTGCAGCACCGAGCACCCTGCAGACGATATGTTGATGCAGGGAAATCCAAGTGGCAACTGAGAAAGTTCTGCGTTTCATAATTTCTTAGTGTAAAACTTTTATATAATTTAATTTTATTTAAATTATAATTCTAAATTGTATAGTGCAGAGAGTTTAAAATTAAGTTATCTTCGTTTTAAATTCCAGTCCTTTAATGTAATGTACCTATCAGTGAATTTGGTTAAAAATGTGCATTTTATACATTCTATTATAGCTATAAGTTGTTGTTGTTGTTTATTACTAAACAATTCGTTTTAATATAGACAAATTTAAACTACAAATGACTAATTGACTTTACTACTTAGGAAGTTAAAACTTCATTATTCTAAACTCCTTATTTTTCGATATTTTCACCATTAAAAAGCATCTTGGATGACAATTTATAAGAAACGTAATATATACAAAATTACAATATTTGTCCTATCACAATAACTCTTTCAGGTTTATTGTACAAAAGTATTGTATAAAATGTTCGTATGTATATGCGTGTGTGAACTGTTTAACTTAACTATACATATTAAAATACGAAACTTGATATTTAACTTCAGCATTTTCCAATGCTGCAACACGATTTTCAAGAAAATCTCACATACAAAACTAAAATTTGTATGGATAATTTTTGAGAACTTTGATTTCCTCAAGAAGTTCTAAGATTTTAACTTAAATTCAACATTAAAGATATTGTATACAAATAAAATGAATATATTGAATTTTTTAGGAAGAGCCCCTAAAATACATTTTTTCTGGAGGACTTTTTTAACCGCCAAATCGTAAGAAATAGACAATAACTTACCACACAAAAATGAGTATCTTATTAAAAGATACTGTTTATGACATCAAAATTTTTGTAGAGCTATTTCGAAATACTCCCTCTTATTAGTTTCAACTCTAAACTACTTCTTTTCTCAAAAAGGAACTCCTCTATTTGATTTAATGCTGCTGAAATATTTTATGGAAAATGCTCAGAAATCTTTGTCGTAAATTGCAACTTTATCCCAATTGTAATTGAAACAACTTCAGCTAATGATTTTATTAATTGAAGTTCTAAGTTATAAAAAAAATAATGAGATCCTCTTTTGTTTTACTTCTGGCCATCGAAAGAGAAGCGAATTCCAAACCATTCGAAAAGTGACAGCTTCCAAATGAATTGTCTATTACTTTAGCCTTATGTATTCTCTTATTTCCTTGCTCTGGATAAAGAACTAAGTAATGAACCATTTCTGCTAATGTTTATCTCAATTAATATGATGCAGATAAAAGAATTATCTTTTATAAAGATAGAAAAAGCTGATATGTTTTTCATTCACAAGGCTTTCTCTACATCTCTGTAAGAAATTATTGTTAATAAGCTTATTCTTCTAATGTTAATCGAGATAAACACCACACGAAAAGCTCTTGATAGTTAGTTCCTTATAAGTAGAAGGGAAATAAGGAATACATTAGGCTAAGCCAACAGTCAAATGTTTTAAAATGTGTTTTATATGGGATTGAAATCCGTTTTTTTTTTGCGTGGCTAGAAGTTGACAAGTTCCTGTATGGGAACACTATTTTAAAACTGAAACGAATAACAAGGAATATCTCGAAAACGGTCAACTCCAGGAAAGAACTAGGTATATGACATAAATTGTGTGATTTAAGGAGTTTTACATTTTTGTGTTTTTGTCTATTTCTTACGGTTTACTAATAGTTATGCAAATTTAAAAAAAAAATCCTCCAGAATAAAGAGGTGTTTAGACGCTATACTCAGAAAATTAAGATAAACATATTTATTTGTCATGTAAATATCTTAAATATGAGATTTTAATAACAGTCGTTAGTCATTTTTGAGAAACTAAATATTTTCAAATTTTATTCCGTGTAAAGGGTAGTTGGGGGCTAGGGGATTTACTTGAAAATCTTCGTGTCATATTCTTGGGAGATACTGAATATAAACATCAAGTTTGGTATTTAACAGACATTTTGTTTTTAGATATGTTGTCCATAGACACGCACACACAGACACAAACGTATATTTTTCTAAAAATACTCTTTTTGGATCCCGGGGTCCGAAAATGTGTATTTCTGATGGAATCTCGGCATATTGAATTTTTGGGTGCAATACAATACCTTCACTATACACTATGTATTTAGCACAAATAGAGAAAGTAAAAAGGCATGTGATGAAGGTCCGTTTGTGTGTGTGTGTGGGGGGGGGGCAACATAGCTCAAAAACGAAAAGACTTGATATTTAAGTTTAGTATCTTCCTAAAATGTGACACGAAGGTTTTCAAGAAAATCCCCCCACCCCAAACTACCCTTTACATGGAAAAATTTTCGAATTTTGTATTCTGAAAAATGGCTCTAACGATTTTAAAGCCCTTTCCATCGGAAACAAAATGTATATCTTGAAATTGCTGGAAGAGCTTCTGAATACCTCTTTATTTTGAATGAATTATGCGTGACTGGTAAACCGTAAGCGATAGACGAAAACTTACTGCACAAGTATAGATTACATTAAAATATACAATTTATATTATATACATTTCTTCCGTGGAGTTGACAGTTTCCGAGCTATTCCTTGTCATTAGTTTCAGTTTTAAAATGTTTATACGTTTCTCACGTTGGAAATTTCCAACTTCTGTTCACGCAAAGAAACTGATTTCAATGCCATAGCAACAACATTTTAAAACATTTGGCTGTCGGTTTAGCCTAGTGTATTCCCTTGTTTCGTTTCTACTTACAAGGAACTTACCAATACGACGTTTCTGTTAATGTTTATGTCGATTAGCATGAAGTAGATCGAAGAATAAGCTTATAAGCAATAATTGGATACAGAGGTGTAGAGAAAGTCATGTGAATGGAACCAACTTGACCTGAGCAAGAAAAGTACGATAGTATGTGCTTGTGGGCAGTAAATTATGACACGCGTAATTAGGCGCTAAGCAGGCTGTATAAAAGGCACGGAAGTTATATAGCGTCATAACATCGTGTGCAGGGGGCGGGGTTGGATGGTGTCACCACCACACTCGGACTTGGCGATTCTTTTTAAACTGCCACTTTATACGATCGTGTTTCCATTTTCTAAAAGCGAATGACGTGATAAATCAGAAGGAGTAGCATGTGACGTCAGTTGCAGAAGTGAACGCGCCCGGGAGGGATGTATATAAATTCGTTGCAGTCACTCCCATCCTCGATCTGTCTTGTGCACTTTCATTCGATCATTTCCACACATCTTGGTTGCATTTGCTGGACCCGTGTTTGTGCGTATTCATTCGCCTTCTTAATCCGCTGTTTCTGTTGTTGGGTTAATAGAGTCCAATCTTTGTTACCGTTAGAAAATAACATTTTAACCAACTCCTCGCGTATTTTCACTTTCCTTACACGTACTATGTACATAGCGTATAAAGAAGGTATTGCACTCCACCAAAAAATTCGATACCGTAATTTCACCAGAAATATATGTTTTAGGGTCCCCTGTATCCAAAAAAAGTATTTTCAGAAAAAGGTCCGTGTGTGTGACCGTGTGTCCGTGAACACGATAACTCAAAAACAGTCAGTCAGTAAAATACCAAACTTGGTATTTAAGTTTAGTAACTTCCAGGGATGCGACACGAAGATTTTAAGAAAAATCCCCCCACCCGAAACTACCCTTTACATGGAGCTTTTTTTGAAAATTTTTGATTTTCTAAAAAACGGCTCTTAACGATTTTGATTAAAATATCATATATTAAAAATATTTACCTGATAAATAAAATGTTTATTTTGAATTTTCTGAGAATAACCTCTGAAGACTACTTTATTCTGGGTCACTTTTACGGAATTTTGCATAACTGCTAAACCGTAAGAGATGGACAAAAATGTACCACACAAACAATGTATAGCACATTAAAACACACAATTTACGTTATATACATTATTTCGTGGAGTTGATCATTTTTTGAGATATTCCTTGTTATTGGTTTCAGCTTTAAAAACATGTTTTTCTCATACAGGAATTTGTCAACTGCTGTCCATACAAACAAAGGAACTACAGTCACATAGCAACCTGCTTATGACTATCATTTAACCTATGGTACTCCCTTATTTCGCTTCTACTTACAAGGAAACAAGTAATAAGACTATTTCTGCTAATTTCTTCTCGATTAGTATGAAGTAAATAGAAGCATAAGATTTTTAACAATAATTTGTTGCAGAGATATAGAGAAAGTCATGTGAATGGAACACATCAGACTTTTTTTATTTTTATTTATTTTACATGCGCTTTAACTACAAAACCACACATCGATTGGTAGTTGGTGGAAGGAGCCGTCATTGTCTCAACCCCTACCAAAGACGTTTTTCTTACGCTTTTCCAGTTATACAAAAGTCATCCAAAAAGAATAGCTCTTCAGTGGTTATTCCCAGAAACGTCATAATATCTACTTCGTTTCTAATAAAAATAATTTAGACATGTGGTTTATAGCTTAACGTCCTTTAACCTTGTTGGTCATATTGAAATCAGTGAAATGATGCTCAAATGCTCCTGGGGCCTATGGATAGGGGAAACTCCCGGGAAAAAAAAAAGAAAAAAAAAACTTTATCCGAGTAACTCACCCTAAATGAGATTCGAACACGCGACCTATTGAACATGAGACAGATATGCTACCCCACACTATCGAGGTGGGCTTATGTGGTATTTTAATCATAAACCATAGAACCATATTTGAGAAAATCAAAAACTTCAAAACATGTTCCATGTAAGGGATAGTTGGGAATACAGAATAGATTTTCCTAAAAATATTTGTACCGCATCCTTGGAAGATAGTGAACTTAAACACCAAGTTTGGCTTTTAACTGACAATATTTTGAGTTACGCTTCTAGAGAGAGAGAGGGAGAGAGAGAGAGAGAGAGAGGCGGATTTTTTTTATAAATATCCTTTTTACTTTCTCTACACGTACTATGTACTTAGTGTATAGAGAAGGTATTGTAATGCACCCAAAAGTTCGGTACCGAGATTTCATCGGAAATACATGTTTTGAGACCTCCTGAATCCAAAAAAGCATTTTTAGAAAAATGCCCTTGTGTGTGTGTGTGTGTGTGTGTGTGTGTGTGGACAGCATGGCTCAAAAACGAAAAGTCCTTTAAAAACCAAACTTGGTATTTAGGTTTGGTATTTTCCAAGGATCGACAGGAAGATTCTCAAGAAAATCTCTCCACCCCCAACTACTTTACATGGAATTGTTTTCAAAATTTTTGATTTTCTCAAAAATGACTCTTAACGATTTTGATTAAAATGACGTATATTAAAGATATTTATGTCACAAATAAAATATAATTTAAAATAAAATATTTTCCAAGAATCAACACGAAAATTCTCAAGAAAATCCCTCCATTCCCACCTACTTTACATGGAACTGTTTTCGAAAATTTTGATTTTCTCCAAATGGCTCTAAGGATTTTCATTAAAATATCGTATATTAAAGATATTTATCTGACAAATAGTCGCCTTTTTGGTGTAATGGTTACCATGCTAACTTTATATACCCAAGGTCGCGGGTTCAAACCCGGTGGAGGACGATGGATTTTTTTTGGGTGTAAACATTTTTAGCATGGTCGTAAATTTATGGCACGTAAAAGAACTTCAAGCCTGGTAGAGAGGCCTCTGAGCAAAATTAAGCGATCTTTCACAATCAATTTAGAATGGGACGCTGAGAACCACAGCAGTTAAAGAGCGTCCATAAATAACATGACATGCATCATTTATCTGACAAATAAAATGTAAATCTTCAATTTTCTGGGAATAGTCTCTGAAGATTACCTTATTCTGGATGAATTTTACAGAATTTTGCATAACTGGTAAACCGTAAGAGATAGACAAAGACTTACATAATAGAACATGTTAAAAAACATAATTTATACTATATACTTTTTTTTTCGTGGATTTAACCGTTTTTGAGATATGCCTTGGTATTGGTTTCAG
Source organism: Hymenopus coronatus (assembly GCA_030762935.1). Taxonomy (NCBI): domain Eukaryota; kingdom Metazoa; phylum Arthropoda; class Insecta; order Mantodea; family Hymenopodidae; genus Hymenopus; species Hymenopus coronatus. Next base: position 116,456,531 of record CM060890.1, read on the forward strand.
CTATAAAATACTTGAACTTTTCTTATAATTTGTCCACTCCTGTCCACACAGACAGGAATTTCAATCACATAGCAACCAGTTTTGACTACCTATTTAGCCTATGGAACTCCCTTATTTCCCTTCTATTACGTGTAAGCTAGTGATAAGGCGATTTCTGCTAGTTTTTTTCTCGATTAGAATGGAGTAAATAGAAAAATAAAATGTTAACAACAATTTGCTGTAGAGATATAGAGAAAAGCATGTGAATGGAATACATAAAATGTTTTTCTTTCTCTACACGTCCTATGTAGATAGTGTATATAGAAGGTATTTTATTCCAACCAAAATTTCGATTTCAAGATGTCACCGGAAATATGCTTTGAGATCCCCTGAATGAAAAAAAAAATATTTTTAGAAAAATATCCGTGTGTGTGTGCGTATGTGTCTGTGGGCAGCATAGCTCAAAAACGAAAAGTTTTAAATACCAAACTTGGTATTTAGGTTTAGTATCTTCCAGGTATGTAACATGAAGATTTTGAGAAAAAACCCCACCCCAAACTACCCTTTAAATGGAAAAAAATTCGAAAGTTTTGATTTTTTCAAAAATGGCTGTAACGATTTTGATTAAAATGCCGTACATTAAATAAATTTATATAATAAATAAAATGTATACCTGGAATTTACTGTGAATAGTCACTAAAGACCTCTATATTCTGATTGAATTTTGCGTAACTGCTAAACCGTAAGAGATACACAACAACTTTCATAATAGATATTGTAGAGCTCGTTTAAAAACACAATTTATGTTATACACAGTTTTTTCATGGAGTTGTTCGTTTTTGAGATAATAATGTTAATAAATTCAACTTTAAAATGCTTATACTTTTCTGATACGGGAATTTGTCAACTCCTGTCCGTAGAAACAAAGGAACTTCAGTCACACAGGAACCAACTATTGACTATTACTTTAGCCTATGGTACTTCCATATTTTCCTTCTACTTAGAAGGAGGCAAGTAATAAGACAATTTCTACTATATTTTTATCGATTAGCATGAAGTAAATAAAATAATAGGCTTTAACAATAATTTGTTACAGAGATGTGAATGGAACACATCCGAATTTGTTTGTATTACCAGTTGTACAACTTGTATGGGTTTATTTCGGTTTCTTATGTTCATTAGTGCATTTAATACCAGCTTCTTCTTGTTCCTTGTGTCTTCCACTCCGTTTGCTTGCCTTATCTTCTGTGTTCTATCCTACTTCTGTTTCTTGTGGCGGACGAAGGGCACTTTATCTCACGCGTGTACTGACATGGCCTACTTGATGGTGTGTCGCTGTGTTGACAATACAAACCAAAACTTCTGAGTATTTCAATTCCTGCTCAAGAGCCCTTAAGACATGGGGATGTTCCCTAGGGATTTAGGGGACTGAGTGGCTGACAATCTCATATATCTACCGTTAATCATTCACAGATATTGTTTGTGAGAGACATCTGTCGGCAATCTTAATGATTTTCCAAACCATCCCTAGCCAACGATAACCTACAAGCAGCTTAAGGGAGCTTGGGGCAGTACTTTATCTTTGTTCTTGTTTGTTTAAAGATATACCAGCTGGTGGGTTTATTCACATAGTAGTTTGCTCTGTATACAGATCCCCATCATTGCACCAGTTTCTACAACATTTTAACATTTCAAAAAAGCTGATGTGTTTCATTCACATGCCTTTCTCTATATCACTGCAACAAATTATTCTATTTACTTCATCTAATTGAGCAAAAATTAGCAGAAATAGTCTTATTACTTGCTTCCTTGTTAGTAGAAGCGCAATGACGGGGTACTATAGGTTAAAGTGATAGTCAAAAGATGGTTGCGACTGAAGTTCCTTTATTTGTATGGACACGAGTTCACAAAGTGCTGTATGAAAAAAAGTATGTCTTTATAGCTGAAAAAAAAAACAAGGAATATCTCAGAAACAATCAACTCCACGAAAAAAAATTATATAACATAAATTGTGTGTTTTAAAGTGCAATACATTTGTTGTGTCGTAAGTTTTTGTCCATCTCTTACGGTTTAGCAGTTATGCAAAATTCCGTAAAATTCACCAAGAATAAATTAGTCTTCAGAGGCTATTCCCAGAAAATTCAAAATTTACATTTTATTTATCATGTAAATATCTTTAATATACTATCTTTTAATCAAAATCGTTAGAGCTATTTTTTAGAGAGTTAAAATGTTTGAAAAAAGTTCCATGTAAAGGGTAGTTTGGGATGGGGAAAATTTTCTCAAAATCTTCGTGTCTTATCCTTGGAAGATACTAAATTTAAATACCAAGTTTGGTATGTTACCGACTTTTCGTTTTTGAGTTATCATGTTCACAGACACACACACACACACACACACACACACACACACACACACGGATCTTTCTCTGAAAATATTATTTTTGTATACAGGAGACCCTAAAGCATATATTTCCGGTGAAATCTCGGTATCAAATATTTTGGTGGAGTGCAATACCTTCTCTATACACTATATACATAGCACGTATAGAGAAAGTAAAAAGACATATTTGAATTAAATTCAAGAAATTCTTCCTAGCTCTTCTTCTAAAATTGTTCTTAAAAGGTGTGTTCATTTATCTACTTCATAATGATGGAGATAAAGTTTTGAAGAAATAGTTTAATTACATGTTTCGTTGTAGGAGACTAAAGAGATAGTAAAATCTTTAAAAAATGGGTCGCTTTGAAACACACTTTTTGTGGCCACGAGAAGCATAAATTGGAACTTAGCACCTCAAAACTTATAAATTGAAACTAAAACCTCTAACAACATATAATTATCAACACCACAATTAATTATTAGGCAGAAACTATGTGTTTTAAGGAGATCTTTATTTTTACATAGTAAGATTTTAAGGTACTCCTTAAATTATGCATAATTTATTCCATATGAAGATGGAATATGTAGAATAATACATTTTATTTGTCTTCAAATATATTAAACGTATGACCCGTTAATATAAGACATAGGGAGACTTTTAAAACAATAAAACATATGGAAAACGTGTAGTTTGGAATGGGGGCATTGTCTTGAAAATTTATGACATACAGATATAATTCTAATTTGAAATGACCTCAAACCATGCAATAGAGAACAGTCACTAGACTGCAACCTCTATATACGTTGACTATTGTTTTTGAACTATTAAGTACATCTTGTTAATATGAAAATCTGATGTGTTCTATTCACATGACTTTCTCTACATCTCTGCAGCAAATTATTGTTAATAAGCTTATTCTTCTATTTACTTAATGCTAATCGAAAAAAAATTAGCAGAAATAGTTTTATTAGTCGGTAAAATACCAAAATGGGTATTTAAGTTTAGTATCTTCCCGGGATGCCACACGAAGATTTTGAGAAAAATCCCCCCACCCCAAACTACCCTTTACATGGAACTTTTTTCGAAAATTTTGATTTTCTCAAAAATGGCTCTACCGATTTTGATTAAAATTTCGTATATTAAAGATATTTGCCTGAGAAATTAAATGTATATTTTTAATTTTCTGGGAACAGCCCTTGACGACTACTTTATTCTGTGTCATTTTTACGGAATTTTGCATAACTGCTAAACCGTAAGGAATGGACAAAAACTTACCACACAACAAGTGTGGAGCACTTTAAAACACACAATTTATGTTATACATTTTCTTCGTGGAGGTGATTGTTTTTTAGATATCCCTTGTTTTTGGTTTCAGCTATAAAAAACTTATACTTTACTCATACACGACTTTGTGAACTCGTGTCCATACAAAAAAAAAGGAATTTCAGTCACATAGCAACCAGCTTTTCACTATCACTTTAACTTATGGCACTTCTTTATTTCGCTTCTACTTACAAGGAAGCAAGTAATAAGTCTATTTCTGCTAATAATTTATTGCAGAGATATAGAGAAAGTCATGTGAATATAACACATCAGAATTTTTAAAAATGCTTTTTTCGGACTTAATGAACCCCAAAACATATATTTCCGGTGAAATCTCGGTACCAAATTTTTGGGTGCATTACAATACCTTCTCCATCCCGATGTACATTGTACATATGGGGCTAGAGGAAGTAAAAATACTTTAATATAGATGTAACATTTTTCAAAAAATATGAAAAAAATCATTGAATCGTGAAAATCGTTGTATCGCAGTCTTGCAGTTTGTTATTTATCCGACATGTTGGCAGTCAAACGGAGTTTTTTAATGACTTTATGTTCTTTAAAATATACATTCCAGGAGAATACTTGATAAGATGTTTTGGGTGGCATACAGTGCACTCTTCCGTTTCCATTTCCTGGTATAGGAAGTAAGTATACGTATGCTGGTGTAAAGGTTTTATCACTTCCACAGTAGGATGGATCAGAGCCAATGCGAGCTCACTTCCCCACTAACCACACCTCGCTATCTGGAGTGTTTTTACTTTCTCTATACGTGCTATCTGTGTAGTGTATAGAGAAGGTATTGCGATCCACCAAAAAATTCGGTACCGAGATTTCACCGGAAATATATGTTTTAGGGTCCCCTGAATCCAAAAAAACGTATTTTCAGAAAATGGTCCGTGTGTGTGTGTGTGTGTGTGCGCGCGCGCGTGCGTGTGCGCGCGCGTCCGTCCGTGTGTCCGTGTCTCCGTGAACACGATAATTCAAAAACGAATAGTCGGTAAAATACCAAACTTGGAATTTAAGTTTACTATCTTCCAGGTATGTGACACGAAGATGTTGAGAAAAATCCCCCCACCCCAAACTACCCTTTACATGGAACGTTTTTAGAAAAGTTTGATTTTCTAAAAATTGCTCTAACGGTTTTGATTAAAGTATCGTATATTAAAGATATTTACCTGAGAAATATAATGTACATTTTGAATTTTCTGGGAATAGCCTCTGAAGATTACTTTATTCTGGGTCAATTTTACGGAATTTTGCATAACTGCTTAGCTGTAAGAGATGGACAAAAACCTACCACACAAAAAATGTAGAGCACTTTAAAACACACAATTTATATTATATACATTTTTTTAGTGGAGTTGATTGCTTTTGAGATATTCCCTATTTTTTTTTCAGCTATAAAGACTTATACATTTCTCATACAGGACTTTGTGAACTCGTGTCCATACAAACAAACTTCAGTCACAGAGCAACCAGCTTTTGAGTATCACTTTAACCTATGGTACCCCCTTATTTCGCTTCTACTAACAAGGAAGCAAGTAATAAGACTATTTCTGTTAATTTTTGCTCCATTAGATGAAGTAAATAGAATAATTTGTTGCAGTGATATAGAGAAAGTATTGTGAATGGAACACATCAGTTTTTTATGTCTTTAATTACCACGTAGTCACTGACATCAGTAGTCCACTTTCATTTGCTAAGATCATCTAGCAGTACTCTTAAGAACAACGTGCATTTTTTTGTAAATGTTATTTTAAATGCGAAGCGCTCGTCGCGTTTGTGAAGAATTGATCCTGCACTTTCCTGTACATTTTTTACTTTCTCTACGTACTATGTATATAGTGTATGGAGAAATTATTGTAATGCACACAAATTTCGATACTGAGATTTCACCGGAAATATAGTTTTGAATCCCCCTAATTCCAATAATAGCATTTTTAGAAAAACATCCGCGTGTGTGTGTATGTGTGTGTGTGTTTTTTTGGACAGCATGACTCAAAAACGAAAAGACTATTAAATACCAAACTTCGTATTTAAGTTTGATATCTTCCAAAGATGCAACACGAGGATTTTCAAGAAAATCCCCCACCCCAAATAATCTTTACATGGAAATGTTTTAAAAAAACTTGATTTTCACAAAAATGGCTCTAACGATTGTGAAAGAAATATCGTATGTTAACGCTATTTTCCTGACAAATAAAATGTATATCTTGAATTTTCTAGGAATAGCCTCTGAAGACTGCTTTATTTTGAATGAACTTTACAGAATTTTGCATAACTGCTAAACTGTAAGAAATGGACAAAAACTACCACACAAAAATGTAGAGCATGTTAAAACACACAATTTATGCTATATATATTTATTTGGTGGAGTTGATCGTTTTTGAGACATTCCTTTTTTCTGGTTTCAGCTTTAAAATACTTATACTTTTCACATACAGGAACTTGTCAACTCCTGTCCATACAAACAAAGGAACTTCAGTCACATACGAACCAGCTTATGAGTATCACTTTAACCTATGGTACTCCCTTATTTCGCTTCTACTTACAAGAAAGCAAGTAATAAGACTATTTATTCTAATTTTTTGTCTATTGGTATTAAGTAAATAGAAACATTAGCTTTTTAACAATAATTTGTTGCAGTGATGTAGATAAAGTCTTATGAATGGAACACATCAGATGTTTTCATACGAGAGCTTGTCAACTCCTGCCCACGCAAAGAAACGGAATTTAATCCCATAGCAACCACATTTTAAAAGATTTGACTGTTTTTGCTATAGTAAATTCCCTTATTACTTTCTCTAACCCCATATGTACAATGTACATAGGGATTGAGAAGTATTGTATTCGACCCAAAAATTCGATACCGAGATATCGCCGGGAATATATGTTTTAGGACCCCCTTGCAAAAAAAGCATTTTCAGAAAAAGGTCCGTGTGTGTTTGAACATGATAACTCAAAAACGAAAAGTAGCTAAAATACCAAACTTGGTATTTAAGTTCAGTGTCTTCCAGGGATGCGAGACGAAGATTTTGAGAAAAATCCCCCACCCCAAACTACCCTTTACATGGAACTTTTTTCGAAAATTTTGATTTTCTTAAAAATGGCTCTAATGATTTTGATTAAAATATCATATATCAAAGATATTTACCTAACAAATAAAATGTGTATCTTGAATTTTTTGGGAATAGCTTCTGAAAACCTGTTTATTCTGGATGAATTTTGCTTAATTTGGCATAACTAGTAAACCGTAAGAGGTAGACAAAAGCTTATTCTACAAAAAATTTAGGTCTGTTAAAATACACATGTTATGTCATATACATTTTTCTCGTGGAGCTTACCGTTTTCGAGGTATTTATTGTTATTAGTTTCAGTTGTGAAGTACTTATACTTTTCTCAGACGGGAGTGTCAGTTTTTCTTTTGTTCTACTCCTGGCCAAGAAAAGAAGCGATTTGTGACGACAATCATAATGACAGCTTTTAAAACATTTGACTATTGCTTTAGCTTAGTGTATTCCCTTATTTTCTTCCTACTTATACGGAACTAAATAATAGAACATTGTGCTAATGAGTACCTCGATTAGCAACGTGCAGAAAGAAGAAGAATCTTATGTATGAAGTTTGTAGAACAGCTAGAAAAAGTCATGTGAGGGTAACACATCAGATTTTTTTTCTTCTACCTGCAAGGAAGTAAGTAATAAGAACATGTTAATCTAGATTAGTATGAAGTATATAGAATAAATGTTTTTTAACATTAACTTGTAACAGAGATGTAGATTTTTGGTGTTAAATTTGTTTACCTCATAAGAAAGGAAGCACACACTACATTCTGTGCTGTGACATTAAAGGTCCCCTGTTCCGCTTGGCCGTTAAGAACTTCCATGGGACATTTCGATATGGAAAGCGATATTGATCGAGGTGTACAAGATGGACGTTGCCGGCCCTCGAGGGAGAACCTGCTGCCTTGCCGATATGAAATCATAATAAGAGAGCTGGGCAAATACTGCGATCTAATTGAAATCTCTGGGATGGACCAGATATCTATATATATTGACTTGGCTGTGCAAACACTTGACTGTTAGGTTGGTCTCCGACCCGCCAATCAATCGCTCCGTCTTTCGCTCGCCAGAAAAATAAAAGCCTCCCGTCACATGTTATTAAATGTAACCCCCCTCCCCCGAGCTCTTCCGCTCTCGGGGTGGCGTGTGCATGCCTTACCTGCAGGAAGTAATATATCTAACAGGCTCTGCTTAAGTTACTACATATGTGACCATTTGCATCTAGGAGAATAATTATCACTTTACTATTCATGTATAATAAAATTTTCATGAACTATAATATATTCCTCGTCCAATATGTAAATAAATACAAACAAAAACTATTTCTGCACTCTTCTAAAATAGACAAAATAGTTTGAAAAGGTATAGTGAAACTGTATAATTGAAAGCCAAAACTGAGATTGAGCACCACTACCTAAAGAGAAAGCCTTGCAATACGAAGTATGACGTCATTACCTTTGGGCCTTTAGCGGGTCCGCCAAGATAGTACTGTACTGAAAGTTGATGTTTTTATTTTCTCTAGCACGTATCACAATGTACATACTAGATTCAGAATGTATTGCATTCCATACAAAAATTAAATACCGAGATTTCGCCAAAAATGCATGTTTTAGGCTCCTCTGAATCCAAAAGAATCACTTTTGGAAAATAATCTGTGTGTGTGTACAGAATAACTCAAAAACGAAAAGTTGGATGAACACCAAACTTGGTATTTAAGTTCAGTGTGCTTCAAGGATTCGGCACAAATATCGCCAACTATCTTTTACACGGAACATTTACCGAAAATTTTGATTTTCTGAAAAATAGCTCTAACGACTTTGATTAAACTGCCATATGTTTAAGAGAATTTATGACAAACGAAATGTATATCCTGAATTTTCTGGGAATTGACCCTGTGGACCTCTTCATTCTGGATGATTAAGTAAAAACTTATTAGTTAAAAAATGTAGATTTCTTCCTTTATTTTTTGTGTGTTTTTTAATTTTCAAAGATATCCCATGGTATCGGTTTCTGTTCCGCTGTTTCGCAGACAAACTTTTTTCTCACAAAAGATTATTCTTTTATCTACATCATGCTAATCGAGATAAACATCAGAAATGAACTAATTTCTTGCTTCCTTGTAAGTGAAGGGAAATAAGGGAATACACTAGGCTAAAGCAATAGTTAACTCTTTTTAAAGCCAGCGGCTATTTTAAACAATTGAAATTCCGTTCTCTTTGCTTGCTTGGAGTAAAAAAAAAAAAGAGAGGCGAAAAGAAAGAAAGGTTTTGAAAAGCTCAAGTAGCATAAAATTGAAATCTATAACACATCTGAAAAACGGCTAACTACAAAAACAATTCATATGATATAAATTGTGGGTTTTTACCAGATAAACAGTTTTTGTGGAGCGAGTTTTAGTCTTTTACAGTTTAGCAGCTATACACAAGTATTATAAAAGTCAGAATGAAGAGGTCCTCAGAGCTATCCCCAAAAATTCAGGATGTATATATTTAAATTTTCCCATGTAAAGTGTAGTTTCGGTTGGGCGGATTTTCTTGAAAATCTTCGTATCACATCCCTGCAAAATACTTAACCTAACTACTAAGTTTGGTATTTAACGGATTTTTCGTTTTTGAGCTATGCTGTCCACACAGACACATACACAGACCTTTATCTAGCCATGTTTTTACTTTCTCTATACGCACTATGTATATAGTGTATAGGGAAGGTATTGCACTCCACCCAAAATTCGACACCCAGATTTCACCGGAAATATATGTTTTAGGGTCCCCAATATCCAAACAAAGCATTTTCACAAAAAGGTCCGTGTGTGAGTGTGTGTGTGTGTGTGTGTGTGTGTGTGTGTGTGTGTCCGTGTGCCTTTGAACACGATAACTGAAAAACGAAAAGTCGGTAAAATTCCAAACTTGGTATTTAAGTTTAGTATCTTCCAGGGATGCGACACGAAGATTTGAGAAAAATCCCCCCACCCCAACTACCCTTTACATGGAACTTTTTTCAAAAATTTTGATTTTCTCAGAAATGGCTCTAACGATTTTGATTAAAATTTCGTATTTTAAGGATATTTACCTGACAAATAAAATTTATATCTTGAATTTTCTGGGAATAGCCTCTGAAGAGTAGTTTATTCTGGATGAATTTTACTGAATTTTGAATAACAGCTAAACCGTAAAAGATGGACAAAAAAGCTTGCTACACAAAAAAATGTAGAGCACGTTAAAACACACAATTTATGTTATATAGATTTTTTTCGTGAGTTCGTCGTTTTTGAGACATTCCTTATTTTTGGTTTCTGCAATGAAAAACTTATACTTTTCTCATATAGGAACTTGTCAACTCCTATCCATTTAATCAAAGGAACTTCATTGACATAGAAACCAGCTTTTGACTATCATTTTAACCTATGGTAGTACCTTCTACTTACAAGGAAGCAAGTAAGACTATTTCTGCTCATTTTTCTGATTAGCATAACGTAAATAGAAGTATAAGCTTTTTAAGAACAGTTTGTTGCAGGGATATACAGAAAGTCATGTGAATGCTACACATCAGATTTTTTTTAGAATTCAGGACATCTATTTCCAATGAAATCTTGGTATCGAATTTTTACTTTCTTTACTTAGGACATACTACATAGGTAGTGGAGGTATTGCACTCCACCCAAAATTTCGATACGGAGATTTCCCGTTAATAGGACAAATGCAATAAATGGATTGTAAAATTCTATAAATCACGTCGTCAATACAAGCTAGTAAGCCGCGGATAAGGCAGAAGCCTATGTTAGGAGAATTATCATGGAAACAGACAGGAAGATGAGATTTCCGTGCAGATAGACACATTAGAGCTCCACGGGATGGAGCAGATGACATATGTTGACCAGGGTGAGGTACACGATGGTGGAAAACTTGCTCAAGATATCTGTCATCCCCAGCTCTGCGCCCCCTGCCGCTTTATTGGCTGCTTCCTCTAACTAAACTTCTGGCTGGGAGCTTAAGCCTGCACTAAATATGACTGTCATACAATTTCACTTTCTCTACATATATTATGCACATAGTGTACAGAGAAGTTATTGCATTTCATTCAAAAATCTTGTTGAGATTTCGCGGAAATATCGTTTTAGGTTTTCAGAGTCCAAAAAAGCAATTTTAGAAAAAGGTCCATGTGAGTTTGCCTAAAAACTATAAAGAGTTCTTAAATAACAAATTTGATATTTAATTTTATTATTTTCCAAGTATGCGAAACGAAAATGTTTCAAGAAAATTCCCCGATATTTTCCTTTACATGGAAAAATGTTTCAAATTTTTGTTTTTCTCTAAAATTGCTCCAAAAATTTTGATTAAAACAGTATATATTAAGGATGATTATATCACAATTAAAGTATGTATGTAAATGTTATATATTTAATTTTCCGTGAATAGATTCTGGAAACTTCTTCTGGATGAATTTTGCTGAATTTTGCATAACTGGTAAACCGTAAGAAATAGACCAAAACTTATTCCTCAGTTTCAATCTACGTAATTTATTTAAATATATGTTCACATTTAGTTTCATGTTTCTTTTGTTTTACTGGTAATGCAAAGCGAACCGAACTTTCATTGTTCACATGTTGACCAGATTTTACAAGATACGATTCGCGTTAACCTAGCCTAGTGCAGCCCCTTAAAATGTGGTTGCTATGGTATTGAAATCCGTTTCTTTACGTGGCCAGGAGTTGGCAAATTGTCATATGAGACAAGTTTAACTAATTCAAAAATGAGACCAATATTAAGGAATATATCGGAAATGGCCAACTCCAAGAAAAAATGTATATGACATGAATTGTATGTTTTAACGAAATCTACAGTTTTTGTAGTGAGTTTTTGTCTATCTCTTAGGCTTTACTACATATGCAAAAGTCATCCAGAATGAAGAGGTCTATAAATTCTATAGAAAATTCAAAATAAATTTTAATTTTCATGTAAATATGTTTAATATACTCATTTTGATCAAAATCGTTAGATCCATGTTTGAGAAAATAGAAATTTTCAGAATTATTTTCTGTGTAAAAGGTAGTTGGGGCCGGGGTAATTTTCTTGAAAATCTTCGTCACATCCTTGGATGATACTAACTTTTCCTTTTTGGGCTCCCCCCCCCCCCACACACACACTCAAAGGCATTTTTCTTAAAATGCATTTTTTGGGATTCGGGTGTCTCAAAACATGTACTTTCGTTGAAATCTCGGCATCGAATTTTCTATAACTATAAAGAAAGAAATTAATTAAATAGGACATAGAATTAGTTATTGTATCTATTGAAGGTTCTATTTGTACCTATCTATTCTGATTAGAGGAATTATTGCATTCCACAATATTTGATACGAAATTCAACGTAAACAAACACTTTGAAGCACCTGAACAAATAAATAAATAAAACGCATTTATAGTAAAAAATTGCAAGTTTGTAGGTAGGTATATAAAACGAAAAGTCTATTATTAACTTACTCAAGTATGACTCTAATTTTTTTATTAAAATAGCATATGTTTACAATTTTTATGCTTCTGTATTCCTCTTTATTCTAAATGACTTTAGCATAACTGATAAACTGCAAGAGAGAGACCAGAACCTACTACACATAAAAAAATGTATATGTCATTAAACCATACGATTTACGGGAAATAACTACGTTTCTGCTAAGTACTATGTACGTATATAGTAGATAGAGAAGGTACTGCATTCCATCCAGAAATTTGACAGCGAAATTTCACTTAAAATGTTTTTAGGAGCCTTGAATTCACAAAAAAGAGATGAAATAGAATAAGGTCTGTGTGTGTATGTGTGTGTGTGCGTGTGTGTGTGCGTGCGTGTGTGTGTGTGTGTGTGTGTGTGGAGGGGGACAGTATAGCTCCAAAAGGAAAATTCTCTTAAATAACAAACTTGGTATTTGTGTTAAGTATTTTCCAAGGATGCCAGACGCAGATTTTCAGCAATATCCCCTCACACCAACCTCACCATGGAAAACTTTGTACTTTTTTTTTACTTTCTCAAAAACGTCTGTAATGGTTTTGATTAAAATATGCTGATATTAATATTTAAATAGAAAATAACATGCATGTTTTGAATTCGTTGGGAATACATAGAATGTATGTAATTTAATATATTTTGTGTAGATCTAACCATTTTTATTCAGATCAACTATTAAAGCGCCAGTACAATGGCCGAGATTAGGTAATTTCAACCAATCGCGGTCATGTGACTAGATCGATAATGTCGAAACTCTTATCGCAGCTGATGTTCATTTCTTTGAAATCTTGTCACATCTGACATTCGTATGTTTAATATTGTGTCATGGTTATTGGTGACGAGGTGATAATCCAGGCAGCCAACCTCCACTTTTAATAACTGCCAGTTCCACAATTATACTTTCAATTAATTGAGTTACAATGTTTATTTAAAGGTTTATCCAGTTAATGTATTTAGTTTAAAAAATGAGTGAAAAGAATCATTATTTTATTTCTTATGTATGGAATGACTGCAATAACCTCAAATAAAATAACTTTTGTTTTCATTTCATGTATTACTTATTAAAAATTGGAATAAAATAATTGTTCCCTATTTCTATTTTGCTATCGATATTCGTACATTCAGTGTAGACAAGGTCGGTCATATCGTAATTCAGGAGGCAGTGAAGAAAGGAAAAAGGTAAATAAACATGTTTTAATGCGTCATCTACCATTTGAAAACTAACGTAAGTATAATCACAAACTGGTAGAATCTCCCTTCCTACATATTATAAATTATTAATAGTCTATTTCAGTGAATTGTCTTATCAAATGCAACCCGTGCTATTGCTTATGATAATTAATTTCCAAAAGAGCTTTAATCACAGAAAAGTTTAAAATGAAGATGATGAGTGTCCTAAAATACAAGCCGTATTAACAATAATAAAAGAGAAAATATTACTTATAGTTTTCTCACCCCTAAGGAAAAAAACAGTGTTGTTCCTGAAATGAAGCACACATGTTGGGGTGCTTTTCCTGTGGGAGTTTGGGGACTGTCCCACAGGAACATGCTCTTCATACTTCCTGTCACTCCCCAAGGACACAATAACAACGATGACAACATTATGCAAGCGAAGGGGCGAGGGGGGAAGCTGTTCTCAACATCCAAGACGTAGTCTAGTCTTGTGTTCTATACACGACTCTAACAGTTGCTTGGCAGTTCGGACCTCTTAGTTAACGTCCCCCCCTCAAAGAGATGAACCCTTTTATACACTAATGTTTTTGTACTTTAAGAACATGTTTGAAATTCTAAACTAATAATGCTAACTTTTTCAAATTGTACCACACATATAATATAATGCAAATAAGTAATTGTGCAAATTGCATCCAATTTACTAATGTCTTTGTCACGTTACTAAAAAAGTCCCTTGCGAAAATAAATTAAAATTTTGGCCTAAAATTTTAACCTTAGATTTCTCTGTGTCACCTGTGGTTTAAGCTACAAGCTATAAATGCGCATTTTTGTCATAAAATATGATTTGTATGTTTGAGAATTGAAAACATATGCTTAAATGCTTGTGACAGTAAAACCTAGGGAAATTCTTATTCATTGTATCTTTGTGAACATGTACAGAAAAGTTTATTTGTGTAACAAAAAATCTGATGTGTTCCATTCACATGAATTTCTCTATATCTCTGCAATAAATTATTTAAAAAAGCTTATGCTTCTATTTACTTCCTGCTAATCGAGAAAAAATTAGCAGAAAAAGTCTTATTTCTTGCTTCCTTGTAAGTGGAAGCGAAATAAGGGGGTACCATAGGTTAAAGTGATAGTGAAAAGCTGGTTGCTATGTGACTGAAGCTCCTTTGTTTGTATGGACACGAGTTCACAAAGTCCTGTATGAGTAAAATATGTTTTTTATAGCTGAAACCAAATACAAGGAATATCTCGAAAACAATGAACTCCACGAAAAAAATGTATATAACATAAATTGTGTGTTTTAAAGTGCTCTACAGTTGTTGTGTGGTAAGTTTTTGTCCATCTCTTACGATTTAGCAGTGCAAAATTCTGTAAAATTGACCCAGAATAAAGTAGTCTTCAGAGGCTACTCCCAGAAAATTCAAAATATACATTTTATTTTTCAGCTAAATATCTTTAATATATGATATTTTAATCAAAATCATTAGAACCATTTTGTAGAAAATCAAAATTTTCGAAAAAAGTTCCATGTAAAGGGTAGTTTGGGGTTGGGGATTTTTCTCAAAATCTTCGTGTCGCATCCCTGGAAGATACTAAACTTAATTACCAAGTTTGGTATTTTACCGACTCTTCGTTTTAGAGTTATCGTGTTCACAGACACACGGACCCATGGAGACACACACACACACACATACACACACACATACACACACACGGACAGTTTTGTGAAGATGTTTTTTTTTTTATATAATTGACCCTAAAACATATATTTCCGGTGAAATCTCGGTATCGAATTTTTGGGTGGAGTGCAATACCTTCTCTATACACTATGTACATAGTGCGTATAGAGAAAGTAAAAATATACAAACGCAGAAATGAAAAGCTAAGCAGGCAATGAGTGCGAAGGACGGGAGTGTCAACAATAACTGAACACGACGAAGTAAAGCAAGTACAGAGAGGGTGAATTTTCACAGGAACGTAGATGGCGATGATGACCGCGTGTGGTGATACTTGGTGGTGAGCAGTCCATCATCCCAGCCCCCTTACAGCCCAGACTACTGCACAGAAACACATGTCTGTGATTTTAATAGCGGTCGTGCCTAGTTGGCGGTTCAAACGAAAACCAAGCAGCCCCCAGGCGCAACAAATCGACCAAAACCTCCTGGCGTTGACAAGCCGCTACATGCATTATTCACGTATTATATAGAGGGGCAGAGCGCCGCCACAATGCTTACACCAGACACCATTTTCATTTACTTTATGCCAAAGATTCACACAGAAAAACAGAAAAAAGGATAAAAGTTTTACGTTCTAAAAACATTATTTGCATTCTTCTCAGAAAAATAACTTCAGATATATCAGCGCATAAACTATCTGAATTTTATGTTTTACTAGCTGACCCGGTGAACTTTCTTTCACCTTAGAAGCAATAAATGAGCAGATTTTGGATTTTATTAAGTTAAATTTTTTATTAAGAAAATAAATATAAATAAAAGAATCTGATGTGTTCCATTCACATGACTTTCTCTATATTGCTGCAACAAATTATTCTATTTACTTCATCTAATGGAGCAAAAATTAGCAGAGATAGTCCTATTATTTGCTTCCTTGTTAGTAGAAGCGAAATAAGGGGGTACCATAGGTTAAAGTGATAGTCAAAACCTGGTTGCTCTGCGACTGAAGTTCCTTTGTATGGACACGAGTTCACAAAGTCCTGTATGCGAAAAGTAGTCTTTATAGCTGAAAAAAACAAGGAATACAACTCCACGAAAAAAGTATATAACATAAATTGTGTGTTTTAAGATGCTCTACAGTTGTGTGGTAAGTTTTTGTCCATCTCTTACGGTTTAGCAGTTATGCAAAATTCCGTAAAATTGACTGAGAATAAAGTAGTCTTCAGAGGCTATTCCCAGAAAACTCAAAATATACATTTTATTTGACTTGTAAATACCTTTAATATACGATATTTTAATCAAAATCGTTAGCCATTTTTTAGAAAATCAAACTTTTCAAAAAAAATTTATGTAAAGGGTAGTTTGAGGATTTTTCTCAAAATCTTCGTGTCACATCCCTGGAAGATAACTTAAATACCAAGTTTGGTATTTTACCGCTTTTCGTTTTTGAGTTATCGTGCTCACGGACACACTGACACACTGGCACAGGGACCTTTTTCTGAAAATACTTTTTTTTGGATACAGGGGACCCTAAAACATATATTTCCGGTGAAATCTCGGAATTTTTGGTGGAGTGCAATACCTTCTCTATGCACTATATACATAGCACGTATAGAGAAAGCAAAAATCAAGTATTTTAATGATTCTTTATTGCCCATGTATTTTGGTGAATGGGTTGCACTCTTCAGTGAAGCACCTTGTGATAGACATTTCTTGTTTTATTATCAGGCGCAAGAACAAATAACGCAGATGGTCTTCCGACCCGTGAACGTGCCACATATAATTGACCATGGGAAAAACATGGATTTTCTAGATTCAGACCACAAAATTTCAAGGATTGGCCTTGTGATTTGTCAATGGTCATGGTGAATGCAAGACGGATCAAACGGTAAATCGGTTGGGATCATCGGGATCCTCGGAATGAGAACTTCCTCACCTTCGAATTTTCCTTTGAGTATCGTCGCGTAAATTACATTGTTCATCAATTTACTTACCACCAAACGCCTTCCGTTGCACAGTTTTAGTTGGTTTATGTTTCGAAGCATGATTACTACGGAGCCAACCTTTAGTCGTAAATTGTGCGGTGGTAAGCCAGGCACATCCAAGGAGTTTAAAAATTTAATTGGATAGTTGCTGTTCACGTGCAATTTCATTCGCAATGTTTCGAATTCCTAGTTGCATTACGGCTTTGTCGGAAAGATTCGATTGTCTTGGTCGCGGCTTTGTTAATGATAATACCGGCACAATAAGCTAATAGAAACTCAGCCAAATCGGTTCAGCCGTTCTTGAGTTATAGATAGTTAACTAACACGACTTTCTTTTATACATATAAATATATATATTTATTTATTATTTTCTCTAATCAATACTAGCTATACAGAAGGTATTGCATTTCACCCAAAAATTCAATACCAGGGTTTCATTGAAAATACTCATTTTAGAAACCTCTGTACTCCCCTACCCCAAAAAAGCATTTTGTAGAAAAAGATTTGTGTTTGTGTGTATCTGTGAATATCATAGCTCAAAAACGAAAATTCAGTAAAATCAAACTTGATAATTTAGTTCAGTATCATCCAACGATGCGACACTATAGAGAAGATATTACATTTCACCAAAAAGTTCAACATAGGATTTCACTGGAAATACTCATTTTAGGATCTCCTGTATTCCCCTACCCCTCAAAAAAAAAACATTTTTACTTTCTATACACGTACTATGTACATAATGTATGGAGAATGTAGGTATTACATTCCACCCAAAAATTCGCTACCGAGATTTCACCGAAAATATATGTTTTAGTGTCCCCTGTATCAAAAAAAAGAGGAAAAAAAAGCATTTTTAGAAAAATGTGTGTCCGTGTGTCTGTGAACACGATAACTCAAAAACGAAAAGTCGGAAAAATATCAAAGTTGGTATTTAATTTTATTATCTTCCAAGGATGCGACACGAAGACATTCAAGAAAATAACCCATCCCACTACCCTTTACATGGAGAAAATTTCGAAAATGTTTGTTTTCTCAAAAATACGTCTAACGATTTTGATTAAAATATCTTTAAGATATTTACATGACAAAAACAGCATTTTGAGTTTTTTGGGAATAGCCTCTAAAGACCTCTTTATTTCTGAATTTTACATAACTGGTAAACCGTGAGAGATGGACAAAAACTTACTGCTCAAATAATTTAGATTCCTTAAAACACACAATTTATTTCATCTACATTTTTTTCGTGGAGTTGACGGTTCCGAGGTATTCCTTGTTATTGGTTTCAGTTTCAAAATACTTAAAACTTTTCTAATATGGGGACTTGTCAACTCCTAGCCATGCAAAGAAACGGATTTCAATCCCATAGCAACCACATTTTAAAACAATTGAGTGTCGTTTTAGCCTAATATATTTCTTTATTTTCCATGTACTAAAAGATAAGACGTTCTTACTAATGTTTATCCCGATTATCATGAAGTAGTTCGAAGAATAAGCGTACTAACAATAATTTGTTACAGAGATGTTGAGAAAGCACGTGAATGGAACCCATCAGATTTTTTTGATAAGGTTTATATGTGTGCGTATTTGTGAGTGAATGTGTCCCCGTGTGTGTCTGTGAACATCATCTCAAAAACGAAAACTCGGTAAAAACCAAATTGGATAATTAAGTTCGTATCTTCCAAGGATGCGACACGAAGATTTTGAAGAAAATCTCCCACCCCAATCACGAAAATGTTTATTTTCTTAAAATGACTAAAGTTTTGATTAAAATTTCTTAATATTAAAAATAATGTACATGACAAATAAAATGCCTCGGAAGCCCTCTTCATTTTAAATTATGTGTGCATAAACCGTAAAACTTAATAGGTACGCAAAAGTAGACCATTTATGTCATATAATTTTTTTTTTTTGAAAATTATATAACCATTTCCGAGTTGTTCGTTGTTTATGTTTCTCTATTTCTTTTGTTTTACTCCTGGTCATACAAAGAGAACTGACTTTTAATCATATAACTTATAAAAGATCTGATTATCACTTTAGCCTAGTTTATTCCCCTATTTTCTTCCTCGTATAGGGAAGTAAGTAATAAGACCATTTCTCATAATGTTTATCGCGCTTTGCATGATGAACATAGAAATAAGCTTTTGTAAGAATAGTTTGTTACAGACTAGGTAGAAAAAGTAAGGTGTTTTTCTTCTCAATCATATACAGAGCATGCCACTAAAAAATTCTGTATCCAAATTTCACGGAAATACATACTTTTGAGGCTCTCCAAATATAAACACCTATAGCATTATTAGAAAAACAAGGGTCCGCGTGTGAGTGGCTGTGTATGTGATAATGTATGTATGTGTGTGTGAAAGAGGGAGTGAGTGTCTATGTGGACCACATAATTCAAAAATAAAAATTTCAAAAAATACCAAGATACGACACAACATTCAAGAAAATTCTTCAACCCCAAACTTCATGGCACATTTTTCGAAATTTTTATTTCCAAAAATGTTGCCGTAACTGTCTTTATTCAGATGTCATATTTAAAGAAATTTTCATAGCAAACAAAATGTGTGTACACATATATATATATTTATTTATTTCATTTTAAGGAACTGAAATAAGGGAAAACACAGGGTAAGGCGATGGTCTAATCTTTTAAAAGCAGTTGCTATGCGATTAACATTGAAATTCGTTTCTCTTTGTATAATCTGGAGTAAAATAAAAGGGATATGAAACAAATGACTACGTCCCATTTGAGAAAACTTTAAATATCTTAAAATTAAAACCAATAATAGTGAATGTCTCGGAAATGGTTAACTCTATAAAAAGTTATATTACATAAATTGTATGGTTTACCGATATATATATATATATATTTGCAAGTGTTTGTCTATCTCTTACCGCGTACCAGATATACAAAACCCATCTAGAATGCAGAGGCCTTTTGAGGTTATTCACAGGACATTCAAAATAGTTTCATGACAAGGGAAATGTATATCTTAAGGATATGGTAGTTTAATCAATATCGTTAGAACTATTTTGAGAAAGTCAGAATTTTCGAAAACTGTTCCATGTAAAGTGTAATTAGGTGGAGGGGCTTACCTAAAAATATTTTGTCGCATCCTTGGAAGCTGCTTAACTTGGATACCAAGTTTGGTATTCAATGAACTTTTCGTTTTTGGCTTATGGCGCCCATAGACACATAGAGCGATACACACGCATGGACCTCATTCTAAAATCTTCTTTTGGATTTATTTCTGTGAAATCTTGGTATCGAATTCTTTGGTGGAATACAATGCCTTCTCTACCTACTATGTACTTGAGGCATACGAGGTCAAGAAAGTAATAAGATAACATGAAGCATATAGAGAATGTTTTCCACCAAGATCCCATGTTAAAGAAAATAAGACCAAGCTTTCTGTTCAAATTTAGCTTTTTTTCCTCTCTAGGAAGAGGCACCTGTGTCTTAATTTCATTGAATTATGATGATGGCCGACAATATTGTGTAGCGATTCTTTAAGAACTTTATGTCCTGAAGATCTCTGTGGATAATGGTATTGCTGACGAACCATAGGCATCAACTAATTATCCTAGGGTCAGATTTTGTATCTTTTCTGTTTTCTTGATATTTACATTTGCTGCAACCCCACCAACAGAAATATATCTAAATTAATTTTAATTACCCCATAATAGATTAGTTTCTTCAATTACAGAAGGAACCAGCATTTCTTTGTATTGAATGGTGAATTATATTTCTTAGCTTTTGGACTAAGTACGTAGTGTGTGCCTTCCAAGTAAATTGTTTGTTAAGAATCAGACCATGTTAAGAATCAGACCATATTTTATTTTTTGGCTCTCTGCCATGATTAATGTTCTAAAATAACCTGAACATTCGATATTGTGCTTTTAGTATCAACATACTTTTAGTTTATACTTCTGGGGATTAATCTTAACTCTCCAAATTTTGAAGTAGTTCATAGATACGATTGATAACTTTATGGAACTAATTTACTAAAGCTTCCAAATTTAAATTTAGACATAATGCTTCATTAGTCAGATAAAACTGCAAAAGCGTGCTACAGGTTTCTAGAAGGTGTGTTTTACTTTCTCTACACTATGTACATAGTGTATAGAGAAGGTATTGTAATGCACCCAAAAATGCGATAGCAAGACTTCACCGGAAATACATGTTTTGAGACCCCCTGAATCCAAAAAAAAATGTCCGTGTGTGTTTGTGTATGTATGTGTGTGTCTCTCTGGGCAGCATAGCTCAAAAACAAAAATACCGTTTAATATCAAACTTGGTATTTAAGTTTGGTATCGTGCAAGGATGCGACACGAAGATTTAAAAGAAAATCTTCGACTCCAACTACCCTTTACATGGAACTTTTTTCGAAAATTTTGATTTTCTCAAACGTGACACTTAACGAGTTTTATTAAAATGTCGTATATTTACCTGACAAATAATATGTATATCTTGAGTTTTCGGGGAATAGCCTCTCAAGAATACTGTATTTTGGATGAATTTTATGGAATTTTGCATAACTGCTAATCAGTAAGAAATGGACAAAAGATTTTCGTACAAAAAATGTAGAACACATTAAAACACACAATTTATGTTATATAATTTTTTTTCGTGGAGTTGATCGTTTTTGAGATATTCCTTCTTTTTGGTTTCAGCTTTGAAAAAATTATACTTTTCTCATACAGGAATTTGTCAACTCGTGTCCATACAAACAAAGAAACTTCAGTCACATATCAACCAGCTTTTAGCTATTACTTTAACCTATGGTACTCCCTTATTTCGCTTCTACTTACAAGGAAGCGAGTAATAAGATTATTTCTGCTAATTTTCTTCTCGATTAGATGAAGTAAATAGAATAATTTGTTGCAGAAATGTAGAGAAAGTCATGTGATTGGAACCATCAGATTTTTTTTTTATTTTATAGAGCAAACTTTGGTTCTCGGTGTCTAAATATAGGCTCATCCGTAATTGGATTTTCCTCATATGAATTTAGAATACTGATGAGCCGTTGCAAAAATGAAATGAACATGGCTGAATTTTGGTTGGTATATTCCAGTGGTTTCACACTGAACCAACATGGGCTTGTTGTACGTCAGGAGGATAGAATGATAAGAGAATATCCGACGGTAGTTGAATCCGACCGCGGGGAAAGAGCCATCGTGTTGGGTCCCTAATTTAGACCAAGCAGTTTTTCATCTCATTGCGGGAGCACTAAGAGGCCGCGCCCTAGACCTGACTGAACTTCCCAAATCCTGCTGACGACTTCAGCGCTACCCTGTCGCCGAGAGCTGTATTTCCAAAGCTCATTAAGCACTATGGAGAGAAGCTGCTACCGAAATCTCGCCGACACAACCTTGAAAGAGACCCGTTGGAATAAAATGGAAGTGAATTGAAGAGAGTGGTAGCTTGAGTGAATGAAGAAATCTCCCAGCATTCGCTTGGTGACCCGGGAAAACGAACCCGGAAAGCCCATGTGTCACAGGACGGACGTGAGAATCGAACTCGCTATCTTGCTAATGC
The DNA here is from genome assembly GCA_030762935.1 of Hymenopus coronatus. NCBI lineage: Eukaryota > Metazoa > Arthropoda > Insecta > Mantodea > Hymenopodidae > Hymenopus > Hymenopus coronatus. Next base: position 116,479,150 of record CM060890.1, read on the forward strand.
AAGTGGCAGACCAAACGCTTGAGGTATCTCGTTAGGAATTATTGGTGTGAGATTGGATAATAGCTGAGAAAGTAAGAACATTTAAAATATTTACGAAAAAAAAGGAAGAAGGCATTGATTCGTCCTCTATATGCTTACCCAATTAAAGGACGTTAAAAAGCTTATTGGACCGCACTTTGTTTTCCATTTTGGCACCATAATTATACTTGCTGTCATTTTTTGTTTTCCACTGCTTGCATGCAACCAAGTCATTACCAGTACGCGATAAATGTAACGATAACAAAAATACTTTTATGCACTTACAGTGTATATAAATTATATATAATATATAAATTTAGTCATATTTTATTCAACAAAACTGTACCCATGGTAACGGTAAACTGAAAAAAACAAAAAGAAAAGACAATTGCTCAGTATGCAATTTTATGTATATATTATATTTACTCCTTGAGATAAGATGACAACAAAATTGCATACTGAGCAAGCAATGAGATTTGGTTTTCTTTCATTTTTGTTTTACTTTCTCTACACATACGATATACATAATGTATAGAGAAGGTATTGTACTCCACCAAACAATTCGATACCAAGATTTCACCGAAAATATATGTTTTAGGTCCCCTGTATCCAAAAAGAGTATTTTCAGAAAAAGGTCCGTGTGTGTGTGTGTCCGTGTGTCTGTGAACACGATAACTCAAAAACGAAAAGTCACTAAAATACCAAACTTGGTATCTTCCAGGCATTTGACACGAATATTTTGAAAAAAGACCCCCACCCTAAACTACCCTTTACATAGAACTTTTTTCGAAAATTTTGATTTTCTAAAAAATGGCTGAAACAATTTTGATTAAAATGTCGAATATTAAAGATATTTACCTGACAAATAAAATGTATATGTATTTTGAATTTCCTGGGAATAGCCTCTTTATTCTGGATGAACATTACGGAATTTTGCATAAGTGTTTAACTGTAAGAAATGGAGAAATACTTACCACACAAAAAATATAGAGCACATTAAAACACAGAATTTATGTTGTATACATTTTTTTCGTGGAGCTTATCGTTTGTGAGATATTCCTCTTTTGGGGGGGGGGTTTCAGCTTTGAAAAACTTAACTTTTCTCAGATAGGAATTTGTCAGCTCCTGTCCATACAAACAAAGGAACTTCATTCACATAGCAAACTGCTTTTGACCATCACTTTAATCTATGGTATTCCCTTATTTCGTTTCTACTTACAAGGAAGCAGGTAATAAGACTATTTCTGCAAATTTTTTCTCGATTAGCATGAAGTAAATAGAAGCATAAGCTTTTTAACAACAATTTGTTACTGAGATGTGGAGAAAGTCATGTGAATGAAACACATCAGGTTTTTTTCAGTTTACCGTTACCATGGGTACAGTTTTGTTGAATAAAACATTACTGATTTTATTCATACTGCTATAAGAATTTGTTAACTATAAATCATAGCTCTATCACTATGTATCAGAATGCAACTGATTCAATGCTGTGATGAAAGAAAGAGGCATTTTTCTCAACGCCTGAGAAACATAACAATTTAAGAGCAGTCTCATGCTCCATTTTTATTATGCTTGCTAAATCGGGAAGTTTGAGGAAACTGGTTCTGTTGCTAATGAGGAGAATTCTGGAAGGCATCAATGATGTCACTTGCTGAGGTGCTTCATGTAAATAGTGAAGTAAGTAGAAATACTTATGGAATTAGTAGTATCGAGACAACTTCAGATGAGCAATATCATAGTTTGGAAAATTCGTAGTAAACATCTTAGTCCGCATCCACATTAACTGAAACCAAAATTTGAACTCAAAGAAAGTGACAAGCTGGTTAGATATGATTTTGTTTTGTTTGTGCTAACAGTCATTAAAATTAATAACAATTAGTTGGGCAACAATTTTTGGATAATGAAGCAGCCTTCTTTTAATTGTAATTGTACTTTTAATTTTTATTGAGCCTTAAAGTGTGTGAATAATGGCATCGTCACTCAAAAAACCCTAATTAGAGAGATCTTTTTATCATATTTACATAATCATCAATAACACAAAAAGAATATAATACTAGCCAATTATACAGATATTTTATTACGTAGTTTTAGACTCATTATTGAACTTAACGCCATCTTATTTAATCTGAAATTAGGAATATCCAAGTTAAAATTATTTCTTGTATTATGTGAATGCTTATCACAAACTTTGTGTATAATGTTAAATCATAAATATATACGTTTATCACTGTTAATAAATGTAACGTTTTAAAAAGAGGCTTATAATACTCACGCTCAGATGTATTTAAAAAAAAAGTCTTATAGCCTTTTTTGTAAAATTAAAACTTCTCTTATGTGATAAGAGCTACCCCAAAATATCCAAGAACAACGAAGTACCAACTGAAAAATTGCCATATAAGTACTCCTTAGATATACAGGAGGAATATTGTAACTTAAACCCTCAATAAACACAGCACTCCTAATAGTTTTGCTGAAATAAATTTAATGTGTTTGGACCATGTTAAAGTTGAATCTAAAATTACACCTAAAAATTTATATTCGTTAATTCAAAATCTTCTCGGGCTTCTAGCCAGGTAAAAACTTGGCTTGACACCAACGTTTCGAAGAAGTGCATCTTCCCCGTCTTCAGGGTGAACTGAGGAAGATGCACTTCTTCGAAACGTTGGTGTCAAGCCAAGTTTTTACCTGGCTAGAAGCCCGAGAAGATTTTGAATTAACACGTCGCCAGGAAAGCTTCAGTTCTTATTTTATATTCGTTAGTTTGATTTTGTCTATTAATATTAGAATTCAGACACATAGTCAAGGTTTCAGTCTTTTCGTTATTTAATTAATAAACCATTGGTAATAAACCACTGGAAATACTACTCAATGTGTCTGCAGTAAGTCTCTGCAACATATTAATATTATTTTCTTTAATTACACAAGAGGTATCATCTGCATACATGATTGATAATTCATTTACATATGTTGGAAGATCATTAATTGTTATGAGAAAAGTGACGGGCCCAAAACTGAAACCTGGGGTTCATCATAGTTTGCAAATGCTTCTTCGAAGCGATAGCCATTTGTCACAACCTGTTTCCTATTACAGGGATAAGATTGAAAGATTTTCAAAGTATTGCTCCCAATACCATACTACTCAAGTTCATTAATAATTATATTTTGATCGATGCAATCAAAAGCTTTCGTCAAATCACAGAATAATATATTTGAAATTAGTCTATTTTCAAAATTGCTAATAATTTCAAATAGTAGCAAATTGATTGCATCGTTGGTAGCTCTACCTTTTCTAAAAACAAACAGGTTTTCAGTAAAATATCCATTGGATTCAAAATACATATACATTTGATTGAACATTAATTTTTCTAAAACTTTAGTAACAACAGCTATTAATGAAATGTGCCTAAAACTACCAGAGCTAACACACATAATTGCAAAATTTGGTCAAAAAGTGATACTCAAAGTTTAATTCAAGAAGACTTCATGATTTACAAGGTACTATGACATGGCTTCAATTCATCATTGGCCCTTAATTCTTTGAACAAGATGGAACAAGACAGACTGATGCAGTAAATATTGAGCACATGCTACAAAACTTCGTCATCCCTAGACTGATGAATCACGATATGGTGAACATTATCTTCATGCAAGATGTTCCTACGCCCCATATCCACACCTCAGCTAACCGATTAATTACTCAAATCTTTGGCGATTATGTCATCAGTAGACATTTATCAACAAAGTAGCCGCCATAACCTCAGCATCTCAAACCAAACTACTTTTGGTTATGGAGTTGCCTTAAAGAACGAGTTTTCCTAACACATTCAACAACCCGACTGAAAGAACTCGCAGCAAATTACTGATGTTCCAATAAATTATCCGCAAAATACTGTGAATGTAGTTGCAGAAAGAATGGTGCACGTTGAGCAAGAGAAAGGAAGATTATAATATTTACAATGGTCTAAGTATACCATTTTGAAATACCCTACATAAGTAAGGTTTATATTAAGTTATGTGAGAAAAAAGGTTTTGAACTTTTGCACGAAATCAGCATCCTTGAAGACGAGACTACCCATAATACTTCATCCGTAGCAGACAGCAATATAAGGAAGTAAAACTCAAAAGCTATTATTCTACTACCCTTTTATTTAGCCACAATTGGTCGTATATTCTTGTTGAGACAGAACTGTTGGCGACACTGAAGAGGCATGGGATGTGTGTTACAGTAGTTCCTATAGGAGAAGGTGTTCCTGATGTTTGCACAGGAGAAGACAAACTGGTAGGGAGAAGGCTGCAAGAAACGTGGGTAAAGTGCCTTGTTCTGACATACAGCAATTCTTGTCTGCTAGGCTGCTTTACAGGGAGACGCTGCAAAAACTGGAGTGTGCAGTGGCGAACTGGCTCAAGGGCTTGTTCTAACATACAGCAATACATGTCTGCTAGGCTGCTTTACCGGGAGACGCTGCAAAAACTGAAGTGTGCAGTGGCGAACTGGCTCAAGGGCTTGTTCTAACATAGAGCAATTCTTGTCTGCTAGGCTGCTTTATAGGGAGACGCTGCAAAAACTGGAGTGCGCAGTGGCGAACTGGCTCAAGGGCTTGTTCTAACATAGAGCAATTCTTGTCTGCTAGGCTGCTTTACAGGGAGACGCTGCAAAAACTTGAGTGTGCAGTGGCGAACTGGCTCAAGGGCTTGTTCTAACATACAGCAATACATGTCTGCTAGGCTGCTTTACCGGGAGACGCTGCAAAAACTGGAGTGTGCAGTGGCGAACTGGCTCAAGGGCTTGTTCTAACATAGAGCAATTCTTGTCTGCTAGGCTGCTTTACAGGGAGACGCTGCAAATCTGGAGTGTGCAGTGGCGAATTGGCTCAAGGGCTTGTTTTAACATAGAGCAATTCTTGTCTGCTAGGCTGCTTTACAGGGAGACGCTGCAAAAACTGGAGTGTGCAGTGGCGAACTGGCTCAAGGGCTTGTTCTAACATACAGCAATACATGTCTGCTAGGCTGCTTTACAGGGAGACGATTGAAGTTTGCAGTGTAGAACTGGCTCGTGTAGCTTTTCTGACACATTAATTCTGGCCTTCTTTACGGAAGACATTGCCAACTAGAGTGTGTGGAAACAATTCTTGTCTTTAGAGGGTGTCATTAAATGTAGCGTGCACTTGCGAATTGGTTCAAGTGACTTTGACATACATCAATTCCTGTCTATTGAATTGTTTTACAGAGAAACGCTGCTAAAACCAATGTGCAGTGTTGAACTGGAACAAGGGTCTTACTCTGACATACAATTAATATTTATCTTTAAAGCTAGTATAGTGCATTCACTAATAAGTGCATTGGCGAACTGGTTTAAGTGTCTTCTTCTGATATACATTAAATATTGTCTTACAGGTGTTGATGCAAGAACTAAACTGTAGATATTATGATATACTGCTTCAACTTGTCTTAATCGGATATATAGCAATTCTCGGCTTTATACAGATGCACTGTAAAAACTAGAATGTACAGTGGCGAACTAGCTCAAATGTCTCATTCTATATATACTGTAATTGTTGATTTTAAATGTACAGTGGCGAATTCGTTCAAGTGTATTGCAATTTTTGTCTCTAAAAAGACGCCTGAAAAACTAGAATTTTAGTTGCAAATTAACTGTCATGTTTTTCTGACATGCAGCAACTTTAGCTTAAGATGATGATTAGAGCTTGGTTTTGTGTTCCGAATCGCACACAGTTACGAATTCACAGAGCAGTCAGCGGTATAAAAAGTGGGCAGTGGGGAGGTGCTTGTAGCATAAACATGCACATTGTGAGGTATAATTGTACCAAGAGGAGCTCATTACGTTAGTTGACATTATATACAGCCTTCTAATCCATAAAATAATAAGTAACACAATATTTCATAATATAATTAGTAAATAAAATACTCTTGTACACAAATAAAAGTATAAAGCTTCATACAAAAAATCAGAGTTTTGGAACGGCAATGAACATAAATCAACCAAACTCGCCCAGAATACACTACAGTGAACTGCAAGATACATCTTTACTAAATCGAAAGAAAAAGCTCTCTTCCTGCCACTCAAAATACTTTAGAATCATCCACAGGTTTGTTCATTATCGAACGCTTACCCTTTCATATTTCTGACATTTTCAACTTGCGCTCTTTTCAGTGTTTACTAGTTTATCTATTAGCAGGAACTGAACGAGACCAAGCAGTGAGCAATGCTAGATAGTAAAACACATTTCGAAACGAGCTGTAGAGATGACGCCTACTCCATCACGTCATAGCTATACTCTGTGTGCACCGAGTCGGCAATGTCGTGGCCCCGGACCGAGCTCTTGATGTAGCATCAAGTTTGTTCATGGGGTAGCTAGCCTTTTCCGCTTTTCCTACAATTTTAACCAGCAACATAGGCGAGAATTATTATGTGTAACTTGAAAGTCACAAGATACACAGAATTACCATAAACAGGACAGATCTCGTTAAAATACACAGTTTATGTGATTGGTATATTTTTTGTGGCAGTACCCATTTAGGAGATATTTTCTGGTAAGCTTAGGCAAATTTGTTCACTATTTCTTCTTTCCTTTCAATTGTAAGTTAATGTTCTCATAAGGACATTAAAAGAGCGTGGAATTTGAAGGCCATCAGCACATAGAAACCCACCTTTAAAATATTAGACTATCACGTGAACTCATTTGGTACCTACAACAAAATATGTAACACGTATTTATTAAACGTTTATCTTAATTCAAGAGTACGTTACAGAAAGACTACAAAGATATGTCTTATGTTCACACCGCTTTTCAACACACCAACTTTATTTTTCCATTTTTTGCGCAATCTATAGCTCTGAAATGTTTATTTTTCTAACTGCTTTGGTTAATCGAGGTGCACGTTTGCAAGAATAGTTTGTTTCTCAATTTTATTGCAAAGAAGACACGAGACACGTGATATTAAACTGTTTTAAAATGCATTTGCTCTTTCCATTACAAAGAATAGTGACAGCATTATAAAGAGAAACACATTGAGAGTAGTAGTAGCAGTAATAATAATAATAATAATAATAATAATAATAATAATAATAATAATAATAATAATAATAATAATAATAATAATAATATAGAATACTTTACAAGTGATGAGGTACAATATAAAGAAAGGTTATTTTAAATAAAGTGTATGCTTTGCAGTAAGTTTTTTTTTCTATCTGGTGGTTTGCATGTTGTTATACAAATTTACAGTAATCCTTTGTCCTCCAAAAAGTAGACTCCCCAGGCTATTTTCAGAAAAGTTAAGATATAAATTTTAACTGCGCATAAATATACATATATGTTTTTATTTGCGTTAGTAACTTTTAAGAAAATAAACACTTTCGAAATTTTTTCCATGAAAAGTGTTGTTTAAGATGGGAGGAATTTTATTTAAAATCTTTGTGTCGCACTTTTGGAGTACCTTAAATACCAATTTTTAGTGTTATCACAAATTTCGCTTTTTAACTATGCTGTTCACACACACACACACACAAAACTCACATTTTTGCTTTCTCTATACTAACAATGTACATAGTCTATAGAGAAGGTGTTGTATTCCATCCAAAAATTCGATACCGATATTTCACCAGAAATACATGTTTTGGGTCCCCATGAATCCAGAAAAAAGCATTTTTACAAAAAGGTCCGTGTGTGTCTGTGGACAGCATAGCTCAAAAACGAAAAGTCCGTTAAAAACCAAATTTGGTATTTAGGTTTGGCATCTTCCAAGGATGCGATAGGAAGACTTTGAAGAAAATCCCCCCACCCCCAACTACCCTTTACATGACACTTTTTTCGAAAATTTTAATTTTCTAAAAACTGGCTCTAACGATTTTGATTAAAATATCGTATATTACATATATTTACCTGATAAATAAACTGTATATCTTGAATTTTCTCGGAATAGCCTTTGAAGACTATTTTATTCTGGATGAATTTTACGGAATTTTGCATATCTGCTAAACCGTAAAAGATGGATAAAAACTTACTACACAGAAAATGTAGAGCACATTAAAACACACAAGTTATATTACATAGATTTTTTTCGTGGAGTTGATCGTTTTTAAGGTATTCGTTGTTTTTGGTTTCAGCTTTGAAAAACTTATACTTTTCTCATACAGGAATTTGTCAACTCCTGTCCATACATACAAACAAAGGAACTTCTGTCACATAGTATCCAGCTTTTGACTATCAGTTTAACCTATGGTTTTCCTTATTTTGCTTCTACTTGCAAGGTCGCAAGTAATAAAACTATTTCTGCTAATTTTTTCTTGATTAGCATAAAGTAAATAGAAGCATAAGCTTTTTAACAACACTTTGTTACACAGATGTAGAGAAAGCCATGCGAATGGAACACATGAGATTTTTTATGTAGTCTAGATATTGAATTTTCGATTGGATTGCAGCTAGTACCTCTACCTTCTGGGTACGCGGTAAAAAGTATTAAATTATAGTGAGTAGAGAGTGGGTAGTGAGTACGTTGAGTGTAGCGCACCGGATTACCTTCCTCTATCTTAGATAAGAGATGGAGAAGTACTTTAAAGACAGTGGGAGATTAAAATCTGATTGCGCATTGTTTGTGACATCTGAAAAATATCTGCTCAATTCATTTAAACTCTGTCCACCTCATACGGCCAAAGAGGAACCTCACCGAACATTTTCTCCACCATATTGAAACAACATAAGGTAAAATAGAATAAAAATCTGATGTGTTCCACTCACATGACTTTCTCTGGATATTCTATAAACATTTTCCTTATAAAATATGTTTATATTCGTTATGCTAACATTGGTCTTATTTCTTGCTTCTTTGCAAGTAGAAGAAAAATAAAGGACTACAAGTTGAAGCAAGTCAGATCTTTTAAAATCTATCGCTACGCGAAACAATTGGAATTCGATTTTCTTTGCTTGTTAAGAGCAAATAAACGACAGACGAAAAGAAAGATGTCTCCCGTTTGAAAGAAATTTAAGTACTTTAAAACTGAACCAATAAGAAGGAATATCTCGAAAACGGTCAACTCCAGGAAACAAATGTGTATGACAGAAATTGTGCGTTTTAAGGAGCTCTACATTTTTGTGTTGAAAGTTTTTGTCTATCTCTTGTGATTTACTAGCTATTCAAAATTCAAAAAAATTCATCCAGAATAAACATGTCTTCAGTGTCCATTCCCAGATAATTATTGAAGATATGCATTTTATTTTTCATGTAAAATATTAAATATAAGAGATTCTAATCAGAATCGTTAGAGCCACTTTTGAGAAAATCAAAATTTTCGAAAAGGATAGTTGGGGAGTGGATCTTTTTTTTTTTAAATCTTTGTATCACATCCTTGGAAGATACCAAACTTAAATATCAAGTTTGGTATTTAACGGACTTTTCGTTTTTGAGCTATGCTGACCACAGACACACACATACACACACCCGCGCGCGGACATGTTACTAAAAATTCTGTTTTTGTGCTCAGGGAGTCCCAAAACATGTATTTCCGTATCTAGTTTTTGGGTGTATTAGAATACCTTCACTATACGCTATATACATAGTACGTGTAGCGAAAGTAAAAAATTATAATGTATCAGAGATCACAGATGAATGGCATGGCTTCTAAGCAGATGTTTGCTGTTTCATTTGTTTCAACCCTTATAGAGGAAATCGGGAATTAATGATAAAAACTATTGAAAATATGGATTATACCTTAACATTTTGAACGAAACCAAGAGTGCTGAGAGTTTATTAATTCCAGAAAAATCAAAAGATGTTTATGAAAAAGAATGTGAAAAGATTTGTGGATATAGAAACAAAAAATGCGTTAGCCTGATTGACGTACTTTTAGAGTGTAGCAAATACTAGTGCTAGCATTACTGAAGTAAAGAGGTTAGGAGGGTGAAAGAAGAATCTATTGAAAGTAAAATAGACATTGCACAAAATATTACTGTAGGAAACAGAAGTGTTAATGCAGTAGAGGACAGGGGTTGCTCAGAGAGCGTTTTCTAATATGACTAACTGTACGGTTAATATTTACCAAGGAAAGTGAGTATACCAAGTGACGCAGACTCTGATTAATACGTATATTATTGTTGATTTTGTTTTTATAACAAATTTAATATAGCCATTTTTTTGTGTTTGAATGTTGTTGCACTTGCGTGAGTGAGATTTCACGTTTTCTTACAGACCCTGGAGGTAGTTATGTTGTGGTGGTAATGACATCATTGCTGTCTTGTTGTCATGGTAATTAGGCCCTTTATTTTCTGGCACTGGTGCCAGAAATGGGGAAATTTTATGTTGTCATACATTAACCGTTTTAATGCTACAATTGCATAAACCTAAGTTCTACTGTTGGCGTTATAATAGGTTTAGAATGGTATTGTCCAGGTTTAGGAGCATATAGTTTTATAATGTAATGCTTTAATTATTGTCATCAGATGTTTGTGTTACGACAACCAACCTATGAATATATGTATGTAACATGTCCACATAAGAAATATCATTATTAATGTAAGTAACTTTATAATAGCACAGATGTGATCCTACAATAGATATACAAAGTTTTGATCCTAGAATTACTTATTTTAAATGTAAAATATTAGATATCGGTACTACACTAAAGAAACTTCTGCACAGCTGGAGTTCAAAGATGATTCAATCCGACTAAGGAGCACTTTACCCATTAAAGTTAACATTTCGAATAGCCCAGCCATTCCGAATAACGGATAAAAAATTCTAATATTCACGCAAGCGTAAAATCTGATTTCCATTACTTCTCCCCTGCTAGTCTTAACTGCTATGTTCAGATATGTTACAGCCATTTTGAGAATTATTCGAAAAATGTTCCTTGTAAAGAGGAGGTTGGTGTTGGCGGATTTTCTTGAAAATCTTTGACACTTGGAAGATGCTGAAGTTATGAATTAAGTTGGGTATTTAACGATTTTACTTTCTCTACTTAGTGCATAGAGCATAAGTATAGAAGGCAATGCATTCCACCCAAAATTTCGATACCAAGATTTCTCAGAAAAACAGGTTTTTGGATCCCCAATAGTAAAGAAACAAACAAAAACAGAAGTTTAGAAATATATCCATATATCCGTGTCCGTAAAACACAATATTTCAAAACGAAAAGAATGTAAAGTACTAAACTTTATTATTAAGTTCAGCATCTTCCAAGGATGGCCACGAAGATTTTCAAGAAAATCCCACACCCCAAAGTACTCTTTACAAGAAAAAAAAAAATGGCACATTTTTTTTTTATTTTCTCAAAAATTACTCAAAAATTAGATTAAAATGGCGTATATTAACGATATTTACATGAAAAATAAAATGTATATCTTTAATTTTCTGTGAATAGCCGCTGCAGATATCCTCACTCTGATTGACTTTTGTATTAGCTGGCAATCTGTAAGAGATAGACAGTATCTGCTACACAAGAAATTTAGTTATCGTTAAAACACAATTACTATCACATACATTTTATACTGTCATATACAGTTTACCATTTCCGAGATATTCTTTGTTAATTTCAATTTTATAATACTTAACGTTTTTCTTACGGTAATTTGTCATTCCTGTTACATTTGTTTTACTTCTGGTCACGCAAAGATAACCGAATTTCAATAACTTAGCAACCAGTTTTTTTTTTTCTTAACCTACTTGAACCTGGTTAGTCCTATTGGACGATGAATGAAATTGGTCATACGTTGCTCAAATGATATTGGGGTCCAAGGAGCTTAAAGCTACTCAGCATTCGTCTTCTTAGGATAAAGGAAAGCACCGAAAAATACTTTATCTGAGTAAGTCACTCTAGGCGAGGTTCAAATTCGCGACTTTAGCCTAGTGAATTCCCGTAGTTCCCTTCTGCTTATAAGGAACTAAGTAATACGACAACTTCTGCTAATGCTTTTCTTGATTAGTATGAGGTAGGTAGAAGAATAAGCTTTTGTAAAAAGTTTATTACAGAATAGACAGAGAAATGCATGTGAATGGAACATATCAGGTTTTATTGTCTGGAATGCAAAACCTTCCTTTCCTACTATATAGAGATGGTAAAAAGTGGTGATCGCAGTGAATCATTCCGCCACTGGTACCGCAAGATGCCGACTAGCAGGGCCAGACAATAGATGAAATATGTAAAGAAGCGGTCTGGCACACAGTTCTATAGCATGTAGAGAAAGTAAAAAGTGGTGATCGCAGTGAATCATTCCGCCACTGGTACCGCAAGATGCCGACTAGCAGGGCCAGACAATAGATGAAATATGTAAAGAAGCGGTCTGGCACACAGTTCTATAGCATGTAGAGAAAGTAAAAAGTTGTGATGGCAGTGAACCATTCCGTCACTGGTACCGCAAGATGCAGGCTAGCAGGGCCAGACAATAGATGAAATATGTAAAGAAGCGGTCTGGCACACAGTTCTATAGCAGGTAGAGAAAGTAAAAAGTGGTGATGGCAGTGAACCATTCCGCCACTGGTACCGCAAGATGCAGACTAGCAGGGCCAGACAATAGATGAAATATGTAAAGAAGCGGTCTGGCACACAGTTCTATAGCATGTAGAGAAAGTAAAAAGTGGTGATGGCAGTGAACCATTCCGCCACTGGTACCGCAAGATGCAGGCTAGCAGGGCCAGACAATAGATGAAATATGTAAAGAAGCGGTCTGGCACACAGTTCTATAGCATGTAGTGTACACATTAGGGTGATGTACTGAGCAAACATTCAGCGGATTAGACCTTTCGCTCACTCGCCTCTTTTTCCGTTTGAAAATCGTGGCCTTTTGTGTCCGGACACGATGTCGGGTATTGACGGCCCACAATAGAAACACGCCATTAGCGCTACACCATGTTTTAGGATTACCAGTGTAACTACAACACTTTGCTTGCACATTTGGCACTAACACTTCATCCCATTCTAATATGCCCTCATGCATGCCGCTTCGTTCTTTGCGTTAATGTGTTCCATACTTAATCTGGGAAACCGTTCATAATATCAGCGCTCAGTTCACATCACGACCTCTATGAGGAGATTGGCAAAACACAAGTAGCACATTTTTCCTTCCTCTATGGATTACTATGTATGTACACAATAGAGAAGTTATTGCATTCACCCAAAAATTCCATACCGAGATTTCGCCAAGAATACAGGTTTTAGAATCCTTTGGATCAAAAATCTGATGTGTTTCATTTATATGACTTTCTCTACCGCTCTCAATTCACTCCATGCGTATTCCTCAATTCACTCATGCTAATCAAGATAAACATTAGCAGATATATAGTTTCATTTATATAGCCCCTTTAACATCTCGGGTCATATCGGAGGCTTTGCATTAGAAACAACTTGTTGCTGGTAGGTTTGTTGGGTTTTAAATCGTTTTATTTTCCTCAAACACACACACACACAAACACACATTCACTCTCACATACAGACTCCAGACTCTGTGGGGGATAGGGAATTATTCTGGTTAAAGAAAAAAATCCCCAGTCGGGAATCGAACCCGGGATCCCCGAGTGAAAAGTCAGCTCGTTGACCACTGGAACACGGAGCAGGCTAGCAGAAATTATCTTATTACTTTTTTATTGAGTAGAAGGGAAATAAGAAAATACATGACGCTAAAGCGATATTCAAATGTTTTAAAAGACGATCGACATGTGAACAATTGAAGTTGGGTTCGCTTTGCATTTTCAGAAAAACAAAAGAGAATGTCCCTATTTGAGAAGATGCGTAGCTTAAAATTGAAACTAATGACGAGGAATATCTCGTAAACGGTCAACTCTGCAACAAAAATGTGTATGACATAAGTTGTGTATTTTAACGGGATATACATTTTTGTGTATTAAGTTTTTGGATATATCTTACCAGTTATGCAATATTCAGCAAAATTCATCCGGAATGAACAGATCTTCAGTAACTATCCCCATAAAATTCAATATATACATTTTATTTGTCATGTAAATATCTTTAATATACGGCATTTTAATCCAAATCGTTGGAGCCAGTTTTGAGAAAATAAAACTTTTCGAAAATTTTTCCATGATAGTAGTTGCGGATGGGGGATTTTCTTGAAAATCTTCATGTCGCATCTTTGTAAGATACCAATCTTAATTTGGTATTCAATGGTCTTTTCTTTTCGAGCTATGCTGTTCACAGGCACACACACACACACACACACACACATGCACATAGATATTTTTCTAAAAATGCTCTTTTTGGATTTAGAGAGGTATTTCCGATGTGTATTTCCTGTGAAATCTTGGTATCGAATTTTTGGGTGCATTACAATACTTTCTCTATACACTATGTACATAGTGCGTGTAGAGAAAGTAAAAAACATTTTTGGAAAAAGGTCTGTATCTGTGTGTGTCTGTGGACAGCATAGCACAACAACGAAAAGAGCGTTAAATACCAAACTTGGTATTTAAGATTGGTATCTTGCAAGGATGTGTCACGAAGATTTTCAAGGTAACCTACACTTTACATGGAAAAAATTTCGAAAATGTTTATTTTCCCAAAAATGGCTGTAACGATTTTGTTTAAAATCTCTTGTACGAGTATTTAAGGTATTTACATGCCAAATAAAATGTATATCTTGAGCTTTCTGTGAATATCCACCAAAGACCTCTTTATTCTGGATGGTTTTTATTGAATTTTGCATAACCGGTAAACCATAAGAGATAGACAAAAACTTACAACACATAACATGTAGATCACGATAAAACACGCAATTTTTGTCATATAAATTTTTTCGTGGAGTAGGCCGTTTTCGAGATATTCCTTGTTATTGATTTCAGTTTTAATATACTTACCTATAATTTTCTCATACGGGAACTTGTTAACGCTCGGCAAAGAAATAGAGTTCAATCCCATAGCAACCACATTTTAAAACATTTGACTGTTGGTTTAGCCTATGTATTCCCTTATGGCCCTTCTGCTAGTAAAGGAACTAAGTAATAATTCCGTTTCTGTTAATGTTTTAGCATTACATAGAAGAATAAATTTATTAACAATAATTTCATACAAAGATGTAAACAAAATCATGTGAATGGAGCACTTGAAATGTTTACTTCCTGTATCGATTACTATGTACGTACGCAAAAATTCCATACCGAGATTTCACCAAGAATTCTAGTTTTAGGATCCCCGAATCAAAAAAGCTGATTTGTTGCATGCCTAAGACTCTCTCTACATGCTCCGTCAACAAACTACTCTTACAAAATATTATTCTTCTATTTACATCACCCTAAACGAGATAAGCATTAAAGTAAATAAAACAATAAGGACCTATTAACAGAAGGGAAATAAATTAATATACTAGGTTAAAGCAATAGTCAAATCTTTTAAGAATACCTCCGCAGTCAAGTGGTCAGTGAGCTGACTTCTCATCCGGAGGTCCTGGGTTCGATTTCCGGCTGAGGCGGGGACATTTTTCTTTAACCAGAATCATTCCCTAACCCCCAAAGAGTCTGGAAGTATCTATGTGAGTGAATGTGTGAGTGTTTGAAGAACATAAAATGATATGAACCTGCTGACAACGAATTATTTCTAATGCAAAGTCTCCAATATGGCCTTAGATGTTAATGGAGGCTATATAAATGTAACAATAAAAAATATGATATGTACCATTCACATGTCTTTCTCTACATCTTTGCAACATATTATTGTTAAAAAGATTATGCTTCTATTTACTTCATGCTAATTGAGAAAAAATTAGCAGAAATAGTCTAGTTACTTGTTTCGTTGTAAATAGAAGCGAAATAAGGGAGTACCATAGGTTAAAGTGATAGTCAAACGCTGGTTTCTATGTGACTGAAGTTCCTTTGTTTATATGGACAGGAGTTGTCTGTCTGTGTATATGTGTGTGTGTGTTTATGTGTCTGTGGGCGGCATAGCTCAAAAACGAAAAGACCGTTAAAGCCTAAACTTGGTATTTAAGTTTGGTATGTTCCAAGGATGTGACAGGAAGATTTTTAAGAAAATCCCTCATCCCAAACTACCCGTTACATGGAAAAAATTTCGAAACTTTTGATTTTCTTAAAATTGGCTCTAACGATTTTGATTAAAATGTCGTATATTAAAGATATTTAGGTGACAAATAAAATGTGTATTTGCATTTTCTGGGAATAGCCTCTCAAGACTATTTGATTCTAGATAAATTTTATGGAATTGTGCATAACTGCTAAACTGTAAGAGATGGACAATAACTTACTACACAGAAAATGTAGCTCACGATAAAACACACAATTTATGTCATACAAAAATTTTCGTTAAGTTAATCATTTTTAAGATATTCTCGATTTTTCGTTTCAGTTTTGAAAAACTTTACTTTTGTCATACAGGAATTTGTTAATTACTGTCCATACAAACAAAAAAACTTCAGTCACATAGCAACCAGCTTTTGACTAT
The DNA here is from genome assembly GCA_030762935.1 of Hymenopus coronatus. NCBI lineage: Eukaryota > Metazoa > Arthropoda > Insecta > Mantodea > Hymenopodidae > Hymenopus > Hymenopus coronatus. Next base: position 116,495,588 of record CM060890.1, read on the forward strand.
CACTTTAATCTATGGTACTGCCTTTTTTCGCTTTTGCTTATAAGGAAGCAAATACTAAGACTATTTCTGCCAATGTTTTCTCGATTAGCATGAAGTAAATAAAAGCATAAGCTTTTTAACAATACTTTGTTGCAGAGAAGTAGAGAAATGTGAATGGAATACACAAGATCTTGTTTTTGTTATAACACAATAAATTTTCATTGTTGGTTTCAGTTTTGAAATAATTAAGGCTTTTGACATATGGGAACATTTCAAATTCTGACAATGCAAAGAAACGGATTTCGTCCACATGGCAACAAGCTTTTTTGTAGTTTTTTTTTCTCTTTTATTGTTATTATTTTTATTGTCGTTGCACATCTTTTATAATCTATGTTACAATGTGATCTCATAGCTTAATTTTATATCACTATTATAACGTATGGTAAAATATTTTTATAATACTTACTCGAAACATTTTTTTGTAAAAATCACAATTTGTATATAATTCTGTGTTACTAGGGAAACTCATTTATGAGTCAGACTAATAAATAAATAAATAAATAAATAAATAGTACTGTCGTTTTAGCCCAGTGCATTCCCTTATTTTCCTTCTACTTACAAGAAAGCAAGTAATAAGACCATTTCTGCTAAAATTTATCTCGATTATCATTAGATAAATAGAAGAATACGCATTTTAACAGTTATGAGTTACCGATATGAAGAGAAAGTCATGTGAATGGAACAGATTTGATATTTGCTTTCTCTATACGAACTATGTACATAGTGTATAGATAAGATACTGTATTGCACCCAAAAATGCGATACCAAAATTTCACCGGAAATATATGTTTTGAGACTCCCTGAATCCAAAAAAAAATAGCATTTCTAGAAAAATATCCGTGTGTGTGTGTCTGTCTGTATGTACATGTGTGTTTGTATGTCTGTGGGCAGTATAGCTCAAAAAGGAAAAGACCGTTAAAGCCCAAACTTTGTTATTTAAGTTTGGTATCTTCCAGGGATGCGACAGGAAGATTTTCAAGAAAATCCCCCCACCCCAAACTACCCTTTACATGGAAAACATATCGAGATTTTTGATTTTCTTAAAAATTGCTCTAACGATTTTGATTAAAATATCGCATATTAAAGCTGTTTACGTGACAAATAAAATGTGTATTTTGAATTTTCTGGGAATAGCCTCTGGAGAATACTTTATTCTGGATAAATTTTATGGAATTGTGCATAACTGCTAAACCGTAAGAGATGGACAAAAACTTACTACACAGGAAATATAGCTGACGATAAAACACACAATTTATGTCATACACCTATTTTTTCGTGGAGTTGATCATTTTTAAGATAATCCTGGTTTTTCGTTTCAGCTTTGAAAAAACTTTACTTTTCTCATACAGGAATTTGTTAACTCCTGTCCATACAAACAAAGGAACTTCAGTCACACAGCAACCAGCTTTTAACTATCACTTTAATCTATGGTACTGCCTTATTTCGCTTTTGCTTAAAAGGAAGCAAGTAATAAGACTATTTCTGCCAATGTTTTCTCGATTAGCATGAAGTAAATAAAAGCATAAGCTTTTTAACAATACTTTGTTGCAGAGATGTAGAGAAAGCTATGTGAGTGGAACAAATCAGATTTTTTATCTATTTTCCAGCAAAGTATTCTTCAAAAGCTTATTCCTTTATGTACTTCCCAATACTCAATAAACATTAACAGAAATGGTTTTATTTCATATTTCATTATAGATAGCTACAAAGGAAGTAACAGAATATATACATATGTATTTAAAATTTTAAACTAATGACATAGAATATCTCGGAAATGTAACTGCATAAAAATGTATGACTATATATTATTTACACATAGCAACCAGATTTTGAAAGATTTACCTATCGCTTTAGCCTATAGTTGTACTCCCTTATTTCCCGATTACTTACAAGGAAGCAAGTAATAAGACTATTTTTGTTAACTTTTTCTCGATTAGCATGAAGTAAATAGAAGCATAAGCTTTTTAACAATAAATTTTGCAGAGATTTAGAGAAAGTCATGTGAATGGAACACATCAGATGTATCCAAAAATGCTCTCTTTGTCTCCGGAGAGAGTGTTAAATTAATTCTCAGTCCAGGAATAGACGTGTTCACTTTTGAAAATCATATTTTAGTTTTTTCAGAGTTCTCTACGCTGTGTAGGTGTGAACTTGTGAAGGGTGGTATTTTGGTTAAGGCAAGCGTTTCGCTGATAGTGAAGCTGCAGAGGTCCACGCCGACAATGGCAGAGAACCCACTCCCCTTTAGCTGATCCCAAGAATAAACAAGGGATATTCATGGGATGGTTGGAGATATTCTTTTTCCTAGCTTGTGAAGAGTGCCTAACCATGTTGACACAGAAGCCGTTGCCATCTGTCTGAGCCACCGTGACGGAAAATCCGGTCCCGTCGATAAATCACACGGAAGGTAAACACGGTGTGCGGGACACGGCTGCCCGTTTCCCACAAGCACGCGTCCTTCTCTCTCAGATCAAAGCTTATAGCCACACCAGAGATATGCACTTTTAGCAACATTTTAATGTATTTAAGTCAACAGAAAAATCACCCTCTGTCTCTGGTGGTAATGCTGATGAAACTTAATTATGGGAAGTCGAAATGCTCTATCTTGCACATATTAAAGTTTGACCCATTTACTCATCAACTATTTAATTTAATAGGCTAAAATTATCAAGGTGTGTTCAGCAATTTCTTACCTATTTATTAATTATAAATAAAATGTTTCTATTCATTAGCAGTCACAATTTTATTGAAAAATTATTACTTTTAAATTGAAAAAAAAAAAATATATCTGTGTTTCATTTACATGACTTTCTCTGTATCTCTACAGTAAAGTAATGTTTACTTAATGCTAATCGAGAAAAAATTAGCATAAAGGGTCTTATTAATTTCTTCCCTGTAAGTAGAAGGGAAATAAGGAAGTACCATAGGCTAAATCGATAGTTAAATCCTTTAAAAGCTGGTTGCTATGTGATTGTCAACTCTGGCCATACAAACAAAGGTAAGCTAATAACAAGGAATATCTCAAAAACGTGTGTTTTAACGAGCTCTACATTTTTGTGTTGTAAATTTTTGTCTATCCCTTATGGTTTACCAGATATGCAAAATTCCGCAAAATTCATACAGGAGAAGGATGTCTTCGGAGGCTATTTCCAGAAAATTGAAGATATACATTTTATTTAACATGTACATATCTTAAACATAAGAGATTTTAATCAAACTCGTTAGAGCTATTTTTGAGAAAATCATAATTTTCGAATTTTTTTTTCATCTAAAGCGTAGTTGGGGTGGGGGATTTTCGTATCTCATTTTTGGATGAAACCAAACTTAAATACCAAATTTTGTATTTAACGCTCTTTTCGTTTTTGAGCTATGCTGCCCACAGATGCAAACACACACATATACACACACATAAACACACATGGACATTTTTCTAAAAATATCTTTTTGGATTCAGGGCGTCTCAAAACATGTATTTCGGGTGAAATCTATGTATCGAAATTTTTGGGTGCAACACAATGCCTTCTCTATACACTATGTACAAGTTCACAAAGTCCTGTACGAGAAAAGTATAAGTCTTTATAGCTGAAAAAAAAAACAAGCAATATCTCAAAAACAATCAACTCCACGAAAAAATGTATATAACATAAATGGTGTGTTTTAATGTGCTCTACATTTGTTGTGTGGTAGGTTTTTTTCCATCTCTTACGGTTTAGCAGATATGCAAAATTCCGTAAAATTTACCAAGAATAAAGTAGTCTTCAGAGGCTATTCCCAGAAAATTCAAAAGATACATTTTGTTTGTCATGTAAATTTCTTTAACATACGATATTTTAATCAAAGTCGTTACCCATTTTTTAGAAAATCAACATTTTCGAAAAAATGGTCCATGTAAAGGGTAGTTTGGGGTGCGAGGATTTTTCTCAAAATCTTCGTGTCGCATACCTGGAAGATACTAAATTTAAATACCAAGTTTGGTATTTTACCGACTTTTCGTTTTTGAGTTATCGCGTTCACAGACAGACGGACACACTGATACACGGGCACACACACGGACCTTTTTCTGAAAATACTTTTTTTGGATACAGGGTATCTTAAAACAAATATTTCCGGCGAAATCTCGGTATCGACTTTTTTGGTGGAGTGCAATACCTTCTCTATACACTATATACATAGCACGTACAGAGAAAGTAAAAATTAGGAAAATTCCATTTCGACTCCTCTTAATGGGGAAAAAATAAAGACATATATAAAACCGTGTGCATTTTATCAGTATATAATATACAGAGTGCTCACCTCTGTGGTGTGGTGGTATATGCCTCGCATACAGAGGTCCTCAGGTTGAATCTTGGTAGTGCGATTTACCCGGATAGGTTTTCTACTGGAATTTTCCCTTATCCTGTGAAACTGAATGTCGAGTAACTCTAAGCACTATGAACCCCCAGCTTTTTGAGCATCACTTCAACCATTTCATTTATTGTTCATTAATACTCGCATGTTAATATATACATATATATTATCACTTAACTTTCCCTAACTCTTCTGCAAATAAGCTGTTCTTACAAAGGATTATTATTTTCCTGTGTTACATTTATAACATGCATAGTGAATAGAGAAAGGAGATTCCACCTAAAAATTCAATATCGAGATTTAGCCAGAAATAAATGTTTCGAGATTCCCTGAGTTTCAAAAAAAAATATTTTTAGAAAAAAGGTCCGTGTGTATAATGTCTGTGGATAGCATTGCTCAAAAATAAAAAGACCGTTAAAAACCAAACATGGTATTTAAGTTTAGTATTTTCCAAGGATGCGACACGAAGATTTTCAAGAACCCCTCACCACCACAAACTACCCTTTACATGGAAAAGTTTTGAATTTCATTTTTCTTAAAATAACGCCTATTAAAGATATTTATATCACAAACTGTATCTTTTGAATTTTCTAGGAATGGCCTCTGAAGACCCCTTTACTCTGGATGAGTTTTGCAAAATTTTGCATAACGGTTAAACTGTAAGAGATAGACAGAAACCTACTACACAAAAAACGTAGATCTCGTTAAAACACATAATTTATGTCATACCTATGTTTCTGTGGTCATTCAACAAATTATTATTACAAACGTTTATTCTTCGATTTACTACATGTTAATCATATTAAACTTTACAGACATTGCCTTATTGCATATTTCCTCTTAGGTAAACCGGGATAAAGGGGATAAGCTTTAGCTCAAAATTTGAAGAGCCTACCGTTATATAATGGCCTTGCATGAACAATAAAAATAAAGAAAGAAAATCGAAGCTACCGGCTTCCCATTTGAGAAAACTACAATTATTTTTAAAATCTAACCAATAACAAGGAAGATGTAATAAACTGTATACCTGCATTCAGGCCACTCTAAACACAACATAAAGTAGCATAACATCCTTTAACCTGGTTGGTCATACCAGATGATGAATAAAGTCAATGAAATGATGCCCATAAATCTCGGGATCCATGGAGCTTTGAGTTACAGACATTCGTCTTCTCAGAATAAGAGAAAACCCCTTAAAAACCCCTATCCGGGTAACTTGCACTAAGCGAGATTCGAACCCGCGACCTCTTGTATGTGGGATAGATATGCTACCCCCCCCCCCACTACTGAGGCGGGCCCATGATACTGTCGTAAAGTAGCTTTTGAGTATCGCAGAATATTTTTTAAAAATACCAAATGTTTCAGATACTTCCATGACAACTGTATTTCAGGCAAACTTAATCTCTCTTATCTTGAAAGGAAATGTAAAATGAAATAATTTGTTTATTTTATAATAATAAAAATGAGGCTTTATCACAATAGTTTGCAGATGAGTGGGTGAAAAATGTCATGTGAATGCAACATCATATTTTTACTTTCTCTATACGTGCTATGTACATAGTATATAGAGAAGGTATTGTAATGCACCTAAAAATTCGATACCGAGATTTCACCGGAAATATATGTTTTGAGACCTCCTGAATCTAAATAAAGCATTTTTATAAAAATGTCCAGGTGTGTGTGTGTGTGGGGGGGGCAGCATAGCTCAAAAACGAAAAGCCCGTTAAAAACCAAACTTGGTATTTAGGTTTGGTATCTTCCAAGGATGCGACACGAAGATTTTCAAGAACTACCCTTTACATTGAACTTTTTTTCGAAAATTTTGATTTTCTAAAAAATGGCTCTAACGATTTTGATTAAAATATCGTATATTAAATATATTTACCTGACAAATAAAATGTTTATCTTGAATTTTCTGGGAATAGCCTCTGAAGACTACTTTATTCTGGATGAATTTTTCATAACTACTAAACCGTAAGAGATGGACAAAAAAGTATCACACAAAAATGTAGAGCACGTTAAAACATACAATTTAAGTTATATACATTTTTTCGTAGAGATATTGATCGGTTTTGAGATATTCCTTGTTTTTGGTTTCAGCTTTGAAAAGCTTATACTTTTCTCATACAGAAATTTGTCAACTCCTGTCCATACAAACAAAGGAACATCATTCACATAGCAACCAGCTTTGGGCTTTCGTTTTAACCTATGGTACTCCCTTATTTCGCTTCTACTTACAATAAAGCAAGAAATAATACTATTTCTGCTAATTTTTCTCAATTAGCATGAAATAAATAAAATAATAGGATTATTAACAATAATTTGTTACAGAGATATAGAGAAAGTCATGTGAATGGAACACATTAGATTTTTCTTTAGTGTTTAACAGAATGCTAGATATGTGATTTTCTCTACGTCTATAATATATTTTACAGCAGATAAAGCCGGAGACGAAGCAGTATAGAAAGTAATAACGAGAAGATTTCTGAATACACCCAACTTGGCAACGGTCTTACAGGATCACTCTAAAATTCAGATTTTAATTCGTTATATTTTCTCCATTATTTATTCCTCTCTCTCCTTAATTCTTGCTTCTTGTCCTCAACAGGATAGGAAAATACTGGCTCCTAACACTATTTTCATGGCAGATGACGCCCTTAAAAAGACCCCACCCTTTCTGTGTTAAGATCCCTAAGGGGTTTTCAGTAGCAGACGCAAGCCGTTTGTTCCATGCTGACCCGATTTTCCTTTTTAAACTCATCGTTACGACGACCCTCTTATAAAGAATATGATCCGAAGAAAACCGGGTGTTAATTACCCTCGACATGGGGCCCCGGACTTTTCTTGTACCAGCCTAAAGTCGTCCATCAGCATCCTGACCATCGAGCACTTGGTGCCATCATCTACAGAGGTTTTCTTCCAGAATGTTGGCAGCCTTACCGTGCATGTTCATGGGTGTTGTTGGCAGCAAGGCATCTAGGAATATATTTTAAAAGCAAAGTGGGGAAGACTCTGCCTTAGAACAATCCCCTTACCGAGAAATTTTCATTTACAGATACCGAAAGTAATAAATTTAAGAATTTCTTTCTGCGAATCCAAACAAGTGATATTTAGTGTGAAAAAACGTTCATCTCCTTTTCTGACTGTGGGTTTCTAAGTGATAGGTTACATATACAGGGTGGGAGGTGAATGTGTGCGAGTATTTTTATCAGTGTTCGATAATGATGTAATGATCCAGTATTTGTAGATTTTTTCACTATTTTTCAAAGTTATGTTCATGAGGTAAATTTGACGATGCCTTTAGGACGGCTGTTATTCCTTATCTCAGACGTTTGCTGATCGTTTGCGTAGCAGGTCATACGGTTTACTCTCCTATGCCCTTTAACCTATTCGATTATATGGATTGCATAGAAATTTCAACCTACCAATTATCTGATTACAGTTAACAAAATAGGGTTAAACTTAAAGATATTGAACATAATAACATTAAGTTTTATTTAAATTTAGTTTTATTGAAAAAATACTAAATCATGTAAGCATTTGCACCTATATTCTTTAAACTACAAAATCACCCTAATTGGTCTTACAAAGCTGATAAATTAAAATTAAACCCCAACCTTAAAAGGCCTTCAAATATAGAATTAAGAGACTCTGTTTTACTGATCCTTTGATACACTGCAATAAACTCAATTTTGGGAGGATGATTTTGAAGTCACTAATTAAAGAGTCCCTCGTAGCATTGGCAGATTCCCCAATTTCGCTTAAATTAAATGAATATCTGCTAATTCAGAATAAGTAAAGTCATTAATTGTGTAACGCAAAGTTTGCGACTAAATCGGCTCCTGTATCCTCTGCGTGTCACGTGATTGCAGGTCGGTGGTCTGTGAGTTGTACTAAACACAAGAGCTTGCCGTTACATGATGTATATAAACACACAGAGACATAACGTAGGGCCGTTCAAAGCACATTAGTCCCTGAAATTTATGATTAAAAAAATTACTCGACTTTGCCTTCTGTATTAGTTACTTATCCATTCTAAGCAGATGAAATACAGCTTTCCACCCGAAAAATACTATTTCGAGGTTTCGTTGGAAACACATATTTGAATACATTAAAAAAAAAATCTGATGTGTTCCATTCACATGACTTTGTCTATATGTTTGCAAAAAAGTATTGATAAAAAGTTAGGCTTCTATTTACTTCATGCTAATTGTGAAAATATTAGCAGAAATAGTATTATTACTTGCTTCCTTGTAAGTAGAAGCAAATAAGGGAATACCATAGGTTAAAGTGATAGTTACAAGCTGGATCCTATGTGATTGAAGTTCTTTTGTTTGTATGGACAGGGTTTGACAAATTCCTGTATGAGAAATGTATAAGTTTTTCAAAACTGAAACTAAAACAAGGGATATCTTAAAGATGGTCAACTTCAGGGAAGAATTTATGTATCATAAATTGTGTGTTTTAATGTGCTCTACATTTTCTCTGTGGTAAGTTTTTGTCTATCTCTTACGGTTTATCAGTTATACAAAATTCCGCAAAAATCATCCAGAATAAAATAGTCTTCAGAGGCCATTCCCGGAAAATTCAAGATATGCATTTTATTTGTCACTTAAATATCTTTAATTTTAATCAAAATCGTTAGAGCCATTTCTTAGAAAATCAAAAGTTTCGATAAAAGTTCCATGTAAAGGGTAGTTTGGGGTGGTGGGATTTTTCTCAAAATCTTCGTGTTGCATCCCTGGAAAATACTGAACTTAAATACCAAGTTTGGTATTTTACCGACTTTTCGTTTCTGAGTTATCGTGTGCACAGACACACGTACACACACGGACCTTTTTCTGAAAATGTTTTTTTTTATACTGGGGACCCTAAAACATATATTTCCGGTGAAATCTCGGTATCGAATTTTTGGGTGGAGTGCAATACCCTCTCTATACACTATGTACATAGTACGTATAGAGAAAGCAAAACATTGTAAGACGATAGTTCATGTATGTGAACACCATAGCTTAGTGCTCTGGTATGTTACTCTCACATGTCTTTCTATACCTTTCTCTATTGTGTAACAAACTACTCGTCTAACTAGTTCGTTAATGCAAATAAACATTGCATAAACGTTTTATTACATATTTCTTAGTAATTACAATGAAATAAGAGAGTACACTTAAGTTAAAGTGTTGGTCAAATCTTTTAAAAGCTAGTGGCTATGTAGTAGATTTCACCCTTCGCTGACCAGGTGCAGGAAAACTGAGTAACGACAGCTCATTTGATGAAAGTAACCGTTTTAAAATTGAAACCAACAATAAAGAATCTTTCGGAAATGGTTGCTCCTCAAAAATGTATGTGATATACATTGTGTGGTTTAAAGATATTTACATTTTCTTGTGCAGCAAGATTTGATTTATCCCTTATGGTTGATCTTTCATGCAAAGGTCCTGATGAAGCCTTCAGAGGCTATTCCCAGAAAATTCAAGATATACATTTAGTTTGTCATATAAATAAGTTTAGTATACGGTATTTTTATCAAAATCGTTAGAATCTTTTTGCTTTCTCTATACGTACTATGTAGGTAGTGTATAGAGAAAATATTGCATTCCACTCAGTGATGCATGTCGAGTTTTCAATTCGGAAGTACACGTTTCAGGATCCCTGTACCCCAAAAAAAAAAAAAAAAAAAAAAAATTAGAAATGTGTGTGAATGTGTGTGTTTGTGTGTGTGTATATGTGTGTGTGTGTCCTTGTGCCCGAGGACACGATAACTCAAAAACGAAAAGTCGGTAAAACACCAAACTTGGTATTTGAGTTTAGTATCTTACAAGGATGCGGCACGAAGATTTCGAGGAAAATCCCTCCATCCTACATTACCTCTAACACTGAGAAAATTTCCAAAAATGGATTTAGAGAACCCTAAAATGAGTAGTTCCACAGCATTCTGTGTATCGAATTTTTGGGTGGAATGTAATATCGTCTCTATCTATTCACTACACGCGACGTAGAGAAAGTAAAAAGTATACGACTACATGTGTTGAATTTATAACAGAATATTAAATTCATTTCGCATTTCTAAACCTATCCTGGATTCTGTTATAAATTCCTTAACATTATTATATCCTAATGTACAATAAATACACATGATTGAAACGTTCTAGTTTGTAAAATCAAACCCAAGACCTGTTGTCATGAGTCAGAATGTTAACCTAGGGTTTCAAAAGTATCAGCTGATATTCCCGTAACTTGAAGAGGGAATGCTGTGCATGATAAATCCCTTTCTAGGGTGCTTTGTAAACCGATACATGGGCTCTCAGAGCTTCCACGACGACTTCAGGGCACGTAGACCAATGACGTCATCAGCTAATTAATAATCTTTTCCCATTGCATTAGCTTGGAGCTTCTGAGAAGATTCCATTATGATATGGTTTCTCATACTCTATTATGAGATGGCGCCGTGGCTGAGTGGTTATCCCATCTAGGCGGCCCGGGTTCAATCCCAAGCACCTGCTTGTGGGATTTGAGGTGTACGAAGCGGCGTCTGGGCGGGTTTTCTGCGGGTCCTCCGGTTTCCTCCGCCATTCATTCCACCAATTACTCAATCACCTTTCCTATCATCCATTTCCCTTGCATTTCATTTCATCTACTTCCTCACTACAAGCCTGGGTACGGGCCAACTACTCGTTCCAGGTTCTTCATTTTGTTTTCGTACCGTTGGCTCCCAGACAAGCTTCTGACCCCCAGGCATTCGCTTGTATCCTAGGGGGGGGGTGTCAGTCCTAAATAGGGGGAGGGTAAACCAACTACGAAACCCTATCACGAACATAGCATGTAGGCAAACTATTGCATTTCACCTTAACAATAATAATTTAGTTATAAGCTTAATGAATAAGCTTATGTCTTGAAATCATAATGAAAGGGTTAAATCCCCTTATTAACTTGATGATTTAACTAAACCATTAAAAAACATTTTTAAACCCAAATAATAAAAATACAAAATTTAAAGATCAAGGTAAAAATCTCCTCCACGCTAAATATATAAAAGTTCAATTTCGGAATTTCAAAGAAAGACCATTTAGAAAAATCCCTTATATCTGTCTATCTGCATGTGAATACCAAAGCTGAGAAACGAAAATTCGTAAGAATTTGTAAGAATAATTTGTTGCAGCATATAGATAAAGTCATATGAATGGAACACTTCTTTATAACTTATTTTATTTACAGACAGACAGAACCTTTTGTAATTGGCTTTTGTCTCAAAATGTATAGTATAGAAATCTAGGTGTAGATTTTTTGGGTGATATGTAATACTCTTATTACTCTAGGTAACACAGAAAATAAAAATATGATGTGTTCCATTCATACGACAGTCCCTACATCTCTGAAAGACTTTATTGTTAAAAACTTATTCTTCTGTTTACTTCATGCTAATCCAGATAAACATTAGCAACAATTGTCCTTTACTTGTTTTCTTGTTAGTAGAAGAGATAATAGAATGCCTAAGTTGTTGTCAAAGCTATTAAAAGCTGGTTGCCATGCGGTTGAAATCTTTGCATTGTCAGGAGTTGACAAATTCCCGTATGAAAAAAAGTTTAAGTATTTTAAAACCGAAAACAAAAACAAGCAATATCTCAAAAATGATAATCTCCATGAATAAGTACACACATGACAAAAATTGTAGGTTTTAACGAGATATACCTTTTGCAAAATTTAGCAAAATTCATCCAAAATAGAAAGATCTTCAGAGGCCAATACCTGAAAACTTAAGATATACATTTTATTTGTCATTTAAATATATTTAATATATGGTAGTTTTAATCAAAATTGTTAAAGCTGTGTTTGAGAACATCAAAACTTTCGAATTTTTTTTCACATAAAGCTTAGTTTGGCGTAGGTGAATTTTCCTCAAAATCTTCGTGTCGCATCCATGGAAAATACTAATCTTAAATTCCAAGTTTGGTATTCTACCGACTTTTCGTTTTTGAGTACTTAGTTGTATTCACACACACGGAACTGTTACTAAAACATCTTTTTACTTTCTCTGCACTACAATATGCATAGTATATAAAGAAGGTATTGCATTCTACCCAAAAATTAAATACCGAGATTTCGCCAAAAATGAACGTTTTAGGACCGCCTGTATAAAAACACATTTTAGAAAAATGTTCATGTGTGTATGTGAATACGATAAGTCGAAAACAAAGTCAGTAAAATACCAAAGTTGGTATTTATGGTAAGTATCTTCCAAAGATGCGACACGAAGATTTTGAGAAAAACCACCCCACCCCAAATTACCCTTTACATGGAGAATATTTCCAAAATTGTTATTTTTAAAAAATGTCTAATTTTATTTTCTCTACACGTACTATGTACACAGTGTATAGACAAGATATTGTACCCACCAAAAAATTTGATACCAAGATTTCACCAGAAATATGTGTTTTAGGGTCGCTTGTATCCAAAAAAAGGTATTTTCAGAAAAAGGTCCGTGTGTGTCTGTGTGCGTCCATGTGTCAGTGTGTCCATGTGACCGTGTATCTGTGAACACAACTCAAAAACGAAAAGTCTGTAAAATACCAAAATTGGTATTTAAGTTTAGTGTCTTCCATTGATGCAACACGAAGATTTTGAGAAAAATCCCCCCAACCCAAACTACCCTTTACGTGGAACGTTTTTCGAAAATGATGATTTATTAAAACATGGCTCTAACGGTTTTGATTAAAACATCGTATATTAAAGATATTTACCTGATAAATGAAATGTATATTTTGAATTTTCTGGGAATAGCCCCTGAAGACTACTTTATTCTGGGTGAATTTTACGGAATTTTGCTTAACTGCTAAAGCGTAAGAGATGGACAAAAACTTACCACACAACTAATGTAGAGCACTTTAAAACACACAATTTATGTTATATACATTTTTTTTTCTGGAGTTGAATGTTTTTTAGATATTCCTTGTTTTTGATTTCAGCTTTGAAAAACTTAACTTTTCTCATACAGGAATTTATCAACTCCTGTCCATACAAACTCCAATCACATAGCAACTACTTTTGACTAGCACTTTAACCTATGATAATCGCTTATTTCGCTTCTACTTTCAAGGAATTTTTTTCTCGATCAGAATGAAGGAAATGGAAGCAATGGCTTTTTAATAATATATTTTTTTGCAGAGATGTAGAGAAATGGAACACATCAGATTTTTTGTTAAAATTTCGTATATTAAAGATATTCACATGATATATCTCGAATCTTCTAGTAATAGCTTCTAAAGACCTGTCTATCCTAAATGACATTTGCTGAATTTTGCGTAACGGGTAAACCGTAAGCTGTAGCCAAAAACTTAATATAATAAATAATTAGTCACTGAAGGATTTATATGTTCTTTACAAAATAATTTAACAGCATCAATAAAAGGTTCTGAAATTCCTATAAACCCAACTTTATCTAAAAAAAAATGTAGATGTCGTTAAAACCCACAATTTATTTCATATACATTTTTTGGTGGGGTTGATCATTTCTGAGATTTCTCTCTGTTATTGGTTTTACACACGGAATTTTTAAATTCCTGGCAAAGCAAAGAAGCGCATTTCTTCCACATGGAAACCAGCTTTTAGCCCTAATTACCTTATTTACGTTTTGCTTTCAAGAAAGAAGCAAAAGCAAATCCTGTTATGTTTATCTCGAATGGCATGAGTCGACAGAAGAACAAGCTCTTTAACAGTAATTAGTTGCAGAGCTGATGTGAAAGCAATGCGAACTCATTTGATTTTTATACAGTCGTCTATTTCCGGTAAAATCTCGGAATCGGATTTTTGGGTGGTATGCGATACCTTCTGTATACACTGTGTATATAATTCTGTAGAGAAAGTAAAAAAATCTGATATCTTCCATTCACATGACTTTCTCTACATCTCCGTAACAAATTATTGTTTAAAAGCCTATGCTTCTATTTACTTCAAGCTAATCGAGAAAAAATTAGTAGAAATAATCTCATTGCCTGCTTCATTGTAAGTAGAAGCGAAATAACGGAGTACCATAGGTTAAAAGGATAGTCAAAAGATGGTTGCTATGTGATTGAACTTCTTTTGTGTGCATGCATAGGAGTAAACAATGTCCATATAAGAATATTTTAAGTTTTTTAAAAGCTGAAACCAAAAACAAGGAACTCCGCGAAACAAATGTATATAACACAAACTCTGTGTTTTAACGTGCTCTGCATTTTTTCTCTGGTAACTTTTTCTCCATCTCTTACGGTTTAGTTGTTATGCAAAATTACGTAAAATCCATCCAGAATATACATTTTATTTTTCAGGTAAATATATTTAATATGTGATATTTTAATCAAAATCGTTAGAGCCATTTTTGAGAAAATCAAAATTTTCAAAAAGTTCCATGTAAAGGGTAGTTTGGGCTGGGAGGATTTTTCTCAAAACCTTCGTGTCATAACCCTGGAAGATACTAAACTTAAATACAAAGTTAGGTACTTTACCGACCTTTCGTTTTTGAGTTATCGTATTCACGGACACACACGGACCTTTTTCTGAAAATGCTTTTTTATGGGTACAGGGGACCCTAAAATATATATTTCCGATGAAATTTTTAAGTGGAGTGCAATACTTCTCTATACACTATGTACATAGTACGTATCGAGAAAGTAACAAGACTCTTGAGCACAAGCCGCCACTGCATAGTACAGTTTAAAAATCACGTTTCGTGACAGACTCACTGGCAGTAGTTGAGTTACAAATCCTGTGAAAGAACTAGACACCATGGCCTCCTGTAAGCAAGAAATAAAAAGACGTTTAGCTTGTGAGAAAGCAAAACTACTGTAACGTAAAATGATTTATAACAAGGGCCCAAACAAACAGCGGACCTGCATCTAATTTGTCTTCACGCCCAGAGGGGAAGTACCAAATCTCATTACATTCACAAAGCTGTTTAATGATCCGGTATTAAGCCATTCAGGCGTTTGTAAAGATCTCAAGTATGAGTGACAAACATTCAGCAGCAAGTGCTCCGGAAAACAAGAAAAAAGAAATCTTTCCTCTTCCACGTTACTTTTCATTCATTCAGTTTCTAATGCCTTATCATTTGTTTCTGTCATTCCTGATGCTCGCTTCTTTAACAAAACACGATGCAGCAGCAGTTTCTAATTATTGTTTCTTAACGTTTCAACTCCCGGATGATGTTTGCTTTTTAAGAGAAGCAAAAAGAAATTTGTGCTAAAATAATTCATCCTAGAAGTGTACACAAAGCAACGGGAAGACGCGCTGAATGAAAGGAGCTGTTTGGAATGAGAAAAAAGGAGAAAGGATTGGTGGTGAAAAGATAACTAAGGAAGCTTACATTATTAAGGTTGTCGGGATGCAAACGTTTAAATGAATAAAAAAATCTGATGTGTTTCATTCATATGACTTCCTCTGCATCTCTGCAACAAATTATTGTTAAAAAGATTATGGTTCTATTTACTTCATTCTAATCGAGAAAACATTTGCAATAATACTTGTTTCCTTGTAAGTAGAAGCGAAATAAGGGAGTACCAAAGTTAAAGTAATAATCAAAAACTGGTTGCTATGTGACTGAAGTTCCCTTGTTTGTATAGACAAGAGTTGACAAATTCGCGCATGAGAAAAGTGTGTTTTTTATAAACTGAAACTAAAAACCAGGAATATCTAAAAAAAAAAAAAAAAAACGATCCAACACGAAATAAATGTATATATCATAAACTAAGTGTTTTATTGAGCTCTACATTTCCTGATAGGTAAATTTTTGTCTATCTCTTACGATTTGCCAGTTATACAAAATTACGTAAAATTCATTCAGAAAAATGAATTCTTTAGAGGTTATTCCCAGAAAATTCAGGATATATATTTTATTTGTCACGTAAATTACTTTATTATACGATATTTTAATAAAAATCGTTAGAGATATTTTTGAGAAATTAAAAATTTTCGAAAATGTTTCCATGTAAAGGGTAGTAGGATTATTTTGAAAATCTTCGTGTCGCATCCTTGGAAGATACTGAAATTAAATAATAAGTTTGGTATTTAACGGACTTTTCGTTTTTCTGTCTGTCTGTATGTGGACAGCATAACCCAAAACCGAAATGTCGGTTAAATACAAACTTGGTGTTTACGTTCACTATCTTCCAAGGATGCGAAATGAATATCTTCAGCAAAATTCTCCCACCCCAACTACCCTTTACATGGTAAATGTTACGAAAATTTTTATTTTCTCAAAAATGGCTCTAACGACTTTAATCACAATATCATATGCTTAATGTATTTTAATGACGAACAAAATATATAACTTGAATTTTCTGGGAATAGCCTCTGAAGACTTGTTCATACTTGATGACTTTTGTATAACCTTTAAACTGTAAGAGTTAGAGAGAAACTTACTAAACAAAAAAAATCTGATGCGTTCCATTCATATGACTTTCTCTATATCTCTGCAACAAATTATTGCTAAAAAGCTTGTGCTTCTATTTACTTCATACTAATAGAGAAAACATAAACAGAAATAGTCCTATTACTTGCTTCCTTGAAAGTAGAAGCGAAATAAGGGAGTATTATCTGTTAGTGATTGTCAAAAGTTGTTGGTTGTTATGTAAATGAAGTTCCTTGGTTTGTATGGATAGGAACTGTTAAATTCCTGTATAACTTGCTTGAAGCTGAAACCAAAAACAAGGAGTATCTCAAAAACCATTAACTCCACGAAAAAAATGTATATCAGATAAATTGTGTGCTTTAAGGTGCTCTACATTTTTTGTGTTGTAAGTTTTTGTCCATCTCTTACGGTGTAGTAGTTATGCAACATTCCGTAAAATTCATACAGAACAAAGTAGTCTTCAGAGGCTATTCCCAGAAAATTCAAGATATACATTTTATTTGTCAGGTAAATATCTTTAATATACGAAACTTTAATCAAAATCGTTAGAGACATTTTGACAAAATCACAATTTTCGAAAAAAGTTCTATGTTAAGCGTTGCTAGGGGTGGGGGATGTTTCTCAAAATCTTCGTGACATTAAACTTAAATACTGATTTTGGTATTTTACCGACTTTTCGTTTTTGAGCTATCGTGTTCACGGACTCACACGCACCCACACACAGACCTTTTTCTGAAAATGCTTTTTTTTTTTTTTTGGATACAGGGGACCCTAAAATATATATTTCCGGTGAAATCTCGGTATCGAATTTTTGTATGGAGTGCAATACCTTCTCTATACACTATGTGCATAGTACGTATAGAGAAAGTAAAAATATAAATCTCGTTAAAACACACAATTTATGTCATATGCTTAATGCTGTCCTTCCTTCAGGCGTAACCTAATTGGCCACCAGGGGAGAGAGAATGACTTCCATAGAACAGAAGCTCACAACACTAAATAACCAAAGCCCATAGCGAGATTTGAACCCGCGGCCCTTTCGTGACAGAGCGTCAACGCCAAACCGCCAACGACCGCTGCTGGGGCCAGCCAAAATGTACATTCTTGTTGTAGAGGAAACCTTTCCGAGATATTCGGTATTAGTTTCAGTTTTAATTTACTTGTATTTTTCTCAAATGTTGTCATCTTTCTTTTCGTTTGTTTTTATTTACTCCTAGCAAGCAAAGAGAACCGATTTTCAATTGTTTCACATATCGACTAACCTTATAAGATTTAATTGACGCATTATCCTAGTGTATTCCCTTTTAATTACCAAAGAGAAAGTAATAAAAAAAAATCTGCTTACATTTATCTCGATTAGCATTTATAACAGTTTAATTCTGTTAAATGTAGTAAATATATTTTTCGGTGAGTATTTTAGTAAAAGTAATAAAATTACATTACTTATTATCCTATCACCAAAAACTTCTCTTCGACCTAAATTAATATATTTAATTGAATCTGTCTAACTAATTAATGCAAATCCACCTCTTCCGCTAAAAAAAAGTAATTCGGCGTCACCGAAGAGGAAGAAGTACAGTGGTGGTGATAATGTTGGAGAAGAATAAGAAGCTTTGTTGAACATAGAGGTGAGGTGTAACCCACATGAGGAACAATTTTAATTATCCACTTTGCTTCTTGCGTGATATTTGCTTTTTCGTCATACAATTTACTCAAGCGTTGCAGGGTCAGTTTTCACAGTCCGCAGAAGCAGCACAATGTTTCGTAATGAAAACTAAGAAAAAAAGGCATTAGTCACGCCTGGTGCGACCGCATCTTGATGGTCCCGAAACACGGACAAGAAAAGTGAATACGTAAAAGTATGGTAATAAAAAAGGGGGGACTATCTGTTTGTAAATTTCGTTGTTTCTTTGTTTCCTCAGGGAGGTTTGTCGTTCTACCACCTGTTATCTGCTTCCGGTTGTAAACTTTCAGAATCCACGCATGTCCTCACCTTCCCATAATGCACTGCGTTTGTCCAAATGTGGCAGCGGTCAACCGTTTAAAGGAACACTACACTCTAATTTTAAAATGTTGAAAAAAAAAGCCATTACATACAGTGAAGCTGTCAATTTTATTAAAATCTGGACATCGCGTGCTTCACTTGGTCATGGTGTAGATGGAGTACCCTGGACACGCGTTTCCACAACTTTCGTTGTCATCCTCTTGCAGGTTTGCAGATTTTAATAAAATTGACAGCTTCACCGTATGTAATGGCTTTTTTAACATTTTAAAATATATAAAGCTAACAGGCTTCAAAAACTAAGGAGGAAAAAAGAGAGACATCCGTGGAAACGCGCATGACCAAGTGAAGCACGTGTTGGTAATAGATGTCCAGATTTTAATAAAACTAGACTCTAATATTCAGGGCGGGGGGGGGGGATGTGAAAAGCATAGAAGAGTTCTGAAGTTCTATCTTACTGATATTAAGTTAATATCCCACTTACATACCACAGCTGTGTTAATGACTCATTTTCACAGATCTCACTTGACATAGAATCCATAGATTTTTCTCATGATGTTTATTCATTACTCCTAACCACAATATTAGTTTTTATGCTAAAATATTGATTAACAAATCTGATATGTTTCATTCACATAACTTTCTCTACATCTCTGCAACAAATCATTGTTAAAAAGCTTATAATCCTATTTATCTCATTATCTCATGCCAATCGAGAGAAAAAAATGGCAAAAAATAGTCATATTGCTTGCTTCCTTGTAAGCAGAAGCAAAATATGGGAGTACCATAGGTTAAAGTGATAGTCAAATGCTGGTTACCATGTGACTGAAGTTCCTTGTTTGTATGGACAGGAGTTGACAAATTCCTGCATGAGAACAGTGTAAGTTTTTCAAAGCTGAAACTAAAAACAAGGGATACCTCAAAAACGATCAACTCCGTGAAAAAATAATGTATGTGTTTTAATGTGCTCTACATTTTTTGTGTGGTAAATTTTTGTCCATCTCTTACGGTTTATGCAAATTTCCGTAAAATTCATCCAGATTAAAGTAGTCTTCAGAGGCTAATCCCAGAAAATTCAAGATATACATTTAATTTGTGAAGTAAATACCTTTAATATTCGATATTTTAATAAAACTCGCTAGAGCCATTTTTGAAAATCAAAATTTTCGAAAAAAGATCCATATAAAGAGTGGGGGATTTTCCTGAAAATGTTCGTGTCGCATCCTTGGAAGATACCAAACTTAAACACCTAGTTTGGTATTTAAAGACCTTTTCGTTTTTGAGCTATGCTGTCCACAGACTCATAGACACAGACCTTTTTCCAAAAAATGCTTTTTTGTATTCAGGGGAACCTACAACATGTATCGAATTTTTGGGTAGAACACAATACCTTATCTATACACTATGTACATAGCATGTGCTGAGAAAATAAAACGATTTTTATACCTCTATACATTTCAGCAACATTTGTGACGTTTTATTTTTTGTGACTTTTTATCATTTGTGACGTTATTTGAGCAACTTAGAAGACACTAAGGTTTTAACAGAATCTTCTTCTAATTTTTAACAGATACCTAACATATACGTAAAACAAACTATCAAGTTTAAGCATTTTAGCTTTAATAGCTTTCTCAGCATTGTGGGGACAAGGTAGTGAGGCCAATTTGTTTTAGACATTACTTACTTTAGGTATCTGCTAATAAAAAACCATAAAAGGTATGGTCCTCAAATTTTTTATATTATTCTAGATACACAGAAAAATGTATAGCTTATTTTTGTGACTATAACTTCATTAGGTAAATTTTAAAAATATATACAAAAATTTTTAAAAAAACATGTAAACTATTGGGAAGTTTAAGCAACCTGATTTCTTGTGCAGCCTTAGGGCTCTCTGCATAGCCTTCATATACATATATGTAATTATTGGATCAAGTTATAAACAATGTAACAAATGTATAGTAATCGTCATACAAAAATAGTGAAATGTACAACATGAAAATATTTATAAATCTTACACAAATAAATAAGAAAGATAATCAATCAGCTACCAGCTTATTAGCATAGGTATAATAAATGTATGTGACATTTTCTGAACCTATAATTATATTCTGAGATGATGATACAAATTCATATGAAAATGTAGCTAATTAAAGATTTAAAACAGTTTTCGGCCTTACGTAAATGCATTTCAGGAGAATGTTCACTCTTGTGATCAATATCTGCCATAATCTTCTGGTTTTGCTACGCCATAGTTAAAAAACTAAAGTTTTAGTAGATATGCTTTAGACATTATAAGATAATGTTATTAAGCATTTGTAAACCACATAAAACTTATTATTTAAAAGGAAACCACGCTCCATTTAAATATATTTTTAAGTGGACAAAATACAAAGTAACTCTACAAAAGTAATACACACATACATACAAAATGTTAAGATATGAGTGCGTAGATTAAAACGGAACTTCCTGACGTTAAGCTGGAGCATAATTTTCTGTTTATTTTCCTGTATAGTGCATGGTTGCATAAATAAAAAATCTGATGTGTTCCATTCACATGACTTTCTCTGCAACTCTGCAATAAATTATTGTTAAAAAGCTTATGCTTCTATTTACTTCCTGCTAATCGAGAAAAAATTAGCAGAAATAGTCTTATTACTTGATTCCTTGTAAGTAGAAGTGAAATAAGGGAGTACCATGAGTTAAAGTGATGGTCAAAAGCTGGTTGCTATGTGACTAAAGTTCCTTTGTTTGTATGGACACGAGTTCATAAAGTCCTGTATGAGAAAAGTATGTTTTTTATAGCTGAAACCAAAAACAAGGAATATCTCAAAAACAATTAACTCCACGAAAAAAAATGTATATAACATAAATTGAGTGTTTTAAAGTGCTCTAAATTTGTTGTTTGGTAATTGTTTGTCCATCTCTTACGGTTTAGCAGTTATGCAAAATTCCGTAAAATTGACCCAGAATAAAGTAGTCTTCAGAGGCTATTCCCAGAAAATTCAAAATATACATTTTATATGTCAGGTAAATATCTTTAATATACCATATTTTAATCAAAATCGTTAGAGCCATTGTTTAGAAAATCCAAATTTTTGAAAAAAAAACTCCATGTAAAGGGTAGTTTTGAGTTGGGGGATTTTTCTCAAAATCTTCGTGTCGTATTCCTGGGAGACACTTAACTTAAATACCAAGTTTGGTATTATACCGACTTTTCGTTTTTGAGTTATCGTGTTCACGGACACACACGGACCTTTTTCTGAAAATGCTTTTTTTTTTTGGATACAGGGGACCCTAAAACATATATTTCTGGTGAAATCTCGGTATCTAATTTTTTGGTGGAGTGGAATAACTTCTCTATACACTATGTACATATTGCGTATAGAGAAAGTAAAAATAATATTGTTCAAGCGTGTGAATGCAAACTTCACCATTCCTTCTGCAATTAGAATAGTGAGATAAAGCTATGAAAGGTGTACTTTTAACATTTGTGGCTAAAATTTAAAAAAAAATTAAATACTATTAAAGAATTGTATTCCAGCGTGTCTATTGGGATAAAGTCGTGGTCATGCGCTTGGCGACTAAGAAAGCGAAAGACCACAAATATTGACAGTAATTATGTGCCTCGAAATCTTGCACAACAGCTGGTTCTGTCAGTGCTTCAGTTACGTTAAATTCATCCAAATCTATGGCAGTCTTTACAAATCAAGAGTATCTAGATATGCTTCTTGCCAATGACAAAGCTCAATCCTTTTGATTACTATTTTTGGGGACATTTGAAGAGTGTAGTGTACCATAACGAGGTTGCTACCTCTGTTGATCTTCACATACTCGTGTTTGAAGCAGCCTTAGAGATTTTGCAGAACGCAGAAGCTCTAACGAGGGTAGGGCAATATTAGCTAAGAAGATGCGATGCCGTCATAGATTCTGACGGAGCACATTTATGCTGTAAATGAATATATCATTATTGATATTGCAGTTATTGACCATTAGTAAATTTCCTGTTTAGCAAAAATGTTGTTATACAAATTAAGTACATATTCATAGGGTACGTCTTCTTCTTTTGCTGTTTAGTATCTTCGTATACAGGACTTGCACCCGGTCTTTACAGCCAATGCCTGGAGTCGAATGCTTGTTGAGAAGTAGTTGAACTGTGGACTAGAGAGAGTACCCAGGATGGTTGATCAACCCGATGCATGAAATAGAGGATGATATAAAATGAGAGTGAAATATATGAAAGGAAAAATGATTAAAGTGGTGGATATAATGGCGGGGGAAGCCGGAGAACCTGTAGAAAATCCACCCAGAGGCTGCTTTCTCAAGCTCAAATACCAAATACGGTCCCTACGGGAATCGAACCCGAAACCTCCCCAAGCGCCCTAAGGCATTACCGTGGAGCAATCTTACTCAATAGCCAGATAGTACGAAATAAAAATCTGATGTGTTTTTGAACTACCTGACTATCTCTACTTATTTCCACTTCATGCTAATCAAGATAAGCAGAAATATTCTTACTACTTATTTCTTTATAAGTAGGAGGGAAATGAAGTAATACATTAGACTAAAGCGACATTTAAATGTTTTAAAATTTGTTTGCTATGTGATTAAGATTGGTTCTCTTGACATGGCCACGAATAAAATCAAAGAAAAAAGAATGATAGGGTTGCGTAAGAGAAACCTAAGTATTTTAAAATTGAAACCAATAACAAATGGAACCACAATCGGAAACTGATAGCTCTACAACAACAAAAAACGTGATATAAGTTTTTATGTTTATAGTAAGAGATACATAAACTCTTTTAGTAGTTATGAAAAAGTCAATCAGAATGAAGACCACTTCAGAAGCTATTCCCAGAAATTTCAAGATTTTATTTGCCATGTAAATAGTTTAGAAAATTTAAAATATTAATAACATTTTTCATGCAAAGTTTAGTTTGGTGTGGGAAATTCTCCTGAAAATCTTCGTGTCGCATCTTTGGAAGATACTGAACTTAAAACACCAAGTATGACTTTTCGCTTTTGGGTTATTCGAACCACACACACACATGTGGGCGCGGATGTTTTTCTAAAAATGTTTTTTTTTTTATTCAGGAGTCTTCATAACAAGTATTTTTGATGAAATCTCGGAACACCTGATAGAGAAAGTAATCCAGAATAGAAAAAATAAGCATTTTAAGAATAGATATTGAAGAATAGGAACGAAAATAAATAACTGTTAGTCCACAAACCAAAATAAATTCTCGCTGGAGCCAAAATGCCCAGATTTTTAGAAGTACATGTACACCTACTGATTACTTGATTGTTTAATTTCTTTACATAGTACATGTAATGTAGATTGAGAAGGCCGATATCATGATTTCACCGGAAATACAGTTTTAGGGTCCCCTGTATAAAAAAAACCAACATTTTTACAAAAATGTCCTTGTGTGTTTGTGAGTGTCTGTCCGTGATCTGTGACCACTGGTACTTTAAGTTAATATCTTTCAATGATGCGAAACGAAGATTTTGAGAAAAGTCGCCCCCCCAAACTACCCTTTACATGGAATTTTTTTTTGAAAATGTTGATTTTCTTAACCATTGTGATTAAAATACAGCATTTTAAATATATATGTATATATATACAGGTGTTAAGAACCATACCATAATAATTTGCGAGATTGTGCACGTGACTGATATAAGTAATTTGAGATCGGCGATGCATGGTCCCAGGATAAACATAACGCAACTACATAGCGTTAAACGTGTGGGTATCAGGTGCTGATAAGTCGGTGTTAAAGCAAAGCAGGTTGAAAAAATGGCTTAGAATGTCTTTAAAACTACTGCTCAAGTATAGAAATATCGATTTTTAGCAGCTCGTTACTAGCGCTCTCAAGATTTAATGTCGCGAAAATCTGTAGAATCTCGAACTAATCACATGACAGAGCGACACTGAGCATTCATTAAACTACGTTCTTGAGTTATGTAGCCTACTCTGGGCTCTGATGGTTTATTGCGTAACGCGAGAAGCTGCTAACCCAAAGGTCAGAGTTCGATACCTGTCATAGAGTAAATGTTTTTTATTGTTATATTTTTCATTCCATACGAAATGCCGCGATACGTGGCGTACTGGCACTTCAGAAGCTTATAGCCTTACTTCGAAATTTCAATAAACATACCATAAGTCTCCTATTCAAATTACTTATTTAAGTAATCTACATATTCTGTGAAAATATTTCGGTATAATTCATTAACAACCTGTATATGTGTGTGTGTGTGTATGTGCGTATATATATATATATATATATATATATACACTTACATGACCAATAAAATGTATACCTTGAAGTTTCTGGGAAAAGCCTCCTTATTCTGGATGAATTTTGCTCAATTTTGCAGAACTGGTATACCGTAAGAGATGCACGGAAAAAAATAAAAAGCTTGCTGCACAAAACATGTAGATCTCGTTTAAGCACCCAATTAATGTTTTTTACCTTTTTTCGTGTAGTTAACCATTTTTTTTATGTTCCTTGTTATTGATTGCTAAAATACTTGATCTTTTTTCATACGGGAACTTTTCAACTCCTGGTAATGCAAAGAAACGGAGGGCAACCAGCTTATAAAAGATTTGACAATCGCTTTAGCCTGGTGTTTTCCCTTATTTCATTTCTACTTATAAGAAAGCAAATAATAAGACCATATTGCTGGTGCTAATCTCAATTAGCATGAAGTAGACAGAAAATAGGCCTTTTAACAATTTGTTTCAGAGATATAGAGAAAACTATGTCAATGATTTTACTTTCTCTACACGTACTATGTACATAGTGTATAGAGAAGGTATTGTATTGCACCCAAAATTTCGATCTCGAGATTTCACCGGAAATACATGTTTCGGTCCCCCTGAATCCAGAAAAAGCATTTTTGGAAAAAGGTCCGTGTGTGCGTGTATGTGTCCACGTCACGTGTGTGTGTGTGTCTGTGGATAACATAGCTCAAAAACGAAAAGACCGTTAAATACCAAAGAATGCGACTCGAAGATTTTCTCCCCAGCCCAAACAACCGTTTAAATGGAACTTTTTTCGTAAATTTTGATTTTCTCAAAGATGGCTCTAACGATTTTGATTAAAATATCTTATACTAAATACCTATATTTATATCTTGAATTTTCTGAGGATAGCCTCTGAAGACTACTTTATTCTGAATGAATTTTACAGAATTTTACACAATTGCTAAACCGTAAGAGATGGAAAAACACTTACCACACAAAAATATAGAGCACGTTAAAACACACAATTTATGTTATGTACATTTTTTTGGTGGAGTAGATCTTTTTTGAGATATTCCTTGTTTTTGGTTTCAGCTTTGACAAATTTGTATTTTTCTTATACAGGAATTTGTCAACTCCTGTCCATGTAAACAACCAGCTTTTGACTATCACTTTAACCAATGGTACTCCCTTATTTCGCTTCTACTTATAAGGAAGCAAGTAATAAGACTATTTCTGCTAATGTCTTCTCGATTAGCATGGAGTTAATAGATTCTTAAGTTTTTTAACAATAATTTGCTGTAGAGATGTAGAGAAAGTCATGTGAATGGAACTCATTAGATTTTTTTATTATCAAATAGAGATGTGGTTTTTATTTTATGTTTGCCTTTATGTAATGTTTGATTTGTTTCATGTCTTGCTGAAACTGATGGCGAGTGAATGTTTTACAACAGAACATGATTCAGAGAGAGAGAGAGAGAGAGAGAGAGCGAGAGAGCGAGAGAGAGACTCGTTAGCTGTGATTACTAGGGACAGAAAATTACAACCCCGGTCAATTACAACCATTACACTGTATGAAGAGGAATTATAATTATTAGAAGAGAGACTTGCACAGACTGGTTGTTTTCCGCTGCCACACTAATTAAACACAGGTGTTTAGCAAGACCTACCTTAATGAAGTCTACTACTACCATTTAACGTATCTAAAGCAAGCTTCCGCTGTTTTTACTTTCTCTATACGTACTATTTACATAGTGTATACAGAAGGTATTGCACTCCAATTCGATACCGAGATTTCATCGGAAATATATGTTTTAGGGTCCCCTGTATCCAAAAAAAAGTATTTTCAGAAAAAGCTCCATGTGTGTCCGTGTGTGCGTGTGTCTGTGAACACGATAACTCAAAAACGAAAAGTCGGTAAAATACCAAACTTGGAATTTAAGTTTAGCATCTTCCAGGGATGCGACACGAAGATTTTGAGAAAAATCCCCCAGCCCCAAACTACCCTTTACATGGAACTTTTTTCGAAAATTTTGATTTTCTAAAAAATGGCTAACGATTTTGATGAAAATATCGTATATTAAACATACTTACCTGACAAATAAAATGTATATCTTGAATTTTCTAGGAATAGCCTCTGAAGAGTAGTTTATTCTGGATGAATTTTACTAAATTTTGAAATACTGCTAAACTGTAAGAGATGGACAAAAACTTACTACACAAAAAATGTAGAGCACATTAAAACACAATTTATGTTATATACATTTTTTTCGTGGAGTTCGTCGTTTTTGTGACATTCCTTATTTTTGGTTTCAGCTATGAAAAACGTATACTTTTCTCATACAGGAACTTGTCGACTCCTATCCATATAAACAAAGGAACTTCTTTGACATAGCAACTAGCTTTTGACTATCACTTTAACCTACGGTTGTCCCTTATTTCGCTTCTACTTACAAGGAAGCGAGTAATTAGACTATTTCTGCTAATTTTTTCTGATTAGCATAAAGTAAATAGAAGTATAAGTTTTTTTAAGAATTATTTGTTGCAGGGATATGGAGAAAGTCATGTGAATGGTACACATCAGATTTTTTGTTTTCTGATACAAATGTAGACATCGTAACGTCATGCCAGTTTGGATCCTTTTCTTCCGGCATCCATGATTTAGATATATATTATCGTACTTGTGCTCAGGTATGAACACTCGCATGATTTTCTCTAACGATAACAAATTTATGTTCAGCCGATATTTATTTTAATATGCATTCTGAGCAAACATTTCAAATTAACTGAATTACAACATTCGATAACGTTACAGAGCGAGATAGCAGAGATGGTAATGTCTGTGACCCGCTTGAACGTAGCAAATACGGAGTCACCGTTCACAAATGCAAGTAGTTTCGTGAAAGACAGCTTAATTTTGCTCAGGGGCCTCTTTTATTAGGTTTGTTGTTATTTTATTTGCCGTAAATCTACGGCATGTATAACGGCTTTACTTCCCTTCCGAAGAAAGCCATGTTAAAGATTTTTACTCCCGAAAATATCCATCGTCCTCCGCCGGGTTTGAACTCGCGACTTTGAGCATTTTTTTTTTTATTTTGATAGTGTTTAACGCCCGCTTTAACTACAAATGGCACCACAAGTAAGAATACTGATGATCCATGGAATGAAGATGGAACACCTGTGTAATGACATGGCGGGGGAAACCGGAGAAAGCCCGCCTCTACGCCGCTTTGTCCTCCACAAATCCCACATGCGGACGCTTGAGGCTAGAATGGTTAACCCCCTATGTTATATACATGCTCTAAATTTGCAATATTAAAAAGTTCGAAAATGGCTAGTGCGTCGAAAAATGCCCTTCTCACAAATTATTTTACCATATATACATAATACACGTTTTTTTATCACACAAAAGTACATAAAACTCAATAAAATAAAACGCACTTAATAGCCTCCTCCATTTGTATAGTGAAACATACCTCAAGTATCCACCTTAAGTTTGGATATGAGTCAAACGGACAAAAATATAGAACTATTCGAAGCTTATAAATTATAACAATAATGAACAAGGTCCTAGAAATGTCTCCTAATGTCTGCTTATGACCAAAACCCAAACTATTATTACAGTTCTATAACATTTTAATGCTGAATAAAGCTTCAAAACAATATTCATACAATTAATATGGGGTATTTGTTTGTAATATGACAGTAATTCGATTTACAATTCACCGTGAACACAAGGTATAACAATGTGTTAGAAATTACATAATCATATTGCACCTAAGTAACTTAGTTTAATTAAATGGAAATCAACCAGGCATACTCAAATGGATTAAGTCCGCCTGAGTAGTAGGGTAGTAGTGTGTCTGCCTCACATTCAACAGGTCACGAGTTCGAAACTTGCTTAGGGTGAGTTACCCGGATAAGGTTTTCTCCAGGTTTTATTTATTTATTTTTTTTTTTTTTGTTTCATTTATATAGCCCCCTTTAACATCTAAGGTCATATCGGGGGCTTTCCACTTGAAGCAACTCGTTGTCTGTAGGAACTTTTAAATCATTTTTGTTTTACTCAAACACGCACACATTCACACTCACATACAAACTTCCAGACTCTGTGGGGGATAGGGAATAATTCTGGCTAAAGAAAAATTCCCCGCACCCGGGTGAGAAGTCAGTTCGCTGACCACTGGCAGTCTCCAGGGTTTTCCCCTTATCCTGAGAAGGCGAATGTGGAGTAACGTTAAGATTCATGGACCACGAGACCATTTGAGCATCATTTCACCGATTTCATTCAACGTACGATATGACCAACCAGGTTATAGGACGTTAAGCTACCCATATATAGGGATTGAACGTTAACTATTTCACTCTCAGGGAAATTATGCTGGGAATACAATGGTTTTACGAGCTACAGTCCAGCTGCACGAATGCAAGCAGTACGAATGAAGGAATATCAAATTTTAAACAAACTCAACAAAGAGAATTGAAGCAATTATCCAATATAATAATCTAGAACTTGCTAGAACTGCAAAACTCGCAACAACAGGTTGGATTCCAGATGCTTAACCCCTAAATTACTGACTGTTTGCTTGAAAGAAATTACAGGGTTCAAAATGGTCTAGATTAGCACTAGTTAATAATTATGCTGTCCAGTAATTGACTATGCATATTCCTCTGGCATTCGTTATCAAAATAGATCATTATACAGCAGTTAAAATGGATCACTTGTGGCACACAATTACCTGCTAATTACAATTTAATAGAAAACATCTCGAACGCACACGGCACATCTATAGCAAAAATCGCGGTCACCAAAGAACAGATTCGGCTTACTCAAGCCATTTTAGCTTTACCCTTCGTTTTCGCGCTCGTTAAAGTGCCTCGCTTTGGTGCTTCGTGGCGCAGGGGATCGTGGGTTCGAGTCCCGCCTTGGGCATGGGCTTTTCTGTGTTTGTAAATGTGTATATGTGTGTATTAGAAGCAAAAAGTAAAACGGTAATCAAATATTAAAAATATGATGTGTTCCATTCACACGACTTTCTCTACATCTCTGCAATTTATTACTTTCTCTTGCCCCGTATGTACAATGTACATAGGGATAGAGAAGTGTTGCATTCCACCCAAAAATTCGATGTCGAGATTTCACCGGCAATACATGTTTTAGGACCCCCTGAATCCAAAAAAAAGTGTGTGTGTATGTGTGTGTATTTATCCGTGTGTCCGTGTGTCTGTGAACACGATAACTCAAAAACGAAAAGTAGCCAAAATATCAAACTTGGTATTTAAGTTCAGTATCTTCCAGGGATACAACAGGAAGATTTTGAGAAAAATTCCCCCACCCCAAACTACCCTTTACATGTAACATTTTTCGAAAATTTTGATTTTCTTAAAAATGGCTCTAACGATTTTGATTAAAATATCGTATATTAAAGATATTTATCTGACAAATAAAATATATATCTTGAATTTTATGGAAATAGCTTCTAAAGACCTGTTTATTATGGATGAATTTTGCTTAATTTGGCATAACTAATAAACCGTAAGAGATAGACAAAAACTTACTATACAAAAAATGTAGGCCTTGTTAAAATACAAATTTACGTCATATACCTTTTTTTCGTGGAGCTTACCGTTCTCGAGGTATTCATTGTTATTAGTTTCAGTTGTGAAGTACTTATACTTTTCTCAGACTGGAGTGTCCGTTTTTCTTTTGCTCTACTCCTGGCCAAGAAAAGAAGCGATTTGTAACGACAATCGCATAACGACAGCTTTTAAAACATTTGACTATCGATTTAGCCTAGTGTATTCCCTTATTTTCTTCCTACTTATAAGGAACTAAGTAATAAGAACATTGTGCTGAATACATCGATTAACATGGTGCAGAAAGAAGAATAATCTTATGTAAGAAGTTTGTAAAACGGCTAGAGAAAGTCGTGTGAGTGTAACACATCAGATTTTTTTCTATTTAATTCATGCCAATCGAGATAAACAATGGCAGAAATACTTCCTTGCACGTAGAACAGAAATAAAGGAGTTCACTAGGCCAAAACGATACTCAAACTGGTTGCCATGTAGATGAAACCCGTTTCTTTGCATTGCCAGAGTTGAAAAATTCCCAAATGTGAAAAATTTAAGTATTTTAAAACTGAGACCAATAACAAGGAATATCTAAAAATGGTGAACTCCACGAAAAAGACATGTATATGACATAAATTGTGTATTTCAACGAGATCTAAATATTTTGTTTAGTAAATTTTTGTTACGGTTTATTAGTTACGCAAAATGTAGCAAAATTCTTCCAGAATAAAGAGGCCTTCGAGACTATTCTCAAAAAATTCAAGATATACATTTTATTTGTCACGTAAATATCTTTAAAATAGGGCATTTTAATCAAAATCGATAGAGGTGTTTTTGAGAAAATCAAAATTTTCGACATTTTTTCCATGTAAAGGTAGTTTGGGCTGGAGGCATTTTCCTCAAAATCTGCGTGTCGTATCCCTGGAATATAGTAAACTTATATACCAAGTTTGGTATTTTACCGACTTTTCGTTTTTGAGTTATCGTATTCATAGACACGCGGACAAACTTACACATGGACACACACAGACATACGGAACTTTTTCCAAGAATGCTTTTTGTTACAGGGGACCATAAAACGTGATATCTCGGTATGCTATGTACATAGACGTATAGAGAAAGTAATAAAGGAAATGTTGGAACGGGGGAGGCCGGTGTGGACAACTTAACTCGCCGGTTACGCACAGAAGACCAACCGACTGCCCGCTCTTGAGCGTAATCAAGGGCATGCATGACCCGCGCGAGCGATCCACGGGCAGAAATGAACAAATAAATAATAGATTACAAAAAGTCGACATACTCTGTGTAGCATATGATATTTTAAGAAAAATCATCACAGCTGTTTTGGAGTAAATACAAATTGAAAAATCTGATGTGTTCCACTCACTTGACTTTCTCTACATATCTGCAAAAAATTATTGTTATAAAGCTTAGGCTTCAATTTACTTCATGCTAATTGAGAAAACATTAGCAGAAATAGTCTTATGACTTGCTTCCATATATGTAGAAGGGAAAAAGGGAGTACCATAGGTTAAAGTCATAGTCAAAAGCTGGTTGCTATGTGACTAAAGTTTCTTTGTTTGTATGGACAGGAGTTTACAAATTCCTGTATGAGAAATGTATGTTTTTCAATTCTGAAACAAAAAAACAGGAATATCTTAAAAACGATCAACTACACGAAAAAAAAATGTTTATAGCATAAATTGTGTGTTTTAATATGCTCTACATTTTCTGTGAGTTAAAATTTTGTCCATCTCTTACAGTTCAGCATTTATGCAGAAATCCGTAAAATTCATCCAGAATAAAGTAGTCTTCAGAGGCTATTCCCACAAAATTCAAGATATACATTTTATTTGTCAAGTAACTATCTTAAATATAAGAGATTTTAACCAAAATCGTTTTAGGCATTTTTAAGAAAATCAACATTTTCAAAATGTTTTTCCAAATAAAGGGTAGTTTGGGGTGGGGTAATTTTCTTGAAAATCTTCGTGTCGCATCCTTGGAAGATACCAAACCTAAAAACCAAGTTTGGTTTTTAACGGTCTTTTCATTTTTGAGCAATGCTGCCCACAGGCACACACATACACACACACACATAGACAGACACACAAACGGACATTTTTCTAAAAATGCTTTATCTGGATTCAGGGGGTCTCAAAACATATATTTCCGGTGAAATCTCGGTATCGAAATTTTGGGTGCAATACAATACCTTCTCCATACACTATGTTCATAGTGCGTATAGAGAAAATAAAAATGTTGTATAGTATAGAGGGGAAGAGGGATCCACTTGAGAATCTTTGTTGCATCTTGGAAAGATAGTCGGCTTATCCTTCCAGAGTGGGTGCCTGTGAGCATGCAACGAAATTTAGTCATCGAAAGAAGATCCAGGAACGAGGAATCGACCCTTAGTCAGGCATGAGGGAGAGGAAGTAGATAGGAGAGTGTGATGGGTGATTGAATGGTGTGGGAAACCGGTGAACACAGAGAGAATCCGTTTTTCCGCTTTGTCTACCACAAATCCCACTTGCGGTCCCTGGAATTGAACGTGGTACGCCTTGGTGGGAGATGAACAATCTAGCCAGTCGGCCACGGCGTCGCCTATCTTAGCGTTTTTTGTTTGTTTTTTTTTGTGTTTTTTTTTTGGCTTTTTTTAAACCTGCTTCAAATTTATGGGTGAAATGCATTAGCTCCTCTATTTACTGTTCTTAAATTGTAGAAATTGTGTATGTGTGTGCATGTGTGTATGTGTGTGAACAGTATAACTTGAAAACAAAATTTCCGTAAAGTACCAACCTTGGTATTTAATTTGAATATCTTCCAAGGATGTAACCGAAGATTTTAAAGATCTCCCCATTCCATACTACCCTTTATATAAAACATTTTCTCGAAAGTTTTGATTTCCTCAAAAATGGCAAAAGTGATTTTTATTAAAATGCAATATATCAAAGAAACGTATATAAAAAATAGAAATGTATATCTTGAATTTTCTAAGAATAACCTCTGAAACACACTTCATTCTGGAGGACTTTTGCATAATTTGTGAATCATAAGAGATAGGCACATTCTTACAGCACAAAGTTGCAGATATTGTTAAAACACGCAATTTGTTAAATACATTTTCTATAGAGATAATCATTTCTGAGATATCCTCTGTTCTAGTTCATTTCTTAATATTTGTTACTTTATTCAAATGAAAGGTAGCCATCCGTTATGTGTATATATACCTTTTTTATATATTTATTTTTATTTTGGTCATGCAAGGAGCACGATTTCAATGCTATCACATAAAGAGCAGTTAAACTATAAAGGAAGTAAAAGTTGTGTTCTAAGTGTCAGGAGGATAAAATACCTGTGGCCTTTTAGATTTTCAGCATCGCTCAACTGACCGAGGATTTCGCAATTCCTCTAGTGTACATAGGTACGTCACACCTTTGCCTAAAATGAAAGTTCTATCAGTGTTCGAAAGAGAATTTATTTCCCATTAATGTAACACAAGGCTGGAGTTATGTCCTGACAGGAAACCTCGTTCAGAAATTCGGGTGTTGTTGGTTCGCTGAACAATGGCGACAAGTGATGGCTATCTACCTCCCATAACCTGCAGACTGTATGTATGCTACTTTATCTTAACCTGCATGTTACACCTTCGCTTGTTTTCTGTGGGGCACAGTGCGTCCCATCAAGGTGTACACTCCAGTTGCTAGGAGAAGCAGCGTTAGAAGCTTTATGTTCATGTATAGTTCACAGAAACTAGGGAATTTTTACTTTCTCTACACATATGTGCATAGTGTATAGAGAAGGTATTCCCAGATTTCACTGCAAATACATTTTTGGGACCTCCTGAATCCAAAAGCATTTTGTGTGAGTGTATGTGTCTGTGGGCAGCATAGCCCAAAAACGAAAAGTTGGTTACATCCCAAACTTTATATTTAAGTCCAGTATCTTCCAAGGATGCGACACTAAGAATTTATTTTCAAAAATTGCTCTAACAATTTTGATTAACATCTCTTATGTTTAAGATATTTACATGACAAATAAAATGTATATCTTAAATTTTCAGAGCGTAACCTCTAAGGTCCTCTTTATTCTGGATGATTTTTTCTGAATTTTGCATAACTGGTAAACCGTAAGAGATGGAAAACAGATTGTTCCACAAAAAAATGTAGATGTGTTTAAAATACATAACCTATGTCATATACGTTTATGCTTAAGTAGGAATTTGAGCACTTTTAGTTATTTCGGCTAATACGATCAAAAATTAAATTCAATATAAGTCACTTTTGATTGTTATACAATTTAAATACAAAATATAATTGCATCTACCAAAATTTAATATTCATATAATAGCTATTAATAAAGTAACATCCCCAGCTGATCATTTTTATATGTTCCTTCTTATTGGTTTTAATTTTAAACTACTTAAAATTTTCGCAAACGAAATTGGCGTTTCGTTTCATATCGCTTGTTTTACTGCAGGCCATGCAAAGCGAGACGAACTTCAATTCTTTCACATAGGACCAGCTTTTAAAAGATTTGACTATCGATTTAGCCTAGCGTATTCCCCATGGTTTTCCTAATTACAAGGAAGCAAGTAATAAAACAATTTCTGCTAATTTTTACCTTCATTGGTATGTCGTAGATGAAAGATGCTAGAGAAAGACTTTTGAATGGAACACATCAGACTTCTACTTAGGAAAAGGGCGACGAACTTTCAATTCCAAGCGTAAATATTCGCAAACAGAAGCTAGTATTTATCATATGAGATAAAAGCTAGATGTTATTCTCATTCGAATACGAATTTCTTCAAATTCATCGTGTCATATAAGATTCTAAACTTAAAATTTTGATGTGTTGCGTTCGTATGTAACTAACTCCATGGCACGACAGCTCACGGGGAACCTTGGCCTACCGCCCGGCCGCTGCGTCCCCCATCTCGGTCCACTACAGACGTCATGGATGGGGTGCATGGCCGGTTAATGCGGTCCTCATGACCTGGAGCCGTTACTTCTCCATCAAGTAGCTCCTCAATTGGGACCTTACGGAGGCAAAATCCCCACGCCGGTACTGGGGATCGAACCCAGGTCTCCCGCTTGGTAAGCAGCTAAGGAGACGACCTCCGTTCGTATGTCCTTTATAAATTATTCTTATGAAGCTTATATTAATTGAGATAATAGCAGAAATGTTCTTATTACTTGTTTCCTTGTAAGTGGTAAAGAAATGAGGAAGTACACTAGGCTAAACCCAAGGTAAACTCATTTAAAAGCTGTGTGCTATATTATTGAAATTCGTTTTTTGTTCTACGATGAGTTGGCAAACTCCCATGTGAGAAAAGTTTTAAGTATTTTAAAACTGGAACGAATAACAAGGAAGAATCTCTTAACAAGGAGAGAATCTCTCCTTAGAGTCCTCGTCAAGCTGACATGTTCACTTCTTGTGAAAGGTCTGCCACTTCTTTTCTTGTCCTTCACACATCCTGTGGCAAAAGGTCTGTATCGGAGGAGCACTTTCTTGAGACCACGCCCGAAAGGATTAAAAACTGCTGCAATTGTCTTCCCTGTTTGCTTTCTCTCATGCACCCAATAGCCCATTCTTCAATAGGACAATTGGACATAATTTAGTTTTACACATTTTACAAGGGTCGGCTGATAAGTCCCGGGCCTCACACAGATATGGCATCACTAGGCCAGTTAGACGGTAGCATCGTATAATTTAACTCTAAACTGGCTTGTATCCATAGTTACAGATCAATAACTTGTTTAGTTTTCCAATGACAGCATTTTAAACAAGACAACTTAAGAGTTTTCACGAAAATGGAGGATTTGGAAAAACGAGCAGTGATTAAAAACTTCCGTTTCAAACGCTTAACGCCTACAAAAATCAAGAAGGAAATGGACAGTACATTGAAAGACTCTGCCCCTTCATATTCAATGATTAAAAAGATGGGTTACAGAGTTTAAAATGGGACGTACGAGCACTAGTGATAAGCCTCGCTCTGGACACCCTGTAGAAGTGACAACTGCAGAGATCATTGAGAAAAGTAATCGTTTAGTACAGGAAGACCGCAGATTAAAGTTGTTTGAGATAGCAAAGGATGTCAACATATCAAAAGAACGTGCAAGTATTATTTTAAGTAATGTTTTGAGCTTTTACAAGGTCTGTGCAAAAAGGGTACCGAGTTAGTTGACACCTGATCAAAAGTTGCAAAGAAAAACTGTTTCTGTTAAAAATGTGGAGCTCTACTCTAAAAATTCCAGTGAATGTTTGAGACGGCTTATTACATGGATGAAACTTGGATACATCACTACACTCCAGAAATAAAATCACAGTCAAAACAGTGGATTGTGCCAGGTGAACCATCTCCAAAAAAAAGACAAAGTCAATTTTGTCAGCTAAG
This sequence comes from Hymenopus coronatus, assembly GCA_030762935.1. Classification (NCBI taxonomy): domain Eukaryota; kingdom Metazoa; phylum Arthropoda; class Insecta; order Mantodea; family Hymenopodidae; genus Hymenopus; species Hymenopus coronatus. The sequence goes on from CM060890.1 coordinate 116,532,567, forward strand.
AAGGTTATGGAGAGTGTTTTCTGGGATGCACAGGGCATTATTCTTAAAGGTAAAGGTATCACTGGTGATTACTACGCAACGTTTGAGTGATGAGGTGAAAATAAAAGACCTCATTTAGCAAAAATAAAAAAAATAAGATAAAAAAAATCTTATTTCAACCAGACAATGCTCTTGGAGGTCGAAGATTTCACAGCAACGAGGTCATTGATGCCGTAAACATCTATTTTGAGGACCTTGATGGTTTAATTAAATTAGAACACCGATATGACAAATGTATTAGCCTTTCTGGAGATTATGTTGAGAAATAAAGCAAAAAAAAAATTAAATGTTGTTTTCATTGAGAGACCCAGGACTTATCAGCCGACTCTAATAAAACATGTAAGAAAAAACAAACAAACAAACATTCTTTGACATTTTTAAAAGAATAATGGAACTTTATGGTCACCCTACTGAGAACCACAGCAGTGCAAATATTTCAAGGAAAAATTCATCGTAAATACGTCTAAATTACCAATCTGTCTGAAAAACTGAAAAACCAAAAGTCGGATAAACACCAAGCTTGGTCTTCAGCATCTTTAAATACGCAACACGAACTGTTTTTAGAGACTTGACTTGACATGTTTACATATTATCGATATGTTTTTATTGTATCAAAAAGTGTATTAGCTTTTTATTGTATCAAAAATTGTATTAGCTTTTTATATTTAAAGAAACCTGTCTAAGATATTTGCATGACAATCAATTCTATTGAACTTTAAAGAAATAGTGTGTGAATTCTATTGAACTCTAAATGAGAAAACCTTTTATTGCAGTGCTAACAATTTCAGAGATATTCAGTAACAACGGATTCCCTGGTTTGATTCCCGGCTGGATTGTGGGTCTTTTACTTTATCCAGCATTATTCCTTTACTCTCCTCAGGGTCTGGACTAATGAAAGAGATCACATACCAACCAGCTTTTAAAAGATTTGACTATCACTTTGGCCTAATGTAATACCTTATTTTCCTTCTACTAACAAGGAAGCAAGTACTAAAACTATTTCTGCTAATTTCTGCTAACGTTTATCTCAATTAACATGAAGTACACAGAAGAATAAGCTTTTTACTTTCTCTACACGTACTATGTACATAGTGTATAGAGCAGGTATTGTAATGCGCCCAAAAATTCGATACGAATATTTCACCGGAAATACATGTTTTAGGACACCTGAATACAAAAAAAAAAAAAAAGCATTTTTAGAAAAATGTCCGCATGTGTGTGTCTGTGGGCAGCATAGCTCAAAAACGCTAACTCCGTTAAATACCAAACTTGGTATTTAGGTTCAATAGCTTCCAAGGATGCGACACGAAAGAAAATTCCCCCACCTCCAACTACCCTTTAGATGGAAAAATTTTCGAAATTTTTTATTTTCTCAAAAATAGCTCTAAAGATTTTGATTAAAATGTCGTATATTAAAGATACATATCCACCTCACAAATCAAATGCATATCTTGAATTTTTTGGGAATAGCCTCTGAAGGATACTTTGTTCTGGACGAATTTTACTGAATTTTGCATAACTGGCAAACCATAAGAGATAGACAAAAGCTTACTGCACAAAAAATGTAGATCAAGATAAAACACACCATTTATGTCGTATGCATTTTTTTCGGGGAGTTAATCGTTTTTGAGATATCTATTGTTTTTGGTTTCAGCTTTGAAAAACTTGTACTTTTCTCATTAAGGAATTTGTCAACTGTCCATACAAACACAGGAACTTCAGTCGCATAGCAACCAGCTCTTGACTTTCAATTTAATCTCTCTTACTCTCTTATTTCGCTTCTACTTACAAGGAAGCAAGTAATAAGACTATTTCTGCTAAGTTTTTTAACAATAATTTGTTGCGGAGGTGTAGAGAAGGTCATGTGAATGGAACGCATAAGATTTTTTGTTTTTCTGCTAATACCTTCCAATACTATACCACCATTACTAACACTACTTCTCTTAATAATACTAAGGATAACAATAATAACAGTGATAATTAATTATAACAACAATGTTACATGCTTGTACCAATATATTCATAAATAATGGTAATGAAGATTTAAGACATCTATAACATTTATTCTTATAATTTCCGCTATTATTATCGTAGTTATTCCTGAAGTTAGGTTACAACTTTCAGTGTTTGAATTTTACGAAGAGAGTGCACATGTATACGTAGTAGCAAAATTATTCAACCTTACATCACGGGAGTTCACTCAGAAACTTGCATGAAGCTGGTACGGTCTGGGATTAGGCAGTCAAGGTTACCTACAACTTTGAGAATGTTGACATCTCGGCAACTTCTGCTAAGTACTGATCTTATGCGGCCTACCACGCAGCACGAGGGAAAACCACAGGCCAGCAGGCAGAAAACGACGGAGCTAAGGGCAGAGACGCATGGTAGTCTATAACAGTCTATACCGCAGGTGCTTAATGCGGTACTGCACAAGTGAGGTATGGGCCTCCTACTTCCAGTGGAGGTTTTTCGTGGGTAGTGCCACACTGGTTCGGGTTCAGTGTGGGGAGTCTCACACTCCCAGGCTTGCCTGGGGTTAGGGCGTCAGTGCCTTTTCCCCCACCACTAACAAATAAATACAAGTATGAAGGAGGCCTCTACAACGGCACCTGAAATCCATAGCGATCTCCGACAGCTGCCTTACCTTGTGGCCGTCCGGCACCCTGTTGCCACTTCGTCCCGGCTGCAGGACTAAACCTCTCAGGACTCCTCTCCTAAATAATTTTCATGCTGTTTCTTAAGCCACTCTCACTGACATTATCGTTGCTTACATTTACAATTACATTGGGATTACTCGGCGCCAACTGAAACTACATTGTTTGTTACATCTTGCAACAAGGAAGACATTATTGCTTACGTGGCATGAATCTACTCGCAGAGAGGTAGACACAACTCTTATCCACTGAGACTGCGCTGGCTGTCAGGGATCACTATGGATCTCCCCGAGTTTAGTCTCAACCAGTTCAACCAGGGGAAGAAAGTTTTAGACTAATTGTTTTTTTGTTTTTTTTTTTCACACAAGCCGTGTGCAGGACAGGAGTTGGATAGGTAGAGTCAGACTGAAAAATTCAATGCCATAGCCGGGATTTGAACCTCGGATCTCCCGATCTCTAGGCAGTTGCTCTGCCACTGAACAACCATGGCAACATGTTGGCATAGCATTGAATTTCTCAACTGACTCGCATGTTCCCCGGTAAACCACGAGGTCTTTCTGCAAAGCCTCAAGCCACACCTGGCGCTTACCGATGAAGAAGGGAAATGAAAGGAACCATAGTAGATTACTACACCCAAGAATTTCCTTAAGTGGCCCCAGGAAAACCAAGGAAAAACTCAGGTCAACGGGGTGCGAACCCGGACCTCCCGAACGCCAATCTCAGACGAAACGCCTAGCCACAACTTATTACGATGCTTTACAGTGCGACACTGGAATACCTACCCGACAATAGCTATGAATCTACTTGTTTTTCTGCTGCCATATTCCAGACGTGTTGTTGTAGAACAGATATTGTCTTTCTCGGGTTCATAACCGCTAATTTCAAACGAGATTTTATGGCAAGTGTGAAAAGTGTTGACATAGACACTAACAGGTAGCGTCTATTGTACTGAACACCGCGATTTGTCAAGATAGACCGTCGAGTCTCAGAGTAACGGTCACGCACATAAACCTTCACTTATTTCCTCTTACATTCAGTGAGCCAGTAGCCAACATCGGCCTTCACTTAAAATTGCTTGGCTGACCTAAAAGCGTAGTGTTATATTCCAATTCCATTTGCAAAATTTTGTGCCTTGCATTCTAAGATTTTAAATAGCTATTTTAGCAAATAATAGTACACTTGTACAGGTAGCACCATTTAAATTAGTTAAACTAACTCAAAATATTAGGTTTTGGAACAATTCATTTTTTCTTCTTTACTTTGTCTACCACGTTTCGTAATCGACTTACCCTTCCCGTATTTGTAGAACTGACACCCCCCACTAGGACTTAGAAGTCATTGCCTATGGATCAGAGGCCTGTCGGGGAGCCTAACGGTACGAAACCACAGAATGGAGAACCTGTTATGAGGGGTCGATCCGTAACCATGCATGAAAGGTATGATATGAAAGGTAAACGGAATTCATGACTGGAAAACTAATGTTTGAGCAATTGGTGCAATGAGTGGCGGGGGAAACTGGAGGACTCGAATAAAAGCCGTCCAGACGCCACTTCGTCCACCACAAATCCCACAAGCGGACGCTTGGGATCGAACCCGGGGCGCCTAGGTGGGAGGCGAGCGGTCTAACCACTCAACCATGTCTATAGCACCTATGTATGTAAATACATAGTAGTTAGAGAAGGTATTGTATTCCACCCAAAAATTCAATGTCGAGATTTCACCGGAAATACGTATGTTTTGTGGCACCCTAAATACAAAATCAGCATTTTTAAAAGCAGGGCAGTATGTCTGTGTGCGTGCGTGTGTCTGTGGACAGCATAGCTCTAAAACCAAAAGTATGTTAAATACCAAACTTGGTAATTAAGTTTAATATCTCTCGGGGATGCGATACAAGATTTTCAAGAAAATAATCCACCCCAAATTATCCTTTACATGGAGAAATTTTCGAAAGTTTTGATTTTCTCAAAAATAGCTAAAATGGTTTTGATTAAAGTATCGTATAGGAGTATAAAAGATATTTCCATGACAAATAAAATGTATATGTTGAATACTCTGGAAATAGCCTCTGAAGATCTCTTTGTTCTGAATGAATTTTGTTGAATTTTGCAAAACTGATAAACCGTAAGAGAAACATAAAATCATACAACACAAAAAGTGAAGATACCTTAAAACATATAATTTATATCTTTCATTTTCTTTTGTAGGCCTGACCGATTCTGATATATTCCTTGTTATTGGTTTCAACTTTAAAATACTTATACTTTCTCATATGGGAATTTCTCAACTCTTGGCCATACAAACATTGGAATTTCAATCATATAGCAACCAGCTTTTAAAAGATTTAACTATCCCTTTAGCCTAGTATATTCCCTTATTCCCCTTATACAAGAAATCAAGTAATAAGACCATTTCTGCTTAGTTTTGTCTCCATTAGCATGAATGAGATAGAGCAATAATCTTTTGTAAGAATAGTTTATTTGTAGAACAAGTAGAGAAAGTCATGAGGACGGAACATATTAGATTTTTTTTTTTTTGCAATAATAAGGGGTTAATTTGAAAAACCTGGTGTGTTCCATTCACATGACTTTCTCTATATCTCTGCAATAAATTATTTTTAAAAATCTTATACTACTATTTACTTCATGCTAATTGAGAAAAATTAGCAGAAATAATCTTATTTCCTGCTTCCTTGTAAGTAGAAGGGAAATAAGGGAGTAACATAGGTTAAAGTGATAGTCAAAAGCTGGTTGCTATGTGATTGAAGTTCTTTTATTTGTATGGACACGAGTTCACAAAGTCCTGTATGAGAAAAATATAAGTTTTTATAGCTTAAACCAAAAACAAGGAATATCACAAAAACAACCATGTAATATAATTTTTTTCGTGGAGTTGATCGTTGTTTAGATATTGCTTGTTTTTTGGTTTCAGCTTTGAATTTCAGGGATTTGTGAACTCGTCTCCATACATAGGAACTTCAGTCACATAGCAACAAGTTTTCCACAGTCAATTTATCCTCTGGTACTCCCTTATTTCACTTCTACTTACAAGGGAGCAAGTAATAAGACTATTTCTGCTAATTGTTTCTCGATTAGAGTGAAGTAAATAGAAGCATAAGCTTTTAAACAATAATTTGTTGCGGAGATGTAGAGAAAGTCATGTGAATGGAACACATCAGATTTTTTTTATTCGGGCTATGCAAAAACAACGCAATTTCAAAGTCAATCTCATAGTGACTATCGCTTTAGTCTAATGTATTTCCTTATTTTCCCTTCTACTTATAAGGAACTAAGTATTAAGAGCATTTCTGCTAATGTTTATCTGGTTTAGTATGGAGTGGGTAGAAAATTAATAATGTTTTGTTAGAAGAGTTTGTTTGCAGAACAGCTACACAAAGGCATATTCATGAAACATATTTTTCTTTTGTTTTACTCCTAGACATACAAAGAAACCCGGATTTTAATTACATAAAAACCACCTTTTGAAAGTTGACTATTGCTCTAGTCTAGTGTATTCATAAGGAGCTATGTAATAAGACATTTTCTGCTTTTGCTTATCTTGGAGAGCTCGAAGTAGATAGAGGAATAAGCTTTTATAAGAATAGTTTGTTACAGAATAGGTAAGATAAAGTCATGTAAATGGAACACATCAGATTTTTAACAATGCATCGTGCAGACCATCTCATTATAACAATGAGTAAAGCTACAAAACATAATTATTTAAATAACATCGACGGTATAATATTGAAACATGTCAAATATCGCTGTTAATATAAAGAATAAGTGGTATACATTTTAAATTTAATTTCACAGTTGCATTTCCTCAATTAACAGGTTTCTTAAGCGTCTGAAGTCATGTTTTTGAGTTCTGTTAACAGAATTACAAATATGTGGACTTTTTATTAAAATATTTGTTTCAGTGGTGCTCAAAACGTGTATTTCTGCCGAAATCTTGTAATGACTTTTTGGGTGGAATACAATCTCCGTGAAATTTGGAAAATCCACAGTGTGAAAGATATCCTATTGAAATTTAAATCAGTTATTCTTGACATGCATCAAAATTCTAGCTTACATGGTGTATAAATTCGTTATTTATGATATAAGAGGTAAAAATTGTGTTTAATATTGTGAGTAGGAATATAAAACAATACATGTGCAATACACAATTTTTATTAGACAATTCTCAATATTTGTAGACGTATTATAGCTATAAATAGATTGTTTTACATATTTCACGAAGTTCGTGATTAATGGTCTGTGATATTCAGTTGTTGCCTTGCTTAGCATCAGAGCTGACAACATGATGACTTACTGGTACAGAAAACGAAAACATTGTTTACAACGGAGGAGGCAGTGTAGCAGATGTGATTTTGCTCTCTCTGCTGCTTGCATAATTTCGTCTGGTTCATCAGGTCCCATCTTGTTTTTGTTCTCTTTTTTTATTTAAAAATTACAGTTCCGGAGTGTGGTCGAGACTCTGGTACTGTATTCCTTTTTCTTATTCCTCTTTTCCCTAAATGTCCCTTTTTTGCCGTTTTCTGACAAATACACGAAACACCAAAGGGAAGCGTTTTAGCTAGTATGGCCTTGGGGACCGGCAATCATTCTGCCATTTTATGGATCGATGCGAGCTTTCATAGCTTACTTGAATGAGGCCGTGGAAACATAAAACAAAGTTGGCTACATTGGAGTATTATAATTTTATAACACTAAGTGACAGAATTTTCCACTTATAACACTACTGACATCTGCTAAAAGACCTACTTTTAGCTTCAACTGTCTGTAAAATAAGTTTTATTGCCTAAATTCATTGCTCTAATAAAAATGAACCACGTGATGCAAATTTAAAAAAATATTTACATCTGTGAAATTTGGGCAGAAATTATGAAAAATTAAAAAACTGCTTTGGTATATAATACAATGATATGACTTCTGAAACTTAGCTACTCCTAATTCTAAACTTTATTTTCGTGTAAACTTTTTTTCAATACTTTTCCATACTCAAAATGTTTCTCAGAAGGTAATTATTAAGTACTTTGTTTCAAAATGTTGCAATGGCCTTGAAAAGTACAATAAAGAAAATTACCATTATGCTTTTTGGAAGCAATGTTTTAGTTTTGCTAAATAAATTTTACATTTTGAAAAATCAAGAGTTTTGTATACTATGAAAAGTAATAATTTGACATCAATATATATAATATAAAATAAAATCCGATGTGCTTCATTCATATAACTTTCTCTACATTTCTGTAACAAATTAGTGCTAAAAAGCTTATTCTTCAATCTATACCACACATTAGCAGATTGTCCTTATTACTTGTTTTCTAGTAAGTAGAACGGCAAAATCTAATGTGCTTCATTCACTTGACGTCTTTTAACTGTTTGAGAAACAATATTTTTATTCAAAAATTAATCTGTTATTTATATCATGCTAATCAAGATAAATATAGGCAGAATAAGTCTTCTTTTTTTCTTCTTTCATTTGTATGGCCCCCTTTAACTTCAATGGTCATATCGGGGGCTTTGACTTGTGAAACAACTCGTATTACTGTAGGTTAGAACATTAGGTTAATCATTATTATATTACTAATGCACACGCACATTCACTCTCACATTCATACTTCCAGACTCTGTGGGGCATAGGGAATACATCTGGTTAAAGAAAAATTCCCCGCCCCAGCCAGGAATCGAACCCGGGACCTCCGGGTGAGAAGAATAAGTCTTATTATTAGCTTCCTTGTAAGTAGAAGCAAAATAAGAAAATGCTCAGGCTAAAGCGATAGTCTCGTTCTTTAAAAGCTGACATTGAAATTCTAATATCTTTGCTTGCCAGGAGTAAACAAACGAGAAACAACGAGAAGAAAGATGTCTTCTCGTTTAAGAAAAGTTTAAGTGGCTTAAAACTGAAACCAATAATCTGGAATATCTCGTCAAAACACACAATTTATATTCTTTACAGTTTTGTGGTGCAGGTAGTCGTTTACAAGATACTCCTTGCTATTTAGTGATTTCACCTTTACAATGCTTAAGCTTTTGTCAGAGAGAAAGTTGCCCGTGTTTTATTACTTTCTCTATAGGTACTATGTACATAGGTATAGAGAAGGTATTGCACTCCACCCAAAAATTCGATACCGAGATATCACCAGAAATATATATTTTAAGGTCCCTTATATCCAAAAAAAAGCATTTTCACAAAAAGATCGATGTGAGTGTGTATGTCCGTGTGTCTGTGAACACGATAACTCAAAAACGAAAAGTCAGTAAAATACCAAACTTGGTATTTAAGTTTAGTATGTTCCAGGGATGCGACACGAAGATTTCGAGAAAAATCCCCCCCACCGCTTAGTACCCTTTACATGGAACTTTTTTTTAAAATTTTGATTTTCGCAAAAATGGCTATAACGATTTTGATAAAAATATCATATATTAAAGATATTTACCTGAAGAACAAAATGTATATCTTGAAATTTCTGGGAATAGCCTCTGAAGACTACTTTATTCTGGGTCAATTTTACGTAATTTTTGATAACTATTAAACCGTAAGATAGACAAAAACTTACCACAAAAAATGTAGAGCACATTGGGACACACAATTTATGTTATATACATTTTTTTCGTGGAGCTGATCGTTTTTTTAGATATTCCTTGTTTTTTGTTTCAGCCTTAAAAAACTTATACTTTTCTCATACAGAAATTTGTCATACAAACAAAGGAACTTCAGTCACATAGCAACCATCTTTTGCTATCACTTTAACCTATGTTACCCCTTATATCGCTTCTACTTACAGGGAAGCAAGTAAAGCAAGTAATAAGACTATTTCTGCTATTTTTTTCTAACTTAGCATGAAGTAAATAGAAGCATAAACTTTTTAACAAAAATTTGTTGCAGAGATAAAGAGAAAGTCATGTGAATGGATTACATCAAATTTTTTTTAATCCTGGCCAAGCAGAGAAACTAGTTTAATGACAATCGCACAGCGACAGCTTTTAAAACGTTTGTCTATCGCTTTATCATAGTGCACTCCTTCATCCCCTTCTACTTATTCGGAACTAAGTTATAAGAACATTCTGCTAATGCTATTCTCGACTAGCATGCTGTAGAAAGAATCTTTTGGGGAAGTATGTAGAACAGCTAGAAAAAATCTTGTGAGTGTGATTTTTACTGTCTCTAGCCCATATGTACAAACAATGTACGTAGGTATTGTATTGAACTCAAAAATTTGATATCGATATTTCGCTGGAAATATATGTTATGAGCTCCCCTGAGTCCAAAAAAAAAATAATTTTTAGAAAAAAGTCCGTGTGGATGTGTGTATGTGTCTTAGGACAGCACCTAAAAATCTAAAAGGCCGTTTAATATCAAAATTGGTATTTGTATTTAAATTTAGTGTCTTCCAAGAATGCTACGAGAATATTTTCAAGAATATCTTATATCTTATACTGCTGTTACATGGAAAATTTGTTGAAAATTCTTTTTCTCATAAATGGCTCTAACAATTCTAATTAAAATACTATTTATATTATAGATATTTACATCATATATAAAATGTATATCTCGAATTTTGTGTAAATAGATTCTGAATGAATTTTGCTGAATTTTGCATAACTAGTAAACAGTAATAGACAAAATCTTAGATCACAAAAATTAGATCTCGTTAAAGCACACAATTTATGTATTATACATTTCTGTTGTACAGTTGACCTTTTCCAAGATATTCCTTGTTATGCCAAATAGATTTACATTTCTGTCTTTATTTTGTTTACTGCTGGACTTGCAAAGCCAGGTGAATTTTAAATGTTTACATAGCGACCACTTTTTAAAAAATTTGAACATCGCTTTATCCTAGAGTATTTCCATATTTTCCTTCTACTTATAAGAAATCAAGTACTAATATCATTTTTGAAAATGCTTATCACGAATAGCACGATGTAGATAAAAGAATACTTTTTTGTAACAATAGTTTGTTTGTAGAACGGGTAGAGAAAATCATGTGAATGGAAAACATTCAACTTTTTTACTTTCTCTACACGTACTATGTACACAGAGTATAAGAGAAGATATTGTATTCCACCCAAAAATTCGATACCAAGATTTCACCGGAAATATATGTTTTGGGTCCCCCCGAATCCAAAAAAGCAGTTTTGGATAAACGCCCGTGTGTGTGTCGTGTGTGTGTGTGTCTGTGTGTCTGGGGACAACATAACTCAAAAAACGAAAGGACCGTTAAATACCATACTTGGTAATTAAGTTTGGTATTTTCCAAGAATGCGATACGAAGATTTTCAAAAAAATCCCCCCACCCCCAGCTACCCTTTACATGGAACTTTTTTCGAAAACTTTGATTTTCTTAAAAATGGCTCAAACTATTTTAATTAAAATATCGTATATTAAAGATATTTACCGGACAAATAAAATGCATATCTTGAATATTCCGGGAATAGCCTCAAGACTACTTTATTCCGGACCAATTACGGAATTTTGCATAACTGCTGAACCGTAGTCTATAGACAAAAGCTAACTTAACAGAAAATGTAGAGCTTGTTAAAACACACAATCTACTATGTTTTATACATTTTTTTCGTGAACATGGTCGTTTATGAGATATTCCTTGTTGTTGGTTTCAGCTTTAAAATATTTATACCTTTCTCATACAGGAATTTGTCAACTCCTGTCCATACAAACAAAGGAACTTCAGTCACATAGCAACCAGCGTTTGAGTATCACTTTAACCTATGGCACTCTCTTATTTCGCTTTTACTTACAAGGAAGCAAGTAATAAGGCTATTTCTGTTCATGTTTTCCCGATTAGCATGAAGTAAATAGAATCATAAGGTTTTTCACAATAATTTGTTGCAGAGATATAAAGTCATTTGAATGAAATACATCAGACTTTTTTTTTATTTTTACTTTCTCTACACGCACTATGTGCATAGTGTACAGAGAAGGTATTGCACTCCACCCAAAAATTCGATACCGAGATTTCACCGGTAAAAATATGTTTTAGGATCCCTTATATCCAAAAAAAGCATTTTCACAAAAAAGGTCCATGTGTGTGTGTGTGTGTGTGTGTGTGTGTGTGTCCGTGTGTCTGTGTCTCAAGAACAAAAAGTCGGTAAACTACCAAACTTGGTATTTAAGTTTAGTATCTTTCAGGGATGCAACACGAAGATTTTGAGCAAAATCCCTCACCACAAACTACCCTTTACATGAAACTTTTTTCGAAAATTTAGATTTTCGCAAAAATGGCTCTAACGATTTTTATTAAAATATATCATATATTAAAGATATTTACCTGACAAACAAAATGTATATCCTGAATTTTCTGGGAATAGCCTCTGAAGACTACTTTATTCTGAACGAATTTTACGGAATGTTGCATAACTGCTAAACCGTAAGACTTACATAAAAACTTACTGCACAAGAAATGTAGAGCATACAATTAAAACATACAATTTATGTTCCACATATTTTTTTCGTGAAGTTGATGGTTTTTGAGATATTCAATGTTTTTGGTTTCAGCTACGGAAACCTTATTTTTCTCATGTAGGTATTGGTCAACTCCTGTCCATATAAACAAAGGAACCTCAGTCACATAACAACCAGCTTTTGACTGTCACTTTAACTTAAGGCACTCCCTTATTTCGCTCCTACTTACAAGGAAAATAGTAATAAGACTATTTCTGCTAATTTGTTCTCCAGTAGCATGAAGTAAATAAGAGGCATAAGATTTTTAACAATAATTTGTTGCAGAGATGTAGAGAAAGTCATGTGAATGGAACACATAAGATTTTTTGGAATACAATCTTCATCAAGAAAATAGAGGAAGTTGAATATTGCGAACACCGTTTTCAACTGAACTTTTCACCGTCCTGTAGTTCTAAGGTCGTGGGCATAGGACATTAACGGAGAGCACTAGGGGTTCTGGTTGACAAGCTGCCTTCTGAGACGGGCGTGACTTGCAAGTAAAGATATGAACCCCAGAAAACAAACACAGCAACTGTACATCACAGCGCGGTAACATAATAAATTCAACTTTGTTAAAGGCTTCGACAAGGGATCTTTTGGAGTTGAAATGTGGACACGACTTCGGTTTGTGAATGGGCCCTGTTCTTTGTTTCCTTTTGTTTTTCAAACAACCTGCCTCTCACCCCTCCTCATTGAAAAAAAGTCTCCAGCAGAGACACAAGCTTGCTCAGGAGTAGCATCAATGTCTCTGAGTACACAGACGTGGGTGTTTCTGCGAACCCCAGCTCTGGTATCGTGTACAAGTATGGGTTTTGTGTATGAAATATGGGAGTGAATACCCTTGCTGATCCTTGACCTCAACTCTTGCCTTCGAGGTTAGATCTGCTCATCTCTCAGGTTGTGGTGATGATGATAAGAGCTAGAAAGTTCGTACCAATATCGTTAAGCAGAGTAAAAGCGGCGCTGCTTTTGCCAGCAAAGGTCAACTTAGAGTGCAACCCATTACTGCAAATCCGCTATCACTGCATGACACAGAACCACGTCGGTAGCAAGGGGTTAGAATAGCATCTTTGTTCTGCTCAAATGCGAGCAAAATTAACTTGTTTTACGACCATAGTAAATTATCTAGCAGTGTAATAGTAAATTATCTAGCAGTGTACTTATTAATGTACTTATTTAGAAACCGATGGCAGTTCTAGTATACAAACTGTTAAACTTCTAGTAACAGAAGTATATTATTGATTGCAAATTTATTCAAAGGGTTAACCTACAACTATCACAGTATTACAGTCCAGAGGTATGAACTGAGCTGAATCTGTGCGGCATGTAGAAAAACTATCAAGTCGGATCTACCAATCCACGACCATCTTACGTGAAATAAAGCTGAAAATGAAAAGTGTAATTGTTAAGAATACAGGGTTAAGTGTGACGTATTGCATACAAGTTGCACTTTTAGTTCTCAAAAAAGCTATTTGCTGGGTGATATTGATACAGAACCGAAAAAAAAATTTCAAATATGCCCCGATCATATCATGCGAAGCGCAACGAAGTTTTTCGCATTATAAATTTTGTTTGTCGGAAAGTAAAATGAGGCCTTCATTTCAAAGGCTTTAGAAGCACATATAGTTTTTACTTTCTCTAGCCCCGTATGTACATAGGGATAGAGAAGTATTGTATTGCACCCAAAAATTCGATGTCGAGATTTCACCGGAAATACATGTTTTAGGACCCCCTGAATCCAAAAAAAAAGCATTTCCAGAAAAAGGTCCGTGTGTGTGTCCATGTGTCTGTGAACACGATAACTCAAAAACGAAAAGTAGTTAAAATACCAAACTTGGTATTTAAGTTCAGTATCTTCCAGGGATGCGACTCGAACATTTTGAGAAAAATCCCCCACCCCATATTACCCTTTACATGGAACTTTTTTCAAACATTTTGATTTTCTTAAAAATGGCTCTAACGATTTTGATTAAAATATCGTGTATTAAAGATATTTAGCTGACAAATAAAATGTATATCTTGAATTTTCTGGGAATAGCTTCTAAAGACCTATTTATTCTGAATGAATTTTGCTTAATTTGGCATAACTAGTAAACCGTAGGAGATAGACAAAAACTTATAATACAAAAATGTAGGCCATGTTAAAATACACAACTTACGTCATGTACATTTTTTTCGTGGAGCTTACCGTTTTCGAGGTATTCCTTGTTATTAGTTTCAGCTGTGAATCTTTTGTTCTGCTCCTGACTAAGAAAAGAAGCGATTTGTAATGACAATCGCATAACGACAGCTTTTAAAACATTTGACTATTGGTTTAGCCTAGTGTATTCCCTTATTTTCTTCCTACTTATACGGAACTAAATAATAAGAGCATTGTGCTGATTAGCAAGGTGCAGAAAGAAGAATAATCTTATGTAAGAAGTTTGTAGAACGGCTAGAGAAAGTCATGTGAATGTAACACATCAGATTTTTAGAAATAAGGCTGCAGATGAGAAGATTTAGCTTAATTCCTGCTTTCGTTTTTACCTAGTAAGAATCTGAAGATATTTAAGTAATTAATTTTATTATTTGGATACTATTTTACATTCAATCCGTAAATATTTCAAACCTTATTATAATTGCTTGGGTGTATTCATTATGTACATATATAGCGAAGGAAATCAGTTAGTCACCCTTATATATGTAATACCTTGTATGTTTACATAATTAATTATCTAAATAGGTCATATATGACATATCTCGTATGTCATTTTTGTTCTCTGGAAACTGTATTCTTTACTTGATAACAGGTTTGTTTACCTTTTCACCGTGCGTTATTATCAATAACTTGTTTTAATGCGGCGAGACGGTTGGTGGCAACGTATATACGGAACGGCGAGTGTTACAAACTTCCTGGCTCTGATGATGATGATGGGAATTTTTATAATTTTGTTCCATTGACATGTTTTAATTGCACATGAATATTTCTTTTCAAATAATCCAACTCCCCCGCTCAATTTGGTATAGCTTTTATAGAGGTACGCTAATCGTAAATAGTTTAAAAATATTGTTGGAAATAATACTGCTGAGTAGTTTTTAGAACATTTTGATATACTCACTTGGTAAAACGTAACAACTTCGTAAATATTGATGTTAGAGAAGATATTTTTACTTTACTTCAGTCGGAAAATTTTACTTTAGTTACTGCTAGCATGGGCATCCCGGTCATATTCGTTTATATGAGAGTTGCAAAGTACTGTGAAGTTGTGTTTCGAAACTTAGGTTACTTTTTTTTTTCTTTTTTAATTTTAAAAAAAATTTTGAATGCAATTTCTAAAGAAGTAAAATGTTCTATGCAAATGCCCCATTATCTGATTAACTAATTGACACTAATGGTTGAAATTTTTACCACACATTTGCAACTGAAAAGGCTTTAATTTTATGTACTCGTATGTCTATTATTTTTTTTTAAATTTAAAAATAACTTTCAATAAAATGTTAATAGTTTTTTTTTAAAAATAGATTTACCTCTTATTCTAATGAACAGAATTATTCTATTTTTACTTTCTCTATGCGTACTATGTAAATAGTTTATACAGAAGGTATTGTAATGCACCAAAAAATCCGATACCGAGATTTCACCGGAAAAACATGCTTGATACTTCCTGAAAAAAAAAAACAAAAAAAAAAGCATTTTTAGAAAAATGTCCGTTTGTGTGTCTATGTGTATGTGTGTGTGTCTGTGGGCAGCATAGCTCAAAACGAAAAGACCGTTAAATACCAAACTTGGTATTGTCCAAGGATGCGACACGAAAATTTTCAACAAAAAAAACATGGAAAAAATTTCGAAAATTTTGATTTTCTTAAAAATGGCTCTAACGATTTTGATTAAAATATTATATATTAAAGATATTTACTGGCAAATAAAATATATATCCTGAATTTTCTGGGAGTAGCCTCTGAAGACTATTTATTCTCAGTGAACTGTGCATAACTGCTAAACCATGAACGGAAACTTAAAACATTAAAAAATATAGAGCAAGTTAAAACACATAATTTATGATACATAAATTTTTTTTTCTTAGAGTTGATTGTTTTTGAGATATTCCTTGTTTTTGGTTTCAGCTTTGAAAAAACATACTTTTCTCATACAGGAATTTGTCAACTCCTATCATACAAACAAAGGAACTTCAGTCACATAGCAACCAGCTTTTGACTATCACTTTAACCTATGTTACGCCCTTATTTCGTTTCTACTTGCAAGGAAGCAAGAAATAAAACTATTTCTGCTACTTTTTCTCAATTAGCATGAAATAAATAAAAGAATAAGCTTATTAACAAATGTGATATAGAGAAAGTCATGTGAATGGAACACATCAGATTTTAAATCAATCAACAATAAAGGTATTGCTGAATATACCTTGAAAAAATTAATTTATCATTCGTGGTTGCTGCGATAATGGATCAAACTTTAATATTGGCAAGATAGAACATAAGAGCGCTCAACTTCTAGCTTATTAGCGCCCTTATTAAATAAAACGTGGCAAGAGACCACAAATAAATCATGTTAAAAGTCAGCAGGGATAAAATGTGAGCTAAAATTAGACATAAAATTGACTGTGAAAACGCTCCATTGTTAAAACTATAAATGAACCTATAAAACCATTTTGAACAATGAAGTGGTAAAATGGTTAAAATAGTTAAAACTATAATCGTATTCCCATGATTAATAAAACAAACTAGCTCTTGAGTGTAAAACAAAGCTTTCATAAACATGTGTGTCGACCATCCTGTGGTCATGGTCAAAGACCTCAGCTAAGAAGCTGGAGTTGGAGAGTTGTGCGAAAAACTGCAGAACTATGTCTCAGGAATTGATATTTGAGGTGTATATGAGGTATGAGAATGTTAACGGCAACTGCGACCGGCTTACCTGCCTCCGGGAGAAGGGAATTGAGGAGGGTAAACGATGGAGCTAGGTGTAAATATCGTTAATGTACGGAATTTTAATCAAAATCTTTAGAACCAGTTTTTGGAAAATCTATAATTTTGAAAAATGTTCCATGTAAATGGTAGTTTTCACATCCTTGGAAGATACTGAATTTAAATATCCAGTTTGGTATTTAAAGGACTTTTCGTTTTTGAGATATACTCCCTTCTCCCCCCCCCCCCGCACACACAACACGGGGCATTTTCCTAAAATTTTTTTTTCTGGTTTCGGAGGGTTTCAAAACATATATTTCTGGTGCATCGCATTTTTAGTGGTATACAATACCTGCTCTATCTATTATGTACATTGTGCATACGTGCTAGAGAAAGTAAATAAACTTATTCTTCTATGTGTTTCACACTGATCAAGATAAAACTTAGCAGAAATGGTTTGATTACATACTTCTTTTTAGCTACAAGGGAATATACCAGGCTAAAGCTAGGGTTCTTTGCATACCAAGAAAAAACAACAACAAAGAATAACAAATTCCCGCCCGCCTGGGTAGTGTAGTGGTAGCGTGTCTGCTTCACATTTCGCTTAGGGTGAGTTACCCGGATAAGGTTTTGTTTTCGGGGTTTTTCCCTTATCCTGAGAAGACGAACGTCGAGTAACTTTAAGCTGCATGGACCCTGAGATCGTTTGAGCATCATTTCACCAATTTCATTCATCGTCCGATATGACCAACCAGGTTAAAGGACGTTAAACTAAAAAAAAAAAAAAACCTCCCATCAATAAGTACAAGGAATATCTCGGAAGTGGTTTACTCCATCTGGAAATAAATTTAATTATGTGGTTTAATAGGAATTTACTTTTTTTTTTAGGTTTTTGTCTAGTTTGATGGTAATGCAAAGGTGATTCAAAACATAGAGGACTTTAGAGGCTATTCTAAAAAATTCAAAATATACATTTATGAAAATGTCTTCAACATAATACGGTACGCTAAACTTAAGTTTTAAACTTCTTAAAAGTGAAATTTCGTTACAGTTCTTTCGAGAATACAGGAGACCCGAATTTCAACTGTTTCTTTGCGACAGCTTTTAAAAGATTTGGCTGTTTCTTTAGTCTGGTATATTCTCTTATTTCACTTCTATTTACAAGGAAGCAAGTAGTAAAACCATTTCTGCTTATGTTTGTCTTGTTTAACATGACGTACATAAAAGAATAATATTTTGTGGGAATAGTTTGTTTGTAGGACAGCTAGAGAATGTGAAAGGAACGCATCCGATTTTTAAGAATAATTTGTAGCAGAATAGATAAGAAGCTACAGAGAATCTAATGCATTGGATTTTTACTAGCTCTACCTTATACATAATTAGAATGTACATAATGGATAGAGAACGTATTGTATTCCACTCAAAAATTCCATACCGAGATTTCACGAAAATACATGTTTTGACACATAAAGAGAGCACTTATAGAAACATGTCCATGTGGTATATGTGTGATTGTGCATGTATATGTGTTTGTGTGTTTGCGGTCATCATAGCTCAAAAACGAAAATACCTTTAAATACCAAACGTGGTATTTACGTTTAGTATTTTCCAAGGATACAATATGAACAGGAAGATCCCATCACCCAAACTACCCTTTACATGGAAAACCTTTTGAAAATGTTTTTTCAAAACTGGCTCTAACGATTTTGATTAAAATACCGTACATTAAAGCTATTTAAAGCACAAATAAAATGTATAATTATGAATTGTCTAAAATAGACTTTCAAGAGCTTTATTCTGCATGAGCTTTTTCAGAATTTTTATAATGATTATACCTTAAGAGTTAGACAGAAACTTAATACGCAGAAAATGTGATCTCATTAAAACACATTTTTACTTTCTCTATACGCACTATGTACATAGTGTATAGAGAAGGTATTGCACTCCACCAAAAAATTCGATACCGAGATTTCACCGGAAATATACGTTTTAGGGTCCCCTGTATCTAAAAAGAGTATTTTCAGAAAAAGGTCCGTGTGTGTGTGTGTGTGTGTGTGTTCCCATGTGTCAGTGTGTCCGTGTGTCTGTGAACACGATAAATCAAAAACGAAAAGTCGGTAAAATACCAAACTTGGTATTTAAGTTTAGTATCTTCCAGGGATGTGACACGAAGATTTTGAGAAAAATCCCTCCACCCCAAACTACCCTTTACATGGAAATTTTTTCGAAAATGTTGATTTTCTAAAAATTGGCTCTAACGATTTTGATTAAAATATCGTATATTAAAGATATTTACCTGACAAATAAGATGTATATTTTGAATTTTCTGGGAATAGTCTCTGAGGACTACTTTATTCTGAGTAAATTTTCCGGAATTTCGTATAACTGCTAAACCGTAAGAGATAGACAGAAACTTGCCACATAAAAAATGTAAGGCACATTAAAACACACAATTTATGTTGTATACATTTATTTCTTGGAGTTGATCGTTTTTGAGATATTCCTTGTTTTTGTTTTCAGGGTCGAAAATCTTAACTTTTCTCATACAGGAATTTGTCAGCTCATGTCCATACAAACAAAGGAACTTCAGTCACATAGTAACCAGCTTTTGACTGTCGCTTTAACCTCTGCTACTCCCTTATTTCCTTTCTACTTACAAGGAAGAAGGTAATAAGACTATTTCTGCTAAGTTTTCTAGATTAGCATGAAGTAAATAGAAGAATAAGATTTTTAAGAATAATTTGTTGAAGGGATATAGAGAAAGTCATGTGAATGGTACATATCAGATGCATTTTGTAGTAGAGTTAACCGTTTTCGAGATTTTGCTTGTTATTAGTTTCAATTTTAAACTACCTAACTTTCCTCCAACGGAACCATACAAAACGAACCGATGATTTGTTATCGCTTTAATATAATGTGTTCACTTATGTCCCCTCTATGTATAATGAAGCAAGTAAAAATACTAAATCAGCTAATGTTTATCTCAATTAGCATGATGCAGATGGGAGAATAACAAATTGATCAGAATAGCTTTATTTGGAACAGCTAGAGAAACTTATGTGAATAGAACACATAAGCTTTTTTTTTAAGAATAATTTGTAGTAGAATAGGTAGAACACTCGTGTTAATGTAATATATCAGATTTTTGCTTTCTCTACACGTACTAACTACATAGTGTATAGAGAAGCTATCGTATTGCACCCAAAAACTGGATATCGAAATTTCATCGGAAATGAGTGTTTTATTCCCTGAATAAAAAAAAAAGCATTGTTAGAAAAACTTGTGTCTCTGGGCAGCAGAGCTCGAAAGGAAAAGACCGTTAAATACCAAACTTGATATTTAAGCGCATTACCCTCCAAGGATGTAAAACAAGATTTTCCAGAAAATCACCCACCCCGAACTACTCTTTACATGGAAAAAATTTCAAAAGTTTTGGTTTTCTCAAAAATGGCCATAACGATTTTGATTAAAATTTCTTACACAATTTATTTATCATATACATATCTTAAATATGCCTTGAATTTTCTGGAAATAACGTCTAAAGACCTCTTTACTGGATGAACTTTTTTCTGAATTTTGCATAACTGGAAACAGACAGAGATAGAAAAAAAAACTGACTGTACAAAAAATGTAGATTCACTTAAAACACGTAATCTACGTAATGTACATTTTTTCGTGGAGTTGACCGTTTCGAGTTATTCCTTGTTATTGGTTTCAGTTTTATAATACATAAAGCTTTCTCATACAAGTACTTTTCAACTCCTGGCCAGGAAAAGAACCGGATTTCAATTCCATAGCAACCATATTTTATAAAATCCTATCTGTTCCATTCACATGACTTTATCTATATATCTGCAACAAATTATTGTTATAAATCTAATGCTTCTATTTACTTCCTGCTAATCGAGAAAAAATCAGCAGAAATAGGCCTATTACTTGTTTCCTTGTAAGTAGAATTAAAATAAGGGAGTAGCATAGGTTAAAGTGATAGTCAGAAGTTGGTTGTTATGTGACTGGTGTTCCTTTGTTTGTATGGACTGGAATTGCTAAATTCCTGTATGACAAAAGTATGTTTTTTAAAGCTAAATCAAAAAACAAGGAGTATCTCAAAAACGATCAACTTCACGAAAATATATATATGAGATAAAGTGTGCGTTTTATGGTGCTCTATATTTTTTGTGTTGTAAGTTTTTGTCCATCTCTTACGGTTTAGCAGTTATGCAAAATTTCGTAAAATTTATCCAGAATAAAGTACTCTTCAGAATCTATTCCCAGAGAATGCAAGCTATACATTTTATTTGTCGTGTAAATATCTTTAATATACGAAATTTTAATCAAAATCGATAGAGCCATTTTTGAGAAAAGCAAAATTTTCGAAAAAAGTTCCATGTAAAGGGTAGTTTGGGGTGGGGGGATTTTTCTCAAAACTTTGTGTCGCATCTCAGGAAGATACCAAACTTAAATACCAGCTTTGGTATTTTACCGACTTTTCGATTTTGTGCTATCGTGTTCACAGACATACGGACACACACACACGCACACACGGACCTTTTTCTGAATTTTTTTTAATACAGAGGGCCCTAAAAATATATTTCCGGTGTAATCTCTTAATCGTATTTTTGGGTGGAGTGCAATACCTTCTCCATACACTATGTATATAGTACGTATAGAGAAAGTAAAAAAATGACCGGCGGTTTAGCTTAGTGTATTTCCTTATTTTCCTTCTATTTCTAAGGAACTAAGTAATAAGCCCGTTTCTGCTAATACTTATCAATTTATACATTGAATATATGTCCTTAAACCTCAAAACTACTACCTTTGGCATGTAAAACTTTTTGAAATTTTTGTTTTAGTCAAAAATGCCTCTTACGATGTTGATTAAATGCGGCATATTAAACCTATTTGTATCACAAATAAGAGTATATTTTGAAATAGCTTCCGAAGACTTGTTCATTCAGGATGCATTTTGCTGAATTTCGCATTACTGATAAACCGCAAAAACTTACTACATTAAAGATGTAAATCTCATTAAAACAAACAATTTATTTGCTATTAATTTCTTCACGGAGTTGATCATTTTCGAGTAATTCCTTTTTATTAGTTTTAGTTTTAAAATACTTCAAGTTTCTCACACGAAAACTTGTCAAATGCTGACCAGGCAAAGGAATTGATTTCAATCCCATAGCAACCACATTTTAAAACATTTGATTGTCGGTTTAGCCTGGTGTTTTCCCTTCCTTATTGCCCTTCTAAAAAGGAAGCAAGTAATAAGACAATTTCTTTTAATGTTTATCGAGTAGCATGCAGTATATAGAACAATAAGCTTATTAACAATAAATTGTTACAGAGATATAGAGAGAGTCATGGGAATGGAACGCATAAGGTTTTTTCATAGTTAATCACTCCAGTATTTTCCGCGTCCTTGCTTCTGCGCCACTCTTCAGTAATCCGAAGGAAGTGGATATACCGAACATGGGCCTCTCTTTGGGGATCGTGGGTTCGAGTGCCGCCTTGGGCATAGGTGTTTGTGTGGTTGTGAATGTGTACATTTTTGTGTATTTGTCATAAAACAAAGGAAATTTAGGGAAAAAGGAAATAAGGAAAAGGAAAAAAAAAAAAAAAAAAAAACACGATGGCGTGCCTTACCGGATGCTAAAGGCGTAGGAAGGTGACTGGTACGATAATTAAGGAAGGAGGAGACGGACGCTAAGATAGGATCGAGTTTTATCAATTAAGTCGACTCGACTGGATCCAGGTGTTGGGAGCCTGGCATCTCATTAAATTCACATGATGCCCATCACTAGGCTTGACCAGCATTCTTTCTAAGTTTAATATTACACTTCAGGAGCAACATTCATACGACTTTCTCTACAGATTGTTCATACAGAGCTAAATGGCTCAGGAGTTTCGTCTGAGAATGCTATTCCGGAGGTAGTGGGACCTCTCTGATAATGGGTTTTATTCGGGGGTGTTCCCGGGTGACTAGGTAAATGCTAGGAAGGTTTCTTTATTCGCCCGAACTTCCTGTCCATACATTCCATCTCCATTTCACCCAACCAAATATTTCAGAGTTATGTGTGTCGGCGAGGACTGCGGTCGGTGGTGGCGTCCTTCCATGGTGATGAATGTGCTCTGGAAATATAGCTCTCGGTGGCAGGATGGCGTTAAACGCGGGCTCGTAGCACTCCCCGTGTCGAGATAAGAACTGTTTAAAATATTTTTGGGACCCTTCACGGTGGCTCTTCCCCCGCCGACCGGTCTCAGCTGCCGTTGATATTACTCTCATCGCATCCTATCTTCCTGGGTCTGATGTACACTAAGCCAAATGGCTGTAGTGTGGAATCTCTTCCTGCATCACACACACACACACATTAAAATATATAATTTTATCGTTAATATCAACTAAATTTATATAATGATATGTAATAGATGGTCAATACTTAGAGGTTTGATCACTCTAAATAATAAGATAGCAGTTTTTATTCGATCAACACATCTTCTTAATTGGAATAAGTTATTCAACACTAACTCTCTCTCTCTCACACACACAGATTGTTCACTATCAAGTAAACATGATACATAGGGTTTTTCAAAGGTCACTTCATACTTAAACCGCTATAAATATTATTTGTTGAGATAATTAAAATAAAAACACCACTGCGAAAGCCATGCTTTGTTTATTATTTATTTAATTTTATTTACTTTGCCGTTACCATGGATACAATGCAGTTGAATAAAACATTAGTAATTTACTCACAGAATAAATATAAGACATATGTTACGCATATTTGACAAGAACTATAGAAAAACAAAAAAGTTAAATAATAATATTGTTATTATAACCAATATAATAATAAAATTACCTAATAGTGATACAAAATGTATTAAGATTGCCCGGCATTAAGTCCTTACGTTGGTAAGTCACCTTTAGGATAATATCTCTGAAATTAAAAATATCAGTTGATTCATTGGGTAAAAGCCCAAACCAGTTGGAGAAGTTAATGTCGAAATGGAATACGGTCGTAGTAGCTCAGTAATTATAGCAATGGCACCGAGAGTGGGCTATGGCAATATCTTTTTTAGCTATAATAATAATAATTGATGATAATAAAGATAATAATAACAATAACAACAATAGCAATAATAATAGGTTGTTAGTAATCATTTCGCGTCATTGGGCAATGTAAACTTTAATTAAAAGTTTAATGTTTAAAAGACTTCATTTTGAGTTACGTATCGCGTCATTGGAAGATGATGAACTTCAATATGAAGTTTGGCATTTGAAGTTTTTCATTTTTACTTTCTCTATACGTGCTATGTATATAGTATATAGAGAAGGAATTGCACTCTACCAAAAAATTCGATCCCGAGATTTCACCGGAAATATATGTTTCAGGGTCCCCTGTATCCAAAAAAAAAGTATTTTCAGAAAAAGGTCCATGTGTGTGTGTGTGTGTGTGTGTCTGTGTCCGTGTGTCTGTGAACACGATAACTCAAAAACGAAAAGACGGTAAAATACCAAACTTGATGTTTAAGTTTATTATCTTCCAGGGATGCGACACGAAGATTTTGAGAAAAATCCCCGCACCCCCAATTACCCTTTACATGGAACTTTTTTCGAAAATTTTGATTTTCTCAAAAATGGCTGTAACGATTTTGACTAAAATGTCGTATATTAAAGATATTTACCTGACAAATAAAATGTATATCTTGAATTTTCTGGGAATAGCCTCTGAAGAGTAGTTTATTCTGGATGAATTTTACTGAATTTTGAATAACTGCTAAACAGTAAGCGATGGACAAACACTTACTACACAAAAAATCTAGAGCACGTTAAAACACACAATTTATGATATATACATTTTTTCGTGGAGAAATAGCCATATTACTTGCTTCCTTGTAAGTAGAGGTGAAATAATGGATTACCATAGGTTAAAATGATAATCAAAAGTTGGTTGCTATGTCACTGAAGTTCCTTTGTTTGTATGGATAGCAGTTGACAAATTCCTGTATGAGAAATGTTAAGTTTTTCATAGCAGAAACCAAAAATAAGGAATGTCACAAAAACGACGATCTTCACGAAAAAAATGTATATAACATAACTTGTGTGTTTTAAAGTGCTCTACATTTTTTGTACAGTAAGTTTTTGTCCATCTCTTACGGTTTAGCAATTATTCAAAATTTAGTAAAATTCATCTAGCATAAACTACTCTTCAGAGGCAATTCCCAGAAAATTCAAGATATTCATTTCATTTGTCAGGTAAATATGTTTAATATCCGAAATTTTAATCAAAATCGTTAGCCATTTTTGAGAAAATCAAAATTTTCGAAAAAAGTTCCATGTAAAGGGTAGTTGGGGGTGGGGGGATTTTTCTCAACATTTTCGTGTCGCATCCCTGGAAGATACTAAACTTAAATACCAAGTTTTGTATTTTACCGACTTTTCGTTTTTGAGTTATCGTGTTCACAGACACACGGACACACACACACATGGACCTTTTTCTGAAAATACTTTTTTTTTGGATATTGTGGTCCCTAAAACATATATTTCCGGTGAAATCTCGGTATCGAATTTTTGGTGGAGTGCAATACTTTCTCTATACACTATGTACATAGTGCGTATGGAGAAAGTAAAAAGTATTTTCAGAAAAAGGTCCATGTGTGAGTATGTCCGTGTGTCTGCGAACACGATAACTCAAAAACGAAAAGTCGGTAAAATACCAAACTTGGTATTTAAGTTTAGGATCTTCCAGGGATGCGACACGAAGATTCTGAGAAAAATCCCCCACCCCAAACTATCCTTTACATGGAACTTTTTTCGAAAATTTTGATTTTCTAAAAACTGGCTCTAACGATTTTGATTAAAATATAGTATATTAAAGATATTTACATAACAAATAAAATGTATATTTTGAATTTTCTGGGAATAGCCTCTGAAGACTACTTTATTCTTGGTCAATTTTACGGAATTTTGCATAACTGCTAAACCGTAAGAGATGGACTAAAACTTACCACACAACAAATGTAGAGCACCTTAAAACACCTAATTTATGTTACATACAATTTTTTCGTGGAGTTGATTGTTTTTGAGATATTCCTTGTTTTTTTTTTTTTTCAGCTATAAAGACATATTTTTCTCATACAGGACTTTGTGAACTCGTGTCCATACATACAAACAAAGGAACTTCAGTCGCAGAGCAACCAGCTTTTGACTATCACTTTAACCTATGGTACCCCCTTATTTCGCTTGTACTAATAAGGAAGCAAGTAATTAGACTATTTCTGCTAATTTTTGCTCCATTAGATGAAGTAAATAGAATAATTTGTTGCAGTGATATAGAGAAAGTCATGTGAATGGAACACATCAGATTTTTATGTTATGCTGTTCATAGCATACAACGGACCTTTTACTAAAATACTTTCTTTTTGATTCAATGGGTCCCAAAACATTTTTCCGGTGAAATCTTCATAAAGAATTTTTTGGTGGAATACAATGTTTGCGCTGTTTGCTATAATAGTGGTGAACGTAAACATTCAAATTATACAATAATATATTATAGTTTCAATGTGACTGTGGTTTCTATGGTAAACGCACACACCTACGGTTTTGCACTCTCTGATATCTACACTGTGAATTATCTGACCGTTGCTCTGGCCTGACCTACACAGACACTAAGTACATATAATATATATGTGTTTTAACACGTGGGAACAGCTGTTATCATGCAGGCAGAGTGTGTTGTATATCTACAAAGGACAACACGTGTAAACTGCCTCCGGTGTAACGCGCTTGATATTCCAGTTGTAGCAATAAAAGGGGAAAACAGAGTCTATAAAACTCCTGGCCTGGAAACTTTTAAATTATAAGTCGTAACCCTGAACCTGGGAACTTGTCAAACTTTAGGTGTCTCTCACGCTAAATTTTCTAAATTTCGTTACAAGTACTGCTAACATAAACACAACAAATATGAAATTAAAATCTAGTGTTCGTTGAATTCAAATATAGACCTATACATTGGGCTACTTTTTGGGCTTACGGTTATCAACCATTCGGGCGATACTGTACATGACTCCTGGCAGGATTGAAAAGAGAGGCCTTAAGATGATGTATCTGTGACATTTGGAAAAATATGTGTTCCATTCACATTACTTTCTCTGTATCTCTGCATCAAATTAGTTTTTTCTTATTGTGGTAGTTTAACGACGGACCGTTGTAGGTGAGAGGTGAGTGGTAAGTGAGGGGTGAATTGGATTGGTAAGTGAGGGGTGAGTTGAGTAAATTTAAACAAAGGCCCTTTCTCCCCCCTCCCCAAAAAAAGGAATTTTGCTCAAAATTCAAACTTTTAAGAACAACTGAAAACATTGGTCCCATTTATAATATTTTTAGTTTATTTTTACTTTCTCTACACAGTGTATAGAGGAAGTATTGTAATCCACCCAAAAATTGATACCGAGATTTCACCGGAAATACATGTTTTAGGACCCCCTGAATACAAAAAAAAAGCATTTTTACATAAAGGTCCGTGTTTGTGTGTGTGTGTGTGTGTGTGTGTGTGTGTGTCTGGGGTTAAGTACCAAACTAGGAGTTTAAGTTTGGTATCTTCCAAGGACGTGACACGAAGATTTTTAAGAAAATTGCCCCACCCCCAACTACCCTTTACATGGAACTTTTTTCGAAAATTTTGATTTTCTTAAAAAAGGCTCTAACGATTTTGATTGAAATGTCAAATATTAAAAATATTAACCTGACAAATAAAATGTATATCTTGAATATTCTGAAAATAGCCTCTGAAGACTACTTTATTCTTGAGGAATTTTGCATAACTGCTAAACCGTAAGAGATAAACAAAAACTTACCACACAAAAAATGTAAAGCACATTAAAACACACAATTTATGTTATACACATTTTTTACGTGCAGTTGATATTTTTTTTAGATATTCCTTTATTTTGGTTTCAGCCTTGAAAAACTTAAGTTTTCTCCTATGGGAATTTGTCAAGTCCTGTCCATACAAATAAACGAACTTCAGTCACATAGGAACCAGGTTTTTGACTATCACTTTAACCTATGGTACTCCCTTATTTCGCTTCTATTTACAAGGAAGCAAGTAATAAGACTATTTTTGCTAATTTTTTCTCGATTGGATGAAGTAAATATTAGCATAAGCTTATTAACAATAATTTGTTGCAGAGATATAGAGAAAGTCATGTGAATGGAACACATCAGATTTTTATACTCGTAGATTAAATTTTTATGAAGAGTAATCTAAACACTCGGCCATAGCACGGACGCGCGCGTGTGTGTATGTTTAAACATTTTAGCCTGTTACTTGAGCACAAAACTGGCCTTTGAAAATGTCATCTGTTTAGTCCCCTAGCTGTTGATTATTGTTAATTTGTTTTTTCACAGCCGCGTGTAGGATAGGAGTTGGATAGGATAGTCAGACTGTAATATACAATGCCGTAGCCGGGATTTGAACCACATATCTCCCTGTGTCTAACAGGTTGCTCTACCACTGAGCTACCACGTAACACGCATTGTTTCCCGTTAAATCACAAGGTGATCTCATGTTATTTTGAGATGACTTATAATGTCCTAATACTTCAAGTTCAGGTCATTTAGTATAACTTCACACAAGCCATGTGAGACAGAAAATGGATAGATAGAGTCAATCTGAAAAATGTATTACTTATTTTCATTAGGATACACACTCACATTCATTCCCACATGGCCGTGCCGTGGCCGAGTAGTTAGACCTCTCATCTCACATCTAGACGGTCCAGATTCAATGCCAAGCAACTGCATGTGAGATTTGTGGTGGACAAGGCGGTGCAGGAGTGGGTTTTCTCCGGTTTCCCCGCCATCGCATTCCACCGGTGCTCCATCTTCATTCCATGGATAATTAGTCATCGTATGCGTGTCGCAAATATGAATGAATGAATGAGTGTATTTATTGACATAACAATATCATATGTGCATTGAATTTCAACAATCGCAGGGTCCACAGACCGTACGTGCTTTTGTAATACATACTAAAAAGCAATATTAAAACAACAACAATATATTCAAATATTGCAATTTAAATTTACAGCACGGAGTACACCTTAATAAATGCACCCTCTTACACTAGGTAATTACACTTAAAAGAAATATATAAACATAATATATACACAATATATAAAACCTTAACACAACAGTGACCTAGGTATAATATATATATATATATATATATATATATATATATATATATATATATATATATATGTAAAACATTGTAGTCACTTTCGTTTAGTTCTTATCCTTCCCTTCTCTATTGGTAGTGTTCTCAGATCTCAGCTGTCTTGCCTTAAGTATAAATTTACCTGGCCGGTCCACGTCTTCCGAGCCTGCCAGTAGCGTCCAACATGCTTCTAGCTCTACATTCGCAGTGGTAAAAAATCGTAGTAAATATTTTTCCCACCATTCCTCCGTACCCCAACATCTTGCCAAGATGTGGGTCCACGACTCTTCCAGACATATTCTCGTACTATTCTCGTCAGCAATTTTTGTGCCCCTATATGCTCCTAGTCTAATCCACGCGAGCCCCTCTCTAAAGAATTTGGTACCTGTGTTGATGTATTGCTCCATACCCCACTCCGATTTTAGCTCAGACTGTATTTCTAATGAAACCTTTTCTGTGCATTGCGCAATTATTTGCTTTCTGTTTGTCTGTCTGAGGCGGCTCTTAATTTTTCTCCAAATACTCTGCCTGTTTGCCTGCCCCGCCATCCAAATGTATCCCATCCCAATGGTTTCCAACCTTTTTTTAATTTTGATGCCCACGTCGAATTACCTTCCATTCGCAACTATTCACGGTAGAAGCTGCCCTAATTAGAGCTTGGTTTCCGTAAACGATTCTCATCCAATATTTAACTGCTCTAATTTTGCACTCTATCGTTTCACTATGTGCCCCGGATTCCCTCATTATTCCGCAGTTTGACATACCCCTCCCTACACCCAGAATTCCTTTCAAAAATTGGGTCCTCACTAGGTGCAGATTCCCTATTTATTCCCACCCCCATATTTCTCCTCCATATGTCATCGTGGATCTAACTGTCGCTCCATATGTAAAAGCGGGCGTTAAACACTATCAAAAACATTCGCACATCTCCACAGTTTTACTTCCAGACTGTCTCACAGAATTATTCCAAATGAAAAAACGTTTCACCATCCAACTCGGAAATTGAACATGGCTTAATACAGCATTATCTTGGAAAATTTAATTTAATAATAATAATAATAATAATAATATATAACTCCATGGCACGACAACTCACAAGGAACTTTTGCCTACCGCACGGCCGCTGCGTCCCCCATTTCGGTCCATGACAGACATCATGGATGGGGTGCAATATTGGAGGGTGAGACGTTGTCAGGGCCTTGAACCCCCCCGACCGGTTAATGCGTTCCTCATGAGCTGAAGCCGCTATTTCTCCATCAAGTAGCCCCTCAATTGGCCCCCAGGGACCTCACGAGGCTTAGTGCACCCCGGGCCAGGTCTCTCACGCCGGTACAGGGAATCGAACCCAGGTCTCCCACTTGGTAAGCAGCTAAGGAGACGAATTTTAAACATTTAATTTAATAGTTTATAAACCTTGTTAAGTGACAAATGATCATGTACATAAATCAACTTGAACTGAGTATTGTAATGTGCAATATTATTCATCTTTTAGAGAATTTTCAAGCGGAGTAACATTTTGTTAACATTTCTGTTGGAAAGATATGAATCTTACTGCAGGTTTCTAGAATTCAAGGCTGCTAACCTCTGCGTCACTTTCATCATGCACGCAATGAGCGTGAGGAATCCATATTCCAATTAACTTCATTGCAGATGGAATCTAGCGGCTTCCCTGCAAAAGTACTACCTGTATAATTATGCGTCGATATCAAGCTTCGTCTGAGGGAACGTAAAACATTGAGTATACAAACTATATGAAATTATCGTGTACAAAAATGTTTACATAACAATTTGCGAAATGGACAGTTTTAAAAGTCGAGGGTTTTTTACATTATTTTCATACAAATCTTTATATCTTAAAGTTATTAAACCACTCTTCAGAAGAACATCTGTGTGTAATATTTGGGCCTGTAAAAAGCATAAGTCAAAAAATCTAAATTCACATCTGACCATTCACATGACTTTCTCTGCCTATTTCTTAACAAACAATTCTTGCACAAGTATATTCTTCTATCTACTTAATTTTAATCAAGATAAACATCAGCAGAAATAGTATTTACCTTTTATAAGTACAAGGAAAATAACAGACTACTCTAGGATAAAGCGATAGTCAAATCTTAAAAAAAATGGTTGCTATATGACTGTCAATGAAATTCGGTTCTCTTTTAATGATCAAGAGTAAAAAAACCTGATGTGTTACACTAGCTGCTCTACAAACTTCTTACAAAATATTGTTCTTCTTTCTATACCATGCTGATCGAGTTAAACATTAGCAGAATGTTCTTATTGCTTAGTTCCTTATAAGTAGAAGAGAACTAAGGAAATGCACTAGGCTAAAGTGATAGCCAAATGTTTTAAAAACTGTTGTTATACTATTGTCATTGAAATTCACTTCTTTACTTAGCTAGGGGTAGAACAAAAGAAAATCGGACACTTCCTTACTGAGAAAAGTAGAAGTACTTCACAATTGAAGCCAATAACAAGAAATATCTCGGAAACGGTTACCTCCACAACAAAAACTATGAGATATACATTTTTTGTGTTGTAAGGTTTTGTCTAACCCTTACGGTTTAGCAGTTAAGCAAAATTCAGCAAAATTCATCCAGAATAAACTGATCTTCAAACACTATTCCCAGAAAATTCAAGATATACATTATATTTGGGATGTAAATAGATTTAATATGCGGTATTTGAAAATTTCTCCATGAAAGGGTAGATTGTAGAGGGGGATTTTTAGGAAGATATTCGTGTCGCATCCTTGGAAGATACCAAACTTAAATACTAAGTTTGGTATTTAACGGTATTTTTGTTTTTTAGCTATGCTGCCCCACAGACATGGACACACACAGAGGGACAGGTAAACGGACACACACGGACATTTTTCTAAAAATGTTTTTTGGATTCAGGGGGTCTCAAAATATATATTTTCGGTGAAATATCGGTATGGAATTTTTGGGTGCAATACAATACTTTCCCTATACACCATGTACATAGTACGTATAAAGAAAGTTGAAAGATATGAAACGAATTAGGGTTTCACATTAGGAGCAAAGTATTTTAAAATTGAAATCAATTACAGGGAATGTCCCTGAAAAATGGTTAGATGTACAAAAAAAATGTATATTGCATAAATTCTATGTTTTAACGAAAGGATCCCTTTTTGTGTGTGTGTGCGTGCGTGTGTGTGTGTGTAGCATAACTCAAAAAATATAAGTCACATGATATTTATCTTAAGTATCTACCAAAGATGTGACACAAAGGTTTTCACAATATACTATCCCATCCCAAAATACCTTTTACATGAAAGATTTATCGAAAATTTTTATTTTATAAAAATTGCTAAAGATGAATAAAGGTCGTCTCCTTAGCGCGGTGGTAGCGTTGCTGCTTACCAAGTGGGAGACCTGGGTTCGATCCCCAGTACCGGCGTGGGGATTTTTCCCCCGCAGGGAGACCTGGCCCGGGGTGCACTCAGCCTCGTAAGGTCCCTGGGGGACCAATTGAGGAGCTACTTGATGGAGAAGTAGCGGCTCCAGGTCATGAGGACCGCATTAACCGGCCGGGGGGACTCGAGGCGCTGACCACGTCTCACCCCATCCATGACGTCTGTAGTGGACCGAGATGGGGGACGCAGCGGCCGGGCGGTAGGCCAAGGTTCCCCGTGAGCTGTCGTGCCATGGAGATGATTAAAATGCCGCCTATTAAAATGTTTACATGACAAATAAAATGCATAAACTGAATTTCTTGAGAATAGCTTCTCTGGTCCTCTTCAATCTGGATGACATTTACATACTGCATAAATATGTAGGTACAGAGACTTTTTACTTTCTCTATATGTACTATATACATTCGATACAGAGATTACACCGGAAATACACGTTTTCGGACACCCTGAATACAAAAAAGCACTTTTAGAAAAATGTCCGTGTGTCTGTCTGTCTATTTGTGTGTCTGTGTGTATGTGAGTGTGTCTGTGGGCAGTATAGCTCAAATACGAAAAGTTCGTTAATGCGATACGAAGATTTTCAAGATAATCCCCCAACCCCCAACAATGCTTTACAAAAGGGTAGTTTTTGATTTTCGCAAAAATAGTTCTAACAATTTTGATTGAAATATCGTACAGTTAAGATATTTACTTGACAAATAAACTGTATATCTTGAATTTTCTGGGAATATCCTCTAAACACTACTTTATTCTGGAAATTTTACGGAAACATAGTTTAGGAGTTATGGACAAAAACTTACAATAAAGAATGTATAATACATTAAAACACACAATTTGTGCCATATACATATTTTTCTTGGAGTTGATCGTCTTTAAGATATTCCGTGTTTTTTGGTTTCAGCTTTAAAAACATACGTTTGTCATACGAAATTTTGTCAACTCCTGTCCATACAAACAAAGGAAATTCAGGCACATGCCAACCAGCTTTTCACTATCACTTTAACCTATAGTACTCCCTTATTTCGCTTCTACTTACAAGTCAGCAAGTAATAAGACTATTTTTGCTAATTTTTCTGGATTAGCATGAATTATATAGAAGCATATGCTTTTTAACAATAATTTGTTGCAGAGATATAGAAAAAGTTATAAATGAATTGAATACATCAGATTTTTTTTGGAAGTAACCATTTCTAAGATATTCTCTATTATTGATTTAATTTTAGAATACTTTAAACCTTTCTGAAACTGTAAGTCCTCGTTCTTTTCACATCTCTTTTGTTTTTCACTTGGTCATAGCAAACTCATAGTGACAGCTTTTAAAAGATTTGGTGGTCCCTTTAGACTGGTATATTATCCATTCTACTTACATAAGGAAGTAAATAATAATATTATTTCTGCTAATGTTTATATGGATAAGCATGTGTGGAAAAAAATAATCTTTTGTATCAATAACTTGTTTGCAGAACAGCTGGAGAAAGGTATGTGAATGGAACACGCCAAATTTTTACTTCCTCTAGCACGTTTGCACAACATGCATAGTATATAGAGAAGGTATTGTATTCCACCTAAAAATTCCCAGCCAAGATTTCACCTGAAATACATGTTTTGAGATCACCTAAGTTAAAAAAAGAAAATTTTTTTAGAAAAATGTCTATCTGCGCATCCGCGTGTTTATGGACCCGATAGCCGAAAAACGGAAACTTGATATTTAAATTCAGCATATTCCAAGAATGCAACAGGAAGATTTTCAACAAAATTCCCTACATGAAAATTGTTTAGAAAAGTTTGGTTTTCTCAAAGAAAGCTTTATTTGGATTAAAATGCACGTTTAACGTAATTTATGTGAAACGGACTCTATCTGAGAATAGCCTCTGAGGACCTCTCAATCTGGATTAATTTTGTATAATTCGTAAACCGTAAGAGACAAAAGCTTATTATTCAAAAATGTTTATCTCATTTCCACATTTACCATTTGTTATTGGTTGTAATTTTAAACTACTCTTACTTTTCTCAAAGTGCATTCTTTCGTTTCATATCTCACTTGTTTTATTCCTAGCCATCAATTGTTTTGCAGAGCCACCATATTTTAAAAAATTTTAATAGCAGTATTCTCTTATTTCCTTCTACTTACAAGGAAGCAAATAAGAAGACCATTTCTGCTAATGTTTATCTTGATTAGCATGAAGAAGATAAAAGAATAATCCTTCTTAAGGAAATTTTGCTTGGACAACATCTAGAAAAAGTCATGTGAATGGAAGACATCAGATATTTTATAATTATACTTATTCTTAAACTATGTGAAATAATGCTTTGATTTTGAAGCTGGACCAGAAAAAAATTCCTACATGTTCCATACACGACTTTCTCTACATCTAAGTAACAAATTATTATTAAAAAGCTTATTCTTCTGTCTATTTCATGCTAATCGAGGTAAACATTAATAGAAATGCTTTCTTGTAAGTAGAAGGAAAATAATGGAATACACTAGGATAAAACGATAGTAAAATCTTTTAAAACTTGGTTGCCATATGGTGAAATCCGTTTCTTTGCTTTGCCAGGAGTTGACAAATTCCCGTATTTTAAAACTGAAACCAATAACAAGGAATAATTCAGAAACTGTCAACACATAAATTGTATGTTTCAGCAAGATCTACATTTTTGTGTAGTAAGTTTTTGTCTATCTCTTACAGGCTACTGGTTATGCAAAATCAATGAAAATTCATTCAGAATAAAGAGATCTTCAAAGGCTATTCCCAGAAAAGTCAAGAAATAAATTTTATTTGTAATGTAATATATATTTAATATACGGCATTTTAATTAAAACCGTTAGAGCCATTTTTGAAAAAAATTTAAAAAATCGAAAATGTTCCCATGTGAAGGGTAGTTTGGGGTGGAGGGATTTTCCTGAAAATTGCATTTTTTTTTCTTTTTTTAAATATAGTCTTGGAATCTGGTCTGGACTCCAGCGCTGTATTCCGTTTTCTTATTCCTCTTTTTCCCATTTTCCCTAAATTCCTTTTGTTTACCGTTTTCTGTTTTATCACAAATACACGTACATGAACACATTCACAAACACCCATGCCCCAAGCGGGACTCGAACTCACGATCCCCTGTGCCACGAAGCACCAAAGAACCTTGGAAGATACTAAACTTATACACCAAGTCTGGTATTTTACCAACTTGTTTTTGAGTTATCGTGTTTACAGACACACGGACACATACACGAACCTTCTTCTAAAACGCGCATTTTCGGTGAAGTCTCGGTATCGAATTTTTGGGTGGAATGTAATACCTTCTGTATACACTATGCACATAGTATATGTAGAGAAAGTAAAAATAAGGTGCAAAGAACGCACCCAGATAGGTCGTCCTGTGTAAAATAACATGATCTGATAAGTGTACTTTTGGACAGAGTGGGTTTGGTCCACGATTATGTGTGATCAGGCCAGTATATTCGCAAGCTGTAAAGTTGTCTAGAAAGATAGCCATCCGCACCTCTGTAACTTTAATTATTCCAACACCCCGAGCCGAGCATCCGTCTTGCTGACGCACGCGTAGGAGCGGGAGATAGCGGGACAAATGCCGAATTTGGTGGCACTCGATACTTACTGGCTTTGAGGCAGTATTCTGTATTCCGCAAGTCAACAGAATCTTTATTATTATTATTTTACTTTCTCTACTTTCTTTACTTACATAGTGTATAGAGAAGATACCGAGATTTTACAGGAATATGTGTTTTGAGACCCCCTGAATCCAAAAAGAACATTTTTAGAAAATGTAGTGTGTGTGTCTTTGGGTAGCATAGCTCTAAAATGAAAAGACCGTTAAAAACCAAATTTGGCATATAAGTTTGGTGTCTTCCAAGGATGCGACACCAAGATTTTCAAGAAAATCCCCCCACCCGAAACTACCCTTTCTTTACATGGAAAAAATTCGAACATTTTGATTTTCTTAAAAATGGCTCTAACGATTTTCATTAAAATCTCGTATATTTAAGATATTTACTTGACAAATAAAATGTATATCTTGAATTTTCTTTATTCTGGATGAATTTTATGGATTTTTGCATAACTGCTAAACCGTAAGAAATGGACAAAAACTTACCACACAAAAAGTGTGGAGCAGATTAAAACACACGTTATGCTATTTACAGTTTTTTCGTGGAGTTGATCGTTTTTAAAATATTTATCGTTTTTAGTTTCAGCTTTGAAAAACACATTTTTCTCATACAGGAATTTCTCAGCTCCTGTCCATATGATACTCCCTTATTGCGCTTCTACTTAAGGAATCGAGTAATAAGACTATTTCTGCTAATGTTTTCTCAATTAGCATGAACTAAATAGAAGCATAAGTTTTTTAACAATAATTTGTTACAGAGATGTAGAGAAAGTCATGAGAATGGAACATATCAGATTTTTCCCCCATATATTTATGGTGACTGGGGGTTGGTTTTTGAGGGCCCTCAACTACTAAGGTCATTATTGCCCTTTTTATCTAATTAGAGAAACTATTGTATACCACAAAAAAAAGTTCTGATGTGTTCCACTCACATGACTTGTTAATCAAGATAAACATTGCCAGAATTTGTTTTATGGTTTTCTTCTTTGTAAGTAGAAGAGAAATAAGTGGATACAGAAAGTTAAAGCGATAGTCAAATCTTTTAAAAGCCGGACACCAAGTGAAACAATTGAAATTCGGTTCTCTTTGCTTGCTAGGAGAAAACATACAACAGATGAAAAGAAAGATGTCTCCCGTTTGAGAAAAGTTGAAGTACTTAATAGCTGAAACCAACAATTAAGAATATCTCGAAAACGACAAACTCTACTATAAAGTGTATGAACGTAAATTGTGTGTTTCAATGAGATCAACAATAGTGTGTGGTAAGTTTTAGTCTATCTCTTACGGTTTACTAGTTATAAAAAAGTTATAAAAAATCATGTAGAACGAAGAGGTCTTCAGAGGCTATTCCCAGAAAATTTAACTTACGTTACGTTTGTCATAAAAAGTTCTTAAACATATGAGATTTTAATAAAAATCCTTTCAGCCATCTTTGAGAGCTTAAAAATTTTCTAAATATGTTCCATGTAAAGGGTAGTTGGGAGTGGGTGGATTTTCTTGAAAATCTTCTTATCGCATCCTTGGAAGATACCAAACTTAAATACCAAGTTTGATATTTATAATTTCGTTTTTGACCTATGCTGCCCACAGACACACACAGACATACACACAGACAGACACACACACGAACATTTTTCTTAACATGTTTTTTTTTTTATTCAAGGGACGCAAAACATGTATTTTCGGTGAAAACTCGGTATCGAATTGTTGGGTGCATTGCAATACCTTTTCTATACACTATGTATATAGTACGTATAGAGAAAGTAGAAAGGTGAGGATAATAGTGATTCGAAAATTATAAAACAACACTGAGTGCTTCTACCAAGCATTTCATCATCACAGTCGGCTTGGGTAGTTCAATTGGTTAAACGCTGGCATTATGAACTCAAGGTCACGGGTAGGGTCGCGACCCAGACCAATGAGTTTTTAAGTGTACTTAAAATCAATAGCCCAATGACAGTAGATTTACTGGCATGTTAAAGAACGCTTGTGGCACGAAATTCCGGCACACCGACGGCGTTGATATGACGATAAAAAACAAAATTTTGTTTTTATCATTCAAACAGGCTGTACTACCGATTATTTAACCTGGGCCGTCCCGTCCTATCCCACAGGCGAGACAGAAGCATCCAATGTGTCTAGGCACATTCCACCAATAGCATATTTTCTTCCGTGAAATGGAAGCTGTCACAATGGTAGAGAGTAGTTAACCTCGTGCCAAATGACTTGTAGTTTTTAGAGTGTGTACATCTGGGAGGAGTAAAATCAGTCTGTGAGAATTGCAGTTATTATTAAATTAATAATCTGATGTGTTCCATTCACATGACTTTCACTATATCTCTGCAACAAATTATTGTTAGAAAGCGTATGCTTCTATTTACTTAATGATAATCGAGAAAAAATTAGTAGAAATAGTCTTATTATTGCTTCCTTGTAAGTAGAAAGGAAATAAGGGAGTAACACAGGTTAAAGTGACAGTCAAAAGCTGGTTACTATGTGACTTAAGTTTCTTTGTTTGTATGGTCAGGAGTTGACAAATTCCTGTATGGGGAAAAATGTGTTTTTTAAAGCTGAAACCAATAACAAGGAATATCCCAAAAACGATCAACTCTGCGAAAAAGAATGTATATACATAAATTGTGTGTTTTAACATTTTGATGTAGGAAGCTTTCGTCCATCTCTTACGGTTTAGCAGTTATACAAAAATATGTAAACTTCATCTAGAATAAAGCAGTTTTCAGAGGCTATTCCCAGAAAATTCAAGGTATACTTTTTATTTGTCAGGTAAATATCTTTAATATACCATATTTTAATCAAAATCTTTAGAGCCATTTTTAAGGAAATAAAACATTTCGAAAAAAGTTCCATGTAAAGGGTAGTTGGAGGTGGTTTGGTATTCAACAGTCTTTTCCTTTTTGAGCTATGCTGCCCATAGACACACACATACTCACGGACATTGTTCTAAAAATGTTTTTTTTTTTTTTTATTCAGGGTGTCTCAAAACATGTGTTTCCGTTGAAATCTCGGTATCGAATTTTTGGGTGCAATACAATAGCTTCTCTATACACTATGTACATAGTGGTATAGAGAAAGTAAAAATATGGTGTTACTTTCAGAAATAATAAGCTTATAAAAATCTAATTACATTTTAAATGTGAACAGCTCTGGTATGCTCGGCGTTAAAATTACTGGGAAAAAAGAATCATGATTTTCACTGGATGTCCCGAAACTTTTGATTGGCAGTGTATGTACTATGTACTAAGCAGAGAAAGTAATAAACATGGTATCGATATATCACTGGAAATACAAGGTTTAAGTAGAGGTTACAGTTTTGCGATTTTACCTTCTGCGCCTACTTATTCGGGCAGTTAGGTGTCCCGCAGGTCATTCTGCTCAGAGGCAAGTAGGCTTTCTCAATTCTGGGAGATCAGGAAAAACCGGGCTTATTTAACTGCTAGCAGGAATGTAGGTTTAGAGATGGCGAATTCGCGAATTTCCTCAATGAACGAACGGCGGCTACGATTAAACTCGTTATACCAGCGTTACACGTGGCTAAGGGTGGAGTTTCATTTCTAAATGTAGTAGTAGTTGATTAATGTACTCTTGTCGAAAATCATAACAAATGCTCGTGAGTTAATTCCATCCGTTCGCTGAGAAACAATTTAAAGTCACTGTAAACAACATAAATGACCTCTGTTGATAAAATATCTGGAATAGGTTAAGGTCAACAATGTCAAATTTTCCAGTGAATACACCTGATGGCTCCTACAACAATCAGTGTTGCCAAGGCTCAAAATATAAATAGTGGTTCTCGTATTATATGTAGTTTTGCACAAATTAGTTATAATAAATGTTACTTTCAAATATTTAAAAGCATGCTTTTTTGTGATTTTCTTTATTGAATCATCCGATGTATGTCATCGCATGTTGATTGCTTAATCGAGAATGTATGACTAATTACAAAAGTGTTATATTCTATTTCTATTACCTTGCACAGCTGTTCCTACTAAGCCGCTACGCTATCTTGTTATTTTCACTACGCATGTTATGTTAATAGTAGTTAGAGAAAGTATGGCATTCGACACATGCATTCGAGGTCAAGATTTCACCATAATATAATATGCTTAGAGATTCCTTGACTATAAAAAGGTCTGTGCGTGTATGTGCGTGTCCGTGAGCAACATAACTCAAAAACAAAAAGGACTGCTAAATATCAAACTTGGTATTTAAGTATTTCAAGGGTGCGACACGAAGATTTTTAAGAAAATCTACTACCTCAAATTACCCTTCAGAAGTAATTTTGTTTTTCTCAAAAATGACTAACGATTTTAATTAAAATATCTCATTTTTAAGATACTTTCATCAAAATAAAATGTATACCTACACCTTGAATTTTCTGGACATATTCGCTGAGCACTTTTTTTATTGTGAATGCTTTTTGCATAACTGATAGACAAAAACTTACCACAGAATAAACGTAAATCTCATCAAAACACAATTTATATACTTTTTATAGAGTTACTCCTTTTTATTAGTTTAAATTTTAAAATACTTAAAGTATTCTTAAACGGGAAGTCATCTTTAGTTTCATAGCTCTTTTGTTTTACTCCTGGCATTTTAGTTTTTTCACATAAAGACCAGCTTTTAAAAATGTTGATTATTTTTTTTTTATTCTAATGAATGCGCTTATTTCCCTTCCACTTATAAGTAACCAAGTAAGTAGACCATTTCTGCTAATGTTTATCTCGATTAGCATGAAGTAGATAAAATAATAGCTAACATGTTCTAAGAATAGTTTGTGTAACCTGTACAGAAAGTCATGTGAATAGAAGACATTGGATTTTTTATATTAAGTTCTGGATAGTGTCTTACATGAACGGAAAATGGACCAAACATCACACTATCTTCGAAAAACAATATTTGGAAATTATGAACATCTATTATTGAAATTTGGTCCCTGTTTACAAAACGTGGATAAGAATACTCACAGACTTGTCGACTGTTGGCTCGCTGTTTCCAGCAGCTCTGCACGGAGGTTGGCAAACCTGTGTTAACATAACGTGTAATATTTTTGCTGATATAACGCAAGCCGACGTTGCTGTTGAACCCGTTGTTTTACAAGCGTTCTGACACAGTAATTACGTTGATTATACTTTAATTGCTTCCACTTCCTCATCTTCCATCTCCCCTTTTTATCATAACTTCCCGGCTTATAATGTATGCCAAGTCATTTACATAGAATACACGGTCACCTAAACGCAATGATTGTTGTCACACTAGATTCCCGCCTCGTTAAGTTTTCCTCAGTGTCCCCAACCCTACAAACCAGACAGCAAATTTACAACCTTCCATTTTAAGATTTGTTTTGAAGCCTGGCTGCTGGCAACAAGTATTCGTAACAGCGTTACCAACTTCAAAGAAATTTCTGTAGATCTAAATTGACCCCTTTGCAGCCCGATTTATTTTCGATGGAAATTGTTTTTTTGAAAAGTGGCACCATAGGATGCTTATTTGCCTTACAAAGTTGGCTCTAACTGATCTCTTATTGGTAGCTCATTTGTCTAAACTTCTAAAGCACTGAACGTCACTGATCAAGATTTCAAGATTTCAATATCACAGATTAACCTAGGTTGAAATCCTCGCTACAATGTTACTGTGATAAAGGAAGGGATGGCTCCAGGTAAAATAAACGCTGATTGACAATGTGTTGATTCCACCTCGGTAACATTGTAGCGAAATAAAGTTCTGTATTTGTTAGAAAAAAAAAAGTATCATTGAAGGTAGTGTGTTTTTCGCTTTTGCTTGTTTAAAGCCGTGTTAATATCAGTAAATTGAAAGAAAATACTGAAATATACACCGTTAAGGTTAAGTATTATTGAAGGTTAACCGTTATTCATCTTGAACAACAAATGCTGATAATGATTCCATATGGCAACATTGGGCTGGAAAGGGTTAAAAAAAATGGAGAGGCACTCACTATATCCGTTAGTATTTCATTTTGGGAGGTCATTGTTGTCATTGTTTTCAAGTGCAACAG
The DNA here is from genome assembly GCA_030762935.1 of Hymenopus coronatus. NCBI lineage: Eukaryota > Metazoa > Arthropoda > Insecta > Mantodea > Hymenopodidae > Hymenopus > Hymenopus coronatus. The sequence goes on from CM060890.1 coordinate 116,574,939, forward strand.
TAGAAAAAAAAATTTCGTCAATAAATCGATGTAAACGTACAAAGGAATAAATTACAGACAAAAATGATTGCTAGTTTACTTCATGCCAAAAGAGCTGTCATGGCAACACCTTGCTATAACATGTCTGACACAAAAAGACACATCTCGAAAATGAAATCGTCCATGTACGATTTTAAGAGGAAGAGAGATTCCAACACTGATGACGAATAAAGAACTGAGAAACTTAAAGAAATCTAAAATTGTAGAAATAATAATGATAATAATAATAATATATTGCGACGAGTTGTGATAGGGAGTGTTCTTTAATATAATAACCATAACCATAAAATGTAATGTGATATGTGTGCATAAAAACCGAATACTTTTAATTTACAACATGCTGTAGAATTTCCATATAAGGAAAGTTGTTGGTCTTCGAGACAATATATTAAAGTAAGACTTAAAAACTACACTTTTATATTACAAAAATAACTATAGAAATTGTTGTCATTGTCAAAGTAATCTGCAGAATTTTAAATGAGTTTTGAAATAAATTGAATGAAATTTGGTTGGCAACATTGACTCGTAATTCTGTCTTAGAGGGTTGGAAAAGTTAACCTTCTTTACCACTTATTTACCTATCACAGATAACTGAGCGAGGTGACGTCGTGTTCAGGAGGTTTCGCGTCAGATCACGCGATCTCCCATGTTTTTACTTTCTCTACACGTACTTCTCTACAGCGTCTTTAGGACATTAGATAATTAGTTGTTAATTTTGCTGTATGCGACGATGCGCTGCCGTGATGTAAAATTGTTCTGCCTTTAAGGCGTTTTAATGATTTTTTTTAAACATTTACTATAAACAGTCATTTTTGTACCAATCGAAAGTAACGACACGCGTATTTTTTAATGCTTTGTAGCAATATGGTCTATTTTAGTAAAATATTAGCAACCAGCACTGCGAATTCGTCGGATTTTGTCGGCCTAGATTCCGTTCGAAACACTGTAGAGCATTTTTTCAGGATTATAACAATAAATACAAGATTCATTATAACAATATCAAACCAAATTTAAAGTTCCACCTTACATATTTTACAGGGTTTTTCTGTACCAATCATTGCGTTGCTGTTTTTGATCTGGAATTAGTTTAAGTGAATTGCTGCGCAACAAAGCTTTCTCACGTTAATTGTACCTTCCACACTAAGTGTATAAGACAACAATTGGAAAATGTAATTCTATAGATGGGATTTGAACCACGAATCTCCTGGTCGCCCTTCAGCTACTCCAACCACTGAGCTGTCATACCAACATGCCCATACAAAAAAATAACATAAAAATCTGCAATATCATACCCTGGCATACCAGGGCATAATTCAAAATGTTTATCATTATTTATATATTTAAAGCAATTGATACATCCATTATTTTACTGATAAACTTCTATAATACCAGTAAATTCTACTCACTAAAATATTCTTAAAACAACCAAATTAACCTGAACTAGAAAGTGTATATATAAAATTCGTAAAACAAAATATATTAACTTAATACCATTGTTTCAAACAATTTTATATACTCGTATTTTATTATTTATTAATTTAATTTTTATTTTAACTATTAAATTAACTGCTTTATGTAATTTAGCTTACACAAAATATTAAAACCTTAAATACAGCATTTAACAATACATCATGTTATCATTTTTTTACTATTTATCTTTAAAAGTTTTATTATTCATTAATTATTATTTAATTTCAATGTATTTCTGACTCTTTTAAAGTATGTAATTAATTTTCTATTGTTTTAATGTCAATACAGCATTAAATTCCCCAAATTACTCGTGTTTTTCCGGTAAATCACTCAAGATCGTATACCCAATGGCAACAATGTCTTAATTATTTATTTATATTTATTTATAGTGTTTATTCAACTATTAGATCCATCATTAGGTCAACTCTGTCCTACACTCTAGTTAGTGTGGAAGAAATAATTAATTCACAATGATTGACCACATACCTTCTTTATAGAGTAGGAGGAGAAACTGATGTGAATGGAAAATATCAGATTTTTTTATTGCAGCAACTCAAATAGTGTATTTCCTATGAAATTTCTAAATGCAATATTAGGGATAAATATAATACACACTCTCTCTCCCTATCACAGATGTATGACACAAAACCAAAATTTGCCCTGCTTTGAACGTGTGAATTTTAATATCTTTGCTCGCTCTGATATTAAAAATAAAAATGTTCTTCCCAAACACGAATTTGGGATAGGTAATGTGATGCACCTTGAAATTTGGAAATGCACAGTCTGCAAGATATCTAATTGAAGTTTATACCAATTATTATACAGAATAATAGTGATATATTTGTCCTGTGTCAAAATTTTAGCATACATGGTTATTTACATACTTTTTATTTTACAAATTCGTTGTTGTAACAAAAATAATATGTGATGTATTTTTAAAAATATTTACACAATAAATTGAAGTTTTACAATAAATGCATTCACAAATTAGTCTTGCATTGCATATATTTTTCATTAATCCTAATTATAAATTAGTACCGTTCTTAGTCTACAAAGCTCTTTAAATTTAATAACTGATTTCTCAAAATTAGTGCATTAGTTAAAAAAATACATGACCACTTTCTTACATATGTTTTTGAGAGGCAGTATAAACATTTTTGAAACCAATTAGCAAAAATTGCATTACGTGGAGTATTTTGAGTATGGAAAGTTTAGGAAAAAGTTAATTGTTAGTTAAAGTTTCTTAAAGCTTGGATGTCATATTATTTTATTATGAAAAAAAATTAATTTTCAGTATTTGAGGTCGTATTTCACAGCTATATTACCTTAAAAGTACGTCATTAGAAGTCAGCTGTTTCTCCAGAAGCAAAACTTAACGGGGAGTTTTATTAATGTGCCATTATTGTGAGTGCTCCGCTCTATGACAAAAGATAAACGGTTTCCGTATCGCCAGATCTGCGTATTTCCGGGACAAGACTGCCTGTTATGAGATGCAAGAGGTGTTATTGTTATGTGGTATGCAGACCGCCCCTTTTAACGGAACAGTGCTAAACTTTTGTCCGTCTTTAGTAGCATCAGCGTATCTGGACATATCATCGCACACGCTATGTATACAGTGGTTATTACTTTCTATTCTTCTTGGGCGTTACCTGCTGATCCACTCAGTTCCTGTGCTGGGGCACTCAACTGAAGCCAAACTTTCACAGCTCAAATTTGATTTCATGGATGCTCCCTTATTTCCATTGTTATATTAAGAAGTAAAACTAAACACGTATTGAAAACTCTGATGTATTCCATTCACATGACTTTCTCTACGTATCTGTAACAAATTATTGTTAAAAAGCTTATGCCTCTATTTACTTCATGCTAATTGAGAACAAATTAACATAAATAGTCTTATTACTTGTTTCCTTGTAAACAGAAGCAAAATAAGGGAGTAACATTGGTTAAAGTGATAGACAAAAGCTGGTTGCTATGTGACCCAAGTTCCTTTGTTTATATGGACAGGGGTTGACAAATTCCTGTATGAGAAAAGTATGGTTTTTCAAGCTGAAATCAATATCATCTCCACGGAAAAAATGTAGATGACAAATTGGGTCTTTTATCGCCATCTACATTTTTTGTACAGTAAGTTTTTGTCTATCTCTTACGGTTTACCAGTTAAGCAAAATTCAATGAAAATCATCCAGAATAAAGAGGTCTTTACGGCTATTCCCAGAAAATTAAATATATAAATTTTACTTGGCATGTAAATATCTTAAATATAAGAGATTTTTATCGAAAGCATTAGAGCCATTTTTGAGAAAATCAAAAGGTTCGAATTTTTTCACATGTAAAGGGTAGTTTGGGGTGGGAGGATTTTCTTTTTCCAAAGATGGTTTTTTGCTTTCACTACACGAACTATGTACATAGAGTATAGAAAAATGCACCCAAAAATTTGATACCGATATTTCACCGGAAATATATGTTTTGGGTGCCCTGAATCCAAAATAAAACATTTTTGGAAAAAGGTAGATGTATGTGTGTGTGTGTATGTGTCTGTGGACACATAGCTCAAGAACGAAAAGAACGTCAAATACCAAACTTGGCATCTTCCAAGGATGCGACACGAAGATTTTCAAGTAAGTACCCCCACCCCCAACTACCCGTTGGACGGGAAATTTTGGTTTTCTGAAAAATAGCTATAACGATTTTGATTAAAATGTCGTATAGTAAAGATATTTACCTGACAAATAATATGTATATCTTGAATTTTCTGGCAATAACCTCTGAGGACTACATTATTCTGGGTCAATTTTACGGAATGTTGCATAACTGCTAAACCGTAAGAGATGGACGAAAACTTACACACAGAAAATGTAGGGCACATCAAAGCACACACTTTATGCTATGTACATTTTTTTCGTGGAGCTGATCGTTTTTGAGATATCCCTCGTTTTTAGTTTCAGCTTTGAAAAACTTATACTTTTCTCATATAGGAATGTGTTAACTCCTGTCCACACAACAAAGGAACTTCAGTTACATAGCAACAAGCTTTTGTCTATTACTTTAACCTATGGTACTCCCTTATTTCGCTTCTACTAACAAGGAAACAAGTAATAAGACTATTTCTGCTAATTTGTTCTCGATTAGCATGAAGTAAATATCAGCATAAGCTTTTTAACAATAATAATTTGTAACAGAGAATGGAACACATAAGATATTTTGGATTTAGGGGAGACTCAAAACATGTATTTCCGGTGATATCTCGGTATCAAATTTTGGGTGGAATGCAAAACTTCTCTATATGTTATGTGCATAGTACGTGTGGAGAAAGCAATAAACAGTTATTGAAAAAGATATGATGTACTACATTCATATGGCTTTCTCTATCCTCTATTGTTAGCAGTTGAAGGTCTGACGACTCCGGGGAATCCACGAAAAATTCATAGGCAAGTGGTCGTAGGGATCGAACACGTGATCCCGAAAAGGAGTTGCAGACGTTACAGGCCGATATAAATGGTAGTTTAAGGTGGGATGATTTTATTAAAAAACTATGTGTCACATTTTTGATAGATACAAAACTTAAGTACTACGTCTGGTATTTTTAAATTATGCTGTTCACACGCACTTACGCAATCTGAAACCCAAACCCACATACGAATCTCTTTATAGAAGTGCTTTCTTTATTCAAAAGATGTGTTACTGCTGAAATATTGAAAACAGATTTTTGGTTGGAATTCGATATTTCCTCTACCTACAAAATATATGATAGACAGAGTAAAACACTAAAAAAGGAAATAAAAAATTTCCAAACTTCACTTAAACGAGATATTCCGAATTTTAGTTGGCCGTATGACGCCCCATCTGCAGCTTCAGTTGTTTCATTTGAGCGAAATAAGATTTTGCTGCGCTTTTATCTTTATCCTTTCTGGTCCTAAAACAACGAAAATAACATGCTTTCGGAAAAGTTAAGTTGGCACTCTTGAGCACGCCACAATCTGCAAGTTGCCTAATATCAGTTAGGTGCTACTAGAAACACAAGAGAGAAAATGAACCAATAGTGTGTAAGGTTGGCAATAAGGAGTGCTCGTTGTGGTGTTAAACTCGGGCGGAACATCGGACCCTTCGCTTTTATGGTGCGCCATTAAAAGGATATGACGACCTTCTTAGTTATCTCATATTGCCGCTACCATCTTGTGTACAGGGAAGTTTCACTTCTCGAGCTGGCGTATATCACGTGCCCAAACTGCTGCCGAGGTAATTTGCCTAGGGTACTGGGGTTCAACGCTTGTAATGAGCAATAACACGTGAGCGTTTCGGCAGTTAATAAAGCTATACAACTACCCAAACTGTTATGAATATAGGTGTTCCTGATGATACCTTCCAGGAAGATTCAAATTCTGCCTTATTGCATAGTTTTCCTTGTCGAAAACATCTGCTTCCATTTGGTGTTCATGAAAAATGCTAACTTTTTCAACGTGCTCGTCCCGAATGCTGATTTGAAAAGCTGGGTTGTCTTATCCGCTCTTTCAAGGTAAGCCACAAACACAAAATAGTGCATTGCACCCAAAATTTCGATTTCAATATGTAATTATATGTTTACAGTACCAATTTGTCTAGGAAACTGGGATTCTACGCTTGTAATGAGCAATAAAGCTATAGCTTTACCGAAACTGTTGTGAATATAGCTGTTCCTGATGACACCTTCCAGGAAGATTCAAATGCTGCCTTATTGCATAGTCTTGCATGTCGAAAACGTCTTCTTCCATAGGGTGTTCATGAAAAATACTAACTTTTTCAGGGTATTTTACTCGTCCCAAATGCTGATTTGAGAAACTGGGCTGCCTTATCCGCTCTTTCAAAGGTAAACTACAAAAATAAAATAGTGCATTCACCCAAAATTTCCACCTCAATATCTAATTATATATTTACAGTACCGATTTGTCTAGGGTACTGGAGTTCAACGCTTGTAATGAGCAATAAAGCTATACAGCTACCGAAACTGCTATGAATACAGGTGTTCCTGATGTTACCTTCCAGAAAGACTGAAAGTTGCATAGTTTTCCTTGTCGAAAACATCTGCTTCCATATGGTGTTCATAAAAAAACAAAGTTGTTCAGGGTACTTTACTCGTCCCGAATTCTGGTTTGAGAAGCTGGGCTGTCTTATCCGCCATTTCACAGGTAGACCAGAAACACAAAATGGTGCATTTCACCCAAAATTTCGATCTCAATAAGTAATTATATACTTACAGTACTGATTTGCCTAGAGTACTGGGGTTCAACGCTTGTAATGGTCAATAACACGTAAGCTTTTCGGTAGTTAATAAAGCTATACAGCTACCCAAACTGTTATGAATGTAGGTGTTCCTGATGATACCTTCCAGGAGGATTCAAATGCTACGTTATTGCATAGTTTTCCTTGTCGAAAACATCTGCTTCATATGTAGTTCATAAAAATACAAACTTGTTCAGGGTACTTTACTCGTCCTGAATGCTGATTTAAGAAGCTGGCTGTTTCATCTCGTATTTCACAGGTAAACCACAACCTAAAATAGTACATTTTACACGCAGATATAGAGAGAATAAATAGGAAATGCATTGTGGTTGGTGAAGCACGTTTTTGTCAAATTGCCATATTTTGATTCTAAACTTCTGAGATGAGTACGGCTTTTGTGGGCTAAAATAAGATTTTGTGATGTTAAATGTCAATACATGTCTATACATTTAAGTTGCGGGTTTTAAACCAATAATGGGGAATATGTTTGTGGTGTTTGCTTATAGTTTCTCGAATAGCAGTGGCAAAAACAAGGAAAGGGAAATGTGTTTCAATAAATGAACTTGGGTATTATTTAAGTGGTTTTGTATTGCTAAATGTTCAATTAAGCAGTAAATTTAAAGTATAAGTTTTAAACCAGTATAATTGTGAATACATATGTGGTATTTGCTTGTAGTTTCTCAAATAGCAGAAGCAAAAGCAAGAAACGGGAAATTTGTTTCAATACATAGTTTGGAGTACTTATTTAACTGATTTTTTGGTGTTGTACTTAGTTAAATATGTTTTACATTATTAACAGGGCGATTCTGTATTGTTTGTTAGATTTTAGATTTCCATAATCCGCCCATTTAGCAGCTATCGCGAGAAGTAATTAATATCAAATTATGTGCTTATGATACCAGAACCGTGAGTATAGCGGGGTGTGTTCCTCGGACTCGGAATGCAGTCCACAGTGAGTCATAATCTTTGTTTTTTCTCTGATACTTGTCACCCCTTTTTCTGTGCACTTATTTATAATTTCATTTAGAGGAACGAATAGCTATAGGCATGAGAGACAAATAATAAAGTTTGGTCAAAAGCTGATATTTTTCTCTCCTTCCGTTTTAGAGCAACAAATTAGGACAAAACTAAGTGAGATTAATTTGATAGATGTGTATGGTGTATATGGTAATGTGTAGAATCGCAAGATGGCGCCTGTTCACAAAACGTGCTGTACCAAAACGCTAGGCATTTTCGCTCTGTGATTTCACCCAAAAATCTGATATGCTACATTCACATGGCTTTCTCCAGCTCCTCTACAAACTTCTTACAAAAGATTAGTCTTCTTTCTACACCGTACTAACTGAAATAAACAATACCAGAATGTTCCTATTACTTAGTCCTTTATAAGTAGAAGGGAGCTAAGGGAAAACACTAGGTGAAGGCGATATTCAAATGTTTAAATGTTGTTATGTGATTGTCATACCAATTCACTTCTTTGCTTGGTCAGAAGTGGAACAAAAGAAAAAGGAGACTTCCTGTCTCAGAAAATTATAAGTACTTTACAATTGGAGCAATAACAGAGAATGTCTCGGAAACTTCTACAACAAAAGTGTGTGTTTTGATGAGATTTACATTTTTGTACAGTAAGATTTTGTCTAGGTGGCTAGGTTAGACCGCTCGGATCCCATCTAGGTGGCTCGGGTTCGACCCCAAGCGCCCGCATGTGGGATTCGTGGTAGACGAAGTGGCATATGGGCGAATTTTCTCCAGGTCCTCCGGCTTCTCCCGCCCCTCATTCCACCAATTGTTCCCTTATCACCTTTCCAATCATCAATTTCGCTTACATTTCATATCATCCACTTCCTCATGTTCATGCCTAGCTATGGGCCGACCCCTCGTAATAGGTTCTCCATCCTGTGATTTCGTGCCGTAGGCTCTCCGACAGGCTTCAGACTTACAAGCATTGGATTGAAAGTTCTAAAGGGGTGTCAGTTCTACAAATACGGGGAGGGTAAGCCAATTACGAAACGAAAAATTTTGTCTATCTCTTACGTTTAGCAATTATGCAAAAGTCGGCCGAATGAATAGGTCTTCAGAGGCTATTCCCAGAAAATTCAAGACATATTTGTGATGTAAATAAACTTTAACATACGGTATTTTAATCGAAATCGTTAGAGTAATTTTATAGAAAATCAAAATGTTCAAAAAATGTTTCACGTAAAGCGTAGTTTGGAGATGGAGGATTTTCTTAAAAATGTTCGTGTTCACATCCTTGCAAGATACCAAATGAAATTGTGGTATCTAACTTTTTGATGGAATACCTTTTCAGGGCACATTTACTTATTGCGATGGCTGGTTTGAGAATCTGTTTCCCTATCCGACACACAACCAACCACAAAGACAAAGTAGGGCATTGCGCCCAAAAGTTCGATGTCAATATGAAATATATATTTTCAGTACCCATGTATTAAAAAAATATATTTTTCGGAAAAGTTCTGTTGTGAATCTCTGTGTGTTTGTGTGATTTTAACACATTACTTAAAAACAAAAAATCACATAAATATCAAACTGGTATTTCATTTCGGTATCTTATAAAAGGATGTGACACGAAAATTTAAAACAAAAATCCTACTCCAAACTATTTTTACTTTCTCTATACGCACAATGTATAGAGAATGTATTGCACTCCGCCAAAAAATTCGATACCGAGATTTCACCGAAAATATATGTTTTAGGATCTCCTGTATCCAAAAAAAGTATTTTCAGAAAAAGGTCCGTGTGTGTGTGTGTCCGTGTGTCTGTGAACACGATAACTCAAAAACGAAAAGTCGGTAAAATACCAAACTTTGTATTTAAGTTTAGTATCTTCCGGAGATGCGACACGAAGATTTTGAGAAAAATCCCCTCACTCCAAACTACCCTTTAAATGGAACTTTTTCGTAAATTTTGATTTTCTAAAAAATGGCTGTAACGATTTTGATTAAAATATCGTATATTAAAGATATTTACCTGACAAATAAGATGTATATTTTGAATTTTCTGGGAATAGCCTCTAAAGACTACTTTATTCTGAGTGAATTTTACAGAATTTTGCATAACTGTTAAACCGTAAGAGAGAGACAAAAACTTAACACACAAAAAATGTAGAGCACATTAAAACACACAATTTATGTCCTATACTTGGATTTGATTGTTTTTGAGATATTCCTTTTTTTTTTTGGTTTAAGCTATAAAAACTTAAAATTTTTCTCATACAGGACTTTGTGAACTCGTGTCCATAAAAACAAAGGAACTTCAGTCACATATCAACCAGCTTTTGACTATGACTTTAACCTATGGTACTCCCTTATTTCGCTTCTACTTACAAGGAAGCAAGAAATAATACTTTTTCTGCTAACTTTTTCTCGATTGGCAGGAAGTAAATAGAAGCATAAGGTTTTTAAAAATAATTTATTGCAGAGATATAGAGAAAGCAATATGAATGGAACATATCAAATTTTTCAAAATAAAAACTTTTCTAAAAATTGTATTTTCTCAAAATTGGATGTAAAGCGTTTCTTAAAATACCATATGTTTAAGATATTTGCATGTCAAATAAAGCATACATCAATTGGTAGAATATGTGTCTACTAGAGGTCACGGGTTCGATCCTCAGGAGTTGGGTAGTTTTCTGAAACCAAAATTATTTCTCATCCTCTTCTGACTCAGAAAATATGAAAGCGGTTGGGGATGTTGAGATGATAGTACTTGCTACCTAAAAAGAAGTAATTACCTGTCATTATTTTTAGAGTAGTTAGAGACTAAATTATATCAAAAAGGACAAAAATCAAGATTTTCGAATAATGTAAATCATAATTATATCATTGTGTAGTATATCATTGTGTAACTGTACAAAATATACTAATTTGACCGAAATTGGTGAATAAATTAGCGCTGCAAATCGAGGTATGTTTCGCACAAATATTCCTTAGAATTACGTAAATGTAAGCCTTTCTACTCGCTGGATCTAAGTACAGGAAGCAGGCGCGGACATGATGGTGCCAATTAACCCTCTATTCACCCTAGGCACGCTAGCAAATGTTTCCCAGTTTAAAATGGGGACCAATAACTGGAAGATAACAGGCATTCCGCCAGAAATTTGGGCTATGAAAAAATAACCTCGACTATTGACCGATAGAGTGGTGTATCAGGGTCATTAGAGTATTTAGACGATGGATTTTGGCCACCCTTGGGGAAAACATTGTTGTATAGAAATAGCTGACTCATTTGGTAATGCAATGGTGGCAGGCAGACATTTTGCCTCATTCTTTTTCCATCCTCTTAGGTTTGAAGTATGGAAAGTGTGAACGTTTTTGCAAGTGTAATGGAGATTCTGAAGGGGAGCATTTTCGTGCAATGATCTTGTACGACTTCAAATGTGGCTTAAATGAAACGCAGTCTCTTGAGCGTTTGAGGGGGGCTTTTGGAGGCTGCTCTTCGCCACGCGACACTGCTGTGTAGAGTTCTGGAGGTGGTGGCAAACTCTTAAATATAAAGAGAATAGTGACAGATCAATAAGAGTAGTGACCGAGAAAACATCACCTCTGTGAAAAACAATGATTAGGAAAGATTGCCTCCGTGGTCGAGTGTTCAGTGAGCTCTCACTCGGAGGTCCCGGGTTAGATTCCCGACTGGGGTGGGAAATTATTCCCTATCCCCCATAGAATTGGAAGTATGAATGTGAGAGTAAATGTGCGTGTGTTTAGTAATATAAAGGTTATTAACCTAATGTTCTGAACCTACAGTTTGACAAGTCAAAAACCCCAAATATTATCATTGATGTTAAAGGGGGCTATACAAATGAAACAATAAAAAAAAAAGTCTGATGTAATCCGTTCACATGACATTCTCTTTATCTCTGCAACAAATTTTTGTTAAAAAGTTTATGCTCCTATTTACTTCATGCTAAGTGAGAAAAAAATAGCAGAAATAGTCTTATTACTTGCTTGCCTGTAAGTAGAAGCGAAATAAGGGAGTAACATAGGTTAAAGTGATAACAAAAGATGGTTCCTATGTGACAGAAGTTCCTTTGTTTGGATGGACAGGAGTTGACAAATTCCTGTATGAGAAAAGTGTAAGTTTTTTAAGGCGAAACAAAAAACAAGGATAATACAAAAAACGATCAACTCCACGAAAAAACTGTATATAACATAAACTGTATGTTTTAATGTGCCCTACATTTTTTGTGTGGTACCGTTTTGTTTATTTTTTGCGGTTTACCAGTTACACGAAATTCCGTAAAATTCATCCAGAATAAAGTAGTCTTCGGAAGTTATTCCCAGAAAATTCAAGATATACATATTATTTGTCAGGCATATATCTTTAATATATATTTTAATCAAAATCTTTAGAGCCATTTTTTAGAAAACCAAAATTTTCGAAAATGTTTCTATGTGAAGCGTAGTTGGGGGATTTTCTTGAAAATCTTTGATTCGCATCCTTGGAAGATACTGAACTTAAGTACCAAGTTTGGTGTTTAACTGTATTTTCGTTTTTGAACTATGCTGCCAACAGACACACACACACACGGCCATTTTTCTAAAAATGTTTTTTTTTGGATTCAGGTGGTCTCAAAACATGTATTTCCGGTGAAATCTCGGTATGGAATTTTTGGGTACAATGCAATACCTTCTCTATACACTATGTACATAGTACGTATAGAGAAAGTAAAAACTGATTAGGAAAGTTCCAAAACTAACTTACAAGGACATTGAACTGGCATTAGCGATTAGTTCAGCCATGTTTCCTTCATGAACACCTTCATTAAAAACAAATTTCTTCAAGATGTGTGCTTATAACTTATTTGAAACACAGAAGCTCCATAAGGCAGAATGGTGTTAAGAAATGCAGCAAAGCTTCAACTGAGGAAAGTAGTGCCATGTATCGAAACATGGATATCAGTTTGACCAAGAAACAAAACCGTCATTCCTCCATTTAAGTGTTCACAGATCATCCGTCAAGATCAAGAGAGCAAGGAAATAGTGTGTCTTTCTTCACCACAAGAGGGTAAAATAATTGTGCTCGAAAATCAGAAAAATGTTACTGTAAAATGGCACACAGAAATGTTTTAAATGCTTTAAAATCCAAAAAACGTGTCCAAAGACAGAGCTTAGGGTCATTTTGTTGTATCATGATAATACAACAATGTATTTTGTATAAAACTGCATTCTAGGAAACCAAATTTCTAGTCCTGAAGAAGCTGTTGCAGCATACGAAGAGGTATTTGCAGTGCAGGAAGCTGGATGGCGTTGATGCTTCTAGAAGGGTTCCAGAGGATAGACCGCTTCTTCCAGTGTCAGGGAAAATACTTTGAGAAACTGGGATAAAAGTTTCTATAAGAATTCACTATTTGCTGTTTCAATAGCTATTTATACGATGACGCTGAAGGACCGTGTTGTGCTCACCTGTTTATTTAAAGAACCAGTCGCCGAAGAACATGCTGCTAGGAGTCGTAAAAAAGAAGCAATAGTTTTTCTTTGTTATATGCGCTTAAAGTGTGAAAGGGTGCGAATGTAATTATTAGTCAATGCCGACGATATCTGCGAAGACGAGAAATCGTAGCAACATTAAGAAGGAAAATCAGCATAGTATTTAAACTAAGGTAGCACCGAACGGTAATCAAAGTGAATGTGAACTGTTAAATTGATACATTTTAGAAACACGACGGTATATTTTACAAAGAGCTGCAGCAGAAATTCTATTACTATTAATAATGATAATAATATTAGTAGTAGTAGTAGTAGTATTATCATGATCGTTATCATTATCAACATCTTTATCTATTGAGTCACTTAAATTTTGGAAGCAATAATTCACGTATTTGTTCACGCCATTAAATATAAAGATATTAAAACTAAAAGCCTGTATTTTCATTATTGAAAGCCGCCGTGACCTAAAGCTTCCCATCCGTTTCTCCCACTTTTTCAAAGACCAAATAGTCAAACTTCACATTGCAGGAGCAACAAACGGCAAGATCTTGCCCTAGCCCACGATCGTACCCAGGGACTTCCAGAACTTCTAGACGCCCGAGGCCATTTGACGCTTCAACAGCCATCACCCCTCACGGAGCAATAAAACGCCTCAACGTGTGATCCTATGTATAATACCAACAGAAAACCGTCAATCAAATGACAAAATACTTCGTACTGGGGAAACTATATTCTGATTGATAATATAAAAGGCCCCCGATATGACTATTGAAGTAAAGGCGGCTTTAAAATAGTGGATGAATGAAAAACAAAACAACTTATATCTGATTTTATGGAAATAGCCCGTAAAGTCCTTTCCATTTAAATAACTTTTGTGTAACAGCAAACTGTAATCACACCCATCATACATCAAGCTATGGATCTCTCCTCTTTTAAGTTGCAATCCTGCGAAGGGCAACCAAATGCGGATGACGACGTGTGCAAGCATGAACGAGATTGTTATAAATGGAATGCTTCTGACGCCGCCCGTCCCTGCTCACGAGTCCCTAGCCTTCGGTGATTCCCCGAGGAGGCCGGGCCCGAATTCTCAAAGGCGGTATCCAATGAAGCAGTATCGAGACGGCGATGCCGATGCCGGGATAAACCCTTTACAGTGCGCAAGCCACCTCCACCACAACCCAGGGACACCGTCACCTGGTCCTTCAAACCTGACAGATAACAGGGGAATGATGAGAACCAGCAGTGATCTGACACCTTAAGTGTGACAGGCGTACCAGTAGCCCGCTACCTATTCTATGTACCGGGTCTCCTTGCTGATGCAAGGACTGACGTGGATACGCGACAACCCCACAGGGGACATTTACCAGCTTATGTCTAGTCAGCTCTCCAGGTTAGTATCCAGAGGAAATTAAGGCGCCTCACAGACCGACCAGCCGTCACAGTCCAGATGTCCCTATCTTCCATGCGTTTCGGGAACCACTGCTGAGTCCAACCCAATCCGAACAGCTCCCTTTCGGGAAGGGCTTAGTACTTCAAGTAACGTCACAAGTACCACAGGTGCTCGGGGTCCCAGCGTTCGCACCGGAGCAGCTGAAGAGGTCTCAACCCCTCCCCAACGAGATGGAACAGGAAATAATGGACGAGTATCACGTTGCAGTGTCTGAACATTGTTATTTATACGCACCTTCTCTTGGGCGCCAGTTTTACGGAGAAGTGAGAGCCGAGGGAAGAAGAGCTGGATCGCCTACCTGTCTTTCCGCAGTTTCTTTCTTTGAGGCCCTCACCCATTACGATGATAGGTTTTATAATTTACCGTTAATTAGTTGAATTAATAAACTAAACACAGCACATGCGCGTGAACTGGATCTACAGACAGAATAAAAGCTTAGCATTGAAGCCACGAGATGTGAGTGTATACCGTATTTCATGTCTAAAATGTTGTCGCTCTGCTCTGCTTCCGAAATTGCGCGAAACCTACCGAATGATCGCGCCGTGGCCGAGTGATTAGACTACTCGTCTCTCATGAAGGGTTCTCCGGTTTCCCCCAGCAAGGCATTTAACCGGTTCTCCTTCAGTCCATGGATCATTAGTGTCATCGCCTGTGGAGCCTATGTAGTAAAAGCGGGCGTAGGCGGCATAGGTAAATGGCAAGGAGAGAATACTCTTAGTACTGGGTCAATTTTGCACTTCCTTGTTACTCTAAAGCAATACATATAAGCCCCTTACACCAGGTATATTCTTGTAGAGTTTAGGCACATCCAGCACATGGCTGTGTAGCACTGTACACAACATTTATGACCGAGTCTGTACGCAGCATTTATGCGCGCTTCTGTATAACAGTACACTTGGCTGAAGAGCCCATTTAGAGCTAACGTCGCAATTTGCCTCGGAACGCTTGGGGAGGGAATAGCTTTGCAGAGAAAACAATCTCCTTTAAGACGAGACAACCGCGTTTACCCAAGTCTTCCAATCACAAAGTTGCTTTATGTGCGCCGTGATTGGTGGTTGTGCCCTAGCGAGCAAGGGGGGCCTTTATTAACTTGGGCATCTTCGGGACAACGTCTAACCTCTTAACACCTGTTCTACGGTTTCTGATGAGATTACAACAAGATCACGTGACTCTCTTTGGCACGTGTACATTTAGGTTGTTGTATGCAAAGACTGAGGCAATACTTCGGAGAAAAGACTGATAATTTTACGATATATTGTAAAAAAATCTCTCTTTTCACTCCAAAAAACATGCTTACTCCTTCTACAAGCTGATTACAAATAGAACCTACTCACAAATAACTGCCTTTCTTCAATCCTTCTTGGTGTCAGAAGTGGGATTTAAAACAGATGGAGAAGTGTACCAAAAACTTTCTTTTCACTCCAAGAAATAAATCTTTATTTTCTTTATAAACCGGTTATAATCAGAATCTGCACACAAGTATCTATCTTTCTTCGATACTTCTTGGTGTCAGGAGTGGGATATAACTTCAGATGGAGGAATGAATAAAAACTCTCTTTTCACTCCAACAAACAACTCTTTATTTCTTCCAGACACTGATTACAACCAGAATCCGCTCACAAATAATTGCCAATCTTCGTACGTTTGTTTTCGGTTTGTTTTGTTTTTGGTGTCAGGAGTGGGATTTAACTTCAGATGGAGGAGTGTAACAAAAACTCTCATTTCACTCCAACAAACAACTCTGTATTTCTTCCACAAACTGATTGATTGCAATCACAATCTGCTCACATATAACTGTTTTTCTTCGATACTTCTGCTACAATTCGGAGGTATAGTTTCCTTTCGACGTTCGCTACGGCGATGGCGGCTGCTACTACTATCCCTATGAATTTCCCACCAAATCTCACTCAACTGCTCGCTATGTATTCCTAATTGAAACTGAACTCTGAGCAGGGCTTAGTTACAGTTTTATACGTGTGGATCACGTGGCAGGAAACTTCCAGAAACAGTCGCATGTGCAAACCACCGCACGTGTCACAAATTCACTCAGGTGTAACAAAAAAGTTCCCGACACCACGCGTGACCACTCGCACAGGTGTAACAATCACATCTTCGACATCAAAGTGTGTCCAATAAATCAGGTGTAACAATGGATGGCAACAATCAGCTATGACTTACGAAGCAAGCTGTTCACACACGTTCGGCGATTAAGGCAGCAGGGCGTAGTCACATATTTTCACAAAAATTTAATTTTGTTATATATCAATATAAATGTTTGCCCGAAAGTATTCCAAATTCACAATCTCGGCCCAATTAATTTGATATTTTAATATGCAATAAGGGTTTATTGTTCCATATGTACACTAATGTACATAAACAGTGGCACATTCCCTTAGATCGAAATACCGTTATTCCCTCCAAAAGATTTCGACCTTCACTTAACCAATCTTTGTCTCCACACAACCGTACATGGTTGTGGAAGCAAAGATGGCCTACGGGGTAGAGATTTCGGGAAGTGAAAAAGGGTGGTATGGAATGGATAAAATACATAGATTTTTTGTAAACGAGTATAAGATTAATGGCTAAGCGGAATATTTTTAGACAGTGTTTAGAAATGTAGAAAAAAACCTAATGGGACATACTGGGCCCAGGGATTGAGATCTCTACAGGCAATTGGAACGGGTGAGATATGGGAGTAAAGGAATGGGCAAATTAAGAGGTTTTTGGAAAGAGGTAAGAAATAGGGTGGAGAACATTGAGAAGCAACAATCATTTTAAAACCTTGGTGATAACAAAAGTTTAGTGTTATACAGTATGATTAAAAAATACTTCTACAAGTTTGGGGATGGATTTCTGACATCAATACAAGATCATCAGTAGCTTCGTATAAACAATGATCTAAAACGCTTCTTTTCCGCGTTATCTATTCATTATTGAAAGTCACCTTCAAACGGCTTTCCAAGCACAACCTAATACATTCATTTATTTATTCACTCATTCATTGAAGGCTTTGACACATTTTACCCTGCAGAGTAGGCGTTATGTTGCCATGGTTACTTGTTAACATTTGCCATGTGTAATACATTCCTCCAGCACAACTTACAAGTGCTGTCTACAGAGACTTCATTCAGAACACTCTCTCAGACTTGTTAGAAAATGTGCCTCTGCAAATAAGAAATATATGGTTTGTGCATGATGCACTGATATCCAGCATGACAAATGGATAGGTACTTGGGGACCAGTTTCGTGGCCCGCACATTCCCCAGACCTAAATCCTTTTGGGGGCATCTTAAATCATTGCTTTATGCAGCAGTCATCCTGGATGAAACTCTTAATCTACTTGTTATGTAAGCCTGCAAAAATTTACAACACCGACTAGGAGAATTTGGCATTTCATACTTCGATGAGCGCATGCAAGTCTGAACGCAAGAGGAGGATATTTGAATCATTTTCTACAAGTGATGTTTGTGTGTAAACATGAGCTGAAAATTTCAAAAATAGAATAAAACGTCACTTTAAAATGTTTTGATTTATAGCATTTTGAATCTCGATAAATCAAGAACAGAGGGTTTTGGGACATGTGTGTATATGAACATATTTCTTGTTTTGATGTAAGGATCCTGTTCCCAAACTTTGTAAAAGTATTTTTGAATCACCCTGTATTGTCAACTTTTTGAATCACCCTGTATTGTCAACTAAAGGAGAATTGGGGCAGAGAGAAGTATGTGAATATACCTATGTAATAGGGTAGGACTAGGTCAGGTGTGCATAGATTAAGAAGAGATAGAAAAGAGTGAATTGATGCACGTTATATGAAGAGCTAGATTTTTCCTTAATATCTATCTATCTATCTATATATATATATATATATATATATATATATATATATATATATATATATATATATATTAGAATGTGAATCAACGGGGATGTGAAGAGAGAAGTTTATACGCAAGAAATGGAGGAAATATAACAAAGAAATTCTCAAA
Organism: Hymenopus coronatus; assembly: GCA_030762935.1. Taxonomy (NCBI): domain Eukaryota; kingdom Metazoa; phylum Arthropoda; class Insecta; order Mantodea; family Hymenopodidae; genus Hymenopus; species Hymenopus coronatus. The sequence continues at coordinate 116,593,595 of CM060890.1, forward strand.
ATTAAGATAATGAAGTTAAAGAAAGGATGGGGTATAAAAGTGTTAGGGGAATTTATGGCAAAAACAAGAGAGAAATGGTATAGAAAAATAAATAGAAGTAACTTGAACTACGGCAAGGCCTCCTTGCGTGAATAACCACGGAGTTAAAATCTTATGTGTTCCATTTACATGACTTTCTCTACATCTCTGCAACAAATTATTGTTAAAAAGCTTATACTTCTATTTAATTCATGCTAATCGAGAAAACATTAGCAGAAATAGCCTTATTACTTGCTTCCTTGTAAGTAGAAGCGAAATAAGGGACTACCATAAGTTAAAGTGATAGTCAAAAGCTGGTTGCTATGTGATTGAAGTTCGTTTGTTTGCATGGACAGGAGTTGACAAAAATCCTGTGTGAGAAAAGTGTAAGTTTTTAATGCTGAAATCAAAAACAAGGAATATCTAAAACACGATCAACTACATGAAAAAATTGCATATAACATAAATTGTGTGTTTTAAAGTGCTCTACATTTTTTGTTTGGTAAGTTTTTGTCCAACTCTTACGATTTAGCAGTTATGCAAAATTCCGTAAAATTCATCCAGAATAAAGTAGTCTTCATGGCTATTCCCAACAAAATTCAGAATATACATTTTATTTGTCAGGTAAATGTCTTTAATATAAGATCTTTTTAATCAAATTCGTTAGACACATTTTAGAGAAAATAATTTTTTTTAAAAAAATGTAGCTTTGAGTAGTGGGGAATTTTTCTCAAGATCTTCGTGTCGCATTCCTGGAAGATACTAAACTTAAATACCAAGTTTGGTATTTTACCCCCTTTTCGTTTTTGAGTTATCATGTTCACTGACACACTGACACACGGACCTTTTTGTGAAAATGTTTTTTTTTTTTGGATATAGGGGACTCCAAAACATTTATTGTCGGTGAAATCTCGGGATCGAATTTTTGTTAGGAGTGCAATACCGTCTCTGTACATTATTTACATAGTACGTGTAGAGAAAGTAAAATAGTATGGTGGATCAAGGGATAAAATAGCAACTCAAATATGTAAGAGAGGTATTTTAAAATATACTCGAAGTTCTATTGAAATAAATATAGTACTAAGTTTTTTCTGACTGGTCTGAAAATTCAGGGTACAAAAACCGAATCTATGAACCATGTTACAATTTATATGAAAATGGGGTATTATTGTGAAAACAGTGCTGATATATTAATACTTAATCACTAAAACAAAGAAATACAACAATACTATATACCTTCTCTTAAAAAGGTGAAGGGTTTCAACTATACAAGCAGTATACTCCGAGTAATAATTGAACCAACAACCTAAAGAGGTTACCACTACTGAATGGAAAACCACACTAAATTTTGATGTGTTCCATTCACATGGCTTTCTCTACATCGCTGTAACAAATTACTTTTAACAGCGTATAATGCTATCTACTTGTCTTATTTACTTGCTTCCTTGTAAGTAGAAAGGAAATAAGGGAATGCAATAAAACAGTATTCAGTATTCAATAGTTGAAATCCGTTTCTATAAATGATCAGCATTTTACGAATTTCTGTGTGAGAAAAAATTTTTACTGCTTTAAATCTGAAATAAATAACAAGGAATATCTCAGAAATCGTCAGTTGTACGAAAAATATGACATAAATTGTGAGTTTTAACAAGATCAACATTTTTTGTGTGTAATAGGTTTTGTCTCTCTCTTGCGGTTTACCAGTTACGCAAAATTCATACAGAATATAGAGGTATTTAGAGGCTGTTCCCAGAAAATTCAAAGTATACATCTTATTTATCACGTAAATATCCTTAATATACGGTATTTTAATTAAATACAGCATTTTTTTAGAAAATCAAAACCTACGAACCTTTTTCTCAATTTATGTGTCGCATCCCTGGAAGATACTAATCTTACATACCAAGTTTGGTATTTTACCGACTTTTCGTTATTGAGTTATCGTGTTTACAGCCACACGTACACACACAGGGGCTTTTTTCTAAAAGCGTCATTTTTACTTTCTCTACACGTACTAAGTACATAGTGTATACAGAAGGTATTGCACTCCACCAAAAAATTCGATACCGTAATATCACCGGAAATATATGTTTTAGGGTCCCCTGCATCCAAAAAAAGTATTTTCAGAAAATGGTCCGTGTGTGTGTCCGTGTATCTGTGAACACGATAACTCAAAAACGAAAAGTCGGTAAAATTCCAAACTTGTTATTTAAGTTTGGTATCTTCCAGGGATGTGACACGAAGATTTTGAGAAAACTCCCCCCAACCTAAACTATCCTTTACATGGAACATTTTCGAAAATGTTGATTTTTTAAAAACGGCTCTAACGATTTTGATTAAAATATGATAAATTAAAGATATTTACCTGACAAACAAAATGTGTATTTGGAATTTCATGGGAATAGCCTCTGAAGACTACTTTATTCTGGGTAAATTTTACGGAATTTTGCATAACTGCCAAACCGTAAGAGATGGACAAACACTTACCACACAACAAATGTAGAGCACTTTTAAAATAACATTTTATGTTATATAATTTTTTTTTCGTGGAGTTGATTGTTTTAAGATATTCATTGTTTTTAGTTTCAGCTATGAAAAATCTGATGTGTACCATTCACATGACTTTCTCCATATCCCTGCAACAAATTATTCTTAAAAAGCTTATATTTTTATTTTCTTTCTGCTAATCAGATAAAAATGGCAGAAATAGTCTAATTACTCGCTTCCTTGTAAGTAGAAGCGAAATAAGGGACAACTGTAGTTTAAAGTGATAGTCAAAAGCTGGTTGCTATGTCAATGAAGTTCCTTTGTCTATATGGATAAGAGATGACAAGCTCCTGTATTAGAAAAGTATACGTTTTTCATAGCAGAAACTAAAAATAAGAAATGTCACAAAAACGACGAACTCCACGAAAAAAAAATATATATAACATAAATTGTGTGTGTTTAATGTGCTCTACATCTTTGTGTAGTAAGTTTTTGTCCATCTCTTACGGTTTAGCAGTTATTCAAAATTTAGTAAAATTCATTCAGAATAAACTACTCTTCAGAGGCTATTCCCAGAAAATTCAAGATATACATTTTATTTTTCAGGTAAATGTGTTTAATATACGAAATTTTAATCAAAATCGTTAGAGCCATTTTGAGAAAATCAAAATTTTCGAAAAAAGTTCCATGTAAAGGGTAGTTAGGGGTGGGGGGATTTTTCTCAAAATCTTCGTGTATCATCCCTGGAAGATACTAAACTTAAATACCAAGTTTGGTATTTTACCGACTTTTCGTTTTTGAGTTATCGTGTTCACAGACACACGGACACACACACACATATACACACACACACATATACACACACACACGGACCTTTTTGTGAAAATGCTTTTTTGGATATTGGGGACCCTAGAACATATATTTCCGGTGAAATCTCGGTATCGAATTTTTTGGTGGAGTGCAATACTTTCTCTATACACTATGTACATAGTGCGTATGGAGAAAGTAAACATTTATACTTTTCTCATACAGGAATTTGTCAACTCCTATGCATACAAACAAAGGAACTTCAGTCACGTAGCAACCAGCATTTGACTATCACTTTAACCTATGGTACTCCCTTATTTCGCTTCTACTTACAAGGAAGCAAGTAATAAGACTATTTCTGCTAATTTTTGCTTGATTAGTATGAAGTAAATAGAAGCATTGTGAAAGAGATGTAAAGAAAGTCATGTGAATGGAACACATCAGACATTTTTTATACGTGTTTGAAATCTCGGTATAGAATTTTTAGGTGGAATACCATACATTCTCTGTACACTATGTACATAGTAGAAATGGCTGCCTCTGTTTGTCCGCTGCCTGCAATTCCAGGAAGATACTGACATGTTAAGGGCATTCACATTGAAAATTAGCCGTAGACGCACTGACATAGAATATAGGCGCGAATTAAATGCATCCTGAGCATTCTCAATGACAAACCTAAATGAAGACCATAACCAATCAGAAATTAAAACAAGTGAACTGCGTGAATACCAAAGTAAAATGGCTGACAGAGACGAGAATGTTGCAGCATACGTTCACATGTATACTAGAGTAGTCAATTTGCATGATGTTTTATATTTTAAACAACGGTTGTCTCATTGCAGACGATGATGGATTCATCCCCTTGATCCAAGACGAATTAATGGAAGAGAAATGAGAGAGAATCAACAAGCGAAGCCATTTTAATAACACATCGAGCAGGTCCTCATTGGTTGATTCCAATGTTGCAGGTTAACTTTGACGCAAAAGCTTGGCGTTTGCGAGCTTGTAAATTAACGTACTACGGTTATGTTACGTTAATGTCAAAGTAACTATCGTGAACGAGCCTATGGCTGCAAGCTTCTGTGCGTTACGTCTATGGTTGATTTTCGATGTGAATGGCGATAGTGAGATGGAAACTCTTGGCCACGGTTTGAGCTCCTGTCCTTCCGGAGAGACACTGCGGAACTGTCGACTCATAAAATAAGATCCTCTATTGCTGAAATCTTAAAAGCAAAAGGTCATTTTGTAGTTTAAGAAGAACACGTACGCTCTCAAGACGGCTCCCCTCGTGAGATAGACATACTCATCATTTCTTCATCTGGAAACATCATCGATCCCACAGTAAGAATGGAGCAGACTGAACAGCTACCAGCTGAAGCACATGCTGAAATATCTGCTTCGTTCATATGATTTTTACTTTCTTCATACATACTATGTACATAGTGTTTAGAGAAGGTATTGCACTCCACCCAAAAATTCGATACCGAGATTTCTCCTGAAATATATGTTTAGGGTCCACTGTATAAAAAAAAGCATTTTCAGAAAAAGGTCCGTGTGTCTGTAAACACGATAACTCAAAAACGAACAGTCGGTAAAATATAAAACTTTGTATTTAAGTTTAGCATCTTCCAGGGATGCGACATGAAGATTTTGAAAAAAATCCCCACACCCCAAACTACCCTTTACATGGAACATTTCTCAAAAATTTTGCTTTTCGCAAAAATGGCTCTAACGGTTTTGATTAAAATACCGTAAATTAAGGTATTTACAACAAAAATAAAATGAATATCTTGAATTTTCTGGGAACAGCCTCTGTGGACTTTTTCTGGATGAATTTTACGGAATTTTGCATAACTGTTGAATCATAAGGGATGGATAAAAGCTTACCACACAAAAATATAGAACATTTTAAAACACACAATTTATATAACATATACTTCTTTCGTGGAGTTGATTGGTTTTGAAATATTCCTTGTTTTTGCTTTCAGCTTTGAAAAACTTATACTTTTCTCGTACAGGAATTTGTCAAGTCGTGTCCATACAAACAAAGGAACTTCAGTCACATAGCAACCAGCTTTTGACTATCACATTAACCTATGGTACTTCCTTTTTTCGCTTCTACTTACAAGGAAGCAAGTAATAAGACCATCATTTCTGCTATTTTTTCTCGATTAGCACGAAGTAAATAGAAGCATAGGCTTTTTAATAATAATTTGTTGCAGAGATGTAGAGAAGGTATGTGAATGGGACTCATCAGATTTTTTCTCACTGCTCTCCAAAAATCTGATGAAATCATTCACACGACTTTCTCTACATCTCTGCAACAAATTTTTGTTAAAAAGTTTATGCTTCTATTTACTTCATGCTAAGTTAGAAAAAATTAGCAGAAGTAGTCTTATTACTTGCTTCCCTGTAAGTAGAAGCGAAATAAGGGAGTACCATAGGTTAAAGTGATAGCAAAAGCTGGTTGCTATGTGACTGAAGTTCCTCTGTTTGTATGGACAGGAGTTGACAAATTCCTGTATGGGAAAATAAAAGTTGTTTAAGGCTGAAACAAAAAGCGAGGAATATCTATAAAACGATCAACTCCACGAAAAAAATGTATGTAACCTAAATTATGTGTTTTAATATGCTCTACATTTTTTGTGTGGTACGTTTTTGTTTATCTCTTACGGTTTACCAGTTACACAAAATACCGTAAAATTCATCCAGAATAAAGTAGTCTTCAGAGGCTATTCCCAGAAAATTCAAGATATACATATTATTTGTATATATCTTTAACATGATATTTTTATCAAAATCGTTAGAGCCATTTTTTAGAAAATCAAAATTTTCGAACATTTTTCCATGTGAAGGGAAGTTGGCGTTGGGGGGATTTTCTTGAAAATCTTCGTGTCGCATCCTTGGAAGATCTGAACTTAAATACCAAGTTTGGTATGTAACGGTCTTTTCGTTTTTGAGCTATGCTGCCCATAGACACAAAGACACATACACAGAAATTTTTCTAAAAATGTTTTTTTGGATTCAGGTGGTCTCAAAACATATATTTCCGGTGAAATCTCGGTATCGAATTTTTGGGTACAATGCAATACCTTCTCTATACACTATGTACATTGTACGTATAGAGAAAGTAAAAACTTCTCATAAAAGATTACTCTTCTTTCTGTTGTATGCTTATGGAGATCTGCTACTTAGTCTGACTTAGTTTTATTGCTTAGTTCCTTAGAAGGGAAAAACCATCGCTATGAGCTTGTTATTTCAATTCCCTTCTTTGCATCACATAGAGTAAAACAATGGAAATATGAACAACTTCTGTTTGATAAAAGTACAATAAGTATTTTAAAATTGAAGCCAATGACAAGGCATATCTCAGATTAAAAATGTATAGGACACAAACTATATGTTTTAGATTTTTGTGTAGCTTATTTTTACGTTTACCAGATATGTAATATTCATTCAGAATGAACAGGACTTCCGAGACTGTTGCCTCATTTTATACATAACGCACTTTATTTTTATTTATAAATAAACCCAAAATCGTTAGAGCTATTTTTCCATGTAAAGGTAGTTTGAGGTGAGATGGTTTTCTTGAAGATCTTTATATGGCATTCTTGAGAGATATTAAACTTAAATAAAAAATGTGGTACAACATCTTCTCTATCTACTATGTATATTATACATAAGTGCTACAGAATATAAAAATTAACATACGTAAGAGTAAAATTACTTATTTAAACAGGACAGAGAGTTTAACGTCCTTTAACCTGGTTGGTCATATCGGACGATGAATGAAATGATGCTCAAATGATTTCAGGGTCCATGGAGCTTAAAGTTACTTGGCATTCGTATTTTCAAATAAGGGAAATCCCCGGAAAAACCCCATCCGTGTAACTCACCCTCGGCGAGATTCGAACTCACTAAAACTCTAGATTATTTTATTTATTATTTTGTATTTATTTATTTTTTACGTTTTTCTTAGAACTGATTTTCTTAAGTTATGCCTAATTTTAAGGTTTACAGAAATAGAAGTATTCCTTAATAAGTTACAAACTATGCAGTTTGTTTTTATTTTATTTTGTTCTGTTTCTGAGTCTGAATGCCCGCTTCAGATGTGACGCGTTTCTGTAGGTGTAATTTGATGCTTTAAAATGTTTCTTCTTTTGTAGGGAGGCAACCCGGGAAACAAACGAAGCGAAGTGTAATTGGAAGAGATTTCTCAAAAATCATGTCACTTTGACTGAGGGCGAGTAACCACTGGGTCAAAGGAGGGTGATGTGAAAAACTTCAGGTAAGAAACTTCGCTGGTTCCCTTTGTAAAAGTGTCACCGACTTTTCAGTCACTCATTGCGGGCCATCACTTTCTTTAGATCACAAGTTCGAGTTCTGACATAATTACCTAAAAATTCTTTACTCTCAAACACAAAGTGGAGCGAAGTTTGTTGAATTTCATCTACAAAGGCGTTGAAAGCCCTATCCCACCATTAACCGTTTATTTCAGAACCCACACCACCTTTTATCTCAGAAACTAATTAACATAAAATGGTGACATCTAGATGACATTATGGTATCATCAGAGTAAATACATATCTTATAAATTTCCTGAACTAAAATCATAATATAATATTTTATATTACGAGAGATATATTCTCAATTACTACTGTTTTTTTTTTAAATTTTATTATGATTGTATTTTTTTTTACTTTCTCTACACGTACTACGAACATAGTGTATAGAGAAGGTATTGTATTGCACCCAAAAATTCGATACCGAGATTTCACCTGAAATACATGTTTTGAGACCCCAAATTCCAAAAAAAAAAAAAAGAATTTTTAGAATAATATCCGTGTGTGTGTCTGTCTGTGTATATGTGTGAGTGTGTGAGCCTGTGGGCAGCATAGCTCAAAAACGCAAAGGCCGTTGAACACCAAACTTGGCATTTAAGTTTGGTATCTTCCAAGGATGCGACGCAAAGATTTTCAAAAAACTCCCCCCATCCACAACTACCCTTTACATGGAACTTTTTTCGAAATTTTTGATTTTCTCAAAAATGTCTCTAAAGATTTTGATTAAAATAACGTACATTAAAGATATTTACCTGACAAATAAAATGTGCATCTTAAATTTTCTGAAGACTACTTTATTATGGTTGAATTTTACTGAATCTTGCATAACTGCTAAACCGTAAGAAATGGACAAAAGCTTACCACACAAAAATTATAGAGCACGTTAAAACACACAATTTATGTCATGTACATGTTGAAGTTGATCGTCTTTGAGGTATTCCTTATTTTTGGTTTCAGCTATGAAAAACATATTTTTCTCACACAGGAATTTGTCAACTTTTGTCCATACAAACAAAGGAACTTCTGTCACATAGATAGCAACCAGGTTTTGACTATCACTTTAGCTTATGCTACTCCCTTATTTCCCTTTTACTTACAAGGAAGCAAGTAATAAGACTATTTCTGCTAATTTACTCTCGATTAGTATGAAGTAAATAGAAACATAAGCTTTTTAGTAATAATTTGTTGCAGAGATGTATAGAAAGTCATGTGAATGGAACGCATAAGATTTTTTTTAAAAATCGATATGTTCCATCCACTTGAGTTGCTTACATCTCTGTAACAAATTATTGTTAAAAAGCTTATTCTTCTGTTTACACCATGTTAAGCGAGATAAACTTAGCAGAAATAGTCTTTATTACTTGCTTCCTTGTACGTAGAAGCGAAATAAGGGAGAGCACTAGGAGAGCCTATAAGGGGGAACCTGCATGGAAAGACATATCCAAACGATTATTAAAGCCATTATACTGTGGGAGGAATGATCATTCGGAAAAAACAAGAAATAGGGAACAGAAAACAGACATGTTCCTTCACAAATAGAACAATAAACGAATGGAACAAAATACCTGCAGATTTACTGGAGACTTTGCCTCAAAGTGTAAATAGTTTTAAAAAGAGACTAAAGAAGAGTGATATATAGTCAGGATAGTAAATAAAAATATTGTGTTATTATTACTTACCATTATGTATATATTGGTATACTATGATGTCATTGGCATTTTAACATTGGTATTACTCACATTATTGTTTATTTAATTCAATTGTATTGTACATTGTATTATTACATTGACAGCGCTGCCACCGGGTCACGCCCTAAGCAGTGAAATAAAGTATCTATCTATCTAAAGCGATAGTCGTATCTTTTAAAAGTCGGTTGCCATGTGATTTTGGCAAGGCTAAGAGTTTACTAATATCCCATTGAGAAAAGTTTAATTATTTTAAAACTGAAACAAGTAGCAAGGAATTGCTCATAAATGCTAATTCCATGATAAAAAAATACAAACGTATATGTGTGTTTTAACGAGATATATAATTTTTGTACGGTAAGTTTTGTCTCTCTCTTACGGTTTACCAGTCATACAAAATTTAGCAAATTTCATCCATAGTAAAGAGGTTCTCAGGAACTATTCACAGAAAATTCAAAATATACGTTTTATTTGTCATGTAAATATCTTTAATATGCAGTATTTCAATTAAAATCATTGAAGTCATTTCTGAAAAAATCATTTGGTAGTTTACAGACTTTTCGTATGTTCACAGACACATGGAACACAGAAACACATACACCATACAGACCTATTTCTAAAACCGTTTTTTTTTCTTTGGATAAAGAGTACCCTAAAATATGAAATCTCGGTATCGAATTTTTGGGTGGAATGCAATGCCTTCTCTCTCTATGTAGCATGTACTATGTGCAAAAAGTAAAAATTAACCATCCTTTTAACACCAAAGAAGTTCAATAAAAGCTTCAAGCTGTTCTTTTATAGTCCCAAAATTTGATTGATATATTCTGAGAAAATTTGATGTGTTAATTCAATGGTTCTCTACCTGTATTTTCCATTCTTACAAATGATTATTTTTATCTACATAATGCTAAACGAGGTAAACCTTAGCACCAATGTCTATTACTTGGTTCGTTGTAAGTACATGCAACTGGGCTATACTACGGTCCAGTCCTTTAAAAATTGGTTGCTATGTGATTGTTCTCTTTCCATAGCCAAGAGTAAAACAAAACGGAATGAAGGCTTTCTGTTTGAGAGAAGTTTAACTATTTTAAAATTGAAATAAAACGCAGCGAATATTGGAAACTGTGAGAAATTACATGTGAAATTATTCCAAATTCTGACAGAATTAAAATGTACATTTAAGGGTGTCAGAAAATCAAAATAAGTGTTGATAAAGAATTGAATCCTCACCCTGCTTATTATTATTTTAATATGTTGAAACACCTTTCACGTTTCACGTTTTTTCACTATTGCAGATTTGGTTTATCCTTCTTTGTATGTCTACAAAAAATTTAAATGAGAACATTTATAACTAAATCAACATTTTCACTTCTTTATACATACTAAGTACATAGTATATAGAGAAGGTAGTGTATTCCACCCAAAATTAGATACCGAAATTTCACCGGCAATAGATGTTTTGGGTCTCCTGTGAGTGCGTGCGTGTGTGTGTGTGTGTGTGTGTGTGTGTGTGTGTCTGTAGACAGCATAGCTCAAAAACGAAAAGACCGTTAAATACCAAACTTGGTACTTAAATTTGCCAAGGATGCGACACGAACATTTTCAAGAAAATTCTCCCACCCTCAACTACCCTTTACATGGAACTTTTTTCGAAAATTTGTATTTTCTGAAAAATGTTTCTAACGATTTTGATTAAAATCTCTTATATTTAAGACATTTATATGCTAAATAAAATATGTATCTTGAATTTTCTGGGAATAGCTTCTGAAGACTACTTTACTCTGGATGAATTTTATGGAATTTTGCGTAACCTGCTAAACCGTAAAAGATGTACAAAAACTTACAACACAAAAAATGTAGAGCACCTTAAAACACACAATGTATCTTATATACATTTTTGGTGGCGTTGATTGTTTTTGAAATACTCCTTGTTTTTGGATTCAACTTTGAAAAACTTATACTTTTCTCATACGGGAATTTCTCAACTCCTGTCCACACAAACAAAGGAACTTCAGTCACATAGCAACCAACTTTTGACTATCACTTTAACCAATAGTACTCCCTTATTTCACTTCTACTTACAAGGAAGCAAGTAATAAGACTATTTCTGCTGATTTTTTCTCGATTAGTATGAATTAAATAGAAGCATAATCTTTTTAACAATAATTTGTTGCAGAGATATAGAGAAAAGTCATGTGAAAGGAACACATAAGATTTTATGTCATATAATTTCGGTTATATACTCATTATGATCAAAACATTAGAAAAGTTTCCTATGAAAAGGGTAAATTGAGGTTGGGGTCGTATCTTTGAAAGATGTTCAACTTAAATATCGGACACCTAACCTATATTTCTTTCTAACTTGTTGCAATACAGGTGAGAAGCATTAGAACAGCTCAAATTCACCTCACGTTGTAAACTCCTCTTCAAAGAATGGAAAAGGGAGTGGTATAAGAAAGAAAAAAAAAAAAGTAAGTGACGCAATTAAGGATCCTGTAGACGTCACTCGCTTTTGTTTCCGGCCCATTAAACGAGGCACAAAAATGCCGACTGCGCCTTGGACATTTTCCTTGGACCTGCTTGTGCCTGGCTACTGGAGTAACATATTCAGAGTTTTGGTTCCAACATTATCACGTCATTCAGTCAGATATGAGCTTTCGAACACCTCAGAAATGTCACAAAACACTTATTAGAGTTTTTTTATGCGAACTGCAGGTTTGTATAACGTTGGTCTAAAAGCTTCATTCAGAATGAAAACGCTCTTTGCAGATTATTCACAGAAAACACTATGATGCATTATAACAAAAAATATTATACTTTGAGAAAACAAAAATAAAGTTACCTCCGTGATCGAGTGGTCAGCGAGCTGACTTTTTATCTGGTGGTCCCGGGTTCAATTCCCGGCTGAGATTGGGGATTTTTTTTAAGCAGAATTATTCCCTATCCTCTACAGAGTCTGGAAGAATGATGTGAGAATGAATGTGTGAGTGTGTGTGATTAATGACTTAAAATGAAAAATTTACTGTTATCAGATGAGTTATTTCACAAGTCAAAGCCCCCTTTATTACCATAATAATAATAATAATAATAATAATAATAATAATAATAATAATAATCAGTGTCTCAGGCGTTTCGTGACACTGGCATTCGGAGGTTGTTGGATCGGTTCCCCGAGGTTGACCTCTCTGATACATAGGTCTTTTCGGGGTTTTTCCCGGGTCAGTAGGCGAATGTTGGGGAGGATTCAGTCCCCAGAAATTCTTCCGTCCGGCCTTTCTTTCAGCGTTGTAAGTGTTGACGAGGACTACTGTGGTGGCCCCATCTCGTGGAGATGATTGCGCTTTGGAAACCCAGCTGTCGGTGGCAGATACTGTTAGGGACTCTCCAAGAGGCTCCCTGTTGCGGTCCGCTTCCGGCTGCCCTATGTAATTGCTCTCCTCCCGGAGTCTGACGTACAAAAATCCTTATCACAGGCTGAGGTGCGGAATACACCAACTATACTACACAAGGATCCGGGGTCTATAAACAAAACACATACGTGAGCCAAGTTCATTCTAAGAAAACAATTTGTTACGTTCCTCACATGACTTTCTATACCTGCTCTCCTACAAACTTCTCAGATAATTCCTTATAAATAGTGCTAAAGTGATAATCAAATCTTTTGAAAGCTTTCCCTATGGGAATGACATTGAAATTGGCTCTATTTCCATCGCCAGGAATAAAACAAAACAGATACGAAACGGATGAGAACATTACCTTTGAGAAATATTTAAGTGGTTTAAAATTCAAATAAATAGAAGGGAATAAAAATTCTTGACATAAAGTGTGTGTTTTAACGTCTGTTGTCTGTGTGTGTATTGTCATTAAAATATTTTTCATACACGGTATTTTAATCAACATCGTTAGAGCCAAACATTTTCGAATTTCTTTCATATAAAGGTAGTTTGGATGGGGAGATTTTCTTGACCATCTTCGTATCGCACACTTGGAAGATAGTGACCTTAAATACCAAGTTTTTGACTTTTCGTTTTTGAGCTATGTTGTCCCCACACAGACACTGACTTTTTTCTAAAAAGGCTTTTTTACATTTTCTATCCTGTATCCTGTATGTACATAGTGGATAGAGAAAGTATTGTATTCCATTCAAAAATTCGATTTCGAGATTTCACCGAAAACACATTTTTTTGAGGCCGTTGAATCCCAAAAAAAGCATTTTATAATATGCCTGTGTCTGAGTTTGTGTGCATCTTTTTGCAGCATAGCTCAAAAACAAAATATCGACCAACTTGGTATTTAAGTTCAATATCTTCGACACGAAGATGTTCAAGAACCCCCCCCCCCAAACTAACCTTTGATTGTAACATTATTCGATTTTTTTTTATTTTATCAAAAATGTCTGTAAAGGGTTTTATTAAAATGTCATATGTTTAAGATATTTAATGACCTCTTCATACTTGATGACTTCTGTAGGTAAACCGTAAGAGATGGAGCAAAATTTATTACACATTAAATATAGAACTCATTGAAACACACAATTTATGTTTTATGTATTATTTAACCGTTTTAGACATATTCAAAGTCATTGGTTTAAGTTTTAAGGTATTTAAACTTTTCTCAAACGGGACACAGCTTTCTTTTCGTCTATCTTTTGTTTACTCCTTGCAAGCAAAGAGAACCGAATTTCAATTATTTCATTTAGCGACCTAGTGTATTTCCTATTTCCATTTTATTTACAAGCAAGTAACCAATTAGACCAAGTCTGGCAATGTTTATTCTGAATTAGCATGACGTAGATTAAATAATAATCTTTTGTAAGGAAAGTTTATTTGTGGAATAACTGGAGAAAGTCACGTCAATGGAACAAACCCGATTTTTTATTCAGGGGTTGTCAATTATTATATTTCCAATAAAATCTTCGTATCAAAATTTTGGGTGGAATATTGCCCCTTCTTTATCTACCATGCACATGTAAGAATAGGCATAAGCTTAAAATTCGCTATATAGTGATAACATTGCAGAATGTGAAGAACTTTGATGAAATGCTCAGAGAAAGCTTTCCCTCTATTATATTGTTTGTGGATCCATACAGTACTTTCCAAAATATTGCCTAGTAAGTTTAGATTAGAAAGCATTCTGTAGGTTCGTTTAGGCCAGGAAGCCACTGAACGTAGAACTTGTCAAGACATATACATGTATACATATGTTTATATACAATGGAAAAAAAAAACAATGTATAAAGCTCGTGTTACAAAAACGGCAGAATAGACATATAATCACACCATTTGTATTTGAGGCCTCTACTATACTTAATGTGCTCCATAAAAGCACTTGAACTTCGTTTTTTTTTTTTTTTCAATCACATAAAAACAAGGAGTATCAAAAAAGTAGTGTTAAAATGTATAAATAAAGATAATTTCATTATATGAAATTATGATAGTTTTCTAATTATCGACATAATAGTTACTACTAGTACTTATAACTCCATGGCACGACAGCTCACGGGGAACCTTGGCCTACCGCCCGGCCGCTGCGTCCTCCATCTCGGCTCACTACAGACGTCATGGATGGGGTGCAGTATTGGAGGGTGAGACGTGGTCAGCGCCTCGAGCCTCCCCCGGCCGGTTAATGCGGTCCTCATAACCTGGAGCCGCTACTTCTCCATCAAGTAGCTCCTCAATTGGCCCACAGAGACCTTACGAGGCTGAGTGCACCCCGGGCCAGGTCTCCCAGCGGGGGAAAATCCCCACGCCGGTACTGGACATCGAACCCAGGTGTCCCGCTTGGTAAGCAGCTACGCTACCACCGCGCAAAGGAGACGACCACTAGTACTTATATAAAACTAAAATATGATTATTGTATTATGTACTCTTCATAAATGCCAACAAATTACAATACATATTTACAAATATGTTACAGAGTTTACAATGCAAAAATTTACAATTATGTACTAGAGTGTAAAATATCAAAGCTTTAGGCTTTACAGACCTTGTGTCATTACTAAATACTAAAAAATTCATTTGGCACATTCGTGCAAGTCAAAGTATACATACATTTAATTTGAATATAAAACACACACACTAATATACACAAAATGCAATACATTATAAATACAATGATTGTTGACAGTATTGTTAAATGGATGGAGCAAGTGGCACCAGACAGACAGAGATTGCCGGCTTGAAAGATAATCTGTCGCTATTGAGAGTGTGTGCTACCATTATGTCGAAGCAGATCTCGTACACCTGCTGGAAGTAAAGGCGACCATGCTCACAGAGAAAACTCTCGCTGTTTTTGTTTCTGTTTTCTGATCCTGTCGCCGGATGAGGGAGGCGCCAGGGTCGGCGATCGCACCGAGTGATAGTGTCAGAAAGGCGCGTTGCCGTCAGAAACAAGGGAATGAGAGAGAAAACTCGTCTTACCGGGGCTTTCTTTTTGTTTCTTTTGCATTTAATGGTGACCAAAAGCGGGACAAGTATCCCAAAGAAGAGGAGGTTTATCTACATCGCTCTCTATCTTATCTCCTTTTCTTTTTTGGATTATTTCACCTGGATCTAGTGGGAGCATGCAACCATGGTTTCGGCAGACCGAAGATATTAGTTGCGCATTCTGATATGCTTTCTGTTACTGATTTGTGTTAGTATTCCTTCTACTAACTTGTACATTATACACAGATTTCTTTATGCGTAATACCACATTCAAAATGAGATGTACGTGGGTCAGCTGATAGATCCCGGGCCTCTCAATGAAAACGGCATTTAATATAAATATATATATATATATATTGCTTTATTTCTCAACATAATCTCCAGAAAGACTGATACATTTGTCGTATAGGTATTCTAATTTAAAATAAACATTCTCTGTAGTGCGATTTATCAAGGTCCTAAAAATAGCAGTTTACCGCATCAATGACCTCCTCGTACTCTGAAATATTCGTACACCAAAAAAATTTTAAGGTTAGGGAACAGGTGGTAGTCACCGAGTGCTAGATCTGGCGAATAGGGTGGATGTTCAAGCAATCCCAACCTTAATCCGCACACTTTTCCCATTGCAATGAATCAGTGATAGGCCGTAGCATTGTCGTGATGAAACAAGATTCTTTTTTTGGCCAAATGCCTTTTTCTTCTCACCTCAAACGTTGCAGTAAGCTTGCGTAGTAGTCACCAGTGATACACTTACCCTTTTCCAAGTAATCAATAAAAATAATTTCCTGTGCATCCCAGAAAACACACGCCATAACCTTGTTAGCTGATAAAATTGACTTTGCCTTTTTTGGAGTTGGTTCACCTGGCGCAATCCACTGTTTTGACTGTTATATGTTTTTTTCGTGAAGTTGGTCGTTTTTGAGATATTCCTTCGTTTTGGTTTCAGCTTTAAAAAACTTATACTTTTCTCGCACAGGACTTTGTCCACTCCTATCCACACAAACAAAGGACTGTCACTTTAACCTATGGCACTCCCTTACTTACTTACAGGAAAGCAAGTAATAGGACTATTTCTACCATATTTTTTTCTCAATTAGCATGAAGTAAATAGAAGCATAAGCTGTTTAACAATAATTTGTTGCAAAGCTGTAGAGAAAGTCATGTGAATGGAACACATCAGATTTTTACGGTAGAGCTCCACATTCTTAACAAAAACAGATTTTCTTAGCAACTTTTGATCATATGTCAACAAACGCAGCATCCATCTGGCACAGACCTTCTGAAAGCCTAGAACATTACTTAAAATAATGACTAACTAATGCATAATAAATAAAAGAAATAAATAAAACGCAATGAAACAGGTAGGCGAGTCGTTATATATTCAGTACGAAATGTAAAATTATAAAATGCAGACATGCTTGGAAAGTTTGCCAAAGTATTGCATACGTGCTTCACTCCAAAATTTGTTTACTTTCTCTACACGTACTATGTACATAGTGTATAGAGAAGGTATTTTAATGCACCCAAAAATTCGATACCGAGATCCTCCTAGATTTTTGGAAAAAGGTCCGCGCGTGTGTGTGCATGTGTCTGTGGACAGCGTACCTCAACAATGAAAAGACCGTTAAATACCAAACTTGGCATTTAAATTTGGTATCTCTAAAGGATGTCTCATGAAGACTTTCAAGAAACCCCCCCCTCCTCCAACTACACTTTTCATGGAAGTTTTTTTCGAAAAATTTGAATTTCTCAAAAACTGCCTCTAACGATTGTGATTAAATATCATGTACCTAAGAAATGAAATAGTCTTACGAAGTTTTATGTAACTGCTAAACCGTAATATAAGGACAATAACTTAACACACAAAACACAATTTATGTTATATACATTTTTTCCTAGTGTTGATCATCTTACTTTCTCTATACTCACTATGTACATGGTGTATAGAGAATGTATTGCACTCCACAAAAAAATTCGATACCGAGATTTCACCAGAAATATATGTTTTAGGGTCCCCTGTGTCCAAAAAAAGTATTTTCAGAAAAAGGTCCGTGTGTGTGTGTCCGTGTGTCTATGAACACGATAACTCAAAAACGAAAAGTCGGTAAAATACCAAACTTGGTATTTAAGTTTAGTATCTTCCAGGGATGCGACACGAAGATTTTGAGAAAAATCCCCCCACCCCAAACTACCCTTTACATAGAACTTTTTTTAAAATTTTGATTTTCTAAAAAATAGCTCTAACGATTTTTATATTAAATATCATATATTAAAGTCATTTTCCTGACAAATATCGTGTATATTTTGAATTTTCTGGGAATAGCCTCTGAAGACTACTTTACTCTGGATGAATTTTTCATAACAACTAAACCGTTAAAAGATAGACAAACACTTAACCTACAAAAAATGTAGAGCACGTTAAGACACATAATTTATGTTATATACATTTTTTTCGTGGAGTTGATCGTTTTTGAGATATTCCTTTTTCTTGGTTTCAGCTTTGAAAAACATACATTTCTCATACAGGAATTTGTCAACTCCTGGCCATACAAACAAAGGAACATCAGTCACATAGCAACCAGCTTTTGGCTATCACTTTAACCTATGGTACTCCCTTATTTCGCTTCTACTTACAATAAAGCAAGAAATAAGACTATTTCTGCCAATTTTCACGATTAGCATGAAATAAATAAAAGATAAGCTTATTAACAACAATTTTTACAGAGATATAGAGAAAGTGAATGGAACACATCAGATTTTTTAATTTAAAAGCTGCTACTAGGTCCTTAGCTACCATTAAGCGTAAGGCGCAAAGAGATAATTCGCAGTTCATTAAATGTGCAGTCTCTTTGCTTTCATCATTTTCAGTATTTTTAACACAAGTTTCTGACGTCACTGCCGCGAACGTCAGTTGTTAGAATGTAGTTTCTGTAACCTATTTATTTGTAAAAGTTTGAGTGAAGTTTTTTATATTGTTAGCTAGGTTATTCAATTTTAAACTTGCGGAACGCTTACTAGATATCTTCATGTATACAATTTACAAATCCAACTTTTTGCGTTACACTCACGACCGCGTTGTGAATGGCCTTCCCTTGAGCTTGCGTTTAAGCTGCGTTACGTCTGCGCTTAGGTCTTATTGTGAATATAGCTTAACAGTTACAACTTTTCCTTATGTTTAGCGAAATGCATCTGTAAAATGTAAAAAATCCAAAGTCTTCTTGAAACCTCTACCCGTTATTGCGCACGAAATCAGATATTTTTCCATTTCTCAAATATCAAACTTGCAAAGTTAGTTAAACAATTAAACAATTTAAACATTGTTCTAATAAGAATGCTCCAAACGATACCTTTTTATTTCCATTGTATGTATGAATATACAGTACATGGCAGGTATCTAGAAAAGGTATTTTGTTTCAGCATAAAGTTAGTTGTCAGATTTAACCGGAAATATAATATTGAGGTCCTCTGGGCCCAAAAAATGTAATTTAGAAAAAGGTTCGCGTGTGCGTCTGTGTGCGTCTATGTGTCTCTCAGTGTGTGTGTGTGCGCATCTGTGGGCAGCATACCTCAAAATCCAAAATATCATTAATACCAAACTTTCAAGAAAATCCACCACCCCAAACTACCTTTAAATTCTTAAATCTTTTAAAATGTTGTTTTTCTCAAAAATGTCTCTAATGATTTTGATTAAAGTACCGTATATTAAATATATTTATATTACAATTAAAATGTTTATTTAGAACTATTTGAGAATAGTCTCTGAATACCTCTTTATTCTGAATAAAATTTGCTGAATTTTACTAACTGGTAAACCGCAAGAGATACACATCTTTTATAGTGTTGAACGTCCTCTTTTATTATAAATGTCACCGCAGGTGAAACCAAAGAAGCATGAGAAAACACACCCCTGCGCCACTTTGTCCACTACAAATGTCGCATGCGGTTGCTTGGAATCGAACCGGGCCACCTAGATGAAAGGCGAGCGATCTAACAACTCGGCCACGGCGCGGTCTGTAAGAGATAAAGAGAGAGACAAAAACGGACTACACAAAAATATAGATCTCCTTAAAACACATAATTTATGTCTTTTATATGTCGTGTTCACAGACACGCGAGAGTGTTGAGATATTTCTTGATATTGGTTTCAATTTCAATTTATGTTAACTCTTCTCAGACTGGAAGCCAGCACCTTTTCTTTTCGTCTCTAGTTTTGCTGCTGGTCATGCAAAGCGTACCGCACTTCTACTGTTTCACACAGGGAACAACTTTTAAAACATTTGGCTATCATTTTAGCATAATGTATTCTCTTATATCCCTTCTACTTACAAGGAACTAAATAATAACACATTTTATGCTAATGTTTATCTGGATTAGCATGCAGTAATAAAGAATAGTCTTTTATAAGTATAGTTTATATATGCAAAAGTTAGAGAAGGTTATGTGAATGAAACATATCAGGTGTTTTAAAAATCTGATGTAATCCATTCACAAGACTTTCTCTATATTTCTGAAACAAATTGTTTTTAAAAAGCTTATGCCTCTATTTACTTCATGCTAAGTTATAAAAAATTAGCAGAAATAGTCTTCATTACTTCCCTGTAAGTAGAAGAGAAACAAGGGAGTACAACAGGTTAAAGCGATAGTCAAAAGATGTGTTCTATGTAGCTGAAGTTCCTTTGTGTGGACAGGAGTTGACAAATTCCTGTATGAGAAAAGTAAAAGTTTTTCAAAGCTGAAACGAAAAGCTAGGATTATCTTAAAAACGATCAACTCCCCGAAAAAAATGTATATGACATAAATTGTGTGTGTTAATGTGCTCTATATTTTCTGTGCAGTAAGTTTTTGTCCATCTCTTACGGTTTAGCAGTTATGCACAATTCTGTAAAATTCATCCAGAATAAAGTGGTCTTCAGAGGCTATTCCCAGAAAATTCAAGATATACGTTTTATCTGTCAGATAAATATCTTTAATATACGATATTTTAATCCAAATCGTTAGAGCCATTTTTAAGAAATCAAAATTTTTGAAAATGTTACCAAGTGAAGGCTAGTTGGGGTGGGGGGATTTTCTTGAAAATCTTCGTGTGTCGCATCCTTGGAATATACTGAACTTAACTACTAAGTTTGGTATTTAACGGTCTTTTCATTTTTGAGCTATGCTCCCACAGACACACAGACTCACACACATGCACACAGACACACACGGACATTTTTCTAAAAATGCTTTTTTTTGGATTCAGTTGGTCTCAAAACATGTATTTCCAGTGAAATCTCGGTATCGAATTTTTGGGCACAATGCAAAACCTTCTCTATACACTATGTGCATAGATGTGTAGAGAAAGTAAAGAAAAATATAAATGGGTTTATAGAAAAAGTTTATCTTACTAGACTTTTTCATACTAACCCGCTAATTATTGTAGAAATACCAACCAGAAGAACATAACAACGAGAAACTTTTAGATCAAAGGTATTGTAAAAATCTCATACATTTTATGTTATTAAACCTCCTCAAGGTAAACCAACGTCAATAGCAGTAGCAAGAATTCTATAATAAAATTTTGGGAAGAATAATACAAAGAAAACCTTCTGAAAGGAAATTAATTTATATTGATTCAATTACAATATATTAAATAAAATGAAAATACCAAGAATGGGGCATATAAGTGATGGAGTGTACAATTTTAATATTTTGAATTCTGTCTTAGGTTTTATTGTGATAATAGTGTTATCATTTGTATTTTTGGAATACTTTATATAAGCAGTAATATATATTTGAAGTCGGAACAAGTCAGTTACTAATCTGTGTGGATAGTGATTATTATTATTATTATTATTATTATTATTAGCTGTAGTAGTATTACTAATATTATTATTAGGGTAATTTCCTTAGCGCGGTGGTAGCGCAACTCCTTGCCAAGCGGGAGATCTGGGTTCGATTCCCAGTACCGGCATGGGGATTTTTCCCCCCTCTCGGAGAACTGGACCGGGGGTGCATTCAGCCTCATAAGGTCCCTGGGGGGGCCAATTGAGGAGCTACTTGGAGAAGTAGCGGCTCCAGGTCATGAGGACCGCATTAACCGGCCGGGAGGGATTCGAGGTGCTGACCACGTTTAACCCTCCAATACGGCACCCCATCCATGACGTCTGTAGGTAGACCAAGGTTCCTTGTAAGCTATCGTGCCATGGAGTTTGTGTTGTTATTATTATTATTATTATTATTATTATTTATTTTCGTGCCCTCCAAAGCTCTCGACTTTTCAAAAGTTAATAATTTATTTATCAAAATTGGACCTATATTTCGGAACGGTATACTTCAGTTTCTTAAACTTTTCTGAAGCAGTGAAAAAGTTGGGAATATACTAGCGAAAAAAATGTATATTATGATGCATTTTCAGTGTGCAAAAATGCTTAAAAAAGTTTGCGAGACAGTAGATTAGACATGGTTATTAATAAGCACAAACCTGTTCATTTACAGCTACAGTTAATTGCTAGTTTAAATACAAAAAGTAGAAGTAAACACCACACGCTTTCTTAAATAAAACATTCATATGTGCGTATTATTTTATTATGAAACAATATGTTGTTTTTGTTACAGTTTTTATCAGACTGCACAGACGCTTTACTTTAAGACAATATATATCTTTAAAAAGTGTACAGATTTACTTTATTTATTTATATTTCACAAACAATTTCAAATATTTCACCGTAAATGTGTTCTGAGGCCTCCTGAATCCAATAAAGTAATTTTAGAAAACGGACACTTTGTGACCGTGCATGTGTGTGTGAACAGAATATCAAAAACGTGAGTTCATAAATACCAAACCTGAAATTTTAGTATCTTCAAGAATGCGACACAAAGATTTTCAGGAAAATCCCTCTACTATCCTTTACATGAAACACATTCCAGTTTTTTTTTATTTTCTCAAAAATGGCAGTAATGATTTTGATTAATAGATCACATGTTTTTAGGAATTTCATGTTAAATGAACTGTATATCTTAAAAGTAATTGAGATAAGCATTAGCAAAATAATCTTATTACTTAATTCCTCATAAGTATAAGAGAAATGTGGGAGTCGCTAGGCTAAAGTGATAGTCAAATCTTTTAATAGCTGGTTGTTATGTGACTAACTTTCGCTTTTCTTTGCACAGCCAGAATTAAAACAAGAGCAAGATCTTTTTGTCTGTCACGGTTTATCAGTTAACCATTTATGCAAAAGCCATCCAGAATAAACAGGTCTTTAGAGTCTATTCCCAAAAATGTTAAGATCTACATTTTATTTGTCATAAATGTATTATATGATATTTTAATCTTAAAGGTTAGAAACATTTTTGAGAAAAGCAAAGGAGTGTGGTGAGGAAATTTTCTTGGGCATCTTTGTGTCGCATGCTTGAAATATATAGAACTTAATTATCAAGTGAGGTAATTAACCGACTTTTCGTTATATTGTTCACAAACACATACAGACACATACACACACGGACCTTATTCTGATTTTGTTTTGGATCCATGAGACCTCAAAACATTAATTTCTGGTGAATTTTGGACATAACTTTTTAGCTTGTAATGCAGTACCTTCCCTACTTACTATGTACATAGTATTGAAGGGTAAGTAAAAAGAAAACGTTTGCAAGGTTAATTTGTAGAAGAATTATAGAAATAAAAATAATGGAGAGAGAAAGGCATGTGAATGTAACACAAGAGTGTATACTAACTCCTCAGTAAATAATAATAGTTTACAGTTTAGATTATTGTCATACCAAACACTCTAAACAAGCGAAAGTAAATGTAACACTGGAGTGGTAAGTAGCGCCTTGCAGGTAGTCAACTCCTTGCACAGAGTGTATGTAGCGTCTTAGCGACTCAGAGCGGCACAAACCACAGTACCCTTTGAGCGTATTTAGGAGGGTATTCTGCAATAATACCATCTTCTTGTAATTACTTTCCTAAATTTCTGCACCGATGTCTCCAGAGGGAGGAAACGTCTTATTGCGCTGCTACTGCCGAACCCAAGCCGAGCAAAAACGGGCTAGCGCTCACTTCTCTGAGCAGTTCACAAGGCTCTTACACAAAGAAACAGTATACTAAAACCCCATTAAGCCGCACTCCCTTAAACCTTACTCACTCAATCCGACAAGCGCTTATAGTGAATAGTTGTTATAGGTCGCGCGCCAGTTCTTGACGAATGACATTTTTAGATGAAAGGTTAGATACTAATCACTTACTCACCTTTACTGGAACATTGGCACACAGTAACGGCAGTCAGATATTGTATATCTTATTCATATGTTTTTGCATTGCAGAAATAGGTCATTGGAATGCAAATATTACTTTTCCAGTGTTGACAGTAGTTTATTTTATTCCTACAAGCAATGTGTATATGTTTAATTAGAGGTCTTTAAGATTTTGATCTTCCTATGTCTTACTTTTAATTTTACTTAAATCTACTTAATTTAATAATTAATATACAAAATTCTTAACTAATTCCAATGAATAAAAAAAATGCTAAATGAACAAATTCTATACATAAAATTCCTATTATTAAACCTAATTGTACATGTATTCACTCCCATCCTTGGTTACTACTTACACTACACTTGACACGCAATTTTTCCCGACATTTCTCTCTCATCTTCTTCTTCTTAGTTGCTGTTATTTTCATTAATAACTAAGTGTCTCTCGTTAAAATACTGGCAATAGCTTAACCCTTAACGCACAGCACTTTGCAGTCAACTGTACGCTGTGTATTCTCGGCTTACTCACTTTTACTGGAATATTGATACACAGAAGCAGGAACGGCAGTCAGTCATTGTGAATGTTGTTCTTACGTCACTACAAAGCAAATATCACACCCAGTGACGTTAGTAGTTTATTTTATTCATACAAGCAATTTGTATACGTTTATTGGTTATATATCTTTACGATTTTGATTTTATTATGTCATACTTTTAATTTTACTTAAATATGCTTAATTTAATAACTAATATACAAATTCTTAACTAATTCCAATGAATAAAGCATCTTATGTGCTCCATGCACATACCTTTCTCTACATCTCTGTAACAAATTATTGTTAAAAAGCTTATGCCTCTATTTACTTAATGCTAATCGAGAAAACATTAGCAGAAATATTCTTATGGATTGCTTCTTTGTAAGTAGAAGCGAAATAAGGGAGTATCATAGGTTAAAGTAACAGTCAAAAGCTGGTTGCTATGTGACTGAAGTTCCTTTGTTTGTATGGACATGAGTTGATAATTCCTGTATGAGAAAAGTATAAGTTTTTTATAGCTGAAACCAAAAACAATGAATATCTAAAATACGATCAACTCCACATAGAAAGTGTACATAACATAAACTGTGTGCGTTTTAACGTGCTCTACATTTTTTGTGTGGTAATTTTTTGTCCATCTCTTACTGTTCAGCAGTTATGCAAAATTCCGTAAAATTGATCCAGAATAAAGTAGTCTTAAGAGGCTCTTCAAGTTATACATTTTATTTGTCAGGTAAATTTCTTTAATATACGAAGTTTTAATCAAAATCGTTAGAGCCATTTTTAAGAGAATCAAAGTTTTCGAAATTTTTTCCATGTAAAGGGTAGTTTGGGGTGGGGGGGATTTTTCTCAAAATCTTCGTGTCGCATCTCTGAAAGATACTAAACTTAAAAACCAAGTTTGCTATTTAACCGACTTTTCGTTTTTGTGTTATCGTGTTCACAGACACACGTGCCAGAGAAAGTAAAATATATGGTTCGACTCACTTAGAACGGCCTTCAGTAATATAAGGGAGATGAAACGAAACGTCATTCCCTCTTTACGAATAAATATTTTAAAATAGAAACCAATAATAAGGAATAGCTCACAAACGGTCAGCTCTATTAAAATCTATGATATAAATTATGTTTTAACGAGATCTACAATTTTTGTGTAGTAAGTTTTTGTCTATCGCTTATGGTATAACTGTTACACAAAATTCTGCAAAAGTCATCCAGAATAAAAAGGTCCTCACAGGTTATTCCCAGGGAATTAAAAATATATAGTTTATTTGTGATGTAAATATCTTTAATATGCTGTTTTTAATAAAAAATCGTTGGAGTTATTTTTGAGAAAAAGAAACTTTTTTCCATACAAAGAGTAGATTGATGTGGCTGGATTTACTTGAAAATCTTCGTATCGCATACCGAGAGACACATGGACCTTTTTCTAGAAATCTGATGTGCTCCATTCACGTAACTTTCTCGATATCTCTGTAACAAATTATTGTTAACAAGCTTATTGTTCTATATACTTCATACTCAAACATTAGCAGAAACATTCGTATTACTTAGTTCCTTTATAGGTAGAAGGGAAATAAGCGAATCCACTAGGCTAAACCGACAGTCAAATGTTTTAAAATGTGGTTGCTATGGGTTTGAAATCCGTTTCCTTGCGTGGCCAAGCGTTGACATGTTCACGTATGAGAAAAGTTCAAGTATTTTAAAACTGAAACAATAACAAGGAATATCTCGAAAACTGCCAACTCTACGAAAAAATGTATGACAAATTGTGTGTTTTATCGTGATCTACATCATTTGAGTAGTAACTTTTGTCTATCTTTTACGGTTTACCACATATGCAAACTTCAATAGAAATATCTAGAATAAAGAGATAATTAGGGGCTATTCCCATACAATCAAAATATATCTTTTAAATATCTTAAATATAAGAGACTTTATCCAAAATCGTTAGTGCCATTTTTGAGAAAATCAACATTTTAGAAAATTTTTCTATGTAAAGTAGTTTGGGGTGGGGAAATTGTCTTTAAAATGTTTGTGTCGCATTCTTGGAAGATACCAAAATTAAATACCAAGTTTGGGTGGAATACAATACATTCTCTGCCTGCCTGGGTAGTGTGGTGGTAGCATGTCTGTCTCATGTTCAACAGGTCGTGAGTTTGAATCTCGCTACGGGTAAGGTTTATTTCGGGGTTTTCTCTTATCCTAAGAAGACGTATGTGAAGATCATGGACTCCGAGATCATTTAAGCTTCATTTCACCAATTTCATTCATTGTCATACATGTATGTACATTATACATACGGGATAGAGAAAGTAAAAACTGTTTCGCCACTGTTGTCTCCTAATTTCTCAGGAACACGAGATCGTCAAACTTTCGTCAAAAACACAAGACGTATTTGCTCACTACACGGATTGTATTCCGCAGGTGCAAGCACTGGTCTCGTTACCAAAGAGAGCCTCTAGTGAGGCAACCTGGAGTGCTACAAGGCTTTGTTCCCGCTGAGTGACATCATCATCGTCATCATGATGGATGGTCAGCGCTCATGAAGGCGCCGGCCAGTGACCTCAGACCGCCCCTCACCTGCCCTACCAGCCAGATAAATGTGAGAGAGAAGGTCTTGGGAATCCTTCAACATTGTGTGAACTTAAAATCTTTACTTCCTGGGGGGGAAAATGCTGTCATTTTTGGGAAATCTGGGTTGTTCCACAATCTGTCAACAACCAGGTATCCGATACAGACAGACACTGCAAAGGAGAGCATAGTCTATGTCTATGCAGCTTTGTTCTAAGTCAAATTTATGGACAGCCTTCAAAGCTAATCAAAGTCGTTAATATTGCATCAGTAACATTTAAATTATGATCTTATTTTAGTAATATTACGTAATAATAAACACGTCATAAAATAGTTTCGTATAAAATATAAAAGACGGCACCATGGGATTTGTGGTGCACGAAGCGGCGTCTAGGCGGGACTCATTCCACCATTTGCTCCATCTTTCCTATCATCCATTTCGCTTGCATTTCATATCATCCACTTCCTCATGCTCATGCATTCTGTGGTTTCGTGCCGTTAGCTCCCGACAGTCTTCTGGTCTCTAGGCATCCCTTGTAAGTCCTAAATATGGAGAAGGCAAGCAGACTACAAAATAAAATATGAAATAAATCAATTAAAATCAAACCCTTATGATCATTACAGATTACTTCACGGAATAGCAACCGAGTTAAATTGGCATCGGAGAAATCCAAGTTAAATTGAATGAAACCATCTGTAATAACCAACACCGAGAAACCTTCAAATCTTTAATGTATCATCATCATCATGACAGACTTCGTCATAAAATGGAAAGCAAGTCTTATATTAGGCAAACCAAATGCAGGGATGCACCTTGACACATTTAAAGCTACGAAAAACCCACAAATAACATGCGCAATTTCGCTCCGCAGATCGCTGTAGAACTTCTATCCATAGTGGAATGGTTCCTTTGAATATTTTCTCATTTCATCTCCATATCATCCAAACGGTCCCTTTCAGGTTTGTAAGTATCGGCAAGAACAGCGGTGGTGGCGCCTTTCTGTGAAAAGTCAGTAAAATGCCAAGTTTGGTATTTAAGTTAAGTATCTTCCAGGGATACAAACTGGAGATTTTGAAAAAAAAAATCCCCCTAAACCAAACTACGCTTTACATGGGAAAAATTTGGAAAATTCTTATTTTTTCAAAACTGGCTATAACGATTTTGATTAAAATACCGTTCATTAAAGATATTTACATCGCAAATAAAATGTATATCTCGAATTTGTTGTAAATAGCCTCTGAAGCCCTCTTTTTTTCTAATTGAATATTGCTGAATTTTCCATAACTGGTAAACCGTAAAAGATAGACAAAAACTTACGACACAGAAAATTTAGATCTCGTTAAAACAAACATTTTATGTCAAATGAGTTTTTTTCATGGAGTTGACCGTTTCTGAAATATTCCTTGTTATTTGTTTTAAACTTATAATACTATAACTTTTCTCACACGAAAATTTTTAAACTCCTGGCCATGCATAGAAACGGATTTCACCCACATGACAACCAGTTTTTAAAATATTTGACCATCGCTTTAGCCTAGTGTATTCCCTAGTTCCCTTCTACTTACAAAGAAGTAATTAAAACAATTCAATGTTTAACTCGATTATCATAAAGTAGATAGAAGAATAAGCATTTTAACAATAATTTGTTACAGTGATGTATAGAAAGTCATTTGATCAATTCAGATTTTTGGTCAAATTTCGCATACGTTAATCTTGTTTAATATGACATAGATAATAGAATAATCTCTTATAAGGGAAGTTTGTTTGTGGAAGAACTAGAGAAAGTCATGTGAATAGATCACATCAGATTTTACTAAAAATTTACTTTTTATTTCAGGTGTTCTCAAAACAGGTGTATTCAATGAAGATATCGAATTTTTTAGTCAAATAAAATACTTTCTCTATCTACTATGTAAATTCTGCATACGCACTAGAAAAAGTAAAAATATGGAATTTAGGATTTTTACTTAAGCTGATGCAACTATGGTATTTGGAAAAGCCATAGTGTTTAAAATATCTTATTGAAATTAATGTCAGTTATTATATACAATAATGCTGATATTCTGCAATGCATCAAAATTCCAGCTGTTTGTTTATTTAAATAATAATTTGTATTGTCTAATCCGTTAATCTAGTAAACATGATATGAATTTCAAAATGGATCTGTAATATATTTCTTTGTATCACGCTAATTAATTTGAAAAAGTTATTTCTTTTCACTCTTAATTCTTCAATTATTTTTTTATTTTGTTTAGCTTAACGAATATACTACATATAACATAATTTGTGTGTTTTACCGAGATCTACATTTTTGTTAAGTAAGTTTTTGCCTATATCTTACGGTTTAACAGTTTTGCAAAATTCCGCAAAATTCATCTAGGATAAACAGGTCTTCAGAGTCTATTCCCAGAAAATTCAAGATATACATTTTATTTATCGTATAAATATTTTAAATATAAGAGATTTTTATCAAAATCGTTATAGCCATTTTTGGGAAAATCAAAATTTTCCAAAAATGTTCCGTGTAAAGGGTAATTTGGGGTAGGGCGATTTTTGTCAAAATCTTCGTGTCGCATCCTTGGAAGATACTAAACCTAAGTACCAAGTTTGGTTTTTAACGGACTTTTCGTTTTTGAGCTATGCTGCCCACAGACATACACAAACACGGACATTTTTCTAAAAATGTTTTTCTTTTGGATTCAGGGCGACACAAAACATGTATTTCCGGTGAAATCTCGGTATCGAATTTTTGGGTGCATTACGATACCTTCTCTATACACTACGTGTAGAGAAAGTAAAAAGGTATGTGTGTATATAGAGTTTTGGGGAGGGCTATGTCCAAGAAGCCACGTTACAAGCACCCCAATGCTATATTGCTCTCTCACACCGCGCGCGCCCTCTGTTGGAAGCTTTGTTCTACAAGGTTACACCGCCTGTAGCTAATTATCCTACACAAGGAGTGTTGAAGATTAAGACTATTAGCGCTGCCTAACTTCGACTACCAACTCAATTTGCATGCGGCACTCAAGGAGCCCCAACCCTTTAGGGGGGTGCAGAGAGCAGGTTCGACTTTTGGTAGTAGCTACGTGCGTGTCCATATTTCAGTCAAATCCAAACGGCGGCACAATAGCGTAGCCTGCTTAACCCAACTGCCTTAAATATCCACCTTAGTGATTTAGGAATTCGTTTCTATAACGCTTTACATTCAACTCTATTTCAAGCCATCAAAAAGAAGAGAACGTGCAGCAAATATTCTCTACCCACTAAAGTTTAGTATATCTCTGCCAATTTCTTAGACAAAATAGAGGCGGTAATGTATTATTTAAAATTTTCCATAGAATAAAAGAATAAATACGCGTATTTATTGAAATTCCAGTGTATATTCATTGGTCTTTATCAATTTACGCCTCCACAGACCATACGTGCTTTTGCAATACTCAAAATAGTAAGTAATATTAAATAAAGCTGATATGTTCCATTCACATGACTTTCTCTACATCTCTGCAATAAATTATTGTTAAAAAGCTTATACTTCTATTTACTTCGTGCTAATCGAGATAAAATTAGCAGAATTAGTCTTATTACTTGCTTCCTTGGAAGTAGAAGCGAAATAAGGGAGTACTATAAGTTAAAGTGATAGTCAAAAGCTGGTTTCTATGTGACTGAAGTTCCTGTGTTTGTATGGACAGGAGTTGACATATTCTTGTATGAAAAAAGTGTAAGTTTTTTAAAACTGAAACCAATAAAAATAAATATCTCAAAAACGATCAATTCCAAGAAAAGAAAATGTATATAACAAATTTGTGTGTTTTAACGTGCTCTACATTTTTTGTGTGGTAAGTTTTTGTCCATCTCTTAGGGTTTAGCAGCTGTGCAAAATTCCTTAAAATTCATCCAGAATAAAGTATTCTTCAGAGGCTATTCCTAGAAAATTCAAGATATACATTTTATTTGTCAGAAAAGTATGTTTAATATGCGGTATTTTAATCAAGATCGTTAGACATTTTCAAGAAAATAAAAAATTTTGAAAAATGTAACATGTAAAGGGTAGTTTGGGGTGGGGGGATTTTTCTCAAAATCTTCCTGTCTCATCCTTGGAAAATACTAAACTTAAAAACCAAGTGTGGTATTTTACCCACTTTTTGTTTTTGAGTTATCGTGTTCACAGACACACGGACACACAAACACATACAGACGGACCTTTTTCTGAAAATGCTTTTTTTTGTTCACAGAGGACCCTAAGATATATATTTCCGATGAAATCTCGGTATCGAATTTTTGGGTGAAGTTCAATACCTTCCCTATACATTATGTATATAGTACGTGTAGAGAAAGTAAAAACAAAAATCTAAAGAGAGAACACGAAAATAAATGGACAGATGTTCATTTTAATTTTTTTTTTTTTTCACACAAGCGTGTGTAGCACAGGAGTTGGATAGGTAGAGTCACACTGAAAAATTCAATGTTATAGCCGGGATTTGAACCATGGATTTCCATGTCTCTAGCCGGTTGCTCTACCACTGAGTTACCATGGCAAGATGCCGGCATAGTTGGATATACTATGAATCCTGGGAATTAAAGCACTTACTGCATTGTAAGCTGTTATTGGGGTTGTTAATTCGAAATAATTTGAGATCACCTTGTTGTTTACCAGCGAGTCAGTTGAGAAATTCAATGCTATGACGGTATGTTGCCATGGTAACTCAGTAACAGCTGTGAAAGTCATTCAGAATGAAGAGGTCTTTAGAGGCAATTCCCACAAACTTCAACATATACCCACATTTTATTTCCCACGTAAGTGTCTTCATTATATGGTGTTATAATCAAAATCGTTTAAGCCGCTTTAGAGAAAATAAAATATTCCATGTAAAAATTGGGTAGGGAACTTTGTTGAAAATTTCAATGTCGTATCCTTAGAGATATTGAACTTAAATTCCAATTTTGGTATTTTCAGGGGACCTCAAAACACTTATTGGCTGGAAAATCTCGGTATATAATTTTACGGTGGGACACAATACATTATCTGCCTACTATGCACATCATACACACGTGCTAGAATATTTAAAAATATAATACTCAAAACATGTTGTTAAAATACTCAATTTATATCAAGAAATGTCTGTATAGTCAACGATTTTAGTGTTATTTGATTGAATTTTTAACACCTATATATATTTACTTTCTTTAGCGTATATGTACAACATACATAGTAGATAGAGAAGGTAGATGAGATTTCACCGGAAATATGTTTTGAGGTCCGCTTAGTTAAAAAAAAGAAAGCATTTTTAGCAAAAATGTTCCCGTGTGTGTATGTGTGTATGTGTAAGAGTGTGTGTCTTTAAATAGCATAGCTCAAAAACGAAAGTCCCTCAAATACCAAACTTTACGTTTAGTATCATCCAATGATTCGACACGGAGATTTTCAAGAAAATTCCCTTACCCTAAACTACTCAATTATTATTATTATTATTATTATTATTATTATTATTATTATTAGTGGTAGTGGAGGTATTATTGTTTATTATTATTTTTCTTATGTATTAGTATTTATTATTATTATTATTATTATTATTATTATTATTATTATTATTATTATTATTATTATTATAATTCTCGGTTATCGTTTGTTTACTACTGGCAAACAAAGAAAATGGTAACTTCATTTGCGGAACAGCTAGAGAAAGTCATGTGAATGAAACACAATTCATCATTTTCTTCTAGATTTTTTTTTTTCCCCATTTTTCAGTTAAAGTAATTTAATGAGGTGGTTCATTGAAGTTACTCGACATTCGTCTCTCAGGATAAGGGAAATCCCCGAAAATCTGAACTGCGTAACACACCCTAAACGGGATTGGCACTCGTGACCTCTTGAATGTTAGGGTAATACGCTACCCCCACACTAAAGAGATGAACTGGAGGTAAATGCGTCCGGAACCTTATCTTTGACTAAAACTTGGTTAGAGGATTGTAAATTTAAGAATGTTGAGATTGGTGAGGGCCCAGGGAGCTAATTGCGTGTACCTCTAATTGTGCCATTGGCAGGAAGCGGGAAATACTCAGCTGACACTGCATGTCAGCGACGCTAACCAGCCGGTACTGCCAACAGAAAGGCATCGCGACGCCATGCGTCGTTGGTCGCTAACAAGCCGTGTCTCATCTGTGTGTCATTTGTCTCACATTTGTCCGTCATCTTCTTACCAACACATGTCGCTGTTCCTTTGAGAACCAACTCCGTTTATATTCGGACACAGCCATCGTCCCAACATTCTGCGGTCTTTGCGCGTAGTGTCAACATTAAAGCATTCATTGAACTTCTCCTCGGAGACACTGAAGAGTTGTACGTTGGACACCAGAGGCGTAATCTCGGATATGTAACCCAAGAATATTGTAAAACTCGTTATAATGTGGCATTTGTTTTTCACATTATATAATTGCAAGAATAAATGACAGAAAATTACTGCTCAAAAGATGTAATATTATTAAATCACACAAGTTCTATCATGTGAAATTTTTACTTTCTCTAGCACATATGTGGGTTCATATAATGTGCATAGTAGCTCGCAAAGGTATTCTACTCTACGCAAAACTTTGATGTCCAGATGTCGACATGGAAATATGTTTTGAGATGTATTTTTACTTTCTCTATGCGAACTATGTACATAGTGTATAGAGAAGGTATTGTATTGCACCCAAAAATTGGTTATCAGGATTTCATCGGAAATATATGTTTTGAGACCCCCTGAATAAAAAATAACATTTTTAGAAAAATGTCCGTGTGTATGGGGGGGCAGCATAGCTCAAAACAGAAAAAAGATCGTTATGGCCCAAACTTGGTATTTAAGTTTGGTATCTTCCAAGGATGGGACACGAGGATTTTCAAGAAAATCCCCCACAAACTACCTTTTACATGGAAAAAATTTCGAAAATTTTGATTTTCTTAAAAACGTCTCTAACGATTTTGATTAAAATCTCTTATATTTAAGATATTTACTTGCCAAACAATATGTATATCTTGAATTTTCTGGGAATACTACTTTATTCTGGTTGATTTTACGGAATTTGTGTAACTGGTAAACAGTAAGAGATAGGCAAAAACTTACCACACAAGAAATGTAGATCACGATGAAACACAAAATTAATGCCATATATATATATTTTTGTGTTTTTTTTGTGGAGTTGATCCTTTTTTCAATATTCCTTGTTATTGGTTTCAGCTTTAAAAAACACTTTTCTCATACCGAAATTTGTCAACTCCTGTCCATACAAACAAGGGAACTTCAGTCACAGAGCAACCAGCTTTTGACTATCACTCCTATGGTACTCCCTTTTTTCACTTCTACTTACAAGAAAGCAAGTAATAAGACTATTTCTGCTAATTTTTTCTCGATTAGCATGAAGTAAATAGAAGCATAAGCTTTTTAACAACAATTTGTTGCAGAGATGTAGAGAAAGTTAACTGAATGGATCAAATCAGATTTTTTTTTTTTTTTTTTTTTTTTTTTTTTTTTTGCTGCGGCCAGCATAGCACAAAAACGAAAATACCATTAAATACCAAACTTGGTATTTATGTTTAGTATCTTCTACGGATGCGACACGAAGATTTTCAAGAAATCCTTCCACTATAAGCTACCATTTACATGGAAAAGTTTGTTTTCCTCAAAAATGGTTCTAACGATTTTCATTACAATGCCGAATAGTAAAGGTGGTTACATCATAAATAAAATGTATATTGTGAATTTTGTGGGAATGGCCTCTGAGCTCATCTTTATTCTGGATGAGTATTCCACAATTTTGAATAATTGTTAAACCGTAAGATATAGACAAAAGCTTGTTGCTGAAAGTGTAGATAATGATAAAACACTGCTTCTGCTTTT
Organism: Hymenopus coronatus; assembly: GCA_030762935.1. NCBI lineage: Eukaryota > Metazoa > Arthropoda > Insecta > Mantodea > Hymenopodidae > Hymenopus > Hymenopus coronatus. The sequence goes on from CM060890.1 coordinate 116,628,577, forward strand.
TAAAGAAGCGAATAATAAGGCAAATTCTGCTAACGTTTACCTCGATTAGCATGATGTACATCATAGAATAAACTTTTGTGAGAATTGTTTACACATATATGGAGCAGCTAGAGAAAGTTATGTGAATGGAACACACCAGATCTTTTATTTCCTTAACTATTTTCTACTTTTTCAACGGCGAAATCGCTATATTTGTTTTTCTTACCTCGTAGTCATGGAAATAGAATTTCAAAGTCATAACAAAGCGGCCAGCTCTTTGAAGATTTGACTCCCGCTTAAGCTTAGTATACTCCTTTATTTACTTTGTATCTTCGCGGAAATAAACAATAATACAATTTCTGCAAATGTTTATCTTGAGTAACTTGACGTAGATAAAAGAATAAACTTTTGTAAGAATAGGTAGAGAAAAGAATATAAATGTAACACACAATTGTTTCTTCTTGAACTCATGGACCGAGAATAGAATTTTAAACTCATCGCATAGCAACCTATTTTTACTTTCTCTACACTACTATGTACATAGTGTATAGAGAAAGTATTGCACTCCGCCGATTTCCGATTTCATCGGAAATATGTTCTAGGGTCCCCTGTATCCAAAAAAAAGTATTTTCAGAAAAAAGTCCGAGTGTGTCCGTGTGTCTGTGAACACGCTAACTCAAAAAGAAAAGTCAGTAATATACCAAACTTGGTATTTAAGTTTAGTATCTTCCAGGGATACGACAAAATATTTTGAGAAAAATTGCCCCACCCCAAATTACTCTTTACATGGAACTTTTTTCGAAAATTTTGATTTTATAAAATGTGAGTAACGATTTTGATTAAGGTATCGCATATTAAAGATATTTACCTGACAAATAAAATGTATATTTTGAATTTTCCGGGAATAGCCTCTAAAGACTACTTTATTCTGGATGAATTTTACGGAATATTGCATAATGCTAAACCGTAAGAGATGGACAAAAGCTGACTATACAACAAATGTAGAGCACATTAAAGCACACAATTTATGTTTGAAATATTTTTTTCGTGGAGTTGATCGTTTTTGAGATATTCCTTGTTTTAGATTTCAGCTTCGAAAAACCTAACTTTTCTCATACAGGGATTTGTCAACTCCTGTCCATCCAAATAAAGGAACTTCAGTCACCTAGTAACCAACCTTTGGCTTCACTTTAACCTATGATACTCCCATATTTCGCTTCTACTTACAAGGAAGCAAGTAATTAGGCTATTTCTGCTATTTTTTATCGATTATCATGAAGTAAATAGAAGAATAAGTTTATTAACAATAATTTGTTGCACAGAAGTAGAGAAAGTCATGTGAATGGAACATATTATATTTTTTTAAAAGCTTTGTCTAGCACTTTATTTCTGAAATTTGGAAAATCTACGGTATTTAATTTTTTTTTTTTAAATTTATACCAGTTATTATACACAATAATAATGATATTTTTGCTGTAGAAATATGTTTACTTGCTCTAACCCGTGTATACAATGTACATTGTGGATACAAAAAGTATTGTATTCCACCCAAAAATGCGATACCAAGAACGCGTACTGGCCGAAATGATGCACTGGCTGCCTGGGTTGTTTTGGCGCAGATCAACTTAAGGGTGAATGGATAAATAAGTGGGCGATATGGCCACAAATTTTTAAGAAATTATTAAATTTTGAACCGTTTCTTAGGAGACGAATGCTTTTATTTAAAACAAATAACAAATAAAGGCGAGTATGTTCCAATATTATGCAATGTTTAGGAAGGTTGAAGGATTAAGAGGTAAGTTAACAGTTTGTTCGCGAAAGCTGGGCGAGCAGTCAGCTCATCCTTGTTGCTCGACAGGCGAGTCATCTGCAGTCACAACTAAAATAAACACAAACACTCGCGGCGCAATGTATCACGCGGCGAGCACTTTGAACCGAGGAAATAAAAAGTATCTGTGTCATCTTTTTACTGCCGTCTGTTAAGATGAGATTGCTGGTGATAATATTTGTTCTGGTTATCCGCCAATCTCTGTATAAACACACACGCACACACACACACACACACTGCCCGTCATGTCAGAGTTATTGAAGTGCCCCGATAAACACTTAAAGCTGTAATGTTCATTGTTTTAGAGTATTAGGATTGAATTATATACCATTATTCCTAATTTTACTTTCTCTACATCTACTATGAGAAGATATTGTAATGCAATAAAAATTCGATACCGAGATTTCACCGGAAAAATATGTTTTGAGATCCCCTAAATCCAAACCCAAAAAAAAAGAGCAGTTTTAGAAAAATGTCCGTGTGTGTGTGTCTGTGGGCAGGATAGCTCAAAAACGAAAAGTCCGCTGTATTTAAGTTCAGTATCTAAAGATACGAGACGAATATTTTGAAGAAAATGCTCCCCACCCCCAGCTACCCTTTACATGGAAAAATATTCGAAAATTTTTGGATTTCAAAAATGGCTCTAATGATTTTGATTAAAATATCGTATGCTAAAAATATTTACCTGACAAATAAAAGGAACTAACGTAATTCAGTCACATAGAAACCAGGTTTTGAGTATCACTTTAGTCCGGGGTTCGATCCCAAGCGCCCGCATGTGGGATTTGTGGTAGACGAAACAGCGTTTTCTCCGGTTCCTCAAGTTCCCCCTCCACTCATTCAACCAATTGCTCCATCACTTTTTCCTATCATCCATTTCGTCTTCATTTGATATCACCCACTGCCTTACGCTCGTGCCTGGCCACGGGTCGACCAGTTCCAGGTTTTCATACATGCCGTTGGCTCACCGACAGGGTTCTGAACCCTAGGCACCCGCTTGTACAGTAGTTTTCAGAACATGATAACTCTCAGGGTGACTTTGAAGTTTGGGTTTAGGTGGTTTGCAGTTAGAAACCAACCCTCGCAGTTGCCAAGTCTTAACTGAGGAGCGAATCTCCAGTTGCAAGCAGAGTTTTCGAGTCTCCAGGAAACAGATTTTACTACATTGCCTCTCACGTACTGACTTTCAAATGGATTGAGGTTTGTCCTTGAGCGCCATCAGGCAGGCAGCCAATCGGAGTGATGCTGTGTCCACACATTGCATTCCCGCTTAACTGGGGAATAACGCGCTAAGTGATTCCGTCTCTCATAAATACTACTTGTGCTAAGACAAAATATGTAGAATTTCTAAAAAATAGTTCCCGAGGAAGATAGGGAGTAATGTTTGTAGACGAACTGTAAAAACCACAGATTTTTAGCTCAAATATTTGTCATAATACACATGAATAAACATTATATCGCCAGGCAGATTTACATGCTCAGTGTGCGAGTGAGAGGGAAATATGAAAAGAGTGGGGGTTGCGACCTAGCAACACAGAGCACGATATCACATCTCATTCGCTACATCGTAAAACTCTTCCCATTTGAAAAACATTATAGTACAGGTTCGTCTTGTGTTTGCTAATAGTTATTACCCAGTAGCAGAGGGAGCGGTCCCTTTGCAGACCCATCATGCTATGGAGAAAACTGTAAGCTCTAACGGCGGTGTCAGGCCTACATACGTACAAAATTATTATTATTATTATTATTATTATTATTATTATTATTATTATTATTCACATTTATGAGTCCTGAGCCATATGCTTCCATAGTCTATCTAAATTTGTTAGATTTGACCACTAAAAATGCTGTTGTAGGTGTTTAAGAAAAATTTTATATTTTCAAAGATGGTTCACGATTTCGTAACATTAAAGTTGGGAAAACATACAGATGTAACAAGAAACATTTTGGAAAAAGTTGAAACTACAGGAAATTGATTGCTTCTTTTTCTTCTTCTACTTCTACTGTTTTAATGGATCATTAATCTACACCCTTCAGCAAAATCAAAAGTGCTTTGAATAGCTCGTTATGAAATTAATACTCACAAACCACACCAAAACTCAAAATAGAATATTATTAATATTTAATGTTTTAATGGTTTAAAACATTAGTATGGAAAACAAACAACAAATCTTGTGTGTTTTATTCTCATAACATTCTCTAGCTTTTCCATATGCTAAAAGATTATTCTTTTATCTATTTTATGTTATTAGACTAAAGTGATAGTACAATCTTTTAAAAGCCAATCCCTAGGTGAAACAATTGAGATTCGGTTTGTTTTGCATAATCGATTTGAGAAGAGTTAATTAAAAGCGAAACCAATAGCAAGGAATATCTCGACAACGACCAACTGTACAAGAAAAATGTATATGTCATAAATGATGTGTGTTAAAGAGATCTACATTTTTGTGTGGTAAGTTTTTGTCTATCCCTTATAGTTTAACCCTTATGCAAAATTCTGCAAAACTCATCCAGAATAAAGAGCTCTTCAGAGACTACCCCCACAAAATGCAAGATATATATTTCGTTGTCATGAAAATATCTTAAACACATGACATTGTAATAAAAATCATTTGAGTCAAATTTTGAGAAAATCAAAATTTTTGAAAAATGTTCCATGTAAATGGAGTTGAGGTGGGGAGATTTTCTTGAAACTCTTTGTGTTGCATCCTTGGAAGATACTGAACTTAAATACCAAGCTTGATATTTAACCAAATGTTTGTTTTGGCGCTATGCTGCCCACAGAAACACCCACAGCGGCACACACAGATACGCGTTTCTAAAAAGCTTTTTTACATACTCAGGGGACCTCAAAACATATTTCCGTTGAAATTTCGACATATAATTTGTGGATGGAATACAATACCACCTCTGGTTGATATATACATAGTAGTGTATGCCTGCTAGAAAAAGTAAAATTATGTATTCCATTCACACGACTTTCTCTACCCGTTCTGCAAACAAACTTCTTACAAAAATTATTCTCCTATTTACATTACGCTAATCGAGATAAACATTACCAGGTATATTGTATTTACTCATTTCGTTGTAATTTGATGAAAACTAAGGAAATACACTAGGCTAAAGCGAGGTCAAATATTTTAAAAGCTGTCGCTGGTCGATTGTAATTGAAATTCATTTTTCATGGCTAGGAATCAAATAATAAAAACAAAACAAAAAAAAAAAACACGGACGACAACCTGTTTGAAAAAAATAAAAGTATTTTAAAATTGAAACCAATAACAAGGAATATCTCAGAAACGGTTAGCTACACAGCAAAAATGTTAAAGACAAATCTCCTATTTTGACGAAGTGTACATTTTTGTGCAATAGGTTTTTGTCTATCTTTTACGGTTTACCAGTTATGAAAAAATCATTCAGAACGAAGAAGTGTTCAGAGGCTATTCCCAGTAAATGCTATTTATTTTTCATATAAATAACTTTAATATACAATATTTTAATCAAAATTGTTAGAGCCATTTTTGAGAAAAACAAGAATTTCTAAATTTTTTTCATGTAAAAGGAGGTTTTTTTTTTGAAAAACTTCGTGTTGGCATCCTTTCAAGATACTAGCACCAAATGCTCACTCCTCATAGGAATCGGCTTGCAGCATGCAATACAGACCGTCATTGGACAAAGTTGTTGTCACGGCTCAATGAAGTGTGTATAGACGCTATTCGTTCCATACTTACATACAATCACTGTAGGATTACTCCTTTTCGCTAAACACATCACGAAATAGAGACGCGCTTGAAATAGAGACATGTGTTTTGAGAAACTACACAACCTCAAGTCTGGCAGAAACGCAAAGACGTGACTAGTGATGATTGATTATCACACCCTCCCCCTTTCCTGGCGAACACCTATGTTGCTGCGTATGTGCGAATTCTCAGATTCAGCGAGCAGGTTTGAAACAGAATGTACTGGGTCGTGACGGAGCCGATAATTTTTCCTCGAGACACTTTATGGTCTGCTATTGAACATTTCATCTTCTGTCTGATGGAGAAGATTCAGCTGGTACATTTGCTGACATGTAAGCTTTCGAATGTATGACTATCATCAGTCTCAAGAGAGCGTAACTGGCCGAATCCTTGTAGAATCCAGAAACAAACTCTCTGGAAACACCCAAAAGCTAGTTTCGGTAAAATGGAATGGATGACCACACAGATGCAGCAAAACCAATTGAATATCAACAGTCGCAATTGTGGCCCGATGAAGAGGCCAATTAATCTTTGGAATTATTGAAATACATTGCCTTACACCTTTTCATTATGATTAGCTTATCTTACTTATACGAAGTACGTCCAGAAAGTAAGTTCCGTTTCAATTTATCTCCGCTGCAGCGCTGCGATCGCAGTTCCGCACATGCGCAATAGACGCTCTGTATCAAGGAGAAGAAACGTGCGCATTTTGAGATCGTTGTCAGCCACATACGCTTTGTTGTGCTTGTTTACAATTCGTGTTGATTGAAAATCCCGCCGCTTGTGAAGTCAGATCTGTGATTCGTTTTGTGAATGCTAGGAAAGTGAAACCAATTGAAATTTATCGGCAAATTTGCGAAGTTTGCGGACAAAATGCGATGACTGATTCAATGGTGAGAAGATGGGTCCGACAGTTCAATGAAGGACGTAGCGAAGTGCACGATGAAGAACGAAGTGGGCGTCCATCTTTGGTTACAGGGCTCACATGACTGATGACAAGATCCAGGAAAACCGCAATTTTACAATTAGTGCTCTCGCTATGGAATTTCCCCAAAGCTCACGATCACTAATTCATGAAATTATTACCGAAAAACTGAAAATGTTTCCAAATTTTTGAAGACACAGGCGGCAAAATTCAATGAAGAAGGTATACAAAAACTTGTGCCATGCTACGACAAATGCCTGCAAAATTTCGGCAGTTATGTGGAAAAGTAGTTTAAGAGGTGTAGAATTTTGTGCAACAAATAATCATTCTGTATCTGTACACAATTTAATTTTATTACCAAACGGAACTTACTTTCTGGACTTATCTCGTATTTTGTCAATATTCCACTTCTCCTCTTCTGGCTTTTCTGTCCATCATGAGTTTTTGCCCTCTGCATAATCTTCCACCACAAATATCTATCTTCTACTTTACTTTTCTATTATGTAATTCCAATCTTCCTTAAATCTTCTGTTACGTCTCTGACCATTTTGTTTTGGGCCATCCTTTTATTCTTCTGGCATACAATCTTCATTTTAATATTCTTTTTGGGATCCTATCTTCTATCATTCTCTCGATATGCCTTAGCCATCTTATTCGTTGTGTCTTTATATATACAACGTGTTTCAAAAAGGACTTTACAACGTTAACATCTCATAGTTCTTTATTCATTTTACTAGACATACTTTTGTTGTCTTAACTGACAACAGACCAAGTTTTACCTAAACAAATTGAAAGTGGCCTCCATCAGTCATGGGACACATAACCGCATCTGAAGTCAATTACTTCCCAAATTCTCTGCAGCATCAATTACGATGCAAATTCTACATATGAGCTCTGGTAGAAAAGACAGTAAGTGTGAAATAAACTTGTGTTCTTGATGAAACCCCACAAGAATAAGTTAAGAGATGCCAGGTCCGATGAGCGTGAGGGCCGTGCAATTGGCACACCTCGGCCAAAACCAGGAAAACGCATATTTAGGAAATCCTGGAAAGGTAGTGCGACGGTGTACTATCTAGCATAAAAGTGTACTATCTGGGGAATTAGCATTTTTAGCTACATATCTAAGTATACTATTCCGGGGATAGTTTTCTCACTGAAGAAGAAAAACCCATAAACTTTGCTCTTGTTCAATGCACAAAACATGTTCAATTTTGGGCTTTTAGGTTCATGTCCAAGAACTGTTCGGGGATTTTCACTGCCCCAAATCGAACAGTGTGTCAATTAACTTTACCACTTAAGTGAAAAGTCGACTCATTGCTAAAGATAATCTTTCATGTGAAATGTCCATCTTCTTCCAACCGAGTAATACGAGTAAGTACACAAAAAATTGTTACGAGCAATATTATCAGTTTTTTTTAGTCGCTGTGCTATTGTGAATTTGTACCAACGGTATGGGATGCAACCGTTTTTGTTTCTTTTTTGTTGTTTTTTTGCAAAATAATTTATTTTGGGTCGCTTTAAAGCATGGTCATATCGCGACCTTTCAAATTGTACATAAAATAGTTATTTATATAATCCTGCGTAAAATACAAAAGGTTACATTAATGCTTGAAAATAATTATTTGTGTGATGGTTGTGTAGAGCACTTGTAAGTCACTGAAGCCGGCCTGAAGTCTCTGGTATATTGCAGCAGGATATGTTGACAAGTAAGCGGTGTGTTGCAGTTCTCACATTTTGATTCTGGTTCTTTATTAATGATGAAGGAATGTGTCAGTTTGCAGTGACCAATTCTGTAATTACTGTTTGCTCACGATGTTCTAATTTTCGCAGAGGTTGGAAAAAATTCATAAATCCAGCGCCCAGATCTCGAGAAGCGCGCTGTTTCGATTTTCGAGGAGTGCTAAAGCGTTATCACACCTGCTTTACCGCATCGTCAGATATTCGCGGCCGACCTGAGCATTTCTTATGGCTTACCGAATATCCAGTTTAATAAAACACTTATGCCGTTCATAAATAATAAGCTTACTTGGAAAATATTTACCATAATTTGTACAAAAAGTACGTTGCACATCTGTCACCGACCTCGACTTTGCTGTAACTGCCGCTAGCGCTTGCGTAGGCACGTTTCTGTACCAGCGTGTACGCGAGTCAAGCCTTGATCTATTGTCAGTCAAAATGACACGAAAACTCATCGCAATGAGTGGCACCTGTTCACCATCTCCCTTGATAAGCAGGACGGATAAAGTGAAGGTCACTCTTGCCAGTTCTCCATTGGAGCTTTTAACTTGAGTTCTTCAACTCTTTTAACCTACGAAAGAATATCTCCTCACGTCAAATACAGCGCAGTGTTTACTACATACGGCACCGCAGGCGATGACACCTTACGATAAAAGGAAATGAAAAAACACTGGTGGTATGCAATAGTGGTTGAAACTGGAGAAAACGCACCCCTGCGCCGCTTTTCTTTTTCACCATATAAATCCCTCATGTTGAGTCGCCCTCCGTGGTGTAATGGTTACGATGCTGACTTCATATACCCAAGGTTGCGGGTTCAAACCCGGCGGAGGACGATGGATTTTTCGGGTGTAAAAATCGTTAGCATGGCTTCCTTCAGAAGGGAAGTAAAACCGTTGGTCCCGTGTCGTAGATTTACGGCACGTAAAAGAACCTCAAGCCTGATGGAGAGGCCTCTGAGCAAAATTAAGCGGTCTTTCATGCTCAGTTTAGAATGGGATGCTGAGAACCAGAGCAGTTAAAGAGCGTCCATAAATAACACGCCATTTACATTTTTTTTTCCACATGTTGAGAGGCTAGTGGTCTAATTACTCGACCACGGCGTGGCCACACGGGGCAGTTGGACCACCTACTAGTACTATAGGCATGAAGAAAATAATATACTTTTTGAAACTAAAAATGTATACAATTCTTCACGTACATTCCTGTTCACCAAACCAATCACTTTTAGCATTTATACTACGGTTTATATATGCCGTAGAATTTAATATGTTACCAAAAATGCAGCTCTGATTTTAAACGATGCAATAACTATATACGTATGCATGGATATTTACAGCGCCAGGTGGTAAAGCCTGAAAAACAGTGTTCTAGACGAACTTACAGACGTACTCAAGTCAAAAAAGAATGTTTCACTGCGTTGCTTTACTAATTTATCAGACTCCCTTGTACATGTTTGTCGGTCGAAATTAAAATGAATGATTCTGACATTGCTCGAGTTCAGGATTCACATCTGTCACTTGCAGCAGCGTGCAAGTTGAACATTGTGCAAGTTTTTCACCGTCAGCCGTGACGAAATCATCCAGCCCAAGAATCCCTTGAGCAGGAGCTCCATATATCTAGAGCAAATCCCAATGCAAATTGGCATCAGGTGACCATCCGGTACGCTTTGGGAAACCGCAGCGGCAACACAAACTTTGTTCACACCCGGGTAGAAAAAATGTCAAAGGGATGCTCGGACAGACACATGGCTGCCAACTGACAAATAAACCCACCCGTTTGTCATCGAGCATCTTTAACTTGAAAAGACTCGTGCTGAACGCTTTTTCTTTGGTTTCCAAACTAAAATAACAGCTCTCCCCGCCGCCTTGGACTAATCTGTTCTTCTCGCGAAGAGAGTATTTCATCTTGAGATGCGCCAGGAATGTAAACACGTCTGTTGGAGCCATGTGTGCCGCAGATATATCGACCACGTTCGCAGCCACCACCTCTAACCATTAAAAAATACCACTCCAGATCTTGCTTCTCTCAAAATATAATCCGTATACTATCAGAATCTGCCTCAACGCTTGCGTTTTCTGTTGAGGTTTCTCTCTCTCTGTTTGCTTTATCTAATCTTATACTAATGATTGTATCCACCCACATCGAAATACATGTTTTGAGACCCGGGACAACAAACTTCATTTTTATAAAAGATCCTGTGTGTGTCCCTGTTTCTAAGAAAAGCACAACTCAAATGCTATGTGACTAAATTTCCTTTGTTTGTGTGGACAGGAGTTGACAAATTCTGTATGAGAAAAGTATAAATTTTTTCTTTCTGTATACGTACTATGTAATAGTGTATAGAGAAGGCATTGCACTCCACCAAAAAGTTCGATACCGAGATTTCACCGGAAATATATGTTTTAGGGTCCCCAGTATCCAAAAAAAGTATTTTCAGAAAAAGGTCCGGCTATGTGTGTCCGTGTATCTGTGAACACGATAACTCAAAAACGAAAAGTCGGTAAAATACCAAACTTCGTATTTAAGTTTAGTATCTTCCAGGGATGCGACACGTAGATTTTGAGAAAAACCTCCCTACACCCAACTACCCTTTACATGGAAAATTTTGATTTTCTAAAAATGGCTCTAACGATTTTGATTAAAATATTGTATATTAAAGCTATTTACCTGACAAATAAAATGTATATTTTGAATTTTCTGAGAATAGCCTTGAAGAGTAGTTTATTCTGGATGAAGTTTACGCAATTTTGAATGACTGCTAAACCGTAAGAGATAGACAAATACTTACTACACAACAAAATGTAGAGCACGTTAAAATCCACAATTTATGTTATATTCATCTTTTTCGTGAGTTCATCCTTTTTGAGACATTCCTTGTTTTTGGCTTCTGCTATGAAAACTTATACTTTTCTGATATAGGAATTTGTCAACTGCTGTCCATACAAACAAAGGAACTTCAGTGACATAGCAACCAGCTTTTGACTGTCACTTTAACCTATGGTACTCCCTTATTTCGCTTCTACTTGCAAGGAAACAAGTAATAAGACTATTTCTGCTGTTTCTGAAAGTCATGTGAATTGTACACATCAGATTTTTATTCTTTTGTTCACTTCTACCATGTAAAGAGAACTGACCAGCGCTTAACTGATTTAACTATCCTATATTCAAAGCGTTTCATTACACATATTTTGTAGGCCCAATACCAGGGTGCAGGAGTGCAGAGTGCAGAGATGTAGTGAAAGTCATGTGAATGGAACAAACCAGATTTTTTTGGTTTCAGGGGACCCTAAAACATATATTTCCAGTGAAATCTCAGTATCGAATTTTTGGGCGGAGTGCAATACCGTCTCTATGCACTATGTACATAGTACGTGTAGAGAAACTAAAAACGAAATGACTGTTAAATACCAAACTTGGTATTTAGGTTGACTATCTTCCAAGAATGCAACACGAAGATTTTAAAGAATATCCCCCACCACTAATTTCGATTTCCTCAAAAATGACTCTTAACGATTTCGATTAAAATACCTTATGTTTAAGATATTTTTTATGGCAAACGAACTGTATATTTTGAATTTTCTAGCAATAGCTTCTGTAGAACTCCTCATTCTGGATGGCTTTTCTATAACTGGAAAACCATGAGATGTACTCAAAAACTTACAATATATCGAACATAGATTTCTTTAAAACACACAATTGACGTTATTTATTTATTTGTTTCTGTAGAGCTAACCGCTTTTGAGTAATTCCGGATTATTGGTTTCAATTCTGAATCATTAAAGTTTTCTCGTTTTTTGTTTGTTTGCTCCTGGCAAGCAAAGAGAATTGAATTTCAATTGTTTAGCATAGTGACCAACTTGACTATCTCTTTAGCCCAGTTCATTCCCTTAATCCCCTTCTACTTACAAGGAAACAAGTAATAAGACTAATTATATTTATCTTAATTAGCATGATGCACATAAACATTAATCTTCAGAACGAAAGTTTTTTTTTGTAGAACATCTAGTGAAAGTCATGTGAATGAAACACATTTTGTTCAAAGGAACTCCAAACATGTACGTATAGTAAAGGTTCAACACCATATTTTTGGGTGGGAAGAATGTTTCCTCTACTACTAGATTAAGTAAGTAGGATGTAGAGAAAGTAACAACAGCAGACTTTTTAAATATAACGTACATAACATTTTTACCAACCTCTCCCCCCCGCCCCCCTAACCTCCTGAGTAACAAAGTTTCATATTTAATGTTACAGAGGTTTGTCGACGAAGCTTTAACTTTTTTCTTCTTCTTTTTCTCCTTTGTTTCGGACGGCGCCCTTGTTCCGACCTCCCGCGGGTTGCTTGTCACTTGTTTTCCGTTGCCGTGTAGTTGACGTCCCGTCCGCCAGGACCGCTCTCCGCGAAATAACTAATGCGTGGAGAGGAAACGGTTGAAAAATTACATTGTCGGTGGCTCGAAGCGTACCTCAAGAGTATCGAATTATTTCTCTGTCGGGACATTTGTCATTATTGTTACAGTTATTTATTGTAATTGTTAGGATTGTGTTTCAGCTACCGCCTTTCGCCCAGAGATAGAGATAAAAAACTGAAAACACGATTTTTGATTTGGTGTAGAATTACAAACATGCCGCTTTCTCATGCAAGGCTGCCAACATTGTAACTGCAGGCTCTTCATTTTTCTTGTCTTCGGTATAAAAGCTTGCAAAAGTTGTTTGTGCAGATAATTATTTATGAACATCTCCATTATAATTAATCCTATAAACGTTTTTCCTTCGTTCTATCACATATAGGTATCATAATGTACAAATTTACAATACTTTTTCTGCCCATAGATTTACATTCCATGCAGTGAATATGAGGCATTTTCAAATAAATCGTTTATGTTATTGCATTCTCTAGCACTATGTACAATGTACATAGTAATTAGAGAATTGTTGGGTGGAAAGAGTCTGACTCGTGGGGGTTTTCCGGATCACTAGGCAAATACTAGGGAAGATTTATCATTCTCAACTTGCAATCCCTTCATTTTATTTCAAATTCATCCAACCAGTCTGTTTCAGGGTTGTAAGTGTCAGTAAAGATTGCAATGGTGACTACTCTCAGGAAATACAGCTATCGGCGGCGGAATGGCATTGAAAGTAGACTCGGGGGGGGGGGGAGGGGTTTGATCAGATCTAGCGCTCCCCGCTTCGAGATGAAGAACGCCGGTCCCCATGGCCACGCTCGCTAAGGCGTTTCGCTTTGGTGCTTCGTGGGTAAGAGATCGTGGGTTCGAGTCCCGCCTTGGGCATGGGTGTTATATGTTTGAGTAAAGGAACAGTAAAACCAGTAATCATACAGTAAATTTAGTGGGGAAATGTAAACAGGAAACAGTTACGAACTCCACGCTGGCTCCCTCCCCACCGTTCGGTTCCGGCCACCCGCTGTAATTACTCTCATCTTCTTGGGATCTGATGTACAATAAACCAATGACTGTAGTTTGGAATGCCCTCTGTCATCACACACAGAGTGTTATCTCTCACCTCCGTCCCCTCTCAACCCTTCCGTCCTCGTCTTTATGGGAACAGAGGTATTAGTACGGTATCCTCTGATATATCCATCATTTATTCTAACTAAATCCGTAACCCTGATTAGTCCTTGTAACTTCAAAAAATAATAATAGCTAGATGGCTCAAGGATACCTTTTATAGTGCTTAACACCCGCCTTTAGTACTGTGGCACTGCAGGCAATGACTGTTGATACGTGGTATGAAGATGGAGCACCGGTGGAATGTGGAAACCGGAGAAAATCCGCCCTTCCGCCGCATTGTCCACTACAAATGCCACATATGGACGCTTGGGATCGAATCCTGGCCTAGGTGAGAGGCCAGTGGTCTAACAACTCGGCCACGGCGCGGCCTACAGAGACCCTTGTTAATGCATGCGACTTCTTAGCGTGTTATCAAGAAGCCCACACCATTGAGGTACTGATTCTGGCGAAATTGGAAAATTTATTTAAAACGAATCATGTGACTTCACAAATAAGTATGGCTGTTAGCAAATTACAAATTTATCTTCACAGTGATTCACAAAATTAGCTGAAATGTTTTGAGCAGTTGTGTTGATTTTTGAGAATTTTTGCTGCGTCACAGTTGAGGACGAATGTGAGATTCAGTGAAAATAAATTAAAATTTCAAACATCTATAGATAACAAGACTTATTGGGTAGCTGTGTAAAGCCTTTCAGAGACTCCTGCAACCTAAGCTTTATCATTAATCTCGAAATAATAAGTTTATTCCGTTCTAAGAACTGTAAGTTATTTAAGGTCCACAGGGCCGAGCTTTTTACAAGCATTCATGACCTGATAAGTAACTTACATTTCGTGGTTAGCCAATTACTTTTTGAAATACTTAATATGCAAGTCAATCATTCTGAACACATATTTGGCAATGTAAGCTAAATTTACAATTCATTTATTAATGGTCATGAAAAAAAGCACTGTAAGTACCTAGAGTAAGAGTTTGAGAGGTCATTAATACTTACAGTACAATTAGGAAATGACGTAACATCAAGACATGTGCTACTTCAAGTAAACAAATCTGATATGTTCCATTCACATGACTTTCTCTATATCTCTACAACAAATTGTAGTTAAAAAGCTTATACTTCTATTTACTTCATGCTAATTAGCAGAAATAGTCTTATTACTTGCTTCCTTGTAAGTAGAAGGGAAATGAGGGAGTTCTATACGTGAAAATGATAGCCAAAAGCTGGTTGCTATGTAACTGAAGTTCCTTTGTTTGTATGGACAGGAGTTGACAAATTCCTGTATGAGAAAAGTATAAGTTTTTCAAAGCTAAAACAAAAAACCAGGAATATCTTAAAAATGAAATAAATTGTGTGTTTTATCGTGGGCTACATTTTCTGTGCAGCAAGTTTTTCCCCATCTCTTACGGTTTAGCAGTTATGTACAATTCCGTAAAATTCATCCAGAATAAAGTAGTCTTCTGGGGCTATTCCCAAAATTCAAGATATACATTTTATTTTTCAGGTAAATATCTTTAATATATGATAGTTTAATCTAAATCGTTAGAGCCATTTTTAAGAAAATCAAAATTTTGAAATTGTTTTTCATGTAAAAGGTAGTTTGTGGTGGGGGAATTTTCTTGAAAATCTTGCATCATTAGAAGAAACCCAACTTAAATACCAAGTTTGGGCTTTAATGGTCTTTTCGTTTTTGAGCTATGCTGCCCACAGACACATCATACACACACCCAAATACATACAGACAGCCAGACAGACAGACACACACACACACGGACATTTTTCTAAAAATGCTTTTTTTTTGGGATTCAGGGAGTCTCAAAACATGTATTTCCGTTGAAATCTCGGTATCGAATTTTTGTGTGCAATTCAATACCTTCTCTATACACTATATACATAGTTCGTATAGAGAAAATAAAATCGATTGCAAAATTCATTAATAAAAGAGTGTGTAAGATGGCTTTGTCTATATAATTTAGATGTAGCCTTTCATTTGTTCACATCCTGAATTCAAAACCAAATTTAATTAATTATTTTTGTTCAAGTGTTTCAAAAAGTAATTGGCTAACCATGAACTATAAGTTACTTAATAGATCTTGAATTCTTGGGAAAACTCGACCCTACGGGCCTCGTATTCCCAATTCTCAACCAACTTATAGTTCTTAGTACGCAATATACTATAAAGCAGGTTCTTTGTTTAATTTTTGGGAGCTGAAATGGGCGAACTATCTGAAAACAGTTCATATATAGGATGTCACTTTCGCATGCCTTTCGTTACAAATTCTTGATGCGGATGATGACTGGCGTAAGTATGGACAGAAAATTAACGCACCCTCAGTCACCGGAGTTCCGCCAAGGGTCGCGACTGAGTGGTACGACAACGACGGCAGAGAAGAAACCTTTGCAAAGCGTACATCCACCGCCTAGCTGTAATCCCGTCGTCTGATCCTCTTACCTAGAAACAGATGACAAGAAAGTGATGCATACTGGAAATGAGGAACATAAAATAGTTGTATAAGATGAACCATCCCAGAATTAGACTACCGACCTCACAAAACCGCGAGAAAACCCAAGGGCAAGAATAAGGTTACCGGGATCAACACCCGCATCTCCTGAATACGAATCGCACCCTGGGTGCTTCCGTCAGCTTTCTTCTACATTCGTTCTGCCGGTCGCTCGGCCCACATTAGGTCAAACTATAACGGGAACGGAGGAGATACTTAGCACCGATCCCCAGCGGATCTTTTATGCTTACATCATTGAGAGGAATGGATGAGGTGAAGAAACCGCAAGAGATTAATGGAGGACACAGAGGACACAGATGGGCAGAGATCTCTAATAATCCCTCGTTTGACCACCCGGTTACAAGAACATCGGTCTATGAAGTCCCTCCAGTGGGACCGGAAACACGGTCTTGCAGTGGAGGCTCGATGTCTTACTATGCGCGCACCTTTTTTTGGGTGCCTGTTTAACGAGGAAGTGTGGACTGGGAGGGGAGAAGAGAAGGTCTGTCTTTCTACAGTATGTCAACCAAAGAAAGTTTCTATCTTTGAGGCCCTCAGTCATGATGGTAAATAGGTTATCTAATTGTTGAATTATTAATGAAAACACAACACACGTGCATGTACGTGAACTCTGGGATCTACATACTGAATGATAGCTTAGCATTGAAGCCTCTATATGCGAGGCTTGTCGAGAAAGTAAATACCATTTCTATCACCGCTGCAACGCTAGTGTCGCAGTTCCACGCTTGCGCACTCGACTCTCTGTCTCATTGTCCAGGTACCACTATAGCCGGAATATGTGTTTACAGTTGTTAGTGATCGTTCAAAACGTTTAAGACAATTTCTGATCCACAGACTGTGAAATACGTTCTGTAATAGGGGTTTTCAACACAAGGGATTAACCTTAAAGTTCATAAGCAACCTGTGGAAATTTACAGTGCAAATGTAATGACAGGTGGATTGGTGAGAAAGTGGGTTAGTAATTCAAGGATATACGATTCAATGTTATTACAAACCACTGAGTGGGCGGCCTTCTGTTGTCTCTAATGTTTAGTGTAGCAAGTGAATGAGGCAATTCGTAAAAACAGTAATCCACAGTAAGAATGCTTTGTGATATGTTGCCCACAAAACGCGGCGTTCAACAATGGTGTCTTTACTCTCGGCAGCTTTCTTTGAAGAGGGCATACAGACGTTGATTCCCTGCTATAACAAATGCCTGAGCAATGGTGGTTACTATGTCAAAAAATATGTCATGGAATGTTTTTTCATGTACGAATAAATGTGAAAGTAAAAATATTTTGTCTTTTTTCCCCAAACCAGTGCTTTACTTTCCAGACATGCCTCATTTCAGGGTATATAGCGTGCTTCATATTTCAATATGGTGGCCTTCCTTTTCTACTGAAATTGCGCGAATCTGCCGAATTCTACAGGGAGCTTAGCGTTCAAGTAAGCGTGCGCTCATAGTACTTCTGACAGACCGAGAAGTTCCAAACCGCAACCCTATAACCGAAAATGAAAGTGAAATGAAATTAATGGATATGAGGAAAAGGAGTGTCACACTAACAAAAATCTGATGTGTTCACTTACACGACTTTCTCTAAATTGCTGCAACAAATTATTGTGAAAAGCTTATTCTTCTATTTACTTCATCCTAATCGAGATAAACATTAGCAGAAATGGACATTACCTGCTTACATGTAAGTAGAAGGAAAATAAGGGAGTGCATTAGGATAAAGTGATAGTCAAACATTTTAAAAGCTGGTTGCCCTGTGATTTAAATGCAGTTCTTTGCATCGCTAAGAAATCACTAATTCCCGTATGAGAAAAGTTTTATTTTCAAACTAAAACCAATAACAAGAAATATTTCGGAAATGGTCAATTCTACGAGAAAAAAAAAAGATGACAGAAATTGTGTGTTTTAGCAAGATCTACATTTTTGTGCAATAAGTTTTTGCCTATCTGTTACAGTTTACCAGTTATACAAAATTCAGCAAAATTCACCCAGAATCCACAGAGGCTATTCTCAAAAAGTTCAAAATATATAGTCAGTTTTAGAAACTAAAAATGTTCGATAATTTTTCCATGTGAACAGTACTTGGGCGTGGGGGATTATTCCTAAAAACCTTCGTACCGCATGTTTGGCAGATATTAAATTTAAACACCAGGTTTGGTATTTTAGCCACTTTTCGTTTTGAAGAACACACATACACACACACTTAGGTGGCCCCGGTTCGCTCCCAGGAGACAGGGATTTGTGGTGAACAAAGCGGCGCCGGGGCGGATTTTCTCCGGGTTCTCTGGTTTCTCATACCATCGTATTCCATCTGTGCTTCAACTTAATCCCATGTGTCAACCAAGTCATCGTCTGTAATGCCTATGAAGTAAGCACACCATACACATGGTCCTCTTTCTAAAAATGCTGTTTATATATGAGGGTCGGGTGATAAGTCCCGGGCCTCTTAATGAAAACAGCATTTAAAATTTATTTTTGTCTTATTTCTCAACACAATCTTCAGAAAGGCTAATACATTTGTCATATCGGTGTTCTAATTTAGTTAAACCATCTCTGTAGTACGATTTATTAAGTTCCTCAAAATAGCTGTTTACCGCATCAATGGCTTCGTTCAGTGAACTCTTCGTCCTCCAAGAAATTGTTTGAGGTTTGGGAACACGTAGTGTGCTAGATCTGGCGAATAGGGTGGATGTTCAAGAAATTCCAACTTTAATTTGTACATTTTCCCCGTTGCAATGACCGAACGATGGGCCGGAACATTGTCGTGATGAAATAAGATTTTTTTTTTATGCCAAATGAGATCTTTTTCTTTTCACCTCACCATTCAAACGTTGCAGCTTGCGTAGTAGTCACCAGTGATACGTTTACCCTTTTCCAAGTAATCAACAAATATAATGACTTGTGCATCCCATAAAACCCTGGCCATAACCTTGTGAGCTGACAAACTTGAATTTGCCTTTCTTGGAGTTGGCGCACAGACAGTTGTTTTGACTGTGATTTGCTTTCTGGAGTGTAGTGATGTATCCAAGTTTCATCCATGGTAATAAGTCGTCTCAAAAATTCACTGGGATTTTTACGGTAGAGCTCCACATGTTAACAGAAACAGTTTTTCTTTGCAACTTTTGATCAGGTATCAACAAACGCGGCACCCACCTTGCAAAGACATTGTGAAAGCCCAAAACATTACCTGTTCTTTTGATATGTTTACGCCTGTTCTATCTCAAACAGCCTTAATCTGCGGTCTTCCAGTACTAAACGATGAATTTTTTCAATGATCTCTGGAGTTGTCACTTCGACAGGGCGTCCAGAGCAAGGCTCATCACTAGTGCTCGTACGTCCCATTTTAAACACCACAACCCACCTTTTAATTATTGACTATGAAGGGGTAGAGTCTTTCAATGTACTGTCCATTTCCTCCTTGATTTCTTTAGACGTTAAGCCTTTCAAATGGAAGTATTTAATCACTGCTCGTTTTTCCAAATCCTCCATTTTCATGAAAACTTTAAAGATGCCTTGCTTAAAATACTGTCATTCGAAAACTAAACAAGCTATTAACGTATAACCATGGATACAGGCTAGTCTAGAGTTAAACTATACGCCATATCTGTGTGAGGCCCGGGAATTATCAGCCTACCCTAGTACGTCTATTTTCGGTGAAATCTCGGTATCGAATTTTTGGGTGGAGTACAATATCTTCCCTACCTATCTACCATGTATTCTGTAGAGAAAGTAAAACTGACAGGTAAAATCAATAACTCATGAGCACAGAGTAGCGAAACTAAATATTAGAGTGAACTTTAGATATTGTTAAATCCGTTTAACACAAAAAGTGTTTAATTAATCTGCGAGTGAGGTAAAGAAAGTTGCGGCAGGCACGCAGGCAGAGAGCCAGGCGAATCGCCAGGACCATAAATTTGGAGGAGCCCTTGTGTGGTCCCAGAGAGCAGAACAAAGGGCCTATTGAGGTGAGCTCGAGGTTATGCCATGTAACGTTTGATTTTATGGAAGTCTGCAACTTAAGTGCGATTGTCAGCATGTGGCGACAGCGTAATTCACGTTGCTTTTGTGTGCCGCTCCGCCTTGCAATGCATACAACACATTCCGCATCAGACGTGAAAAGAAATTCGTCACTAATGACCGGCCGCTCCATGTGTGTATGTGTGTGGGTGTAACCGTTTCTTCTTTATTTCTCTAGCCCGTATGTACAATGTAATGCATTCCACCCAAAAATTCGATAGCGAGATTTCACCAGAAATAGACGTTTTAGGGTTCTCTGTAACCAGAAAAGAATTTTTAGAAAAAAGATCCATGTGTATCCGTGTGTATGAACACAATAACTGGAAAACGAAAGGCCAGTGAAACACCAAACTAGGTATATAAGTTTGATATCCTACAAGGACACGACACGATGATTTTGAGAAAAATCCTCCCACCCCAAACTAGCCTTTACATGAAAAATTTTTCGAAAAAGGCTTTAACGATTTTGACTAAAATATCATATATTCAAGATAATTACATGTAAATAAAATTTAATTCTTGAGTTTTCTGAGAATTTTGCATAAGTAATAAACCATAAGAGGTAGACAAATACTCACTGCACAAAAAATGTCGATTACGTTAAAACATACAATTTATGTCATTTACATTTTTTTTCGTGGAATTGATCATTTCTGAGATATTCCCTGTTTGTTTTAGATTTTAAATACCTACTTAAAACTTTTCTCACACTCCTGGCCATGCATAGAAACAGATTTTAACCACATGGCAACCATCTTTTAAAAGATCTGACTATCGTTTTAGCCTAGTGTATTCCCTTATTTCCTTTCTAGTTTCAAGAAATCAAGTAATTAAGACCACTTTTGCTAATGTTTATCTTGATTATCATAAAGTAGAAGAATAAGCTGTTTAACAATAATTTGTGATAGCGATGTAGAGAAAGTCATGTGAATGGAACACATGAGATATTTAAGAACTGCTTTTACCACTATGGCACCTCAGGCAACCACACTGGTGATAAATAGAATGAAAATGGAGCGCCAGTGGAATGCGATAATCGGGGGACCGAAAACTCGACACTGCAACGCTTTGTCCACCACAAATGCCACATGCGGTCAGCTGCGATCGAACATGGGCCACCTTGTGAGAGGCGAGTGGTCTAACCACTCGGCCACGACGCGGCCTTTCTTATCATTCCATACCTGCGTCTGATAATCAGGATATGCCACTGACACCTATACCTTAGTGTGCAGAAAAAAGGGTATAAGTGCTAGACATCAGATTTATCTAAACAAATTGTTCTATAAACTAGGGTCGGCTGATAAGTTTCGGGTCTCTCAATGAAAACAACATTTAATTATTTTTATTTTATTTCTCAACATAATCTTCAGAAAGACTAATACATTTGTCATATGGGTGTTCTAATATAATTAAACCATCTCTGCAGTGCGATTTATCAAGGTCCTCAAAATAGCTGTTTACCGCATCAATGGCCTCCTCATTGCTGTGAAATCTTCGTCCTCCAAGACATTTTTTTAGGTTTGGGAACAGGTGGTAGTCACATGGTGCTAGATCTGGCGAATAGGGTGTATGTTCAAGCAATTTCAACTTTAATTTGCACATTTTTACATTGTAATAGCTAAACGATGGACCGGAGCATTGTCGTGATGAAACAAGATGAGGTCTTTTTCTTTTTATCTCATCACTCAAAGGTTGCAGTGATACTTTTAGCCTTTTCCAGGTAATCAATAAAAATTATTCCCTGTACATCTTAGAAAACGCTCACCATAACCTTGTTAGCTAATAAAATTGACTTTGCCTTTTTTGGCAATCCACTATTTTGACTGTGATTTACTTTCTGGAATGTAGTGGGGGGGTAGAGTTTAACGCCCGCTTTAACTACTTATGGCACCGCAGGCGGTGACACTGATGATACATGAATGATGATGGAGCCCCGGTGGAATGCGATGGTGGGGGAAACCGGAGTACCCGGCTAAAGCCCGCCCCAGCGCCGCATTGTCCACCACAAATCTCACATGCGGTCGCTTGGGATCAAACTCCGGCCGTCTAGGTGAGAGGTGTGTGGTCCAACCACTCAGCCATGGCGTGGCCGTTGGAGTGTAGTGATGTATCTAAGTTTCATCCATGACAATAAGCCGTCTCAAAAACTCACTGGATCATTAAAGTAAAGCTCCACATTCTTAACAGAAACAGTTTTTATTTGCAACAGGTGTCAACAAACGCGGCATCTATCTTGCACAGACCTTGTGAAAACCCAAAACATTACTTAAAATATTACCTGCACTTTCTTTTGATATGTTTACAGCCTGTGTTATCTGAAACAACTTTAATCTGTGGTCTAAACGATGAATTTTTTCAATGATCTCTGGAGTTATCACTTCTACAGGGCGTCTAGAGCGAGGCTCATCACTAGTGCTCGTGCGTCGCACTTTAAACTGTGCAACCTACTTTTTAATCATTGGATATGAAGGGGTTGAGTCTTTTAATGTACTGTCCATGTCCTCCTTGTTTTCTTTAGGCGTTAAGCTTTTAAAATGGAATGCTCGGTTTCCAAATCCTCCATTTTCATGAAAACTTTAAGTGGTCTTATTAAAATGCTGTCATTCGAAAACTAAACAAGCTGTTGGCCTGTAACTATGGATACAAGCTAATCTAGAGTTAAACTATACGATGCTACCGTCCAACTGGCCTAGTGACGCCATATGTGTGAGGCCCGGGACTTATCAGCCGACTCTAGTACAGAGGAAGGGATGCAAGTATAAATAGTTCACTGGAAGAATCCTCTTTTTAAGCATCTCAAACAACAACTCCTAAAATAAAATACTCTCCACGTCTCTGTCATCAGAAACGTTTAGCGTACGTGTCAATTAGGGGAAATATCTCCCACAGAAGAGGTAAATTAAGTCTCACATAAAATCTGCAACTTCTGACAACACTTAAAATTTCTCTTTTTCAGATGCCTCTGCCAGTTCCAAGGAGACGCATCTTGAGAACATATGCTGAGGACTGGTCTGGAATTTGTATAATTTTGCTACTTTCCACATTCCGGGAATAGAAGGCAAAGAAGAAAAAGTTAGGTGTCGTCGCAGACGATAAAAAAAGTGACAGCAAAGAAATGGCTCAACTTGAAGGCCTCTATTTTTTACTTTCTCTATACGTAATATGTACATAGTGTATAGAGAAGGTATTGCACTCCACCAAAAATTTTTATACCGAGATTTCACCGGAAATATATGTTTTAGGGTCCCCTGTATCCAAAAAAAGTATTTTCAGAAAAAGGTCCGTGTGTGTGTGTGTGTGTGTCCGTGTGTCTGTGAACACGATAACTCAAAAACGAAAAGTCGGTAAAATACCAAACATGGTATTTAAGTTTAGTATCTTCCAGGGATGAGACACGAAGATTTTGAGAAAAATCCCCCCACCCCAAGCTACCCTTTACATGGAACTTTTTTCGAAAATTTTGATTTTCTAAAAAATTGGCTCTAACGATTTTGATTAAAATATCGTATATTAAAGACATTTACCTGACAAATAAAATGTATATATTGAATTTTCTGGGAATACTCTCTGAAGACTACTTTATTCTTGGTCAATTTTACGGAATTTTGCATAACTGCTAAACCGTAAGAGATGGACAACAACTTACCACACAACAAATGTAGAGCACGTTAAAACACACAATTTATGTTATGCACATTTTTTTCGTGGAGTTGATTGTTTTTGAGATATTCCTTGTGTTTGGTTTCGGCTATAAAAACATACTTTTCTCATACAGGACTTTGTGAACTCTTGCCCATACAAACAGAGGAACTTCAGTCACATAGCAACCAGCTTTTGACTATCACTTTAACCTATGGTGCCCTCTTATTTCGCTTCTACTAACAAGGAAGCAAGTAATAACACCGTTTCTGCTAATTTTTGCTCCATTAGATGAAGTAAATAGAATAATATGTTGCAGTGATATAGAGAAAGTCATGTGAACGGAACACATGAGATTTTTTAATAGAGGTGCCTGAATGATGGAGCGTTTTAAGGGCTCCTTGCCTTCTTTATTCTTAACTATATTAAGTTAGGCAAGTATTGTATCCCATCTAAACATTCGATGGATATTTCATCGTAAATTTATACTTTGAAGTTCCCTGAATTCAAAAATATATAACTACTTTCTCTATCGGGACATATAGGTAGAGAAGCTACTACTTTTTCTTTCCACCCGAAAAGCAGCAACGAGATTTTGCAAGAGTTAAATGGTAGATAAATCATAAATACTTTATTTGTATTCAGGCACCATCAAAACATGTATTTCTATAGAAATATCGTAATTGAAAATACGGTTGTCTGCAAAATCATCCTTAAGCAAATTTAAGTGGTAAATAAGATAAAAAATCTCATGTGTTCCATTTACATGTCTTTCTTTGCATCTCTGCAACTAAGTATTGCTAAAAAGTTAATGCTTCTATTCACTTCATGCTAAGCGGGAAAAACTAGTAGAAACAGTCATTACTTGCTTCCTTGTAAGTATGAGCGAAATAAGGAACTGCCATAGGTCAAAGTGATAGTCAAAAGCTGATTGCTATGTGACCGAAGTTCCTTTGTTTGTATGGACAGGATTTGACAAATTCCTGACTGAGAAAAGTATGTTTTTCACAGCTGAAACCAAAAACAAGGAATATCTACTCCACGAAACAAATTTATGTAACAAAAATGTTGTGTTTTAGTGTGTTTTGTGTACTAAGGCTTTTTCTCTCTTTGGGTTTAGCAGTTAAGCAAAATTCCGTAAAATTCATCTAGAATAAACTAGTCTTCAGAAACTATTCCCAGAAGATTGAAGATACATATTTTATTTGTTAGGTGAATATCTTTAATATGCGACATTTTAATCAAAATAGTTAGAGGAAACTTTTGAGAAAATCAAAATTTTCAAAAAATTTTCCATGTAAAGGGTAGTTGGGGATGGGGGAATTTCTTGAAAAACTTCGTGTCGCATCCTTGGAAGATACCTAACTTAAATACCAAGTTTGGATTTTAACGGACATTTCGTTTTTGAGCTATGCTGCCCACACACACACACACACACACACACACACACACACACACACACACACACACACACACACAGACTGACACACGGGGAAATTTTTCTAAAAATCCTTTTTTTGGATTCAGGAGATCTCAAAACATGTATTTACGGTGAAATCGCGATATCGAATTTTTGGGTGCATTACAATACCTTCTCTATACACTGTACATATTACGTGTTTTTGTCCATCTCTTACGGTTTAGCAATTATTCAGAATTCAGTAAAATTCATCCAGAATAAACTACTCTTCAGAGGCTATTCCCAGAAAATTCAAGATATACATTTTATTTTTCAGGTAAATAGCTTTAATATTCGAAATTTTAATCAAAATCGTTAGAGCCATTTTTGAGAAAATAAACATTTCCGAAAAAAGTTCCATGTAAAGGGTAGTTGGGAATGGGTTGATTTCTCTCCAAATCTTCGTGTCGCATCCCTGGAAGATACTAAACTTAAATACCAAGTTTGGTATTTTACCTACTTTTCGTTTTTGAGTTATGTGTTCACAGACACACACACACACCCTTACACAAACACACACACACACACACACACCCTTACACAAACACACACCCACGCACACGGATCTTTTTCCGAAAATGCTTTTTTTTTTAGATAAAGGGGACCCTAAAACATATATTTCCGGTGAAATCTCGGTATCGAATTTTTGAGTGAAGTGCAATGCCTTCTCTATACACTATGTATATAGTGCGTATAGAGAAAGTAATAAACTGAATTCTCGATGTGAACAAATGAAAGGCTATATCTAAATTATATGGACAAAGGCCTTCTTATACACTCTTGTGTTAATGAATTTTGAAATTGATTCTTTACTTGAAGCACCTGTTACATCCATTCCTAATTGTGCTGTAAGTGTTAATTACCTCTCAAACTCTTAATGCAAGTACTTGCAGTGCTTGTTGCCATGGCAATTAATAAGTGAATTGTAAATTTACTTTACATCATCACAATGATTAACTTGCATATCAAGTAGTTTAACAAAAGTATTTTTGTGGAGATGTCAGTATGATTTTTATTGATTAGTTTATCTATTCAGTATAAGCATATGATGTATAAGGTAAAATATTTGCTTTAGTTTTAAATTAAGTATTTTAAAATACATATTTCTGGGAAAACTCGATATCATTGTTGGTGGATTATGTAGTCGTTCTATATAACATAGATGCATTATACATAAGGTAAAAATGCCTGTTTTGAATGTAGAGTAAGTCAAAACATCATTTTTATGATAATCTAATTGTGTGAAATACGCTCAATAATTGAAGGGTTTGTTTCCAAAGTGACTTTTCTCCATGAAATCACATTTTTCACAAAGACAAATTTCTTATAATTCCTTGTCGTATTAAGGTAGAAGCCTAATTTTTGGCATGTGGAATTCACTAATACGAGGTACGTCCAGAAAGTAAGTTCCGTTTCAATTTATCTCCGCTGCAGCGCTGCGATCGCAGTTCCGCACATGCGTGGTAGACGCTCTGTATGAAGGAGAAGAAACGTGCGCCATTTTGAGATCGCTGTCAGCCACATACGCTTTGTTGTGCTTGTTTACAATGTCGGTGTTGATTGAAAATCCCGCCGCTTGTGAAATCGGATCTGTGATTCGTTTTCTGAATGCTAGGAAAGTGAAACCAATTGAAATTTATCGGCAAATTTGCGAATTTTACGGACAAAATGCGATGAGTGATCCCATGGTGAGAAGATGGGTCCGACAGTTCAGTGAAGGACGTAGTGAAGTGTACGATGAAGAACGAAGTGGGCATCCATCTTTGGTTACAGAAGAACTGGTTCACGCGATTGATGACAAGATCCAGGAAAACCGCAAGTTTACAATTAGTGCTCTCGCTATGGAACTTCCTCAAAGCTCACGATCACTAATTCATGAAATTGATACCGAAAAACTGAAATTTCGTAAACTTTGCTCATGTTGGGTACCAAAGATTCTTACTGAGCAACAGGCGGCAAACTTCTATGAAGAAGGTATACAAAAACTTGTGCCACGGTATGACAAATGCCTGCAAACTTTCGGCACTTATGTGGGAAAGTAATTTAAGAGTTGCAGAATTTTGTGCAATAAATAATTATTCTGCATCTGTACACAATTTAATTTTATTACCAAACGGAACTTACTTTCTGGACGTACTTCGTACTTGCAAATGTATCTGTATATGTGGAAAAATCACAGAGTGCTAGAAATGGTGGAACTGGGGTCACATGACAGAGAGTTAAGTCATTTTGGCAGTAAACTAAAACTTTATATAAAAGCCCACTGCAATATGAAGAAGTTGATATGTATTATTGATAAATTAAAGTGCTATAGCTGTCATTCTTATGTTTGTTATCATTTAAACACCATTACATCCAAATGGTAAACAAAAAACCTTCGAAATGTTAGTTTAATACCATACTTGATGAGATAATTGATTAAAAACTTCACACACTATAAAGAAGTCAATACCAAACTTCTTTTTCGAACTGGAATTAATATTACTATTTAAGAATTAATTGTAACCTGGCTTTGTGTACTTAAATTATTCAACTTTTCAGTTTATAAACCTTAAAAACAAACAGAATTAATATAAGAGGCAACGTCAGACATTTTACTATCACTAGAAATAATAGTATGGGCCTAAGCATTACTGTTATAACTGACTTCTACATGGCTGCAAGAAAATACCTGCTTATAAAATGGCATTGCAGGATGATCATCAGAAACACATAGTTTTTTATAAGTAACTTGGACTATGAGAAGATGTGACGTTTTGGAAATAAACACAGCTGGGAGTTGCGCCACATTGGAAATAACATCAAATTTCAAAGGCTCCTGACGCTGGCATTTACGTCGTTTTGAACATTTGATACAACTTAAACCTTCGCAGAAGGTCTCTTATTGCTGTGGTATGCTCAGCAGCAATTCTTTTAAAATTGGAGATACGTCACTTTGGAAATAAGCCCTTCAATTGTGCATCTGCCTCCTTTACTCATCGTAGGTAAGCGGTAGTGAAATTAATATAAAAAGCTTGAATTTTATAGAATTTTCTATTTCGTATATCCTAATTTAAGTGCGACTGCTAAGGAAACAAAAGACGTTCAAGGATAAAAAGTCTAAGAGCGTTAACATCACGTGAATCTTCTTTTGAATAAGTGTACACGAAAAGTAAATAATGGAGAAGCGCAGCAATCCATCAGAAACATGTAACATAATGTTCCTCGGCCGGAACACGAGCTCCTAACCCCCCCCATCTCCCCCCCCCCCTTTTAAAACGTGTGCAAGATATCGTGATGTATGCACAGAGATCGCTATCATTCCTTTCTTATGGATCGGCGCCAGGGATTCGATAGCTATCGATTTCAAAACTCGCTCGTAGACAACAAACAATCGGTATGCGTCATGGCCGAATACCGTTACTAAAACTGCAAAGAGCTTTAGTTTGTAACGAGGTAAAATAACGTTACCATAGAAACACTTAAGTTGCACTTCATGTTTCCATGGTAACAAAGTGAAAATGTTATTTCTCATGGTTAATGTGTGCAAATTAGTTTCTCTTGTAGCTTTGGAAAAAGCATGAGGAAATAACACGAGAATACTCGTCCTTAACAACGTAAAGAGAAAACAAAACATGTTGTGTCATATTCATAAGACTTCCTGAGCACGCTATTAGTAATTTATGTACATCTTCTATAAACAATTCCTATGTAAGTTTGTCTTTCTATCTATTTCGTGGTAAGGAATGGTAATTGTGAGAAACAATTGAATTTCTTCTAATTTTTACTTTCTCTACACGTACTATGTACATAGTGTATAGAGAAGGTATTGCACTCCACCCAAAATTCGATACCGAGATTTCACAGAAAATATATGTTTTAGGGTCCTCTGTATTCAAAACAAGAATTTTCAGAAAAAAGTACGTGTGTGTCCGTGTGTCAGTGTGCCTGTGAACACGCTAACTCAAAAACGAAAAGTCGGTAAAATACCAAACTTGGTATTTAAGTTTAGTATCTTCCAGGGATGTGACACGAAGATTTTCAGAAAAATCCCTCCAACCCAAATTGCCCTTTACATGGATTTTTTTTTGAAAACTTTGATTTTCTTAAAAATGGCTCTAACGATTTTGATTAAAATATCGTATATTAAAGATACTTACCTGACAAATAAGATGTTTATCTTGAATTTTCTGGGCTCTGAAGACTAATTTATTCTGGATGAATTTTACGGAATTTTGCATAACTGCTAAACCGTAAGAGATAGATAAAAACTTGCCTGAAGAAAAATGTACAGCACGTTAAAACACACAATTTAAGTTATATGCATTTTTTTCGTGGAGTTGATCGTTTTTGAGACACTCCTTGTTTTTGGTTTCAGCTTTGAAAACTATACTTTTCACACACAGGAATTTGTTAACTCCTGTCCATACAAACAAAAGAACTTCAGTTACATAGGAACCAGGTTTTGACTATCACTTTAACCTATGGTACCCCCTTATTTCGCTTCTACTAACAAGGAAGCAAGTAATACGACTATTTCTGCTAATTTTTTCTCGATTAGTTGAAGTAAATAGAATATTTTGTTGCAGAGATGTAGAGACAGTCATATGAATGGAACACATCTCTAGCTTTTACCTGTTGTGTCAAATAAGCACAAAAGTTAAAATACCACGGTTCAACTCATAGCTTTAATACTTTTCTCGATATTAATTTTTTTAAATCTCATATTGAGCTATTATGAAAATTCCCCAGACGATGAAATTTTAAAAATAAGAAACTGACTTCCAGGAAAATTCCCCACGCCAAAATAGACTTTACTTGGAAAAATTGTCTAAAATTTTGGATTTCTCAAAAATGGCTCTAACGATTATGATTATAATATCGTATATTAAAGAAATTTACATGGTAAATGAGAAGTAGGTGTGTCTGAAATGTACTGGAAATAGCATCTGAAGTCATTTTCATTCTGGATGACTTTTGCATAACTCGTAAACTATGAGAGACGAAGTTTACTGCACAATATTTCAAATATTTTAAAACTGAAACAAATAACTAGAAATATCTCGGAATTGGTTAACTCCACGAAAAAATGTATAGGACATAAATTGCATATTTTAACGAGATCTACATCTTTTTCTTATGGTTTATCAGTTATACAAAAGGCATCTAGAGCAAAGATGTCTACAGAGGCTATTCCCATAAAATTCAAGGTATACATTTATTTGGGATGTAAATATCTTTAGAATACCGCATTTTATTCAAAATCGTTACAGCCATTTTTGGGAAAGCCAAGATTTTTAAAAAAAATTCCATGTTGAGAGTATGGGAGTATTTTCCTCAACAAATTCATGGAGCCTCCTTCGAATACTCTAAATTTAAATAACAAGGTTGGTATTGAACCGACGTTTCGTTTTTGGCTTACCGTGTTCACACACACACACACACACACTCATGAACTATTTTATAAGTTATTGTATATTTTTTTAATTGAATATAGGGGAATCCTGAAACGTGTATTTCATGTGAAATCTCCGTACCGAATTGTTCAGTGGAGTGCAATACCTTTTCCGTCTATGTACTATGTACTAAGTGCAAAAAGTAAAACTTGTTGTCTCTAAGGGTTGTTCTCATTATTGTGTTTTCAAAAGTAATTTGAACCATTTTAATCTATCCTAAACATAGCTACTTAAAACAGTTATATTTTCATAAATAAAAAACTGAAAATTACTTATTTATCAGTTATAAATTAAGGTTTTAATAGTTCTTTTAATTAGTGAAAAAGAAGTACTTTCATTATAAACTGCAAAATAGTTCGTTTTTGTTTATTTTTATGGTTTATCATTCTAAAAAAAGTTATACAAAACCTTACGAATTAAGAAAACGGTGAATGCCATTGTCTAAGTTTACGAATCATATTTTACTTCTCACGTAAATATATTTAAAACAATATAGTACTATAATAAAAATTGTTAGAGAATATATTAGAAGTCAAAACAAAAATTAAAAATACATGTAAATGGTGGTTTGGTTTTGCGGAAACTTTATTGAAATTCTTCGTGTCGCATCTTTGAAAGATTCTGAACTTGTATATCAAGTTTGATAAATATATGTATAGATATTTACACACAATTCCGGTCAAAAGTTTCTGAACACCCAGTGAATTATGCAGCGTTTAGCTTGATTTGTTATTTACAAGGAACCCAAAAATCACGGTTCAAATGCAATATTAGTTTAAAGGTCTGATGTGTTCCATTCACATTACTTTCTCTACATATCTGCAATTAATTATTTTTAAAAAGCTTATGCTTCCATTTACTTTATGCTAATCGTGAAAACATTAGCAGAAATAGTCTTATTACTTGCTTCCTTGTAAGTAGAAGCGAAATAAGGTAGTACCATAGGTTAAAGTGATAGTCAAAAGCTGGTTGCTTTGTGACTGAAGTTCCTTTGTATGGACACGAGTTCACAAAGTCCTGTATCAGAAAAGTATAAGTTTTTTATAGCTAATGCCAAAATAAGGAATATCTCAAAAACAATCAACTCACGAAAAAAAATGTATATAACATAAATTGTGTGTTTTAAAGTGCTCTACATTTGTTGTGTGGTAAGTTTTTGTCCATCTCTTACGGTTTAGCACTTATGGAAAATTCCGTAAAATTGACCCAGAATAAAGTAGTCTTCAGAGGCTATTCCCAGAAAATTCAAAATATACATTTTATTTCTCTTTAATATACGATATTTTAATCAAAATCATTAGAGCCATTTTGTAGAAATTAAAAAAATTCCAAAAAAGTCCCATGTAAAGGGTAGTTTGGAGTGGGGGTATTTTTCTCAAAATCTTAATGTCGCATCACTGGAAGATACTAAACTTAAATACCAAGTTTGGTATTTTAGCTACTTTTCGTTTTTGAGTTATCGTGTTCACAGGCACACGGACACAGGGACACACAGACACACACACACGGGCCTTTTTGCGAAAATGCTTTTTTTTTTTAGATAAAAGGGACCCTAAAACATGTATTTCCGGTGAAATCTCGGTATTGCATTTTTTGGTGGAATGCAATACCTTCTCTATACACTATGTACATAGTACGTATAGAGAAATTAAAAAGGGAGTAGAGTAATGTATTTAGCAGTTACTACATACCCCCTGTGGGTATGCTGTGCCACCTATTATTTAATCATAGGGATCGCACACGTTCAAGCATACAGTGGGCCTAGCCAGACCCCACCAACAGCATATTTCTAGACGTGAAATAGAGGCTGTCTTGCAGCCGAGAGCAAATTTGACTTCACCCCAATTATTTTCAGTTTTTAGCTAATAGTACAATATAACATAGTAATACTAGGGGCGTTCAATAAATCCTTAGAAAATAAGGAAATAATAATTATTTTATTATATTTTATTAATTATTCTTTTTACTTTGTCTACATGTACTATGTACATAGTGTATAGAGAAGGTTGTATTCCACCCAAAAATCCGATACCGAGATTTCACCGGAAAGTCATGTTTTAGGTCCCCACTGAATCCAAAAAAAGGATTTTTACAAAACGGTCCATGTGTGAGTGTGTGTGTCTGTGGACAGCATAGCTCAAAAACGATAAGACCGTTGAATATCAAACCTGGTATTTAAGTTTGGTTTCTTCCAAGGATGCGATACGAAGATTTTCAAGAAAATCCCCCCACTCTCAACTACCCTTTACATGGAACATTTTTCGAAAATTGTGACTTTCTTAAAAATGGTTCTAACGATGTTGATTAAAATATCGTATATTAAAGATGTTTACCTCACAAATAATATGTATATCTTGAATTTTCTGGGAATAGCCTCTGAAAACTACTTTATTCTGGATTAATTTTACGAAATTTTGCATAACTGCTAAACCGTAAGAGATGGGCAAAATCTACCACACAAAAAATTTAGAATACATTAGCATACACAATTTATGTTTCATAATTTTTTTCGTGCAGTTGATCGTTTTTGAGATATTTCTTGTTTTTGGTTTCTGCTTTGAAAAACGTGTTCCTTTCTCATACAGGAATTTTATAACTCGTGTCCATACAAACAAAGGAACTTCAGTCACCAATCAACCAGATTTTGAGTGTCACCTTAACCTATGGTACGACCTTATTTTGCTTCTACTTACAAGAAAGCAAATAAGAAGACTATTTCTGCTAATTTCTTCTCGATTAACATGAAGTAAAGTGAGGCATAAGCTGTTTAACAATGAATTGTTGCAGAGATGTAGAGAAAGTCATGGGAATGGAACACATCAGATTTTTGTTTTTCATTTTTCAACATAATTTCCTTTTAGCTAGATACACTTTCCCCAGCGCTTATCCAGCTGTTTTAAGCCTACCAAAAGGTAGGATTTCTGTTTTGGAGATGACCTCTTCGCTTTCCGCTGAACCACTTTTTCAAGTTGTGAAATAAAAGTCACTGGGAGCCAATCTGGTGAATACGGTGGATGTGGTAGTAGTTCGAACCTTAATTTTAAAATGTTCGCCATCGAAACTGCGCCGATGTTGACCTTTGCATTGTGTTAATGGAAGCTAACCCTTTTCTTTCCTAGATGAGGGCGTTTTTTCTTCTTTTCTCTATTCAGTCGGTGCAATAACGATGCATAATATTCTGCATTTATCGT
Organism: Hymenopus coronatus; assembly: GCA_030762935.1. Taxonomy (NCBI): domain Eukaryota; kingdom Metazoa; phylum Arthropoda; class Insecta; order Mantodea; family Hymenopodidae; genus Hymenopus; species Hymenopus coronatus. The sequence goes on from CM060890.1 coordinate 116,662,565, forward strand.
TGTTCTTTTGTGCAAGTAATCAGTGTAGATGTGCATCCCAAAAAACCCGAGGCCATGGTCTGCAGAATTCATCACCTTTGCCCTCTTCGGAACCGGTTCGAAATTGTTTCGAATGTACGTTTGTCTCTGGAGTGTATACATGTTTCATACATAGTTGTATCGACGCAGAAACTCGTCAGGTTTGCGACGGTAAAGTGGCAAACCAGCTTTCGAATCGATCACACGATTGCGTTTATTCTCTATTGAGAACAAACGCAGCACCCATCTTGCCAAGACCTTTGTCAGACATGATTTTTGGTACAAAATTTGAAATATGCCTGTGATCTCTACCATTTTGCGAACTTTGATTCGTCGATCACTCACAACCATATCCTGGATTTTGTCAACCATTTCGAGGGAAGTCCCTTCTACTGGACGTCCAGAACGATGTTCATTATTTGTGGATGTAGGGGCACGTTTAAATTCATTTATCCAATTGTGAATTGTTGCAAACACAGAAGTAGAAGTGTCATGTACTTCATCCAACTCGGTTTTTTTTCTCTCTCTTTCGGTGTTAAGTCTTTTAAATAGAAATGTTTAATCACCGCAAGAAACCCTTTTTTTTTCACCGTCTTTCTAAATAAGCCCAAGATTGTTGATTCAATACCCTCTGGCAACGAAACCATGTGAAACTTTTAACTGTCATCCAGTAAGAGGCAATGGACATTAAATACAAAATGTTATCGATGCTAAGAAGGTAACTTCTTGGATTTTTTAAGAATTTATTGAACGCTCATGGAATTATATTATATAATTATATATTATATAATGTTTAATATATAGTTCATAATAGTGTATATTATAGTATTGTAATATTATTATAATATATGCAAAAGCAGTTCGACACATTTGTTGATAACAATCAAGTTAAAAGTCTTTTGCTGTTCCCAGAGAATAATAACGATGTATCTTAGGATACAGCAATGTAATTCATTTTTGGATTGAAGAAATAAGACATTTATGTACTGAATTATAGAATTCCAGAAAACAAAATAAATTAGGGAATTCACGAACTAAGATGGATGATGATGGGGTTCCAAAATTGTGTTGAATATCATCGTAAAAGGAAACGAAACATTGCACGACCCATGAAGAAGTGCATTGAGGACTGTTCGGAACAGGCTAAAGCCTACTCCATGAAAAAATAATTGATGTTAAAGTTATAGAAAAAAGTAATACTTTCATTGGGTGTCCGGAAACGTTCGCCCGATTATGTATAACATATATGTATAATGTATATTACATTACATAAATTTCGTTTTGTTTCAGGAGCTTATAAACTTAATTCCGGTAATTTAAACTCGAAATTACAACACTTCCTCAATTCATGGAGGTAGTAGATAAAGTAAAAATCAGATATGTTCCATTCATATGACTTTCTCCACATGTTCAGCAAACTATTCTTACAAAGATTCTTTTATCTCATTGCACTGAGCGAGATAAACATTAGCAGAAATATTCTTATTACTTGCTTCCTCCTAAACAGACGGGAAAGAAGAGAATACACTAGGCTAAAGCGATAGTCGGGTCTTGTAAATGGATCGACATATGAACAATTGAAGTTCTATTCGCTTTTAATTGTCAATAAAACAAAAGAGTGATGAAACGCAAGGTGGCCACGTTTAGGAAAACTTATGTAGTTTAAAATTGAAACCAATAGCAGGGATACTTTGCAAACGATCAACTCTGCAACAAAAATGATTTAACATAAATTGTGTGTCCTCACGAGATCTATATTTTGTGTACTAAGGATTGGTGGATTAGCAGTTATGCAAAATTCTTCCAGAATGAACAGGCCTTCAGAAGCTATTCCCAGAAAATTCAAGATATACATTTTATTACTTTCTCTACACGTACTATGTACTTAGGGTATAGAGAAGGTATTGCAATGTATCCAAAAATTCGATACCGAAATTTTACCGGAAATATATGTTTTGAGACCTCCTGAATCCAAAAAAAGCATTTTTATAAAAATGTCCTTGTGTGTGTGTGTGTGTGTCTGTCTGTCTGTCTGTCTGGTATTTAGGTTTGGTATCCTCCAAGGATGCGACACGAAGATTTTGAAGAAAATCTCCCCACTCCAAACTACCCTTTACATGGAATTTTTTCGAAAAGTTTGACTCTCTTTAAAATGACTCAAACAATTTTAATTAAAATATCGATTTTTAAAGATATTTACATGGTAAATAAAATGTATATCTTGAATTTTCTGGGAATAGCCTCTGAAGACTACTTTATTCTGGATGATTTTTACGGAATTTTGCAAAACTGCTAAACCGTAAGAGATGGACAAAAACTTACCACAAAAAAATGTAGAGCACATCAAAACGCACAATTTATGTTATACACATTTTTTCGTGGATTTGGCCGTTTTGGAGATATTCCTTATTTTTGGTTTCAGCTTTAAAAAAACATACTTTTCTAATACAGGAATTTGTCAACTGCTGTTCATACAAACAAAGAAACTTCAGTCAGATAGCAACCACTTTAACCTATAGTACTTCTTTATTTCGCTTCCACTTACAAGGAAGCAACTATTAAGACTATTTCTGCTAATATTTTCTCGATTCGCATGAAGTAACTAGAAGCATAAGCTTTATAATAATATTTTTTGCAGAAATGTAGAGAAAGTCATGTGAATGGAAAACATCAGTTATTTTTAATGTAAATATCTCTAATATACAGACCGTTTCAAAACGACACCAAACGAAGTTAGCAGTCAATTAGCTTATACTTTGACTTGTCCAAAACTTGATGCCGCAACTTTCAGACTCTTCGATTTAAAGTTTTATGTATGTTTAAAAATCGCACACATTTGGGATTAGGCAGCGAAGGAACAACGGTTGTCATACACCACACTCACAAGCTACGTTTTCCATTACTAAGGTGAATTGTCCCGCGTCGGCATGTCTATCAAACCACGCCTACACCACGCGACTCGGACTTTCGCTACCAACTGGCATCTCTCTTGTAGTGGCCCAGGCAGGTGTAATCTAGTTATGCCTAATCCATGGTGATTTACGGCAGATTTTGTATGTGCCGAATTTAGAGCTGAAAATTATATTCACGTATCACGTAGGGTATGGCCAACAATGTGCACATCTTCGTTTGTTGTCGTTTTGAAACACCCTTTATGGTATTTTAATAAAATTGTTATATACACTTATGAAAGAAACAACATTTTCAAAAATGTTTGCATGTGAAGCGTAGTTTGCGGTGGTGAACTTTCTTGAAAAAGCTCGTGTCTAATACTTGGAGGTTACTAAACTTAAATACCAAGTTAGATTTTTAATGATAGTTTATCTTTTGAGCACACACACCTTTTTTGAACTCAGGGACCTCAAAACATGTATTTTGGAGATGCTAACATCAAACTTTTGGGTGCAATACAATACCTTCTCTATACACTATGTACATGGTATATGTAGAGAAAGTAAAAAGGCAACATAATGAAACAATAGATACAATAAAAGGCTGAACCAAAATTTTCGAGTCATTCTGTAACGCTTTCTGTTTTAAACGCCGTTGTTTGCAAACTTTTGGGCTGGCACTTAGCCGGGTCACTTTTGAGTGGCATGTCGGAAAACAAAAGAAAACACTTGTTTGAGGAAAGGGCAGGATATATTTACCAAACATGGTTATTTACAAAAATACGACATGTTTTCTTGGGAGAACTGACCTGCATATCCTTCTTTTCTTAAACCCCACGGTGATTTAGCCTTCAGCTGTATCCACTTACATATTTTAACTATGTGGCTCAGTTTTCAGAAAATCTGTAAATTTTGTTACATTTCGAAAATGTATTTTTATGATTCTAAAGCACGATATATCTAATTCTAACTTTAAATACGCTTATTACCTTTTAGCTTGTAGAAAGAAGGCAGTAATAAAACATAAATTAGATTAGACGAAAATTATTAGATGAAGCTGAAAATGTTCCCTGCTTAGGTAACAAAATAATACCTGATGAAAGAAGCAAAACATCTGATGTGTTCCATTTACATGACTTTATCTATATATTCTAGAGACAAACTTACAAAAGGGTATTATTTTATCTAGATCGTACTAATCAAAGTAAACACTGCAGAATTTGTTTTGTTGCTTTCTCACTACTAAGGCAGAAGGAAATTGGTTGTGAATACTTAGTCTAAAGTGACAACCAAATATTTAAAAACTAGTCACTATATGAACAATCTAAATTCGGCTCGCATTGCATGACCACCAGAAAAAAAAAAAAAAAAAAAAAAGATCAAATCAACAGTAGATTTTCGATTGAGAAAAGTTACATACTTTAAAAACTATTCCATCACAAGGAATATGTCGAGAACGGTCAACTCTACAATGAAATGCATTTGACATAATTTGACACTTAAGGAGATCTGCATTTTTGCGTAGTAAGTGTTTGTCTATCTCTTACTTTTAACAGTTAGGCAAAATTCATCAAATTCATCCAGAACGAAGAGATCTTCCGAGGCAATTTTTAGAAAATTCAGGATTTGCATTTTATTTGTAATGTATTACGGAATGTTACTCAAAACTTTAGAGCCATTTTTGAGAACAACAAATTTTTCTAAACTTTTCCCAATAAAGAGTAATTTAAGGTGGAGAGATTTTCTTGAAAATTTTCGTGTCACACCCTTCGAAGATACTAAACTTAAATACCAAATTCAGTTTTTAACGGTATTTTAGTTCTTGAGCTATACTGTCCACACACACACACACACACACACACACACACACAGAGACACACACACACACACAAGAGATTTCATTCGATATCGTATTTTTGAATGGAATGCAATACCTTCTCTATACACTATGTACATAATACGTATAGAGAGAAAGAAAAAATAAGGTATTTATAGAGTATTTAAGCAAACTTGCCATCAGTAAAACAAATTTATAACCAATAATATTGGTTTAATACTTTTGAGGAAATTTTTAACAGCATATGTATGGGACATAATGGTACTATATTGTGAAACTTGTATAATCTTAAAATCAGAAGGAGGATGGAGCCATTTGAAACAGCGCGTTTAAATTTTAAGAAACTTATTTATTAATAAATTTCATGGAGAAAACATATTACTTATTGGAGAGATAGGTAGGTAGGTAGGTAGGTAGGTGTGTGGGTGTTACATTTTTACTTTCTTAACACGTATTGTGTACGTAGTACATAGAGAAAGTATTGAATTACACTAACATTTGATGCCGAATTTCACCGGAAATGCATGTTTTGACACCCCCAGCACACTAAAAATGTTTAAAAAAGGTCTGTCTGTCTGTCTGTCTCGTCTGTATGCATGCGTGTCTGTCTGTCTGTGTATGTGGGCGGCATGGCCCAAAAACGAACAGTCGGTTAAATACCAAACTTGGTATTTAAATTGAGTATCTTCCATGTTTGCGACACGAATATTTTTTCAAGAATATTCCTTCGCCCAAAAATACCCTTTACATGAAACATTTTTCGAAAATTTTGGTTTTCTCAAAAATGTCTTTAACTATTTTGATTAAAATGCCTCATGTATAAGACATTTTTACTAAAACAAATGTATTTCTTGAATTTTCTGGGAATGGCCTCTGAAGACTTCTTCATTCTGGATGACCTTTATATAACTGGGAAACCGTAAGAGATACACAAAAACGTACTACACAAAAATGTAGATCTCCTTCGAACACACAATTTATGTCATATACTTTATTTATTTTGTTGTTGTTGTAGAGTAACCGCTTTCGAGTTATCCCGGATTATTGGTTTAATTTTAAGCCACTTAAATTTTTCTCGAACGAGAAGACATATTTCTTCTCGTATCTCGTTTGTTTACTTCTGACAAGCAAAGAGATTGGAATTTAAATTCCTTCACGTAGCGACCGGCTTTTAAAGGACTTGACTATCGCTTTAGCTGCGTGTTTTCTTATTACTTACAAGTAAGCTAGTAATTAGACTAATTATACTAATGTTTATCTTCATTAGCATATTGTAAATAACAGATTAATGTTTTGAACAAAAGGTTTGTTTACCTAACAGCTAGAGAATATCATGTGAACATATTATTTTTTTCCCTTTTAATAAGGAAAATTTCTGCTAATGTTTATCTGGATTAGCATGAAGCAGATTGAAGAATCAACTTTTTGACAATAATTTGTCACAGACATGTAGAGAAAGTCATATGAATGGAACACCACATTTTTTTTTTTTTTTTTTAAGAATATTCATCTGTTCTCAGGTTTTATTTTTATCGTTTTTTTAACCAGAATTTGTGTTATTTGGGTTGAATAAAATAAAACTCAAGACTATTAAATCTTATTTAATAAATACTAGAGTAGGTAGTTACGAAATTAAATAGTTACTTGCTTTTCCCAAAAATATTTTCACTCAACATAACTTAAGCATTGGTTTTGCTTTCTCTGCACAAACTATGTATAGAGAAGGTATTGTAATGCACCCAAAGATTCGATACCGAGATTTCACCAAAAATGCATGTTTTAGGTCCCCCTGAATCCCAAAAAAAAAAGCATTTTTGGAAAAAGGCCCATGTGTGTGCGTATGTGTCTGTGTGTGCTTGTGGACAGTATAGCTGAAAAACGCTAAGTCGGTTAAATGCCAAACTTGGTATTTAAGTTTAATATCTTCCAAGGATGCGACACGAAGATTTTCAAGAAAATCCCAAATTACCCTTTACATGGAAAAATTTTCGAAAATTTTTATTTTTCAAAAATGGCTCTAATGATTTTGATTAACATATCGTATATTAAAGATATTTACCTGAAAAATAAAAGACATATCTTGAATTTTCCGGGAATATCCTCTGAAGACTACTTTATTCTGGATGAATTTTACGCAATTTTGCATAACTGGCAGACTGGCAGATAGACAAACACTTACCTAACACAAAATGTAGAGCTCGTTAAAACACACAGTTTATGTTATGTACAGTTTTTGCCGGAGTGGATCGTTTTTGAGATATTCCTTGTTATTGGTTTCAGCTTTAAAAAACAAGAACTTCTCAGCTCCTGTCCATAGAAACAAAGGAACTTCAGTCACAAAGCAACCAGCTTTTGAATAATACTTTATCCTATGCTGCTCCCTTATTTCCTTTCTAGTTCTGCTAATTTTTTCTCGATTGGCATGAAGTAAAAATAAAAACAAGTATAAGCTTTTTAAAATATGTTGCAGAGATGTAGAGAAAGTCATGCGAATGAAACATATTATTTTTTGAAAACTTCAAATGATTATAGATTGGCAAACAAGATTTAGAATGTAAGTAACCGCTCCCATAATGCATGTTTTGGCGCCTGTTTAAGACTTGTAAAGAATATAATTCACATACATTCATTCAGTCGACTTTAATTGCCTTTCCGCCCTGCCACCAGCCTTTAACACTTAGCAAATGTAAAGTCACGCAGAAGGCGATAAAAATCAGAAAAAGAAAGCGAGGATGTGAGTTTTCAACAGTAACACACCCTGCTTCTATACACACAAATAAAAAGACGAAGCTTGTTTCATTCACGGCCTCCTGTATCAGATTCATTCATCTGCAGCCAAGGCCTCCTGAGATTGATGCCACCTCTAGGACTCGCGATTTATCTTTCCTTACCTACCAGGTTGGCCCGCAAAGTAGACTTACCTAACAAGTGAGTCAATAATGTGTGTTTATTTTTAGTTCCTCAGTACATACCTCCTGATTTGGTTACGTCATTCAAAAAACACGAATACAAATTGCAGTGAGAGTTGTTTGATTAATCGCAATACAAATTCTCAGTTGTACTGACATTTGCCACAGCTGTTTAATTTACTAGCGGCAACTGCTGTTGGTAGCCTGACATTTTGGAAATGCTAATAATTTTCGTGGTACGTTGACCCCTTTCTAAAGCTATCACAGCTAAAATAAAACTTTACCTAGATTCCTAACCGAGGTTTGCTAGTTATGGTCCTATTTATTAATTAATCTATATTATAATCTTATATTTTAAAAAGCTAATCCCTTTAAAATTAGCAATATCAAATATTTTCATAATTAAATAAAAAGTAACTTACTCGTATATTTCCTTGAACCGAAAATTAAGAATTTTTATTTGCTTATTTCTTTGTTTAATTAATTGAGAAAATACCCCAAACTGGACCAAATACAAATTGAGATATGATATTTACAAATCACACGTCATATACTATTACATAACACAGAAAGTACCAGAAAAAATTAAATAATGAAATATAAAAATGTTGGAAAGGTAAATAAATATAAACTATGAACACAAATAAGTCCTTTCCAAATTTAATGATCATAAAAAATCCAAATAAAAAAAAATCTGATGTGTACCGTTCACATGATTTTCTCCATATCCCTGCAACAAATTCTATTGCTTATAATTCTATTACTTTATGCTAATCAGATAAAAAAAATAGCAGAAAAAGTCTTATTTCTCGCATCCTTGTAAGTAGAAGCGAAATAAGGGACAACCGTAGGTTAAAGTGATAGTCAAAAGCTGGTTGCTGTGTCAATGAAGTTCCTTTGTTTATATGGATAGGAGTTGACAAGTTCCAGTATGAGAAAAGTATACGTTTTTCATAGCAGAAATCAAAAATAAGGAATGTCACAAAAACGACGAACTCCACGAAAAAAATGTATATAACATGAATTGTGTGTTTTAATGTGCTCTACATTTTTTGTGTAGTAAGTTTTTGTCCATCTCTTAAGGTTTAGCAGTTATTCAAAATTTAGTAAAATTCATCCAGAATAAACTACTCTTCAGAGGCTATTCCCAGAAAATTCAAGATATGCATTTCATTTGTCAGGTAAATATGTTTAATATACGAAATTTTAATCAAAATCGTTAGATCCATTTTTGAGAAAATCAAAAATTTCGAAAAAAGTTCCATGTAAAGGTTAGTTGGGGTTGGGGGGATTTTTCTCAAAATCTTCGTGTCGCATCCCTGGAAGATACTAAACTTAAATACCAAGTTTGGTATTTTACCGACTTTTCGTTTTTGAGTTATCGTGTTCACAGACACACGGACACACACACACACACAGACCTTTTTGTGAAAATGCTTGTTTTGGATATTGGGGACCCTAAAACATATATTTCCGGTGAAATCTCGGTATCGAATTTTTGGTGGAGTGCAATACCTTCTCTATACACTATGTACATAGTGCGTATGGAAAAAGTAATAATGATGATAATAATATAAATGACATAAAAGTTTCTCATCTGTCATGATATTCTTTCCATAATTTCTCTTATATTCCGTTTCCTTCACATCTTACAGGGTACTGCCAGGCTCATGGTGTGCGACACAATGGGCAGATGGTGCGGATGTACGTTCAATGGAAAGGTTAATCCCCGTGAACACAATTTTTGTTTTTAATAAGCATGGCTCACTGTTATATAATCCTTCTGATTGACTAAGTATACTTTGAAGGGCGACACACAAATTCTATGGAGTGCAAGAGATATAAACTCTCTGTTATGAGAGATGTATGTGCGTTCGTCATCGGAGAGGTAGTTTGAAAACGAAGGATCCTCATATATACGTATTTTACGTATATTAACTCTTGTTGTATATTTGATTCATAGGGCTATGAAAACATAAATTTGACAAATGTGTACGGAATATTTACGAAAATATTCACGTTAAGTGATTACTTTACCCGTTTGTGTGCGTTCAGGAGGTCGTGAGTGCGAATATCGCTTAGGGTGAGTTACACGGTTAAGGTTTTTTCGGGGTTTTCCATTTTCCTAAGAAGACGAATTTCGAGTAACTTTAAGCTACATGGACCCTGAATTCATTTGAACTGCATTTCATTCATTGACCGATTTGACCAACCACTTTAAAGGACGTTAAGCTATAAAAAAATCTGATGTGTTCCATTCACATGACTTTCTCTACATCTCTGCAACAAATTATTGTTAAAAAGCTCTTATTCTATTTACTTCATGCTAATCGAGAAAAGTTAGCAAAAATATTCTTATTACTTGCTTCCTTGTAAGCAGAGGCGAAATAAGGGGGTGCCATTGGTTAAAGTGATAGTCAAAAGCTGGTTGCTATGTGATGGAAGCTCCTTTTTAATATGGACAGGAGTTGACAAATTCCTGTATGAGAAAAGTATGTTTTTCAAGACTGAAATGAAAAACCAGGAATATCTTAAAAACGATCAAATCCACGAAAAAAAATGTATATAACATAAATTCTGTGTTTTAATGTGCTCGACATTTGTTGTGTGGTAAGTTTTGTCCATCTCTTACGGTTTAGCATTTATGCAAATTTCCATTAAATGCATCCAGAATAAAGTAGTCTTCAGAGGCCATTCACAGAAAATTCAAGATATACCTTTTATTTCTCAAGTAAATATCTTAAATTTACGAGATTTTAATCAAAATCGTTAGAGCCATTTTTAAGAAAATCAAAATGTTCGAATTTTTTTCCATGTAAAGGGTTGGGGGTGGGGGGAATTTTTTAAAATCTTCATGTCGCATCCTTTGAAGATACCAAACTTAAATACCAAGTTTGGTTTTTAACGGTCTTTTCGTTTTTGAGCTATGCTGCCCACAGGCACACACACACACAGGGACATTTTTCTAAAAATGCTTTTTTTTTATTCAAGGGGTCTCAAAACATATATTTCCGGTAAAATCTCCGTATCGAAATTTTGGGTGCAATGCAATACCTTCTCTATTCACTATGTACATAGTACGTATAGAGAAAGTAAAAATTCGAAGCACTCATATACTGGATGATTCGGGGTGGAGAGAAATTTCTTGAAAATCTTCGTAACCCAACTTTGGAGGATACTAAAGACACATGCTAGTTCTTATAGTTATCCGAATTTATGTGTTTAAATTATATTTGCTGTTTACAGAGACATACCTTTTTCTAAAATGTTTTTTTAGGGGTTCAGGTTCCTCAAGATGCACTTCAGATGATATACATTTATAGTTTGAGGGTTGAATGCTATCCTTACCCTATAAATATAAGGTAAGGTGTAAGCAAAGGAAGCCACGTCTCGCGTACTGTGAACTATACAGAACTAACTAATTTTTCTATTTTCTTAAAAGCTTCCTCATAAATGTTTTATTAAAATACAAGCTATTAAGGTATTTACATAAAAATAAAATTATATCTTGAATTTTTGGGAATAGTATGTGAGGCTCTCTTCATTCAGAAGGAAACTACCATAATCTGATGCAACTGGTAAACGTTCAAGTGTTAGACGAAAACGCACGATTCAATTTGCTCAAAACTTTGCCCGTCCCTTCGAATGCACTCGTTTCTTGCATTTAACCACCAATTCTTGAACATTCGATTACTGCTATTCCTTTAGTACGAGAGCCACCTAAAAAGTGACAGACGATTTGGCATAACAAAACAATAACGAAAGTTATCAACACAAAACTTTATTTACAAGGTTACAGTACCTTACTCTATTTTCCAACGTAATCGTCATTGCTAACAAGGTATTTATTGTCACGCGGTAACGGTTTTTCAACACAAATGCTCTCTTTCACCGCTAAAGATCTGAGCCAAAATGTTACTGCCACTTTGAGGTCTTCATGACTCGGAAATGTTTTCCATTCAAAAAGTCATGTACGGTGTCCAAAGTAAATTATGTGCCATTTGCTCACTGAAGACTCGTTCAATGCATTGTCACCAAACACGTGCTATTTGTCGATACCGAGATTTTACCTTAAATACACGTTGTAGGGTCCCCTGTATAAAAAATATGAAAAATTTGAATCTCTCAAAACTGATTCCAATGATTTAATTAAAATACAGTATGTTAAAGGCATATGCATGACAAATATAATTTATATTCTGAATTTTCTGGGAATAGCCTCTAGAGACCTCTTCATTCTGGATGGTCTTTGCAGAACTGGTAAAACTGTAAGAGATAAACAAAGACTTACTAGTCAGACATCTAAAAACACAGAATTAATGTCTTGTACAATTTTTCATGGAGTTGAGCACCTCCTTGTTATTGTTTTTAGTTTTAAAATACTTAAACCCTAGGGAATTTGTCAACTTCTGGCTATGCAAAGCAACGGATTTCTGTCACATAGCAACCATCTTTTAAAAGATCTGACTATCGTTTTAGCCTAAGATACTCCCTTATTTCCCTTCTACTTACAAGAAAGCTAATGTCTATCTCGATTAAAATGAAAGGTAGAAAAATAAGCTTTTTTAATAATCATTTGTTATTTAGAGAAGTAGTGAAAGTGACGTGAATGGAACACATCAGATTTTTATCCCCATTTTTCGGAATCTGAACCGCCACTGACTTCTTCAAGTTTGCTCGCCACAGTTTTTTTGAGCAGACATCATTTCCGAGGAATGCGGCGTCTGCCATGGAAGTCGTCATTCTTCGCCTCCTGGTGAAGACAAACGGTTGTTCTCTTGACATTAGCAGATGATGTTGTCATAGGCGCTCCGGTAGATCGACTCGTCAACGGGACAATAAAATATTCGGGCTGCGGTGGTCCCATCTCCGTATTTGGACCACGTTCCTTTTCCCATCATTCCGAATGAAGACGTTGTCGAAAATTATGTACCGGCATCTACGCTTCTTTTTGTGGCGACTGGTGCGCGCTGGTGGGCAAATAGGAATTAATATTGATATGCTGCCTTTGGAGAAAACATGTGTTCATCTCTGGACGGGTATAGTAAAAACTGTATGATATAGAGGGCTGTGGAATTCCGGTTTAAGTCTCAGCATTGCTAGTAAACATAAAAATGTTGTTGTATGACTTTTATTGTGCCTTCTACAATTTTTTATATTTGTGAAAAGTTTATTGTAAAAATTCTGATGTGTTACATTTATATGACTTGAGTAGATATACAAACGAAACTTTGTTTTTCCATCTAAATGAGAAAAACATTTGCAGAAATAGGCAAATAATACATTTTATTATATATACAGAGAGAACAGTGATAGATGTTTAAGAAGACCAATATTTTATTTTAACAATGAAAACATTGAATGTTAATAGTAGATTTAATATTCCGATTTTTAATTTCTTCATTTTTTACACGTAAAATCACGGTATAGAATTTTTGGTTGGAATGCAATACCGTCTCTACCTACATATGTATTAGTACGTATCAGCGAAAGTAAAACTAGAGTTATTTGAGAACATAGTTTACCTGCAAAAATTGCTAAATGAATTTGCGCTTTGTTAAGGTAATTCATAAAATAAAATAGGTATTGCTTTTTTCTTATTCTCCATCCAACTTTCCGGATGTGATGAGATATCTTTAAGTCATATGTAGGTAAGTGCGACTATAAATTAGATCTAGGACAAAGGATTTATGGCAAGAAGTCCATCGCCACATTTGCAGATGTGTAATCTCTAAACTAAATATTCCAATTAAGCAAATGGGGAATGACAGAGTGCGAAATGAAACAGCTCCCGCAGGAATTTCTCTTTCTTTGTGTATTTTTTTTTACTATTTATTGCAATAATATTTTTGTCTATATATTGATTACAAATGTCAAAAGATTATGTTTAAATCAAAACCATTTAGCATAGTTGTGAGAGATCAAACAGAAACGAAAATATTTATGTGTTTTTTTTTTGGGGGGGGAGAGGTGAAAGGAGAGAGGAAGATCCAGTAGAAAAGGTAGGACCAAGGGAAGATATCATTCGTACATGGCACAAAGGTAGAGAGGTTGCAATCCATACAAAAACTCGATACCGAGATTTCACTGGAAATGGACCTTTTAGGGTACCCTGTATCCAAAACAAGCATTTTCATTTTCTCTTCACGTATTATACACAAAGAAGGTAGAGAAGAATTAGTATTCCACCTAAACATTCAATGTCAAGATTTCACCGGAAATTTATATATTGAGACCCCCTCAGTATAAAGAGGCATTTTTAGAAAAAGGCAGTGTGTCTGTGAACAACTAACTCAAAAACGAAAAGCCGTTAAACCACAAACTTGATATTGAAGTTCAGCATCTCCCTTGCTAAGTGTCATGAAAAATAATATCAATAACTGAATTAGCTAGAATTATACTAAAATGTTTCAGTGTTACACTTTTATACTGCTCTTATAATTCCACGAAAAACATTCTACTGTATATATACTTACACGAGAAACAGCTGAATATCGAAAGAACTTTAAAAGTCATTTATTTCAAGCCAATCATCAGAGAAAGTGTTTAATGTATTTTAAAATGTTACTTTATTAACGTGTGAAACGGGAAAAGGCGCGAAAAGACATTGAAATGACGCCATACATGGACAGTGAGGTATCTACGAAATATGCGTAACAATACGTATGAACAATTTAATAAATACACAAATGATGTGAATCAAAAGTATGAAAACGTAAATTAATTCTGAATAAATGCAAAGTATTTCAAGTATTAATGATGTTAAAATATATGGTCTTCATCTAGACGAACTCCAGTTGTTAATACGTGGGCTATCCAAAAACAGCAGACGATTTGACATAACAATATAACCTTCTTTAGAAAGTTACAGTACCTTACTCTATTTTTCAATGTGATCGTCATTGTTGTGAAGGAATTTATTGTCACGTGGTTTTTCAAAGCCGATGTTGTACTCTTCCACCTCTAAAGATCTGAGCCAAGATGTCACTGCTACTTTGAGGTCTTCATGGCTGGGAAATCTGTTCCATCTAAAAGTCATGTATTGTGTCCAAAGTGAAACACTGGTTTTTCTTTATTCTTTTATCAAGATTTGCTTTCAAGTCCTCCATAACGATTGATGATGAACTTCCACTCCGGTCTTTTTCATACAAACTGGTTCGTCCTTAATCACTTATTGAGGATGCACCATTTCCTCACTGAAGCATAGTTCATTGCATTATCACTATATACTTGTGTTATTTGCCTACAAAATTCGATTGGCCGAGCATTTTATGCATTCAAGAAAACAAACAAGTTCTTTGGCAGTAGAAAAGTATAACTTTGGCATTGACAATAAATATCTTGACAGAATGGAGATTACTTTGGCGAATAGAGTAAGGCACTTTGTAAATAAAGTGTTGTGTCCATAACTTTCGTTATTATTTAGTTATGCCTAATCGTCTGTCATTTTTTGGATCACCCTTGTAAAATACCAATTATAACTGTTAAAAAATGTAAAGGTATTGCGATTTAAATATGTAAATGTATTTTTTGCATAAAAAGAGCATGTTGGCCAATAACATAGAGAGGAAAACAGTCAGCGTGATCACAAGCTAAGCCTGCGCGTTATCCGAAATTAGAGAATAAAGTGTTGTAAGATATTACAAAGTGTGCAATTCTTTATCGGAGTCACTTGCTCAATTCATTTCCATTCAGTTCTATTTATTGTTTGTTATACCTAATATAATACAAAAATCTGATGTGTACCATTCACATGACTTTCTCTACATGTCACAAATAATGTCGTGATACATTACCCATCTAGGACACTCAGGAGTTTTATGTGGGACTGGCATTCGGCAGATCGTAGGTTCGGTTCCCCGGGCCGACCTCTGTGATTCATTGGCTTTTCGGGGGTTTTCCCAAATCGCTAGGCGAATACTGGGTAGGGTTCTCCTTTCCCCCGGCCTTCCTGTCCTTTCATTTCATCCCAACCGGTTTCTATTATAAGTGACGGTAAAGGCGCCATTTCGCGGAGGTTACTGCGCTGTAGAAACATAGCTCTCGGCACCGAAATGGCGTTATTTATTGTCTGCGGACTCAAGTGGTCTATTCGGGACTGATCCACGGGCTGAAATGAAGAAATGCTTGAAAACTATTAGGGATACTCCACAACGGCTCTTTGCCTGGTCGAAAGCCGGCCGCCATGTGAAATGACACTAATTTCACCCTTTCTCCAGGAGTCTTCTGACGTATAATAAGTCCAGAGCTGTAGCGTACACACTTACACACACTTGATACATTTGTCTCAAAAATTTAGAATAAGTTACACATAAAAATAGAGGTATGTGGAATAAAATTTGGAGAGTTCCATTCACATGACTTTCTCTATGCACTTATCTGTAACAAATTATTGTTAAACAGCGTTTGATTCTGTCTACTTCATGCTAATCGAGATAAACATTATTAGAAATTCTTTATTGCAAGTAGAAGGGAAATAATGGAATACACTAGACTAAAACGATAGTCAAACCTTTTAAAAGCTAGCTGCTATGTCGATGAAATCATTTCTTTGCAATGCCAGGAGTTGACAAATTCCCATATTTGAAAAGTATTTTAAAACAGAAACCGATAACAACCGATGGTCAACTCTACGTAAAAGTGCATGCCACATAAATTCTGTGTGTTAATCTACATATTTTGTGTAAGTAGTTTTTGTCTATCTCTTTCAGTTTACTAGTTATGTAAAATACATCCAGAATAAAGAGGTCTTCAGCAGCTATTCCCAGAAAATTCATGCTATACATTTTATTTGTCATGTAAATATGTTTTATATACGGATTTTTATCAAAATCGTGCGCCGCTTTAACACCCCGTTGAAGAGCTAAGTATGAAAGTGGTTTTACTCTTGACGGGTGCCTCTGGACTCACTCCACTACCAAGAGTGTAGACCTCCCACTATCGATGATGTTTTCTCTAGCGTAGCTGAGCCTACATAAAGATTGACTCACTCGGGTGGTAACGACAATGAGGGTAGTTTGGGAGTGGTCTTGTGAAATAGTTAGCACACTTTCACTTTATCTATTCGCTTTATTCTTGACTAGAAGTAAGACATGTAAACAAGCACTTTGCTTTAAAAACTAACTGAGCTTTCCTTCTTTAATGACGTAAATTAACTTCACTCACAAAACTGATTACTTTCTCACTTATTACTTTCACAACGTATAATAATCTGACAACGAGTATGCGCCTTGAACTTAGTGGTAGTGTTCTCTATTGTAATTACGGGTACATAGCGAATGAGTGTATGTATGAGCACAAGAGTGCTTAATGTAAGAGTGCCCTGACATCCTACAATCTGCTACTTACATAGTAGATTTGCTGTCATGGCTGCTTCTTCCTGAAAGACCGCGAACTTGGCGTTGAGGTAGCCCATAATGCATCTTTCTTTATCCAGAATGCATCATAAATCTCTCGTGACCATCATCACACAACGGGGAAAAAACCCATTTCTCTGCAATTTGGTACTTCACCCGATTGCGTCCTCACTTATTTCTTTATTGCACGCACATGCACAAGAGTGCGTGACCAACAATAGAGTTCTTTTTCACAAAGAGCCTTCCCCTTTTCAACAGCTAGAAGCCAGCTTTACACTTTCAAATACATTAAATAATTGATGATTGACGGAAATAATAATAATAATAATAATAATAATAATAATAATCATAGTAACGAGGCCAACTAACGGTCTCATTCGCTAGAGTTATTCTTGAAAAAATCAAAATGTTCGAACTTTTATCCATGTAAAGGGTATTTTGTGGTGGGGGAATTTTCCTGAAAATCTGCATGTCACATCCTTGGAAGATACTAAACTTAAGTACCAAGTTTGGTATTTTACCGACTTTTGTTTTGAGTTCGTGTTCAGAGGCATCAGTCACACACATACGAAGTATTTTCTTAAGATGATTTTTACTTTCTCTATACGTATGTACTATGCACATAATGTATAGAGAAGGTATTGTAAAGCACCCAAAATTCGATACCGAGATTTCACCAAAAATACCCCAGAATTAAAAAAAAAACATTTTTGGAAAAAGATCCGTATGTGTGTACGTGTGTCTGTGAACAGCATAGCTCAAAAACGAAAAGACCATTGAATACCAAGTTTGGTATCTTCCAAGAATGCGACACGAAGATTTTCAAGAAAATACCCCACTCTCAACAACCCTTTTTGATTTTTGATTTTGATTTTGATTTTCTCAAGAATAACTCCATCGATTTTGATTAAAGTGTGGTATATTAAAAATATTTACCTGATAAATAACATGTATATCGTGAACTTTCTGGGAGTAAGCTCTGAAGAGTACTTTATTCTGGATGATTTTACGGACTTTTTCATAACCGCTAAACGGTAAGAGATGGACAAAATTACAGCACAAAAAGTGTAGAGCACGATAAAACACACAATCTACGTTATATTT
This sequence comes from Hymenopus coronatus, assembly GCA_030762935.1. Lineage (NCBI taxonomy): Eukaryota > Metazoa > Arthropoda > Insecta > Mantodea > Hymenopodidae > Hymenopus > Hymenopus coronatus. Next base: position 116,680,680 of record CM060890.1, read on the forward strand.
TTTTTCGTGCAGTTGACTGTTTATTGCTTGTTTTTGGTTTCAACTTTAAAAACTTTTAATTTTCTCATACAGCAATTTGTCAACTCCTGTTCATACAAACAAAGGAACTTTAGCCACATAGCAACCAGCTTTTGACTATCACTTTAACCTATGCTACTCCCTTATTTCCCTTCTACTTGCATGGAAGCAAGCAATAAGACTATTTCTGCTATTTTTTTTTCTAGATTAGCATAAAAAAAATAGTAAATGAAATAATTTGTTGCAGAGATGTAGAGAAAGGCAGATTTTTATACAGGGGACCCTAAAACGTGTATTTTTTATAAAACCTCGTTATAGAATTTTTGGGTGGAATGCAATACTTTCTCTGTACACTACTAAGTATAGTACGTGCAGACAAAGGGGAAATGAACGTAATATTTTAAGAAACATTGAATTTGAAATGTTCACAGGTTGATCTCATTATTACATATAAGGAGGCAGCATATTTAGTTGTATACCTCTACAAAATGCTACCCCACGTAAAGGATAGTGTCAAACTAAGGACACATAATTTAAAGAATCAGCTTGACATTCATTGTTCATGTACCATAAAACAGCAAATGTTGAAATTATACATTCGGACAGAAACGTTTCCCATTCTTCATTCACGTGTTCTAAACTGGGCTGTGAAGAGAATGAAGTCTTAAACCCCTGTGACAGAGTCCAGGATATGGATACAGCATCTTCTTTGTAGTGCGGGCTATTAGTCTTGTTGCTGTGACGGACAAAAGACGGTCGACCACCCGCCTCGGCCCTGCCAACATGAATCACTGCGCGCATAGCGATCATCCTTTCTTCATCTACAAAAACATGAGATTCTAAGATACTGTGGTTGTATAATACACGGCCTGGAAGCGTGAAACCTTCTCGTGGCTTCGACCAAATGTCATCTGTAACAATATCATTTATTATTCACCTAATTGTATTTGGGCATACCAGCTTTCCTAAGTGACGTAACACTTTCGTAGAATTGCATTTAAAATTGTTATCTCTCTGTTCTCAACAAAGCCAAAATCATGAGCTATTGTCAATTTTTCGAACAGATTAGCATTTATGGTACTTTTATTATTCCTAAAAATAGGGTACATGCAGATTGACAAAAATATTTTTACTTCCTCTTCACGTATATATACATAGTGTTAGAGAAGGTATTGTATTCCATCCAAAATTTCGTTACCGAGATTTCACCGATAATACATCTTTTGGGACCACCTGAATCCAAGAGAAAAATGTCCGCGGGTGTGTGCACCTGTATGTGTGCACCATAGCTCAAAAACGAAAAGTCCGTTAAATATCCAAGTTGATATTTAAATTCGGTATTTTCCAAGGATGCGACACAAAGATTTTCAAGAAAATCCCCCACCCTCAACTACACTTTATATTAAAAAAAAATCTGATGGTTCCATTTACATGACTTTCTCTATATCTCTGCAACAAGTTGTTAGAAATCTTATGCTTCTATTTACTTCATGCTAATCAAGAACAAATTAACAGAAATAGTCTTATTACTTGCTTCCTTGAAACTAGAAGCGAAATAAGGGAGTACCGTAGATTAAAGTGATAGTCAAAAGCTGCTTGTTATGTGACTGAAGTTCCTTTGTCTGTGTCTGAGTTGACAAATTCCTGTATGAGAAAAGAATGTTCTTTAAAGCTGAAACCAAAAAAAGAAGAATATCTAAAAAACGATCAAATCCACGAAATTAATGCATATAACATAAATTGTGTATTTTAACGTGCTCTACATTTTTTGTGTGGTAAGTTTTTATATATTTCCTGCGGTTTAACAGTTATGCAAAATTCCGTAAATTTCATCCAGAATAAAGTAGGCTTCAGAGGCTATTCCCAGAAAATTGAAGATATACATTTTATTTGTCAGGTAAAATATCTTTAATACACAATACTTTACTTTAGAGCCATTTTTGATAAAATCAAAATTTTCGAAAAAAGTTCCATATAAAGCGTAGTTTGGGGTGGCGGGATTTTTCTCAAAATCTTCGTGTCGTATCCCTGCAGTATAGTAAACTTAAATACCAAATTTGGTATTTTACCAACTTTTCGTTTTTAAGTTATCCTGTTCACAGACACACGGACACACACAAACTTTTTTTCTGAAAATGCTTTTTTTGGATACATGGAACCCTAAAACATATATTTCCAGTGAAATCTTGGTATAGAATTTTTGGGTGGAGTGCAATACCTTCTTTATACACTATGTGCTTAGTACGTATAGAGAAAGGAAAAATCGAAAATATTGATTTTTTAAAAAATGGATCTAACGATTTAATTTAAATATATTATATTTAAGACGTTTACATGACAAATAAAATTTATATTTTGAATTTCCTGAGAATATCCTCTGAGGTCCTCTTTGTTCTGGATAATTTTTTCTGAATTTTGCATAACTGTTAAACAGTAAGAGATAGACAAAAACTTACTAAACAAAAAATGTAGATCTAGTTAAAATACACAGTTTATGTCATGTACACTTTTTTCGTAGGGTTGACCCTTTTCGAGATATTACTTGTTATTAGTTTCACTTTTAAAATAAATGTTTTCATACGGGAACTTGTCTACTTCTGGCCGCTCAAAGAAATGGATTTCAAATCCCACATTTTAAAACATTTGATTATCGGTTAAGCCTATGTATTTATTTATTTCCCTTCTACTTAAAGGAACTAAATAATAAGACCGTTAATTTTGTTAATGATTATCTCGATTAGCTTCATGCTAGAAGAATAAGCTTAGTGACAATTTATTACAGACGGATGTAGAAACGTCATGTGGATGGTACACGTAAAATCTTTATAAAAAGTTCCGTGTATGTATGTGTGTCTGTGGATAGCATAACTCAACTAAAAGAGCGTTAAATACCAAACTTGGTACTTAAGTTTAGTACCTTCTAAGGATGCGATATGAGGATTATCCAGAAAATCCGTCCCACACTAAACTATTACTTATTTTAAAAAATTGTGTATTTCTCAAGAATGGCTTTAACGATGTTGATTAAAATATCGTATATTAAAAACTATTTTCAGCAGAAATAAAATGTATATTCTGAATTTTCTGGGAATAGCTTCTGAAGGTCTGTTCATTCTGGATGAATTTGGCTGAATTTTGCATATCTGATAACCGTAAGAAATGGCCAAAAATTTACCACACAAAAAATCTAGATTTCGTTAAAATGCACAGCTTTAGTCATATAGTTTTCCTTGTTGATTTCACCATGTTTAAAATATTCCTGGTTATTGGTTTCAGTTTTAAAGTGCCTAACTTTTCTCAAGCGGGACCATGCAAAGGGAACTGAACCTCAATTGTTTCACATAGTAACCAGTTTATAAAAGGTTTGAATAACGCATTGGTATGTGGTATTCAGTAATTTCACTTCTACTTATAAGGAAATAAGTAATAAGATCAATTCAGCTAATATTTATCGTGATTGATATGACAAAGATAAAAGAATAGTTTGGAAGAACTAGAGAAACTTATGTGAATGGAAAACATCAGATTGTTAGCCCTTATATCATAAATAACTATTAACGAGCCAAAATAACCGGCCTTGTTCCTGGTTTGAAAGTTTATCCTTGGAACATTTAGCCTTTAGGTTGCAGTTGTCCAACATCCGTGTATTTCTTTTGACGCATTCACTGAGCAGGATCGTTCAGTCGGTTTCGTTCTGTGGTCCACATTCAGGAGGTCGCGGGTTCGCTTCCCTGGTCATGGGTTTTCTTTTTTCTGGGTCGTTAGGCGAATGCTGGATAGATTTCTTTCATCTCCCGAATTTCCTGTCGTTTCCTTTGTCATTTCACTCATCCTTCATCCCATTGGTTTCTTTCAGGGTTGAAAGTGTCGGCGATGGCGCTCGGTGCGGCGTGGCCATCCTCCAACTTTGTCTAGTTGCCGAGACGAAGACCGCTCCTGGCGGGGACATTGGACCCTATATAATGTGGGGTGCCGGACTGCGTATCCTACTGTCGGGGTGTTTCAATATGGAAACTGCAGGCAACTTGCCATTACTCTACCGTCCTTGCCGTCCAGTATATCCTCTCACCTCATAAGTCCTTCCCGAGGGCGTAGGTGCAATAAGCACAAGTTTGATGGCGAGCCCCCCCCCCCACCCCCGAGGGAAGAGGTTCCGACCTCTTTAGCTGTCTGTTGTGAGCGCTGCAGACCCCGAGCAACCTTCGTATCTCTGATGTTAATTGAAGCAGTCGGGCCGAACATCAAGCCCCTCGGGATTGTTCGGATTGGGTTGGACTCGACGTGGCAGTGGCCCGATACTCGTGGGATATTCGATATGCCTGGGCGGAGTTGGAGACGCTTCAATATGCCCCGCCACCAACCTGGATATTAAGCAGACGCAAGTTGCGTAACCACTTCCGTCCTTGCTTGCGCAAAAAGCCGGTATATAAAATAGGCGGCCAAATGGAAAGACCCCACGGACATGTTCCCTAGGCCGCATGCACATCTGAGTCGTCAAGTCGCTACTGGCTTTAGTACCCTTTGGCCCATTAAGAAATTATTACTCAACACACATTAACAAATAATTAATTTGAATTCTCAGGACATGTATATTAAGAAAGAAAAATAACTGAGAAAAAACTATGCAAAAGTACAGTTTAACATACCACAGTTTTATAGCAATGCTTTCTTATTGCTCTCTCACTGTCGCATTTGAGATGCCTCGTCGCTATTTACAGAGAAAATCTCAGTTTGGAAGAAGTAAAAGTTGTTTAAGTCACGTGACAACTAAAATGTATATCTCAATTTTTCTAAGAATACAGTGAAGGCTTCTTCATTTTCGGATTGCTTTTGCATAATTGGTAAACCGCAAGAGATGGACAAAAACTTAGATATTGTTAAAGTATACAATTTAGTCATATACATTATATTTTCGTAGAGTTAGATATTCCTTGTTTTTGGTTTCAATTTTAAAATACTTAATCTTTTGGAATTTGTCAATTCCTGACCATGCAATGAAACCTTTTTAATTACAAAGCAACCAGATTTTAAATGATTTGACAATCACTTTAGCCTAGTGTACTGCCATATTTCTCTTCTACGTATATATAAGGAAGAATTCAATACGACGAATTCTGCCATCTTCAGTAAAAGGTAGTTGCCGTGGGGCTATTTTCCTGTCCCATCCTTGAAAGATACTTTGGTATTTAACCGACTTTGCTGTAAATGCACACACACACACACACACACACACACACAATGTTATTTTGGACTAACGGGGCCTCTAAACATATATTTCAGAAGAAATCTGGACATCGAAGTACACTTAGTGTTGGTACTAGCTAGAGAAAGTAATAACCATTTTCCCAGGTCTGATTAGAAATACAGTGGCATTCCCAGAAGTATCCGATTTGACGTATAGATAGCGGCTGTTGTATCAAACAACAAAAATGGTAAAAGGTATCAACCTTAGAAAGCTAAAGTTTGAAGTTTGACGATTTTACATTGTTTAGCATTTGTTTCAGTCATCATTGGTGAATGTTCTCAGCGAATTTGTAAACATGGATAAAACTTCATTGTTACTTTACAATACTTTCATTTGAAAGGCCTTAGTTCAACTAATATTAAAGCTGAGCTACATTCTACTTTGGGGAAGTCTGCTCCTTCGTTTACAAAATTGGAATTTTGGGTGGCAGAGTTTAAGCACCGCCGTACGAGCTGCCAAGACGAACATCGCAGTGATCGACCAAATGAGGTTACCAGTCCAGATATTGTAAACAAAATCCACAAAATGGTATTGGATGACCGTTGACTGAAAGTGTGCCAGCTAGCAGACATTGTAGGCATTTCAAAAAGTTCTGTACATCGCTTACTGACTGAAAATTTGGATATGAGAAAGTTGTGTGTAAGGTGAGTGCCACGTTTACTCACAATAGAACAAAAACAGCGTCGTGAGGACGTTTCAGTCGAGTGTTTGCGTCGATTCATAACAATGGATGAAACCTAAGTCTATCACTTCAAACCTGAAACGAAGGAACAATCAAAACATTGGATTAGAAAGGGAGAATCGGCTCCAAAAAAGACGAAGGAAAAGTAATCAATGGCGAATACTATGCGAGCTTGTTATAGCGTTTCAGAGATGAAATTGAGGAAAATGGCCACATTTAGAGAAAAAGTTCACACCTCCATTATCGCCATGGTCAAAATCAACGAGTAAAATTCGAATTGCTTCCTGATGCACCGTATTTGCCAGATTTAGCCCCCTCTGATTATTTTCTGCTTCCAAACTTGATTAAATGGCTTGGTGATTGAAATGTGGCAACAATGAAGAGGTGGAGTTTGCAGTTGATGACTGTTTTGCAGAGCTCGATAGTTCTCACTATAAACAGGATATCGGAGCTATTGAACATCGCTGGGAAAAGTGTATCGAGGTGAAAGGTGACTGTGTAGAGAAATAAAGATGTTTTCCCCAACATGTTTGTGCTTTCTTTGTTAGATCGGGTACTTCAGGCACAGCCCTCGTACGTAAATCGCGAATGGAGAAATTTGGCACACCTGCTCTCGGAAGAGACTGTACCGCACCAAGTAACGGTTTGATGTCTCCCTGTGCAAGATGACAGGATACCGCTGATATGGTACTGGCGCCTGTCTGAGGTGACAACACAGGAACCGCCCTCTTATCTCGCCATTCCTTTATCTGCACATCCAGTAGCGACAACTTCTGCAAACATTTTGTTTGTTTCTTTATCGGCCGCCATTTTACAATCAGTCTATATACACTCACAACAAGTGCAAAACACTGTCTATCAGCTGATGGTGTACATTTAATTTTAGAGAAGGTATTATATTCCACCCAAAAACAAATGTTGATGTTTTATATGTATTTTGAGGTACCCTAAGTTCAAAAAAAGCACTTTTAGAAAAAGATGCGCGCGTGTGTGTGTGTCTGTGGACAGCATAGCTCAAAAACGAAAAGCCAAACTTGGTATTCAGGTTTAGTATTTCTCAAGGATGCAACGCAAAAATTTTCAAGAAAATCCCCAAACCACAAATTTTGTTTTTTCTCCAAAATAGCACTAACGATTTTGATTAAAGATATTTATATCAAAAAATAAAATGTATATTTTTAATTTTGTGGGAATAGGCCTCTGAAGATCCCTTTATTCTGAATGAGTTTTGCAGAATTTTTTTTAACGGTTACACCGTAAGGGATAGACAAAAACTTAATGCATAAAAAGTGTAGAAATTATTAAAACATTTAATTTATGCCATATACATTTTTCTTGTAGAGTTGAAAGTTTTTGAGACATTCCTTGTAATTGCTTTCAGTTTTCAAATACCTAAGTTTTCTGAAACGGGTCCAGACATTGATTGTTGCACATAGCGACTACTTTAAAAATATTTGACTATCGCTTTATCATAAGGTATTCTCTTATTTCACTTCTAACTATAATAAAGCAAGTAATAAGACCAATTCTGCTAAGGTTTATCTCGATTAGTATGCAGTAGATAAAAGCATAATCATTTACAAGAATATTTTGTATTTGGAAACCTAGATGAAGTAAAGTGAATGAACACATTAGATTTTTCACAATATTCCCTTCTTAATCACAATTTATTTTGTGATGTTAATGTGTGATTATGTACTAAATAAACGTTGTGGATTATGTAATATATTATAGCATCATAGCCGTCTGTAGTAATCGCTGGCTATCGCTGCCTGGCAATATCAGGCGGCCAACTCTTTGCTACCTGCTACACATCTGTTAAATGCCTGAAAACCTCCACTGTGTTTCGTATTTTGAAAAGAACTGATTTATCTATTATCTTTGAAACACTACGGCTATTGACTTGTCATTACACAATAAAAAAATCTGATGTGTTCCATTCACATGATTTTCTCTACTTCTGTGTAACAAAGTATTGTTAATAAGCTAATTCTTCTATTTACTTTATGCTAATCGAGAAAAAAATTAGCAGAAATAGTCTTATTACTTCCTTCCTTGTAAGTAGAAGTGAAATATGGGAGTATCATAGGTTAAAGTGAAGTCAAAAGCTGGTTGCTATGTACTGAAGTTCCTTTGTTTGTATGGACACGAGTTGACAAATTCCTGTATGAGAAAAGTACAAGTTTTTCAAAGCTGAAACCAAAAACAAGGAATATCTCAAAAAGGATCAACTCCTCTAAAAAATTGTTAACATAAATTGTGTGTTTTAATGTGCTCTACATTTTTTGTGTGGTAAGTTTTTGTCCATTTCTTACGGTTTAGCAGTTATAGAAAATTCATCCAGAATAAAGTAGTCTTCAGCGAATGCCTATTCCCAGAAAATTCAATATATACATATTATTTATCAGGTAAATATCTTTAATATACGATATTTTAATCAAAATCGTTAGAGCCATTTTTGAGAAAATCAAAATGTTCGAAAAAGGTTCCATGTAAAGGGTAGTTGGGGGTGGTATTTAAGTTTGGTATCTTCCAAGAATGCGACACGAAGATTACCAAGAAAATCCCCCCACCGCAAACCACCCTTTACATGGAGCTTTTTTCGAAAATTTTGATTTTCTAAAAAATGGCTCTAACGATTTTGATTAAAATGTCGTATATTAAAGATATTTAACTGACAAATAAAATGTACATCTTGAATTTTCTGGGAATAGCCTCTGATGACTACTTTATTCTGGATGAATTTTACGGAATTTTGCATAACTGCTAAACCGTAAGAGATAGACAAAAACTTAGCACACAAAAATGTAGAGAACATAATTTATGTTATATACATTTTTTCGTGGAGTCGACAGTTTTTGAGTTTTTTTATCCTTGTTTTTGGTTTCAGCTTTGAAAAACATATTTTTCTCATACAGCTATTGGTCAACTCCTGTACACACAAACAGAGGAGCTTCAGTCACATAGCAACCAGCTTTTGACTATTACTTTAACCTGCTACTCCCTTATTTCGCTTCTGCTTACAAGGGAGCAAGTAATAAGATGCCAATGTTTTCTCGATTAGCATGAAGTAAATAGAAGCATAAGCTTTTTAACAATAATTTGTTGGAGAAAGGTAGAGAAAGCCATGTGAATGGAACACATCAGATTTTTTTATACTATTTAATGCTCGCTTTTAATACTATGGCACCCTGCAAGCGATATCACTGGTGGTACATGGAACGAAGATGGTGCACCGGCGGAATGCGATGGTGGGGGAAACCGGAGAACCGGAAAAACCCTCCCCTGCGCCGCTTTGTTCACCACAAATCCCACATGAGGTCGCTCGGGATCGAACCTAAGCCACTTTAGTTACAGGCGAGTGGTCTAACCACACGGCGTGATCCTTTTATAGGGAACTAAGTAATAAGACCATTCTGCCAATGTTATCTTGATTAGCATGGTGTTAATAAAAGAATAATCTTTTGTAACAATAGTTTGTTTGCTGAACAGACACAGAAAGTAACGCGAATGAAACACATGTAAGATTTTTCACAATATTACCACAATAACATCAATATATTTTATATTAATTTAAGCTGATAAACTAAATAAATGTTTCCGGCTAATAACGTATTGGACACTTACGAAGATCCTGACAAGCAGGCATATTATCTATTTTTACTTTCTCTACACGCACTATATACTTAGTGTATAGAGAAAGTATTTCACTCCACCAAAAAATTCGATCCCGAGATTTCACCGGAAATATATGTTTTAGGGTCCCCTGTATCCAAAAAAAAGTATTTTCAGAAAAAGATCCGTGTGTCTGTGAATACGATAACTCAAAAACGAAAAGTCAGTAAAATACCAAACTTGGTATTTAGGTTTAGTATTTTCCAGGGATGCGACACGAAGATTTTGAGAAAAGTGCCCCCCCCTACTCCAAACTATCCTTTACATGGAACTTTTTTCGAAAATTTTGATTTTCTAAAAAATGGCCCTAACGATTTTGATTAAAATATCGTATATTAAAGATATTTACCTGACAAATAAAAGGCATGTTTTGAATTTTCTGGGAATACCTCTGAGGACTACTTTATTCTGTGTAAATTTTACGGAATTTTGCATTACTGTTAAACCGTAAGAGATAGATAACAACTTACTACACAAAAAATGTAGAGCACGTTAAAACACACAATTTATGTTATATACCTCTTTTTCATGGAGTTGATCGTTTTTAGATATTCCTTGTTTTTGTCAACTCGTGTCAATACAAGCAAAGGAACTTCAGTCACATAGCAACCAGCTTTTGACTATCACTTTAATCTATGGTACTCCCTTATTTCGCTTCTACTTACAAGGAAGCTAGTAATAAGACTATTCCTGCTAATGTTTTCTCGATTAGCATGAAGTAAATAGAAGCATAAGCCTTCTAACAATAAGTTTTTGCAGAGATATAGAGAAAGTCATTTGAATGGAACACATCAGATTTTTTTTATTCATTTTTGGTGAGCGGTAAGAGATCGCCTTGATGCGTGTGCCCCGAATACTTTATATGCTCAATCTCTTAAAAACACACATTTGTAATAAACATAACCATGAGCAATTAACTCTTAAACACCTCCCTAGTTAACTATGTGCCCGAAACCGATTTTGCTAATTGCTTGATCCATGTGCCCAACTGCTAAAGATTCTCTTTAGCCTAGTGTATTCCCTTTTTTCCCTTCTGCTTACAAAGAATTAACTATTAATCCATTTAATGTTTATCTCGATTAGCATGAAGTAGTTAGAAGAATAAACTTTTGTAAGAATAATTTATTGCAGAGTGGAGTCATGTTAATGGAACACGTTAGATATCTTCTTCCTTTCTTTATTGGTCTGTGTGTTAATGGGGTCTGGAAATATGTATTTCCGGTGAAATCTCCACACGAAGTATTCTACACTTCTAAGCTGGAAGTTGCGTACTGGTTTTCTACTGGTAGTAGAGAAAGTAATAGGATTAGGATGTTTATAATGAATTATTTGTTTTAGGTGCCTACCTAATTTCTCCTGATTAATACATGACCTCATATGTACCAGCAGACCCAACTGTCTCGTTTGAGTGTACAGATAGTCCTTCATGCCTTAAAAGAGTTGTAGAACTCAACGAGGGTATTTGAAGTTAAATCCGTATGGGCGACCTTTGTTTCAGCCCTCTTGCTTATTAGCGGAGACGGTCAGCGCATCGCCAGTTCTTCATTGGCCAGTTTTAACTTGAAACAACGCCGTTGAGTTCTGCAACTCTTTTAACTCACGAGGGGATATACGCAGTCAAATACGGGGTAGTTTGGCTCCCTCGTAGCTGACGAGATAGACAGGCTATGGCGCGAAGCAGTCTTAAACATGGCTAACATTCGTGATTTAGCTATATCTTTTATACGAGTTTCACTACCAATTTACTTTTCTGTGTAGAATATATACGTATTAGGTGACTAGTTTTACTTCATCGGGCCGTGATTGGACTAGTAGAATCACGTGATTTCAGTTCGCACTTTAGCCTGTCAATCTCTTTAGCTACTTGGTATGGAGTAGAGTATTGTGAGGTATATAAGATTAAAACACTCAAAACATTGTTATGAACTTTTATTTACGTTTAAAGTATATTTAACAACAATTTACTACAAATGGGGCCAGTGTGGACTCAATAGCTTGTTTCTCTATGTGCCTGAAATCCTTCAAGAAATATCAGAAGTAGGAGAGAGAGAGAGGAAAAAAAGAAAATACTCTAAGCATGCGCACCAGAAACGAAAAGAAAAATTCTCAAGAGGCTCTTTTTTGGTATTTGTATTTATTTATTTGTGCCTCTTCAACACTGAATAGTACACATTTATTTGTTTTTTACTCTATTTATATAGCAACTTTTTAAGTTCCGTTAACATTACTGTTTTAAGTAAATAATATTGCATTAATAAATTGCACCAAAAGTACGTCCATTTTTTCTGAACCATAATTATTTCTACAAGTAGTGATGGTACATGCGTAATTTCATGAGGAGTCAATTCATATATCACACGTTCCTAGAGGTAGGAGACTTTTTGAATCATTTTATGGCCCAAAAGCCAAAACCATAAAAGTTACTTAAAAATGTATGACGTTACTTTTCATTAACCTTACTTTCCACAATGGCCGCTATTCAAAAATGGTAAAACCTTCATGAAAGAAGAAGGAAAAATAATAGAAACATTTTTCAAAGAAAAGAGATAGAGAAAAGAGGAGAAAAAAGAAACAAGGATAATTATTTTTATCACATTTATATGCTGGACAATCATAGAGACATCTGAAGCTCCTTTATTTACAGTAAAACGAATCTTGGTTGTCATGTCGACGAACAGTCAAGACAATATTTCAGTGTTTTATTTCGAGTGATGGAAATACCGATATTTAAATAGAGAGCGTCACTGTATGAGGACTGAGGAGTGAAAAACATATGTGACGCGTATGCGCTTGAAAGTACATAAGCAACTTCTCCCGCTCTCTATTTGTAAGTCCAGAATCTGGAATTAGCCTTTAAGGTTAAAATAAATTTATTACATTTTATTTGATAAAATGTGACGTATAAAATCCATGAGACATGTCCATAAAGTAAAGATGTTTCATAAGTGATTAATATTTGAATAATTTTTACGCTCATAAATACGTTATCAGGCTTGGTTTTTATAGATAGAGAATGGTAAGTGTTGCAAACGTTCGCCGACTTAATAAAATGATCACGAGGTGGATTAAGCCATATTCTCTCACATGTGACTCGTTCAGTAACGCTATGAGGTAACGATTATATGGAGTTTTAACAGATGTGACGTAACCGGCAATCCGCAACTCCGAAACATCCAATGCCCGGGGACTGGCTTGCATTTCTCCCGTGATGCTAAATACAAAGAAATCTGAATATACAAGGTTTATTATATGTGACACAACCGAGAGCCCGTCACTCCCGTGGCACTTCTAGCTTAATATGTCCGTGCAGTAGCGGTGTACTGGCCTGCCATTTTTCCCTTGTTTAGTAACATAAGCAATGTTAATATAGGAAGTTTATTATATGAGATGTGAGCAGAGTCTGAAGAACCGACAATGTTAGATTAATATACATGTGCAGTATTGACGTTCTGGCCCGCATTTCTCATATGATTAATGTTATTACTAAGAAGCAAAGTGAATAAACAGGTTTATTACATCAGACGCAACCGACAGCACGCAATTTTTACGTTACCTCTAGCTTAGTCTATCCGTGCAATAACGGAGGAGAGGAATTGCATTTCTCCCGTGATTCAGTGTTCAATATAAGAGGCAATGTTTATTATATCAACGCAACGAACAGCACGCAACTTTCACGTTTCTTCTGGCTTAATCCGTCCATGTAATATCGGAGGACAGGATTTGTATTTGTTCCGAGATTTAATATGCAAAATAAGAAGCAAAATGAATATACCAGGTTTATTGTATCAGACGCAATGGACAGTTCGCAATTTGCACTATTTTCCTTGTTTAACCCATCCGTACAATATCGGAGGGCAAGAATTGTATTTCCCTGTGTATGCGAAATAAGAAAGAGTGAATATACGAGGTTTATTATATCAGACGCAACAATTCACAACTTCCACTGCATTCCTATTTTATTCTACCCGTGCAATATCGGAGGGCAAGAATTGCATTTCTCCTTATTTTAATGCGCAAAATAAGAAGCGAAGTGAATAGGTATACCAAGTTTATTATATCAGACGCAATAGACAATTAGCAATTTGCACTATTTTCCTTGCTTAATCCATCCGTGCAATATCGGAGGGTAAGAATTGCATTTCTCCCGTGATTTAATATGTGAAATGAGAAATAAAGTGAATATACCAGGTTTATTATATCAGACGCAACGGAAAACACGCAACTTTCGCGTTTCTTCTAGCTTAATCTATCCGTGCATTATCGGAGGGCAAGAATTGCATTTCTCCTTGTTTTAATGCGCAAAATAAGAAGTAAAGGGAATATATTAGGTTTTTTATATTAGATAGTTCGCAAATTCCACTGTATTCCTAGCTTATTCTACCCCTGAAATATCGGAGTGCAAGATTTACATATCTAACTCCCTTGATTTAATGCGACAAATAAATATTTCAATAGTGAATTTTCAGTTTTATTATATCAGACGGAACTGATAGTACACAACTTACATGTTTCTTCCAGCTTAATCTAGATTTGAATTTCCTCGTGATTTAATGCACAAAACAAGTAATGTGAATACACTTATATGTGACACAACCTATAGTCCGCAACAATCTTAGCTTAAACTACCTGTGCAGTTACCGAAATGTCGGATTTGTGTTTCTCTTCCAATTGACGTGCAAACTAAAAGCAGTATAGATAACCAGGTCGGAGTCCTTCGTCGTTCGCACAGAATTAGCTTAATCTACCTAGAGAATACCCACTTTCCCGTAATTAAATTGCAAAGTAGAAGCAATGTGAATAAATCAGGTTTATTACTTATGATGCAACCGACAGCCCGGTTCTCGCGCGGTACTCCTGGCTTATCCTCCCCATGCATTAGAGGAGGACTGACCAACATTTTCTCCGTTGATTAATGCGCGATTGAAAAACAATATTTATATAATAAACCCAGCTTCAGTTAAGAAAAAAAAGATTAGAGGTGCTGTACTGCTTCTAAACAAACTTACTTGATGGATATTTATTGAACCGTGGACAATTTTCGGCCACCGATATATTTTTTAAACTTTTCCTAGGATTTTCAGCCAGCCAATTGCTGTGTAATCAAAAATAAGTTCTGTCGCCCTCCGTGGTATAATGGTTACCATGAGGACTTCATATACCCAAGGTCGCGGGTTCAAACCCGGCGGAGGACCATGGATTTTTTCGGGTGTAAAAATCCTTAGCATGGCTTCTTTCGGAAGGTAAGTAAAGCCGTTGGTGCCGTGTTATAGATTTACGGCACATAAAAGAACTTCAAGCCTGATAGAGAGGCCTCTGAGCAAAATTAAGCGGTCTTTCACGCCCAATGTATGGGACGCTGAGAACCACAGCAGTTAAAGAGCCTCCATAAATAATACGCCATTTACATTTAAAAATAAGTTCATGTAAGCGGGGCTAAAATAAGTATTGGCTTTATTACTGAAATTACGAAGCGGAGTAAAGAAAATGAGCAAATATATGTTTGGTATTATTAATTCAACCGGAAAGTTTGAAGTTTAATCATATAATAATTAAACACCCAAATTGTGTTTTTGCTAAGCCAGGGTCTATAGAAGAGAAATTCAGACAAAACCTGACAACCTTCTTATTACTTCACATAGTTTTTATCCATTGAAATGCATAATTTTGGTATTCGCGTTGTTTTCCGGCCACATAAATTGTACCAAGATGGGTTGGGACCGACCGAACTGCTTGTTGCTCATGGGGACAAGGAGAGGGATGAAGTTAAATTAAGGATGAAAAAGATGTTCAGCAAAATGTTAGTACGTAATATAACACAATTTAAGCGTTGAAAGTGCACTGACATCCAAGTTGATGAATTATGGAAAGATGAAGTACCATTCTCTATCTAAATATTCATAGTAAACGTTTTATTAAAAGTTTTCATCGCAATAATTTACTTTTAGGCATGTGCCATAAGCATTTGTCAACGAGGAAGAACAAAGAATAAGATTCCTCTGGATCAGGCATGTCAAGATTGCATACTGCAGGTAGTAATATACTAAACATTCTTTCATTTGTTTCTAATTGCTGCCGGTTTCGTTATATAGCATATTTTACCCCGTTTTGGAGTATAAGTCCCCCCTCATGCGTGATCCTGAAAAAAACTTAAAGAAACTTTCCAAAAGACACATAAAAATCTTTCTTACCAGTCACTCAAAATACCATATTTGAAGGAGCTTCAGGTGTCTTTAACAAACATTTAAAATTCCCCATTTGTGTTTTGTTTATTTGTTTACAATAACAACTTTTCGATGACGTAATAATCCAGCGTGCGATTTGTGTCGTATATTTGCATGAAGTGAGAATGTGTCCCATTCAAAATGCACTGCAACACAAAGACAGCACATAACCAATGTCTTGCAGCGTATAAACAGCTCATTTTTTGTGTTTTTCTGTCTTATTGTCTGCCACAGACACTTAAAATAATGATATTAGTTAATAAAACTGACAACTACAACATATAGTTTAGTTAATAGAGAGGTTTTTCTTCTATAGTCCTCCTGATTGGTCACTTCAGACTTCGATATATGCAGTTTTTTTTTTTTTCGTAGCTGTCAATAAAAAAGTCTTTCGATATCAAATGCTTTAACTTCACACGTTTGCAAATCCATTCTGTGTTATTGTATGCCACGAGGAGCATGGTAAATGCAGAAACGGGAGTATGATGTGCGCTTTCTTTGAAAACTTCACTTTCAAGACGAAACGTTATTGCTTATCTTGCCTTCTTCAAGAAGATTTGTGTTTAAGCTCAGAGCTTTATGCGTCCATTTTCTTGATTCAGAATATCACTAGCCATAAAGGGACATAACTCAAGCTGTGATCATTACTGTAACGGTTGTGGTTCAAAATCTGCAAATTATCACTGTTCTGTAGCTAGATTTGTGAGAATCAAAACTCAACTAAGATTAGTTAGACTATATCTTAATTTAAATAAAATATTTTCAGATAGCTGACACTAAAAGTAGAGCTTTTAACACGAGTCACTTATACCAGAAATTGAAGATTACAATACTGACCCATAGTTTCCTTAATGATCTGATAAACGCATACCGGGTTATAAGGTTGGGCACAGAATAACGTAACAGTTACTTATAACGGTTACCGCAAAGTAACGGTTACAGAAGTAACGTAACTAGTTACATTAGAAAGTAACTAGTTACCCCAAAGTTACGAAGACAGTAATCAATTATCTCCCTAACGGTTAGTAAATCTAGGTGACATTCAATGTATGTGTATTGGTACTGCTTACCTACAGTGCGTTTATTATAAAACTTGGCCACTAGGAGCACAGCCTGTGCATTTCCCTGCGCGCGCATCCTACATCCGTTCTTTCGTCACACGTGGCAGAGCAACCGGTTAGAGATCGGGAGATCCGTGATTCAAATCCCGGCTATGGCATTGAATTTTTCAGTCTGACTCTACCTATCCAACATTAGGAATGTTTAAATGCATTTAGTTTTGTTGAAGTGCTTTCAAAATGCAGTATACAGTACCATAAAGAGAGTTTATGTATGATACACATGTGCTCACATCATTTTGTAGGGAAGTTGTGAGGCAATTTCAAACTAAATTTCCTGGGGTGGTGTTCCGAGTAGAGAGGACGTTTGTTTGCTTGTAAATAAAAATTCAGGTAGACAAGATAAACAGGTGTGAGCTTAGGGAGCAGATATTAGACGAAATCGGAGAAAAGTTAGAACGGCAACCTCGAAAAACTCTTAGGCGTTTTGCACAAGAAACAGACATTTCGAAAGCTTCAGCATGGAAAGCAACAAAACTTTTAAAACTCAAATTATACAACGTTACCGTTGTCCGGGAATTACTACTACTTGATCACCTGAGTAGGGTAAATTTCTGTAACTGGATTTTGAGAAATGTTAATGATGTAACAATCGATCCACGATTAATACTGTTAAGTGACGAAGTTTGGTTTCATTCACGTGGTCATGGTTCATCACAATATAACCGATATAATGCTATAGACAAATCCAATTTTATTCATGAAACTCCCTTTGTTTTATAAAAAAAAAAAAAATCGAGGCATGGTGCGCAATAAATGGATACAGAATAAAAGGGCATATTTTTATGAGTGTAGAAAGATACAGAAATAATATACTGCACCATGTTTTAATCATGGACATTGAATGTCGATCTGGATATTTCCAGGAGGATTCTGCCACCGTGCATACCGTTTATTGCGGAAAATTTTGAGAATAGAGTCATTAGTAAGGGTTTATGGCCCACTTTGTTTCCTGACATTACGGCTTGCGATTTTTCTTTCTCTAGCCCTGTATGTACAGTGTACATAGGGATAGAGAAGTATTGTATTCCACCCAAAAATTCGATGTCGAGATTTTACTGGAAATACATGTTTTAGGACCTCTTGAGTCCAAAAAAAGCATTTTCAGAAACAGGTCCGTGTGTGTGTGTGTCTGTGGACAGTATAGCTCAAAAACGAAAATACGGTTGAGTATCAAATTTGGTATTTAAGTTTGGTATCTTCTAAGGATGCGACACGAAGATTTTCAAGAAAATCTCCCCACCCCTAACTATCCTTTACATGGAAACATTTTTTAATACATTTTGTTTTTCTTAAAAATGACTCTAACGATTTTGATTAAAATTCCACCTAATAAAGCCACTTCTATCACAAATAAAATGTATATCTTGAATTTTCTGGGAATAGCTTTTAAAGTCCAGTTTATTCTGGATGAATTTTGCTTAATTTGACATAACTACTAAACCATAAGAGATAGATAAAAACTTACTGTACAAAAAATGTAGATCTTCTTAAAATACACAAGTTATGTCATATACTTTTTTTTCGTAGAGCTTACCGTTTTTAGATATTCCTTGTCATTATTTCAGTTGTGAAGTACATATACTTTTCTCCGACGGGAGTGTCCGTTTCTCTTTTGTTCTACTCCTAGCCAAGCAAGAAGCGATTTGCAACGACAATCGCATAACCATAGCTTTTAAAACATTTGACTAGTACATTCCCTTAGTTCCAGTCTACTTATAAGGAACTAAGTAAAAAAGTTCTGCTAACAATTATCTCGATTAGCGTGGTTCAAAGAAGAATTATCTTTTGTAAGAAGTTTGTTTGTAGAGTAGCTAGAGAAAGGCATGTGAGTGTAACACATCAGATTTGTATTTATTGGTCAACTTGAACAATAAAGTATACAAAACTAATCCCCAAACATTAGAAGAATTAAAACAAAATATCAGGACAAAAATTAACGCTATTTCGGAAGCTGAGCTAATGCGTGAGAATGAAAATTTGCCCCAGAAGATGCCGTAGATATATTGATGGCAGATGGAAGCCATTTCCAATAAATCCTGTGTTAAGGTATGCTTTGTGTTTATTTTGATAATTTTAATATAATTTGAGATTTTATTTGACGTGCACGCAATTGTGACCGGGTGACGGGGCGCGCAACAGTACGTAACCGGGAGATGGACCGTGCGCTTAACGACCAAGTTTTGTAGCATACTTATTGTAGAACTACATAGTTATCCCGTTACTCAGTATTAATATCCTCCGCAAGAGGTCGTGAATGAAATGTCGATCTAATATACCATCTGATGAGGAAACAGGCTACTAGCTATCGACTTTGCTAAATACGTACACTAACTGAGTAGCTCTCCATGGCGTAATAGTTAACATGCTAGCCTCTAAAAACCTAAGATTGCATCCAACCTGGCGGAGGGTGAAGGAATTTTTTGTGACTCCGGTGGTCCCATAAAATATTTAAAAGAACCCCCATACTTTGAAACAAGAAGGTTGCTAGAAAAAATTATGCCATTTCGCGTCCGCAAGTCGTGATTTCGTCCTACACTGCCATTTATGAGCGCCAAGCTGATCCACCGTCCCCATACCACATAGCGGCGAACTCACGAACTAGAAATTCAAATCCAACCACGGAAATATTGTAACTATGTAATATGTTCCACTTAGGAGTTACAGGAAATAACTAAACTATATGAACTGAGTTTAACTGCAACTTTTCTGATGTAATTATGTTAAATAATCATGTGTAATTTATTGTTTCTCTTCTCTGGCATCATTGCCTTTCAAATTGATATGTTTTATCTAACATCCTACGTGAATACTCAAGTTATTGTATTCCTAATTGTACTTATGTCGATTGTGCTTGGCGCTAAGGGAAGGTTGTGGAAAGGGGATGAGACCTTCAAAGTTACCTTACCAACGGCTCGTTAAAGAAAGTAACATAAAATAGAATTAAAAAACGCGTATTTATAATTTAAACGCTATCATTATGTTTGATGTTCAGTCGATCATTTCATTAACATTAAACCTGTGTTTAGTGACATAGTATTTTAAATTGGTATTTAATTCCAAGGCTTTGAAATTGCGGATATATTTGAACACATTCGTTCATAGTTGTCTGAATTATTATTGACATTAACGCAATGTCAATACTTTTGATGAGTACGACTGCTTTTCAGCTTAAGGCGAAATATTAAATTTGAATACTCCACATGTATTTATTTGTGATTAAGCTATTTTTACTTTCTCCATACGCACTATGTACATAGTGTATACAGAAAGTATTGCACTCCACCAAAAATTCGATACCGAGATTTCACCGGAAATATATGTTTTAGGGTCCCTAATATCCAAAAAAAGCATTTTCACAAAAAGGTCCGTGTGTGTGTGTGTGTGTGTGTGTGTGTGTGTGTCCGTGTGTCTGTGAACACGATAACTCAAAAATGAAAAGTCGGTAAAATATCAAACTTGGTATTTAAGTTTAGTACCTTCCAGGGATGCGACACGAAGATTTTGAGAAAAATCCCCTCACCCCCAACTACCCTTTACATGGAACTTTTTTCGAAAATTTTGATTTTCTCAAAAATGGCTCTAACAATTTTGATTAAAATTTCGTATATTAAACATATTTACCTGACAAATGAAACGCATATCTTGAATTTTCTGGGAATAGCCTCTGAAGAGTAGTTTATTCTGGATGCATTTTACTAACTTTTGAATAACTGCTAAACCGTAAGAGATGGAGAAAAACTTCCTACACAAAAAATGTAGAGTACATTAAAACACGCAATTTATGTCATATACATTTTTTTCGTGGAGTTCGTCGTTTTTGTGACATTCCTTATTTTTGGTTTCTGCTATGAAAAACGTATACTTTTCTCATACTGAAACTTGTCAACTCCTATCCATATAAACAAAGGAACTTCATTGACATAGCAACCAGCTTTTGACTATCACTTTAACCTACGGTTGTCCCTTATTTCGCTTCTAATTACAAGGATGCGAGTAATAAGACTATTTCTGCTTATTTGTAGCATAAAGTAAATAGGAGTATAAGTTTTTTAAGAATTATTTGTTGCAGGGATATGGAGAAAGTCATGTGAATGGTACACATCAGATTTTTACTTTCTCTAGCACGAATGTAAATTACCCACACGTTTAACGCTATATAGTTGCGTTATGTTTATCCTGGGACCGTGCATCGCCAATTTCAAATTACTTATATCAGTCACGTGCACAATCTCGCAAATTATTTCGGTGTAGTTCATTACAATATACATAGCAGCTAGAGAAGATATTGTAATACATCCAAAAATTCGATGTCGAGATTTCACCGGAAATATACGTTTAGAAGTTCTCTGAGTCCTCTGTGTGTGTATGTGTGTGTGTGTGTGTGTGTGTGTGTGTGTGTGTGTGGGTGGTCAGTGCACATTATAGCTCAAAAACGAAGAGACCGTTAAATACAAAACTTGGTATTTATGTTCGGGATCTTCCAAGTATGCGACTCATAGATTTTCAAAAAATCCCCCACCCCATTCCGTTAATATGGAATTAGTTAATATGAATCAGGAACAAAACAAAAAAATAATATGTTTTCCATTCACATAACTTTCCTTTGTTCTTCCATATGCAAACTATTCATAGAAAATATTATTCTTTTGTCTACAAATTGCTAATGAAGATGCCCATTAGCAGTATTTCTTGCTTCTTTGTACGTAGAAGGGCAATAGAGAATACGTCAAGTTAAAGCGGTAGTCAAATCTTTTAAAAGCTGGAAGCTATGTGAAACAATTGAGGATCGGTTCGCTTTGCATTGTCCTGTTTGATAATTTAAAATTGAAACCAATAACACGGAATATCTCAATAACGGTCATCTCTATAACAAAAATAGATATGGCATAAATTATATGTTTTAACAAGATCTATAATTTTTATTGTAACTTTTTCTCTCTCTTCTGCGGTTCAACCGTTATGCAAAATTCTGTAAAACTCATCCAGAATAAAGAGGTATTCAGAGGCGATTTCGAGAAAATTCAAAATGTACATTTTATTCTTAATGTAAATGTCTTTAATATACGGTATTTTAATCAAAATCGTTAACAGGACTTTCTAAGAAATGAAAATTTTCGGAGAGAGAGAGATAGAGAACGCGAGAGAGTCACACATACCAAGACAAATACATTTTTTGAAAACATGTATTTCCCGTGAAATTTCGGTATTGAATTTTTGGGTGGAAAACAATAACTTCTCTATTCACAATGTACATTATACATACGCGTTAGAGAAGGTAAAAATGTTGTGGGCTAGTGTTGAGAGGGTTTCGTCTAGTAGTTTTATTTAGCTCGCTTCTAACTTTCTTTTACTCTACTAATGACATAGCGTCATGCGTAGGAAATAACATAAGAAATACTTAAAATAACATTAACTAGATTGATAAAGCTGAATATTTCCCAAAGGTTTTCAAAATTTCTGAGGTAAATATTTGCTTGGTTAGCTAGAGCTTTGAGTTTCAATTAGTATTTCAGTTTTAAGAATTTAACTGCTTGATTATATTGCGACGGTTCTGATCGTGATATTCGTTTTTATGGAATTTAATCCGTGCCCATATCACCTTTGCTTCGCGCCAAGTAGACGGTGTAACGGTGTCATCTACCACGTTACTGTTTCACCAGTATATTCAGTCCCTTCGTCTGTCCGTGCGAGATCTGGTCGACTCGTGGTGAGTCTAGGTAAAGTTACTGTGTACCTTGCCCCGTAAGGGCCTAACCACAGGAATGAAGGATGGTTTAGGTTTGGTGATTTTGGTGGAAGGGGTTGATATTAAGGAGGTAGTGCTATTGATAGATTCCTCAACGTTTGCAACCTTTTTCTCTGCTTTCTTTTTTGTTGGAGTTAATTTAGATTAACCACCCACCAAGGTGGTACTTAATTCAGCTAATTTGCTGTTGTCTGGTTTGAAGCCGTTGTTACCGGGGGTGCCCGCAAGCCAAATCAGCTGCACAAAAGATGCTGAAGCAAGCGTTGGAAATCACTGTTACCGTGAACTGCGATGAGCAAGAATTTATTTCTGTGATTGTTTTAAAGAATTAGAAAACAGCAAAAGTATTTTTTGAATCTGGTATTCGTGATGCATGTGTGATTATGAAATGCAGTGATTGTAAACAACACATTAACCATAACTTTCTTGCAGAAATGACCACAGCTTGTACTAAATCCCTTGTGAGTTATATATCAATTTCTCGACCCAGTGAGAATCTACCAAGTCTTGTGCGTCGTTCACACAGTTCGTGTCCCAGCTACCTCGAGGCCACGAAGGCCAGTCTTTGGGCCAGGGAGATTGTGATTCGACACTTGTCACTTGTGCGTCGCCGTTCACACACTAGCGCATTGCTTCTCGGCCTGCGACCGGGGTACCAGATACCATGAGGCCGAATGACTAGACGGTCAGGCCTTGTTGAGAGGCGCAGCTTGGAGTTTGTCCTGAGACGGGGAAAGTTTCGCCAGTTCCAAGGAACCTGCCGATGACGATGACGTTGATGATGCTCCAGATGCTGCTGGAAGACCCGCTAAAGCACCGCCTCCAGTACTGTTGCCACTACCGTTAATGGCGAAGGGTGGAGCGCCGCCACCACTGCCTGCCGCAGCCGCCGCAGCAGCTGCAGCCACCGCCGCCTTCGATAAGACAGAGGCGGTTCCACTCGGAGCACTGCCTCCTGGAGCAAGACCCGCTGCTCCAAATGTCCTGGAATACGTCTCAAGCAGAGAAACATCCCCTGGAGGTCCACCTCCACCGCTCCCACCGGCTAGATGACTGGCGGCGGGCCCGTAGAAACTGCGGTAGAAGTCGTGGTGAGGCCTAGGATAGGCACTAGCAGCCGGGTGATGTACAGAATGGTGAAGATGATGAGGATGAATGGGTCCGCGGTTGGCTAACGGTGAGATCAGCTTCCCGGCCGCCGCCGCTGCCGCATAGAAGGCCGACGTGGAAACTGGCGTAGCGGAGGCGGCCGCTAGATGGTGGTGAACGTCGTCTTTGCTGGCCATATCTGCCAGAGACCAGATGCGGGGCTTGGGGTTCGAGGTCGAGCTGGAGGACGATGCGCCGCCGGCTCCAGACGATGGCGGAGGAGAAGACGTGGGGGCAGGAAGAGGCGGTCCGAGTCTCGGGTGGCTCAGCGGGTGATGGTGGTAGGCAGCCAGGTGGGGAGGTCTCTCGAACAGGCACTCTGGCGAGTCCGGCCTGGACTCAGACCACTCGCTGCCCGTGTCTAGAGGCGGACCTGGACCCAGGTGTGCCGCTCGGTCGCCGTCCTCGCTAGAACCCGTGCCGGAGTCCTTGGAATCTGCAACACAAAAGTATGCACTAGATCAGAAGAGAGCGCTATAGTTGAGATTACATCATTACTGTAAGACCATGGCTAACAAGAAAGACAGGCTACAATGCGAACTGAAATCAGCTGATGTTTGTAGTCCAGCCATGGCCTAATGAAGTAAAATTACAATCAACTAATGCTTCCATATGCCACATAGATAACTAAATTGCTTGTTAAATTTGTAGAAAATACTGATTTTTCATAAATCAATTCAATGTTTGCAATGTTTAGCTACCATTACTGCACACATTAACTTTGATTTGCATGCTATAGCGTTAGCCACGTGCAAGACACATCTTTTAGCAGGAAAGTTCAGTTACGAAATAGTTATCTGAGACCTCGGTCAATGGCTGTATAACACAACAAAAATGCTGCTACAGGATCTACAATTTGTGAGAAGAGGGAAAAAATCAAGTTCCATTCACATGCCTTTCTCTACAAGTCTATAACAAATTATTATTAAAATATTATTAAAAAAATTGCCTTATTAATTGCTGCCTTGTAAATATAAGGGAAATAAAGGAATACACCAGGCTAAGCGATATTCAAACGTTTTAAAAACGGTCACTTTGCGATTGACTTTCAAATTCAGTTATGTTCGCATAGACAGGAGCAAAACGAAAGAAAGACATGTGAAGAGAACATTGGAGAAAAGTATACGTATTTTAAAATTTAAAGCAATGCAAGGAATGTCTCAGAAACGTTTATCTTGCATCACAAGTATATAACAGAAGTTTTACATTTTAACGAGAACTACACAATTGCGTAGATACTTCTTGTCTATCTCTTACGGTTTGGTAGTTATGTACCATACTTTAATCAAACTCTTTATAACCATTTTTGAGAGAATCAAAATTATCGAAAAATGTTCCATGTAAACGGTGATTTTGAGTGGGGAAGACTTGCTTGAAAATCTACACATTCACATTCTTGGACGATGCGTACTTAAACATCAAGTTAGGTTTTTATCTGTTTCTTTTATATTTTCTCTATACGTACTATATACATAGTGTATAGAGAAGGTATTGCACTGCACCAAAAAATTCGATACAGAGATTTCACCGGAAATATATGTTTTAGGATCCCCAATATCAAAAAAAAAACATTTTCACAAAAAGTCCGTGTGTGTGTGTCCGTGTGTCTGTGAACACGATAACTCAAAAACGAAAAGTTGGTAAAATACCAAACTTGGTATTGAAGTTTAGTATCTTCCAGGGATGCATGGAACTTTTTTCGAAAATTTTTATTTTCTAAAAAATGGCTCTAACGCTTTTGATTAAAATATCGTATATTAAAGATATTTGCCCGACAAATAACACGTATATTTTGAATTTTCTGGGAATAGCCTCTGAAGACTACTTTATTCTGGATCAATTTTACGGTATTTAGCATGACTGCTGAACCGTAAGAGATGGACAAAAACTTACCACAAAACAAATGCAGAACACTTTAAAACACACAATTTATATTATATATTTTTTTCGTGGAATTGATTGTTTTTTAGATATTCCTTGTTTTTGGTTTCAGCTATGAAAAACATACTTTTCTCATACAGGACTTTGACTTTAACCTATGGTACCCCCTTATTTCGCTTCTACTAACAAGGAAGCAAGTAATAAGATTATTTCTGCTAATTTTTTCTCGATTAGATGAAGTAAATAGAATAATTTGTTGCAGAAATGTAGAGAAAGTCATGTGAATGGAACACATCAGATTTTTTATTTTGCTACTTACGGACACACGCACACACACGAAACTATTTTTTATAATCAAGAGATATCAAAATATATTTCCGGTGAAACCTGACGCCCAATTTTTGGGCGAAATACAATACTTTCTGAGCAGTATTAATGACTGCAAGAGGATGTAAATGCAATATAATGTACAAACATTTATGTAATATACACATAATATTATATTATTAAAGGATGTTAGCATAAGCGACATAGCCAAGACTGTACATGTGATAAAAGAAAAATCTTTCGCAACGTTTTTGTGAACAATAGCCAGGAAGCTGGGGTGAAATGTATAAAAGAATGTCCCTGAATTAAAAAGACTACTCAAGTATTCGAAGGGCTGGTAAGATTAGCTGGAAAGTTACTGAGAGCGGCCTAAATTAAATAGTACGATACATTCTATTGGCTCATGGGAGCGGAAGAATACCAATTAGAGCACAGTTTTAATACTCAGGCAAAACAAGAGTGTTCGCTGTGCTCTACAAAGACGCAGTTTCATTGCACAGTGCAGTCGCTTTAAGAAGAATTGCATTTAGTATTTCTCCTCCAGTATTTTTGTATTACAGATTACTTAAGAATGTGACACGTGAAATCTAAGTTTCGCGTGCACACAAATTATGAGATATTTGGTAATAGTTTAAATAAATTGCTAAAACTAAAGTTGGAAATGTATTATCTCTGAAATAGTTCATTTTATTGTTCACGCCCTGTTAAGATGAACCCAACTCGACCAAAGAATCCAATAATTAAATATGAATATATGAATAATATATTTTTACTTTCTCTATACGTAATATGTACATAGTGTATAGAAAAGGAGTTGTATTGCACGCAAAAATTCGATACTGAGATTTCACTGGAAATATATGTTTTAGAAAAATGTCCGTGTCTCTCTGTGTGTCTGTATGTGTGCGTGCCTGTGGGCAGCATAGCTCAAAAATGGCAACACTGTTACAAACCAAACTTGGTATTTAAGTTAGGTATCTTCCAAGGATGCGACACAAAAATTTTCAAGAAAATCCCCCACCCCCAAAAAAAACAGGGAAAAAATTTCGAAATTTTGATTTTCTTAAAAATGGCTCTAACGATTTTGATTAAAATCTCGTATATTTAAGATTTTTACTTGACAATAGAGTGTATATCTTGAATTTTCTGTGAATAACCTCTGAAGACTACTTTATTCTGGATGAATTTTACGGATTTTTACATAAGTGCTAAACCGTAAGAGAAGGAAAAAACTTACCACACAGAAAATATGGAGTTTATTAAAACACACAATTTATGTTATATGAATTTTTTTCGTGGAGTTGATCGTTTTAAGATATTCCTTGATTTTATTTCAGCTTTGAAAAACTTTTACTTTTCTTATACAGGAATTTGTCAACTCCTGTCCATACAAACAAAGGAACTTCATTCACAGAGCAACCAGTTTTTGACTAATACTTTAACCTATGATACTCCCTTATTTCGCTTCTACTTACAAGGAAGCAAGTAATAAGACTATTTGTGCTAATATTTTCTCATTTAGTATGAGGTAAATAGAAGCTTTTTAACAATAATTTGTTGCAGAGATGTAGAATGGAATACATCAGATATTTTTCGTAGCCGGCTTACCCTCTCCGTATTTGTAGAACTGACACACCCCTATGACTTACAAGCAGGTGCCTAGGAGTCAGAAGCCTGTCGGGCAGCAGCCACAGAATAAAGAACCTGGAACGAGTGGTCGCTCAATAGCCAGGCATGAGCGTGAGGAAGTGGATGACATGAAATGAAAGGCGGCGGTGGCGGGGGAAACCGGAGGACCCGGAGAAAACCGTCCAGACGCCGTTTCGTCTACCACAAACCCCACATGCGGGCGCTTGGGATCGAACTCGGGCCACCTAGATGGAAGGCGAGCAATCTAACCATTCTGCCATGACGCCTTGGAAGATGCAGGACTTAAATATCAAGCCTGAATAATACTTAAATTAAAAACATAACTTATAATATAAAAATCTGATGTGTTCCATTCACTTGACTTTCTCTACATCTCTGCAACAAATTATAGTTAAAAAGATTATGCTTCTTTTTTCTTCATGCTAATCGAGAAAAAAAATTAGCAGAAATAGTCTTATTTCTCTCTCTTCCTTAAAAGTAGAAGCGAAATAAAGGAGTACCGTAGGCTAAAGTGATAGTCAAAAGCTGGTTGCTATGTGGCTAAAGTTCCTTTGTTTAATGGACAGGGGATGACAAATTCCTGTATGAGAAAAGTATGTTTTTCATAGCTGAAACCAAAAACAAGGAATATCTCAAAAACAAACAACTAAACGATAAAAATGTACATAACATAAATTGTGTGTTTTAAAGTGCTCTACATTTGCTGTGTGGTAAGTTTTTGTCTATCTCTTATGGTTTAGCAGTTATGTAAAATTCCGTAAAATTTACCAAGAATAGAGTAGTCTTCAGAGGCTATTCCCAGAAAATTTAAAATATACATTTTATTTGTCAGGTAAATATCTTTAATACACGACATTTTAATCAAAATCGTTAGAGCCATTTTTTAGGAAATCAAAATTTTCGAAAAAAGTTCCATGTAAAGGGTAGTTTGGGGTGGGGGATTTTTCTCAAAATCGTGTCACATTCCTCGTAGATACTAAACTTAAATACCAAGTTTGGTATTTGACTGAGTTCTCGTTTTTGAGTTATTGTGTTGTCAGACACACGGACCTTTTTCTGAAAATGCTTTTTTTGGATACAGGGAACCCTAAAACATATATTTCCGGTGAAATCTCGGTGTTGAATTTTTTGTTGGAGTGCAATACTTTCTCTATACATTATGTACATAGTACGTGTAGAGAAAGTAAAAATAATTCAGAGATAACGAGAAGTAGGAAGGAACGCCTCACTCCTGTACTTACTACACGTAGCAGAGAAAATAATTATTATTGCAGTTGTAGATTTATTGCGAGAGAAGGCCCTTTGTCACCGGTTTGATCACCTTAGTGAAGAGAACAGTGTCGAGAGGGCAGGCCGTGAAGAACAGGCAATGACCGTAGCGAATCATGCGACTTGATGTATGCATTCCTAAGTCATATCTCAGCGTGAATGTGCCAGGCTACTAGGAGTATCTATCGAACAAGACACATACACGAATTCCTCTTGCAAAATATGAATAATAAATTCTGCATAGACAGAAGTCGTGAGAAATATAACAGTCGTTTGGGATACAAATGTATGTAAGTGACTTTGTTCGCGTCAATACGAGTGATTTGTGCTTCAGTTAGAAATGGAAAACTCCTGTGAAACACACTAAGATACGAAATGGTTCTAGATTAGCCCTGAAATTTTACAGATAATATTCAAACTATTCTTTTTACTTTCTCTAGCGTGCACAATGTACATAGTGGATAGAGAAGGTATTGTATTCCACCCAAATATTCGATACCAAGATTTCACTGAAAATATATGTTTTGGGGTCCCCTGAGTCGAAAAAAAGCATTTTTAGAAGAAGGTCTGTGTGTGTATGTCTGTGTGTATGTGTCTCTGGACAGCATAGCTCAAAAACGAAAATACCGTTAAATACCAAACTTGGTATTTAGGTTTAGTATCTTCCAAGGATGTGACACGAAGATTTTCAGAAATCCCCCCACCACAAACTACTCTTTACATAGAAAATGTTCGAAAATATTGATTTTCTCAAAAAAGGCTCAAACGGTTTCTATTAAAATCCCGTATATTAAAATATTTACATCCCAAATAAAAAGTATATCTTGAATTTTCTGGGAATAGCCTCTGGAGACCTCTTTATTCTGGATGACTTTTGCCGAATTTTGCTTAACTGCTAAACCGTAAGAGACAGACACAAACTTACTACTCAAAAAATTATATCTCGTCAAAACACGCAGTTTATGTCCTTTACGTTTTTGTCATGCAGGTAACCGTTTCCGAGATATTCCTTGTTATTGGTTTCAATTGTAAAGTACCTACTTACACTTTCCTCAGACAGAGAGTATCCGTTTTTTTTTTCTACTCCTGGCCAAGCAAAGCATAGCGCATTCCTTTAGTTCCCTTCTTATAAGGAACTAAGTAATAAAATCATTCCGCTAATGTTTATCTCGATTAGTATAGTGTAGAAAGAAGAATAATCTTTTGTAAGAAGTTTGTACAACAGGAGAGAAAGTCACGTGAGTTTAACATATAAGATTTTTTGTTAGTGTTTAATGCCCGTTTTTACTACAAATAGAACCGCAGGAATGCATGGAATGAAGATGGAGAACCGGTGGAATGTGATGGCGGGAGTGACCGGATAATCTGGGGAAAACGCGCCCCTGCGTCTTTTATCCACCACAATCTAGGCGTTTGCTTGGGATCGAACACGGACCGTCCAGGTAAGAGGCGCGTGGACTAACCACTCGGCCACGGCGTGGTCACTCCTATTCAACCTGGATTATTTTACCTCCTTGCAACAATGGTTATTCTCAACAAATCATAAAAATATCGGAACATTATATTTGATCTTTGGTGCATGAACACATATTAAGATCATCTCTAAGAATTCTAATTTGAACTGAATCTAGGAACTATTTGAATCACTGCCTTTTAAGAATAAGATAAAAACAAACCGACATTACATTTAAGGGTATTTCTAAACATTAGCGTTATTTTTACAGCTCCTAATAACTTTCTTACGCAAGTTTATTGCTTCCTCTTGCACATATGTGCAATGTACATAGTATAGATGCAGAAGGTATTGAATTTCACCCAAAAATTCAATACCATGGTTTCACTGGAAATATACGTTTTGAGACCCCCGAATAAAAAAGCTAATACGTTCCACATGACTTTCTCTACATGAAATTATTGTTAATAAACTTATTCTTCTATATACTTCATGCTAATCGAGATAAACATTAACAAAGACGGTCTTATTACTTAGTTCCTTACAAGCAGAAGGGCCATAAGGTAATACACTAGGCTAAACCAACAGTCAAATGTTTTAAAATGTGGTTGCTATGGGATTGAAATCCGTTTTTTTGCTTGGCCAGAATTCAAAGTCGGTCAACACCACGAAAAAAAAAATATATATATAACAGTAATTGTGTGTTTTAATGAACTCTACATTTTTTGTGTAGTAAGGTTTTATTTATCTCTTACGGTTTAACAGTTATGCACCCTTTACGTGGAACATTCTTCGAACATTTTGGTTTCTTCAAAAATGGAACTAATGATTTTGCATTTCTGTTTCAGATAAATACACATGTACACGGTCATTTTCCTAAAAATCAAAATGTTTGAACAATTTTAGATGTAATTGGCACTTTCCAGCTGCTGGCTCAAGTTCAAAAGATGAATCGAAGACATTTAAATTAATATGTAACTAAATCAATTAATTTATTTATTATTTTTATCACATCAATCTATTTTAAAAACAATTGAAGTCAGTTACCTAGCAACTATTCTTAACAGCTTTTGCTTTCTTTACCATCTTCATGCTATATATGAATACTACCAGAAGATATACTATCTCGATATCAATATTTCATCAAATACAGGTCTCGAGTAAAATGGCTCTGTTTTGGAATGTTTGCATACATATTTTCATTGGCCACTTTGTTATAAATATAAAAGGGAAGCAGGTGACTTACGATAGTTAATCATTAAAATTTGGGTAGTTATATATCTATAGGTTTTGGAATCCCATATTTTTTTCATGAAATCACAAGAAACAAAAGCGTATGACTTTAGTACCTCAGTTGCTTATAGTTTGCGAGGAATACAAAATTAGACGAAATTCATTCATAAGAATAGAAAGGCCAGTTGCAGACGACTCAAAATAGATATATTTTATTTTCACCTTCTCTAGTGCATATGTACATAGCAGATAAAGATGCATTGTATTCCAACAAAAAATTCGATGTCGAGATATCGGAAATATATGTTTTGA
This sequence comes from Hymenopus coronatus, assembly GCA_030762935.1. Lineage (NCBI taxonomy): Eukaryota > Metazoa > Arthropoda > Insecta > Mantodea > Hymenopodidae > Hymenopus > Hymenopus coronatus. Next base: position 116,712,662 of record CM060890.1, read on the forward strand.
GGTTCCCTGATTACGAAAAAATCATTTTTAGAAACAAGGTCCGTGTGTGTCTGTGGACATTTTAGCTAAAAACGAAAAGACCGTTAAAAACTAAATTTGGTGTTAATGTTGAATATATTCCAAGGATGTGACAAGAAGATTCCAAGGAAAGCCAACACACATGGAACATTTTTCGAACATTTTTATTTTCTCAAAACTGATTCTTTATTAAAATACCACATATTAAATATATTTACATAAATATAAAACATATATTTTGAATTTTCTGGAAATAGCAACTGAAAACCTCTTTATTCGTATACCTACATTTTTCTTGTAAAGTGGACCATTACCGAGATATTCCCTGTTATTGATTTCAGTTATAAAATACTTAAAGCTATTTCAAACGGGAATGTCTTAACTGCTGGTCATGCAAAGAAACAGATTTCAACACATGGGAAGCAGCTTTTGAAAGACTTGACTGTCACTTTAGCCTAATATGTTCTTTTATTTCTCTTCTACTTACAAGAAAGCAAATAATAAAGGCAATTTCTGCCACTCTTTTATCTCGATTAGCATGAAGTAGATAGCAGAACAATTTTAACAATAATTTGTTACAGAGATCTACAGAAAGTCATGTGAAGGTAACGCATGAAATTTTTATTAAATATCTTTAAGATACGACATATTAATCATTCATTTTTGTGGAAAAAAAAAAAAAGCAGTGCATAATTTTACACAAGGATAGGATGCTGTAAGGTTTTTGTTGGAAATTAAGTTCAAATGAAATCTCAGGAACGAATTTTGGGTGGAATATAATACTTCTCTACTTACTGAAGTGTCGAGTTGTAGAGGAAGTAAAAACAGTTTATTTATTCCCTAAATTGTTATTATTTATATAATTTTCACGCAGATTATATCGTGCTGCGTTACCCGCTGAATGTAACCATTTACTTTCTCTACACGTACTATGTACATAGTGTATAGAGAAATCGACCCAAAAATTCAATACCGAGATTTCAACGGAAATACATGTTTTGGGTCCACCTGGACCAAAAAAAAACATTTTGAGAAAAAGGTCCGTGTGTGTCTGCGTATGTGTGTATCCGTGGACAGCATAGCTCAAAAACGAGAAGACCATTATATGCCAAACTTGGTATCTAACGATTTTAATTAAAGTACCACATATTAAAGCCATTTCCAGCCCAATTAAAATGTGTAAACTGAATTTTCTGGGAATAACTTCTGAAGACCTGCTTATTATAGATGAATTTAGCTGAATTTTGCATAACTAATAAATCGACAAAATCTTGCTGAATAAAAAATTGAGATCTCGTTAAAACACGCATTATAAAGTCATATATTTTTTTTCGTGGAGTTCACCGTTTTCGAGATATTTCTTGTTATTAGTTTCAGTTTTAAATATTTATATATTTCTCATGCGGGAACTTGTCAACTTCTGGCAACTACTGACTTCAATCCCATAGTAACCACATTTTAAAACATTTGACTGATGGTTTAGCCTAGTGTATTCCTTTAGTTCCCTTTTACTTACAAGGAACTAAGTAATAAGACTGTTTCTGCTAATGTTTTAGCATTAAGTAGATAGAATAACTAATTAACAATAATTTGTTACAGAGTTATAGAGAAATTCATGTGAACGGAGCACATCAGATTTGTTTTATTTCCATTTATCTGCAACTTTTAGATTTTTTCAAAATAAATTCCGGAATTCTGTTTATATACCTTCATTATGATTGGATTAATGGAGTTTAATTTAAAGTTGTAATCAAAACAATTCGCAAAATATTTGACTTTCCGCTTACTTAAATGATAGACAATGTATTTTGCAAACGCTCTAATGCGCCGAGTGTGATTTCCTCGTCCCGACTCTGCACGGTCATTTGCCGACGTTAACGAAGGCTAACTCTCGGTCCGACTCTCTTCTTTCTTTCTGGTCACCAAGGAAACGAATCCATAAATGATTCAAATTGCGGCAAAGAACTCGCCAATTAAAATTATGCCACACGTAGCTTAACAAAATTAATATTCCAATTATATTTTGCCCGATGAACATCTAAAATTTTACATTAAAAATCTGGTGTGTTACATTTACATGGCTTTCTTTATTTATTCTGCAAAACCTATTCTTAAAAAATCTTATACTTCACGTGCATCGAAATAAACATTGCAGAACCACTTTTATAGGCCTTTCCCTATAGATACGCGGGAATATATGTATATACTAACTTAAGGTGATAGTCAAATCATTCAAGAGCTGCGATGCATTGACATCCGGATCTCTCAATTTGACCAGGAGAAAGAAAAACGAATAACGACTTTCCATATTATAATTATTTTAAATCTGAAATCAATAACAAGGAACATCTTGGAAATGACTACCTATACAAAAAATTTGTTATACGAAAGCCATCCTAATAAAGCACTTCAGAGACTATTCTAACAAAATTAAAGATATACCTACATGCATAAATATATCTTAAACACATGATATTTTAAAGAAAATCTTTAGAGTCATTTTTGAGAAAATGGAAATTTTCAAAAACATTATGCATATAAAGAGTAGTTCAGGATGGCGGGACGATCTGGACGATGCTGAACTTAAGCTAAAATTTCGTATTTAACGAATTTTTATTTTTTGAGTTATGATGTTCACACACATACACGTGGACCTTTTTCTAATACTTTATTTTTGGACTCACGGGATATATATATGGTATATGATTAAATATATATGATTTATATATAAGCGGATTCTCAACATTGAATTTTTTGGTGGAATACTATACTTCCATATTTAATATACGTAGTAGAGAAAGTAAAAATACATAGGTGTTTAATAATCCTTATATATTTAACATTGATTTGAAGTCAATATTTTTCCTTCATATGAAATCACAAAAACTTTGCAAAAATTACAATTTTATTACTCAATTATTAATTAAGGAAAAGTAAAAGTCCTATTCTCAACATAATAAATGTTTTGTGACGCGTTTTGTCAATTATAAATTAATATATATCAGACTGAAATATTTACCCATCTAACCGCATGACTTCTAAGTATTAGTACCCGTTATTTAAACACATCAATTGCAATTTCAGTATACAAAATTTTATTAAAATTTCAACAATCATCTTAGAATCTTGAAATTACCTTCAGTAATTATTATTGTCATTATTCATCTTTTAAAAAGTTATTTATACATGTTAAATAGTTTCTAAATAAATCTGGTGTGTTACATTCACATGCCTTTCTCTACATCACTGTAGTAAATTATTCTTAAAACATTATTACTTTCTCTATACGTACTATGTAGACAGTGTATAGAGAAAGTATTGCACTCCACCAAAAAATTCGATATCGAGATTTCACCGGAAATATGAGTTTTAGGGTTCCGTGTACCAAACTTCGTATTTAAATTTAGTATCTTCCAGGGATGCGACATGAACATTTTGAGAAAAAATCCCCCTCACCCCAAACTACCGTTTACATGGAACTTTTTTTTCGAAAATTTTGATTTTCTAAAAAATGGCTCTAACGATTTTGATTAAAATATCGTATATTAAAGATATTTACCTGACAAATAAAATGTATATTTTGAATTTTCTGGGAATAGCCTCTGAAGACTACTTTATTCTGGGTCAATTTTACGGAATTTTGCATAACTCCTAAACCGTAAGAGATGGACAAAAACTTACCTCACAACAAATATAGAGCACTTTAAAACACACAATTTATGTTACATACATTTTTTCGTGGAGTTGAGTGTTTTTGAGATATTCCTTGTTTTTGGTTTCAGCTGTGAAAAACATACTTTTTTCATACAGGAATTTGTAAACTCCTGTTTATACAAACAAAGGAACTTCAGTCACATAGCAACCAGCTTTGGACTATCACTTTAACCTATTGTACTCCCTTATTTCGCTTTTACTTACAGGGAAGCAAGTAATAAGACTATTTCTGCTAATTTTTCTTAATTAGCACAAAGTAAATAGAATCATAAGCTTTTCAACAATAATTTGTTGCAGAGATATAGAGAAGGCTATGTGAATGGAACATATCAGATTTTTTTCTATTTTCTTCATAGTAATTGGGATAATTATAAGAGGAAATTTTCTTTATTACATGTCTTACTTTATTGTAAGTAGAAAAGAAAAAAGGGAATAAATACACTATGCTAAAACGATATGACCAACCCCGTTAAAGGACGTTAAAAAAATCCCATTATAAGAGAGCACTTCTCCCGGTGTTGCTAACCGTACAAATTATTGGACGATTTCATAAGGCTGTATTTTCACCAATACTTTACATAAATATATTGTCATACCAACTTATTGAAAGAAGAAAGCTATAAATTTTGTGCTGTACATCTGATTTTCATTTGTCATTAAGTAAGAAATGTATACACTGTATTGTATTGTTCGTGCAACAGTCGCAGACATGGCCACCTAGTTCTCCTGATCTTACAGTGTGTGCTTTCTTTCTTTGGGAAGAGAAAGAAGAAATTGTTTACATCCCTCCACTTCCAGCGACGTTGACGGAATTGAGATACAACACAAGATATGCTTGGGAGGGTGTGGCATGCATGGGTTCACCGGCTGGATGCCTACCGCATTACTTTGGTGCTCACATTGAATGCATTTAAGGTGAAAACCAAACTTCAGACTTCACCCTTTCAAGTGATGGAATGGTGGTTTATTTATGTTAAGTTTATGTGAAAATATAGATTTATGAAATCGTCCAATGTAGTTTCTGAAAACGTATTCTGGACCTGGAGAGGGGTACTTCTATCTACGATGTTCTTCGTGGGGTTGGATGCTGACAAGATGCTGTATATGCAAAAATAAGTGTAGTTATGTACTGGCTGCGAATAATTAAAGGTGACCAAACAAGTCAGTGTAATATATTATCGGCATCAAATGAATAACAAAGGCTTAAGCATATTTGGTAAAGGGGTAACGAACATAGATACAGCGTCGTGAAGAAAGAAGCATAACGACTATATGATATAAATAGGCACGAAATAAAATCTGAATGTTGAAAAAAATCGTCATTGAAGCTACACAATGAAATAAAAAGAAACATATATTTTAGAATTGGGTGTGAAACACAGGACCGGAAAAGCGTGGCTCAGGTTGGGAGAGCGGAAAGCTCATAACGTAGTTGATGAAGCCGGTAGGAGGATTTGCCCATTATGCGGGGATCAGGAAGACTGGATGTATATTTTGGCACATTGCGTGTAGATGGAGTATGTTAGGAAAAGTTATTTCTGGAAGTATTTTTTGCTTCAACCAGACAGCATTCTGGAACTTGATTCTAAGTGGCCAAAACTGGCTAAGCTTGGACACATACTTAATGGAAGCACATGTACTAAGAGATAAGATCGTTTTGCAAATATTGTATAGAAATAATTGGTATAGTGTTATCAATATGTGTGAATACTTGGGTGTTGTGAGTGCAACTGTGTGCATGGGCAATATCAGAGTCTGTTGTTATGTTATTGTAGGGTGTGTGTGTATTTCCAATGTCGTGAAGATATGTAAAATAGGGCTATGTAATATTTTAAATTAAAGTGTTTTTAGATAGCATGTACGGTCACCCGACCCATGCAACTCTGCGGCACAATTGTTGTATTATTATGAGCTTAATAAACCCTACTATTATTAGACACCCTGTACTTTGGATTTGAAAGCTTTTTCTGCAGTTTAAACCTTGTTGATTAATTTCTGTTTGCCTTGATCAAGTAAATAAAATACTTTACATGTCGACAAGAAATATTACCAGGAATAAGCGGTTAAGTGCTGTTTCTGCATGTCTTAACTAAGCAATTGTTGCAAATATATATCTTCAGTAACACAAGTTGGATAGAAGAGGACTGAATGTAATATTGAAGACCATTTAATGCTAATTAAATGGCCAAAGAAGCCAAAAGATGTTTCAGTGAGCCGTTATCAAAAATTTGCATAAAACAAATTGACATAATGAATGTGATAAAATGAATACGATAAAACTATGGCGACAGGTACGTAGGATTCTTGGATCACTGATTCATGAGGTAAATAGTGGTTATAATCTGTGCACTCAAACGCCAATTTTTGCAATCAGTCCATAGCTTTCCTAGCACTCGAATAGGTTCAAGTGTTTGAAGATGCTTTATCACTAGGGATGTGTGTAATGAGCTTGCTGCAACACCATTTCCCTCTCTGTAACACTTACAGACACCCCCACTGTTGCTGATAGCAGAAATTGATTGGTGGCAAACCGCCATATGTCACCCGCAAGTCCAAATGAAATTCGCAAATAATTTTCGTTTTGAATAACGAGTTTATACCGAGGGGCTTCGCATTATCGCACTTCAGCTGTCAGGGGGAGAAACGGACCTAATTCGCTCGCAATATATCACGTGCTTAGAGGAGGCTATGCAAAGTAAAGTGGCATTGTTATTGAGCGGTTATAGCTCTGCATTGCTCTGTTAACTCGATTATTAATGTCCTAATGAAAGTGCATATTTCACTCAGAAAAGTGCATTTAGAAACATATATGTGTGAGGTTAAACAAATAGAGCCAATAAAGTAGCACATAAGCCTTATGGAGTTATTTAATAAGTTTGTAATGTCTTAGATTGTACAACGAGTCACTATTTCGCATAATGCAATTAGCATAAAAATCTAATGTGTTCCATTCATATGACTTTTTCTATTTCTTCTAAAAACAGACTAATCTTATAGAATATTATGTTTTATCTATATAATGCCAATAAAATAAGCATTACTACTACTTAGTTTCTAACAAGTAGGAAGGAAGTAACGGAATATGCTAGGCTAAAGCGAGTCAAATCTCTTAAAAGCGGTCACTATGCAATTACTACTGAGTTCATTTGTCATTCAATGTCATCTATTCCATGGCTAGGATTAACACGAATGGATTTGAAACAGGTGAGCACTTCCCGTTTGAATTTTTTTTTTTAATATTTTAAAATTTAAACCAATAACAAGAAATTAACTCTGCATAAATGTATATAATATAAATTTTGTTTAATGATATCTATTTTTATGTAAACTTTTGTCGATCTACGAGGTACGTCCAGAAAGTAAGTTCCGTTTCAATTTATCTCCGTTACAGCGCTGCGATCGCAGTTCCGCACATGCGCGGTAGACGCTCTGTATCAATGAGAAGAAACGTGCGCCATTTTGAGATCGCTGTCAGCCACATACGCTTTGTTGTGCTTGTTTACAATATCGGTGTTGATTGAAAATCCCGCTGCTTGTGAAATCAGATCTGTGATTCGTTTTCTGAATGCTAGGAAAGTGAAACCAATTGAAATTTATCGGTAAATTTGCGAAGTTTACGGACAAAATGCGATGAGTGATTCAATGGTGAGAAGATGGGTCCGACAGTATAATGAAGGACGTAGTGAAGTGCACGATGAAGAACGAAGTGGGTGTCCATCTTTGGTTACAGAAGAATTGGTTCACGCGATTGATGACAAGATCCAGGAAAACCGCAAGATTACAATTAGTGCTCTCGCTATGGAATTTCCCCAAAGCTCACGATCACTAATTCATAAAATTGTTACCGAAAAACGTCCAACTTTTTGAAGACACAGGCGGCAAACTTCTATGAAGAAGGTATACAAAAACTTGTGCCAAGCTATGACAAATGCCTGCAAAATGTTGGCAGTTATATGGAAAAGTAGTTTAAGAGTTGTAGAATTTTGTGCAATAAATAATTATTCTGTATCTGTACACAATTTAATTTTATTACCAAACGGAACTTACCTTCTGGACGTACCTCGTATTACGGTTCACCAATAATGCAAAAGTAATTCAGAATGAAGAGGCTATTCCTACAAAATTCCAGATATATATTTTATTTATCATATAAGTATTTTAGTGCACCGTACTTTAATAAAATTTTACAACTATTTTTGAGAAAATCAAAATTTTCGAACATTTTCCCTTGTAAATGGTAGGTTTTGGTTTATCGGATTTTCTTGAAAATCATCCTTGGAAGAAATTTAAATTAAATATTAAGTTTGGTATTTAACCAACTTTTTATTTTTGAGTTAATGCGTTTACGACACACACACACTTATATACAAACGCACACAGGAGACTCTAAAACGCGTATTCCAGTAAAATCTTGGTATCAAATTTTTGGATGGACTACAATACCTTCTCTACTTATGTATTATATACTAACAAAACGAAAGTAAAAAGTATAATAGAGCTGTGACTTTTTGTGATATATACATGTACTGCTCTAAACAGCCGGTGAAAGTTTTTATGTTGGCTGTGTTTGAAATTCCTAAAAATAATAATATATACCTAAAAATGAAAAAAAATAAATAAAAAAATGAAGTGTAACATATTTTTTTAAAATTGCTATACTTTGTTAAAATGTTTAATCTTTCATCAGCTATGAATAACATATTTTAAGTGACTACAAAATCTGACTTTAATTGTTTAGAAGAAAAACTGCACCTAAAGTTGAAAATATGTGAAAAATCTTGCAAACTTTCTTGTTCATTGAAATATCAACAAATTAACAATCATTAACTTAAGTTATGATTTAATTATGGTTTATGAATCAGATTAAGTTGTTTTTAAGTGGTAAAATTTTATATATTGTAGCTTGTTTAATTTCCAAGAAAAACTTAATACAACAGTCTTTACCTGAAAACCCCGTTGCCAGGTAGCGCACCCTATCCGAGATTCAAACTAGGATCTTCTTGAATTGAGGCAGAAGAATTTCCCCACATCATAAAAACGCACACAAATTGATGTTCTGCACAATAAAAGATGAAGGAACTGTTCGTTGCCAGGAAACGTGACCAGAAGATTAAGAAAAGAATCGAATGAAAACCGATATTTCAAAGCCTCCTTAAATAATAAAAGAGAGAGCTAAATCTTAGGTACTTCATCACGTAATGGAAGCATTTGTTGTCTTAAAATATTAATACCGTGCAGACTATCGAGTATTTACTGAAAGCTTGAGAAAAACCAATCCTACACTAATGAAATGTGCTTCAAGTTTCATTTTAACTTCATCTCGCAAATATAGTTAGGTAATGCAGCTGTAAAATTTGGAAAATAAGTAGCAATTGAGATATATTATTGACATCTATACCATTTTTTGTACACAATAACAACGCTATTTTTGCCACGTAACACAATTTTAGCTTGAATAATTATTTCCATTTTCCCAAATTCATTGCTTTAATAAAAATGTGACATGTGATTCAGTTTTAAAAATATTCACATTAAATTTGCCAATGTAATAGTAAATGAATTTTCAAATAGATATAACATAGCGTATTTTAATATTAATCCTTTATTATTGTATAAAAAGTAATACATTCTTGATTTTTCAAAATTGGAGCATTGTTTCTAAACGTAATATTATGTGCTTTTGAGAGGCAGCATAACAATTTTGGAACAAATTAGTAAATAATTGCATCGTGTGGAGCATTTTCAATATGTTGGAAAAGTGTTGGAAAAAGGTTTGCGAGAAAACAGGGTTTAAATTGTGGCTATTAATAAGCATGTACCTACCCATCTATTGCTTCATTTAATTGGTAGTTAAAGTGTACCAAGTGTGAAAAAAAAAATATTTATTACATTTTAGAATTCATAGTATTCTATCAAGAGAAAAAATGTTAATTTTTCACAACTTTTTTGTTTAAATTTCAGATGCATCATCCAAAGAGAATATTAAATGTGTGATAAAATTAACATGCATATTTTTCCTTCCTATTAATTTTATGCTTGTATCTAAATACCAAGATAGTAACGAATTGACTGTTATAGAGAAAATGAATAGAATTGTACAGTTATGTTAACGAAAAATGGAGACGAAACTACTACATTTCATGCTTAGAGACATAATACAATCGATATCAGGAGGACGAGTATGGGAGACGCAATTCTCATTGGAGAGCGTCTCAAATGGAAATGAGGAGGCTACGTTGCAAGCAAGTGTAACAGCATATGGATTTATGGCACAACCATGGGATCCAAGAAAAGGAAGGTGCCTGGGCCAGAAGGGCGATCTTCTTTAAACAGATAATGAGACACCTGAGATCGAGGTGTGCAATATACAGAGAAGTGTGGAAGAATAAAACTCTTAAAATTTTAATTTAAAACAGAAATGGAACAGAGAAAGAGTATGCGGAAGAACAATCAAAGACTTATTTAAAACTCTGATGTATTCCATTCACACGACTTCCTCTATCTGTTCTGCAAACAAACTATTCTTACAAAAGACTAACGTTTTATTTAATAATCAAGATAAACATTAGTTGAAGTGGCTTTGCCCTTTAGTTCCTTATAAATAGGACGGAAATAAGGGCCAGTCTAATCTTTTAAAAGCAGTTGCTATGCGATTCACAGTAAAATTTTGTTTTCTTTCCACTGTCAGAAGTAAACCAAAAGAGATATGAAAAGAATGAGGAGTTCCTGTATGAGAAAGGTTTTTAATACTTTCAAATGGAAACAAATAACAGGGAATACCTCTTAAATGGTTAGCTGTACGAAAAAACTGTACATAGCATAAATAGTGTGTTTTAACTAGATCTACAGTTTTGTGCAGTAAGTTTTTGTCTATCGCGTATGCTTTATCAGTCATTCAAAATGAAGATGACTTCAAGGGCTATTCCCGAAAATAAATCAGGATATACATTTTATTTGCCATGTAAATATCTTTAATATCCAGCATTTTAATCAAAATCGTTAAGAGCCATTTTTAGAAAATCGAAAATTTCTAACGTTTCATGTGAAGGGTAGTTTGGTGTGGGAGGATTTTCTTGAAAATATTCATGTCGCATCCTTGGAAGATACTTAAATATACATTTTGGCATTTAACTGTTTTTGAGTAATGCTGTCCACACATACACACACACCTTTGTCTAAAAAATGTATTCAGGGGTATTCAAAACATGTATTTGTACGAACGTGCTAGAGTAAGTAAAATAGGTCATGTTAATGTAAAATTGTGTACTGTGTAGGAAAAAACTGTAATGTACTCCCCTAATAATTCTTTTTCTAGCCCCATCAACAGGTAGGAGGCCTTAGCGCTAAACAATGAAATATATCAATAAATAAATAAATACTTCTAAATTAATAGAAATTTTGTCGCTACATATTTATTATCCTACTGGTTACAATGCAGCTGCATTGATATTTTTCAAATTAGAAGTTTGTTTTATTATGTATGTTAACTTTATATTGGTAACTTTATATTGTCAAACGTATGAGAATATATGTATTCATAACAGAAATATAAATACTAATGTCAGAGACTTCGTAATAGAGCAACCTATCATGAGCTTAAAGTAGAACAGTAGATTATTTAAATAAGAAGAAAATGTTGCATACCGACACTGCACTGAACGAATTTCTGTGAGCATAAGTTAGGTTCTGTAAGGAGAATTGTCTGCAATGCTTGGACCAACGTTTGAGTTCTATTCTTCAAACCAAAAAATAATAATGTACACTGGGTATTGATGTTAGATATCTTACCAGGATCCTTGACGTTGTCGGCACTCTTGCGTCCACCGGCACTACCGTCGTCCTCGTTGTTGTTGTCCTCGTCCTCGACCCTGTTACGAGGTTCCCAGGTCATCTTGTTCTCCTTCTTGAGACGACGCCTCGCGTTGGCGAACCACGTTGACACCTGCGTGAGAGTCATCTTGGTGATGATGGCCAGCATGATCTTCTCGCCCTTCGTCGGGTAAGGGTTCTTCTTGTGCTCGTTCAGCCACGCCTTCAACGTGCTCGTGGTCTCCCGGGTAGCATTCTTGCGCCGCGCTCCGTTCATGTCCAGTCCATACCTGCGGATCACAAAGGTTTTCAAAATTACCCAGATATGCTAGTGATCTAATAAGATTTGATACTTTACCAAAAGAAATTATGGATTCAATCCAAGTATTATCACGTTTCTAGATCAGAGAATTTCTGGTTCACGAGTTCACCATTATGTTCTGCTCAGGTACACTATGATCTAACAATATTTAAAATGTTACCAGAATAAAGAATGGGTTCAATTCAAGTACCATCACGATTCTAGATCAGAGAATTTATGGTCCAGTGTTCGCCACTATGTTCCACTCAGATAAACTAGTGATCTAACAAGATTTAAAACTTTACCAGAATAAAGGATGGGTACGTCACGTTTCTAGATCAGAGAATTTCTAGTTCGCGAGTTCGCCACTAGTTCAAGTGGTAACGAAGGATTAACTTATCGCACATAGATAGAAATGATGACTTGCGGACCTGAAACATGGTGAATTTAGCCCAGGAACATCCACCATCCTACGTGGGGTTTGAACCGGCAACCTTAGGTATTAGATTAGTCATGGGGAAAAATGGAATGGGCCACTGCATTGAAAGCCGTCCTTCCCTCACTCCACTTCACATTTCTTCTTAAACATCTAAACTTTTCTGAAATATGCAGTCGTCATTCGTTTTCGTTTGTTTTACTCCTGGTCATGTAAAGAGAATCGAATTTAAAGCACATGGTAACCAGCTTTTACTATATGGTGCACTACATTTTTGTCTGTCTTACGGTTTAACCGTTATATAAAAGTCTACAAAACTGTGCAGAATAAAGAGGTCTTCAAAGGTTATTAACGGAAAATTCAAAATATACATTTTATGTATGATGTAAACATCATTAATAAACGGTATTTTAATCAAAATTGTAAAGAGCCATTTTTGAGAAAAACAAAATTTTAAAAAATGTAAAGAGTAGTTTCTGTGTGTAGGGGGGGGGGGGGGACGTTTCTTGAAAAGTATCGTGTCGCATCCTTGAAAAATATTATAAATACTTTGGTATTTAACAGTCTTTTCGTTTTTGAGCTATGCTGTCAAAACGCATACACACATGGATCTTTTTACTTTCTCTAGCCCCATATGTACAATGTACATAGGGATAAAGAAGTATTGCATTCCACCCAAAAATTCGATCCGAGATTTCATCGGAAATACATGTTTTAGGATCCCCTGTATCCAAAAAAAAAAGCATTTTGAGAAAAAGGTCCGTGTGTGTGTGTGTGTGTGTGTTGGTATTGATGTTCAGTATCTTCCACGGATGCGACACGAAGATTTTGAGAACTTTTTTCGAAAATTTTGATTTCCTTAAAAATAACTCTAACGATTTTGATTAAAATATCATATATTAAAGATATTTACCTGACAAATAAAATGTATATCTTGAATTTCCTGGGAATAGCTTCTGAAGACCTGTTTATTCTAGATGAATTTTGCTTAATTTGGCATAACTAGTAAACCGTAAGAGATAGACAAAAACTTACTATATAAAAAATTTAGGTCTTGTTAAAATACACAAGTTATGTCATATACATTTTTCTCGTGGAGCTTACCATTTTCGAGGTATTCATTGTTATTAGTTTCAGTCGTGAAGTACTTATATTTTTCTCAGACGGGAGTGTCCGTTTTTCTTTTGTTCTACTCCTGGCCAACAAATGAACCGATTTGTAATGACAATCGCATAACGATAGCTTTTAAAACATTTGATTATTGGTTCAGCCTAGTGTATTCCCTTGTTTTGTTTCTACTTATACGGAACTAAATAATAAGAACATAGTGCTAATTAGTACCACGATTAGCAAGGTCCAGAAAGAAGAAGAATCTTATGTATGAAGTTTGTAGAACAGCTTGAGAAAGTCATGTGATTGTAACACATCAGATTTTTCTAAAATTGTTACATATATTGCCGTTAAAATCTCGACGTCAAAGTTTTGAGTGGAGTATATTATCTTCTCTAGTACTATGTATATTGTATGTACAAACTCCTTAGAAAAAATAAGTTTGTGTAAGAACAGTTGGTTACAGAATAGGTCATGTGATCAGTAATATTTCTGAAAATTGGGCAATGTTTTGTAGAATGTAACTCAAATAATTGGTAAATTAAAAAAAATAAGATTGCAATTGATATTACTAAGACAATTACAGCTTCCAATTTATTGGGAAAGGGATGTAAAATGGTTTAAGGAAAGAAAAGTATCACTCTGGTTGATATGTACTGCAGTTTGATGTAGCAGCTACAATGACAGAAAGAACAAAATTACATGTCAAATCTCGATTTAGAGTAGCATTATCTACAGAAAACCTACCTCAAACTCATTGAACTAAATCAGTACCTAAATAAGGAATTGCTGATAATCTTAATTGTTATTAGAACACAAAGTAGATAAATTTGTTTGGAAATTCAAATCTAAGAACCTCTATGAGAGACCAAACTCTTTGTGCTTATGCCTGAAGCTATTTATTCTTGAGGAAAAGCAAATGTTTTGTTCTCCCTTTTAGACTAATCTGTTTACATTCACCCCAGAAATACGAGTCTGGTGTTGGAACAAACATGTCGCAACATCTTCGACTTACAATACTCTAAGAGGGTTTTCCTAAGTAGACATTAATGGCACACTCATGTCTTGGGCTTCAGCGCCTCCTTGTATCTTATCTCACGGCCACGCAGATAGCAAAACATGTCTTGTTCCCATGTAGAAATTAATGCATGGCCTCCTTGCTCTACTGCCGCTAAAATTAAGCTGAACTTACAGGTGGCCAAGGACGGCACGGAAATAAGTTGGAAAACATCTCTGAAGCAACAGCAAAAATTTGTGTTTGTGTATACTGAGATATAAGGCAGGTAAATTGGTTTATAAGAGAACCAGGAAATGTTTGAAAATACGTGACAATAACAACTGTTTGAATTATCAAAATGGCTGACCAGTACCAACCTTAAACGTACTGAATATAAATTGCCTGATTCTCCAACTTTATTATTTTCACGACATAGTACATTAGAGAAGGTATTGCACACCACCCAAAAATCTCGTAATACACGTTTTAGGGTCTCCTATACCCGAGATTTCACCGGAAATATGTTTTGAGGGCCCCTGAATCAGAAAAAAAAATGTTTATAAAGAGGGCTCTGTGTGTGTCTGAGCATGTTTACCATACTTAATATACCCAAGATCGCGGGTTCAAAACCGGCGGAGGAGGATGGATTTTGTCTGGTACAGTTTTTAGAAAAAGATCCAAGAGTATGCCCGTGTGTCAACATGTCTGTGCACACGATATCTCAAAAACGAAAAGTCGGTCAAACAACAAACTTGGTATTTAAGTTTAGTATCTTACAGGGTTGCAACACGAAGATTTTTGGAAACCCCTCCTAAAGTATCCTTCTCTAGGATTTTTTTTTTTTATTTTTTAAAACATGGCTCTTTTTTATTATAATACGTTGTATTAAAGATATTTACATGGTAAATAAAATGTATATTTTGAATTTTATGGGAACAGCCTCTGAGGATCTTTTCATTCTCGATGAATTTTGTAGAATTTTACACCACTGGTAAACCATAACAGATAGAAAAAAAACTTACTACAGGAAAATGTAAATTTCGTTAAAACACACATTTTTTCGTGTCATTGGCTACACCTGAGATATTCGTTGTTATTGATTCCAGTTTAAAAAAATCTTAAAATTTTTCTCATAATGGAATTTGTAAACTGCAAGCCATCCTTTAAAGATTTGACTACCGTTTTAGCCTAAAGTATTCTCTACTCCCTTCTACTTATAAGGAAGCAAGTAATAACACCATTTCTGTTAATGTTTATCTCGTTTAGCATGAAGTAAATAGAAGAAGAAGCTTTTTAAAAATAATTTGTTACAGAGATGTAGAGAAAGTCATGTAAATGTAACACATCAGATTTTAGGATTATATGCAAGTCTTCCTCTAATTAATATAAGTAGTTGAGAAAGTAAGTAAGTAATTAGTAAGAAGCCAATTCAGTCTGCAATGAAATTGCGAACAGAAGAATCCGACAAAGGCTTGTAGCTTTGTGTACAAACTAAAGAATTTCCGCCGCAGAGCATTAAAGCCAGTTAGAGACTATTATCCACTATATGCTAATGTCCTTAGACCCGGCCATTCTTCATAACGGATAAACATTTGATATCCTGTATCTATCGGCTGGTTTTCGTGTGACCTTTCTGTGAAAGATGTGGAAGAAAGCTCTTCTTGCCTTCAGGATTCTTTTATAATCTTTCAGAATTTATTATCGTTCTATCATTCTATTAAGAAGTTTGAAAAAACATTAGTGAATGCATTAGATACCAATAAAAATCTGATGTGTTCCACTCACAAGACTTTCTCTACATATTTGTAACTAATTATTGTTAAAAAGCTTATTCTTTTATCTAATTAATGCTAATCGAGATAAATATTAGCTTAATATTCGTTATAAGTAGGAGGAAAATAAGAAAATACAGTAGGCTAAATCGACAGTCAACTGTTTTAAAATATGGCTGATATGGCATTGATATCCGATGATTTGTATGGTAGGAGTTGACAAGTTCCTGTTTGAGAAAACGGAAACGATGAACTTCACGAAAAAAATGTATATTACATAAATTGTGTGTTTTAATGAGATCTTTATTTTTTCTATATCAAGTTTTTGCCTATCTCTTTCGGTTTACTAGTTATGCAAAAGACATCAAGAATAAAGAGGTCTTCAGAGGCTGTCCCCAGAAAATTCAAGATGTACATTTTATTTGTCATATAAATATCTTTAATATACGGTACTTTAATCGTTACTGCCATTTTTGAGAAAATCAACAATTTCGAAGTGATTTCCATGTAAAAGGATTTTGCGGTGGGGATTTTCTTGAAAATCTTCGTGTAGCTTCTTTGGAAGATACTGAACTTAAATACCAAGACCTTTCGTTTTTAAGCAATGGTACTCACACACACACACACACATATACACACACTCACGCACATACAGATACAACCAGACACACACGGACATGTTTCTAAAAGTGCTTTTATTGGTTTCAGAGGGTCTCAAATCATATGTTTTCGGTTAAATCTCGGTAACATATTTTGGGTGGAATACAGTACCTTCTCTATCTACAATGCACGATATCCATATGTGCTTGAGAACGGCCTGAAATGTGGCTAGACAATCCATGGCTCTTACAACACGATAACGCACCTGCACATTCATCCCTGTTGGTACGTGACTATTGCACAAAAAACGATATCACTGTGCTGCCTCATCCCCCGTACTCTACAGACTTAGCCCCTGCGGATCCTTTTGACTTCCGAAGTTAAAAATCCATTAAAAGGACGGAAATTTGCAACATAGACGAGATAAAAGAAAATTCGAGGACGAAGTGGGAGCAGTGTATCAATTGTGCAGGAGTGTATTTAAGAAAAACCATGCACAATATCTAAAAGGTAAGCGCTCAACAATTTTGTGGACAAAGTTCTCGAATTTTTTGCACAGACCACGCACACTACACTAATAAATGCAGAAGACGATTTTCTCAAAGAAAATTAAAGACACGAAACTATTTAACTAAAACTATAAAGAGAGGAAATAATATAATAGACCTATAGGTGTCAGTGTTAAGGGCAAATCCTTTTTCATGAAAAGTTCAAGCAGTCTACTAAGAAGAGAATTAACTAAAAGCAGTTGCCTCCGCCTGCACATCACTATATTTAAAACTCTGAATGCATTAGAAAAGTATAGAGCGATTCTAAAATGAACTGTAAATTTATTACTAATCTCTACCACGAAGGTACTGTATTACGTCCAAAATTCGAAACCATGATTTCAGGATATCTATATTTTACTTCCTCTATACGTACTATGCACATAGTGTATAGAGAAGGTATTGTATTGCACCCAAAAGTTCGATACCGAGATTTCACCATAAATATAAGTTTTGAGATTCCCTGAATCCAAAAAAAAAAAAAAAAAAAAAAAAAAAAAAAAAATCGAAAAATGCCCGTGCGTGCGTGTGTGTGTGTGTGTGTGTGTGTGTGTGTGTCTGTGGACAGCATACCTCAATATCGAAAAGACTTAAAAACTTGGTATTTAAGTTTGGTATCTTCCAAGGATGTGGCACGAAGATTTTTAAAAAAATTCCCTCTCCACAAACCACCCTAGATAAGGAAAAAGTTCCGAAAATTTTGATTTTCTTAAAAATGGCTCTAACGAATTTGATTAAAAATCTCTTATATTTAAGACATTTACTTGCCAAATAAAATGTATAACTTGAATTTTCAGGGAATAGCCTCAAAAGACCTCTTTATTGTAGATGATTTTTATGGAATTTTGCATAACCGGTAAACCGTAAGAGACAGACAAAAACTTACTACACAAAATAAATAAATAAATAAATGTTGATCACGATAAAACACACAATTTATGTCAAATACATTTTTTCCATGGAATTGGTCGGTTTTGAGATATTCCTAGTTATAAACTTATACTTTTCTCATACTGGGAAGCAAGTAATATTTCTGCTTATATGTCTCAACTAGCATACAGTAAATAGAAGCATAAGCTTTTTAACAATAATTTGTTGCAGAAAAACAGAGAAAGTCTTGTGATAGAAACACGTCAGATTTTTTTGTGTAGTTAAGTTTATTTTCTTTCCTTTAAACCTAAAAATGCACTCCACAAAGGTTTTCAAGACAATTCTTCCACGCTAAATACCCTTTACATGAAATGAATTCGAAACATTTTATTTTCTCGATTAACGAATTCGATTACTCGATATTGATTATGTTTAAGTCATTTTCATGATAATTAAAATGTATATTTTGAATTTTCTTAGGAATGCCCTCTCAAGACCTATATTCTGGATAATTCTTGCAAAACTGGTAAACGTAAGAGATAAACACAGTCTTACTGAGTAAAATATGCAGATCTTGTTAAAATACACGATTAATCAGATACAATTTTTTGTGAAATTTAGCCCCTTCCAAGATATTTCTTATTTTTGGATTCAATTTTAAAATACATCTCTCAGACGGAAGAAGTATTCGTTTTAAACCTATTTAGTTTTACTCTAGGACACGCAAGCAGAACCGAATTTAAATTTTATTGCTAGCGACAGCTTTTAAAAGATTTGACTATCGCTTAAGTGTAATGTATTCTCTTATAATTACAAGGAAGCAGGTAATAAAGCAATTTCTGATAATGCTTACTATATTAGCATGATGAAGATAGAAGAATATCTTTTGTAAGAATAGAGATTGGTAGAGTCAGATTGAAAACTTCAATGCATAACCGGAAATTAAACCAGCAGTAGTTTCCATCTAGTTACCTAATAGTTGTAAAACAATGAAGCCTGGGTCTTAAAGTACTTACGACATTGTAAGTCGCTATTCAGGTACGTGAACTCAAAATAATTTCAGATCTGTGCTAATTTATTTTTTTACTTTTTCTATACGCACCATGTACATAGTGTATAGAGAAGGTATTGCACCCCACCCAAAAATTCGATACCGAGATTTCACCGGAAATATATGTTTTAGGGTCCCCTTTATCTTAAAAAAATCATTTTCGGAAAAAGGTCCTTGTGTGTGTCCGTGTGTCTGTGAACACGATAACTCAAAAACGAAAAGTCGGTAAAATACTAAACTTGGTATTTAAGTTTCAAGATTTTGAAAAAAAAGTCGTCCCACCCGCAACTACGCTTTACATGGATTTTTTTTCGAAAATGTTGATTTTCTAAAAAATGACTAACGATTTTGATTAAAATTTCGTATATTAAAGATATTTACCTGACAAATAAAATGTATATCTTGAATTTTCTGGAAATAACCTCTGAAGAATACTTTATTCTGAATGAATTTTCCGGAATTTTGAATAACTGCTAAACCGTAAGAGATGCACAAAACTTATTACGCAAAAAATGTAGAGCACGTTAAAACACACAATTTATGTTATATACATTTTTTTCGTGGAGTTCATTGTTTTTGAGACATTCTTTGTGTTTGGTTTCTGCTTTGAAAAACTTATACTTTTCTCATACAGGAATTTGTCAACTGCTGCCCATACAAAGGAACTTCAGTGACATAGCAACCAGCTTTTGACTAACAATTTAACCTATGGTACTCTCTTATTTGGCTTCTACTTATAAGGAAGCAAGTAATAAGACTATTTTTTCTTATTTTTTTCTGATTAGCATGAAGTGAATAGAAGCATAAGCTTTTTAAGAATAACTTGTGGCAAAGATGTAGAGAAAGTCATGTGAATGGTACACATCAGATTTTTTTCACACAAGCCGTGTGAAGGAGATGAGCTGGACGGGGTAGAATCAGACTGAAAAATTCAATCCCTAGTCGATTTTTGAACCACGGATCTCCCGGTCTCTAGCCGGTTGCTCTACTACTAAGCTACCATAGCAACATACCGGCAGGGCATTAAATTCCTCAACTGACTTGCATGTTTCACGAAAAACCGCAAGGTGATCTCAAATTATTTTAGATTATTTTACCCTAATGGCGACTTACAGTGTTGTAAGTACTTTAAGTCTCCATAATATAGCCATAAGTCATTATTGTTAATTTAATTTTACTACACACAACTTGTGTGAAAAAACAATTAAAGTATCACTAATTGACTTAATAGTTGGTTTAACCGTGCCAGCATGTTGCCATGGTAGCTCAGTGTAGACCATCAGGCTGGAGACCAGGAGATCCGTGGTTCTAATCCCGGCTAATCCCTATCCAATTTGAGATTTCCTTGCCGGCCGCCCCGGGTCGAGTTGTTAGACAACTTGCCTCTCGCCAAGGCGGGTTCGATCGCAAGGACCGCATGTATGATTTGTGGTGGACAAAGCGACGCAGGAATGGTTCTCCAGTTTCTCCTACCACGGATTCCACCGGTGCTCCATCTTCATTCCCTGTATCATCGTGTCATCTCCTGTTGTGTCATGGTAGTAAAAGCGGGCGTTAAACACTATAAAAAAAACAAAAAAACAAAAAAAAAAACAAAAAAAAACAAAAACGAGTTAGTTGAGGAATTTAACGCGGTGTGGGCATGTTGCCATGGTAGTACACTGGATGGAAACCAGGAGATCCGTGGCTCAAATCTCGGCTATATCATTGAATTTTTCGATCTGGCTCTAACTTTAGTAAAAATGGTTTGTTTATAGAAGAGGTATAGGTTTGATGTAATGGTTTTTTTCACACAATCCGTGTATAGGACAAGAGTTGGATAGGTTTGCCATTTTAGCACAGTGATAGAGCAACCGGCTAGAGACCGGGAGATCCATGGTACACATCCTGGCTATGACATTGAATTTTTCAGTCTGACTCTACCTATCCAACTTCTGTCCTACACACGGCTTGTGTCAAAAACAATTAAATTAATACTAATTGACCATAATAGTTGGCTACACCATGAATCCTTGACTTAAAATACTTACAACATTGTAAGTTGCCATTGGGGTTGTCATCTCAAAATAATTTCAGAGCACCTTGCGGTTTACCGGGAAACTAGCGAGTCAGTTGAGAACTTCAATTTTATGCCGGCGTGTTGCCATGGTAGCTCAGTGGAAGAGCAATCGGCTAGAGACCGGGAGATCCGTGGTTCAAATCTCGGCTATGGCATTGCATTTGTCAGTCTGGTTCCACCTATCCGAGTATAGGTTTGTTTGTGAGCATAAAAACAGAATTTTTGTGTGTAAAACAGAATTTTTCCAGTTACCAAGTTGGTCAAAATGGGAAGAGATTGCAACCGCTTTGACCAGAATGGTATCAACAAGTCTTCAGAGGGAAAGGTTGCACTTTGTAACGTCGTGATGCCAACACAAGCTAACGACATTTCCCAGATGACGCTCTATTTGGTGAGAAAAGTCGACGCCTTGCTCTGTTATTTTTCCTCTCAGGCGTTACGGGGGTAGGCGAGGTGGCAGGGGATGGCTGCCTTTTTCCACCGACCAATCACATCACTTGTAACTGATCTCATTGCAGATCGTCGTTCCTCTGTCTCTCTCTCTCCCCCGCTTCTCTGCATAAAGGTTTAACAACCCCGTCCCCTGATGCCGGGGCTTTAAGCCCCTGCGCTGATCAAAGATTAAACTTTTGCAACAGCCAGTGCTGATTCAACGAGATCGAAATTAAATTTTACTCCCATTTCTTCCTTCTTTTTTCCCCATCTTTACTACTTAGAAGACCTCGTTTTTGTATTCGCCCCCTCCTCCGGGAACATGAGGAAGGTACGAGGACATGCTTGCTGAATCAGGGCCGCAAGGGGCGGGGGGTGCGAGCAGTTCTAAGAGGATGAAACTCTCCGTCTCTACCTAAAAATACTCTTCAAGGGAGTGGAAAAATATCAAGATCCAAGTAAATACGACCTCGCAACTTAAGTAAGAAATGCCAAGGGGGGGGCGTACTTTTAAAAAGTAATCGGCAAGAGGGAGCGGTAAAGACTGTGAGATAAAAATGTGAGAGATGGAAAATCAAGAGGCGCAAAAATAAGAACCTAAAAATATCCATGTTTTGAAATATAGATGCAACAACGCTTCGAATTCCAGCTTGATATAACGAATTTAAATCAATTTCACTCTCTCCGACATTGAAACTGAGCTCTTCAACTTCTATGGTTCATGTATGTTGTCCTCCGTTCTCTAGGGGTAACACTGCTAGCCTCTGGTTCCTAAGGTCACGGGTACAAACCCGGCGGAGGGCGACGTTTGTTTTCTAGAACGTAAAAGAACTTCAAGCCTCATAAACGTTCTTCTGTTGTAGTTTCAGCGTTTTAGTTTATCTATTCGGCAACAAATTATTCCCAGAAAAGCTGATTCTTTTTTCTACCTCATGCTAATAGCGATAAACATTAGTAGAAACGACCTTATTACTAAGTTCCTTATAAATAGCAGGAAAATAAAGGAATGCCAACGCCATAGTGAAATAGTTTAAAGGCTGGTTGCTATGCAATTGAAATTCTGTTTTCTTTGCGTTACTTGGAGTTAAGTGTTTAAGTGTTTTAAAATTGTAACCAATATCAAGAAAAACGATAACAGAAAATGCATATATCATACATAAGCTGTGTATTTTTAGAGATATGCATTTTTGTGCAGTAATTTTTTGTCCATCTCTTACAATTTACTAGTTATGCTAAAATCGTCCGAATGAGATAGTCTTCAGATGCTATTTCCAGCAAATTCAAGAAAAGAATTTCAATTCCGAAAATTAATTGCAATTCAACTTATTATTACATTTACCATTGTTATTATATCATCACTGCTTACACTTTTTACTCATAATTAAAAAAATCTTATGTAAACTCTTCATATGACTTTCTCTATATCTCTGCAACAAATGTTTGTTAAAAAGTATATGCTTTTATTTACTTTATGTTGTTAGAAAAAATTGACAGAAATAGTCTTATTACTTGCTTCCCTGTAAGTAGAAGCGAAATAAGGGAGTAACATAGGTTAAAGTAATAGCAAAAGATGGTTGCTAGGTGACTGAAGTTCCTTTGTTTGTATGGACAGGAGTTGACAAATTCCTGTATGAGAAAAGAGTAAGTTTTTAAGGCTGAAACAAAAAACTAGGAATATCTAAGAAACTATCAACTCCACGAAAAAAATGCATGTAACATAAATTGTGTGTTTTAATGTGCTCTACATTTGTTGTGTGGTAAGTTTTAAGCTGTCTCTTACAGTTTACCAGTTACACAAAATTCCGTAGAATTCATCCAGAATAAAGTAGTCTTCAGAGGCTATTCCCAGAAAATTCAAGATATACATATTATTTGTCAAGTATATATCTTTAATATGTGCTATTTTTATCATAATCGTTAGAGCCATTTTAAAAAAAAAAAAATCGAAAATCTTTCCATGTGAAGGGTAGTTGGAAGTGGGGGGATTTTCTTAAAAATCTTCGTGTCGCATCCTTGGAAGATACTGAACTTAAATAACAAGTCTTTTCGGTTTTGAGCTATGCTGCCCACAGACACACACACGGACATTTTTCTAAAAATGTTTTTTTGGATTCAGGCGGTCTCAAAACATGTATTTCTGGTGAACTCTCGGTATCGAATTTTTAGGTACAATACAATACCTTCTGTATACACTGTGTACATAGTACATGTAGAGAAAGTAAAAATTATTGATAATACAAATATTAAACCCAAAAAAATAAATATTTTATTTATCATGAACTCAATTTTAATATACCTACCATATTTTAATCAAAATCGTTACTAATATTACAGAAAATCAAAATTTTCGAAATTTTTTCCGTGTAAAGAGTAATTTCAGGTGGGGGGGATTTTCCTATCCTTGGAAGACGCTACTTTTAAATAGCAGCTTTGGTATTTTACCGACATTTCTCTTTTGAGTTATCGTGTTTACAGACAGACAGACACACACACACACACAAAAGGACCTTCTCCTAAAACTGCTCATTTGTGAATTCAGGGGACTACAGAAAGTGTGTTTCCAGTAAAATCTCGCTACCTACGTACTATGTAGACAGTCAGGAAGAACAGTCGTGGCGGAAGTTGAACCGCAGAATTCCCATTTTCGAGTCCATGCCTTAATGACCTCGGCTAATATCTCGGTAGGTACTATGATTTATTGCTTTTATTGTATATTCACCAGGAAAAAATAATGTTATTGCTGGTTTTGAAAACACCATACCAGTAAGAAAATTGCACAGAGTGAAGTACGGGAAAATGAGAAATACTGTAAAAGAGAGAACATGAGAGCAGAGGTAAAGGGCAGAAAATAAACTTTTATCTTTAAAATTATAGTCTTTTTAATCAAATACGCTATCTAGTTTCCAAGCAATGAAGCGGGAAAGACACGGTTTTATTTCACAGCTATGTTTATCCTCCCAATCTTTTACGGCTCCAGCATTTGATACAGAGGAGACTTTACTCTTGTCAATATCGTTCACACATTTTAAAAGTATTTTTAATTTTATATTTATCTCCACGTAGTGATAATGAAAGGATGCTTTAACGCATCTTTTACAGTGGAACGAATCGCTTCACCATTAAGATATTCGCTCTACCGTGAAACTGTGCTATATTGCCTACCTTGATAAAAAAATAACTATACTAGAAGCGAATTTTTATTTCAATATTTAACGGAATGATAAACAAAAAGATATACTTTGACCAGCGTGAAGAAATAACTGCATCTGAACATGGAATGATCTAAAAGTAACGTAAAGTATACTATTATGATCGCATTTGAAAGGTCCCGGGTTCGAGTTCTGTTAATCGTCCAACAGAATTAGCTAATGATATATTTGTCATCATGTTGTTACTTTCTCTACATGTACTATACACATAGTGTATAGAGAAGGTATTGCACTCCACTCAAAAATTCATTACCTAGATTTCAACGGAAATACACGCACATAATATATAGAGAATTGTATTGCACTCAAAAAGCTGATACTGAAATTTCACTGGAAATATGTGTTTTGAGACCCCGAAATTAAAAAAAAAAAAAAAAAAAAAAATTATAGAAAAAAATCCCTGTGTGTGTCTGTGGGCACCATAGCTAAAAAATGAAAAGTTCTTTAAATGCCAAACTTGGTGTTTAAGTTCAGTATCTTCCAAGAATTCGACACGAATATCTTCAAGAAAATCCCCACACCCCAAACTACCCTTTTAATGGACAAATTTTGGAAATTTTGATTTTCTCAAAAATGGCTGGAATCATTTTCACTATAATACCCTATATTATAGATAAATCTATACTTGGCAAATAAACTGTATATGCTGCAATTTTCTGGGAATTGCCTCTGAAGACCTGTTTATTCAAAGTGAATTTTGTTTAAATTTGCATTACTAGTAAACCCTAAGAGATAGACAGGAGATACACATAAAATGTAGATCCTGTTAAAGCACATAATTTATATCATATACATTTTTTTTCGTGAGGTTGACCCATTCCGAGATATTCGTTATTTATTTCAGCTTTAAAATACTTAAAATTTTCCCATACGGGAACTTGTGAACTCCTGGCCATGCAAAGAAACAAATTCTAATCTCATTGCAACTACTTTTTAGCCTACTGAATTCCCTTATTTACTTTCTGTTTAGAAGGAAGAAGTGATAAGACCATTTCTGATAATGTTTATATCGATTAACACAAAGTAAAGGCGACACGTGGTTGAGTGGTTAGGCCCGGGCTAGGCGGCCCAGGTTCGATCCTAAGCGTCCGCATGTGGGATTCGTGGTGGTCGAAGCGGGGTCCGGGTCCTCCGATTTCCCCCGCCATTCATTCCACCAATTGTTCTATTGTCACATTCCATTTCGTTTACTTTTTATATCATGCTCATGCCTGGCTACGGGACGACCTCTAGGCATTGGCTTGTAAGTCCGAAAATAATTACGGGGAGGGTAAGCCCATTACAAAACAAAACGAAAACTTAAGTGAATGGAAGTATAAACTTTTTAACTATAATTTTTTACAGAGACGTAGAGAAACTCATGTGAATGAAACACACAGATTTTTTACACCGAGGACTGTCCGCTCGTTGTAATGTCGTCAAGCGTATCCTAGCAACGGCCAATAATTACCTTTAGAAAGCAACGATACAGAAGAGTGCAAGCCAACGCCTTCTAAAACATCCGCGTATCGCATGTACACACGCGGAACAAGACTTCCGTGCAGATGTCGCCCCTGCACACGCATCTTTACTCTCTTTTTTTTCCGCCACGTTTCTGCAGATAACGGTTCGTCTGGCGTTGGAATTTACATTTTATACGCCGTCAAGGGGTAGCTATCTAGCTTGTGTATATATTTTCCACCCATCCCCTCCTTTCCGCATCTCGCACTAGAAAGAAGGCCGAAAAAAAGTGCGCGCGGCTGAGAGTTAATAAAAAAGGAGTAGCATTCCGAATTGTACCCCATACACCGACATCATGCACATGAGGCCTTGCCATTATACACATTTCCATTTCAATGCATAGCGTCGTTTATTTAAGCTTTTTTTTTGGAGGGGGGGGGACCTGCGCGTGGAGTATGCGCAATGGAAACACCTACTCCCCCGCCACCTTCACAGTAACATCACTGTTTGCCAAAGGCATTAATGGCAGTGTGCACTCGTTTTAAAATCCACCAGTAGGAGGTGGCGGGATTAAAAAAAAAAAAAAATCAGAGTGGAGGCATGTTTCCAATGATAACAGCACCCGCCCATGTCCGTTATACACGCTCTCCCGATTTCAGAGTCCACCAACCGAAAATCTACGAACTTAGGAGAAAAAAGAACTTTTATTTACGTTTGCAATCTGTACGTCATTCAGTGATATTTTGTTTCAATGCAATACCTATTCTATACTGTAACAACCAATTTACTATTAAAATCTGATGTGTTCCATTCACATGACCTTCTCTGTATCAGTGTAACCATTATTGAAAAATCTTCTTTATATAATCGAGATAAATATTATCAAAAATTGTCTTTATTACTTGCTTTCCGGGGAAATAAGGGAATACACTAGGCTAAAGTGATAGAAAATCTTTAAAAAGATAGTTGCCATATTACTGAAATCCGTTTCTGTGCAGGCCAGAAGTTTGCAGCTTTGCATGTGAGAAAAGTTTTAAGCATTTTCAGTCTGAAATAAATAACACAGAATATTTCAGAAATGGTCAATTCCACGAAAAAAAAATTATATGACATAAATTGTGTGTTTTAATGAGATCTAAATTTGTATGTGGTAATTTTCTGTCTAATTCTTACAATTTACTAGTTATACAAGATTCAGCAAAATTCATTCAGAGATCTTCAAGGCTATTCTCATAAAATTGAAGAGATGCGTTTTATTTGCAATGTAAATATCTTTAATATGCGAGATTGCAATCAAAATCGTTAGTCATTTTGGAGAAAATCAAAATTTTCGAAAAATGTTTCATGTGTGGTGGGGGATTTTCTTGTAAGTCTTTGTGTCGCATCCTTGGAAGATATCAAACCTAAATACCAAGTTTGGTATTTAACGATCTTTATTGTTATGTATGATTGCAAAAATTTCAATTGTATTAAACTTGAAATGTTGCTATGGCAACCAAATAAACAGTTCAATATTCTGGTGTTACTGATTCTATTTATTTTTATAAATTAACGTTAATAATTTTACTGTTAGTTGGACATATACAATAAAGATTCTCTTTCAACTATTTATTTGGTTACCATAGAAACATTTGAAGGTCCGTGTATAAGAAGTGTGTGTGTGTGTGTGTGTGCGTGTGTCTGTGGACCACCTAAGTCCTTAACGAAAACACTGTTAAATACCAAATTTGGTATTTAACTTTAGTATTTTCCAAGGATACGACATGAAGACTTTCAATAACATTCCCCTCCCCAAGCTACACTTTACATGGATTTTTTTTTTTGAAAATTTTGTTTTTCTCAAAAATTTGTGGTTTTAAACCTAATATCTATGGATACCTCAAATTCCTATCAATAATATTGTATTATCGTTTGTAACATAAATGTGCATTAATTAATTTAATGAAAATTAATTAGAATACCAAATTTAAGTTTTGTACATGGAATGTGTTAGTCACAAGAGCTATATGCATGAAATTTAAAGCAAATAATTTAAAATTACAGATAAATTCAGTTCCAATATCCCTTAAAATGTGAAAATTTAATTATTCATTAAAGAAATAACAATAGAAGTACTGAGGTAAGGCTTTGGCTTGTTATTAAAAAGCCCCAAAATGTCTGAAATGTAAAATGTACCACATAAAAGTTTTAAACTTTAAGGGGAGTCGAAATGGGATTTTCATATTTTTTTCCCGTTTCTATATTTGAATTGCATATAAAATTTACGAATCACACGCTCATAACTTTCATAGAGGTATGCTAATTGTAAATATCTTAAACATACTGCTCACAATAATCCTGCGTAGAAGTTTTTTTTGGAACATATTAGTACACTCACTTGGTAAAACATTAATAACTTAAAATAAGATCTGAAGCTTTCCTGGCGACGTATTAATTCAAAATCTTCTCGGGCTTCTAGCCAGGTAAAAACGTTGGTGTCAAGCCAAGTTTTTACCTGGCTAGAAGACCGAGAAGATTTTGAATTAATAACTTTGTAACTATTAGTGTTAGATACGATATTTTTATTTATTTTAACCGAAAAGTTTTACTTTAGCTATTCCCAGCATTGGCATTCATATTTGCTTCATCTGGGAGTTTCGAAGTATTGCGAAGCTGTGTTTGGAAAGTTAGTTACTTTTATTTAATTCTGTGTTTGAAAGCAGTTTCTGAAGAAGTAAATGTTCTGTACAAATGCCCCATTATCTCAGAAACTAATTCACACTAATGTTACCACACATTTTCGCCTAAATAGGTTTTATTTAAAGTTTTTATGTATATGAATTAGTTTTTTTTTAAATTTAAAAGTAGCTTTTCAATAATATTTTATGACCTTTATTTAAAAAATCATACCTTTGCTTTTAATAAACAGCAGTACTCTATTTTTCATCAATTAACATTGAAAAATTTAGCTCATTATGTTAAATAGTTGCTGGGCATTTCGACTCCCCTTAAAGCCAAAACAATTAGTATTATTTTTATACGCTGATTAAATAGCAAAAATTCAATAATACCTATCCCTTTAAAATTCTAGATGTTTTTGTAGAACTGTGTCAAGTTAAAGCTAAACTTTAGATATCTAAAATTATTTATATTGTATATTATTTTAAATATGCACGACCTTTGTAAGACATCAAAAAAAAATAGATATAAAGCAGACGAGTTTTAAGCATAATGATTCTTTTTTTTTTTTTAGCTTAACGTCCTTTAACCTAGTTTGTCATAAAGGACGATGAATGAAATTGATGAAATTATACTCAAATGATCTCGGGGTTCTTGGAACTTAAAGTTACTTACATTTTCTCAGGATCAGGGGAAACCCCGAAAAATACCTTATCCTGGTAACTCATCTTAACTGAGACCTGTTGAACGTGAGGCAGACACGCTATCCCCACATTACCCCGGTGGGCGTACAATTTTTGATTTGTGGGATTTTTTTTATTTTAAACAGTTCTGGAGTCTTGTCAGGACACCGGCGCTGTACTCCATGTTGTTTTCCTCTTTTTCCTTTTTTCCGCTATATTTCCTTTGTTGATCGTTTTCTGTTTACTTACACAGACATATATTCATTTACAAACACACAAACAACCATAACGAATGCGGAACTCGAACCCACGATCCCCTGCGCCACGAAACACCAAAGGACTTGAGCGAGCGTGGCCATGGAGACCGGCATGGAATCCATACTCTTTTTATGTAAACGAAATAATGTTCATAGCAGGCTTTGGAAAATATTCCGGTCAACAAACGACAGTCATATGCTTTGAGTACATAAACTTTGGTGAGTACTACAGAAGGCTTAGAAACAGGTGAGTGTGAGAAACGAATTCCCCTGGTGATATGCGCTCTCATTTTCATACTTTGCGAAAATACAGAGGTTGTTTTATTTGAGACACAGAGCAAATCCCGTCGCTATCTTCAAGCAAGTCACGTCCACATATTGGCTGCGATATTTTCCCACGTTTTCCATGTGAATGCCATCCTTCCTCGGCAGATGTCTCTGCTGCAGCAAGTAGTGGACAATGCCCGGATTAGATCTGCTCGCTCCATATTTGGTTATTCCATCATTCGAGCGGCAGTACGATAAGGGAACGTTATTTCCATAAGTATTGCATCCTCCAGCACAAAAGAAATCCCCTTCCGCAGAGGGGTTTTCTGGACAATCGACGTGAAATATTGTCCAGAGTTCCACTTTGTAAATAACCGCAGTCGTACCAACTTAATAATTACTAGAAATTACATTATATGAAGATAGTTTTGCCAAAAATAAAATCAAGCCAAACAAAATATCTCAAGATACTAAAATACGTTGATTATAAAAACCTTGAGAACAAGGATTTCATAGCAAATGTTTTATAAAACAACCGTTTTAAGTTTCTCTACTCAGTACATAGTATACAGGTAGAGAAGGTATTGCACTCCACTCAAAATTTCGATACCAAGATTTCACCAGAAATACCCGTTTAAGAATCTTGCAAGAATGCGACAACATGTTTAAGAAAATCCACGCCGAACTAATCTTTATATGAAAAAATGTTTTAAAATTTTGATTTCTCAAAAATGACTGACTATTTTGATTAAAATACCGTGTGTTAAAAATATGTACGTCACAAATAATATGCATATCTTGTATCTTCTGCGATTAGCCTCTGTGTATAACTGGCTGTAAGAGACGCACAAAATCTTACTAACAAAAATGTAGATCTTGTTAAAACACACAATTTCGTTATTCGTGGTTATTGGTTTCAATTATAAATACTTATACTTTCCTCATAAGGGAAATCACCATTCGTTTCAAATCTCTTTTGTTTTACTCTTGGCGTAGAGAACGGCATAGCTAGACCTTTTAAAATATTTGACAATCGATTTAGAGTAGAGTGTTCCCTTGTGTTCCTTCTACTTATAAGGAACTAAGCTATAAAACCTTTTGTGTTAAACTTAGCTTGTTTTGTATAAAGCTGAAAAAAAGGTAGCCAGAATAATTTGTTGCCAAATAGGCAGAGAAATTCAAGTGAATTGAAGCATTAGGTTTATTACTTTTTAACTAGGAAGCAGAGAAAGTATTATATTCACCCAAAAACTTGACGTAGAGAATTCATCTGAGATATAGTTTCGTGGCCTCCTAAAAAAAACAAACAAGACATACCAATTTATAAAAAGGGTCCGCCTACGCGCGCAGGTGTGACTGTCTGTGAAGAGCATGAATCTAAAACGAAAAATCAGTCAAACACCGAAATTGATATTAAAATTTAGCTCTTCCAAGGATATACGCAAGCATTGGATGAATTTTGTAATACTGTCAATTGTTTTTGATCTTGCCTGTATTTGTCATTGCTACACAATGTACTTTGTTCTGGCAAATAAATCTATCTATCTGTATCTATCTATCTATCTATCTGTCTGTGTGTCTATCTATCTATCTATCTATCTATCAATTTCGAGAAAATCTCTTCACCCAAGGAACATTAATCAAAATCTTTATATTCTTCGAAAATGGTTCTAACGATTTTGATTAAAGTGCTATAGGTTTATTTAAGACATTTTATGACAAACATTATGCATATCTTGAATAACGACTTCCTATTTGAGGAATGTGTAAATAGTTTAAAGTTGAAATCAACATAAAGAAATATCTCGGATCTGGTTAGCTGCACAAAAGGTTATTTCATGTAAACAGTTCCTTTAACGAGATTTACAGGTTTTGTACAATAAGATTTTGCCTGTTTGCTACGGTTTACAAGAGCAATCCAATAAGAATTGGCTTCAAAGAAAATTCGAATATACACCTTATTTGTCTTGAAATGTCTTAAATATATGTATACGGTATTTTCGTCAAATTCGTTTTAGATATTTTTACTTTCTCTATACGTACTATGTACATAGTGTATAGAGAAGGTATTGTATTGCACTCAAAAATTCGATACCGAGATTTCACCAGAAATATATGTTATAGGGTCCCCTGTATCCAAAAAAAGCATTTTCTTCAACAGGTCCGTGTGTGTGTCCTTGTGTCTGTGAGCACGATAACTCTAAAACAAAAAGTTGGTAAAACATCAAACTGGGTATTTAAGTTTAGTATCTTCCAGGGATACGACACGAAGATTTTGAGAAAAATCCCCCACCCCCAACTACCCTTAACATGGAACTTTTTTTCGAAAATTTTGATTTTCTCAGAAATGGCTCTAACAATTTTGATTAAAATGTCGTTTATTAAAGACAATTACCTGACAACTAAACTGCATATCTTGAATTGCTGAGAATAGTCCCTGAAGACTATTTTGGATGAATTTTGCGGGATTTTGCATAACTGGTAAACCGTAACAGATGAACAAAAACTTGCCACACAAAAAAATGTAGAGCACGTTAAAACACACAATTTATGTTATATGCAATTTTTTCTTGGACTTGGTCGTTTTTTTAGATAATCCTTATTTTTAGTTTCAGCTTTGGAAAATTTAAAACATTTCTCATTCAGAAAGTTGTCGTCTCCTATCCATACAAACAAATAAACTTCAGTCACGTTGCAACTAGATTTTGACTATCACTTTAATCTTAATACATTATTTCGCTTCTACTTACAAGGAAGCATACAATAAGAGTATTTCTGCTAATTTTTTTCTGACTAGCATGAAGTAAATGGAAGCATAAGAGATGTAGAGAAAGTTAAGTGAATGCAACACATTAGATTTTTATTTCGAAATTGTATCTGTCTAAAGGGTAGAATATGTAGAGGATTTCCTTGAAGTCTGTTTGTTTCATTCGTGATCGACCCTTTTCTTTCTTTTGCTTTTCAAATGCTTCATTTATAGAGACTCCCTTAACTTATATATTCATATCGGGAACTTTAGTTTAGAAACTGCAACACGTGTTTTTGCGCTGAATTGTAGGGTTTGTTAAGATTAGTTTTTCGGTATTGTACTATTAAACACGCACATACTTCCAGACTCTATGACGGACAGTGATTGATTCTAGTTATGAAAAATCTGATGTGTTCCATTCACATGACTTTCTCTATATCTCTGTAAATTATTATTGTTAATAAGCTTATCTTTTATTTATTTCATGCTAATCGAGAAAAATTAGCAGAAATAACCTTATTTCTTGCTTTATTGTAAGTAGAAGCGAAATAAGGTAGTACCATAGGTTAAAGTGGAAGCCAAAAGCTGGTTCCTATGTGACTGATGTTCCTTTGTGTTGTCAGGAGTTGACAAATTCCTGTATGAGAAAAGTGTAAGTTTTTCAAAGCTAAAACCAAGAAAAAGGAATATCTCAAAAACGTTCAACTCCACGAAAAAAATGTATATAACATAAATTGTGTGTTTTAACGTTCTCTACATTTTTTGTGTGTTCAGTTTTTATCCAATTCTTACGGTTTAGTAGTTATGACAAATTCATCCAGAATAAAGTAGTCTTCAGGGGCTATTCCCAGAAAATTCAGAATACACATTTTATTTGTCAGGTAAAAAACTTTAATATACGATATTTTAATCAAAATCATTAGAGCCATTTTTTAGAAAATCAAAATTTTCGAAAAAAAGTTCCATGTAAAGGGTAGTTTCGGGTGGGGGGACTTTTCTCAAAATCTTCGTGTCGCATCCATGGAAGATACTAAACTTAAATACCAAGTTTGGTACTTTACCGACTTTTCGTTTTTGAGTTATCGTGTTCACAGACACACGGACACACTGACACACACATGGACCTTTTTTTGAAAATACTTTTTTTTGGATACAGGGGATCCTAAAACAAATATTTCCAGTGAAATCTCGGTACCGAATTTTTTGGTGGAGTGCAATACCTTCTCTATACACTATGTACATAGTACGTATAGAGAAAGTAAAAATGTCCACCACAGCCGGGAAACGAACTCGGGACCTCTGGGTGACTAAAAAGGCAGTTCATGAAAAGCTTGTTGCACATAAACTAGCGACTTGGGTTGAAATTCGGAAGAAACTCCATTTCCATGGTAACAACGTTACTTATATTCAAACGAGGTAAAGCTGTGAATGCGCCTGAGTAAAATCAATGCCGGGGGTGTGTATGCAACAGGCATGCTCGGGTTACCATCTCCATGACGACAAGCACACACTAATCGCTTCGCCCTCCATGGAAATTAAACCATCTCCTGCCTGCCAAATTAATTTGTATAATATGGCACCCAAACACTCGGCGCTCTGATCAAAAACCTCGGGCTCTTCATTCCGTTGAAAAAGCTATTCTTCTGTCTGATGAACTTGCATTAAATATTTATATATTTCTCCTTATCGCGATGGTAGCGCAGCTGCGTAGACCTGGGTTCGATTCCCGGTACGGTATGGGGAATTTTACCCCTCTGGGAGACCTGTTCCGGGGTGCACTCCGCCTCTTGAGGTCCCTGAGGGTCAATTGAGAAGTAGCAGCTACAGATCGAGAACACAGCATCAACTGGATGAGGTGAATTCTGTTTCATATTTATTAATTTGAGTTTAGATTTTAAGTAAAAAGATTTAAATATCCGGGGGGGGGGACTCGAGGTGCTGATCACGACTCATTATCCCTTCACGACACCTTCAGGCCGAGATGGGGGACGCAGCGGTCGGGCGGTAGGACAAAGTCCCTTATGAATTCTCGTGCCATGGAGTTTACATTTAATTTTATGTATAAGAAAGGATGCATTGGCGTAAGCTTTAGTCAGATTTCTAAAACCTTAATTGCTAGTGATAGCTATAAAATTTCGTACACTTTGCATTTTTACATAGTGCATGGAGAAGATATTGCACTCCACCTAAAAATTTGAAACCGAGATTTAACCGGAAATATATGCTTTAGAGTCCTCTTTATCTAAAAAAAGCATTTTCGTAAAAAGGCCAGTATGTGTGTGTGTGTGTGTCCCTGTCCGTGTGTTTGTGTGTCTGTGAACACGATAACTCAAAAACGAAAAGTCGTTAATACTTGGTATTTAACTTTAGTATCTTCCAGGGATACGACAAGAAGATTTTGAGAAAAATTCCCCACCCCCAACATGTGACTTTTTTGGAAAATTTTGATTGTTTCATAAATGTCTCTAAAGATTTTGATTAAAATATCGTATATTAAAGCTATTTACTTCACAAATAAAATGTATATCTTAAATATTATGGGAATAGTCTCTGAAGGGTACTTTATTCTCAATGAATTTTACGGAATTTTGAATAACTGCTAAACCGTAAGAGAGGGACAGAAACTTACTGCACGAAAAATGTGGAGCACGTTAAGACACACAATTTATGTTATATAAACTTTTTCGTGGAGTTCATCGTTTTTAGGACATTCCTTGTTTTTGGTTTCTGCTTTGAAAAACACATAGTTTCCTCATACAGAATTTTTCAACTGCAATTCATACAAAAAAAGGAACTTCAGTGACATAGCAACCAGTTTTAACCTATGGAACTCCCTCTCTCCTTCACTTCTATTTACAAGGAAGCTAGTAATAAGACTATTTCTGCTATTTTTTTTTTCTGATTAGCATTAAGTAAATAGAAGTATAAGCTTTTTAAGAATATTTGTTGCAGTGATATAGAGAAAGTCATGTGAATGGTACACATCAGATTTTTTCTTTCTCACTTAGTTCATAGTAAATAGAGAAAGTTTTATATTCTGTTCAAAAATTCGATGCAAGATTTCAACCCAAAATACACGTCATAGAGATCTCTGTATCAAAACAGGCAATTTTAAAAAAGGTTTGTATGTGTATGTGTGTGTATCCGTGAGCAAAACCACTTTTGGTATTTAAGTTTAGCATTTTCTATGGATGCGACACGAAGATTTTCTGTAAAACCCCGCATCCCAATCTATCTTTTCTGTCGAACATTTTGATCTCAAATAAGACCCTAAAGATTAAGCTCAAAATATTAAAGATGTTTTCAT
The DNA here is from genome assembly GCA_030762935.1 of Hymenopus coronatus. Lineage (NCBI taxonomy): Eukaryota > Metazoa > Arthropoda > Insecta > Mantodea > Hymenopodidae > Hymenopus > Hymenopus coronatus. The sequence continues at coordinate 116,748,949 of CM060890.1, forward strand.
AACAAATAATGTGGACAATTTGCAATTTCTGGGATAGCCTCTGAAGATCTCTTCATTTGGGTGACTTTGCATAACTAGAAACCCGCAAGAGATATATAAACACTTACTGCAGAAAAAATATAGATATGCTTAAAGAAAGACACACTTTTCATGAATTTGAAAATTTTTGAGATATCTCTTGTTATTATTTTCAGTTTTAAAATACTTTAACTTTTCTCGTGTGGGAATTTGTCAACTTCTGACCATGCCAAGAAATGGATTTCAATCACATGCAATCAGTTTTCAAAAGATTTGACTTTCGCATTAGCCTAGCGTATTCTCCTATTTCATTTTAACTTACAAGGGACTAAGAAATGCCTTGATTAGCATGAAGTAAATAGAAGAATAAGCCTTTTAACAATAATTTGTTAGATTTGTTGTCTTGCGATTGGAACACAACAGATTTTTAATAGAAAAAAATCTGTTGTGTTCCATTCACATGACTATCTCTACATCTCTGCAACAGATTATTGTTGAAAAGTTTATGCTTCTATTTACTTCATGAACATCAAGAAAAAGCTAGAAGAAATGGACTTATTACTTGCACCCTTCTAAGTAGAAGCGAAATAAGGGATTACCGTAGGTTAAAGTGATAGTCAAAAGCTGGTTGACAAATTCCTGTATAAGAAAAGTATAAGTTTTCAAAGCTGAAGCCAAAAACAAGGAATATCTCAAAAACGATCAATTCCAGGAAAAAAAATATATACGTATCTTGCATATTTTTACGCGCTCTACATTTTTGTGTGGTAAGTTTTTATCCATTTCTTACGGTTTAGCAGTTATGAAAATTTCGTAAAATTCTTCCAGAATAAAGCAGTCTTCAGAAGCTATTCCCAGAAAATTCAAGATATACATTTTATTTGTCAGGTAAATAGCTTTAATATACGATACTTTAATCAAAATCGTTAGGGCCATTATTGAGGAAATCGACATTTTCGAAAAAAAAGTTCTATGTAAAGGGGAATTGGGTTGGGGGATTTTCTTGAAAATCTTCATGTCAGATCTTTGGAAGATATCAAATTTAAATGCCAAATTTGGTATTCAACGCTCTTTTCGTTTTTGAGCTATGCTATCCAAAGACACACAGACACAAACACACACACGCACACACACGGACCTTTTTCCAAAAATGCTTTTATTAGATTCAAGGAGACCTAAAACATGTATTTCCGGTGAAATTTTGGTATCGAATTTTTGGGTGGAACGCAATACCTTCTTTATCCCTATGTTCATTGTTCTTATGGGGTTAGAGAAAGTAAAACTCTGATGCTTTCCATGAAAAGCAGACCATTCTTAGGTTAGTCTTGTCTCTATTTCATGCTAATCGAGATAAACATTGGCAGGAATTGTTTTATTACTTGCTTTCTTCTAAATAGAAGGGAATAAGGAAATACACTGCGCTGAAGTGTTATTCAAAACTTTTAAAAGCTAATCGATATGTGAAGCAACTAAAAAGCCTTTCTCTTTGTATGAACAAGACGTAAAAGGTATATAACGAGTTTCCACTTGAGAAAAGTGTAAGGAAATTTTGAAGGATTACCTCGGAAATGATTAACTCTACGAAAAAATGTATGTGACACAAATTGTTTGTTTTAAGGAGATCTACCTTTTTTTCTGAAGCAAAATTTTGTCTTAGGTTTAGCATTTATGCAAAATCAAGAGTATTTGGGGATTATTCCTAATTATTAAGCATATATATATTTAATTTACATTAAAATATTTACATATTGTATTATATCAAAATTGTTAGAGTAATTTCTGAGAAAATGAATGGGGATTTTCGTGAAAATCTTCGAGTTACATGCTTGGAAAATACTAAACTTAAAATACCAATTTAGAATACTTAATTGATCTAATAGTTGGTTAAACTATGAAACCCATGCCACTGTAAGTCACCATTGGTGTTTGTCATCTCAAAATATCACTTTGTGGTTTACCGGAAACCATGTATCAGTACGACCGCGCCGTGACTGAGTGGTTAGACCACTCGCCTCTCAACTACACGGCCCAGGTTGGATCCCAAACGACCACATGTGAGATTTGTGGTGGGCAAAGCGGGTGGGCGGGTTTTCTCCGGGTTCACCGGTGTTGCATCTTCATTCCATGTAACACCAGTGTCATCGCCTGCGGTGCCACAGTAGCAAAAGCGGGCTTTAAACACTATCAAAAAGAATCATGTGTCAGATGACATTTTCATGATAGAGAAACGGCTGTAGACCGAGAGTTTCGTGGCTTAATTTCTGGTTATGGTTTTGAATTTACCTGCTTAAAGTTTTTTATTTAACGGACTTTTCGTTTTTGAGTTATGTTTTTCACGCGCGCGGGTACAAAAACCACTCATGCGCGGACCATTTTTTAAAATTATTTTAAGGGATTCAGAGGGTCTCAAAACATACATTTCCGGTAAAATCTCTGTATCGATTTGATGGCTGAAATCCGACAAATTCTCTGCCTATTCTATTTCGGGTACATGCTAGAGGAAGCAAATATTAAAATGATAGTATTTTCCGTAGTATTGTTGAAATATTTTTTAACCTCCTTAATATTCTTCTTACACGAAATAAAACAATATAGATGTTTTTTTCTTTCTTTTTTAGCTTAACGTCCTTTAATCTGGTTGGTCATATCGGATGATGAATGAAATAGGTGAAATGATGCTCATATGAACTGGGGATCCAGGGAGTTTAAAGTTACTCGACGGGAAAACCCCGAAAAAAACTTATCCTTAAGCGAGATTCGAACTCGCGACCTGTTGAATGTAAGCAGACACGCTACCACCACACTACCCAGGCGGGCTAAAATGTTTGTTATTTTACCCTTGTCTAATATAAAACCAGTAAATTTGTGCAAATCAAGGCAGGCAAATATGAACTTGTTAGCTTGTATGTCACAATTCCGCATAGCGACATAGTTTGTTAACAAGCCTGTCCAAGGCTGTCGGGAGAATTCTGGTGGTGCTCCAGATAAACAAGAAATAAAAGTCAAAGTTAGAGAAAAGCGAAGTGCTCCCTAATTGTAACGCCCTTGATGTACGTTAGAAACGTGGTTTCGTGTGCTTTAACAGGACTTATCACAATCCAACTTGTTTTTTTAAACGGCGCATATTATTTTCTCTCGTGCATATTTCGATAACCGCAACGGCAGAGATAAAAAAACAAAACGGCTTGCGAAAAGCAGAAGCGAAGAGAAAAGAGGGATAAAGAAAACATTACAATGTAAAATTGTGTAACATTAAATCAACTTTCTAAACAGCACGATATGCATAATTTTCTTCAAGGTAGCCAAGATAACAAAACTAAAATAATTATTTATTTTTTGTTTGTCGCGCAAAAGCTGGTTTCAGCGCAACTAACAAAAATATAGCCACTGTTTCTCTGTTTAAATTGTCATTCTTAACGATTCTAAAATATCATCACGACTTTTAGCTTCTCTAACACGTAAATATACATAAGAGGTAGTTAAGATATTACATTCCACAAAAAAGTCATTACCAAGTTGTCACCGGAAATGAGGAAATGTAAAAAAAATCAATAAGGTAGAGAAAGCTTTGCATTCCGCCCAAAAATCACTACCGAGGTTTTACTGGAAGTATATGTTTTAGGGTCCACTGAGTAAAAAGAAAGATTTTTAGAAAAAAGTTTGTGTATGTGCGTCCGTGAGTCTGTGAACAGCATAACTCAGACACGAAAAGACGATAAAATACAAAACTTGGCATTTAAGTTCATCATGATCCAAGGATACAACACAAAGATTTTCAAGAAAATTTTCCAAACAAAACAACTACTCTTTACATGAAAAAAATGTTTTAAAGCTGTTAATTTAAGGGAGATGCTAAGTCTCAAAAACATTTTTTAAAAACTGTACTCAAAATTTGTAGAACTCTAGTTTAACAAAAATATTGTGATAGTATTTACGTCGTTGAATGTTTATTTATTAGATGCCTTCACATTAATTTTTTTTTTTTCAGAACTACATTTTCTTTTATGTTCTTTCTTTTCTGAAAGTAGTGAGTCAATTATTGTCTTTGCACGAAAGTTTAAACATAACGCCTGTTTATTTTGAACTGAAATCATCTATGAATCTTGAATGAAATAGACATTAATAAACACTAGCTATAAGTAAAATCATTATAAATATTTTGTGAGTAACAGTGTTTACTTTCTCTGGAAAATTCGATGTCGAGATTGCACAGGAAATTATATTTTGAGAATCCATGAGCCAGATTTTTTTAGACAAAGGTCCGTGTGTGTCTGCGTGTGTATGTGTGTGTGTGTGTGTGTGTGTGTGGACAGCATAACGCAAAAAACGAGAAGTCCGTTAAACACAAAACTTGGTAATTTTTTTAGTAACTTTCAAAGATGCGTTATGAAGATTTTCAAGAAAAACCCCCACAACAAACATGCATGGAAAAACTCTGAAAAATTTTGAGTATCTCAAAAATGGCTCAAGCGATTTTGATTAAAATAACGTATATTAAAGACATTTAAACTGCATGTTTTCAATTTCCTGGAGATAGACAGTCACTTACTGCACAAAAAGTGTAGATCTCTTTAAAACACACATCTTATATTATATACATTTTTTCGTGGAGTTGGCCATTTTTGGGATATTCCTTGTTATTGTTTTCAGCTTTAAACTATGTAACTTTTTTTCAAACGGAGCCATGCACAGCGAACCGAACCTCAATTGTTTCACATAGCGACCAACTTTAAAATATTTGACTCTCGCTTTAGCCTGATGTATTCCCTCTTCTACTTACAGGGAAGCAAGTATAAGACCAGTTCTGCTAATGTTTATTTCATTCGTATAATGTAGATAAAAGAATAATCTTTTGTAATAATTGTTTGTATATGGAACACGCCCCTAATCTCTTTGCTTCATTAATACTAGGTCCAGTGTTTGCAAGAATTGTTGCGCTACTGCACCTAAAATAATGCCCTGAAAAGTATGCCAGTTTCATTAGTCAAAATAACGCATGTTTCGTTTCTCCATCTACAGAACTTTTCACATTCTTTGCGTAAACATCTTTGGTTTTTCTGGAAATAAATTTTCAGTACTCTTGATTCCGTTCAAAATGCCAAGCGGAATACAATGTATATTTTCAATAGTTTTATCATTTCCTTCCATTTTCCTCCTTAAGTGTAGAAACAAATGAAACAAACATCTGCTTAATAACCATTATACGTAATACATCTGTGATCTCTGACACAGTCGCCCTCCGTGGTGTAATGGTTACCATGCTGACTTCATATACAATGGATTTTTTCAGGCGTAAAAATCCTTTGCATGGCTTCCTTCGGAAGGGAAGTAAAGCCGTTGGTCCCGTGTCGTAGATTTATCAAGTCTGTTAAAGAGGTATCTGAGCAAAATTAAGCTATCTTTCATGTGCAATACAGAATGGGGCGCTGAGAACCGCAGTCGTTACACAGCGTCCATAAATAAAGCTGCATCTTGCATTTTAAGTGCTGTTTAAAAGACTTTGAAAGGTTTATTAATGCTATTTTGTCTAAACTTAAAAAAGATTATTTTAAAGTCGTTTAATTGTATTTTTTATTGTTGAATTAAATATAATGACAGTTATATTTTTGTACGTTCTCTTATTGTGTGTACAAAAAGTATACCTCTAACATACTTCTATAAGATAGAGTTAATAAATATTCAATAATAATAATAATAATAATAATAATAGCTTAAGGAAAAGTGGTGTTTTACTAAAATGATTCACTTTTATTTTTTTAGCCTCCAAGCCTTTTCGTTTTTGAGATATGCTATTTGTACTGATACAATACATATATACCTTCCTTTTTTTAAAAATCTGATGTGTTCCATTCACATGACTTCCTCTATATCGCTGTTACAAATTATTATTAAAAATGTTTTTCTGTCTACTTTATGATAATCGAAATAAACTTTAGCAGAAATTGGTTTAACTACTTGCTTCCTTATAAGTAGAAGGAAAATAATGGAATACACTTGGCTAAAGCGATAGTCAAATCCTTTGAAAGCTGGTTGCTATGTGGTTAAAATCCGTTTCTATGCAGAGCCAGGAGTGTAGTAAGTAAGTTTTTGCCTATCTCTTACGGTTTACCAGTTACCCAAAATTTAGCAAAATTAATTCAGAACAAAGAGATCTTCAGATGCTATTCCCAGAAAATTCAAGATATACATTTTATTTGCCGAATAGATATCTTTAATATACGGTATTTTAATCAAAATCTTTATAGCCATTTCTGAGAAAATCGAAATTTTCGAAATTTTTCCCATGTAAAGGGTAGTTTGGGATGGCGGATTTTTCTCAAAATCTTCGTGTCGTGTCCCTAAAAGATACTAAACTTAAATACCAGTTTGATATTTTATTGACTTTTCGTTTTTGAGTTATCGTGTTCACAGATGCATACACACACGGAGTTTTTTCTACGAATGCTTTTTCTGGATACAGGGACCCTAAAACACATATTTCCGGTGAAATTTCGGTATGGAATTTTTGGGTGGAGTGCAATACCTTCTGTATACATACTACATGTAGAGAAAGTAAAAATGTTTTTCTTTAATTAGGGGGCATCTGAACATGTGGTATTTCTAGTGAAAAATATGTAATGCAAATTGGTTAAAATATTTCCAGAAAGAACTAATATAAGGGTTTTTATCTTGAAAACACGTGCTATATTCTCTTAGGCACGCCGTTTAAATTTGCACTGTGGTTATTTGAAAATCAAAGCCACGCACACAGAGAAAGATTTACGAACGCATTTGGAGCCAATGTTACAAAGCTGAAAAGAAATTAATATCGCGGGGAACAAACAGCGAATTGAAACCAATGGTGAAAGAAATAATTTACTGGTAGGGGCGACCGCGGAGCCCACCGGAACAGCAAGTTGCCGGCAATAACTCAGGCGGGCGGCGGACAATCTGCGGCTAGCGACGGTCAGCTCATGGCGGTGTCTGCGGTACGACCCCAACGGATTTTTAAAGACCACGAGTGACCACCTGGCAGTGCCACAATCTGGCCCCGGGCCACACCGCAAAGTGGCCCATTCCTCCTCCTCGTTCTGCTTCATCGTAAACATGCCCGGTCTTAAGGAACTTTATTGTCCTTCTAACACCGAAATGTGACAAATCACCAGCAGCAGCTTTTGTTATTGATGGTTACATTATACCATACGTCCCCAGTATTATATGTCGCAAACTTGATAAATAGCAATATATTTATCCACCAGTGTTTAAATGCTAAGCTTGCCTGACAGTATTGTTATTACTTTTTACTTTCTCTACACGTACTCTGTACACAGTATGCAGAGAAGGTATTACATTCCACCCAAAAATTCGATATCGAAATTTCACAGAAAATATATTTTTTGTATCCCCCCGAATCCAAAAAAAGCGTTTTTAGAAAAAGATCCGTGTGTGTGAGCGTGTGTGTGTCTGTGGACACAAAACAAAAAGACCATTAAATACCAAACTTGGTATTCAAAATTGGTATCTTCCAAGGATGAGACATGAAAATTTTTAACAAAATCCCCCAACCCCAACTACCCTTTACAGGGTAGTTGGCTATAACGATTTTGATTAGAATCTCTTATATTTAAGAAATGTACATGCCAAATAAAATGTATATCTTTAATTTTCTGGGAATAGCCTCTGAAGGCTACTTTATTCTGGATGAATTTTTCATAACTGCTAAACCGTAAGCGATGGACATAAACTTACCACAAAAATGTAGCGCACGCTAAAACCAATTGCTGTTATATGCATTTTTTCGTGGAGTTGAATGCTTTTTAGATATTCCTTGTTTTTGGTTTTATCTTTAAAAACCATACTTTTGTGATACAGGTATTTGTCAACTTGTGTCCATACAAAGGAACTTCAGTCACATAGCTACCAGCTTTTGATTATCACTTTAACCTATGGTACTCCCTTATTTCGCTTCTACTCACAAGGGAGTAAGTAATAAGACTATTTCTGCTAATTTTTTTCTCAATTAGCATGAAGTAAATAGAAGCATAAGCTTTCTAACAATAATTGTTGTAGAGATGTAAAAAAGTCATGTGAATGGAACGCATTAGATTTTTTTTTAATTTGAACTCAAAGGAAAATTAAAAAAAACAAAACAAAAAAAAACTATTGAATGTTCTATCAAATTAACAAATTTGCTCTTTAGTTTAGTAAGTATGGCTTCAAATAAATTAGTTTAATGCAAATAAATAACTTGCAGTGTATCACACGGACCTATTTCTAAAAATCCTTTGTTACACTCACATGACTTTTGTTGTTGATGTTTACATTATGCTATGGCCTCTGGTGTAATATATCGCCATCTTGATAAATAGTAATATATTTATTCACACGTGCTTAAATGCTAAGCTTGTCTAGCAGTATTGCTATTATTACTCTTTTTAATTTAAACTCAAACGAAAATTAAAAAAAATATCGAATGTTTCATCAAATTAACAAATGTGCTCTTTAGTTTAGAAAGTATAGCTCCAAACAAATTAATTTAATACAAATAAATAAATTGCAGTGCACCATACGGACCTATTTCTAAAAATCTGATGTGTTCCATTCACATGACTTTCTCTACATTTCTGCAACAAATTATTGTTAAAAAGCTTCATTCTAATCGAGAAAAAATTAATAGAAATGGTTCTTATTACAGAAATGGTTTACTTGCTTTCTTGCATGTAGAAACAAAATAAGTGAGTACTATTGGTTTAAGTGATAGTCAAAAGCTGGTTGCTATGTGACTGAAGTTCCTTTGTTTGTATGGACACAAGTTGGCAAATTTATGTTTGAGAAAAGTATACTTTTTTTTAAAGCTGAAACCAATCACAAGGAATATCTCCAAAACGGTGTACCCCACGAAAAAATGTATATCAATTGTTTTATATAGCTTTTGAAGGATTTCGCTAATGCTTTAGCCTAGTGTATTGCCTTATTTCCCTCCTACTTAGAGGAAGAACGTTATAAGATCATTTCTACTAACGTTCTTTTTTAAGAAAATTTTGTTTACGGAACAATTAGAGAAAGTCATGTGAAATGAACACATCAGATTTGTTTTGCTATATTAAATAGCTAAAGGCGGCGCCATGACTGAGTGGTTAGACCGCTCGCCTCCCAACTAGGCGGCACGGATCAATCCCAAGGGATTTGTGGTGGACGAAACAGCATCTGAAATGGTTTTCTCCAGGTCCTCCGGTTTTCCCCGTCACTCATTCCAACAATTGCTTCATCACCACCTTTCCTAACATGCATCCCGCTTGTATTTCATATCATTCACTTCCCCACGCTCATGTCTGATCACGGGCCGACCACTCGTTCCAGGTTCTCCTGGTTAGGTGTCGTTGCCTTCCAATTAGGTTTCTGACCCGCCTGTAAGTCCTAGGCGGGTGTCAGTCCTACATAAGGGCAGGATAAGATGATTATAGAAAGTATTAAATAGCAGAGAAAGTAAGAATATAAGGGCTCCCAGTAGTCACTATCATCATCATCATCTTCTTCTTCTTCTTCTTCTGCTTCAAGGGGCCTTTTGAACCAACCTGTTCCTCAAAGGAAACTATGGCAGATGATCTTTCCAACATTTTAGGTATTTTATTACAGTGTTTAACGCCCGCTTTTACTGCATATGGCACCACAGGCAATGCCACTGAAGATACATGAAATGAAAATGGTGCACTGGTGCAATGGATGGCGGGGGAAATCGGAGTGCCCAGAGAAAACCCACCTCTGCACCGCTTTTTCCACCACAAATCCCACATGTTGTCACCTGGGTCTAGGTGGTATATATATATATTAGCTTTTATGTTATCATTTAATCTAAAAATATTTATTCAATCTTGATATTTTCACTCCTTCTTTGATCTCTTAACGTTACTCCCGCAACTCTTCTAAGAAACGGTATTTCCTCCAATTTTGTCCAAAGCCATGTTTCTGATCATTGGTACTGTCATTGTTTTATAACAATTCATTTTTTGTTTCCTTTGTAGTCTTATTTGTTAACTATCTATTTAATTTACCACAAATATGTTGTAGTTTTTACTTTCTCTATACGTATATGCACCTAAAAATTCGATACCGAGATTTCAACGGAAATACATGTTTTGGGAATTTCTAAATTAATAAAAAAAACGAAGAGTCCGTTAAATACCAAACTTGGTATTTAGGTTCAGTATCTTCCAAGAATGCGACACGAAGATTTCCAAGAAAGTCTCCACAACCTAACTACCCTTTACATGAAAAATGTTTAAAAAATTTGATGTTCTCAAAATTGGCGGTAACAATTTTGAGTAAAATATAGTATATCTTGAATTTTCCGGGAATAGCCTCTGAAAACATTTTTATTCTGAATTAATTATGCGAAATTTTGCATAACTGGTAAACCATAAGAGTTAGACAAAAACTTACTACACAAAAATGTGGAGCTCGTTAAAACACACAATTTATGTTATATTTTATCCTGGAGTTGACCATTTTTAAGACGTTTATTGTTATTGATTTCGCTTTAAAATACGTAACAGTTTTCTGATACGGGAACTTGTCAACACCTGGCCACGCAAAGAATCGGATTTCTATACCATAGCAACCACAGCATTTTATTGTCGGTTTAGCCTAGTGTATCCCCTTATTTCCCTTCTACCTATAAGGAACTAAGTCAAAAAACCGTTTCTGCTAGTGTTTATCTCGATTAATATGGAGTAGATAGAAGAATAAGCTCATTAACTATATTCTATTTTCTTTTCTATTTCTATATGATGTCTATAGGCATACTTACTAAATATTAAATCAGCATACTTATTCAACTATTTCTGTTCCAGTTACAGAACAATATACTTCTGATTGCCTCCGTGGTCGAATAGTCAGCTCGCTGACTTCTCAAGCGGAGGTCTCGGGTAGGATTCCCGGCTGGGGTGGAGAATTTTTCTTTAACCAGAATTATTCCCTGTTCCCCACAGAGTGAATGCGAGTTTGGATAATGATAAAACATCTTATGTGTTACGCTCACATGACTTTCTCTAGCTGCCCTTCAAAACTCCTACAAAAAAGTTTTCTTCTTTGTACACAATGCTAATCAAGATAAATGTTAGCAGAATGTTATTACTTAGTTCCTTGTAAGTAGAAGGGAATATGGGAATGCATTATGCTAAATGTTTTAAACGCTATCGTTATGCGATTGTCATTGCAAATCATTGCGTTGCTTGGCCAGGAGTAGAACAAACTGTGTGAGAAAAGTTTAAGTACTTCACAATTGAAACCAATAACAATGAATATCTCGAAAACGGTTACCGTCACAACAAAAAACGTAAAGGACAAAAATTGTGTGTTTGTCATGAGGTATATTTTTTGTGTAGTACGTTTTTTTTTTGTATATCTTACGGCTTAGCAGTTAAGCAAAATTCAGCAAAATTCATCCAGAATAAAGAGGTCTTCAGAGGCTATTCCCAAAAAATTCGAGATATACATTTTATTTCGGACATAAATAGCTTTAATATACGGGATTTTAATCAAAATCGTTAGAGGAATTTTTAAGAAAATAAAAATTTTCTAAATTTTTTCCATGTAAAGAGTAATTTGTGGTGGGGGAATTTTTTTAAAAATCTTCGCGTCGCATTCTTGGAAGATACTAAACCTAAATACCAAGTTTGGTATTTAACGGCATTTTCATTTTGGTGCTATGCTGTCCACAGACACCCACACAGACAGACAGACACACACACACACACACACACACACGGACCTTTTTTTAAAAATGCTTTTTTCGGACTCAGTGGACCCCAAAACATATATTTCCGGTGATATCTCGGTATCGAATTTTTGGGTGCATTACAATACCTTCTCTATCACTATGTACATTGTACATATGGGGCTAGAGAAAACAAAAATTCTTTTTTTCGGACTCAGGGGACCCGAAAACATATATTTCCGGTGAAATCTTTGTATCGAATTTTTGGGTGCATTACAATACCTTCTCTATCCCTATGTACGTTGTAATATGGGGCTAGAGCAAGTAAACATGATAAACCTAATGTTATACAACCTACATATAATACGAGTTGTTTCACAAGTCAAAGCCCCCGATATGACCATTGATGTTAAAGGGGGCTATGCAAATGAAACAATAAAAAAAAAATTATGATGTGTTCCATTCACATGACTTTCTCTATATCTATGTAACAATTTAATATTAATAAGCTATTCATCTATCTATTTAATGCATTAGCAGAAACGGTCTAGTTCCTTTATAAGTAGGAGGGAAATAAGGGAGTACAGTAGACTAAACTGACAGTCAAATGTTTTAAAATCTGGTTGCTATGGAATTGAAATGCGTTTCTTTGCGTGGCCTGGAGTTGACAAGTTCCCGTGTGAGAAAAGTTTTAAAATTGAAATCAATAACAAGGAATATCTCGAAAACGGCCAACTCCACGAAAAAAGCATATGACATAAATTGTGCACTTTATCGTAGTAAGTTTCTGTCTATCTCTTATGGTTTACTAGTTATGCAAAATTCAATAAAAATCATCCAGAATAAAGTAGTGTTCAGAGGCTGTTCCCAGAAAATTCAAAATATACATTGTGTTTGTAAGGTAAATATCTTTAATATACGATACTCAAAATTTTCGAAAAACGTTCCATGTAAAGGGTAGTTTGTGTTTGGAGGATTTTCTTGAAAATCTTCGTGTTGCATCCTTGGAAGATACCAAGTTTGATGCTTAACGGTCTTTTTGTTTTTGAGCTATACTGCACACAGGCACACACACACACACGGATATTTTGCTAAAAATGTTTTTTTTTATTTAGGGGGTCTCAAAACATATATTTCCAGTGTAAACTCGGCGTCGAATTTTTGGGTGCAATGCAATACCTTCTCTATACAGTATGTACATAATACGTATAGAGAAAGTAATATATAATTCTGCTCCCAGAAGTAAATATTCTGGATGAGTGTAAATGAACAAAGTCTCAAGGAGAGGAAAATTTGTCATTGCGTTGCTATTTTGTTTGGTAAACTGCACCAAGCGTTAAAACAAATGCAGAATATGTAGCCATCTCATCCGTAACAAGCGACGTGGATGAAAGACAAGTTAATAAGACACGGCTTAATGAACTTCCCCTAGTGTTGGAGTGCAGAGTAGGGGGATGATGGATGAACAGGGGTGGCTAGATTTACTCTCCTCAAACAGACTTGACCTGGCAACACAAACATGCCCAGGGATGTTGTTTGAACAAGGGAGTAGGCACAAATATATCATCCTATGCCTTGAGGAAGCGATACACCGGATATTGTCTCTGGTGGCGAATTTGAAGTCTTCTCCGTTTCATTGGATTTTAATTACTTTGCTTTGTTGTCATGACTACTGCACTCATTCAAGTTAATAAAAAATTTGATGTCTTTCATTCACGTGACTTTTTCTACATCTCTACAACTAATTATTGTTAAAAAAAAAATTCTAGTTTTAATTTGGACTCCGGCCGTGATGGCTTACGACTTTGTCAAGCATATATTATGAGTTAATAAGAACACCCTAATAAAAAAAAAAAAAAGATCTGAGTGTTCCATTCACATGACTTTCCCTACATCTACAAAAAATCTGATGTGTTCCATTCACATGACTTTCTCTATATCTCTGTAACAAATTATTGTTAACAAGCTTATGTTTTATTTATTTCATGCTAATCGATAAAATTAACAGAAATAGTCTTATTTCTTGCTTTATTGTAAGTAGAACCGAAATAAGAGACTACCATAAGTTAAACTGAAAGCCAAAAGCTGGTTGCTATGTGACTGATGTTCCTTTGTTTGTATGGACAGGAGTTGACAAATTCCTGTATGAGAAAAGTATAAGTTTTTCAAAGCTGAAACCAAGAAAATGGAATATCTCAAAAACGATCAACTCCACGAAAAAAATGTGTATAACATAAATTGTGTTTTTTAACGTTCTCTACATTTTTTGTGTGTTCAGTTTTTATCCATCTCTTACGGTTTAGTAGTTATGCAAAATTCATCCAGAATAAAGTAGTCTTTAGAGGCTATTCCCAGAAAATTCAAGATATACATTTTATTTGTCAGGTAAATATCTATTTTAATCAAAATCTTTCCATGTAAAGGGTAGTTGGGGGTGGGGTGATTTTGCTCAAAATCTTCGTGCCGCATCCCTGGAAGATACTAAATATAAATACCAAGTTTGGTATTTTACCGACTTTTCGTTTTTGAGTTATCGTGTTCGCAGACACACGGACACACACACACACGGACCTTTTTGTGAAAATGCTTTTTTTGGATATTGGGGACCCTAAAACATATATTTCCGGTGAAATCTCGGTATCGAATTTTTGGGTGGAGTGCAATACATTCTCTATACACTATTTACATAGTGCGTATAGAGAAAGTAAAAAGTATTGTTAAAAAGTTTAGGCTTCTATTTACTTAATTCTAACTGAGAAAATATTAGCAGAAATAGTCTTATTGCTTGTTTTTGTAAGTAGAAGGGAAGTAAGGGAGTACCATAGGTTAAAGTGAAAGCCAAAAGCTGGTTGCTATGTGACTAATGTTCCTTTGTTTGTATGGACAGGAGTTGACAAATTTCTGTATGAGAAAAGTATAAGGTTTTAAAAGCTGAAACAAAAAACAAGGAATATTTTAAAAACAATCAACTCAACGAAAAAAATATGTATATAATATAAATTGTTTGTTTCAATGTGCTCTGCATTTTCTGTGTGGTAAGTTTTTGTCCATCTCTTACGGTTTAGCAGTTATGCAAAAATCCGTAAAATTCATCCAGAATAAAGTAGTCTTCAGAGGCCATTCCCAGAAAATTCAAGATTTACATTTTATTTGTCAAGTAAATATCTTAAATATACGAGATTTTAATCAAAATCGTTAGAACCATTTTTAAGAAAATCTAAATTTTTGAAACTTTTTTCCTTGTAAAGTTTAGTTTGGGGTGGAGGGATTTTCTTGAAAAACTTCGTGTCGCATCCTTGGAAGATATCAAACTGAAATACAAAGTTACGTTTTTAACGGTCTTTTCATTTTTGAGCTATGCTGCCCACAGACACCACACACACACACACACACACACACACACACACACACACACACACTCAGGCAGACAGACACCCACCCACACGGACATTTTTCTAAAAACGCTTTTTGTGGATTCAGGGGGTTTCAAAACATATATTTCCGGTGAAATCTCGGTATCGAATTTTGGGTACAATACAATACCTTCTCTATACACTATGTGCATAGTACGTTTAGAGAAAGTAAAAACCTGATGTGTTTCATTCACGTGACTTTCTTTACATCTCTGTAACAAATTATTGTTAGAAAACATATTTTTTTTTTTACTATATGATAATTAAGATAAACATTAAGAGAAATTGTTTTAATTAACCGTTTCTTTGTAAAAAGAAAAAGGAAAATAAAGGATAACTCTAGACTAAAGTAATAGTCAAATATTTTAAAAGCTGATTGCCATATGGTTAAAGTTCGTTTCTATGCATGACTATAAGTTTACAATTTTCCATGTGAAAAAAGTTTTAAGTATTTTAAATCTCAAACAAATAACTTGGAATATCTCAGAAATGGTCAATTCTACGAATAAACATATATGTGTGTTGTAACGAGAACTACATTTTTATGTACCTAGTAAGTTTTTCTATCTCTTACGATTTACGAATTAGCAAAATCCAACATAATTCGTCTAGAATAAAGAGATCTTCAGAGGCTATTCCAAAAAAATCAAGATATACTTTTATAACTTGAAATATTTCAGAAATGGTCAATTCACGGAAAAACGTAAATGATAGAAATTGTGTGTTGCACGAGAACTACATTTTTACGTACCTAGTAAGTTTTTCTATCTCTTACGATTTACGAATTATGCAAAATTCAGCATTATTCGTCTAGAATAAGGAGGTCATCAGAGGCTATTCCCAAAAAAATTAAGATATACTTTTATTTGAGATGTAAACAGCTTTAATATACGGGATTTTAATCAAAACTGTTAGTCCTTTTTAAGAAAATCAAAACTTTCGAAATTTTGTCCACGTAAAGGGTAACTTGTGGTGGGAGAATTTTCTTGAAAGACTTCGTTTCGTATCCTTGGAAGAAACTAAACCCATCTTTTCGTTTTTGAGCTATGCTGACCACAGACACACACATACACTCACAGACAGACACGGACCTTTTTCTAAAAATGCTTTTCTTGGATTCAGTATCATATCAGTATCGAATGTTTGAGTGCATCACAATACCTTCTCTATATACAACGTACATAGTACGTGTCGAGAAATTAAAAATCTGATGTGTTACACTCACGTGACTTTCTCTACATCTCTGTAACAAATTACTGTTAAAAAGCTTATTCTACTTCATGATAATCAAGATAAACAATAACAGAAATTGTCTTTACTACTTGGTCCCTTGTAAATAATAGGAAAAAATCTAACGTGTTGCATTCACATGATGTCCTCTAGCTGTTCAGTAAATAAACCTTTTATTCAAAAGATTATTCTTTTATCTATGCGTATCATGCTAATCAAGATAAATATTAGCAGAAATTAGAAATTACACTGGCAATTGTCTCGTCCTTTAAAAGCTGGTCGCTATGTGAAACAATTGAAATTCCACTGCCAGAACTAAACAAACGAGAACCGAGAAGAAAGATGTCTTCTTGTTTGTGAAAAGTTACTTAAAAGTGGCTTAAAATTGAAATCATAATTTGAAATATCTCAAAAACAGTTATCTCTACAAAAAAAATATATATGCCATAAATTGTGTGTTTAATGAAATCTACATACATTTGTTGTGTAGTAGGTTTTTGTCTATCTCTTATGGTTTGCCAGTTATACAAAAGTCATCCAGAATGTAAATATCTTCAGAGGCTGTTCCTAGAAAATTCAAGGTATACATATCGTTCGTCATAAAAATATCTTAAACATAAGCTATTTTAATCAAAATCGTTA
The DNA here is from genome assembly GCA_030762935.1 of Hymenopus coronatus. Lineage (NCBI taxonomy): Eukaryota > Metazoa > Arthropoda > Insecta > Mantodea > Hymenopodidae > Hymenopus > Hymenopus coronatus. Next base: position 116,765,947 of record CM060890.1, read on the forward strand.
GTTATTTTTGAGAATATACAAATGTTCTTAAAATGTCCCATGTAAATGATAGTATGGGGAGGAAGGATTTTCTTGAAAATCTTCGTGTCGCATCCTTGGAAGACACTAAACTTAAATACCAAGTTTGATATTTAACTGTCTTTTTGTTTTCTAGTTATGCTTTCCGCAGTCAGACAGACACACACACATGGAGCTTTTTCTAAAAATGCTTATTTTTTTGGATCAAGGGGGACCCAAAACATGTATATCCGCTGAATTATCAGTATCGAATTTTTGGGTGCATTAAAATACCTTCTCTGTACACTATGTATATAGTAGGTGTAGAGAAAGTAAAATTTGATTCGTTCCATTCACATGACTTTCTCCACATCGCGGAAACATTTTTCTTATAAAGCATATTCTTGTATGTACTTCATGCTAATCGAGGTAAGCTTTAGCAGAATGGTTATTACTTAGTTACTTATACGTAGAAGCTAACTAAGGGAAATCAGTATAGTAAAGCGATAGTCAAATGTTTTAAAAACTCTCGGCATGCGATTGACATTGAAATTTGCTTATTTGCATGGTTAGACATAAAACATAAGAAACACGGACTACTTAGTGTTTGAAAATACGAGTATAATTGGTATTTTAAAATTGAAACCTATAACAAAGACTATCTTGGAAGCGGTTAGTTCACAACAAAAATGTAAAGGACCTAACCTGAGTGTTTTGACAGATCTACATTTCTGTATAGTAAGTTTTTGTCTATCTCTTATGGTTTACTAGTTATGCAAAAGCCTTTCAGAATAGAGAGATATACATTATATTTAATATGATACTTTTGAGAAAATCAACATTTTCAACATTTCATATATATACGATATTTTGGGGTAGAGGGATTTTGCTAAAAATATTCTTGTCACATCCTTGAAAGTTACTTAACTTAAACACCAAATTTGGTATTTTAACGAATCTTCTTTTTGAGTTACTGTGCTCACAGACACACACTCACACGCGGATCTTTTTCTAAAAATGCCTTTATATATACAGGTGATTTTAAAACGCGTATTTCCAGTGAAATCTCAGTATCGAATTTTTGGGGGGAATGCAGCATCTTCTCTACACACTATGTACATAGTACGTATTGAAAAAGTGAAAATTACTAAAAAAAATTTGATTGGTTACAACTTTATTAAATTGTTTAGGTAAATAAAATAAGATGAAAGCAAAGTTCTCGCATCAAACCACTATCAATGCTTTTTGCTAAGGAGCTTGGGAGAAGAACACGCGGTAACTCACATAATTACCACCTGTGGCAGCACTGAGCCGCTCTATAAAGTAACGACCTCGCTGCCGACAGTTAATGGCCACATTTTTGTCCGACACTTACGTTCCGAAGCTTTATGATGTTCCCTACACCAGCCAACCAGTTCTCTTCTTTTATTTATGAAAATAACATCAGACTGAAACGTTTCTTACCCATTACTTCTGTAGAGATAATAAAAATGGTACATGCTTAGATTTCTCACAGTCGGAAGTACCATGTTACCTTTTATAAAACCTACAAGTATAGCTTGTAATGCTTGTCGGTAACCTAGCAACGCCAGACAGTTGAAAGGCACACTGCGCCTTCCAGGTAAAGCTTCGACATCCTTCAGTTTGCAATCGCAATAGTAACACCATCTATTTGTAACACAATCTTTTGTTCTAATTTGACATGATAAAGTGAATCGTAAGAACCTCGAAAAAAGAATTACCTACTGTTGTTGTTTTTATAAAATGTATTTTATCTTCCTGTAAATTATTTAAATTTAAAGGACTATATAAATAATATACTTCGATACAAGTATATATATATTTTACAGAATCGATAAAACAGTGGAATATGAGAGGAAATCGAGATTCTATTATATGCTATACGCCATCCATGGCCATTCATACTTTCTCTAGCTCGTATGTTCAATGTATATAGTAGATAGAGAAGGTATTTTATTCCACCCAAAAATTAAATGTTGATGGAAATACACCCTGAATAAAAAAGAAACATTTTTATAAAAATTTCGGCATGCATGTGAGTCTGTGCGTAGTATAGCTCAAAACTTCGTATTTTAGTTTAGTATCCTCTACGGATGCGATACGAAGATTTTGAAATTTTTGGTGTTCTTAAAAATGGCTCCAACGATTTGGTTTAAAATCTCATATATTTATGATATTTACATAACGAATAAAATGTATATCTTGAATTTTCTGGGAATATCCACTGAACACTTCTTTATTTTGGATGAATTTTTCTTCCAAAAAATGCCCAAAATGAACTTTTTTTAAAAAAAAAAAAAACATCAGTTCTATAAGCAATACTTTTCCATTTTTTATACTTGCGTATAACCTATTTGTGCTTACTAAACCGTAAGAGTTACATAAAACTTACTACACAGATTGTGCATCTCGTTAAAACACGCAATATGTCATATACATTTCTTTCGTGGAGTTGGTCGTTTTCGAGATATCCCTTGTTATTGGTATCAGTTTTAATTTACTTAAAATTTTTCTGATACGCAAACTTGTAACTCCTGACCATGCAAAGACTCGAATTTCAATCCCATAGCAACCACATTTTAAAACATCTACCAAGGATACGATTTTAATTAAAATATCGTATAGTAAAAATATTTACATATTAAATAAAATGTATATCTTGAATTTTTTGGAATAGCCCCTGAAAACCTCTTTATTCTTGATGTATTTTTTAAATTTTGAATAACTGGTAACCTTAAGAGATACACAAAAACTTACTACACACAAAATGCAGATTTGGTTATGACTTACAATTCATTTCGTAGAGTTGACCATTTCTTAGATATTCGATGTGATTGGTTTTAGTTTTTAAACTAACTTTTCTCAAACGGGACCATCCAAAGCGAACCGAACCTCAATTGTTTCACATAGCAATCAGCTTTTAAAAGATTTTACTATCGCTTTAGCATAATGTACTTCCTTGTTTCCCTTTTACTTACAAGGAAGCAAGTAATAACTCCAATTCTGCTAAAGCTTAGCATGATGTCGATAGATGAATAATGTTTTGTAAGAAATTTAGAACAGCTAGAGAAAGTTATGTGATTGGGACTCGTCAGATTTTACTACTTCTTTAGGTCTTTATATCTCAAGTAAGCAGTGGTGGTCTACCTCACAGGATATTCTTTTTTCCCCCTTCCCGAGTAAAAGTCGATGTAGCGTCTCTAATACGAAAGGTGGACGATTTGCGGCAGGGTACCTACTCCCTGTGAAGACAAAAGAAGCAGACGTGTCCATCCCTCAGCCAAGCCGCCATCTTGTACCTCACGACTGGGTGAGCAGAAACAAGTAGGGATAGAAAAAAAGGGTTGGAACAAACTCGACAGCGGTTTTCTTCTTCTCCTCTCTCTTCTTCATCCCTCTTATGTAAGAACAAAAGAGGCGCCATGGAAGAAGAACAACAAGAAAATAAAACACGCTGATGTGGGTGGTTGGGGCAGCAGAACTGTCGAACTGAACATGGACAGAGAAGAATCGGCGCCATCTTTGCCTGCGCCATTCACCTTGGCGATGTTTGCTTACACGGCGATCATTTAAAATCCGGACCGGGTTTGTTTGTTAATCTTTTAGCATAAATCTGCTAGGTGCACCTTCTTGGGGCAGGGGCCGGGGGGGTCTCCCAACTCGTTTAACATGTCCCGCGCAACCCGAGAGTTGTAGACGGATTACTGCCGAACAATAAACATATACTTGCGTGCATAAAACTTAGCCCATAATGGCAAGAACTGTTTACTAAGACTGTCCCAGAAGTACCCGACCTGACGTATGGATAGCAGTTGTTTCAACCTTAGAAAGCTTAAGTTTGGCTGGTCCCCATGGCCACGCTCGCTAAGGCGTTTTGCTTTGGTGCTTCGTGGGCAGGGGATCGTGGGTTCGAGGCCCGCCTTGGGCATGGGTGTTATATGTTTGTGTAAAGGAACAGTAAAACCAATAATCATATAGTAAATTTAGGGGGGAGGGGAAATGTAATAAGGGGATACAGCGCCGGAGCCCTGACCAGACTCCGGTACTGTTTTAAAAAGAAAAAAAAAGAAAAAAACGGATGTGTTACACTCACATGACTTTCTCTAGCTGTTCTACAAACTTCATACATAAGATTCTTCTTCTTTCTGCACCTTACTAATCGTGGTACTCATTTAGTTCCGTATAAGTAGGAAGAAAATAAGGGAATACACTAGGCTAAACCAATAGTCAAATGTTTTAAAAGCTGTCGTTATGCGATTGTCATTACAAATCGCTTCTTTTCTTGGCCAGGAGTAGAACAAAAGAAAAACGGACACTCCCGTCTGAGAAAAGTACAAGTACTTCTCAACTGAAACTAATAACAATGAATACCTCGAAAACGGTAAGCTCCACGAGAAAAATATATATGACATAACTTGTGTATTTTAACAAGACCTAAATTTTTTGTACAGTAAGTTTTTGTCTATCTCTTACGGTTTACTAGTTATGCCAAATTAAGCAAATTATACGATATTTTAATCAAAATCATTAGAGCCATTTTAAGAAAATCAAAATTTTCGAAAAAAATTTCACGTAAAGGGTAATTTGGGGTGGGGGGATTTTTGTCAAAATCTTCGTGTCGCATCCCTGGAGGATACTAAACTTAAATACCAAGTTTGGTATTTTAGCTTTTTCTGAAAATGCTTTTTTTGGATACAGGGGGTCCTAAAACATGTATTTCCGGTGAAATCTCGGTAGGTATCGAATTTTTGGGTGGAATACAATACTTCTCTATCCCTTTGTACATTGTACATATGGGGCTAGAGAAAGTAAAGATGTTTGAAATTTGACGATTTTACATTGTTTAGCATTTGTTTGACAGACATCATCAGTGAATGCTCTCAGCAAATTCGTAAACATGGATAAAACTGGTCATCGTTATGTGATACGATACTTTCATTTGAAAGGTCTTTAGTCCAACTAATATTAAAGCCTGGTCTATCGTTTACCAGTGAAATATTGGGTAGTAGAGTTTAAGCGTGGTCGTACGAGCTGCTAAGACGAACATCGCAGTGGTCGACCAAATGAGGTTACTAGTCCAAAAGTGGTAAACAAAATGGTATTGGATGACCGTCGACTGAAAGTGCGCGAGCTAGCAGACATTGCAGGCATTTAAAAAAGTTCTGAACATCTCAGACTGACTGAAAATTTGGATATGAGAAATTTGTCTGCAAGGTGGGAGCCGCGTTTGCTCACAATAGAACATAATCAGCTCCTTGGGATGTTCAATAAAGTGTATCCCTGCAATAAAAGTGACTTTTTGTATCGATTCATAGCAATGGATGAAACCTGGGTCCGTCAGTTCACACCTGAGACGAAGGAATTATCAAAGCAGTGGATTGGAAGGGGAGAATCGGCTCCAAAGAAGGCAGTCAAGGTCATGATGTCAGTTTTCTTGGACGCACGCGTTATAATTTTCAATGATTGTCTCAAAAAAGGAAAAGTAATCAATGGCGAATATTATGAAAACTTGTTACAGCGTTTGAATGTAGAAATCTAGCTAAAACGGCCGCATTTAGCAAAAAATAAAGTTTTGTTTCATCAAGACAATGAACTAATTCACACGTCCATTATCGCTATAGCCAAAATCAATGAGTTAAAGTTCGAATTGCTTCCTCATGCACCATCTGATCATTTTTTGTTTTCAAACTTGAAGAAATGGCTTGGTGGTAGAAGATTTGCCAACAATGAAGAGGTGAAGTCAGTAGTTGATGGATATTTTGCAGAACTCGATAGTTCTCACTATAAATAGGGTTTCGGAGCTATTGAACATCGCTGGGAAATGTATATCGAGCTGAAAGGTGACTATGTAGAGAAATAAAGATGGTTTTCCCCCAAATGTTTGTGCTTTCTTTGTTAGGTCGGGTACTTGTTGGACAGTCCTCGTATGTTTGAAATGTCCGAATTTCGCTACAACCTTTTCGTCCCTAGGGATAGCATGCTAGTCTCTTCAAATAGATTTTTAGCGCGCAAAAACCCTTAGCATTGCTTCCTTCGGAAGGGAAGTAAAGTGTTGGTGTAGATTTACGGCACGCAAAAGAACCTCAAGCCTAATAAAGAGCCCTCTGAGCAAACTTAAGCGTTATTTCCCACAAGCATATAATGGGACGGTGGTAGTACGGCGGCTTGCCAAGCGAAAGACCTGGGTTCGATTCCCGGTACCGGCGAGGGGAATTTTTCCCCACTAGGAGACCTGGTCCGGGATGCACTCAGCCTCGTGAGGTCCCTGGGAGGCCAATAGAGGAGCTAATTGATTGAGAAGTTGCGACTCCAGATCGAGAAGATCCGGGAGGGACTCGAGGTGCTGATCACGTCTTACCCTCCAGCACTGCCCCCCCATTCAGGACGCCTTCGGGCCGAGATGGGGGATGCAGCGGTAGGCCATGGTCCCTTCTGGACTGTCGGCTATGGAGTTACGTTATAGAACGGGACGCTGAGGATAAAGAGCGTAATTAAAGCTCAACTTAATTACTTTCTCTACATGTACATAGTAGGTACAGAATGTATTGTAAAGAAGGTATTGTCGAGATTTCAAAGGAAATATAAATTTTTGAGGTTCCCTGGGCCCAGAAAAGCATTTTTAAAACAACGTCTCTGGATCTATCCGAGTGTCTGTGGACACGATAATTTAAAAACGAAGATTCGGTTAAATACCAAATTTGATATCCGTTTGTGAGTTTTCCAAGGATGTGACACGAAGATTTTCAAGAAAATCTGCCACCGCCAACTAACCTTTATATGCAATATCTTTCGAAAATATACCTTGAATTTTCTGGGAATAGTCTATGAAGACCTCTTCATTTTGGATGGCTTTTGGATAAATGGGAAACCGTAAGAGATAGACAAAAATTTAGAACATAAAAAATCTCGTTAAAACACACAATTTATGTCATATACATTTTTCCGTGGAGGTGGCCGTTCTCGAGATATTCTTTGTTATTGTTTTTAAACAGTTTGACTGTCGGTTTAATCTAGTGTATTCCCTTATTTCCCTTCAAGTTAGAAGTAACTAAGTAATACTCATATTTATCTCGATTAGTATAAAATAGAAGAAAAAGTGTACTAACAATAATTTGTTACAGAGATGTAGAGAAAGTTATGTGAAGAGAACTCATCAGATTTTTACTGCCCCATCTCTTTTACCGGTCATAATTCTAATCACTGGATTGGCAGGGTAGTTAATCTCCCCCAAAGTATAGCCGAACTGTCGAACGGTAGCATTACAATGTAAACCATTTGTTTGCATGCAAAGCTACCCTTTTTCTAATATCGGTTTGGTCTTCTCGTTCGGGCGGCGCCGTGGCCGAGGAGTTAGAGCGCATGCCTCTCACCTCATCTGCTGCTCACAGACACGAGCACGCGCGGATCTTTTTCTAAAATTTTAAACATTACATTATTCCTTTCTCTACACATATTATGTACATAATGCATAGAGAAGATATCGTATTAAGATATTGCACGCCACCCAAATATTCGATACCGAAATTTCACCTGAAATGGACGTTTTAGGTTCCCCTATATCAAAAAAAAAAAAAAAAAAGCATTACAGAAAATGGTCCGTGAGTGTCCGTATATCTGTGAACACGGTAACTAAAAACGAAAAGTTTGTAAAATACCAAACTTGGTATATAAGTTAGGCATCTTCCAAAAATGCGACAGGAAGATTTTCAGGAAAATCCCTCCAATCCAAACAACTCTTTACATGGTAAAATTTTCGAACTTTATACCTTATTTTTTATGGAAATAGCCTCTGAAGACCTCTTTATTCTAGATACATTTTACTGGGGTTTGCATAACTTGTAAACCCTAAGAGGTAGAGAAAAATTTACGACAAAAAATATGTAGATCTCACAATTTATATTATATACACTTTTTGGTAGAGTTGACATTTTTGAGATATTCCTTGTTGGTTTCAGTTTTAAAATACTTAAACTTTTCACATACGGGAATTTGTCAACTGCTGGCAATGCAAAGAAACGGAATTCAACCACATGGCAACCAGTTTTTACTTTCTCTATACTCACTATGTACATAGTCAATAGAGAATGTATTGCACTCCACCAAAAAATTCGATACCGAGATTTCACCGGAAATATATGTTTTAGGGTCCCCTGTACCCAAAAAAAGTATTTTCAGAAAAAGGTCCGTGTGTGCGTGTGTGTGTGTGTGTCCGTGTGTCTGTGAACACGATAACTCAAAAACGAAAAGTAGGTAAAATACCAAACTTGGTATTTAAGTTTAGTATCTTCCAGGGATGCGACACGAAGATTTTGAGAAAAATCCACCCCACCACCAACTACCCTTTACATGGAACTTTTTTCGAAAATTTTTGATTTTCTCAAAAATGGCTCTAACGATTTTGATTAAAATGTTGTATACTAAAGATATTTACCTGACAAATAAAATGTATATTTTGAATTTTCTGGATGAATTTTACTAAATTTTGAATAACTGCTAAACCGTAAGAGATGGACAAAAACTTACTGCACAGAAAATGTAGAACACATTAAAACACACAATTTATGTTATATACATTTTCTTCGTGGAGTTCGTCGTTTTTGTGACATTCCTTATTTTTGGTTTCTGCTATGAAAAACCTTTCTCATATTTGAACTTGTCAACTCTTATCCATATAGACAAAGGAACTTCATTGACATAGCAACCAGGCTTTTGACTATCACTTTAACCTACAGTTTCCCTTATTTCGCTTCTACTTACAAGGAAGCTATTTTTTTCTGATTAGCATAAAGTAAATAGAAGTATAAGCTTTTTAAGAATTATTTGCTGCAGGGATATGGAGAAAGTCATGTGAATGGTGCACATCAGATTTTTTTTTATTTTTCCACCCACATAATATGTACAATGTACATTGGTACATGGAGAAGGCATTGTACTCCAAAAAGGTATTCTATTTTACAAGGATGTGACATTAAGATTTTCAAGAAAATCTTCCTATATCCATTCCATGTAATGTTCCTTTACATGGAACATTTTTCGAACATTTTTATTTTCTCAAAAACGGCTGTAACGATTTCAATGAAAATACCGTATATTTAAGATATTTTCATGGCAAGCGAAATGTACATCTTGAATTTTCTGGGAATAGCCTTCTGAAGACCTCTTAATTCAGGTAACTTTTGTGAAAGTTGTAAACCGTAAGACATAGACAAAAATGTACTATCCTTCCCAAGATATTCCTTGTTTTGAGTTTCAGTTTTCAACTACTTAAACTTTTCTGAAAGAGGAAGTCATATATCTCTTCATACCTCTTTTGTTTTATCCTAACTACGTAAAGAGAACCGAATTTCAATTGCTTCACATAGCAATTGTTTTTAAAAGAATTAGCCTAGTATATTCCTTTACTTTCCTTCTGCTAACAAGGAAACAAGTAATAACACAATTTCTGATAATGTTTATCTCCATTAGAATGTTGTATATAAATATTTTTATAAGAAAATCTTGTGGAACAGCTGGAGGAAGTCATGTGAATGGAATGCATTTTTGTAGCTGAAAGCATTATTTTCTATTTGCATAATTATTACATACAGACAGAGGAAATGTAAGCCTTTGAAGTTAAATTTCTGACGTCAGAATGTCAAGCTTTTTTAAAATGTACATTAATTTACTCGTCGGAAAAAACTGATAGCAACGTGGTAGTATAGGTAACAACATGGAACATAGTTGCCAACCTGTCAAGTTGACCGAACTGTAAATGTGTTAGACAGTTGGAATGCATGACATTTCAGTTGTTAACAAAGGTATTTACATACTACTGGTACATTTTCCAGAGGAACTTTTCTAAATGTCGCGATGTTTAATGCATAAGGATAAAAAATTAAAACGCTTTTAAATATTCCATCTGCTCCAGGCATACCAACTACACGGAGCTTTACAGTGCAGAATGTTTTAGAGGTAAAAATCTATCTCGTTAATCATAAAATACATTTGGATAGAATAGATTTAAAATTAAGGGAATCCATGCAATATTCAGTGTTTTGGCTGTCGTGGATATTATTGGCCAGCCTTTAGCTTTATTAATTAGGTGATACTTTATGATCATTTTATGACACTGTGAATTTAGTTGGGATTATATGTTACAACAGAGAAATCCAAAAGTATGGCCTTTTGGGGAAAAGAACAAATAAGATCAAAAATAATTTTAGATTATAAACCGTTGGAACAAGTGAAGGAGTTTAACTACTTAGGGTGTAACTTTAATTATTGGACAAGAACTGAAAGAGATATGAACAATCTGATGTGTTACACTCACATGACCTTCTCTAACCGTTCTACAAACTTCTTACATAAGATTATTCTTCTTTCTGCACCTTGTTAATCGAGGTATTCAGCACAATGTTCTTATTACTTAGTTCCTTATAAGTAGGAAGAAAATAAGGGAATACACTAGGCTAAATCGATAGTAAAATGTTTTAAAAGCTGTCGTTATGGGATTTTTATTACAAAACGCTTCTTTTCTTGGCCAGGTTGTACAACATAAGAAAAACGGACATTCCCGTCTGAGAAAAGTATAAGTACTTCACGATTGAAACTAATAACAATGAATACCTGGAAAACGGTAAGCTCCACGAAAAAAATGTTTATGACGTAAATTGTGTATTTTAACAAGGCCTACATTTTTTGTATAGTAAGTTTTTGTCTATCTCTTACGGTTTATTAGTTATGCCAAATTAAGCAAAATTCATCCAGAATAAACAGGTCTTTAGAAGCTATTCCCAGAAAATTCAAGATATACATTTTATTTGTCAGGTAAATATCTTTAATATACGGTATTTTAATCAAAATCTTTAGAGCCATTTTTAAGAAAATCAAAATTTTCGAAAAAAGTTCCATGTAAAGGGTAGTTTGGGGTGGGGAGATCTTTCTCAAAATCTTTGTGTCGCATCCCTGGAAGATAATGAACTGAAATACCAAGTTCGGTATTTTAGCTCCTTTTCGTTTTTGAGTTATCGTGTTCACTGACACACGGACACACACACGGACCTTTTTCTGGAAATGCTTTTTTTGGATACAGGGGGTCCTAAAACATGTATTTCCGGTAAAATCTCGACATCGAATTTTTGGGTGGAATGCAATACTTCTCTATCCCTATGTACATTGTACATACGGGGCAAGAGAAAGTAATAAAAAGATTTCAAGGTTCCAAATGATATGTGGAACTATACATAGAACAATGAGAAATAAAACAAGAAAGGAAACCAGGTTAAAGTTTTACAAAACAATGGCGGTTCCTACACTATTATACGGAAGTGAGACATGGGTCACCACAAAGAAAATGAAAAGCAGAAATGAACTTTTTAAGGCAAACAAAAGGATGTACAAAATTAGATCAAATCCGGAATGAAGATATAAGAGCAGAATTTAATATAGAATCAATAAATTCCAAAATTGAAAAATATCTGAACCAGTGGACGCAATATGTTCAGAGAATGACAGATTCAAGACTGCCTAGGATTGCATTTGAATATGAACCAAAAGGAAGGAGAGACCCAGAAAAAGGTGGAGGGAACAACTGTGAGACGGAACGGGCAATCTGCCCATACCGTGAAGTGAAGAAGAAGAATATACATGTTACATTTTAGAAATACAGAAGCTGTGTTTAGTTACCTACGAAGTAATAGGATATATAAGTGGCTAACCCCTTCCAATAAATACATTGAGTTTTACTTATGGACGCTCTTTAACTACTTCTCAGCATCCCATTCTATATGGGCGTAAAAGACCGCTTAATTTTGCTTGAGGTTCTTTTACGTGCCATAAATCAACGACACGGGACCATTGCCTATACTTCCTTTCCGAAGGAAGCCTTGCTAAGGATTTTTACGCCAGAAAAACTGTATCGTCCTCAGCTGGGTTTGAACTTGAGATTTTGGGTATATGAGGCTAGTATCACGGAGACGACTAACCCCTTCCGATGAAAATGCCAGTGAATTTTTCTTGACATCAACTTCCGATGGTTTACCTGCAGAATTGCACGTCATGTGGAATTTGCTCCTGCATACCTCATTTTAAATGTTCCAGAACAGGTTGAATACTCTATTTTGATTGACTGTTACAACCAAATCTGGACGCCGGTCACAACATGTTTGTAAGAGTGGCCACCATATGGGATACCTTTTCTAGATGGCCTTAAAGTTGCAGATCTGTTTTGGGGGTCGATCGTTCGTCTTTTGCTCTGGTGTCTGCATTTTGGCGCGGTGCGCCGTGCCCTACCATCTATTTTCCCTGATACATTATCGAAAGCTCTCTGAAGGTAAGGACTTACGGGTACTAATCAGGCAGGTATAATTAAATCGATTATAGCACCTTACTTTTGTAAACCAAAGACTCGCAACCTAGAAACTGAACAATACTTCTCAATACATTGGCTTTATGAAAGTTCAGTTGTTCCTTTGCCCTACCATATGTTTCTCACTCACCATCCCAAGCAGCTACTTCCACCAGTCACAACCTCATTACTGTAACATAACAAATTGATTCTTTCTTGATAAAGAGTACCTATGTATTGTACCCATATGACCTTCTCTCCTCACTCTTGTACAAAGCCTTCGTTCAAACGCTTATTCTTCTAAAATGTTAAAAAAAGACATTACATACAGTGAAGCTATCAAGTTTGTTCAAATCTGGACATCTATTTCCTACACGTACTCTACATGGTGTAGATGGAGTTACCCTGGACGTGCGTTTCAACAACCTTCGTTGTCATTCTCTTGCAGGTTAGCAGACGTCTGAGGAAGTTGACCAGACCAGAGCAGTTGGCAGGCTGAGGGCAGCCCGAGGTGTGTTAAACGTGTCCCTGTTCTCGGAGAGAACCAAACCACTTACTGACGGGATTGTGGGTTTGCAGGATAGCGGGTGAGAGATGGGGTTGTTGAGTGACAGGAGGAGGCAAGTATTGCTCCTCAACGGTTACCGATTATGGTGCACCGTTGGTATAATAATTTTTCCAAAAAATGTTTACTTTTGGGGTTTTAAATTTTGATATAAAAGCAACTCTTGAAGGATTGTAATGAGCTTAGCCGTAGTAGGTGTTGGAGGTTCTCCTTCGTTACCGGGGATGCCCGCAAGTCATGCGGGGAAGCCGGTATCGCCTGAAGCGGCGGTTTGTGGGATTGTAATCCCCAAGAGACCTAACGAGGGCGCTCCGATGGAATGGTAACCATTCGTTGAATTTTGTTGCCTGACGCCTAATCTTGTTCTCCAGGTATGGTAGACCAGAGGAGTCTCGTAGGACGAGGAAGTTGGGCAGCAACGACATCTAATATAGGCCTCTGACCGATAGTAGTGGCATCTGGTGGTAGAAGCCGGACATCATTGACATCTGTCTTCTTTTTTCGAGTCCTTGGTGACCTCTGGTGGGACATCTCGGAACTGTTTGCTAGTTTTGAGTCTGTAGCTTGACTTTCAATTGAAATGACAAATTTTAAAATGACGTCTGCTGGTGGTATTTCAAAATTAACCACATTGCTGCTATTACTATGAATGAAGATTTTCTCTCAAATATCCAACTCTGAAGGAGTATTAATGGCTTTCAATAATTTAATTTCCTGCCCCATTTCATGGTTGGTACTCCAGAAATGATTGATTACTGCTGATTTATCCAACTGTTTTAATTTGATATTTCTTTGATGTTCCCTAAGACGAACTTTTAAGTTTCTCTTTGTTCTACCAATGTAAACTTTTACACAATAATTGCAGTTTATTTGATAGATACCAGATTTATTTAACTTATTCACTGTTCTATCAAGTGGTTTATTTAACATTTTCTTTAGATTAAATATGCTGCAAGGGGTAAGTTTTATATTATATTTTTCAAATGTTTTTATAAATTCTGCAAACAATTTTGGATGATAATTAAATCTTTTATACTTCAAATCCTCTTTTATTGGTTTTAATAAGCTAACTTCTTTCTTCTTATTTTGTTTTTCTTGTTGATTCAAAATACTATAAATCAATTGTCTATCAAATCCATTATTTTGTGCAACCTTGATAATATAATTAAATTCTTTTGTTGTTGTTGTATTCTTCCTTTGTTAAAGGCACATTAAGGCTCATTCTTCTATCTACTCCGTAATAATCGCAATAACCATTTATGTATTGCTTTCTCTACGTGTGCATAGTGTACAGAGAAGGTGCTGCATTCCACCCAAAAATTCGATACCTAGATTTCACGGAAATATACCCCTAGTGATGCAAGCGCAGACGTAATGTAAGCGCAAGAGTTTAGACTCATATTATTTAATGTAAGCATACACATAAAAATACGCAAGTCGCAATGCAATGCAACTCCAAACTTTATCCTTCCGTTGCGTTGCGTGTTTCTTTTCTCTATGCATTCCTGTGAATTCAACAATAGACGATCGCACTGAATGATTTTACAGGACCTGCTATACATGCATGCTGTGTAGTGTTGCGCCATCTCTAATTTCCCTCAAGAAGTTATGACAGTCTCTTTGGGAATCCATCTTTGATTTAACGGATGTAACTATCATCTGTGTCTAAATTTCTTGGTTCTCATAAATTGAAGGCGCAGAGAGATAATTCTTAGTTCATTAAATGTGTAGCTTTATCACTTTCTGAAGTCTCTATCTATGCTTGTACTATTTTCAACAATTTTGAAAGAGCGATTATTGTGACGTCACTGCCTGAACGTCAGTTGTTAGTATGTAAGTTTTATAATATATTTATTTGTAAACGATTTAGTGAATTTTCTTATTTGGTATGTTATTCAATTTGAAACTTACGCAGCGCTTGGAAGATATTTGACGGCACGCAATTTACAGATCTAGAAACCCATGCGAGCTTTTTGGGTTACGCTGACGACTCCATTGTGAATGGTCTTTCCTTGCGCTTGTGCTTATGCTGCATTATATCAGCGCTTGCATCTCATTGTGAGTGTATCTAAGTCCTGCTTCACACTAGGTATCCAAAAATATTGAAATTATGAATAGGCAGGTTTTTTAGATACTAAATTTAATTGATACTTGTGTTTTTGAGCTATGCTTTTTGAATATGCATAATACGATTTTTCTAGAAATACTAGTTTTTTTTTCGGATAATCTCAAAACATGTATTTTCAATGGAATTTTGACAGTGAATTTTATGATGATATGCAAATTTGGTGTGTTAGAGAAAATAACAGTTTTGTAAGAACGTTTTGGAAATAACTAGTACCTGGCAGTGTTAAAAACGCGTTAGTTACCATGGTGATGTCCCCTGTTGCCAAAGTAAGTGGATGGCTGATATTTACAGCATACTTGTTTTATTTTTCACTTTAAACAAGGCGAAATATAGCAGTTTCTGAGATTTAAATTTTCATTCTGTTATCTACCTGATCTCATCCATGTTCTTAACAATAACAAGAAACAAACATACTCAAACTTATGTATGAAGCAGTGATATACGAAAGGAAAACAAGGCTTAAGTTATATCACAAAACGCGATTATGAAATGTGAAGGTAGCCAAAGAAGGAAAAAAAAAAAAATGGTTAAGCATGTAGTAGAGTGATAATAAATCGTCTCAAGCTGTGAACACGAGGAAAGGAGAGGCTTTTGTACACAGAAATAATAATAAAAAATACACTCGCTTTCATAGTTGCCGAAACCACTTGTTGTTATCGATGCTTCTTTGTCGACACCCGCTCCAGATATGGAGACAATTGACTAGGCAGAGATAACACACAAACAAGATCTAGAAGTTCACTTGTCAGCCTCTTGTGATGTGACAAATCAATGTCTGTACATGATTGACACGAGTCACTCTCACAGAAAACTCAAGTCAATGCAATTATTAACGAATGTGATGTGTTACATTCACACGACAATCTCTAGCCACTTTCGTTTATTATTTTCAAACTCCTCTTACATAATCGAGCTTAAAATTTTTACAGAAATAGATTCTTAAAGATTACGTTGTATGTACTATAGTATGTTGCAACAAGCCATTCTTACACATTTTTATTCTTTTGCTTCTTACTAGTCAACATAGATTTTAACAGAAATTGTTTTATTACTAACTTACAACGAAGTTAGTAATAAGACCATTTCTGCTAAACTTAATATCGATTAGCATGATGTAGATGGAAACATAAGCTTTATTAAGAATGTTTGTTGGCGTATTGATGGAGGAAGTCATATGAATGTAATACGAAAGTTTATAAACTAAAATAACAAAACAATCCAAATAAATGCCTGATGGGGGACAGATTTTTCTTGAAAATCTTTCCCCGATCGTAAAAACTTGTCCGTCCCAGTTATGAAATCTAGAAATTATGTTAATTTTCGTTTTAGAAGTGATTCGGGATATTTCAAAACGCGTAGTTCCTGTAACAACTCTGACAGATGTACATTACCACTACTTGGTAAGCGGCAGTTAAAGTAAAGTATTAAATGTATGTTAATGTTCGTTTTAGAAGTGATTCGGGATACTTCAAAACGCGTAGTTCCTGTAAAAACTCTGACAGATGTACATTACCACTACTTGGTAAGCGGCAGTTAAAGTAAAGTATTAAATGTATGTTAATGTTCGTTTTAGAAGTGATTCGGGATACTTCAAAACGCGTAGTTCCTGTAAAAACTCTGACAGATGTACATTATCACTACTTGGTAAGCGGCAGATAAAGTAAAGTATTAAATGTATGCCATATTTGTTGGAGTCGAATGACAGCAATAGTTTTACTTTCTCTAGCACGTATGTACAAATTGTATGGTAGATAGAGAAGGTATTGTATTCCACCCAAAAATCAATACAAGTATTTTTATAAAAATATCGTCTGTGTTTGTTTGTCTGTAGACACATAGCTCAACAACGAAAATTCCGTTAAATACCAAACTTAGTATTTAAGTTCAGTATCTTCCAAGGATGTAACACGAAAATTCTCAGAAAATCCCCCCGAATACCCTTTACATGGAATATTCTTTTAAATTTTCGATTCAATGATTTTGATTAAAAAGGCATATGTTCCTTACGAAGAAATGAATATCCTGAACTTGCTGGAAATAGCTTCATTCTGGATGACTTTTGTCTAGCTGGTAAACTGTAAGAGATAGACAAAAACTTGCTGCACAAAAATATAGATTTCGATAAAACTACAATTTGTGTCAAAATGGCGTGTTATTTATGGACGCTCTTTAACTGCTATTCTAAACTGGGCGTGAAAGACCACTTAATTTTGCTCAGAGGCCTCTCTATCAGGCTTGAGGTTCTTTTACGTGCTGTAAACCTACGAGACGGAACCAACGGCTTTATTTCCCTTCCGAAGGAAGCCATTCTAAGGATTTTTTACGCCCAAAAAATCCATCGTCAGCATGGTAACCATTACACCACGGAGGGCGACACAATTTGTGTCATATACATTTTTTTACAGTTAGCTGTTTCCAAAATATGTGTTGTTATTTGCTTTAATTTTAAATCACTTATGCTTTTCTCAAACGCAAAGTCATCTTTCGTATCATATCTCTTGCGTTTAAATCCTAGGCACGAAAAGAAATCCAATTTCAATTGTTTCACATAGCGAAAGCTTTTAAAAGATTTGTTCATCACATTAGCCTACTGCATCCCCTTATTTTCCTCCTACTTTTAAGGAAGCAAGTAATAAGACCATTTTGTTAATGTTTATGACGATTAGCATGATGTAGATAAATGAAACAGGTGTGAATGGAACACGTCGTAGTTTTGTATAAACAACTCACGGAATGTTTTCAGGTTGGTGAGACTGTTACACCTCACAGACTGCGGTAACACATTACATTTCAGATCATGATCTGTCTAAACAAGTGAAATGCCACACAAAAACAACAGACATCTACCCGTTAAAAGGAATGCACCTAGGCCATCTGCCCTTGTTTCATTTTCTAACTTCCCAAGAAGTGTAGCAGTTGAAGACTGTAATAAAAATTCCGACACGACTCTCTTTCATTTTACGTCACTTTTACCTGCGCATTACTGATAACATCGGCACATACTTTGTGGCTTTTGTCACTGCGGACCAGTGGCGGATACTTCAGTTCATCTGAGGTTACTGTATCATTTTCTCTAGCCTATGTATAATGCAGGTAGAGAAGACATTTAATTCACTAAAAAATTCACCGTAAATAGATGTTTTGAGAACTCATGATTTAAAAAAATCTGATGTGTTTCAATCAACTTTCTTTCTCTAACTTTTACACAAACAAATTCCTTTACAAAATATTATTCTTTTATCTACGACATGCTAATCAAGATAAACTTTAGTAGAAATAGTCTCATTACTTGCCTCCTTTTAAGTAGAATGGGATACACTAGGCTAAATCGATAGTAAAATATTTTAAAAGCTGCCCTGTGTGAAACAAATGAAGTTCGGTTCGTTTTGCATGACCTGCAGTAAAACAGGAGAGACGAAACGAAAAGCTTTTACTTTCTCTCCACGACTATGTACATAGTGTATAGAGAAAGTATTATATTCCACCCAAATTTTTGCTATCGAGGTTTCACTGGAAAAAATCATTTTTGGAAAACGGTCCGTGTGTTTAAGTCCGTGTGTCTGTGAACACGATAACTCAAAAACGAAAAGTCGGTAAAATACCAGACTTGGCATTTAAGTTTACTATCTTCTAGGGATGCGACCCGAAGATTTTGAGAAAAATCCTCCCACATCAGGCTGCCCTTTACATGGAAAAAATTTCCAAATTTTTTATTTTCTCTAACAATTTTTATTAAAATATATTTAAAATAGTTACATGACAAATAAAATGATTATCGACTTTTCTGGGAATAGCCTCTAAGGATCTCTTTATTCTGCATGATTTTTATTAAATTTTGCATATCTGGTAAACCGTAAGAGATAGACAAAAATTTACTTCACAAAAAATGTAGAGCTCGTTAAAACACACAATTTATGTTACATTCACTTTTTCGTGAAGTTGACCGTTTTGGATATACTACTGTGTCAAGAAAGTTCCGGGAATTTGCCAATAAATCACAAAAAATAAGTTATTCATCCCATTTTATTTTATCGCCTTCAAAGTAGGCCCCTTCTGAAATTATACATATATGCCAACGAATAATTCAATCATCAAAACATTTTTGTAGACACTTTTAGGAATCGATGTCAATTGTCGCCGCGAATTTTCCTTTATGTTTTCTATTGACTGAAAACGGGTTCCTCGAAGTGGTAACTTGAGTTTTGGAAAGAAAAAGAAACCAGCAAGAGTCAGATCAGGTGAATACGGTGATTGTTCGACGAAATTTGTTGAGCGTTTGGCCAAAAATTTGTTCACAATAATAGCCTTGTGAGCTGGTGCGTTATCACGGTGCAGAATCCATGAGTTGTCGTTCCACAAATCTGGCCTTTCCGCCGAATTTGTTCTCTCAAACGCCGAATAACGCTCAGATAATAGTCTTTATTTACCATCTGACCTTCTGGCAAAAACTCACCGCGATAATCGAGAAAAACTCTCAACATGACCTTCAGTTTTGATCGAGTTTGACGTGCGCTTTTAGGTTTCGGTTCAGTTGAAAGGCGCCTTTCGGAAGATTGTTGACTGGTTTGAGTGTCCAACTCTTAAACCCACGTCTCATGACCAGTAACAATGTGTTTCATGAATGTGGGGTCGGAACTGGCTCGTTCTAGCATGTCTTCAGCAATCCTTACGCGATTGAGTTTTTGTAGAAAATTCAAGTCTTTCGGAACTAACCGAGCTGCAACGCGTGTCATGCCCAAACAATCGTTTAAAATGGTACAAATCGATTCGTGAGACACAGAAAGTTCAGCGGCAATCTCTCTAGATTTAAATGACTATTTTCAGACACCATTTTCTTCACTTTAGCAATGTTCAGTTCAGTTGAAACCGTTGATGGCCAACCAGAGCGAGGCAAATCTTCCACCACATCTCGACCACTTTTGAATGCACTGATTGGTAACTCATATGCAGTGTTTTTGATAAAGTCGATTCACCGTAAGCCCTCTGTAACATTTTCAGCGATTCGGCACACGAAATACCATTTACATTGCAAAATTTGAGACAGATTCTTTGTTCAATACTTGTATCCATCGTAAAATCGCAAATCACCTTTGAGATGAACCAACAAAATGGTATACTGTAAACAAACTAGGTGACAGATGTCAATCAAACTCCGCGTGGGTATAGAGGAAAGTTGTACCAATTTAGCGACAATAACAATATCGAATTCCCTTTTAAACAGGATTTTTAAATTATCAATTCCCGGTACTTTCTTGACAGAATGTATTCCATATTTTAAGTTTCAGCTTTAAAAAAATACTATGTTCTCATTCAAGATATGGTCAACTCCTGTCCATACAAACAAAGAACGTCAATCACATAGCAACCATAGCCTATGGTTCTCCCTTATTTCCCGTCTACTTACAAGGAAGCAAGTAATAAGATCCTTTCTGCTATTTTTTTTCTCTATTAGCATTAGATAAATAGAAGAATAAGATTTTTAACAATAATTTATTACAGAGATGTAGAGAAAGTTATGTGAATGGAACACATAAGATTGTATTTATTTATTTATTCAGGGAGACTCAAAACAAGTGTTTTGGTGAAATATCAGTATCGAAACTATGACTGGAGTATTCTATAATTGTGCTAGAGAAAGTAAAAATCTAGGTTGGTTTACATAAATCATTGACCTCAGATACCGCTGAAGTAGAGGCAGTTATAACTGCTATCATATCTGTGTGACATCAGCTCTTTGCTGAGTACTAAAACCTTCTTTATATCACTTCCTGCACCTGGTAATGTGGTTATAAAATCAGGTTATAACAGGCGCATATTCTTCCTGTTTACTGTTTCACACAGAGCGATGTTACGATTGGCAGATAACAAGCGTGATTCCGGCGTCATTATAAACATCAACTGTCACAAAAATACATTACATGCTTTTAAATAATGAAAACCTGTTTGTACAGCTTCAAGAGGTCCTTTCAACTCATCCACAAGATATACCTCATGTATCGCAAAAACTGTTCTATGACGCAGCAACGTAAAACAAATTAAAACACTGATAGATAAGTATGTAAATTCTGGTATATGAAATAATGTGACAGTGAAAAAGATTTTTGTATGTATATGTACAGGTTGATTCAAAAATACTTTTACAACGTTTGGGGATGGATTCCTGACATCTAAATAAGAAAATAAGTTCATATAAACACATGTTCCAAAACCCTTCGTTCTCGATTTAAAATGCTATTAATCAAAATATTTTACTATTTTTAACGTTTTCATCTTGTTAGGAGGTGTTCCATACAAACTTATAGCATAGCAAATAATCCAAATGCCATCCTCTTGCGTCTAGACACGCATGTACTCGTTGAAGCATGGAATGTCAAAAGCCTGGGAATAGCCTCTGAAGACCTTCTCATTCTGGATGTCTTTTGTGTAATAAATTAAACGTAAGAGCTAGACAAAACACAATTTATATCATATACATTTTTGTAGAGTTAATAGTTTCCGAAATTTTCCTTGGTTTGGTTTCAATTTTAAATTATTTAAATGTTTCTCCAGTAGGAAGTCAACTTTCCTTTAATCTCTTTTACTCCTGGGATGCAAGGAAAGAATGAACGAAAGAAAGAAGGGACAAGAAATAAAGTAAAAAAGAAAGAAAGGCCGTCTGATAAACAGAGAGACAGACTTAACCCTAACCGAGATTAGAACTGGGGCCGCTTGAATCTGGTCCAGATATGCTACCCCTACACCAAGTTTGTTTTTATACTATTACATAAAGGTTGTAAATACTTTTATGTCGTTTAATAGTTTATGAATCAAAATTAGGTATTATATACACCAAGTTCATCCCAAACAAATATGGATTTTCAATGTTGGCACAATCTTATCAAAATCGGCTGCATGGTCTTTCATAATATATAGTGTATCAAACATTTTCAAAAGATCTTCTATGTAAATGGTAGTTTTCCTGAAAAAGTTCGTGTTGTAGCTTCGAAAGATACTGAACTTAAATACCAAGGATGATATTTTATATATTTTCTATTTTGGGTTATGTTGTCCACATAGCTGCACACAATCACACAACACAGACATTCACTGAGCTATTTCAAAAACGATTTTTTGCATTCAGGGATCTCAAAACATGTATTCGGTTTTAATCTAGGTATCGCACTTTTAGTTGGAGTACAATATCTTCTCTACCTACTATGCACATTGTACACAGGTACCGCAAGCGACCTTAGGTTAGCTTGTGAGGTGCTTTTGTTAGAAAGGTCTCTTTTGTCCAGTCACGTACAATCGAGTTACAACGGGGGTGAACCGTAAAATTCGGAAGACGGTAATTCTTTATTGTACAAGACATGCCACGTGAGGTTTGCAGTGCACCCTGGCATAAGGAAATTGACTCTTGGGAAATATTTACGTTAATCGCGCGGCCTTTCTGTCCAATCAGAAAGAGACCGCCATGACGGTATTTTTTGTATATAAAGAGCCAAAGAAGGCACATCGTGAGCTGTCCGTGAAATTCATCTGTCAGTTGCGAGTTGTCTGTTAATAGCTGATCTATCTGTCACTGTTATGTTGTCGGTCGTTGGGTTGAACTTAACTTCTTCACACAAAGTTAGACACTGTAACGTGTAACGAATTTAAAGTCAGTGACGCGTACTAATGTATATAGTATAACGCCGAATTAAGGGAGAAGAAGGGACTGTAATTACGTGTGATTAGCCAAGTGTTAGATTTCGTACAAGTTAGCATTATTGTAAGGCAAATGTGCTTATCTCGCTTCTCCTAGTAAGGAATAAACTCCAGGAAAGTATATAAGTTTTAATCATTATAAGATCACTACCTGGACTACCCCCATTAGCTGCACCACCCCGAGAGAGTCAATCATTGTGCAGGCTGAACAACACCGAGACAAACTCAACGGTAGTAGATTCACCTTACCAGGTAAGTGGGTCTACTCATAGGTAGTGGAGTGAGTCTTGCTCACGCCTTCAATCTGCGCTCACCGCATAAGGCGTCTCAGATGTGGTGCAAAAGACAACACTGCATATAGCACCCAACGTCACCTTGATCTTAACACCGCACTTGTAGATTAGATTAAGAGTTATAGAAATAGCTGAATATCAGGTATTAGTTTTTTGTTTTTTTTTTATTACTGAGTGCCAGTAAAGTTTATTGTAGGTATATTTTAATGAAGGCTTGGAAAGAATGTTCATTTATGTAATATATAATATAAAATATATATTTATTAAATATGTTTCAATAAATAAAAATGAGAAGAGTTTTTATTAAAATTTGAAGTAATAGAAATATTAGAAGTTAATTTGAAATTGTCACAAGGAAAATGTATTAAGTAAACGAAAAGTAGGACTAAGTACATTATGAAGAAAGAAAAAAACCCAGTAACATAAATTTTGGGAATTATTATTCAATTTTGGTATACTGTTATTCATACTAAAAGGTATCAGTAAAATAATGGAATAATGGTTGTATTTTGCTATAAGAATAAATCCAAGAATTTGGAATGATTGTCCCAGTTTTAAAAATTTGGTACCGGCTGCAGATTTTTGTTTATTTACTTGTACATAGGTGCTAGAGAAAGTAATTTTTTTGGCTTCAAGTGTCATCAAATAATATATTTACAGGAAACCTTGGTATCGAATTTTTGGGAGGAATACAATACCTTTTCTACCACTATGTACATTGTGATTACGTGCTAGAGGAAGTAAAAGCAATCAGAGCCTTCTGTATGCAGTTTTAACAACAAGAGTCTCTTGTAATGTGCTAGACAAAAAGGAACAGATCCAAAATGTATTAACAAACCTGTTAGGAATAACAATCTCAAGTGTCTAACTTTTAAACATGAATTTGTAACATTTTGAGTACAGCAGTGCTAAGCACAATTTCGACAGAATGTAAGCGCCAGGTAGGAGTTTCCCCCCTCCCCCAAGTCGGGGCAAACGTCGCCGATGCCAAAGGAACATTGGAAGCGTCTTAAAGCAGCCGTCGCGCCTGGCTGCACAAGAGTTCAAGCCCGGGATTTGTCGACACACAATCGATATGATGTCGCACGAGGTTCTACCACTTTATAGCACTTGCTTTGCAGTCACGTGGTCCTTTTATGGTGCACCGCCATCTGTTTTACTGTGTCACGCTGTCCTCGTCACCTCAGGAGTGCGCGCGCGTTTGTCTTCACTCAAGTAGGAATACTGACGTAACTACTTCCCGATGGAGATGGATAGTTAACAATGGCAGCACAAGTACCGATTGTTTTTCGACAATTTAATAGATTATGTTAAGGGACACTGGGAGTGATTTTCTGTTTTGTTTATAATAGCCGTATCTAGCACATATCGGTGTAACGGGAGCTTAGACTTAACGTGAGGAATCTATATTTGGAAAATCCATAGTATGTAATATGTCTTTTTGAAATTTATACAAGTTATTAATATTAATAATAGCGGTTGGATAGGTAGAGTCAGACTGAAAAACTCAATGCTCTTCTATTGAGCTACCGGCTAGAGACCGGGAGATCCGTGGTTCAAATTCCGGCTATGGCATTGTATTTTTCAGTCTGACTCTACCTATCCAGCTCCTGTCCTACACATGGCTTGTGTAAAAAAAGCAATTAAAGAAATAATAGTGATATATTTGATATGTTATATTGTTATATGGCTATTTAAATAATAACTTTTTACAGTTTAAATCCATTGTTCTAATAAAAATAATCTATATGAGGACATTTTAAAAATACTCACTACAAACATTCAGTTTTACAGAAAATGAGTTTATAAATATATTTGTCATATTCAATTCTTTAATATATGCCCTATTACTTTACACAAATTCTAAAATTTTTCAAAATTTTATGATTTATTTCTAAAAATCGGAGCTTATTTCGAAACGTTAATATAACTATTTTCTTTAATGCGCTTTTAATAGAGATTATAAAAGGTTTGAAACATATTAGAGAAAAGATACATCATGTGGAACATTTTGAGCATGGAAAAATATTCAAAAAATGTTTGCAAGGAAATAAGATTTTAAGTTGGAAGTGACTATTAATAAACATGTTCCTATCGATTTATAACTTCAGTTAATTTGTAGTTAAAGTGTGCCAAGTTGGAAAAGCTGTACATTTTTACTTTATCTACACTCAATGTGTACATAGTGTGTAGAGAAGGTATTGTAATGCACCCAAAATTTTGATGCCGAGATTTCACACCCTGAATCCAAAAAAAGCAGTTTTAGAAAAAGATCTGTGTGCGTCTGTCAGTGTGTGTGTGTGTGTGTGTGCGTTTGTGTCTGTGAACAGCATAGCGAAAAGTCCGTTAAATACCAAATTTGGTATATCTTCCAAGGTTGCGACGCGAAGATTTTCAAGAATGCCCCCACCTCTAACTACCATTCACATGGAAAATTGTTGAAGATGTTTATTTTCTCAAAGATGGCTTTAACGATCGTGTATTAAAGATATTTACATGACAAATAAAATTTATATCTTGAATTTTCTCGGAATAGCTTCTGAAGACATCTTTATTCTGGGTGAATTTTGTGAAATTCTGTATAGTTGGTAAACCGTAAGAGAGAGAGAGAGAGAGAGAGAGAGAGAGAGAGAGAGAGAGAGACAAAAACTTACTTCACAAAAATCTAGAGATCGTTAAAACACACAATTTATGTTATATACATTTTTTCGTGGACTTGATCATTTTTTTTCTTTCTTTTTTTTGTAGTGTTTAACACCCGCTTTGGACTTGATCAAATTTGAGATATTCCTTGTTGTTGGTTTGCTTAAAAAAACTTATACTTTTCTCATACGGAAATTTGTCAACTCTTGTCCATACAGACAAAGGAGCTTCAATCACAAAACAACCAGCTTTTGACTATCACTTTAGTCTATTGTACTGCCTTATTTGACTTCTACTTACATGGAAGAAAGTAATAAGATCATTTCTGCTATTTTTTTCTCGATTAGCATGAAGTAAATAGAAAAATATTCCTTTTAACAATAATTTGTAGCAGAGATGTAGAGAAAGTTATGTGAATGGAACACTTCAGATTATTTTCGTTTACAATAGCCCTTTCTAATACAAAGCCCCCGATATGACCTCAGCTGTTAAAGGGGGGGGGGTACTTTTTTTTTTTTTGGTAGTTTCTTATCTCATATCGAACAATGAATGGAATTGAAGTAATGATGTACATGGTACACGAAACTTAAAGTTATTCGACAAATGTCCTCTCAGGATAAAGGAAAACGCCGAAAAAAAACTTCACCCGGGTAACTCAGTAACTGAGATTCGAACTCTGGACCTCTTGAACGTGAAGCAAACAGCTACCTACACGTTAACATACAATCTTGTATGAAGCTAAAACGCATAATAAATCTAAATAACCGTCTTTTATGTAAGCATATTCAATATTCTGTAACGCCTCTGAATCAGGTAGGCAAATTTGATAAAACCTTTTTCCCGTGCTGTACGCAGACGTGTGTAGCGCTCCAGTTGAAACTTCCTCAGGTGGAAAACTAAGCGAAAGTTGACGTGGATTAGATGGTATGATGCAACTTGAACACGTTCTGGAATGGTTTTACAGCCATTCTGCGGCCCACATTCACACAATTATTACGAGTCTGTCGCGTGTATATGCCTACACACACCCACCATGTTCTAACAACTCAATTCCACACCTGTCCTGCTGATTCACTTCTGTTTCAATCTTTCAATTGCTCATGCGAATTTACTTCAATCTTACAACGGGATTTTCTACTTTTGTTGTGTTCACTTTTGGTTTTTGTTAGACTTTCAACAGCATAAATTAACATTGTATTTAAATCTATATATATATTTATGATAATCATATGGGATTTGTTTCTTTTTTACTCTCTCTACACGTAGTATGTACATACGTAGTGTATAGAAGTATTGTATTGCATTCAGAAATTTGATACCGAAATTTCACAGAAAAAATATATGTTTTAGCATTTTCAGAAAAAGGCCGGTGTGTGTATGTGTGTGTGTTTGTGTGTGTGTGTAGCTCAAAGACAAATAGACCGTTAAATACCAAACTTTGGTATCTTTCAAGGATGCGGCACGAAGTTTTTCAAAAAGAAACTACGCTTTACATGGAAAAAAATTGAAAATTTTGATTTTCTCAAAAATGTCTCTAAATATTTTGATCAAAATTTCTTATATTTAAGATGTTTACATGCCAAATAAAGTGTGTATCTTGACTTTTCTGGCAATAGCCTCTAAATACCTCTTTATTCTGGGTGATTTTTATTCAATTTTGCATAACTGGTAAACCATAAGAGACAGTCAAAAACTTACTACACAAAAAATGTAGATCTCGTTAAAATACACAATTTATGTCATGTATTTTTTTTTTTTTTTCGTGTTATTAGTTTGAGTTGTAAATTACTAACAGCTTTCTCAGACAGTTCTACTCGTGGCCAAGCAAAGAAGTAATTTGCAGTGACAATCGCTGAACATCAGCTTTTAAAACATTTGAGCATCGCTTTAGCATGGCGTATTCCTTTAGTTCCCTTCTACTTATAAGGAAGCAATAAGAACATTCTGTTAATGTTTATCTCGATTAACGATATTTTGTAGGAAGTTTGTTTGTAGAGCAGCTAGAGAAAGTCACGTGAGTCTAATACATTATTCGTTTTTAATTTATTTTTTCATATTTGATTTATTTTAGTACTGACACCCCCCTAGGACTTACAAACGGATGTCTAGGTATCAGAAGCTTGTCTAGGAGTCAATGTCATGAAACCACAGAATGGCTGCGCCGTGGCCGAGAGATTAGCCCACTCGCCTCTCACCTAGGCGACCGCATGTAAGATTTCTGGTGGATAAAACGTGCAGGGGCGGGTTTTCTCCGGGTTCTCCGGTCTCCAGCCGTCACATTCCACCGGAACTCTATCTTCATTTCATGTATCATCAGTGTAACCCCTTCGGTGCGATAGTAGTAAAAGCGGGCGTTAAACGTTCTAAAACACAGAATGAAAAACCTGTACCGAGTGGTCTGCCCGTAGCTAGGCGTTAGCTTGGGGAAGTGGATAATATGAAATACAAGCGAACTGTATGATAGGAAAGGTGATGATGGTGGACTGAGCGGCAGAGAAAACCGTAGGATCGGAAAAGAGCCAACCTGATGCCGCTTCGTCCACCACAAATCCCACCTGCGGCAACTTGGGATCGAACCCGAGCCGCTTAGACCTTTTTATTAATATGTTTACCTTTATTAAGATTTATTTTAATATAAGATATTTGAATAAATCATAACTCATAAAACCATTTATATATAATAAAGAAAAAAAATAATTTAAACTATTGTATAAATATATAATCCCAAATTCATAAGAAGATAATTGGTAAAAATATAATAGTTAAAATAAGTGGGAGGCGAGAAATCTAGCCACTCGACCACGGCGCCGCCTTGTATGGGATGATTAAAATTTTAATTAATTGATTTTTTAATTATCTTATTACAGTAAGGGTATATACTAAAGCGATATTCAAATCTGGATTTCTTTGCCTCGCCAAAAGATATATATATATATCTTTTGCTTTGAGAAAAGTTTTAAGTAGTTTAAAATTGAAAACAATAAAGAGGAATATCAAGGATACACTTCACTCAATAAAGTATTGAAGTTGTAAAGATATAAAGTATTTTTTTTAACGAGATCCACAGTTCTACTTTTTCTAGCACATACATAGTAACTACAAAATGTATTGCATTTCACCAAAAAATTTAATACCGATACTTCACAGGAAATGCATGTTTTGAGGTCAGATACCACTTTAAGGAAAGGTCCGTGTGTGAACCTCAAAAATAGTATTTATGTTTACTATCTTTCAAGGATGCGACAGTAAGCTTTTCAAGAAAATTCCAAACAACCCATTACATGAAACATTTTCGAAAATGTTATGTTTCTCAAAAATGTCTGTAGCGATTTTGATCAAAATACCGTATATTAGAAATATTTACATAGCAATAAAATGTATATCTTGAATTTGCTGGGAATTGCTTCAAAAGAGTTGTTCTTTCTGGATCAATTTTACTGAATTTTGCATTACAGCTAAGCCGTAAGAAATACACACAAAAAAAAATATTACACACAAAATATAGATCTCGTAAAAACACACACCTTATGTCAAATTTTTTTTCTTGTAGATATTTCCAAGATATTCCTTGATATTTGTTTCAATTTTAAACTACGCATCTTCTCAAACGACCGAACCGAAATTCAATTGTTCACATATTGATCGACTTTTAAAAGATTTGAATTCGTTTAGCCTGGTGTATTCCCTAATTTCCCCTCTATTTATAAGGAACTAGGTAGCAAGACCCATTGTGTTAATGTTTTTCTTGTTTAGCATGATGTAGATAAGTCAATAAGCTTTGTTAGGAATAGTTTGTTTTCAAAACAGTAGAGAAAGCAATGTGAATGCAACACATCATATTTTTTACTTTCTCTGGCCCCGTATGTACAATGTACATAGGGATAGAAAAATACTGTATTCCACCCAAAAATTCGATGTCGAGATTTCACCGGAAATACATGTTTTAGGACCCTCTGAATAAAAAAAAAAGCATTTCCAGAAAAAGGTCAGTGTCTGTGTGTGTCCGTGTGTGTGAACACGATAACTCAAAAACGAAAAGTAGCTAAAATACCAAACTTGGTATTTAAGCTCAATATCTTCCAAGGATGCGACACGAAGATTTTGAGAAAAATCCCCCCACCCCAAACTACCCTTTACATAGAACTTATTTCGAAAATTTTTATTTTCTTAAAAATGGCTCTAACGATTTTGATTAAAATATGGAATATTAAACATATCAAACTGACAAATAAAATATATATCTTGAATTTTCTGGGAATAGCTTCTAAAGACCTGTTTATTCTGGAAGAATTTTGCTTAATTTGGCATAAATAGTAAACCGTAAGAGATAGACAAAAATTTACTATGCAAAAACGTAGGCCTTGTTAAAATACACAACTTAGGTCATATACATTTTTTTCGTGGAGCTTACCGTTTGCGAGGTATTCATTGTTATTAGTTTCAGTTGTGAAGTACTTATACTTTTCTCAGATGGGAGTGTCCGTTTTTCTTTTGTTCTACCCCTGGCCAAAAAAAGAAGCGATTTGTAATGACTTTCGCATAACGACAGCTTTTAAAACATTTGACTATCGATTTAGCCTAATGTATTCCCTTATTTTCTTCCTACTTATAAGGAACTAAGTAATAAGAACATTGTGCTGAATACCTCGATTAACAAGGTGCAGAAAGATGAAGAATCTTATGTAAGAAGTTTGTAGAACGGCTAGAGAAAGTGTTGTGAGTGTAACGCATCGGATTTTTTATTGAGGACACCTCAAATATCTACTTACTATGTGCATATTACGTGTAGAGAAATTATAAAAAAAAAAGCATTATGCCCAACAAAAGTTAATGTTTTAGCCCAGTATATCAAAGGTTAATGATATACTAATAGTAAAATACAGTATTGCATTTATGCCATAATGGACGCAAATGACAGGGTTTTGTTTCAATGAAAGTTAATATCAAACAAACACGACTCGAAGCGTATCGCTGCATGACTATGACACTATGCTGTGACATGCAAGAAGAGTGCAGTTTCTGCACCGGAGGATACTATCATAGAAACGAGGGAATGAATTAACAAAAGAGTGGCATGTAGTAATTAGCTGAATTTATGTGTTGTTCACAACGTAGAAACAAGCTGATGTCCATGAAAAAAGAGAGACACGCGGTCATAAAATACATAAATAATTACTGCAAAACAAGGCAAGGAATTACGAGCAAGAAAAACGCATGAGACGTGGATTGTGAATAACGCATTTACCTCTTAAACAAACGCATTTTAATAAAATTAGTGAAGGAAAACGAAAGAGAAGTGCGACAAACTTTATTATGTAGTTAATGACCTCCATTCATCTCCTTTTACTTTCTCTACAATTACTGAGTTTATACTGTTTAGAGAGAGTGTTGAATTCCACCCAAAAATTCAATACCAAGATTTCACCGAAAATATACACTTTAGGGTCCCCTGTATCCAAAAAAAAAAAAAAATCTGATGTGTTCCATTCTGCAACAAATTATTGTTAAAAAGCTTATGCTTCTATTTATTTCATTTTATTCGAAAAAAAATAGCAGAAATATCTTATTACTTGCTTCCTTGTAAGTAGAAGGGAAATAAGGAAGTACTATAGGCTAAAGTAATAATCAAAAGCTGGTTGGTATGTGACTTAAGTTCTTTGTTTGTATGGACAGGAGTTGACAAAATGCTCTATGAGAAAAGTATAAGTTTTTCCAAGATGAAACCAAAAACAAGGAATATATAAAAGTCAATAAACTTCACGAAAAAAATGCATATAAGATAAATTGTGTGCTTTAAAGTGCTCTACACTTTTTGTGGGGTAAGTTTTTGTCCATCTCTTACGGTTTAGCAGTTATGCAAAATTCCGTAAAATTGATCCAGAATAAAGGAGTGTTCAGAGGCTTTTCCCAGAAAATTCAAGATGTACATTTTATTTGACAGGTAAATATATTTAATATACGATATTTTAGTCAAAATCGTTAGAGCCATTTTTAAGAAAATCTTCCTGTCACATCCTTGGAAGATACCAATCTTAAATACCAGGTTTGGTATTTAACGGTCTTTTCGTTTTTGAGCTATGCTGTCCACAGACACACAGATACACACACACCACACACACAGACCTTTTTTGAAAATGCTTTTTTTGGATTCAGGGAGACCCAAAACATGTATTTTCGGTGAAATCTCGGTATCGAATTTTTGGGTGGAGTGCAATACCTTCTCTATACACTATGTATATAGTACGTGCAGGGAAAATAAAAAATTCAATTGCATGTTTTGAAAATCCTGATTCCAAAAATTCCATTCTTAGAAAAAGCAGTGTGTATGGGTGTCCGTATGTGTATGTATATGTGTGTGTGTGTCTGTGAACAGCATAATTTAAAAACGAAACTCCTGTTAAATACCAAACTTGATACTTAGATTCAGGATTTAGTAAAAATGCGACACGAAGATCTTCAAGAAAATTTCCTACCTCAAATTATCCTTTATATTTTGTCTACCTTTTAATTTTCTGAAACATGGCTCTAAAGATTTTGATTAAAACGCTGTATGTTTAATAATTTATTACATAACAAATAAAATATACATCTTGAACTAGTAAACTAGTAAACCGTAAGAGAAAAATATAGATCTCGTTAAAACACATAATTATTATTTATGACATATACCTTTTTTATTTTTTTTTTTTCGAGTTAACGGTTTCCGAGATAGTACTTGTTATTGGTTTAACTTTTCCAATCCGCATTTCCTAAATGCTAGGTCATCATTCGTTTTTTCTGTTCGTTTCATTCTGTCACGCAAATAGAACAGCATATCAAGCCACTGCATAGCGACCGACTGTTAAAAGATTTTAGTATCGCTTTATCCTAATATATTGCTCTACTTCTCTTGAAGCTACAAGAAAGTAATTTGTAAACAATTTCTGCAAATGTTTTCTTGATTATCATGGATGATATAGAACAATAAACTTTTAAAGTAATAATTAGTTGCAGAATAAGTAGAAAAAATTTGATTTGTTTCATTCACATTACTTTCTCTACATCTCTGTACAAATTATTGTTAAAAAGCCTATTCTTGTATATACTTCATGATAATCGAAATAAACATCAGCAGAAATTGTCCTTATTACTTGATTCCTTGTAAGTAGAACGGAAAAAATGCCTTTACAGATGTCCTCTAGCTGTTCGGTAAACAAACTTTTTTCAAAACATTAATCTCTTATCCACATCAAGCTGTGCAGAATTAGTCTAACTGCTAGCTTCAATGGAAATAGTAGGGAAATAAGAAAATGCACACGCTAAAGCGATAGTCCTGGCCTTTAAAATTCGGTCGCTGTGTGAAACAATGGAAATTCCAATCTCTTTACTTGCCAGGAATAAACAAAATAGAAACAAAAATGTCTTCCCGTTTGAGAAAAGTTTAAAAGGCTTAAAACTGAAACTAATAATCCAAAATATCTCAAAAGCAGTCAAATCTACAACATAAAAAATATATGACATGGTTTAATGAGATCTTAATTTTTGTGTAGTAAGTTTTCTTTATATCTCTTACGGTTTGCAAATTATATAAAAGTTATCCATAATGAAGAGGTCTTCAGACGCTATTCCCAAAATATTTAATATATACGTTTCGTTTTTTTATAAAAATGTATCATACATAAGGTATTTTAATCAAAAAGTTTTGGAAAAATCAAAATTTTGAAAAAAGTTCCATGTAAAGGGTAGTTTGGGGTAGGGGGGTATTCTTGAAAATCTTCGTGTCGCACTTTTGGAAGCCACCAAACTTAAATACCAAGTTTGACATTTAACGTCTGTTCACACACTAGGACCTTTTTCTAAAAATGTTTTTTAAAATTCAGGGGGTCCCAGAACATGTATTTCCGGTGAAATCTCGGTATCGTATTTTTGGGTGTATTACGGTACCTTCTATATACAATATGTATATATTACGTGCAGAGAAAGTAAAAGTCATGTGAATGTAACTCCTAAGATTGTTGTAGTGTTTGATTTAAACGAACAAGAGTTGCACCTTCGGGCAGGTTCACGGCAACAGGGATGTTTCTTTCTCGAACCTATGCCCCATCTGTAGTGCTAGATAGGTACTTGCGGTCTGAGGTAATCACCAGCCCATGTGTCTGATGGGGGGCCCACTAATCGCTTTACCGCCGCCCTGCCTGCCACAAATTGAATCCTAAATCAGGAACCTAATGCGGGCTTGTGTTCTCTCCCACAGGTTGCAAAAATATCTGACTGCATTAAGGTTCGCTCACACGGAGCGCAAGAGTGACACTTCACAACTCGCCGGGGAAAGGAATATAAGTCCAAAAGTCTGGTGTGTTCTATTCACATTTTATTTATTTATGCTAAGCTGTATACAGGTGAATATGACCTTTACCGGTCATACTCATATTTTCCAATAGTTTATTAATTCTTGTTTATTACACCTGTTTACTGTCCATACCCATTCAATTTTCACTTTGTATAAGAATTGTCCAATCTTCTTACTGTCTTTTTGAACCATTTCAGCTACCGCTACCGCATTAAACCATTTCTTATTAATATACTCGTTTCTCCAAACTCCAGTCTCTTTACATTTAAATAAAATGTGCTTCATATTTTCATTTCAGCCACACTTACTCAATATTCATATTACTTCTATACATATTTAGTAACACACTATTCATACAAAAAGCTATTCGTCTTCATGCTAATCGAGAAATGCGTTAGCAGAAATGGTCTTATTATTTGCTTCCTTGTAAAGAATATCTCGATAATTTTTAACTCCAAAAAAAATATATGATATAATATCTTTTAACGATATATACATTTTTTCTGTAGTAAGTTGTTGTCTATCTGTTACGGATTACCAATTATGAAAAATTGATCAAACTGAAGAGGTCTTCAATGCTATTCTCAACAAAATTCAGGATATGCATACATTTTATTTCTCATGTACATATCTTTAATATACGATAGTTGAATACAAAATTTTGGAAACATTTCCGTTTAAAAGGCATTTTATTGAGGGAGGATTTTATTGAAAATCTGCGTGTTGCATTCTCTATTATTATTATTTACTTTTTCATGTATATATCTTTTAACATCTAGTCATATTAGATGCTTTGTTTTACAAACAACTCACTCACTGTAGATTTTTTAACCATTTCGTTTTCTTCAAGTACACATTCTCATACATACTTCCACACCCTTTGGCGGAAAGAGAGTGATTCTGGTTAAAGAAAATGCATCAGCCCAAGCCGGGAATTGAATCTGGATTATCCGGGTGTGAAGTTAACTTGTTGACAACTGGACCACTTTTGCATTCTTGGAAGATACTGAACTTTAATATCAAGTTTGCTATTTAACCGATATTTCGTTTTTACTTTCTCAACACGTATTATGTACATAGTGTATAGAGAAGGTACTGCATTCCACCCAAAAATTCGCTATGGAAATTTCATTGAAAATACATGTTTTGGTGCCCCTGAATCCAAAAAAACATTTTCAGATAAAGGTATATGTGTGTCTGTGTGTGTGTCCGTGGTCAGCATAGCTCAAAAACGAAAAAACCACTGAATACCAAAATTGGTATCTTCCAAGGATGCGACACGACGATTTTCAAGAAAATCCCCAGACTACCCTTTATATGAAACTCCAACAATTTTTATTAAAATATCACATATTAAAGATATTTACCTGGTAAATAAAATGTATATCTTGAATTTTCTGTGAATAACCTCAGAAGACTACTTTATTCTGGATGAAATTTACGGGATTTTGCATAACTACCAAATCATAAGAGAGAGACAAAAAATTACCACACAAAAAATGTAGAGTACGTTAAAACACACAATTTAAGTTATATACCCTTTTTTCGTGGACTTCATGGTTTTTGAGACATTCCTTGTTTTTTTTTTTTTCAGCTTTGAAGAACTTATACTTCTCTCATACAGGAATTTGTCAACTCCTGTCCATACGTACAAAGGAATTTCAGTCACATAGCACCCAGGTTTTGACTGTCACTTTGACCTATGGTACTCCCATATTTCCTTCTACTTACAAGGAAGCAAGTAATAAGACTATTCCTGCTAATTTGTTTCTGGATTTGCATGAAGTAAATAGAAACATAAGCTTTTTAGCAATAGTTTGTTGCACAGATGTAGAGAAAGTCATGTGAATGGTGCACATCAGATTTTTTTATAGTTATTTTAATATAAAATGCAAGAATAAAACGGGGCTGTATTAAGCAGGCTATAAATAATAATCCAAAATACCAATGCTAGTCATAAGAAACACATTTCTACAGTTTGTAAACGCATCTGTTGAGCACATCTGATGCATCAATTTCTCTTTCATCTGTCACAGGTCAAGCAAAATTCGCAAGGGGCGAGAGGGGGGCAGAAAGAAGGGCTAATGGCCCCAGGGACCTTATCCTGATGGCGAATTGATTCCCGAACCCTTCACATGGTACCCAGGGACACTGGCATCCAGAGTTGAGAGGAAATATCATAATAATATATAACCAAACATAGGGAAAATTTTTTCCACCCTAGCTTTTTTCGTCTCACCCTTTTAGGTGGTAATTAAAAGACGATGCATCACATACATCTGTCTGTCAGGGGAGGTTTTACCCAGGCACCAATGTCACTCCTAGAGACAACATGCGTGCTAATGCAATCTCACTCCTTTTGTATCAGGAGTGAAAAAGTCTTATGTGTTCCATTCACATGACTTTCACTACATTGCTTGCTTCCTTGTAAGTAGAACCAAAATAAGGGAGTAACGTAGGTTAAAGTGATAGTCAAAAGCTGGTTGTTATGTGACTGAAGTTCCTTTGTTTGTATGGACACGAGTTGACGAATTCCTATATGAGAAAAGTATAAGTTTTTCAAATCTGAAACTAAAAACAAAGAATATCTTAAAAACTATCAACTCCACAAAAAAGTGTATAACATAATCTGTGTGTTTTAACGTGCTCTACATGTTCTGTGTGGTAAGTTTTTGTCCATCTCTTACAGTTTAGCAGTTATGCAAAAATCCGTAAAATTCATCCAGAATAAAGTAGTCTTCAGAGGCTATTCCCAGTAAATTTAAGACACACATTTTATTTGTCAAGTAATTAGCTTAAATATACGAGATCTTAAGCAAAATTATTACAGCCATTTTTGAGAAAATCAAAGTTTTCGACTTTTTTTCCATGTAAAGGGTAGTTTGGGGGGGAATTTTCTTAAAAATCTTCATGTCGCATCTTTGGAGGATACCAAACTTAAATACCAAGTTTGGTTTTTAACGGTCTTTTCGTTTTTGTGCTATGCTGCCCCCCTCACACACACACACATGGACATTTTTTCTAAAAATGCTATTTTTGAATTCAGGGGGTTTCAAAGCATATATATTTCCGGTAAAATCATGGTATCGAATTTTTGTGTGCAATACAATACCTTTTCTATACTCTATGTACATCGTACGTATAGAGAAACTGAAAAAAAACATTGGTGTAAGAGATAAGAAGGTTTTGAAATGTTTATCTCCTGTCTACTTATCTAACTTTTAAGTAATATCTGAATTATTTCTATAATTAAATAGTTTTTATGTGCTCCATTCACATACTTTCTCTACCTGATCTACAAAAAACTGGTTTTATAAAATATTACGCTTCTATCCACATTATGTTATTCGAGATAAACATTAGCAGAAATGGTCTTATTACATATGTACTTGTAAGTAGAAGGAAAATAAGGGAGTACATTAAGTTAAAGCTATAGCAAAATCTTTTAAAAGCTGTCGCTATACGACTGCCTTTGATCTCTTTTGGATAATCAGAACACAAATGAAAAACGGATTTCGACTTCTGTTTGAGAAAAGTATACGTATTTTAAAGTTGAAATCAATAACAAGAAATATGCCGAAAATCCTAAACTCTTTACAAGAAAGTTATAAATGAGAAAACTATTTTAACGAGAGAGGTATGTTTTGTGTGGTAACTGTCTATTCTTTACAGTTTATCAGTTATGCAAAAGTCATTCAGAATGAAGAGAACTACAGGGGCTACTCCCAGAGAGACCTGGGTTCGATCCCCAGTACCGGCGTGAGGATTTTTCCCTCGCTGGGAGATCTGGACCGGGGTGCACTTCACCTTGATGGAGAAGTAGCGGCTTCAAGTCATGATGACCGCATTAACCGGCCGGGGGGATTCGAGGCACTGAACACGTCTCACCCTCCAATACTGCACCCCATTCATGACGCCTGTCATGGACCGAGATGGGGGATGTAGTGGCCGGGCGGTAGGCCAAGGTTCCTTGTGAGCTTTCGTGCCATGGATTTATAATAATAACAATAATAATAATAAATACAAAAATCATATCTTTGATATATAACCCAGGGTTTTCAGTTGCTGTCCCCCTTGCTAATCTTCGTCTGTTGGCTTCTATGTGAAGTTGTAAATTTTAGAGTAAAGTCCATCACTTACTCTGCAGCTAAGTTTTACCAAGTTTGTACAGCAAATCACTTGGTGGACAGATTCGTTTCTTTGTCAGAGAGGAAGAAGATCTTTTGCGGGAAGGCTCTGGCGAGAAAACGTCCCTGAGTAGTAAATAACTCTAGAGACATGGACGTCGACAGCTCCTGTCTGAGAGTGGCCCTGAAAGGGCGAAATGGAACCACACATTATCGGCGTTTGCCGCTGCCCGCTAAATAATAAACGAGTTGGTGAGGGCTGCACGGAGGATGGTTAGCGAGAGAGTAAGGAAAACCACAGGAGTAGGGTAGAGTTGTAAGTGCCTCAGTCTCGGCGGCTCCTTCTAGACTGACGTGCTGACATTGTCTCTTGCCTTTTATTTCATTTCCTTTATTACTTCTCGTGTGTCTTTTGTTAGTTCCAGTTTCCACTGCAGAAGTAGGATGCAACAAAAATACAGCACTGAGAATCAAATGATCGATTATTACCCTACATATTAATTTTAATTAAAGATACGAGGCTTTAAAAAGCACTTCTGGAGATAAGAGCTAGAATTATAGGATAGAAATTTGAGACAAATCACACATTTTATAAAAAAAAATATCAGAGGTGTACATTCACATGACCTTCTTTACTTGTTCTACAAAAAAAGTACTCATTAAAAATCTGATGTGTTCCATTCAATGATTTTTTCTACATCACTGCAACAAACACTGTTAAAAAGCTTATACTTCTATTTACTTGTCGCCCTCCGTGGTGTAATGGTTACCATGCTGACTTCATATACCCAAGGTCGCGGTTTTTTTATTTTTTTTTAATACTTAAAGTACAGTTCCGGAGGCTTGTCAGGCTGTATTCCTTTTTTCTCCAGTTTCTTACATTTCCTTAGTAGACCTTATTATTCTTAACGTTTTCCTGTTACATATACCTACACAAACACAGACACATTTACAAACACAGAAACACCCATGCCCAAGGCGGGACTCGAACCCACGATCCTGTGCACCACGAAGCGCCACAGCGAGACACTTTAGCGAGCGCGGCCACCGGGATCGGCTCATGGGGTTCAAGCCCGGCGGAGGACGATGGATTTTTTCGGGTGTAAAAATCCTTAGCATGGCTTCCTTCGGAAGGGAAGTAAAGCCGTTGGTCCCGTAAAAGAACCTCAAGCCCGATAGAGAAGCCTCTGAGCAAAATTAAGCGGTCTTTCATGCCCAATATAGAATGGGACGCTGAGAACCACAGCAGTTAAAGAACGTACAAATAACACGCCATTTACATTTTGCATTTCTATTTACTTCATGCTAATCGAGAAAAAATTAGCAGAAATAGTCTTATTACTTGCTCCCTTGTAAGCAGAAGCGAAATAAAGAAATACCATAGGTTAAAGTGATAGAAGTTGGTTGCTATGTGACAAGTTCTTTTGTTTGTATGGACAGGAGTTGACAAAGCTGAAACCAAAAACAAGGAATATCTAAAAAACGATCAACTCCACGAAAACATGTATGTAACATGAATTGTGTGTTTTAACGTGTTCTTGTGTGGCAAGTTTTTGTCCATCTCTTACGGTTTAGCAGTTATG
This sequence comes from Hymenopus coronatus, assembly GCA_030762935.1. Taxonomy (NCBI): domain Eukaryota; kingdom Metazoa; phylum Arthropoda; class Insecta; order Mantodea; family Hymenopodidae; genus Hymenopus; species Hymenopus coronatus. The sequence goes on from CM060890.1 coordinate 116,805,644, forward strand.
CAAAATTCCGTAAAATTCATCCAGAATAAAGTAGTGCTCAGAGGCTATTCCCAGAAAATTCAAGATATACATTTTATTTGTCAGGTAAATATCTTTAATATGCGATATTTTAATCAAAATCGTTAGAGCCATTTTTAAGAAAATAAAAATTTTCGAAAAAGGTTCCATGAAAGGATAGTTGGGAGTGGGGGGATTTTCTTGAAAATCTTCAGGTCACATCCTTGGGAGATTCCAAACCTAAATACCAAGTTTGGTATTTAACGACAGACACACACACACACGTGGACCATTTTCTGAAAATGCTTTTTTTGGATTCAGGGGGACTCAAAAAATATGTTTCCAGTGAAATCTCGATATCGAATTTTTGGGTGCATTACAATACCTTCTCTATACACTATATACATAGTTCGTGTAGAGAAAGTAAAAAGAAGAACAAGGTTCTGTAAGAATAGTTTAATAGAGGAAGCCATGAATTGAACACATCCGCTGATGCTTTTATGTCAATGATTAAATTATTTCTTTTGTTATAGAAGTTGAATTAACATTCTAAGCTAGAAAGGGGTATAATTGTGCTGATCAGAGAGTTCTTTGAGCATGTAAGGCATTAATGTTTCTCTCTCGGTGTGGTCTTACTTATTACATTTCCTTATGTGATATCTCAGATGCATTTATAATTTTGCCGTTTCTTGTAATGAGGGAGTCAAGCATTGTATGGAAATGCGTGTGGTCGTTATGACATTGTGTTTTTGTAGAAAACGCGGTGTTGGTTGATCACTTGTTGGTGACGCCGAGTGACCTTATACAGCAAGTGTGTCCGTTGTCCCTTATATGTCCGACTTCCTGGCAGGTGTCGGCAAGTCATTGCTCTGTCTTCTTCACGTGAACGGAAACAACTCGGTGTAATACCCAGCCACGCGTCATCCGACGGATGGCAATTCAATGCAAAGTGTGCGCCTAAGACTCTATGCCACCTTTTGGCGACAGTCGTAAACACTGAGCGAATCTGCTTGTGGGTGCAAGAGCAGGTTAACTTACAGCTGTCCGGTTTGAGTTGAATAAATATCAGCCTCAGTCCATCTAGAGACTCAGAAAAATTATAAGCCATTACCATACTTCAAAGGACATAAGAATCTCATAAAAAAATCAATAGTAGGCTTATTTTTACTTTCTCTACACGTACTATGTACATACAGAAGGTATTGTATTGCACCCGAAAAATTCGATACCGATTTTTCACCGGAAATATACGTTTTGGGTCCCCCTCATTCCAATAAAAGCATTTTTACAAAAAGGTCCGTGTATGTACGCGTGTGTGTGTGTCTGTGGACACCATAGCTCAAAAACGAAAAGACCGTTAAATACCAACCTTGGTATTTAAATTTGGTATCTTCCAAGGATGCAACACGAAGATTTTCAAGAAAATCCCCCCATCCTCAACTACTCTTTACATGGAACATTTTTCGAAAATTTTGATTTTCTTAAAAATGGCTCTAACGATTTTGATTAAAATGTCAAATATTTAAAATATTTACACGACAAATATCTTGAATTTTCTGGGAATAGCCTCTGAAAACTAATTTATTCTGGATGAATTTTACGGAATTTTGCATAACTACTCCACCCTAAGAGGTGGACAAAAACTTAACACAGAAAAAATGTAGAGCACATTAAAACATTCAATTTATGTCATACACATTTATTTCGTGGAGTTGATCGTTCTTTTAGATATTCCTTGTTTTTGGTTTCATCTTTGAAAAACTTATACTTTTCTCATACGGAATTTGTCAACTCCTGTCCATACAAACAAAGGAGCTTCAGTCAGATAGCAACCAGCTTTTGACTGTCACTTTAACCTATGTTACTCCGTTATTTGCCTTTTACTTGCAAGGAAGCAAGTAGTAAGACCATTTCTGCTAATTTTTCTAATGACTTTTTGAATATCGAGGCACAATCACAAATATGGGTAGATTTAAAAAGTCAGTGCCTGGATTTGAGCTATGGATCTCCCGATCCTTAGTCGGTTGCTCTAACAACTTAGCTACCATGGCAACATACCGAACACAGCATTGAATTGCTCAACTGACTCGCCTCTGTTTCAAGACGTTCATCAAGAGAGACAGAAGAATTATGAACCTACCAATACCATGCCCCAAAGTATGTCACAATCTCATAAAAATCTGATGTGTACCATTCACATGACTTTCTCTACATCCCTGCAACAAATTATTCTTAAAAATCTTATACTTCTATTTACTTCATGCTAATCTAGAAAAATTAGCAGAAATAGTCTTAGTACTTTCTTCCTTGTAAGTAGAAAGGAAATAAGGGAGTAGCATAGGTTAAAGCGATAGTCAAAGCTGGTTACTATGTGACTGAACTTCCTTTGTTTGTATGGACATGAGTTGACAAATTTCTGTATGAGAAAAGTTGAGATTTTCAACCCTGAAAACAAAAATAAGGAGTATCTCAAAAACGATCAACTTCAATAAAAAAATGTATATAAGATAAACTGTGTGTATTAATGTGCTCTGAATTTTTGTGTGGTAAGTTTTTGTCTATCTCTTACGGTTTAGCAGTTATACAAAATTCCGAAAAATTCACTCAGAGTAAAGTAGTCTTCAGAGGCTATTCCCAGGAAATTCAAAATATATATTTTATTGGTCAGGTAAATATCTTTAATATACGATTTTTTAATCAAAATCGTTAGAGCCATTTTTGAAAAAATTAAAACTTTCGAAAAAAGTTCCATGAAAAGGGTAGTTTGGAGTGGGGGTTTCTTTCTCAAAATCTTCGTGTCGCATCCCTGGAAGATTCTAAACTTAAATACTAAGTTTGGTATTTTACCGGCTTTTCGTTTTTGAGTTATCGTGTTCACAGGCACACGGACACACAAACGGACCTTTTTCTGAAAATACTTTTTTTGGATACACTATGTACATAGTACGTATAGAGAAAGTAAAAAGTGACATATTTTTTTGATCTCGAGGAATAATCGCAAATATGGAGAGGTTGAGTCAGACTGAAGAACTCAATCCCTAGTTTTAAACCAGGGTTCTCTATGAATTCCTCAACTGACTCACATGATTTCCGGTAAAGCTCAAGTTGATTTCAAATGTTTTGAGATGGCATACCCTAATAACAACTTACAGTTTCGTAAGTACTTTAGGACACAATACTTCAGGTCAGTCTGACTCTACCTATCCAACTGCTGTCCTACACACGGCTTGTGTGATTTGACAACAAACAAAAAAAAAAAAAAAAAAAAAAAAAAAAAAAAAAAAAAAAAAAAACCTGCTAGTTGGTTAAACTATGAAGCCTGAGACGGTTGAAGTACGTTACGACAGGTGATACATAAAATAAGAAGAACTTTATGAAGAAGACCTTCCAGGCTTAGTCTTAGGGTATCTGCCTGGTATTTTCCAGGGATGTTAAGCACGCAATAACCGTTTCCGACATATAATAGATTGTTTTGAATGTGCAATTACTCATATATTTTATAATAGTAATATATATTCTTATTTCTCGTGGCCATGCACAGAGTATGGGACGCCATTCTGTGAGGGACCTACATGCGTTAGTTGATTATTGTGACAGGTTCTGCTTAGTTAGCAAATATGTTTTAAATCAACATAAATGTTTGGCAACAAATGTCCTTCATATTTATACCTAACCCTAACAGATAGAGCAAGTCTTTATCTATAAACCGCTTTGTTCGCTAACACTTACAACTCCAAAGGTATTACGGGCCATTTTAGAGCATTCGAAAACTATTCTCTTTGTTTTAATGTTAGTGCTGTAGGTACACAAAAGGTTTATCTAGAATCCGGTGAAAATTGGCCTACGTCATAAATGTTGCTGTTGTTTAAACGCTCCGTACATGAACAATGACCTTCGGGAGAATCTCTTTCCACCCATTTATTAGTTAGAAGCACGTTGTGGGACTTGTGTAGCTATCAATAATGCGAATTAGAGGAACTACAACTGTGGTCTCCGGATCGCGTTGGATCGTGAATTAGTCAGAAAGGAAGTAGGATAGGGCCAACTTAAAATCTTCACTTCAGAACTGGGAATCAAACCACGAATCCTAAGTACCAAAACTGAGTTCATCATAAAAATTTAAAGAGATGTGAGGCTTAAAGCTGCTATAATATTAATTATTTCAATAAAAAATTTAAACATTACTTCCAATCAGTCAGTTTGCCAGCTATTTTGTGCAGTTCAACTCACAACCTAATTTGAAAAGTGGAAAAGTTGTAAGACAGGAGAGAAGATTTGTGCTGTTAATCAAACCAGAGTTCGTGAAGCTAAGAATTTTAATATTTAAAATATAGTAACAGGACGTTAAATCGTAGTAGTGATTATAAAGCTAAGTATTAGAGGCTCTAATGTGTTTTTCCAATGTAGAAATCCTTAGCATGGCCTCCTTCATGTAATGTTTATTTGCACGTACAAGACCCTCATACCTTGAAAGAAAGGACCCTCTATGGACCATGTGCTGACCCCTCGTCACCCTCGTCTCAAGTGGCGAACTTGAGAACTAAATTCCCTGATCAAGAAATTACTATAATGGTGGTCCAATGTACGCTGATATGGCGTGATGGAGCTTAAATAAATAGTTTGTTACAAAAATGTTCACTAGATGCTAAACAGCAACTGGTCACACTCACCCGTTGAAGGGGTAGCCAGCGAAGGCCGCGGCATCGTAAGGATGGTAGACAGAAGGGTAGGGCCACGTCGCAGCGCCGGTCGCCAAATTCTCCTTCAGCTCCAACCCTGCCGCCTGTAAAATGGAAAACAATGAAAAACAAAATTAATTAAAAAGGTTCTCGCCAGTGCATTACGTCTCAGTAATTCCCGTTATTAAGGAGAATTACAATGAACTTATGTATATTGATTCAGGTTAAAGTGGATATTTTGGTGGACAAATATTAAATATTGTGTTTATGAAATTAAGAGGATTATATCAGTGATTTCACACACATTTAATTCTTAATTTAATTATATTTTACTTTCTCTAACATGTACAATAAACATAGAGATTGATACTATATTGTATTTTACCCAAAAATTCGATACTGATATTTCACCTGAATAAAAAAATTAGAAACATCTCCGTATGTGTGTCTGTCTATGGGCAGCACAGTCAAAACACGAAAAGTCACTTAAATACCAAATTTGGTATTCAAGAAAATCCCCCCCAAACCTAACTAACCTCTACAGGAACATTTTTCCAATTTTTTTATCTTTTCAAAGATTTTCTCTAACAATTTTTATTAAAATGTCATAGGTTTAAGATATTTTCATGACAAACGGAGTGTATATTTTGAATTTTCATTTTCTTGGAATAGCCTCTGAAGACCTCCTCATTCTGGATGACTTTGGTATAACCTTTGTATAATTGTAAACCGTAAGAGATAGACAGAAGCTTACTACAGAAAAATTCTTTCATTTCCAGAATTTCCTGTCTCTCCATGTCGCTTCCAATACCATTTCATTCAGCCTTCGTCCTATTTATCCTTTCAGGGTTGGAAGTGTTGGCGATGGTGGATGCGGAACGGCAGGGAAAAAGATGCCCAGCATTCGTATGGTGACTCGGGGAAACCCCCGAAAAACCCATGGGTCAGGCCGGTCACGGGGATTAAACCCTTGGTCTCCTAAAGGCGGGTTCTGAACTACCTCTCCCAAGCCTTCCCGTTCTACATCAACAAACAGTAAATAGTTGTATTTTCAGTGTATTGTCTAATACATTTATTTTTATTTTCGGTATGCAAATTAAAGAAAAAAAATCTTATGTATTACATTTGCATAACTTTTCTAGGTGTTCAACATAATAACTCTTCTTACAAGATTATTCTTTTATCTATATCATATTAATCGAGAGAAACATTAGCAGACTAGTTTTATTATTTGCTCCTTTGTAAGCAGAAGGGAAATAAAGAGTACACTACGCTAGTGTGATAGTCAAATCATTTAAAAGCTAGTCTTATGTGAAACAACTTAAGTTCGGTTCGCTTTGCATGGCCTGTAGTAAAACAAAAGAGATGAAACGAAAGACGTTTCCCGTTTTAGAAAAGTTATCCAGTTTAAAATTGAAACTAATAACAAATAATATATCAGAAACGGCCAACTCACAGAAAAAACATATATGACATAAATTATCTGTTTTAGCGATATCTAAATTTTTGTTTAGGAAATGTTTGTCTATTTCTTACGGTTTACCAGATATGCAAAATAAGGCAAAATTCATTCAGAATAAGGTTCTTTAGAAGCGACTCCCAAGAATATTCAAGATACACGTTTTATTTGCGTTATAAATAACTTTAATATAGGGTACCTTCATCAAAATCGTTAGAGCCATTTTTCGGAAGTACAATATTTTCAAAAATGTTTCGAATTAAGGGGTAGTTTGGGATGTGCGGATTTTCTTGAAAATCTTCTTTATGCATTCTTGAAAGACACTAAACATAAATATCAAACTGTATTTAGTGCTTTTTGGTTTTTACTTTCTCCATACGCACTATGTACATAATGTATAGAGAAAGTATTGCACTCCACCAAAAAATTCGATACCGAGATTTCACCGGAAATATATGTTTTAGGGTCCCCAATATCCAAAAAAAGCATTTTCACAAAAAGGTCCGTGTGTGTGTGTGTGTGTGTGTGTGTGTGTGTGTGTGTGTGTGTGTGTGTGTGTCCGTGTGTCTGTGAACACGATAACTCAAAAACGAAAAGTCGGTAAAATACCAAACTTGGTATTTAAGTTTAGTATCTTCCAGGGATGCGACACGAAGATTTTGAGAAAAATCCCCCCACCCCCAAATACCCTTTACATGGAACTTTTTTCGAAAATTTGTATTTTCTCAAAAATGGCTCTAACGATTTTGATTAAAATTTCGTATATTAAACATATTTACCTGACAAATAAAATGTATATCTTGAATTTTCTGGGAATAGCTTCTGAAGAGTAGTTTATTCTGAATGTATTTTACTAAATGTTGAATAACTGCTAAACCGTAAGAGATGGAGAAAAACTTACTTCACAAAAAATGTAGAGCACATTAAAACACACAATTTATGTTATATACATTTTTTCGTGGAGTTCGTCGTTTTTGTGACATTCCTTATTTTTGGTTTCTGCTATAAAAAACGTATACTTTTCTCATACAGGAACTTGTCAACTCCTATCCATATAGACAAAGGAACTTCATTGACATAGCAACCAGGCTTTTGACTATCACTTTAACCTACAGTTGTCCCTTATTTCGCTTCTACTTACAAGGAAGCGAGTAATTAGACTATTTCTGCTATTTTTTTCTGATTAGCATAAAGTAAATAAAAGTATAAGCTTTTTAAGAATAATTTGCTGCAGGGATATGGAGAAAGTCATGTGAATGGTACACATCAGATTTTTTTAGATATACTGCCCACAGACACACACTTAAACCTTCTTCTATTTTTTACTTTCTCTAGCCCCGTATGTACAATGTACATAGGGATAGAGAAGTATTGTATTCCACCCAAAATTCGATACCGAGATTTCACCGGAAATATAGGTTTTAGGGTTCCCTTATCCAAAAAAAAGCATTTTCACAAAAAAATCCGTGAGTGTATGTGTGTGTGTGTGTGTGTGTGTGTGGCGTGTGCGTGTGCCTGTGAACACAATAACTCAAAAACGAAAAGTCGGTAACATACCAAACTTGGTATTTAAGTTGAGTATCTTCCAGGAATGCGACACGAAGATTCTGAGAAAAATCCCACCACCCCCAACTACCCTTTACATGAAACTTTTTTCGAAAATTTCGATTTTTTCAAAAATGGTTCTAACGATTTTGGTTAAAATATCATTTGTTAAAGACATTTACCTGACAAATAAAATATATATCTAGAATTTTCTGGGCATTAAAACACACAATTTATGTTATATACATTTTTTTCGTGGAGTTCATCTTTTTTGAGCCGTTCCTTGTTTTTGGTTTCTGCTATGAAAAACTTATACTTTTCTTATACAGGAATTTGTCAACTGCTGTCCATACAAACAAAGGAACTTAATTGACATGACTATCAGCTTTTGACTATCACTTTAACCTATAATACTCCTTTATTTGGCTTCTACTTACAAGGAAGCAAGTAATAAGACTATTTCTGCTAATTTTTTCTGATTAGCATGAAGTAAATAGAAGTATAAGCTTTTTAAGAATAATTTGTTGCAGAGACGTAGAGAAAGTCATGTGAATGGAACACATCAGATTTTTTTTTTTTTTTTTTAGATTCAGAGGATCCTAAAATATATATTTCCGGTGCACTCTTGACATCGTTGTATATAGCTTTATTGTTGTTTTTGTTAGTATCGTTTATTCTGGTACGTCATATTGGAAGATAAATGAAATGGGTGAAACGAAACTCAAATGAACCTTGCTTCCATATAGGTTAGAGCTTCTCGATATTCGTCTTCTCAACGTTAGGGAAATTCTTTATCCGGGTAACACGACCTAACCGAGATTCGAATTCGAGACCTCTGGAGTTTGAGGCAAACTCGTTTTCACCACGCTACTCTATTCAACTTAATTGATTTCCTCTGACAATGTGTTTAGCTACATTATCATAACCTTAGATTTATCTTGGTTGACACCTTATGGATTGTAGTGGTTCAACGAGAAAGGAAATCGTTTGATAAAAGCTGAAAATAAAAACAGAGGAAACTGATAAACAGCGAATCTTATGATTTACTGAGAAAAACGTGATTGACGTCAAAGAAGATTAGAGTAACCAAGTGTTGCAGCGATCCAGTAATTTATACTTAAAGGAGGTTAGAGAAACACGTTGAAAAATCTGAGGTGCTCCATCTCCACACACCTTTAAAAATTATTGTTAAAAAGCTTATTCTTCTATTTACTTCATGCTAATCAAAATAAACATTAGCAGAATTGGGTCTATTATTTGCTTATAGAAGGGAAATAGGGGAATACACTAGGCTGTAGCGTTAGTCAAATGTTTTAAAAGCTGGTTGCTATGCGATTGAAACTCGTTTCTTTGCATGACCAGAAGTTGACCGATGCCTGTATGAGAAAACTTTGTTTTAAAACTGAAACCAATAAAAAGGAATGTCTCGAAAATAGTCAAATCCACGAAAAAAAAATCTTAGGCGTTCCATTCACATGACTTTCCCTGCATCTCTGTTACAAACTATTGTTAAAAAGCTTATACTTCATTTACTTTATGCTAATCGAGAAAAAGTTAGCAGAAATTGTCTTATTACTTGCTTCCTTGTAAGTAGAAGAGAAATAAGGGAGTACCATAGATTAAAGTGATAGCAAAAGCTGGTGGTTATGTGACTGAGGTTCCTATCGAATACCTTCTCTATAGATGATATACATAGTACGTATAGAGAAAGTAATTATAGACATAAATTGTGTGTTTTAATGAGATCTGCATATTTGTGTAAATGGTTTTTGTCTTTATCTTACGGTTTACCAGTTATGAAAAATTCCTCCAGAACGAAGAGCTCTTTAGAGGCTGTTACATTTTATTTTTCATGTAAGCATCTTTAATATATAGTATTTTAATCAAAATCGTAGAGGTGTATATGAAAAATTCAACATTTTAGAAATTGTTTCCATGTAAAAAGTAGTTTGGGGGGTAGTGGGATTTTCTTCAAAATGTTATATTGCAAAAGCTTGGTGTTGTTGAACTTAAATATCTAGTTTGGGATTTTACCAACTTTTCGTTTTTGAGTTATCTTGTTCACAAACACACACGAACTTTTTTAAATGTTTTTATGATATAAGAGTCCCTAAAACGTGTATTTCCGTGAAATCTCGGCATTGAATTTTTGGGTGAAGCGCAATCCCTTCTCTACCTACGACTATGCACTATGTCAAGATGTTAAACTCACTGGAAAACGAGGGTATGCTATTATTACGAAAGTTTGTGCTATCTACTTCATTTTAACTGTCATAAACCTTTTTAGAAATAGCTATGTTTTACATTTCTTATCGAAATAAAGGAATATAACGATAGCGAAATGTTAAAACTCTGAACCTAAATGCTGGTCTGTACATTCCATACGTTCCCATGCAACCGCAAGAAACAAGTGAATATCTAAAGGGCTTAAAAGGTGATACATTTTTGCCTTCTCTACACGTACTATGTACGAGTATACAATATATAGAGAAGATATTGTACCACACCCAAAATTTCGATACCAAGATTTCACCGCATATATACGTTTTAGGGTCCCCTGTATCCAAAAGAGTATTTTTAGAGAACAGTCCGCGCGCGCGTGTCCGTGAACACGATAACTCAAAAACGTAAAGTCAGTAAAATACCAAACTTGGTATTTAGGTTTAGTATGTTCTAGGGATACGACACGATATTTGATTTTCTCAAAAATGGCTCTAATGATTTTGTTTAGAGTACCCTATATTAAATATATTTTTATGGCAAATAAAATGTATAGTTTGAATTTTCTGGGAATTGCCTCTAAAGATCTCTTTATTCTGAGTTAAGCAGTAACTTACCACACAAAAATGTAGATCATGTTAAAACACACAATTTATGTTCTATACTTTTTTCATGGAATTGACCATCTGAGATATTCCTTGTTATGTATTTCAGACAGAAAATACTTAAAACTTTCCTCACAAGGAAAGTTGTAAACTCCTGGTTCTGCATAGAAACGTATTTCAGCCACATGGCAACCAGCTTTTAAGTGATTTAAACTATAGTTTTAGCCTTGTATATTCCCTTATTTTCCTTCTACTCACAAGGAAGCAAGTAATTAAGAAAACTCCTTCTAATGTTTATCTCGATTATATAAAGTAGACAGAATAATATGATTTTAGCAATAATTTGTTACAGAGAAGTAGAGAAAGTCGTGTGAATGTTACACATCAGATTTGCATAAAGTTGAGCAGTTAAAAACAGATATCTCCAAACGGGTTTTTTGGAAAAACTTTATGGAATAAATTGTGCATTCTAAGGAGATCATTTTTTTGGTCAGTACATGTTCTTCTACTCCTTATATTGCTAGTTATATAAGATTATACAAAACACGTGATATATATATATATATATATATATATATATAATACTTATATTATATTTTAATCAAAATCGTTAGTGAAGAAATCTTCAATGTAAATAGTACAGGAATTTGATTAAATATTTTAGAGTCACAAATTCGGAAGATACTTAATTTAAATATAAATCTGATGTTTAACTGGATTTTCGTTTTAGAACTATGCTGTGTACCTGCACGCACACATACACATTTTCATTGTTTATAACATTAACGTACATATGTTGTGTGTGCATCTGTTTTCTTTAAGTGGTGTCAGTCTGCATGGAAACTGATCATTAAATTAATAACTGATTATGAATGTAGTGTGAAAGTATGAAATCAAAATTTTCTGTTTTAATTTCCGAAAAGCGACATCACTTTTTACGACAATCACTGAATCGTATCGTAGTTTGGAAGCAATAAACATTTGAAATGTGTTATTTCTTTTTGAATATATATATATATATAAACAGTACCGGAGTCTGACCAGGACTCCGGCGCTGTATCCCCGTTTACATTTCCCCCTCTAGGTTTACTGTATGCTTACTGGTTGTATTGTTCCTTTACACAAACATATACACATTGCACAAACATATAACACCCATGTCCAAGGCGGGACTCGAACCCACGATCCCCTGCCCACGAAGCACCAAAGCGAGACGCCTTAGCGAGCGTGGCCATGAGGACCGGCTATGTTCTGGTTAAGAAGTAAACGCCTGATGGCATCAAAACAGCTGAGGCACGCCTGCCAATTGGAAGAAAAGTAAATAACATACATGGAAAACAACTTCTCGCTTCTCAAACAAGGACAGCTGGGATGGATGGATAGACAATGTATAACATTGTGGCTCATTGAGAAACATAACTTTTCAATTGAGATATGACGTAAGTTATCCGGAAGCCGGAGTTGGCCCGAAACGACCCGTCATCGTGTGAGGTCCGGAATGATGAGTAAGTGGAAGAGTTATTGGCGACACGTCAAGTATATCATTTACTTATGTATATGTCCTTCATTTGTAATCATTTCCTCTTATACCACCCAAGTCCATCGCTTTATTACTAAATTAGGATTAAGGTCTTTATTTCAGTAAGGAAGATAATATAATTTCGTTATTAACAGAACTCGGATTTGTAGTATAACATTCTTCTTTCTTATTTATCTTAAACATATGGAGAACTTATATGCAGTAGAGCCCCGTTATTTCAACGTTTCATTTATTTCGAGCTGATATTAAAGAAGATTGAATTTTACATCCAACAGAGTAAAATGCCGTTTTTTGTTGTTGTTGTGTTTAATGCCCACTTCTACTACTTATGACATTGTAGGCGATGACACTGGTGATACATGGAATGAAAATGGAGCACCGGTGGAATGCCATGACGGGTGAAACCGGAGAACCCGGAGAAAACCCGCCCCTATGCCGCTTTATCCACCACAAATCTCACATGCCACGGCGCGGCCAAAAAAATGCCGTTTTGATTGCATGTACGTTTTACGCAGTTGCGAATGTGTTACATTTTGATTTTTCTTTCAATTTTCCATGTACAATGCAGGTTAAACTGTGCCATGCTTTCGTTCATAATGGACAGAAATAACCTTGATCTCCTATCTGCATATAACCACTCTCGCGTCCTCTCTCCACTGCGCGTGAGATCCGAGAGTCGCCGGGGTCCCGGCAAAGGCGCACTGGAGTCCTTACCTTAAATAAATGCTGAAAATATTGACCAGTTGCTCACAAACAGACAGTTTAACAAGTTGAAGATGTTTTCACTCATTCACCTAATCCCTGTGTGATTTACAGAAACTTAGTGATAACAATTGCAATAAATCGCAAGGATTCCTGCTGCTAAGCTTAGACGAGTGAACGAGAATATTTTCGAAAATTGTGCTGACCATATGTGTGAAGAAGGTAAACATTTTCGTAATATATATTAAGACACGTATTTTAGTGTTTTTTTTAACAATAACTTGTCACAGATGTATAGAAATTCGTGTGAATGAAACACACCAGATTTCTTATTTATTTGTTTTCTCTTTCTTCTATTTTTATTTTTTCTTTACGTACTCTGTACATAGTGTATAGAGAAGGTATTGCACTCCACCCAAAAATTCGATAGGACGTTTCACCGGAAATATATGTTTTAGGGTCCCTAGTATCCAGAAAAAGCATTTTCACAAAAAGGTCCGTGTGTTTGTGAACACAATAACTCAAAAACGAAAAATACCAAACTTGGTATTTAAATTTATTAATTTCCAGGGATGCGACACGAAGATTTTGAGAAAAATCCCCCCACCCCAAACTACCCTTTACATTGAACTTTTTTAAAAAATTTCGACTTTCTCAAAATAGTTGTAAGGATTTTGATTAAAATATTACATATTAAAGATATTTACCTGGCAAATAAAGTGTATATCTTGAATTTTCTGGGAATAGCATCTGAAGACTACTTTATTCTGGATGAATTTTATGGGATTTTGCATAACTACTAAGCCATAAGAGATGGACAAAAACTTACCACACAAAAAACGTAGAGTGCATTAAAACACACAATTTAGGTTATATATTTTTTTCGTGGAGTTGAGTTTTTTTAGATATTTCTTGTTTTTGGTTTCAGTTTTGAAAAACTTTTCCCATACAGGAATTTGTCAACTCCTGTCCATAAAAACAAAGGAACTTCAGTCACATAGCAACCAGCTTTTGACTATCACTTTAACCTATGGTACAAGGAAGCAAGTAATAAGACTATTTTTACTAATTTTTTCTCGATTAGCATGAGGTAAATAGAAGCACAAGCTTCTCAACAATAATTTGTTGCAGAGATAGTCATGTGAATGGAACACATCAAGTTTTTTTCCAAATCCGCCGCATTCAGTTCACTTCTGTAGCTTCACCAACACATTTCAGCCCTGCGGAGTGACTTAAAGATCTAACTGTACACATTCTCAAAGTTTGGGGAGAACGAGCTTGAGAACCCCAAATTGGACAGTGACACAGACCAATAGCAAGTGACCAGAAGAGGTATGTTGACGGCCATGTAAGAAGTGAAATCTTGCCGCTTGAGAAGCCCAACTGCTGCCCGGAGCTAAATATTGATCAACAGTTTCAAGGCGGAGGTAGATTCTACTACAGCTACTGTGGTAAATGCTTGTCTCCCCTATTCAGCGCAGATACATTGCTAAGGTTTCGGTCATCCTTGTTCCCTACAACAACAAATGTTAAGCGATTAGGAAGCCTGAGTTTCTATGTACGTACATTAGTTACATTGTTTCTGGGAGAAGTCTTCTCGCAGTGGTAAAGGATGCCGTTCAGAATGGTCGAGGGCGGATGTTTTACTGTTGAGGAACATCTGCTTGGACAGCTCGGCTACCTACTGGAGGTGGCACTGGATGACAGCGACAAATACAGGAGTTTAAACATAGTATTACTTTCTTTATATGTACTAAATACTAATACCGAGATTTAACTGGAAATTCACTCTGAATTTAATTGCTTGGTGTGTTGCAAGAAGTGAAAATGCTTTCAAAGAAGCGCAAAATTGAAATACAATAAGTATTGGTTTAATTGTTTGAAGCAATTATATATGTGTAGCTTCTATAAGCGCTCGTCAAATGTTGGATTGTAAGTCTACTCGCGCTTATGTTTGACTTTTTGTGTGGCGTTTGACTCTTCTCAGGGCGTTTTTTTATCGGGCTTGTTGGGCTTCCCAGATCCAGACTTCCTGGCGGCTTCTTAAATAAGTTGCTAGAATTTTTGTAGAAGCGCAGTTTATTTGTATAGTTATTATTTTACAATTCCAAAGATAAACTGTAATCGCTCGATGCAATTCTTTACTTTGTTGAACGCTGTGAATCCATGGGCGCGTATAATTCAACACGAATTATATTTTTACGCGTTATCTCTAAACGGCCTTTACTATTACGCGTGAAGAAGCCTCCTTCTACATGATAACTTGGCGTCAGCAGCCAGAAAATCAACACGTAACTATAGATACCGTTGAAAAACAAAATTGCATCGAGAAAATCAAAACACTTAAATGCGACGAAAGCACAAGGAGTAATAAAAATTTGCATCCATCAACTTCGGAAGCAAAGGAATAAAAACAATTGAACATCAAATATTATAAACATGACATAAAACTCATAAAATGTCGGCAGATTTTGTGAGTAGTATATAAATATTGCCTCATGTTTTTTCACACAGGCCGTGTGAATTTTTCAGTCTGACTCTATCAATGTTGGCTCGGTAACTATTTTGTAGAGCGGCAAGTGAACAAAATGATGTACATGATTTGTCAAAATGTAATCTAGTTATGAAGACTGTAATTCATTACCAGACCAAACATTCAGCCGAGTTTGATAAGTTAAGTGGTCATGAACGTATTGCGACAGGAAAGAAACTCTCTAATAAAACCACTTCCCAACAGAAATTTCTAATTCAGAACTGAAATTTGAAACAAAAAAATTTTATGAAAGCAAGTTAGGAGGTTTCAAAACTTATCGCCGTGCATGCAAAACTGTGTCCCGGAGGAGATATTTTTACTTTCTCTACACGTATTATGTACATAGTGTATAGAGAAGGCATTGTAATACACTAAAAAATTCCATACCAGGATTACACTGAAAATACCCGTTTTGAGACCTCCATAAAAAGTATTTTTGGAAAATGTCCGTGTGTGTGTCTGTGTTTAAAAAAGAAGTCCCTTAAATACCAAACTTGATATTTAAGTTCGGTATCTTCCAAGGATGCGCACGAAGATTTTCAAGAATATACCCCCATCCCAACTACCCTTTACATGGGAAAAATTTCGAAAATTTTGATATTCTCAAAAATGGCTCTAACGATTTTGATTAAAATTTTGTATATTAAAGATATTTATGTGACAAATAAAATGTATATCTTGAATTTTCTGGGAATAGCCTCTGAAGAGTAGTTTAATCTGGATGCATTTTACTAAATTTTGAATAACTGCTAAACCGTAAGAGATGGACAAAAACTTACTATACTAAAAATGTAGAGCACGTTAAAACACACAATTTATGTTATATACATTTTTTTCGTGGAGTTCGTTGTTTTTGTGACATTCCTTATTTTTGGTTTCTGCTATGAAAAACTTACATTTCTCATACAGGAATTTGTCAACTGCTGTCTATACAAACAAAGGAACTTCAGTGACAGAGCAACCAGCTTTTGATTATCACTTTAACCTATGGTACTCCCTTATTTCACCCCTACTTACAAGGAAGCAAGTAATATGGCTATTTCTGCTAATGAAGTTAATAGAAGTATAAGTTTTTAAGAATAATTTGTTGCAGGTATATAGAGAAAGTCATGTGAATGGTACACATCAGATTTTTTATTTAATTATTTATTTAGCTTAACGTCTTTTAACCTGGTTGGTGACATCGGACGATGAATAAAATTGGTGAAATTATGCTGAAATGATCTCGGGGTCCTTAAAACTTGCTTGACATTTGTCTTCTCAGAACAAGAGAAAACCCCGGTTATTCGGCTAACTCACCCTAAGCGAGATTCGAACTCGCTAACCCAGGCGGGCAAGGAGAATTTGTAAAAAGCTATCTCGTGGTTATTGCTAGTATATTGTGTCCCGAAAAAGCAGGTTTGTTCAAATTTGTTTCTCTATAACCGTATGTAAGCAGGCGTGTTGAAGAACCAACGGCATCAACTGATGGGAAAGGGAAAACATTCGATTGAGTGTGACGAGAGTATGACAATGGATGCTGCATGTTTGTTAGAGGCGTGGACACGGTCTTCACAATCACAGAATAACTTATAGGAGAGAGAAGTATGTTTGGAACCACAAAAGGTAGTGACTCGCTTGATGCAGTAAACACCGTAGAGAGTATGTGACACAGGATTTAATGCTAAGTAAATAAAGCCAAGAGAAAGTGGAACAATACTGCCCTAAAATAATGTTATAGAATAATAAAACATATTGTTTCGGAATGTAAGCCAAAGAATGGTATGTATAAAAATCTGATTGTTACACTCACATGATTTTCTCTAGCTGTTCTACAAACTTTTCACTTAAGATTATTATTCGTTATTCATTAAGATAATGAATACCTTGAAAACAGTAAGCTCCACGAAAAAAATGTATATGGCATAAGTTTTGTATTTTAACAAAACCTACATTTTTTGTACAGTAAGTTTTTGTCTATCTCTTACGGTTTACCAGTTATGCCAAATTAAGCAAAATTCATCCAGAATAAACAAGTCTTTAGAAGCTATTCCCAGAAAATTCAAGATATACATTTTATTTGTCAGGTAAATATCTTTAATATACGATATTTTAATCAAAATCGTTAGAGCCATTTTTAAGAAAATCAAATTTTTCGAAAAAAGTTCCATGTAAAGCGAAGTTTGGGGTGGGGGGATTTTTCTCAAAATCTTCGTGTCGCATCCCTGGAAGATACTAAGCTTAAATACCAGGTTTGGTATTTTAGCTACTTTTCATTTTTGAGTTATCGTGTTCAGACACACGGACACACACACGGACCTTTTTCTGAAAATGCTTTTTTTTGGATACAGGGGGTCCTAAAACATGTATTTCTGGTGAAATCTCGGTATCGAAGTTTTGGGTGGAATACGGGGCTAGAGAAAGTAAAAATGGAAGAGTGACGTCATCGCCTCACGATACGCACGAATATAACCTAAAATGGGATGCTTTTAGGAAAATAACATAGCCAAGGCTATGTAATAAATACAACGAATTATAATGTATAATGTATAGCTAAGAAATGGTATCTATAAAAGCATATTTAGTATAAAACACAATTAAAAGCAGTAATATGAGAGAAGAAGAAGAATCATAAAGGTGAACGAGATACCGGATGCTATAAATTATTTATACCGGTAACAAAGCATAAGAATGGAGTTAAATAAATATTTTTTATGAAATGTTAGCTATTTAAAACAACATTTTCATGTAAATTATACAAATGCATTAATTTTAATTATTATGAATTTATAAAATTGTATTATAAATTTGTATTTCACGAAATGTGGAATAGGAAATCTGCCGTTCTCATGGTGACGGTCAGATTACAATGATATAAACATCGATCTTAAACTTTTGCATATATGTGAAAATTGTAATAAGCTTCAGGGTCGCAGTCAATGAGATAGACGTCAGGGACGCGAAGAGATAATCTCGCAAATCGCGACCTCTTATACGGCTATTGAGTGTGAAATATAGTATTGTACTAATTAGCAACAAGAGATTTATTGTAAGTACACGTTATAATGTATATATTTGGCACAGTTTTCTAAAAAAGGGATTTTGATCAAATAGCGTGCCTTAATTCACCACACTGTCTCGATAAGTTAACAAATAAAAGTTCATAAATAACAAGAAATCTTCTAAATTAATTTTATTTATTATTACATCCTACCATCCAAGCATGGAGCTTAAGATTCTCGTACTCACCGACTGTAGCTAGCAGAATTAACAGAAAACGTGGCTAAGCTGTGCACAATAAGTAATTCGCTGCCGAAAATAACCTTGTAACTGCTCCAACAATTAAGTCTGGCGCAAATATTTAATTACAGTTTCGCCAACAGCAAGAGTTACCAACTTCAGATACAGCGGCAAATTCAAACCCGTAAAAAGGGGGTTAAAATAAACCTACAACACTAATCCACAGCCCTTCTTTCCTCCCCATATGGAACTTACACGGGAAATGTACAGAGTAACTACATATAGACTCCCAACATGGCAGGAGTTAACCACGGAACGGCTGAGCTGATAGAGTAAAAATCTTATGTGTACTCTTCACATGACTTTTTTCTATATTTCTGCAATAAATTATTTTTGAAAAGCTTATTCTTCTATCCACTTCATGCTAATCGAGATAAACAGAAGTAGAATTATTCTTATTACCAGCTTCCTGGTAAGTAGAAGGGAAATAAGGAAATTAACAGGCTAAAGCAATTGTCTCGTACTTTGTAATTGTCGTTATGTGAAACAATTGATAATCCAATCTCTTTGCTTTTCAGGAGTAATCAAACGAGAAACGAGAAGAAAGATATCTTCCCGTTTGAGAAAAGTGGCTAAAATTGAAACTAATAATCTAGAATATCTCGAAACAGTTAACTCCATGGATAAATTATATGACATAAATTCCATATTTTAATGAGATCTACATTTTTGTGCAGTAAGTTTGTATATATATATATATATATATATATATATATATATATATATATATATATATATATATATATATTCTCTTACGGTTTGCCGATTATACAAAAGTCATCCAGAATGAAGAGGTCTTCGGAAGCTATTCCGAGAAAATTCGAGACATACATTTTGTTTGTCATTAAAATGTCTTAAACATAAGATATTTTAATCAAAACCGTTAAGTCCATTTTTGAGAAAATCAAAATTTCTGAAAAATAATCCATGTATAGGGTGGTGGGAGGATTTTCTTGAAAATCTTTGTGATGCATCGTTGGAAGATACTGAGTTTAAATTTCAAGTTTGGTATTTAACGGACTTTTTGTTTTTGAGCTATGTTGTCCTCACACACACACACACACAGACACTTCTAAAAAGTGCATTTTATTCAGGGGGTCTCAAAACATGTATTTCCGGTGAAATCTCGGCATAAAATTTGTTGGGTTCTCTATACAGAATGTACATAGTACGTGTAGAGAAAGTAAACACTATAATCTTAGCACGTTTCTCCTCACACTTTACTATGGTTTCCCTTGGTTAATACAACATATGTCTACGCGGTTGCCAGTTCATTCCTTACATACTGTAGCATCATTGTGTTATTCTTTTGTTATTAGTCACTATTTTGTGAAGGCACACACTCGTGCTGCCAGCTGGTGCAGACGTGGTAAACATGGTGAGTTTACAGTTCTTCTGATGTATTGGCCATTGTTGTGCATAAAATAGAATGGAAAGTATTGTATTTTGGAAACGAATGAATCATTTGTAATATATATTTTGTTTTTACCTTCTCTAGCCCCGTATGTATAATGTACATACTGTATTCCATTCAAAAATTGGATGTCGAGATTTCGCTGGAAATACATTATTTAAGACCCTCTGAGTCCAAAAAAGGTGTTTTCAGAAACAGGTCCGTGTGTGTGTGTGTGTGTGTGTGTGTACGCGCGCGTGTATGTGGACAGCATGGTTCAAAAACGAAAATACCGTTAAATACCAAATTTGGTATTTAAGTTTGGTATCTTACAAGAATGCAACAAGAAGTTTTAAAAAAAAAAATCCCCCCATCCCCAAACATGGAACTTTTTTCGAAAATTTTGACTTTCTCAAAAATGGCTCCAACTATTTTGATTAAAATATCGTGTATCAAAGCTATTTACCTGACTTGATCTTAAATCTTCTAGGAACAGACTCTGTGGACTACTTTATTCTGGATAAAGACTACTTCATTCTGGATGAATTTTACGGAATTTTGCATAACTACTAAACCGTAAGAAATAGACAAAAGCTTACCATACAAAAATGTAGAGCACATTAAAATAACACAATTTATGTTATATAAACTTTTGTTGTGCAGTTGATCATCTTTGAAATATTCCTTGTTTTTGGTTTCAGTTTTAAAAAACATACTTTTCTCATACGGGAATTTGTCAACTCCTGTCCATATAAAGGAACTTCAGTCACATAGCAACCTCCTTTTGAGTATCACTTTAACCTACGGTGCTCCCTTAATTCGCTTCTACTTACAAGGAAGCAAGTAATAAGAATATTTCTGCTGTTTTTTTTTTTTTTCTCGATTAGCATAAAGTAAACAGAAGCATTAGCTTTTTAACAATAATTTGTTGCAGAGATGTAGAGAAAGTCATGTGAATGGACCACATTAGATTTTTTTTTTGTTCCGTCAGTTGCCAGGATCATATCAACGCCGCGGTGTGCCGGAATTTTTTCCCGCAGGAGTTCTTTTACATGCAAGTAAATCTACCGACATGAAGCTGTTACTTTTAGGCACACTTAAAGACTATCGGTATGAGGCGGATTTGAACCCGCAACCTTGAGAGCAGAAGGCCAGCGCTAAGCTACTGAGACCACTAAAGTCAAAAGAATCTTACTGTCTAGCGCTAGGACCCAAAAGTAATGTTTATTACAACTGCAAGTGCAATGAAATAAACGGGATATTTATTTATTAGCCAGGTTATTCGAGACCAAGCAGTGCCACCTTATAAAACAATAGAATGTTCCCTTGTAAGGTGAGGTAGGTCTATTTCCTGCTGTAACCACGTTCCTATCTTAATGTTTCTTTTCGACACGATCTTAGAATCATCATACATATGCACGATGTATTTAACTCACAGTGCAACTGGTTTTAAGTCGATAAGCGCAGTTTTAGTTGTCTTGCTAGGTGAGTTCGCTACTGCGAAACCCTATTTGCGTTCTAAACCACCAGCAACTCGCCAACTGCATGGAAGAAGCCTAAAAAATAACAATAAAATCTCAAATATCTGATGTGTAAACTCAGCATGACTTTCTCTACCAAACAAACTTCTTACAAAATGCTAATCAAGATAAGAAGTAGCAGAAGGGACATAAGGGAATACACTAGACTAAAGCGATAGTCAAATGTTTTAAAAGCTATCGCTATACCATTATCATAAGTAATGCCACGACTGCCTTGTAAATAACAGATGAAAACACGAGTTGTATTTGATAACACAATTTATCGAAATAGACTATTAATAATTTATATTTTATAATATAATTTGTAATATACATGAAGGGAGGTATTGACAGGTTATGATTGTAATATTTACATTAATTCTCAAATGGTAGATTATGTTTATTTACCGAATGTTTTTTTTTTCTTTCTTACTTTCTTCACTGCCTCCTGAATGGCCGACCGTGTCTACACCCAATATACGAATATCGATAGCAATAATATAAATAGGCAACAATTATTTTATTTCAGGTAATCTGAAGGTACATCAATATCCTCAAAAACAAATTTCTAATTCTTACGCATTAGCCATCATTACTGCTCTGCCACTAGCGGAATGGTGAAAGTTTGGCGGCGTCTGAAATGTTATCATCAGATTCTTTAGAAACAGTAATTATAAGTTATGCAAAATTGACAATTCTGTAAAATTCCATTTAAAGTTAATCTTTGAAAATAAATGTATTGATCATTATCAAGAGTAATCAATAAATGTAATTTTATACTTATCTGCACCCTAGAGCTGGACTCTCACCACAGGATCCACAGATTGCAATGTAATGTAATTTAAATTTATTTCAAACCAGAATTGTTTTTTTTTTTTTTTTTTTTTTTTTTTTTTTTTTTTTTTTTTGCCGGCCGTGCAAAGAGAAACAATCTTCAGAAATTTCACAAGCATTAGAATACTCTTTTATAAGAAAAGCTTGTATATGGAACAGCTAGAGAGAGTCACTTGAATGGAACACATCTGACTATTAAGATTATTTCTTCAAATGTTACGAAACATCAGGGCAAGACACAAAAGTTTGCGAACACACCTAAAACATAGGCTATGTGTACATAACAATTGTTAATCTTGTTTTATCTCATATGGACAACAAACTCCCTTTCACTTTGCGCCGTTTCGAGTGATACCAAACCTGTCACAGCTAGATAAATTTCACCAACATAAATTTTACAGCTGACAAGTTCGCGGAACCAAAATCTGAGTAGCGTAAACTACATTTATCTTTCTGTATTTCCAAGAAACAAGTGACAAGAGTTCAAGTAGATATTACAAAGTCTTAACCGTCGGCAAAGAATAAGAAATAAAACGCATATAATGGAGTCCATTCAAAGCGAAGACAAAACACAAGCGCTGTTGAAAGTTCAGGGGGCCATGATTTTGTAATACGGACCTGCAGGCCAAGCAAAATCAATTATACACGTATAATAGGAATTAAATAATAACATCAGAGAAAATCTATTTCGAAATAATACAATTAACTTCAGTTATCGTTTTCAAAGGAAGTATATCAATGGCTCTAATAGTATATCAATGTGAAAACAACATTTAACTTTCTTATGTAACGGTGTTCTATTGTATTACTTAAATTAATTCTCTATTGTTTATGCTGAAAATGCTTAGGTATCTTTTGAGATGTAAATTGTAAAATTTACATTCCAAGGGCAATTTGGCATCCAGAAAGTAACCAAGTATTTCGCATAACTAAATAATAACGAAATATGTCAACAAATCTATCTATTTACAAAGTTACGGTAACTTACTTATTTCTCAACGTAATCTCCATTCTCTCAAGACTTTTATTGTCACGAGGTGACAGTGTTTTAATGCTATTATACTTTTCCACCGTCAAAAAACTTATTTGCTATTTTTTTAATGCACAAATTGTACATCCAATAGAATTTTATAGTCAAATAACGCAAGTGTATGGTGATAATAAGGTCGCGGCGTTAGCGCAGCTGCTTAACAAGCGGGAGACCTGGGTTCGATCGTGGGGATTTATCCCCTGCTGGGAGATCTGATCCGGGGTGCACTCAGCCTCGTGAGGCCCCTGGGGGTTAATTGAGGAGCTACTTGATGGAGAAGTAGCGGCTCCAGATCATGAGGACCGCATTAACCGGCCGGGGGGTTCGAGGTGCTGATCACGTCCTATCCTCCAATACTGCCCACATCCATGACATCGGCAGTTGACTGAGATGGGGGACGCAACTGCCAAGGTTCCTTGTGAGCTGTCGTGCCATGGAGTTATATTTTTTTGTTATGGAAATAATAAAATAAACGAGTCTTTAGTGAGGAAATGGTGCTAATTTACGAGTAAAAAAGGTAAAACCAGAGTACACAACAAAGACCGAAGTAGAAGTTCATAAATTGTTGTAGGGAAGTTGAAAGCGAGTGTTGATAAAATAATTCAAAATAACCAGTGTTTCACTTTTGACACCGTACATGACTTTTTCAGTGGAAAGGTTTATCAACCGATGAAGACCTCAAAGTAGCAGTGACATCTTGGCTCAGATCTTTAGCGGTGGAAGAATATAACATCTGCATTGGAAAACGTGTACTACATGACATTAAATACCCTTATAGCAATGGCGACTACTTGAGAAATAACGCAAGATACTCTAATTTTGTAGATACAGTTTTGTGCTGATATCTTTCTTGTTATCGAATTATATCAAATCGCCCATTACTTTTTGGATTACCCTCGTAGTAGGTTTAGGCCACTTTTTGATTAAAACTTGGATACTTACTTTCTCTACACGTACTATGTACATAGTGTATAGAGAAAGTGTTCAATTGCATCCAAAAATTCAATACCAAGATTTCACCGGAAATATATGTTTTGAAACCCCCTGAATCCAAAAAGAGCATTTTTAGAAAAATGTCCGTGTGCGTCTGTCTCTCTGTCTGTGTGTATGTGTGAGTGAGTGTGTGTGCGTGTCTGTGGGCAGCATAGCTCAAAAACGAAAAGTGTCAAAAACCAAACTTGGTATTTAAGTTTGGTATCTTCCAAGGATGCAACACGAAGATTTACAAGAAAATCCCCCCACCCCAAACTACCCTTTATATGCAAAAAATTTCAAGAACTTTGATTTTATTAAAAATAGCTCTAACGATTTTGATTAAATTCTCTTATATTTAAGATATTTACTTGCCAAATAAAATGTATATCATGCATTTTCTTGGAATACCCTCTGAAGACTACTTTATTTATTTTACGGAATTTTGCATAACTGCTAAACCGTAAGAGATGGACAAAAGCTTACCACACAAAAAATGTAGAGCACGTTAAAACACACAATTTATATTATATAACTTTTTTTCGTGGATTTGATCCTTTTTGAAATATTCCTTGTTTTTTGTTTCAGCTTTAAAAAACTTATATTTTTCTCATATAGGAATTTGTCAACTCCCGTCCATACAAACAAAGGAACTTTAGTCACATTGCAACCAGCTTTTGACTGTCATTTTAGCTTATGGTAGTCCCTTATTTCGCTTCTGCTTACAAGGAAGCAAGTAATAAGACTATTTCTGCTAATTGTTTCTAGATCAGCATGAAGTAAATAGAAGCATTAGCTTTTTAATAATAATTTGTTGCAGAGATGTAGAGAAAGTCATGTGAATCAGATTTTTTTGTTGTTTAGTAGTTACAAAATTATTTGGCGGATCCGTACCCGAGTGGGTGTATCGCTCGCCTCTTACCTAGGCGGCCCGAGTTCGATCCCAGGGGACGTATGTGAGATTTGTGGTGGAAAAACTGAAGTATGGGATGGTTTTCTCCGGGTTCTCCGGTCTCCTAACAATTGCTCCTTAACCATCTTTCCTGTCATCCATTTCACCGTTATTTCATATCTACTTCTTCACTTTCATACCAGGCATCGGACTGATAGTCTGTGTTTCTCAACATGCCTATGACTTGACTTGTAGTCCTACATACGAGAAGAGTAAACAGGGAGAAAAGGGAAAGAAAAATATTGATTCTACTTAAGTAAATTTAGAACTATGCGATGTACTTACGCAATAATCTTGTAGGTACTCATGCATTCATTAACATTCTATATGACTTCAAAGAAGGGGTTTTTAAATTAAAATTGCACATATAAATATTTTAATGTATAATACTCAATTAATAATAAAATTACATTAATAATAAATTTGTTACTGTAGTAAAATTACGTACCCTTCACATACAATTATCACAATATCACTTTTGAATATATCCATGAACTATCAAAGAAAATTCATACATATTTGCAAAGATAGTAGAGCAAAAACTATTATGCAACAGTTAGAATACTAAAAATACTAAAAAATCTGTTGTGTTACAATCACATAACTTTTTCTAGCTATTCTATAAACTTCATACGTAAGATTCTTCTTCTTTCTGCACCTTGCTAATCGAGGTACTCATTGGCACAATGTTCTTATTATTTAGTTTCGTATAAGTAGGAAGAAAATAAGGGGCTAAACCAATAGTCAAATGTTTTAAAAGCTGTCGTTATGCGATTGTCATCACAAATCGCTTCTTTTCTTGACCAGGAGTAGAACAAAAGAAAAACGGACACTCCCGTCTGAGAAAAGTATAAGTACTTCACAACTCAGACTAATAACAATGAATACCTCGAAAACGGTAAGCTCCACGAGAAAAATGTATATGACATAACTTGTGTATTTTAACAAGACCTAAATTTGTTGTATAGTAAGTTTTTATCTATCTCTGACGGTTTACTAGTTATGTCAAATTAAGCAAAATTCATCCAGTATAAACAGGTCTTCAGAAGCTATTTCCAGAAAATTCAAGATAAACATTTTATTTGCTAGGTAAATATCTTTAAAATATGATATTTTAATCAAAATCGTTACAGCCATTTTTAAGAAAATCAAAATTTTCGAAAAAAGTTCCATGTAAAGGGTAGTTTGGGGTGGGGGGATTTTTCTCAAAATCTTCGTATCGCATCCCTGGAAGATACTCACCTTAAATACCAAGTTTGGTATTTTAGATATTTTTCGTTTTTGAGTTATCGTGTTCACAGACACACGGACACACACACACGGACCTTTTTCTGAAAAGGCTTTATTTGGATACAGGGGGTCCTAAAACATATATTTCCGGTAAAATCTCGGTATCGAATTTTTGGGTGGAATACAATACTTCTCTATCCCTATGTACATTGTACATATGGGGCTAGAGAAAGTAAAAATCTGATGAGGTACTTTACATAACATTCTCTGTCTATTCTGCAACAAACCAGTCTTATAGATCCCATTCTGCTATCTGATTCAAGATAATCGAGATGAATATTATCAGAAACAGTTTTATACATATTTTCTTCTTAATAGAAGGTAAATAAGAGTTAAAGACTAAAGTGATAGTCAAACCTTAAGAGCTGTTCGCTATGTTATGGTTTTGAAATTCCGTTCTCCTTGTATAATCAGAATAATAAACACCGAATAACGACTTCCCATTTGAGAACAGTGTAATTATTGGAATACGTGAACTAATAAAAGGAATATCTCGAAATTGTTAACTCCACAAAAAAATAGACTACACATAAACTGTATGTTTTAGCGAGATCCACATCTTTTGTGCAGTAAGATTTTGTGCCTTACAACTTACCAGTGATACAAAAGATTCCAGAAAATGTATGAATATTTTATTTTGTATATATTAATACCTTTAACAATAGTATGTTAATGAAAATCGTCACAGCCATTTTTAAGAAAAACTTCGAAATTTTTTTCACGTCCAAGGGTAGTTTGGATTTAGTTGAATATCTTTGTGTCGTATTTTTTGAGAATACCGAAATTAAGTACCAAATTTGATATTTAACCGACTTTGGTTCTTGAGTTATGCTATTCATAGACTCACAAACGGACAATTTTCTAAAATGCTTCTTGTTTTGGCATCAGAGGAGCTAAAGCCGTCTATTTCCGGTGAAATCTCGGTATTGAATATTTGGGTGAAATGCAATACTTTATGGTAGAAAAATTATTTCAAACAATAGTTTATAAAATAAATTATATAAGCTAAAGAAAGACAGGTGTATGGAAGTTAGAAAATTTAGCTCAACTATTAAATCGTTAATACAACGGCTGAGATTGGGCAATTTCAACCAATCGCGGTCATCTGATTGGAACGACATTGTCGAAAAATCTTATCTCAGCTGATGTTCATTTCTTTCAAATTTTGTCCCAACTACCTTGGTTATTGCTACCAAGGTAATAATCCAGTCAGTCACCTTTCAGTTTTAATAACAATGAGTTCCACAATTGTACTTTTAATTAATTCGGTTACAATGTTTATTTAACGCTTCATCCAGTTCATAATGTATTTAGTTCAAAAAAGGAGTGAAAATAATCATTATTTGTATTTCTTATGTATAAGATGAGTGTATAACCTCAAATAAAATAACGTTCGTTTGCGTTACATATATTAGTGATTAAAATAGTACATTGGGTGTAGGCACGGTCGGCCATATCATAATTCAGGAGGCAGTGAAGAAACAAATTATTGTTAATAAGCTTATCTTCTATTTATATCGAGAAAAATTAGCAGAAATAGTCTTATTTCTTGCTTTATTGTAAGTAGAACCAAAATAAGGGAGTACCATACGTTAAAGGGAAAGCCAAAAGCTGGTTGCTATGTGACTGATGTTACTTTGTATGGATAGTACTTGACAAATTCCTGTATGAGAAATGTGTTTTTCAAAGCTGAATCCAAGAAAAAGGAATATCTCAAAAAGGATCAACTCCACGAAAAAAAAATGTATATAACATAAATTGTGTGTTTTAACGTGATCTACATTTTTTGTGTGTTAAGTTTTTGTCCATCTCTTACGGTTTAGTAGTTATGCAAAATGCATCCAGAATAAAGTAGTCTTTATAGGCTATTCCCAGAAAATTCAAAATATACATTTTATTTGTCAGGGAAATATCTTAAATATATGATATTTTAATCAAAATCGTTATAGCCATTTTTAGAAAATCAAAATTTTCGAAAAAAGTTCCATGTAAAGGGTATTTTGGGGTGGGGAGATTTTTCTCAAAATCTTGGTGTCGCATCCCTGAAAGATACTAAACTTAAATACCAAGTTTGGTATTTTACCGACTTTTCGTTTTTGAGTTATCGTGTTCACAGACACACGGACACACAAACACACGGACCTTTTTCTGAAAATACTTTTTTTGGATACAGGGGGCCCTAAAACATATATTTCCGGTGAAATCTCGGTATCGAATTTTTTGGCGGAGTGCAATACATTCTCTATACACTATCTACATAGTGCGTATAGAGAAAGTAAAAAAATCATCCGGTAAATAAACATGGTCGAATGCGTCATCTCCATTTGAGAACTAATGTCAGTATTCGTTATTTATTATAAAGTACTAAGTCTATTTCGCTGAATTGTCTTATCAAATACAAGTCGTGTTTTCATCTCGTGGCATTACTTATGATATCTTAACAGAAGATATAATAAGAAAACTTTAAGACAAATTTCATCAGTGAGAAGATGTTTATTTTGGCAGAGATGTTCACGGCGCTTTTCTTAGACACACTTTTAATCAACTTAACCAGAGACTCAAGTGTTGCCTCAACTCTCTAATTTCCAGCCCTTTGGTAACCAAGGGCAACCGAGAAATGTACCTAAAACCGAAGTACTACTTTAGAAATGTTAACACCGCAATAAATTCGCATCACGTGCGCATCTCGTAATGCTGTAAAGTGATTGGCTTCACCAAGATCCATATAAATGTAACACTTCCAGGAACGAAACTTCCTGCTCCCTTACTGCCCGGTTTACACGCTTGACAGCTAATGTTTAGCTACGGACAGAATCAAAAGCAGCTATTTTACTTGCAATTCAGCATGGTATAAACCAAGAAGGCATGTAACCAGTAACTTTTTACTTTCTCTGCACGTACTATGTACATAGTGTATACAGAACGAATTGTATTGCTTCCAAAAATTCTGTACCGAGATTAAAATGTCCGTGTGTATGTCTGGGTGTCTGTGCGTGTCTGTGGCTTGCATAGCTCAAAAACGAAAATACCATTAAATACCAAACTTGGATTTAACTTTGGTATCTTCCAGACCATCCCCGAACCCCACCACCCTTTACATAGAACAATTTTCGAACATTTTGATTTTCTCAAAAATAGCTCTATCGATGCTTAGAAAGTCATGTGAATGGTACACATCAGATTTTTAAAGATGTATCGCACGGCTCGTTTTTAGTAGAACTATGATTTTCTACAATATTATTATTATTGTTATTATTTAAGTAACCGTGTAAATGAGAATTCTGATACATTTTATAAATACACTATTAGTGAGTATACTAGTCGGCATTAGTTTGAATATTATATCCTAAATATCCTTTTTCTAAGTTTCGAAGTTCACCTCGATAATGAAGCAATCAGACTCAAGGTGATACACACGCAGTTTTCGTATGAAAAAGTCAGCAGGTTGTCATGGTAACAAGTCCATCATCAGCGCTTGATGTTACTGTCACGACTTCAAACGCAACACACATATTTGTGACTCTGCATAACGATATGTATATGATTCAATTAGGAGATCTGACGTGACTCCGCGTTTCTTTAGTCAATATTCGAACAAATGGGTTTGATTGGGTGTCAATTTTATTTTCACGGTAGTACTTCCTTTGTTGGGAGTCTTGGCGGCAGCAGCTACCATGGAAACGGCGCCTCATTAAAACTCTATTCAAGGCTGCTGCTGCCGGTGGATTTGTATTTCTGTTGTGCTGTCCGCACTTGATATGCCTCTGTCTGGGTTCCTACCTCGACAGCGGCAGTTTCTCAACGTGTCTGGCCTAGCCAGACAAGTGCAAAACAAGTCACGTGGCTCTTTAGTGCATTCTTGCATTTTCTTTCTTCTCCAAATGATTTATTTTATCTAATCACTAAACCGGCTCCTATCTTATGCCAATTCTTCAAGTAGCATATATACACGTTTCTAAATTATATATTTTCACCTTTTCTTAGTTTTTACTTTCTCTACATAGAAACTACTTTGAAGAGGAAGAACTGCACTTCACTTAAAAATTTGATACCGAGTTATCACCGGAAATACACGTTTTAGGGTCCCTTGTGCCTAAAATAAAGGCATTTTTCGAAAAAGGTCCATGTATGTCGTATGTCTGTGAATACGATAACTCAAGAACGAAAAGTAGTAAAACACCAAACTTGGTATTAAAGTGTATTATATTTCTAGGATGCGACACACAGATTTTGCACTCCACTTTAAAATTTGATATCGAAATATCACCGGAAATACATGTTTAGGGTCCCCTGTATCTAAAATAAGGGATTTTTTCGAAAAAGTTCCGTGTATTTGTGAGTGTGTGTGTTTCAAGAACGAAAAGTCGGTAAAATATCAAACTTGGTATTAAAGTGTGGTATCTCTCAAGGTTGCGACACAAAGATTTAATGAAAAACTACGTCCTGCCGAACTATATAGTAAAATCGGAACAGCCATGGTCTTATAGAATTTTAAGTTTGTATCTTTTCGGGGTTTTCTTTTCAAGGTACGAGCTATTATTCCACAAAAAGTAAAGTAAACTTACTCACTTTATTATTTATTTCTTCATCGTTTGTTTTAAAGGTTACATTACAACCCAAATAATTAAATGTTCCCACTTGTTCTAATACTTTATTTTTTAACACTATCTTTGATCTTATGTTTTGCTATAAATGCCATAACGTTTGATTTTTCTGCTCATATACGCCAACGATAATCCTGGATCAATTTTTGTAACTTGTACATACTTATTTGCAGTTTATCCTCTATGTCTTGTATTAACATCATATCGTCTGCAAAGAGTAGCATATTTAAGGCTTATTTGTATTTATTACTTTCTCTATACGTACTGTGTACATAGTGTATAAAGAAGGTATTGCACTCCACTCAAAAATTCGATACCGAGATTTCACCACAAATATATGTTATAAGGTCCCTATATCCAAAAAAAGCATTTTCAGAAAGATGTTCGTGTGAGTCTGCCTGTCTATCTGTGAGTGTGTGTGTGTGTGTGTGTGTGTATGTGTGTGTGTGTGTGAGCAGCATAGCTCAAAAACGAAAAGACCGTTAAAAAAATAACTTGGTATTTAACTTTGGTATCTTCCAAGGATGCGACACGAAGATTTTCAAAAAAATCCCCCCACCACCAACTACCCTTTACAGGGCTGTAACGATTTTTATTAAAATTCCTTATTTTTAAGATATTTACTTGCCAAATAAAATATATATCGTGAATTTTCTGGGAATAGCCTCTAAAGACATCTTTATTCTGGATAATTTATTGAATTTTGTGTAATTGGTAAACCGTAAGAGACAAAAACTCACTACACAAAAATGTAGATCAGGATAAAACACACGATTTATGTTATATAAATCTTTTTCGTGGAGTTAAACATTTTTTGGAGATATTCCTGTTTTTGAGTTCAGCTTTTCTTATAGAGGAATTTGTCAACTCCTGTCAATACAAACAAAGTAATTTTAGTCACATAGCAACCAGCTTTGGACTATCACTTTAACCTATGGTACTCCATTATTTCGCTTCTACTTTCAAGGAAGCAAATATTTCTGCTCATGTTTCTCGATTAGCATGAAGTAAATAGAAGCCTAAACCTTTTAACAATAATTTGCGGCAGAGATGTAGAGAAAATCTTGTGAATGGAACACAGATCTTTTTTATTCCTAATGGTATTCATCTTTTAATTTTCTGAGAATATCATCCACATAGATATTAAATAAAAGCCGATATCCTTGAATTAAAGCATTATTAATTATCACATCTTGTAATCATTTTCCATTTTCTAAAACTATTTTTATTTTCTTTATAATTTCTAAGAATTTGAATACAGCTAAGTGTATTGAATTCTCGGCAGAGTATCATGGCTGATAACACTGTCACGATTGACCTCTAAACACGGTGTTTATACGAGATATCAATGTTTTATTTCAGTTTTTGTTCGTTCACAGTTGGTTTTAAGTACATAAGATCTGCCAATCGCAGCTAGTAAATGCGTATTATATCTGCCTTGCTTTTTCCCCTTGCTGCATGATAACGATAAAGCCGCATAGCTCTTTTTTACTTTCTCTTCACGTATTATGTACATAGTGAAGGTATTGCATTCCACCCAAAATTTCGATACCGACTTTCACCGGAAATAGACGTTTTAGAGTCCTCTGTATGCAAAAGAAAAGTATTTTCCGAAAAAGGTCCATGTGTGTCCGTGTGTCAGTGAACACGATAACTCAAAAACGAAAAATCGGTAAAATAACAAACATGGTATTTAAGTTTAGTAACTTCCAGGGATGCGACACAAAGATTTTAGAAAAATACCTCCACCCCAAACATGGAAAAATTTAGAAAGTTATGATTTTCTCCAAAATGGCTCTAACGATTTTGATTAAAACATGGTATATTAAGGATATTTACATCACAAATAAAATGTATACTTTGAATTTTCTGTGAATAGCCTCTGAAGACTACCTTATTCTAAATGAATTTTGCGGAATTTTGAATAACTGGTAAACCGTGAGAGATAGACAAAAACCTACTCTACAAAACATGTAGAGCTCGTTAAAACATGCAATGTTATAAGTATTTTTTCTATAGAGTTGGCCGTTTTTAATTTCTCTACATGTACTACGTGCATAGTGTATAGAGAAGGCATTGCATTCCACCCAAAATATCGATACCGACTTTCACGGAAATGGACGTTTTAGGGTGCCCTGTATCCAAATGAAAAGTATTTTCAGAACAAGGTCCGTATGTGTGTATGTGTGTGTCTGTGTGTGTATGTCCGTGGTATTTAAGTTTAGTGTCTTCCAGGGATGCGACACGAAGATTTTGAGAAAAATACCCTCACCCCAAACATGAAAAAATTTAGAAAATGTTGATTTTCTCAAAAATTGCTCTAACGATTTTGATTAAAATACTGTTTATTAAAGATATTTACATGAAAAATAAAATGTATATCTTGAATTTTCTGGGAATAACTTTTAATGACGTCTTTATTCTGAATGAATTTTGAGGAATTTTGTATAACTGGTAAACCGTAGGAGATAGACAAAAATTTACTGAACTAAAAATGTAGAGCTCTTTAAAACACGCAATGTTCTATACATGTTTTCCCCCCTAGAGTTGGCTATTTTTAAGATATTACTTGTTATTGGTTTTAGTTTTAAAATACTTAATATTTTTCTCATAAGAAAACTTGTCAACATCTGGCCGCGCAAAAAATTGGATTTCTTACCATAGAAACCACATTTTAAAACACATTCGGTTTAGCCTAGTGTATTTCGAATTTTCTTCTACTTGTAAGAAACTAAGTAATAAGAATGTTTCTGCTAGTATTTATCTTGATTAGCATGAAGTAAATAGAAGAATTAGTTTAATAACATAATTTGCTACAGAGATGTAGCGAAAGTCATGTGAATGAAACACATCAGGTTGTTCTTCTTATGTTTTTCTTTTTGAACGTGAGAGCTTTCATCACGAATTAACATTCGAATGTTTTTCATGTTAGGTAACGAATTACATATTGATTAATTATGGAATTATTCTTGGAAAAAATAAACTTTTTCAAAAATAAAATCATTAAAACTCCATAATTCAAATTGGAGTGCAATAATCCACAATAAAGGTTCTTTAAAGCATTTTTCTTAATACAAACAACACTTTGAATAATTTTAAACACAGATGTGTAATAGTTCTTATATTATAAAACTCAGTCCTATTTAAATTCAGCCTTAAGTCATTAGCTATTTAGTACATGGTACATAAATACAGAAGGTATTGCATTGCCCTTAATAATTCGATACCGATATTTCACTGGCACTCTGAATAATTTTTTTTTTTAGAAAAAGGTCAGTATGTGTATGGGTGGTATGGGTGTGTCTGTGAACATGATAACTCAAAAACGAGAAGTCCGTTGGCATCTTCCAGGTATGGTATAGGAAGATTTTCAGGAAAATCCCCCACACCAAATTACCCTCTATGTGAAAACAATTTTCGAAACTGTTGATTTCCTAAAAACTGCCTCTAATGATTTTGATTAAAATACCGTACATTAAATATATTTATACGAAAAATAAAATGTATATTTTGAGTTTTCTGGAAATATCTGTTTTATTCAGAATGAATTTTGCGTAACTGCTGAACAGAAAGAGATTGACAAAAATGTTGCCCTCCGCGGTTTAATGGTTACCATGCTAACTTCATATACTTAAGTTTGCGGGTTCAAAGCCGGGGAGGGCGATGGATCTTTTCGGGCGTAAAAATCCTTAGCTGGGCTTCCTTCGGAAGGGAAGTAAAGCCGTTGGTCCCGTATCGTAGATTTACAGCACCTAAAAGAACCTCAAGCCTGCTAAAGAGGCCTCGGAGCAAAATTAAGCGGTTTCCACGCCCAGTAAAGAATGGGACGCTGAGAAGCATAGCAGTTAAAGAACGTCCATAAATAAGTTAAACGTAAAGGGTAGTTGGGGGTGGGGGGATTTTTCTCAAAATCTTCGTGTCGCATCTCTGGAAGATACTAAACTTAAATACCAAGTTTGGTATTTTATCGACTTTTCGTTTTTCAGTTATCATGTTCACAGACACACGGACACACACTCACACACGGACCTTTTTCCGAAAATGCTTTTTTTTTTTAGATAAATGGGACCCTAAAATGTATATTTCCGGTGAAATCTCGGTATCGAATTTTTGGGTGGAGTGCAATACCTTCTCTATACACTATGTACATATTGCGTATAGAGAAAGTAATTAGGTTATTCTTCCATGGCCAGAAGGAAACGAAAACCGATATGAAACGGATAAAGCTTTCCATTAGAGAAAAATGTAAGTATTTTAAAATTGAAACCAATAACAGGGAAACGAAAATAGTTAACTCTACAAATATAAATAAATATATGATATAAATTGTATGCT
Organism: Hymenopus coronatus; assembly: GCA_030762935.1. Lineage (NCBI taxonomy): Eukaryota > Metazoa > Arthropoda > Insecta > Mantodea > Hymenopodidae > Hymenopus > Hymenopus coronatus. The sequence goes on from CM060890.1 coordinate 116,841,133, forward strand.
TTAACCAGATATATATTTTTTTGTCAATCTCTTACAGTTTACCAGTAATGCAAAAATCATATAGAATTAAGAGTAGTACATTGACCATTCAGAAAATTCAAAATATGCATTTTATTTGTTATATAAATTATCCTTAATATGCATACGGCATTATATCTTTAGAATTTGCAGAAATTCAACATTTTTTATTTCTTGTAGTAAAGTGTAGTCTGAGATGAGGATTTTTATTGAAAATTTTCCTGCCACATTCTTGGAGAGTATTCAACTGAAATATCAAGTTTGGTATTTAACGGAGTTTCCGATTTTGAGTTAGTATATTTTGCCACCGCACAAACACACATTTTTCTATTTTTTCTTTTTCCTTTCTTTCTTTTCTTTAGGACATACAGTCAAATCTCGGTATCGATTTTTGGGAGGAATGCAATATCTTCTCTATCTACGTACTAAGTATCAAGTATAGAAAATAGAATGTCTATTGTTGCGTCTGCCCATGTGACTGTGAAAAATAAGTAAAGGTATAGCTTAAAAACTAAAGGTAATTAAGGTTTGTTATTAAGGTTCAGTATCTTTCAAGGATGCGAGATGAAAAAAGTCAAGAAAATCCGCCGCTCCTTACTACTCTTTATCCGAAAATGTTGATTTTCTACAAAAATGGCACTAACTGTTTTCATTAAAACCAAATATTTAAGATATTTCATAATAAACGAAACGAATTTGACTGCATCCGTTGTCGAGTGCTCAACGAGCTGACTGCTCGCCCAGAGGTCCTGGGTTCAATTCCCGGCTGGGGCGCGAATTTTTCTTCAACCACATTCATTCCCTATCCCCCACAGAGTCTGGAAGTATGAATGTAAGAGTGAATTTTCGTGTGTTTAGTAATATAAAACTGATCAACCTAATACCAGTTGTATCACAAGTCAAAGCCCCGTATATGGCCATTGAAGTTAAAGGGGGCTATTTATACAAATGAAACAATTAAAAAAAAAGAGTACCGAATTTCAATTGTTCCACATAACGATGAGTTTTTAAAAGAGGTGACTATTGCTTTAGCGTAGTGAACAATAAGACCAATTCGAAATGAAATGGAGTTTTATTTATGGACGCTCTTTAATTGCTGTGGTTCTCAGCGTCCCGTTCTATATTGGGCGTGAAAAACCGTTTAATTTTGCTCAGAGGCCTCTCTATCAGGCTCGAGGTTCTTTTACGTGCCGTAATTCTAAGACACGGGACCCACGGCTTTACTTCCCTTCCTAAGGAAGCCATATAAGGACATCGGGTATATGAATTTACCATAGTAACAATTACACCACTGAGGGCGACTGTCATGTTTATCTCGATTAGCGTTAAGTAGATAAAAGAATAATCTAGGGTATAGAAAATTTGTTTTCGGAGTAGCTAGAGAAAATTATGTCAATGGAACACATCGGATCCCCCCCCCCCTAGTAGTAAATGAGAAAAGACATGAACCCTTGTCATCGAGGACCATGACACGACCACGTACAGCTAGAAGTGATTACGCATACGGAATTAAGGAACAAAAAGAAGCACGAGGAGGGACGGGAGGAGCTTATTCATCTGAATTGTATGGTGTGCTTCATGACAGTTAAGGTTTAATTATACAGGCTGTAGATCAGGCTACCGTCTAAATGTTGGCATTGGAAGGGTTCCGCGTCTTTTCATTTATACACTGGAATAAAGCAACATGTCTTGGAAGAATGACGGACGACTCTCGGCCATCACACATGGAGAAGAAGAAGAATAACAATAATAAACAAGGGGCAAAAAGAAGGAAAACACACACCGGGTGTATTTAAATGAAAATTCTGAAAGGTAAAGGGCGACCCATGGTGATGTCGTTATGATGTGCAAGCAAGAGGCAGTTCTGGAGCGATATGATGTAGCCTACTTGCCTGGGTCGGAGTTTAAGGTAACTTGAAGGGCAAAGTATTTTATTATAGATACTTAACCACTTTGAATTCTGCACGAAAATTTCATATCGTACACAAATTAATTACGAGGTGCGATTAAAAAGTTTCCGGAATGGCTTCACAACAATACTGACGCTGAAATTTCTTTAATTCTTACCCAGATCATACATGCAGCGTTCCTTTCTGATAAAAATGAGAGGTCATTTGACTACCTGTGGCCATGCAGTGATTTTTCTGCGTAGCAAAAATGTCACCCTCGAAGTAGTTTCCTTGGGAGTTGCTACACTTGTCCCAGCGCTTCTGCCACTACTGGAATCACCTCTGGAAGTCCTCTTCTTTCAACATGTTCAGAGCCCTCTGCGATTCGAGACTGATGACATCAATGTCTTCAAAACGGTGAAGACATTACGAAGAACAAAGAACGAGCATCAAAGTTTGCTTTAAACTCGGTAAAACTGCACCAGAAGTCTATGAAATGCTATTAACAGCTTATGGGGAGGAAGTTATGGGCAAAACTCAAGCATTGGAGTGGTTTTCGAAATTTAAAAGTGGTGTGACATCAGTTAAAGATGCAGATCGTTCGGGGCGTCCCTGTTCCAGAAAAACTGATGAAAATATCAATCAGCTGAGGCACATTAAATGATAGGCACATTGCAATAAGAGAGCTTTCTGACTCATTAGGACTCTTCTTTGTAAGTGTTCAAAGCATTTTGAAATTTGGACACGAGAAGAATTGCCGCCAAGTTCGTGACCCGTCTGCTTTCAAATGACCAAAAGGAAAGCCGTGTGATTGCCTGCACAGATCTTAAAGACCAGCTACAAAATGACCCACAGTGTATGGAGAAAATTATTATTCGTGATGAAACATGGATTTATGGATACGATCCAGAAACAAAGCAACAGTCTTCACAATGGAAGAGTCCTTTATGTTCACGCCCGAAAAACGCCAGACAAGTTCGATCCAAAGTGAAGTCAATGATGATTATGTATTTTGACATTAAAGGCATTGTACATGAGGAACTTGTGCCACGGGGTCAAACAGTGAATCAAGTGTTCTACAAACAAGTGCTGCAAAGATTAAGGGAGAATGTGCGAAGCAACTGGCCAGAGAAATGGAGTGGTGACTGGTTTCTGCATCATGACAAGGCGCCCGCGCACAAAGCCCTTTTTGGATAAAAATAGGATAAATACTGTTCCTCATTCCGCCTATTCTTCAAATTTGGCACCAGCGGACTTTTTTCTTTTCCCGCGACTTAAAATGCGGCTCCGATGACACCGTTTTGAGGACATTGATGCCCATCTCGAATCGCAGAAGGCTCTGAACATGTTGAAAGAAGAGGACTTCCAGAGGTGCTTCCAGTAGTGGCAGAAGCGCTGGGACAAGTGTAGGAACTCCCAAGGAGGCTACTTCGAGGGTGACAGTGCAGATTAGACAAAACAAACTTTGTGTAGTATTTATGACGTCATTCCGGAAACCTTTTGATCACACCTCGCATACAGGCTCTTGGTAACGATACCGAACAAATATAATTCCTATAAAATTTCCTAAGTCCGAAATTTAACGTCGCAGCTTCGAAACCCTATTAGATATGTTTTATACAACATTAAAAATTACTTCATTTTGAGATTAGGCAGCGCACAAAGCAATAGTGTATGACGTCCACATACTAACCTCACAAGGCATTTTGTCAAGCACGTGTCAGGAAAAAAATAATCAACAAACCTAAACTGTATATTTCTTTTAATAGTGTTTAACGCCCAATTTTACTATATATGGCACTGCAGGCGATGACTGATGATACATGGAATTACAATGGAGGACCGGTAGAATTCAATAGCAGGGGAACCAGGAGAAAACCCGCTCCTACGCCGCTTTGTACACCACAATCCCACGTGAGTTTCCTGGGATCTAAATCTAGCCGCCATGGTGAAATACTAGTGGTCTATCCACTCGCCACGCGCGACCGAAACATGTGCTAACTTTTAGGTAAATGGGCAAAGGGCAGGTACCCACTCAAAAGACGGACGGTTTCGAGGTTCCCTTGAATGCGAAACATAGGTAGGTATATATTTGCTTAACCAGGAGTATCCTTTACTAAAAGTGATCTCGTACAGCATAAATAAACTTCACAATAAATGTAACAAGCGAATACCAGTTGAAGAGTTGCCAATTATAAATGCAAGCTGACAACTTAACTCTCACTAGATTCTATTGACTCATCCCATAATGGTGGGAAAATGTAAAGTTTTACTTTAGTAAGCTACGTCACAATGTAACTGTTACCCTTTAAAATGTAAACATTTCTTGGTATTGCATTCCACGCAAAAATTCCATGTGATTTCACCGAAAATACAGGTGTTAGGATCCCCTGTATAAAAAGCTGATGTGTTCCATTCACATGAGTTTTTCAACATCTCTGTAACAAATTATTTTAAAAAGCCATGCTAATCGAGAAAAAAATTAGCAGAAATAGTTGTATTACTTGCTTTATTTAAATGGAAGTGAAATAAAGGAGTGCCTTAGGTTAAAGTGATAGTCAAAAGCTAGTTGCTATGTGACTGAATTTTATTTGTTTATATGGACGGAGTTGACAAATTCCTGTATAAGAAAAGTATACGTTTTTCAAAGCTGAAACCAACAACAAGTAATATCTAAAAAATCTGATGTGTACCATTCACATGACTTTCTCTATATCCCTGCAACAAATTCTTCTTAAAAAACTTATACTTCTATTTACTTTAAGCTAATCAGAAAAAAAATGAGCAGAAATAGTCTTATTACTTGCTTCCTTGTAAGTAGAAGCGAAATAAGAGACTACCATAGGTTAAAATGATAGTCAAAAGCTGGTTTCTATGTCAATGAAGTTAATTTGTTTATATGGATAGGAGTTGACAAGTTCCTATATAAGAAAAATATAAGTTTTTCATAGCAGAAACCAAAAACAAGGAATGTCTCAAAAACGACGAACTCACGAGAAAAATGTATGTAAAATAAATTGTGTGTTTTAACGTGCTCTACATTTTTTGTGCAGTAAGTTTTTTTCCATCTCTTACGGTTTAGCACATATTCAAAATTCAGGAAAATTCATCCAGAATAAACTACTCTTTAGAGGCTATTCCCAGAAAATTCAAGATATACATTTTATTTGTCAGGTAAATATCTTTAATATGTGAAATTTTAATCAAAATCGTTAGAGCCATTTTTGAGAAAATCAAAATTTTCGAAAAACGTTCCATGTAAAGGGTATTTGGGGGTGGGAGGATTTTTCTTAAAATATTCGTGTCGCTTCTCTGGAAGATACTAAACTTAAATACCAAGTTTGGTATTTTACGTACTTTTCGATTTTGAGTTATCGTGTTCACAGACACACGGACACACACACACACACACGCGGACCTTTTTTCAAAAATGCTTTTTTTAGATAAAGGGGACCCTAAAACATACATTTCCGGAAATCTCAGTATCGAATTTTTTGGTGGAGTGCAATACATTCTCTATACACTATGTACATAGTGCCTATAGAGAAAGTAAAAATGTACATTACATAAATTGTGTGTTTTAACGTGTTCTGCACATAGTGTACAGAGAGGGTATTGCACTCCACCCAAAATTCGATACCGAGATTTCACCGGAAATATATATTTTGAGGTGCCCTGTATCCAAAAAAAAAAAAAAAAAAAAAAAAATGCATTTTCCTAAAAAGCTCCGCGTGTGTGTCTGTGTGTGTCTGTGTGTGTCTGTGTGGGTGTCTGTGTGTCTGTGGACAGCATAGCTCAAAAACGAAAGGACCGTTGAATACCAAGCTTGGTATTTTATTTTGGTATCTTCCAAGGATGCGACACGAATATTTTCAAGAAATTCCCCCACCCCTAACTACCCTTTACATGGAACTTTTTTCTAAAATTTTGATTTTCTTAAAAATCATTTTGATTAAAATATCGTATATTAAAGATATTTACCTGACAAATATATGTCTTGAATTTTCTGGGAATAGCCTCTGAAGACTACTTTATTCTGGATGAATTTTACGGAATTTTGCATAACTGCGATATTCCTTGTTATTAGTTTCAGCTTTGAAAAAACTATACTTTTCTCTAACAGGACTTTGTCAACTCGTGTACATACAAACAACGGAACTTCAGCCTCACAGCAACTGGCTTCTGACTATCACTTTAACCTATTTTGTTTCTACTTACAAGGAAGCAAGTAATTAGACTATTTATGCTAATTTTTTCTCGATTAGCATGAAGTAATAGAAGCTAAGCATTTTAATAATATTTTTTGCAGAGGTGTAGAGAAAGTCGTGTGAGTGGGTATGTGTTGAGCAGGTGCGTCTGTCTCCGTATAGTTTTATACCCCAGAGACAGTAGGATGCAGTGACGGGTGAAGACATCACGAGCGTGAAGAATATACATGCGCGAGTCCACGGTAGTCTGACTTCCGTCGTAAATCAAACATACAAGCGGCGTGTTTGCAATGAACACACACCTTCGTGCAAAACAACAGCGCCGTGTTTTCCTTCGCAACGCAAATATTTAACAAAACTTACCGGATTCCATTCATGCGACGCGCTATGAATCGACTGCCCTCATCTGCCCACGTCTTACATCTACACAGTTTCTCTTTACAACAAAAAAGCTGGTGTACTACAGTCATATGTCTTTTTGTACCACTTGTCATTCATTTTACTTTACCTACTTAGTAGATAGTACATATAGAGAAGGTAATGCACTCCACCCAAAAGTTCGATACCGATATTTCACCGGAAATACAGTTTTAAGGGTCTCCTTAAGGTAAAACAAATTTGATGAGTTCAATTCACATGACTTTCTCTACATCTCTGCAACAAATTATTGTTAAAAATTTATGCTTCTATTTACTTCATGCTAATCGAGAAAAATTAGCAGAAATAGTCTTATTACTTGCTTCCTTGTGAGTAAAAGCAAAATAAAGGAGTACTATAGGTTAAAATTATAGTCAAAAGCTGGTTGCTATGTGACTAAAGTTCCCTTCTTTGTATGGATAGGAGTGGACAAACTCCGGTATGAGAAAGGTATAAGTTTTTCAAAGCTGAAACCAAAGACAAGAAATATCTCAAAAACGATCAACTCCACGACAAAAATGTATATAACTGAAATTGTGTGTTTTAACGTGGCGTACATTTTTTGTGTGGTAAGTTTTTGTCGGTTTAGCAGTTATGCAAAATTACGTAAAATTCATCCAGAATAAAGTACTCTTTAGAGGCTATTCCCAGAAAATTCAAGATAAACATTTTATTTGTGAGTAAATATCTTTAATATACGATATTTTAATCAAAACTGTTAGAGCCATTTTTGAGAAAATAAAAATTTTCGAAAAAAAAGTTCCATGTATTTGGAGGTGGGGTCATTTTCTTGAAAATCCTCGAGTTGCATTCTTGCAAGATACCAAACTTAAATACCAAGACACACAGACACTCACACGGATCTTTTTTTAAAAAAGCTTTTTTTCGGACTCAAGGGATCCGGTGAAATCTCGACATCAAATTTTTGGGTTCATTACAATACCTTCTCTATCCCTATGTACATTGTACATATCGGGCTAGAGAAAGTAAAAAAAAAAAGCATTTTAAGAAAAAAGGTCTATGTGTGTCCGGGTGTCTGTGAACACGATTACTCAAAAACGAAAATTCGGTAAGGTATCAAACTTGGTCAAGTGGAAATTAAGTAGCTATTCTTATTTTCTCGTTACTAAAGGACAGAGAGGTTGGAATTTCAAGATCAATATAGCGACCTGCTTTATAAAACTCTACTTATAAATTTATGCTGTTATGGTCTTCACATACCTAAAACGAAATACGTAAGTGTGTAGTAATATACAATATTATGTTTTATTGTGTAGAAAAGCGACTAGAGAAACTAATGTAAATGCAACACTTAAGATATTTTTATATTGTGCAAGCCATGTGGTGTATTTCCATACAAATATTTTAAGTTCCTTTTCCCTTATTTCTTTTCTGTGAGTGATATTGTCTCCTATAAGTGCTCATTTTTACATTATCTACATTGTACATGCAACATCGACAGCGAAAATTCGATACCGAGATTTCACCGAGAATATACGTTTTAGGGTGTGTGTGCCCGTGCGTCTGTATGTCTGTGAACACTATAACTGGAACATGAAAGGTCAGTAAAATATCAAACTTAGTTTAGTATCTTTCAAGGGTACAACATGAAGATTTTAAGGAAAATTTTCCACCCCAAGCTACCCTTTACATGGAAAAAATATAGGAAATTTTTATTTTCTCAAAAGTAGCTCTAACGATATTTTTATTAAAATACCGCATGATAAACATATTTACATCATAAATAAAATGTGTATATACTATTTTTTGGGAACACCTCTGAAGACCTCTTCATTCTGGATAAATTTTGGATAACTGGTAAACCTTAAGAGACGGACAAAAACTTAAAAATCCTAAAATATGTAGATCTTGTTAAAAGACAGCATTTATATCATATATGTTTTTCGTGGAGTTGAACAGTTTCGAGATATTCCTTGTTGCTGGTTTCAGTTTTAAAATGTTTCTTATGTAGAAATCCGTCAAATCTTGGCCGCGCAAAGGAACGAATTTCGATCACATTACAACAGTTTTATCCCTAGCGTATTCTCTTATTTCCCTTCTACTTACAATGAGCAATGCAATAAGGTAATTTCTGCTAATGTTTATCTTGATTAGCATGAAATAGATAGAAGAGATATAGAGAAAGTCATATGAATGGAATAATCTGATTTTTACTTTCTTTACTGCCAATTTAATCAGTTCCAAATGACTCTGAGATAACGTATGAGGTACTGGGTTTGATTCTGCTCTCTCTATGATATATTTTCAGTTTTCTTGGGTAATGTGTATGTGGGATATAGATTTGCTGCAGTTATTTTTCAAGGTTAAAGGATCAGGCATACACACAAGGCAAACTGACAGACAGAAACATGCACGGACTCAGTTAGGGTGTTAGCCGGATAAGGTGTTACCGGGGTTTCCTTTATCATTAGAAGGCAAACCCCAGTAACTTAAGCTCCATGGCCCTTGGCTTCACATCAGCACTATTTCATCAAGTTCATTCAAATAAAAAGAAAAAGAAACATATAAGGCTTTTCAAAACTCATTTCGAATTCTAAACCATTGTTATAATGTTTGAGATAGAAAAAATAAAACATAAAGTAATCACTCGCTGGACAAACAATGGGGTTTTATAAAAATTTTAAAAAAATATTCTCCAAACTCTTGTTCAAAGTACACCATCTCCATTCACAGCATTTTACAACTGGTGTCTTGGAATATTAGCAATTTTCTTGCGAAATATCATATACCAGTTTCTGTCGGATTCTTGGACATGTCAGCAAAACTCTTTCTTTACCACAATCAAAAGTCTGCCGGATAGAGATCTGGAGATCGCAGCGGCCACTTTGTTGCAAAGCGTCTACTACGGCACGATTCCCAAAGTTGTTTTGAAGCGATATGGATATAACGCACCTCAGCATTAACAACATCACTGACTCAACATGACTCTTGACTTTCCAGAGTTATTTTTATCAACAACAGTTTCCTCAAACTTTCAGATTAAATCCATATAATTACGAATGGAACATAAACCTCCACTTAAGTTGTTAAGGGTTCTAAATTTTATCATCTTGTTTTCATAACAGAACTGTATCAGCTGCAGTCTGCCATTTAGCGATAGAGCTATAATTTGTAGCTTACAAAATTTTATAGCAGTATGAATAAAATGACTAATGTTTTATTCAAAATAAACTGAACTAAATATATATAAAACCCAAACTCCATTGACTCTTTTTACTTTCTCTATACATACTATGTACATAGCGTATAGAGAAGGTATTGCACTCCATCCAAAAATTCGATACCGAGATTTCACCGGAAATATATGTTTTAGGGTCCCCTGTATCCAAAAAATGCATTTCCAGAAAAAGGCCCTTGCGTGTGTGTGTGTGTGTGTGTGTGTGTGTCCGTGTGTCTGTGAACACGACAACTCAAAAACGAAAAGTCAGTAAAAATACCAAAGTTGGTATTTAAGTTTAGTATCTTCCAGGGATGCGACACGAAGATTTTGAGAAAAATCTCCCCACTCCCAACTACCCTTTACATGGAACTTTTTCGAAATTGATGATTTTCTCAAAAATGGCTCTTACGATTTTGATTAAAATTTTGTATATTAAAGATATCAAAATGTATATCTTGAATTTTTTGGGAACAGCCTATGAAGACTACTTTATTCTGGATGAATTTTACGGAATTCTGCAAAACTGCTAAACCATAAGAGATGGACAAAAACTTACAACACAAAACTGTAGAGCACCTTAAAACACAATATTTATGTTACATACATTTTTTTCGTGGAGTTGATCGTTTTTGAGATACTCCTTGTTTTTGGTTTCAGCTTAAAAACTTATACATTTCTCATACAGGAATTAAACAATTCCTGTTAATACAAACAAGGGAACATGAGTCATATAGCAACCAGCTATTGGCTTTCACTTTAACCTATGGTACTCCCTTATTTCGCTCCTACCTACAAGGAAGCAAGTAATGGGACTATTTCTGCTGATTTTTTTTCGATTAGTATGAAGTAAATAGAAGCATAGGCTTTTTAACAACAATTTGTTGCAGAGATATAGAGAAAGTCATATGAATGGAACACATCATACTTTTTTATCCTATCTCAGATATAAATTTATAGCGGTTTAACATTTATATGGCTTTTGAAAGAGCCCATATAATGCTTGTACAATTTCGAGTCTGTGAGGTACGTATCTATTACTGCATGATTCTAGAAAGTCATTTAGGAAGCACGGAAAACCCTATCTTGAAAGTTTTAAAATGTGTCATATATAAGGAACATTTTCTTAGCAAACATACATTCTGAAAATCTAAACTCTTTAAACCATAGGTGTAACATTCTTATAATAGCTGAAGTAACAGTATTTCAAAAAGTTGAATAGTTTTGAAAAATCATTTTTGTACAAATTTTCCCCACATTTTAGAGAACATATTTGTTTAAATTTTTGCCAAATATTAAGAATTTTCAAACCCCTTATTTTAGTGTATGTGAAACACCAACACAAAGACATCCTAAAATCTTCAGATCAAAATATAGGTAACAAGTGAGAAAATGCTTATGTGCGGAAAATGAGCTCAAACGTTGAAACATCAATAGACGCTTGCTTCATCAGAATCTTCTTCATTTTCCAGCTCTTATCTCCCTTCTGCACATCTTTTGAACTGCTTTGCCTGATTAAAGAGTTTATAACATTTACTTTTTGCACTCCTGAGCCTCTATTCAAATAAATTTAAAGAGTTGTATTTATGAACTCTTTATCTGTTGCGGTTAGAAGTATCCTATCCTATATTGGGCATGAAAAACAGTTTATTTTGCTCAGAGGCCTCTTTATCAGCCTTGAGGTTGTTTTACGTGTTTTAAATCTACGACACGGGATCGATGACTTTACTGTCACTCTCGCCCAGTTTGAACCAGTTTGTTACTCTGGACACTCCGTTACCCCTGGGGTCGCTTATCGTCATCCGTGGTCCTGGAAACAAAGGCAGTTTTGAAAAGCATGAATGCAAACTTTATATAATTAACCTACTTCTAGGATATGTCGAGGTAATTCTAACGAAAGACAATAATCCAGAAATTGAATTTTTTTTAGCGTACCTCCTTAATTAAACGAACAGTTTTAATACACCGCGGCAGCTCAAGCGATAAGAGCATCGGCAAAAAGAAATGAAGATCCCGGTAGAGTTGGAGTCCCGGTAGAAGCAGACATCTTATATATCGAACATTTATAGTTATCCTGCACTATTAGTTAACGAGTTCTAGTTATAACAAAACGGGATAGTGTAGAGGCGTAGCGTAAGGATTTGGAAGCGCCTTACTAAAAATAAAAAATAAAGTAATAGTAAAATCTAGCTTAATTGCTGACGCTGCAGCTTAATCTATGAATATAAAATGGTTTTTAAAGTAATTAAATTCAGAATTAATTCATATTAATTTCATTATTTAATTTTATATACTTTTTAAGAGAGATAATCTCTATGTATAAACCTCTTAAGGTATAATGGAAGTGAACCATATAATATTTATATTTCTGCACAGAATTTTCTGAAGGTTTTACTGTGATTGCATTGCTGTTATGTTGAATACCAAATGCCATCCAAATTGGATAACTGTTTTGCAAGATATAATTGTTTTCATACATGTTATTATGTAATCACTATGACAGTGCCGCTCTCACGTTCGTTTTGGTATGTAGCGATGTAGCTAGAATGTGGCAAATAAGGAAGTGCGGCGCGCCGGTAACAAGAGACTTTGTGTCTAGTACACTCGAGATTCGTCTAGAAGCTTCTACAAATTTCCAGAGAGCTCTGTGACGTCATTTCCTAGCTATAAAAGGAGGAATGATTGCAAGCCAGTGTGTCGTGAGGGTAGTGCGTTATCAATTGTACTGAGTGGTGAGGGACTGGAGTGTTAGCGCCCAGTGAGTGTGCAGCTGTTAACGCATCGAAGCGTCTAATGAATTATTTGCAGCAGGAAAGCATATTGCAACTTTGAATGAGGAGAAAAAAAAGAAAAAGACCTCATTTGGCAAAACAATCATCGCGACAATGCTCCGGTCCATCGTTCAGTCAGTGTAATGGGAAAAATGTGTGAATTAAAGTTCGAATTGCTTGAACAGCCACCCTATTTGCCAGATCTAGCATCCAGTGACTACCCTCAAATCTCAAAACATTTCTTGGAAGACGAAGTTTTTACAGCAACGAGGGGGTAATTTTTGAGGGCCTTGTTAAATTGCACTACAGATATGGTTTAATTAAATTAGAACACCGATATGACAAATGAGGATTATGTTGAGAAATGAAGCAAAAACAAAAACAAAAAAATTAAATGCTGTTTCCATTGAGGGACCCAGGACTTATCAGTCGACCTCGTACTTGTGAAGACGCCACTCTCGGTGTCCTTTAATATTTGTGTGGCTATTGTAATAATGTTAGGTCGGTACTTACCGTGGAGGTGTAGAAGGGCGCCTGGTCTGCCCCCAGAGCCGGGAAGTACGCCGCCATACCGTCCGTGTAAGGCGCGCTGTACATGGACAAGGCCGGTATGCCCGCAGCTGCTACTCCTGCACTAGCTGCAAGGCGCTGTTGATAGCTCAGCAAATCGTACTGACAGGAACATACGGTCTGTCCCGTGAGGGGATCCGTGAAGAGCGGTCTGCCCGTGTCGCAGCACCGCCCGGGGGCAGCCGGAGGTGCCCCTGCTGGAGGGCTACCCTCGGGGCTACGTGCCGCCCCCGGGGGCTGCTGGTTACTCGTCACCGCCGTGGTCGGGGTAGCCGTGGGGACCGTCGCTGCTGGAGGCGGCGGGGACGGCTCCGATGTGGACACCGCCAACTGCAACAATAACACAAGCATTCAACATCTGCGTCTTTCCCACAGCATCAAGTGTGGACATCACACAAAATACTAATTCAATATATAAATGAATACTCAGTGTTGCCAACTGCCGCGCAGATCTGCTTGATCTGAACAGAAAAATATTTCAAAAGCGTACAACTATAAATATACAAGTAAAGACTAATCAATAAAAACGGTTAAAGCCAAACAAGTATATTTAAACAGACTGCAGTAATTCAATATATAAATGAATACTCAATGTTACCAACTGCCACTCACACAATGCATACGATCTGCTTGATCTGAAGAAAGATACTTCAAAAGTATACAACTATAAATGCACAAGTAATAATAACTACTCAATAAACATGGTTAAAACCGAACAAATATATTTAAACGGATTGCATATTTTAAAGAATTCAAAAAGTTTTTGTATGAAATAAACAGCACTTAACAGATTATACCTAAAAGGCTCAGGCATCGTTGTCATCAACATCGTCATCACATTTTTACTTTCTCCACCAAAAACTGTGTATGTGTAGTAGCAAGAGAAAATTTTGTATTCTACCCAAAAATTCTCTACCGAGATTTTACCGCAAATATATGTTTTCACGACCCTGTACAATAAAAGTATTTAAAAAAACTTGATGTGTTTCATTCAATCGATTTTCTCTGCACCTCTGTAAAGAAAAATTGTTGAAAAGCTTATTCTTCTATCTACTTCATGCTAATTAAATAAACATTAACAGAAATGGTTTTATTACTTGCTTTCCTGTAAGCAGAAGGGAAATAAGGAAACATCTAGGCTAAAACGATAGTCAAATGTTTTAGAATCTGGTTGTCATGTGGTTAAAATATGTTTCTTTGCATTTCTAGCAGTTATGAGAAAAGTTTATATTTTAAAACTGAAAACAATAACAAGGAATATCTCAAAAATGGTCAACTCCAAGAAAAAAATGATTGACAGAAAATCTGTGGACTGTATGGAGGCTGAAAAAGTTGTTAAGGAATAAGAAACTTAGCAGTAATAAATAAATAAAATATAAAGAAATATGAACGTATATTTAGCTGCAGAGTAACAAACACTTTAACCCTTCCCCCAACAGAACCTATACCCATCACATCTGCTGCATGATTTTCTGTCATCATGGCATGGCCCAGGGTCGAATTTGCATCTACATTATCATTTAGATATTACACGCTCGAAAACATTGGCTAAGGCTTGCCATTCAACTGTCTAAATTAAACCCTTATTAATTCGGGAGGGGGGAGGCCAGCTGTGACTGAAAGGGATCTTTAAGTTACATGGTGTTTAAAGAAACAAAATAATTAATATACTGGCTAGCTTACACGGAGAGTTTTTTGAGTATTACGATTTCAATCACCTACATCAAAATCTTTATGTAAGAATGTTTTGCAGCTATCAAACGGTGGTTCCGCGATAACAAGTGAGTATCGCGAAGTTCGATTACTCGACCGCCCACTCTGACCGTGTGTTTTTTCAAACCACGTAAAGAGAAAAGCCTTGCATCAAACACATGGCACATAGTATTTCGTCACAGTTTTTGGGCATGTTTGATTTCTGTATAATTGTGGGAATGTTGTCATATTAGTGTTTATAAACAGTATTCTAATCCAAAAGTGCAGTGTACAAAATTGTGATATTGATTACATGAACAATTCAAAATCAGTGTCTTTGTTTTTCTTTCCTGAAGATGAAAATCTAAAATGCAAATGGATTAGAATATTCATTGGAACAGTTTTGATGCTGCAGTTAATTTCAAGGTATGTAACATATGTTTTAATCTTTTTGACATTTTAGGAAATTTTAGAAATTCATAAATATTAAAATGTTAAGGTGAAATCTGACCAAAATTTGTGAAAAGTTCAAAAAAATATTTTTTTATAAAAATAAGATAAATTCGAAACTTTAACACAATATATCGCTTTTCTCACTTAGCACGCTTTGATTACTTATTAATTGAAGCTTCAAATGTGCAGGGGAATGCTTATTAACAGGTAGTTCCAAATTTAAACCTTGTTTTCTCGCAACGCTTTTACTTTCTCTATACGCTCTATGTACATAGTGTAAAGAGAAGGTATTGCACTCCACCAAAAAATTCGATACCGAGATTTCACCGGAAATATATGTTTTAGGGTCCCCAATATCCAAAAAAAAGCATTTTCACAAAAAGCTCCGTGTGTGTGTGTGTCCGTGTGTCAGTGTGTCTGTGAACACGATAACTCAAAAACGAAAAGTCGGTAAAATACCAAACTTGGTATTTAAGTTTAGTATCTTCCAGGGATGCGACACGAAGATTTTGAGGAAAATCCCCCACCCCAAACCACCCTTTACAAGGAACTTTTTTCGAAAATTTTAATTCTCTCAAAAATGGCTCTAACGATTTAGAATAAAATCTCGTATATTAAAAATATTTACCTAACAAGTAAAATGTATATCTTGAATTTTCTGGGAATAGCCTCTGAAGAGTAGTTTATTCTGGATGAATTTTACTGAATTTTGAATAACTGCTAAACCATAAGAGATGGACAAGAACTTACTACACAAAAAATGTAGAGCACCCTAAAACACACAAATTTTTAAATATATATTTTTTTCGTGGAGTTAGTCGTTTTTGAGACATTCCTTATTTTTGTTTTCTGCTATGAAAAACTTATTCTTTTCTCATACAGGAACTTGTCAACTCCTATCCATACAAACAAAGGAACTTCAGTGACATAGCAACCAGCTTTTGACTATCACTTTAACCTATGGTAGTCACTTATTTCGATTCTACTTACAAGGTAGCAAGTAATAAGACTATTTCTGCTAAATTTTTCTGATGAGCATAAAGTAAATAGAAGTATAAGTTTTTTAAGAATAATTTGTTGCAAGGATATAGAGAAAGTCATGTGATTGGTACATATCAGACTTTTTCGAACACTATTCCTACTCAGAATGCTCCAACGATGCATATTTTTATTAATCTGTTTAAAAAAATTTACACTGTCTCGCATAAGTACACTAAAAAATATGGAAATATAGTTTTTCGAAGTAATGTTCAATTTTGAGAAATAAATTACTATATTTTGGAAAATTAAGAGTTTTAGAGAGAATGGATTGCAACAATTTTTCTACAGTAAATAGGGTTAATATAACAGATATTTTGAAGTTTATTTACTGTTAAACTTGAATATTTATGTCAAATAGTTTAAAAAATCTGATGTGTACCATTCACATGACTCTCTCCATATCCCTGCAACAAATAATTCTTAAAAAGCTTATACTTCTATTTACTTTATGCAAATTAGAAAAAATTAGCAGAAATAGTCTTATTACTCGCTTCCTTGTAAGTAGAAGCGAAATAAGGGACAACCGTAGGTTAAAGTGATAGTCAAAAGCTGGTTGCTATGTCAATGAAGTTCCTTTGTTTATATGGATAGGAGTTGACAAGTTCCTGTATGAGAAAAGTATACGTTTTTCATAGCAGAAACCAAAAATAAGGAATGTCACAAAAAGGACGAACTCCACGAAAAAAATGTATATAACATAAATTGTGTGTTTTGAAGCGCTCTACATTTTTTGTGTAGTAAGTTTTTGTCCATCTCTTACGGTTTAGCAGTCATTCAAAATTTAGTAAAATTCACCCAGAATAAACTACTCTTCAGAGGCTATTCCCAGAAAATACAAGATAAACATTTCATTTGTCAGGTAAATATCTTTAATATGTGAAATTTTAATCAAAATCGTTAGAGCTATTTTTGAGAAAATCAAAATTTTCGAAAAAAGTTCCATGTAAAGGGTAGTTGGAGGTGGGGGGATTTTTCTCAAAATCTTCGTGTCGCATCCCTGGAAGATACTAAACTTAAATACCAAGTTTGGTATTTTACCGACTTTTCGTTTTTGGGTTATCGTGTTTCTCTGTACAGTATGTACATAGTGCGTATGGAGAAAGTAAAAATGCAACACGCGGCTCACTTTTATGAGAAGAATGAATTTTGGTAAATAAAATATTATTTAAATAGCCATGCAAATTGAAACATGTGAAATAATTCACTATTATTGTGTGTAATAACTTATATAACCTGAAGTTAAATATCTTATATATATAGTACATTTTCAGTAAATGATTGGGTAGTGCTGCAATATATTCTCTTCCTGTCACTTTCCATTGAACATGTTCTAGATTTATGAACTACAATTTAGAGAATATGATAACGAGATTACTACTATTTATTCAATTTTTCAACAAACTTGAAAAAGAGTTTAGTAACACATTCTTGGCCACAAAAATGAGCTGAAATGTGTTTATCAATTAGTTCCATACTTTCTAAAAGAGAAACATTATTGCATTAAGGTTTAAATTTCATTGTAGTCATAGCAAACCAGATTAGGGGCTCGATTTCTATTTTAACACATATCAAAATGTATATTGATTGGGTTAGCGTTAAAAAATTAATATTCACACAATAAAACAATTCTTTGTGTTACATTTACATTTTTTTCTCTATTATTAGGCAAACAACTAATTTTACAAAATGCTACTTTTTAGTCCCACCATACTAAAAGAGAAGGGAATACACTAGGCTAAAGTGATAGGCAACTCTTTCAAAACCTATCTCAATGCGACTGTCATTCAGATTCGTTTTCTTTCCATGGTCGGAAGTAAAACAAAAGAGAGTTGAAACAGATGAGGGTTCCCGTTTGAGAAGAGTTTATGTATTTTCAGATTGAAACCAATAACAGTTATCTCTAAAAATATCCAGTTCTATAAAAAGCTGTATATAAAATAAAATGCATGTTTTAACGAGATCTATTGTGTAGTAATTTCTCTCTTTCTCTCTCTCTTACGGTGTACCAGTTATACAAAAGGCAAGGCATTCAGAACAAAGAAGACTTGGGTGACTAATACCAGGAAATTAAGAATTTATTTGCTCTGTAAACATCTTTACTATATGGGATTTTAATCAAAATCACTAAGAGCTATTTTTTAGAAAATCGAAAATTTCGAAAAATTTTCAATGTAAAGGGTAGTTTGGGGTGAGCACATTTTTCTGAAAATATTGTTGCTTTGGAAGATACTAAACTTAAATACCAAACAAAAAAAAACGCATTTTAGAAAAAAATGCATTATGTTAGTGTGTGTCTATGGGCAGCATAGCTCAAAAACGAAAACTTGGTCAAATACCAAGGTTGGTATTTAAGTTCAGTTCATTCCAAGGATGCGAGACGAAGATTTTCAAGAAAGTCCCCCCCCCCACCGCCTGCTGCCCTTTAAATGAAATAATTTTAGAAAATGGCGACTTTCTTCAAAGGCTCTAAAGATTTTGATAAAAAGGTATTGTTTAAGGCATTTTCATCACAAATGAAACTATATTATGAATTTTCTGGGAATAGTCTCTGAAGATCTCTTGAATATGAAAAACTTTTGTATAACTCGAATACCGTAAGAGATAAAGAGTTAATACACAAAAATGTAGCTCTCATTAAAACGCACATTTTATATCATATACATTTTGTTTTGTGGAGTTAACCGTTTCCGAGATATTCTTTGTTATTCGTTTCAATTTTAAACTCCCAGAATTGAAAAGAGAACATAATTTCAATTGTTTCACATAGCTATATCATTTAAAAAGCTTGACTATACTCTAGCCTAGTATATTCCCTTATTTCCCTTCTATTTACAAGAAAGCAAGTAATAAATGCATTTCTGCTAATGTTTATCTCGATTAGCATAACGTAGTTAAAAGAATAATCTAATGTAAGGAAAGTATGTTTGTGGAACATCTAAGGGAAATCATGTGAATGGAACACATCAGATTTTTAATACTTTCTCTAGCCCGTGTGTACAATGTACATAGGGATAGAGAAGTATTGCATTCCACCCAAAGATTCGATGTCGAGATTTCACCGGAAATACATGTTTTAGGACCCCCTGAGTCCAAAAAAAGCATTTCCAGAAAAAGGTCCATGTGTGTGTGTGTGTCCGTGTGTCTGTGAACACGATAACTCAAAAACGAAAAGTAGCTAAAATACCAAACTTGGTATTTAAGTTCGGTATCTTCCAGGGATGCGACATGAACATTTTGAGAAAAATACCCCCAACCCAAACTACCCTTTACATAGAATTTGTTTTCGAAAAAGTTGAATTTCTCAAAAATGGCTCTAACGATTTTGATTATAATATCATATATTATAGATATTTACCTAACAAATAAAATGTATATATTGAATTTTCTGGGAATAGCTTCTAAAGACCTGTTTATTCTGGATGCATTTTGCTGAATTTTGCATAACTATAGAGATAGACAAAAACTTACTATACAAAAAATGTAGGCCTTGTTAAAATACACAATTTACGTCATATACATTTTTCTCGTGGAGCTTACCGTTTTCGTATTCATTGTTATTAGTTTCAGTTGTGAAGTACTTATACTTTTCTCAGACGAGATTATCCGTTTTTCTTTTGTTCTACTCACGGCCAAGAAAAGAAGCGATTTGTAATGATAATCGCATAACGACAGCTTTTAAAACATTTGACTATCGGTTTAGCCTAGTGTATTCCCTTATTTTCTTCCTACTTATAACGAACTAAGTAATAAGAACATTGTGCTGAATATCTCGATTAACAAGGTGCAGAAAGAAGAAGAATCTTATGTGAGAAGTTTGTAGAAAGGTTAGAGAAGGTCATGAGATGGTAACACATCATATTTTTTTACAATCTCTAATAAACCCGATGATGTTCGAAGCCTGAACGATACCTTAGACTTCTGCCTCGTATATAACCCTGTCATTTTTCAATCGACCAAATGCTAATGATGTTTTAATATCATTCGTCAAGTCTTCCAGATTTTTTTAGCCTTACATTTTTTCTTTAGTATGTAATCACTAAATAATTGCAGATGTGGCTCAGAGATGGTGCTGTTGTCAGTGTAGGTGATGAATGAATGATTGGGATTTTGAAGGAGGCGCTGAAATGATTCTTCTCCTTCAAGAGCGGAAAAAATCGATTTTCACTCCTATCGACCTTAAATTTTTTTGCACATATTTCCACGACCCTTGTGCACGTCCATAGCATTCATGTGCAGTGCAGTGGCAAAGGACATAACGTCAAAAGAATGTCACGAGATGCTAACAATGTCTTTTGAAGATTTACGGGTCAATAGCTATCCTTGAATGAAGTAATTATTTTCATATTAACTTTGGTAAAAGAAATCTTGGTTTAAAATGCTTTAAGCGGACAAAGGAAGACCAAAAGTAGTTTTACAAACTGTATTAAGGGTTATAAAGACTTAGCTCAAGGCTACCGCATGGGTAGCCGCCGAGGTCGTTAGGGCACAGCCTCTGTATCGGAAGTTCTACGGTTCGATTCCCGCCTGGCTCACACTGGGTTATTACCCAGGTATACAGACCTTTCCATACATGTTAAACATAATATGCATTATATCTTTTCGTTTCATTTTACTTTCTGTAGCACCCAAAAATTCGAATCTG
This sequence comes from Hymenopus coronatus, assembly GCA_030762935.1. NCBI lineage: Eukaryota > Metazoa > Arthropoda > Insecta > Mantodea > Hymenopodidae > Hymenopus > Hymenopus coronatus. Next base: position 116,862,012 of record CM060890.1, read on the forward strand.
AGATTTCAGCGGATATACACGCTCTGACTACCCTGAATAAAAAAAAAAAAAAAAACAACAAATTTTCCATCAGTACCAAACCACAAAAGCTGTATTTCCTGTGAAATCTTGGCGTAGAGTTTTGAGAGGAATATAATACCTTCTCTATCTACTAGATACCTTATACATACGTGATAGAGAAAGTAAACATCGTATATATTGCACTTGCACGAAACAGTTCCACAAATAATCATTCAAAGATTTATTATTTTAACCACGTCTTGTTTATCCATATAAAGTTTCAATTCACAATTACATTTCATTTTGGACTCCAGTAGGTAAAGCAATAGTCAGATTTTTAAAACGTGTGTCGCTGTTTGACATATTTGAATTACATGACCAAAGAAAAAAAAAAAAAAGGAATACGACATCTAAATTGAGAATTCTTTTGTGAGTTACGCTATTCACAAATGCATACACAGACCTTTTTCTAAAAAGGTTTGAAGAGGAAATTATAATTAATTAGACTGTACATAAAATAAAAACATAATTTTTGGTCAATTCTCCCTACTTGATTTACCTACTATACGATATGGCTCAGCGTAACATCGAGGAACGCATTTGGGACGTTCCGTCTAATATTGATGGTTTTCTTTTTTTTTGGGGGGGGGGGATCTTCGGTTCTATTTTACCATAAAATTTCTGTCCACCATTTCCTGCATTCACATCTCCTTTCATCTGTTTCCAGGTTGAAGAACCAGAAAACGGCGTTCGGTATGTTGCGGCTGGGAAATAGAAGAAAGATCTGTCCCAGTGTCGGTTGAACTGCTGACGGGTCCGCCTTCTGAAGTTTCTTGGTTTTAGGTTCCCCCAAGGTGCTTGCGGCTTGTTTTCAGATACGTACAATCTGGAATTGTTAGGGAACCCGTCCATACTTTCGCACATCCCCTTCTTCGTGACTCCTCCTCATCCCTTCCTCCAGGGGTCACCTTAGAAACCTAAAGATCACGTGTGGTGCTTTCCCCAACTTCAAGTGCCACTCAGTGATACACAATCCTAATCCGATTTCTTCTTCTTCTTCTTCTTCTTATGTGGTGCTGTAGTTCTTGTAGTTTGACCTAGACCTACTGAACGAAACACGACTACTTCAAACGAGGCTTTACTTTCCTTCTCAATTATTTTATTTCGAATATCTTTTAACTCAGTATCCATCCACCTTTACTTAGATCACAATCAATTTAGGATTCTATTAAGCTTCATCCTATTGTCTACACATATCCTATTCAGTTGAGTCTTCTGATTATTATGCCATTACTATACACTATCGATATTAGTTTGCTGCCACAATTAACGTTGAAAGGACCATACACACTTAAAACATTCATTTCCCATATTCTATGGTACATTTAGCCTGCTCTTCAATGTCTACATCTTACTTCCATAGTTTGGTTTGATAACTGTCTTATATTAATATCGTGAGGCGGGAAAACAAGACCAGGCAACGTGAGCCTTGCTGGACATGCAACCATCAAAACGTATTTCTGTAGCGTGTAATCTAAGGTGCCCGAGAGCGCTCAAGTTCGTTTGAAGGGGCAAGTTGGAAGCAACATTTGCTGACTAGAATGGATGGTCTTGTTTGGTTTATTGACGTTCCAAATGATGTAGTTCATTCATAGCTGAGTAAATCCTGTGTATAAAATATAGCAAGGGTCGAAAATCTTGTTCGTATATAAAGATTGATTTTCTTTATTTCATAACATCATATTAATAATCCGTAATTAAATTGTAGTTCGTTCCCATTTAAAGGTAGCGTCTCTACTCTAGTTATTTCCCTTTGGAATATGACACTAAGCAATGACGTTTTTTATTATTAATCTTGAGAATTTCACCTTAACTTTTACGTTTCATTACTAGAGGTAATATTTTTATAAACATAGTTTCATTATTTTACGTGTTTCTTTATACAATATTTATTTATAATGTAAGACCGATCAAAACGTCTCAGTTTGGCTTATATACTACTAAAATATCCAACATTGTGCAGAATATTCATTGTTATATTACTGGTAACAAAATTATACTAACACCAATATATTTTCCAAAAAAATATGTTTATTAAAATTAATTTTAGAGATAATGTTCTTAATTTTTAAACAAATTATCATAATTTAGTAATCAAAATTATTAAAATATCACTATTTAAAATTTTTGTGTGCGGTTAAAATCACCAATTTGGAAAATGCCAACCAATTTTCACAAATTTTGAGACGCGTGTAAAATTTTGATTATGTACTATATTTAAATAATAAAATTTACTAACAATTTATATCTTGCAAAGTATTTATTAATATCAATGTAATTTGGTATTTATATTAACAACAGCAGTGCAATTACAATACAATTTTCAGAAAAATATATATAGAAATATAGAAATTTGAATTGTCACTCACAGTTTCCAGTAATTCTATATGAAATTTGTGATCCAGCTAAAACAAGAATGTTTCTCAGATGATAAACTATTAGAGAAAGTATATATGAGTTCTATTTTTTTGGTAAATAAAAAGAGTTAAACAGTCACAAAAGCCCTAAATGGTTTACATCACACACTTATAAACACAGGGAGTAATAAAATCCCTTTAAAAAAACTTCACACAGAGAGAATTCTTCACATGCAAGTATAAAATAGATGCCCTAATGAAATGCAGGGATCCACCGCCTATTCATTATCCCAGCTGCTCTGAGGGACCCTCGCTCGGGGGGAAGTGCCCACCGATACACTCGAGATGTGTTGTATTTCTAAACGAATTAGCGCAATTTAATGTGCTGAGAAAACAGATGCGTTCGCAAATCGCTTTTATAAAGCATAGAATAGCATCCGTGTTAAGACAAACGGCCCAAACCCGACAGCACTGCTGAATGTATAATTGGTTACCGTGAAGCGCTAAAATTCGTGCATAAAATAAATGTTGCATTCACATTCCATTCCATATAATGACTATCTGTCCTCCTTTATTCGGACACGACCTCTTTTCTAGTGAAAAAATATCTGATGTCTCCATTCTTATGAATTTCTCTATATCTCTGTAACAAATTCATGTTAATCGAGATAAACATTAGCAGAAACGGTCTTTTTACTTAATTCCTTGTTAGTAGAAGAGAAATAAGAGAATACACTAGGCTAAACCGCAGTCAAATGTTTTTAAATGTGGTTGCTATGGGATTGAAAGGTCGTCTCTTTAGCTGGGAGACCTGGCCCGGGGTGCACTCAGCCTCATAAGAGGGAGGCCAATTGATGGAGAAGTAGCGACTCCAGGTCATAAGGACCGCATTAACCGGCTGGGGGTGCCTCGAGGTGCTGACCACGTCTCACCCTCCTATACTGCACCCCAACCATGACGTCTGTAGTGGACCGAGATGGGGTCGCAGCGGCCGGGCGGTGCCATGGAGTTATGTTATGGGATTGAAATCCGTTTCTTTGCGTGGCCAGAAGTTGACAAGTTCCTGAAAAGTATGCGTATTTTAAAACTGAAACCAATAACAAAGAATATCTCGAAAACGGTCAATTTTATGTGAAAAAAATCTGATGTACTTCATTCACATGATTTTCTAAACCTCTCTGTAGGAAACTGTTGTTAATAAGTTTATTCTATTTACTTCATGCGTATTGAAATAAACATTAGCGAAACGGTCGTATTACCTAGTTCCTTAGATATAAGTAGAACAGAGTTAAGGGAACATACAGGCTAAACCGACAGTGAAATGTTTTAAAATGTAGTTGCTATGGAATTGAAATCCAATTATTTGCGTGGTCTGGAGTTGACAAGTTCCTGTATGTGAAGAGTATATTTATTTTAAAACTGAAACCAACAACGAGGAATATCTTGAAAATGAAAAACAAATGAAGAAAAAAATGTGTATTATATAAATTGTGTATTTTAACGAGCGCTAAATATTTAGTATTTTAAGTTTTTGTCTATCTTTTACGGTTTACCAGTTATGCAAAATTCAGAAAAAATCATTCAGAATAAAGAAATCTTCTGAGACTATTCCCAAAAAAATGTAATATATACATTTTATTTGCCATGTAGATATAATAAATATAGGAGATTTTAATCAAAAGTGATAGAGCCATTTTGAGAAAATAAATATTTTTTGTAATTTTTTGCATGTAAACAATAGTTGGGGCTGGTGGAATTTTCTTGAAATTCTTTGGGTCGCATCCTTGGAAGAAACTGAATTTAAATATGAAGTTTGGTACTTAATGGATCTTGTTTAGCTATGCTGCCCAAAGACACACACACATATACACAGACAGACAAACACACGGACATTTTTCAAAAAAACGCTTTTATGGATTCAAGGGTCTCAAAACATATTTTCGGTGAAATCTCAGTATCGAATTTTTGGGTGCAATACAACACCTTCACTATACACTATGTACATAGTATGTGTAGAGAAAGTAAAAACAAATATTGGCGTTTTTCATTCTCATAACCCTTCTATAAATGCAAATAAGCAAATCTTTCCCGCCTCGTAGTGAGAGGGCGGCGTGTCTACTTCACATTCAGTAGATCGCGAGTTTGAATCTCGTTTAAGGTAAGTTATCCTTGGATAAAGTTCAGACGTTTCCCCTTATCCTGGGAATGTCGGGTACCTTATCCCGATATCATTTGAGTATCATTTCACTGATTTCATTCATCGTTCGATATGATCAACCATATTATATATATAATAACATAAAAATAATAACACTAGGCTAAAAAGCTATAGTCAAACATTTTAAAAGCTGGTCGCTATGTAAACAACTGAAATTCAGTTTGCCTTGTATGGCCAGCAGTAAAACAAGAGAGAGACGAAACGAAAAGTGACTTCCCGTTTGAGAAACACTACTTAGTCTAAAATTAAAATAATAACAAGGAATATCTTGGAAATGGTTAACTCTACAAAAAATGTATAAGACATACATGTGTATTTTAACAAGCTCTACACTTTTGTGTAGTAATTTTTTGTCTATCTCTTACGGTTTACTAGTTTTGCAAAAGTCTTTCAGAATGAAGAGGGTTTCTGAGGCTATTCCCAGAAAATTACATCTTTTAATATATGGTGTTTTAATTAATATGGTGTTTGAGAAAATGGAACATTTTGTAGGGTAGTTTGGGTGTAGGTAGTTTGAGGAAACCTTCGTATCGTATACTTGCAAGATACCAAGTTTGTTATTCTTTTTGCTGAAGAGATGCCCAAATAAAAATTTGTGGTGAAATCTCAGTATAATATAATATGCACCCACATTTGTTCACAGTACTTGGTAGAAAAGGTATACAACTTTTTAATCTTCTACTCCATTTCCCTGATGAGAGTTCTCATATATTTAAATGTAGCCGTACTTCAGTTTAACCTCACATGGAAATATTTCTCCAGCCATACCTTTAAATATGTATATTGTAAATGGCTTACAGTCTGAGCTAAAATCTGAGTGGGGTATGGAGCAATACATCAATACAGGTACCAAACTCATTAGAGAGGGGTTCACCTGGAGCACGGAGGAGCACGAAAATTTCTGACGAGAATGGTACGAGAATCTGTCCCATTTGCGAGGAGGAAGAGTCGTGGACTCACATCTAGGCAAGATGTAGGGGTACGGAGGAATGGCACGAGAAATATTTGCCGCGATTCTTTACCACCGCGAATGTAGGGCTAGAAGCATGTTGTACGCTACTGGCAGGCACGGAAAACATGGACGGGCTAGGTAAATTTATACTTAAGGCAAGGCAGCTGAGATCTAAGGAGATTGCCAATAGAGAAGGGCGAGGGGGTGGAGGAGTAAGATCAAAAGTGACTACAATGTTCTACATACACAAACACACACACACACATATACATTTCTTTTAAGTGTAATTATCTATTATAAGAGGGTGTATTTATGAAGGTGTACTCTGTGCTGTAAATTTAAATTTCTATATTTGAATATATTTTTATTTTTGTTTTCGGATTCACTCTTAATTCTTTATTGTTGTTTTAATATTGCTTCTGACTGTGTATTACCTTTGTCTTTTTATTTTCGTGTTTGCTCTTTTAATTCTTTGTTGTTTTATTATTGTTTGTAATGTGTATTACAAAAGCACGTACGGTCTGTGAACCCGTGTGATTGTTGAAATTCTTTGTACGATATTGCTATGTCAATAAATACACTTATTTATTTATTTAATTTTTCCTTACATTTCACTCATTCCTAAAATTTCTTATAGTAGTGCTATTCGAATTTCCCTTTCATTTCATACAGATTATAAAGATTGTTCATTGATTCATTTTTTGTCTCAAGATTTTTTTTCAGGTAAGTCACTAGGGAACTACAGCCGCCAAAAGTTGGTTACCAAGAAAATCGGGGAACGGGCCAATTTTTATGCAAGTCAGTGTACATATTACCGAGCTAATTATCTGAGGTGTTTTGTTTGCGACAACCACTGGAGAAGTCATGGGATCGATTCCTGCAGCCGACCTCAGATGGGATTTTTATTGGTATTCCCGGGTCTCTAAGCAAATGCTGGGGAGGTTTCTTGATTCCCTGCTCCTTCATTTCATCCATCCGGTCTCTTTCAGGGTTGTAAGTTGCGGCGAGGTCTGAGATGTGGCGCCCTTCGGTGGAGGTGACTGCGCTTTTGAAATACGCTCTCAGCGGGAGATTGTGTTGGAAGTCGTCTGTGGACTCAGGAAGTTCGGTCAGACCTGAAGCGCGGGCATCTAGTCGAGATAAAGAAGTGCTTGGATACTGTTAAGGATCCTCCTCCTGGGTGTCTCCATCCCTTCCTTTCGGTTTTGGCCGCCCGTTGTAATTACTGTCATCCTATCCTCCTGAGTTTTGACTTAGAATAAGGCAATGGCTGAGGTGTGGAAACCCTTAGGGCATCACACATACACGAACAATAAATTATTTGAGAAGAATGTCCAGCAAGTGTCAACAAAAACAAGGGATAATGTTATCTGGTTAATAACTAACCTCGTGGTAGGTGGGTAAAACATTCGCAACGGGAGTTTATCTTTGTTACATACTGTTTCTAACTGCTAGGCATAGCTGTAAACACCGTTACTCGACATGGGGTATTTCAACGTATTAACATGGTATACAGCTAATATGAAATGAAGCTGAACTATATTCATCGGTGTGTGGGTAAGTAATTTTCCTCTTTTTGCTTTCTCTACTCTTTGAGGTGTGAAAACTTGGAAGGAAAACAGATAGTCTATACAGACAGACAGTCCTCACTTCGCCACCCAGTTAAGACCAAAATAGGCCCTTGGCTCTCACTATGGCGACACAGGTTCGTTCCCATGTGACCGCATGGGCGGATTTTCTCCGGGTTCTCTGGTTTTCCCCGCCATCGCATTCCACCGATCTCCATTTTCACTTTCTCTACACGTACTATGTACATAGTGTATAGAGAAGGTATTGCACTCCACACAAAAATTCGATACCGAAATTTCACCGGAAATATATGTTTTAGCGTCCCCAGAAAAAAAAAATCATTTTCAGAAAAAGGTCCGTGTGTATCCGTGTGTCTGTGAACACGATAACTCAAGGTCGGTAAAGTAACAAACTTGATATTTAAGTTTAGTAACTTCCATGGATACGACACGATGATTTTCAGAAAAATCCCCCACCCCAAACTACCTTTACATGGACCTTTTTTCGAAATTTTTTATTTTCTTATAAGTGGCTCTAAAGATTTTGATTAAAATATCGTATATTAAATATATTTAACTGACAAATAAAATGTATATCTTGAACTTTCTGGGAATAGCCTCTGAAGACTAATTTATTCTGGATGAATTTTACGGAATTTTGCATAACTGCTAAACCGTAAGAGTTGGCCAAAAACTTACCATATAAAAAATGTAGAGCACGTTAAAACACACAATTTATATTATATGCATTATTTTCGTGGAGTTAATCATTTTTAGATATTCCTTATTTTTTGGTTTCTAAAAGGTTATACTTATACTTTTCTCCTGTCCATACAAACAAAGGAACTCCAGTCATACAGCAACCAGCTTTTGACTAATACTTTAACCTATAGTACTCCCTTATTTCGCTTCTACTTGCATGGAAGCAAGTAAAATGTCTATTTCTGCTAATTTTTTCTCGATTAGCATGAAATAAATAAAAACATAAGCTTTTGAACAATAAGTTGTAGCAGAGATATAGAGAAAGCCATGTGAATGGAACATATCAGATTTTTAATCCATGTATCATCAGTGTCATCGCCTGCGGTGGTATAGTAGTAAAAGCGGGCGTTAAACATTAAGACCAAAACATATAAGTTAGTAAATATTGATTGCTTTCTGGGAAAAATATTAGACGAAGAAAGAAGGAATACAAATTACAATAAAAATGGAATCCGTGAGTATAGAAATATAACTACTAACAGTATTGTTTATAGAACCAACGCTTTGTTTTTTGCTTAAAATGGAATTTTGGGCAAAATTCTTTTATTTTTATTTATTTTGGGGGGGGGGGGGTTGGAGGGCCTTTGTTTAATTTTACTCAATTCATCCCTCCACAACCAAATCAATTCATCCCCAACCAATCAAATCAATTGACACCTCACACACCACACAATTTCATCCCTCACCAACCAAATAAATTCGTCCTTCACCAATTAAACCAATTCATCCCTCACACATCACAAAAATTCATCCCCCACCAACCAAACAAATTAATCCTTCACCAACCAAACCAATTCACCCCTCACACAGCACAAAAATTCATCCCTCACCAACCAAACAAATTCATCCTTCACCAACCAAACCAATTCACTCCTCACACATCACACAAATTCATCCCTCACCAACCAAACAAATTCATCCTTCACCAACCAAACCAATTCACTCCTCACACATCACACAAATTCATCCCTCACCAACCAAATAAATTCGTCCTTCACCAATTAAACCAATTCATCCCTCACACATCACAAAAATTCATCCCTCACCAACCAAACAAATTCATCCTTCACCAACCAAACCAATTCACTCCTCACACATCACACAAATTCATCCCTCACCAACCAAACAAATTCATCCTTCACCAACCAAACCAATTCACCTCTCACACATCACACAAATTCATCCCTCACCAACCAAACAAATTCATCCTCCACCAACCAAACCAATTCACTTCTCACACACGACACAAATTCATCCCTCACTAACCAAACAAATTCATCCTTCACCAACCAAACCTAGTCACCCCTCACACATCACACAAATTCATCCCTCACCAACCAAACAAATTCATCCTCCACCAACCAAACCAATTCACCTCTCACACATCACAAAAATCCATCCCTCACCAACCAAACAAATTCATCCTTCACCAACCAAACCTAGTCACCCCTCACACATCACACAAATTCATCCCTCACCAACCAAACAAATTCATCCTCCACCAACCAAACCAATTCACTTCTCACACACGACACAAATTCATCCCTCACTAACCAAAAAAAGTCATCCTTCACCAACCAAACCAATTCACACCTCACACACCACACAAATTCATCCTTCACCAACCAAACAATTCTCCTTCACCAACAAAACAAAGTCATCCTTCACCAACCAAACAAATTCTCCTTCACCAACCAAACAAATTCATCCTTCACCAACCAAACAAATTCTCTTTCACCAACAAAACAAAGTCTCCTTCACCAACCAAACAAAGTCATCCTTCACCAACCAAACAAATTCTCCTTCACCAACCAAACAAATTCTCCCCTACACCAACCAAATCAATTTACCCATCACCATCCAAAGAACGAAGTGGATTCACATGAGAGTAATATTTATCAAACACTTTGTATATAGACTCCTAACATTCTGTGTAGAGTAACTGGAACAGAACAATACAACCGCTATATTCTTTAAAGCTATACGCTTTATCTGCTGAGTGGGTAATGCAAGCATACAATCTCCATACTGTGTGACATTTGTAAACTGCGCAGTCGGGCACCTCAAAGAGCGATTATGTTTTCATCTGCCCTAACATAAAAGTTTCAAATTATTATCGGCGGCATGTGATACTTCCATTTAAAGGCGTGGAAGTTAAGTCGGTAAGATATGCACACCCCAGGTTTACAGTTTAACCAAATTCAACGTTAAATATTTATGTTTTGTGCCGCCGTCGTGTTTATTTTGAAATAATAGCTGTACGGTCAATATATAAGCATGATTGCCTGTTGAAATTCAAGTCAAGTAAGAGAGGATAGCCGGAGGAGCGTGTGTAGACCCCCTCCCTTCCTCTCTGCCGATAGAGATCTGCTCATCCTTGCTCCAGAGGATATGCTGTCTCTAACCGCGTCAAACCCGTCCCTGGCACTTGGACCACAAACAAAACACGTTCTCATCCATAAAGTAAACCCATATTATAACAAAACTGTAACCAAATCTTTGCTTTCTCTACTACTTGGTTAAGGTAGAGGAAGTGCTGTCTTCCAACTACACGTTCGGTATCCAAGTTTCAAAGGAAATATAGCTTTTGAAGTAAACTGACTACGGAAGAAAGCATTTGTAGAATACATAGCATATTCTCCGTCCGACTAACCCCTCCCCCCGAAAAAACTATGTGTATTATTCAAATGAATTATTCTAATTATTATTTTCATTGTGAAGCCCGTCCCATTTTTAAAATCCAAGTATATTAAATCTTTTTTCATCTTGTGAATTGTACATCACCAAATAGTGAAATATGTGCCCTGCTATTAAAGACATTCGTTTTTCATCTGTATTTTATTTCTTCTCTTTATATTTTTCGTACTTCGAAATACAGATATCAAATATGATGAATGTTTTACAGCATATATATTGTTTACACTTGACGAAATGGCATTCAGATGGATGGAATCCTTTAAAATAGCAATGAGTGAACGACGCGCTGTGTACTGAGCTATTACATTTTATTGTATTAACCTAGCGTATTTTTGTTTCCATCACTCTTTTTTCTTTCTATATAATGGAGTCCTTGTAGGCCTTTGATTCGTTTCTTTTTTATTCTATAAACTACTGTTTCTAAAAACCTGGAAGCTTTAGCTATTTCATTTATTCTCTTACTAACGCTCATTTTACTTGAATAATCTAACGTATTCATTATTTTACGTTTCTTCTTAGTTTGAAGCGCTTCATCTCTCCCAAGCTTCTCTTACTTTAACTATAAATATATACGCAAAATACCAAATACATAGCCTACATTAACACTTCATTGCATTCCACACGCCATTAACACTGCCTTGTAAAGTTGTATAACATTTTATCGTAGCAGTTATATACCTGCTGAGGCAAATGCTTGGTTTCCATTGTAAACCTCATAACGAAAAAAATTCTCGATACCTGACTTTTTTCTACATGGGTAACGAAAAATCATAAACCTTTTATTTTAAAAAATCATAACACTTATGCAATTAAAATAGACACCTTAAGTTTATTGGTTACTGCGAGGCCAAGAAGAGAAATAGCAAAAATCGGACTTCACTGAAAGACACATTTTCTTTATAAATTTGGGGCTACAAAAATCTAGAAGGGTCTAAAAATATAATCACATGTAAAAGCATATCCTGCATTAGAAATTATGCTAAAACTGAAAAGTATAGTATGTTATTAACAACTTGGCTACAATCCGAGAGTAGAATACAACAGAGGTAGACAGAAATACTTTAAGGTTGAGACAGAATATAGACAAAGACGGATGCAGCAGGCTCAAGTTAGTCTACCTATTGTGCAGTATAATTTTCTTACCAAAGTCTTTTACTTTCTCTACACGTACTATGTACATAGTGTATAGAGAATGTATTGCACTCCGCCCAAAAATTCGATACCGAGATTTCACCGCAAATGCATGTTTTGGGTCCCCCTGAATCCAAAAAAAGTATTTTTGCAAAAAGGTCCCCGTGTGTGCGTGAATGTATGTGTCTGTGTGTCTGTGGACAACATAACTCAAAAAACGAAGACAATTGAAAACCAAAGTTGGTATTTAAATTTGGTATCTTCCAAGGATGCGACACGAAGATTTCCAAGAAAATCCCCCCAACCTCAACTAACCTTTAGATGGAACTTTTTTCGAAAATTTTGATTATCTCAAAAATGGCTCTAACGATTTTGATTAAAATATTGTATACGAAAGACATTTAGCTGACAAATCATATGTATATCTTGAATTTTCTGGGAACAGCCTCTGAAAACTACCTTATTCTGGATGAATTTTACGAAATTTTGCATAACTGCGATACCGTAAGAAATAGACAAAAACTTACCACACAAAAAATGTAGAGCGCATTAAAACACACAATTTATGTTAATCGTTTTTTATATATTCCTTGTTTTTGATTTAAGGTTTAAAAAACTTGTACCTTTCTCATACAGGAATTTGTCAACTCGTGTCCATACAAACAAAGGAACTTCAGTCACGTAGTAACCAGCTTTTCACATCACTTTAACCTATGATACTCCCTTATTTCGCTTCTACTTACAAAGAAGCAAGTAATGAGGCTATTTCTTTTTTTTTTCTGGATTAGCATGAAGTAAATAGAAGAATAATCTATTAACAATAATTTTTACACAGAAGTAGAGAAAGTTATGTGAATGGAATACATCAGATTTTTTTTCTTCTTAGTGTATATGGAAGATAGAAAGTATTGTATTTTACATAAAATTTAACTACCGTTATTTCATCGGAAATATATCTATGTTTTTCGGAACCCTGATCCAATTTTTGTTTTTTTTTTGTTTTTTTGTTTGTAGAAAAGGACACTGTGTATAAGTTGAATATCATCCGGGGATGCGGCATTAAGATTTACAGAAAAATCCTCCCACTCCAAACTCCTTTACATGGCAAATATTCGGATTATATTTTTATATTCTCAGAAATGGCTCTGATGAGTTTAGTTGAAAGTTCTTTTATTTTAAATGAGCTTTACACGTCAAAGAAAGCGTATATCTTGAAGTTGTTGCATCTTTAGTCCTCTTCATTCTGAATGACTTAGAGATCGCTAAACACTTGTAACACAAAACACAATTTTTAATATTATATATGTGTATATATATATATATATATATATGTGTGTGTGTGTGTGTATATATATATTCGTAGAGCTAACAATGTCCGAGGTAAAAGCTTGGCATTAGTTTTACAATTTCCATTACTTAGATTTTGCTCAAATGGAATGTTGTGATTCTCTTTCTTATTGTGCAAAGAGAAGGGAATTCCAAAGGTATACCTTTAGGCAAGTGTGTTCTCTAATTTCTCTTTTATTTATTAGGAACTAAGTAATTCGTGTTTATCTCCATTAGCATGAAGTGGAGGGAAGTATAAGCTTTTTAAGAATAATAAGTTATGAAGATGTAGAAATACCGTCAATAGAACACGTCATATTTTATTTATTTCCCAAAATATTGTCCAAGTTAAAAATAAAAATTTGATGTGTTCCATTCACAAGACTTTCTCTATATCTCTGCAATAAATTATTTTTAAAAAGCTTATGCTTCTATTTACTTCCTACTAATCGAGAAAAACTTAGCAAAAATAGTCTTATTTCTTGCTTCCTTGTAAGTAGAACCGAAATAAGGGAGTACCATAGGTTAAAGTGATAGTCAAAAGCTGGTTGCTATGTGACTGAAATTTCTTTGTTTATATGGACACGAGTTCACAAAGTATGTGTTTTATAGCTGAAACCAAGACAGACAACTCCACGAAAAATATTTATATAACATAAATTGGGTGTTTTAAAGTGCTCTACATTTGTTGTATGGTAAGTTTTTGTCTATCTTTTACGGTTTAGCAGATATGCAAAATTCCGTAAAATTGGCCCAGAATAAAGTAGCCTTCAGAGGCTATTCCCAGAAAATTCAAACTATACATTTTATTTGTCAGGTAAATATCTTTAATATACGACATTTTAATCAAAACCGTTAGTCATTTTTTAGAAAATCAAAATGTTCGAAAAAAGTTCCATGTAAAGGCTAGTTTGGGGTGGGCGTATTTTTTTCAAAATCTTCGTGTCGCATCCCTGGAAGATACTAAACTTAAATACAAAGTTTGGTACTTTGCCGACTTTTCGTTTTTGACTTATCGTGTTCACAGACACACGGACACACACACGGACCTTTTTCTAAAAATACTTTTTTTGGATACAGGGGATCCTAAAACATATATTTCCGGTGAAATCTCGGTATCGAATTTTTTGGTGGAGTGCAATACCTTCTCTATACACTATGTACATAGTGAGTATAGGGAAAGTAAAAATCTGTGTTCACTGGTAACTTAATGCTTAAAAAATTACTTTCAATATATTTTAATATATTTCAATGGATTTTTTGGCTTATTGGTCTGTTACGGAGGTGAAAGCGTGGTGTATATATGTTTACAATGGTTAGCCGTGATACCGAAAGCGCCAGTTAATTGGTCTGTCTCACGCGACACTGGGCTCAGCGGGGAGTCGAAACCCGTGCGTGAAGCGTCAAACACGCCCGCCCTAGTTAACACCTACACTCACCACTTGATAGCCTGCTTCACATTTATACGCGTGTAACTCCCCTCTTGGCCGCAACAGTGGCGCCAGTTTAATTTGTGGCGAATCTCTCTAATGTCTTCATCAGCTTCCATGAAAACTGTCCTAGTTATCGCATCTCTATCTTTATTTCCCTGAATCTGTGTTCCATTCACATGGCTTTCTCTATCAATTCTGCAAAAAAACTATTCTTACAAAGATTCTTATATGTATACTATGATAATCGAGATAAATCTTGGCAAAAATTCTCTTATTACGTCCTTCCCTCTAAGTAGAAGATCAATAAGGGAATACGCTAGGCTAAAGCTAATCAAATCTATTAAAAGCTGGTCGATATGTGAACAATTGAAGTTCGGTTTCCTTTGAGCAGCAGCAATAAACAAAGAATAGATGAGAAAAGCTATGTAGAGTATCATTAAAGCCAATAACAAGGAATATCTTGGAAACAGTTAACTCTACATAAAAACATATATGACAAAAATTATTTGTTTTAGGATTTTTGTGCAGTACGTTTTTGTCTATTTCTTACAGTTTACCAACTATGCAAAATTCATCCTGAATGAAGAGGCCTTCTGTCTATATTCATAAAATTCAACCTACTACACGTTTTGTTTGTGACGTAAATATACTGTATTTTAATCAAAACTTTTACAGCTATTTTTGAGAAAAAAAGACTTTTCGAAATGTGTACTTTGGGTTGGGGAATTTTCTTGAAAATCTTCCTGTTGCATTATTAAGCTTAAATACCAAGGTTAGTATTTAACGATTTTCCTTTTTGATGTCCACAGAGGGCCTTTTTCTAAATATCATTTTTGAACCCAGAGGACCTCAAAACATATATTTGAGGTAAAATCTCAGTATAGAATTTTTGGGTGGAGTACAATACTTCTCTGTACATTTATACTTTTCTACGTACGTGTACAGAAAGTAAGATGGGTTACACTTACACGATTTCTATATCCTCTGGTGCTTATACGAGGGTCAGCTGATAAGTCCCAGGCCTCACACAGATATGGCACCACTAGGCCAGTTAAACAGTAGCATCGTATAATTTAACTCTAAACTAGCTTGTATCCATAGTTACAGGTCAATAGCTTGTTTAATTTTCGAATGACAGCATTTTAAACAAGTCAGCTTTAGAGTTTACACGAAAATGGAGAATTTGGAAAAACGAGAAGTGATTAAATACTTCCATTTCAAAGGCTTAGCCAAAGAAATCAAGGAGGAAATGGACAGTATATTGAAAGAATCTGCCCCTTCATATTCGACGATTAAAAGATGAGTTGCGCGGTTTAAAATGGGACGTACGAGCACTAGTGATGAGCCTCGCTCTGGACGCCCCGTAGAAGTGACAACTCTAGAGAAAATTGAAAAAAAAAAATCATCATTTAGTCCTGGAAGGCCAAAGATTAAAGTTGTTTGAGATATCAGAGGCTGTAAACATATGAAAAGAACGTACAGATAATATTTTAAGTAATGTTTTGGGCTTTCACAAGGTCTGTGCAAGATGGGTGCCGCGTTTGTTGACACCTGATCAAAAGTTGCAAAGAAAAACTGTTTCTGTCAAGAATATGGAGCTCTACCGTAAAACTCCCAGTAAATTTTTGAGACGGTTTATTACCATGGATGAAACTTGGATACATCACTGCACTCCAGAAAGCAAATCGCAGTCAAAACATTGAATTGCGCCAGATGAACCAACTCCAAAAAAGGCAAAGTCAATTTTATCAGCTAACAAGGTTATGGCGAGTGTTTTCTGGGATGCACAGGGAATTATTTTTATTGATTACTTGGAAAAGGGTAAAATTATCACTGGCAACTACTAAGCAAGCTTACTGCAACGTTTGAGTGATGAGGTGAAAAGAAAAAGACCTCATTGGAAAAAAAAAAAAAAAAAAAAATATTTGTTTCATCATGAAAATGCTCCGTTGTCATTGCAATGGGAAAAATATGCGAAATGAAGTTGTAATTGCTTGAACATCTACCCTGTTCGCCAGATCTAGCACCCAGTAACTACAACCTGTTCCCAAATTTAAAAAAAAATTCTTGGAGGACGAAGATTTCACGGCAACAAGGAGGTCATTGATGCGGTAAACAGCTATTTTGAGGACCTTGATAAATCGCACTACGGAGATGGTTTAATTAAATTAGAACTCCGATATGAAATGAATTAGCCTTTCTGAAGATTCTGTTTAGAAATAAAGCAAAAAAAAATTAAATGCTGTTTTCATTAAGAGGTCCGGGACCTATCAGTCGACCCTAGTAAGTAGATGTAGAATTTTTTTTTTTTATAAAAATTTATTTCCTATCTACTTTATTTTAATCGAGATAAGCATTTCCGGAAATAATTACCTTACAGGTTTCGTTATAGATACAAAGGCACTAACGATAGTAGTATGTGTTAGAACGCTACATGTTGGCTTCAAAATTCCATACTCTTTTCATGACTCGTGACTGCAAATCGAAATGTCTTCAAAAGAATGACGTGTGCAGAACAGATTACTTGAAATAAAGTGTATTTGCGGTTAATGCAAGATAATATAAAGGGGACTTCAATAGATATAGATACATTTTATTTTAAAGGTATAGATATATTTTATTACTTTCTCTACACAACTGTGTTCATATTGTATTGAGAAGGTTTGTATTGCACACAAAAATTAGATACCGGAAATACATGTTTTAGGACCCGCTGAGTCTAAAAAACGAATTTTTAGATATTTTTTAATTTCGGGGGGGGGGGGAAGGGAGGAAATCTTGGCATGGAATCTTTGGGTGAAGTACAATATTTATGTATCTACTTAGGTAAATTGTTAGAGAAATTAAAAATGGTGAATAAGAAAGGAAAGACTAAGTGAAGCTAAAAACTAACGAGGTACAGAGCAAAATATACAACGTGGATTACGACCACTGACCCGAAGCTCGAAAGGGTATAAGAGAAAAGGAAAGAAGAAGATTTTTGACAAAGGTGTAGACATTACTTCTGAATTCTGCTTCCACTTCATAGATTTAGGTCATTAGGCCTGTTTCCAATCAAAAGAATATATTGTTTTATCTGGCTATTCGTATTCCTATGTTTCTGAATCCTTTCTGGTTATAGTTTCCTAGAAGATATGACAGTCTATTAAAGAACAGCATTTCTATGTGTTCAAATCTATATATCTGTAAGGTATGTATTCTATCCTCAATTTTAAATATAATTAAGTCCTTCCTAATTTGTTAACTTCTTATTTTGTCCACTTCAGTTCTCTCCTGCCATGCAACATAAGAATTTCATCTCCGCTGCCCCAATCCTTTTTGCTGTGATCGGTTAAGGCATATAACTCAAGTTGTATAATCTTTAAAGTTTCATATCTTAATGGTCTGCTTATTGTTCCATATGTTCTATTAAATGTATCTATTTTAATATTTGTTATCCTTTTACCGATCTTCTACGTGTCCTGGATAATTAAATTATTTACTTATTCCATTGTTTGATTATTAATGACAATTTTGCATCTAATGTGGTTCTTCCCTCAAAAAGTCATCAATTTTGTTTTCACTTATGATATTTTAAAATGATACACTGCAACTATTCGTTTAGTATGTGGATATCTATTTTAGAAAACTATTTGTTCTCATATAATTGCTAATGAATTTTGAAGAAGTAGCATTGGAGAGACAGGACTTTTAATCTCCCACTAAGCCTCCTGCATTCCCCTTCTAACTGCTACGAACTTTGTAATAAACCATTTCTGCTTACACCTACCATAGATATGAAATTTCCAAACTGATTTAGTTTCAATTTTACTTTCTCTGCCAATTATTATGCGCATTATAGGTGGAGAAGTAATACTTATTGTGTTTGACCACAAATTTCAATGTCGAGATTTCATTGGAAATACTTATACGCTTAGGGGCCACGTGAATAAAAAAAAATAAAAAAAAAATAGAAGAAGGTGTGTGTGCATGTGCGCGCAGCATAGTTAAAAACGGTATTTAAGTTCAGCATCTTCTAAAGGTGGGACACAAACAAAATCCACCACAAACAACTCTTTATATGGAAATTCTTTTGGAAATTTTATTTTTCTCAAAAATGACTGCGATCAGAATACTGTATAGATATTAAAGATATTTATTTGAGAAATTAAATGTAGGTATATCTTAATTTTCCAAGAATACTCTGAAGAACTCTTTGTTCCGATTAAATTTTGCAATTAATTGGTAAACCGTGATTTTACTACACTAGATATCGTTTAAACACACAATTCACCGTTTGCAAAATATTCCCTGTTATTGGTCTCAATTTTAAACTACTTAGAATTTTCATAAACGGCAGAGATCTTTCTTTCTACCTCATCTGTTTTAATCTTGGACATTTAAAAAGATCCTAATTTCAATTGTTTCACCTAGTGTAAAAAAATATTTGAATATTGCTAGTGTATTCTACTATTTTCCTTCTACTTATAAGAAAGTAATGCAACCATTTGTGCTAATTTTTTTCGATTACCTCGAAGTAGATAAAAGATTATTCTTTTGTACTATTCTTTTGTAATTTTAATAGGGCATGATTTAAATATCTATATCTTTGTGGAGTATCAAGAACAGTGTTACTTTGCACATTTCAAGTGGAAAATCCAACTATCTACAACATATTGTCATTGTGGTGTTATTCAAATATCTCTGATTCTTCATGTCTTCAAAACTTTTCCGCTTCTTTGCTTAATAGCATTATCTAGCTTTAACACTCTGTAATGCCGGAGTGTACACGAAACAGCAAAGTGAAGTCACGCAAACGAAACCTTTTTGCTTTCTCTACCAAGCTATTGTACGTATTGTAGATAGAGAAGGAATTCCAACCAAAATTTCAATTCAGAGATTTCACCGGAAATACATCTTTGAAGTATCAAATTTTCGGGTGGAATACAATATCCTCTCTATTATTATTTATGTATTTAATAGGTAGAGAAAGTAATTAATGAGACCTTCCTTTTTCAATATTTTGTTTATCTCTTTTGCAGCTATGCAAAATCTTTTCAGAGTGAAAAGCTATTTGAAGACAATTCAAGGTAAAGTCATGCAAAAGTCTGATGTGTTGCATTCACATGATTTTCTCTACCTCTTCTTACAAAAGGATATTCTTCTATCTATATCATACTAAACGAGATACACATTAGCATAATTGGGCTTACTGCTTAGTAGCTAATAAGCAGAAGGGAAATAAGGGAATATACTAGGCTAAAGCTAGGGACAATTTTTACTTTCTCTATACTCACTACGTACATAATATATAGAGAAGGTATTACACTCCACCCAAAAATTCTATACCAGGATTTCACCGGAAATATATATAAATATATGTTTTAGGGTCCCCTTTATCTAAAAAATCTGATGTGTACCATTCACATACAGGAATTTGTCAACTCGTGCCCATACAAACAAAGGAACATCAGTCACCTAGAAACCAGTTTTTGACTTCACTTTAACCTTTGATACTCCCTTATTTCGCTTCTACTTACAAGGAAGCAAGTAATGAGACTATTTCTGATAATTTTTTCTCGATTAGCATGAAGTAAATAGAAGAATAAGCTTATTAACAATAATTTTTTACACAGAAGTAGAGAAAGTCACGTGAATGGAACGCATAAGATTTTTTTAAAAATATGTTGTTTTAGAATTCTGTGGGTGTCAGAAAATATATTTTCTTGAAAAATCGATAAGGAATATTTCGATGAATACAGTAAGTAGTTTCTCTAGTAGTAGTAATAATAATAGTGTTTATTGGATATTTTAAACTTTTAACAGCATGGAAAAACGAGACATCAAAATGAAAACAAACCAAGGAGTCAGACAAGGATGTTTCATCTCATCAACCTTGTTGAACATGCATTAAATAATGCTATAAAAATGTAAGCTGTTCTATTCACACATCTTTCTCTATATTTCGGTAACAAATTGCTAATAAAAAGCTCATTCTCCTATTTATTTAATACTAATCGAAATCAACATTGGTCTTCTTACTTGCTTTCTTGTAAATAGAAGGGAATAAGCTCGGCTAAAGCGATAGTTAAATCTAAAACCAATAACAAGAAATATCTGAAAAATGGCCAACTCTACCAAAAAATGTTTTTGAAATTAGTTTTGTGTTTTGTCTGTCTTATGGTTTACCACTTATGCAAAATTCAGCAAAATTCGCCCAGAAATACATGTCTTTAGAGGCTATTGCCAGAAAATTCAACATGTACATTTTTTAATATACGGTATTTTAATCAAAATCGTTAGAGCAATTTTTGAGAAAATAAACATCTTCGAATATTGATCTACGTAAAGAGTACTTAGGGTGGTAGGATTTTCCTAAAAATTTTCGATGCAAACTTGGAAGATACTAAACTCAAATACCAGGTTTAATATATTTTACTTACTTTTTCGTTTTTGAGTTATCGTATTCACACACACACACAAACACACACGACCTTTTTCTAAAGTTGCTTCTTTTGGATACAGAGGACCCTTAAAAAGTGTTTTTCCGGTGAAATATCGACGTCAAATTTTTAGGCAATACTTTCTGTATACACTATGTGCATGATGTGTGTACAGAAAGTAAAAATGAAAAAGGGAATCAAAAACAATAAAGGTAACGTAAATATATTGACATATGCTGATGACAACATTGCATTGGTACAGAAAATTGAAGATAGCTTCCGCAATCAATATACAAATTACAAGCAAAATGGATAGGCTATAATCTTAGAATCTCCACAAAAATGTCTTAATGATGATGATGATGATGATAATGTTGAAGGGTGCTCAGCTTTAAGGTCATCAGCGCCCTTGTAATGGCCTAATGTAGAAAATACCTAGCTAAAACAAAAATAATCATCGACTATTTGGCAAGTAACATAAGTTTGAAAATAAACTAGGCAAATTTTAAGCAATAAGCAGTATAATCAATAGAAAAGTGAAACATAAAGACCGAAAGGAAACAAAAAAGTCTGATGTGGTCCATTCACGCAAATTTCTCTACATCTCTGTAACAAATTATTGCTAATAAACTTATTCTTCTGTCCACTTCAAGGTAGTCGAGATAAGCACTAGCAAAAACGTTCTTATTACATATTACCTATCTTATAAGTAGAGGGGAAAAAAGGGAATGCACAGGCTAAACCGACAGTCGCATGTTTTTAAATGTGGTTGCTATGGAACTGAAATCCGTTTCTTTGTGTGACCAGGAGATGAAAAGTTTCTTTACGAGGAAAGTTGTAAGTATTTTAAAGCTGAAACCAATAACAAGGAATACATCGAAAACGGTCAACTGCACAAACAATGCATCTAATATAAATTGTGTGTTTTAAGGAGCTCTACATTTTTTGTCTAACTCTTACAGTTTACTATTTATGTAAAATTAAAAAAAGAAAAAAAATTAGAATAAAGAGCTCTTCAGAAGCTATTCCCAGAAAATTCAAGATATACTATTTATTTTTCATGTAAATACCTTAAATATAAACTTTTAGTCAAAATTATTTTTGAAATTTTATCCATGTAAAGGGTAGTTGGAGGGTTTTCTTGAAAATGTTTGTGTCGCATGCTGAACTTATATATCAAATTTGGTATTTAACGGACTTAGTTTTTGAGCTATGCTGCCCACACTCACACAGACACACAGAGACCTTTTTCTAAAATGCTTTTTCTGGATTTAGGGGATCCCAAAACACGTATTTTCTCGGTATCGAATTTATGGCTGCAGTACAATATCTTCTGTATACAATATGTACATTATACGTGTAGAGAAAGTAATAGAGCTCTATAAGGTTACGGCAGTTATAGTCGTAGTCTACGTAAGTGAACCCTGGATCATTAATCAGGGATACAAAAGCAAAATACTAGTAGCAGAAATGTAAATTTTGAGAAAAGTAAAGGGATGGACGAGAAAGGAACCAAAATATAGGTATATATAGAATATCTACATATTTATAATTTGAACGATATGCTGGAAGAATATAAATAAAACTGGAAAATCAAATGGATAAAAAATCTGATTAATACATACGTGACATTTTCTATCTTATAAAATAGTCTTCTAAAAACAAAACACGACTAAAACAAAAGAAACACGAGTGACTTAAGTATTTTTAAATAAACAACGAATATCTCGGAAGCGATTACCTACACACCAGACATATAAAGGAGATATATTGACGAGAATTACATTTTTTGTGCAGCAAGTTTTTGTCTCTCTCTTACTGTTTACCAGTTATGCAAAAATCATCCGGAATGAAGAGTACTTCAAATACTAGTCCCATAAAATTCGAGATATACATTTATTTGTCATGTAAATATATTTAATTTACTATATTTTAATAAAATTGTCAGAGAAAATAATTTTTTTCAGAATTTTTCCACGTAAAGGCTAGCTCAGGTGAGGGATTTTCTTGAAAACCATTGTGTCGCATTCTTAGAAGTTACTAAACTTAAATACCAAGTTTGGTATTGTCCAGAAGCATACACAAAGACACAAACATTCTGAACCTTTTATAATTTTTTTTTTTATTCAGGATGCCTCAAAACATATATTATCGGTGAAATATCGGTAACGGCTCAGATAAATAATGCACTTCGACTTCTGTAATAAATCCTTCACCATTATACATTATAAGAAAACAGTGTTGTTACTCAGAATTTAAAATATTTGTCACTAATATATTTAATTCATTATAAAAAGTTACCTACATTATCCCATGTATATAAATTACTTAATACAGTTATGTAAATCACTATTTTATATTTCCAACAAATAGGCTCCTATTTTTATTGTTTGTCTACTTACATTGTTGTAAAATAGGACTTACATTTTGGAAATTCAATAAATAATACCTACTTTATCTACTAGATACCTACGTTGTACATATGCACTAGAGAAAATAAAAATTATAACACATAACCCCAAAGGAAGACTTTCTCTGCATTTAGGTTACTCATTATTGTTAAAAAGTTGTTTATTCTATCTATTTCATGCCAATCTATAATCAAGTAAGTACTTTGCAAGTAGAAGGGAAATAAGGCGGTACCCTTTGCTAAAACGATCCTCAAATGTTTTAAAAGCCGGTTGCCATGTGATAAAAATCCGTTTCATTACATGGCCGGGAGGTGACTAATTCCCGTATGAGAAAAGTTTTTAGTATTTTAAAACTGAAGCCAATAAGAAGGAATATCTCATAAATTGTCAACTCTATGGAAAAAATGTATGTGGCATGAATTGTGTGTTTTAACGAGATATACATTCTTTCTGTTGTAAGTTTCTGCCTATATCTTACGGTTTACTAGTTATGCAACATTCCTCAAAAAAAGAGGTCTTCAGAGGCTATTCGTGAAAATTCAAAATATACATATTATTTATCACGTAAATATCTTTAACATACGGTATTTTCATAAAAATCGTTAGCGCCAATTTTTGATAAAATCAAACTTTTCTAAGCTTTTCCCACGTAGAGAGTACTTTGAGGTGGGGGATTTATTATCAAAATCTTCGTGTTGCATCCTTGAAAGATACTTAACTCAAATACCAAGTTTGGCATTTTACCGTCTTTTCGTTTTTGGGTTACCGTGTTCATAGGCACATGGACAGACACACACGGACCTTTTTCTAAAAAAAATTTTGGGTACACGGAACACTAAAACATGTATTTCATGTGAAATTTCGGTATCGAGTCATTAGGTACATTAAAATACCTTCTCTATACACAATGTACTGTAGAGAAAGTAGAAAGTAGAAAGGGTGGACCTGACTATTGTGAAGCTTGAACGGGAAGTATGCCCAAACTTTGAAATGAAGAAGAAGAACTTTTAAAAATCTATCAGTGTCTCGTTAATGTGCTTGTTGACTTTCGGTTCGCACCAGCAGCTACATAGGATAAACACGAAGGTTAATCATCAAAGATTTGTGTTTGGCGAACCTGAGGTCACGTCTGCGTGACTGGACGGGTTGTACCGTTACCAATATCTACAAAATTATGGGAGTAAATTAGCCACTTACTGCAGCCAGTGTATAATAATTCCGGTAGCAAACTTAATTCGGTCATTATATTTATTTTGGCCATGTGTATTACATAGTAGTAGGTTTCCATACAAAACAGGGCGTGCAAGTACACGAATATGGTAGCGGAAAGTCGATGACTTGAGACACGCGAGTGACGGGACGGATCGCCGGGCCTGCCTTACCGCACCAGGCCTTGTACCCACTTGGAAGTCCCGGAGTAATCTAGTCTTCCGAGCTTCGCGGCCTCGAACTTCCTATCATCAACAAAATGCATACGCGTTCCTTATTTCCAAATTATAACAAGACTATAAAATTACAAACTTTTGGATATGTGACTTGGTATTATGTAAAAAATGCATACTCATAGTTAATTTCCAAATGATAACAGAACTATAAAATTACAAACTTTCAGACATGTGACTTGGTATTATGTAAAAAATGTTACTCATAGTTTATTTCCAAATGATAACAAACTATAAAATTACAAACTTTTGGATATGTGACTTGGTATTCTGTAAAAAATGCATACTCATAGTTTATTTCCAAATGATAACAAACTATAAAATTACAAAATTTTGGATATGTGACTTGGTATTATGTAAAAAATGCATACTCATAGTTAATTTCCAAATGATAACAAAACTATAAAATTACAAACTTTTGGACATGTGACTTGGTATTATGTAAAAAATGTTACTCATAGTTAATTTCCAAATGATAACAAAACTATAAAATTACAAACTTTTGGACATGTGACTTGGTATTATGTAAAAAATGCATACTCATAGTTAATTTCCAAATGATAACAAAACTATAAAATTACAAACTTTTGGACATGTGACTTGGTATTATGTAAAAAATGCATACGAATATTTTATTTCCAAATGATGGCAAAACTATAAAATTACAAACTTTTGGACATGTGACTTGGTATTATGTAAAAAATGTTACTCATAGTTTATTTCCAAATGATAACAAACTATAAAATTACAAACTTTGGGATATGTGACTTGGTATTATGTAAAAAATGCATACTCATAGTTAATTTCCAAATGATAACAAAACTATAAAATTACAAACTTTTGGACATGTGACTTGGTATTATGTAAAATATGCATACTCATAGTTTATTTCCAAATGATAACAAAACTATAAAATTACAAACTTTTGGACATGTGACTTGGTATTATGTAAAATATGCATACTCATAGTTTATTTCCAAATGATAACAAACTATAAAATTACAAACTTTTGGACATGTGACTTGGTATTATGTAAAATATGCATACTCATAGTTTATTTCCAAATGATAACAAAACTATAAAATTACAAACTTTTGGACATGTGACTTGGTATTATGTAAAATATGCATACTCATAGTTTATTTCCAAATGATAACAAACTATAAAATTACAAACTTTTGGACATGTGACTTGGTATTATGTAAAAAAGCTATACTCATAGTTTATTTCCAAATTATAACAAGACTATAAAATTACAAACTTTTTGGACACGTGACTTGGTATTATGTAAAAAAATGCATAACTATAACTTATTTCCAAATGATAACAAAACTATAACATTAAAAAATCGGACATGTGACTTGGTGTTATGTAAAAAATGCACACCTGTAGTTCATTTTCAAGTGGTAACAAAACTATATAGTTACAAACTTTTGGACATGTGGCTTGGTATCGCGTAGAAAATGCACACGTGTAGCTTATTTACAAGTAGCAACAAATAGTTTTTTGATGCTATGACTTTTGCTATCTTAAAATGCAGCACCATCTCTGACTACTGAGCAGTTCCGGAAGCTCAAATATTTTTTATATTTTTCATAGAAATTTAAAATAAGCAACAATTAAAGATTTCTGAAAATTTATTATAAACTCTCCAGGAATAAATTTCCCGCAGAGAAAATCCTCACCGCGAAGGATCAGAAACCTCTAGATTTGGCCGAAAGCCGCTGTTTGGGGCTCTGGGCATAACTGGCTACTACCATACAGAGTGATTAAAAATACTTTTATAAAGTTTGGTGGCAGGTTCCTTACATCAAAACAAGAAACAATGTTTATATAAACACATGTCCCAAAACCCTTCGGTCTCTATTTATTGAGGTTCAAAATGCTATGAATGAAAACATTTTAAAATGACACATTATTCTATTTTTGACGTCAGCTTGGCATCACTTATAGAAAATGATCCAAATGTCCTCCTCTTGCGGCTAAACACGCAGTCGGCTTCCATGACACGTAGATCAAAAGTTTCTTCATCCGGGATGTCTGCTGCATAAAACAATGGTTTAAGGTGTCCCTAAAAAGAGAAAATTGAGGTTGGGAGAACGTGCAGGCCATGAAACTGGTGCCCCTCTACCTATCCATTTGTCATGCTAGATACCAGCCAGTACATCTCAAAAGATTAGAATAAAATGTGCTAGAGCATCATGCATAAACCACAAGTTTCTTCTTATTTGCAAAGGCACATTTTCTAATAAGGAGAGAGTGTTCTGAATGAAGTCCCTATAGACAGCAGCTGGAGGGCGAGCTGGGGAAATATATTATACATCTGATAAATGACAAATATTAACAAGTAGCCATGGCAATACAAGGCCAGCTCTGCAGTGTAAAATGGGTCAAAACCTTCTATGAATGAGTGCATAAATAAATGAAGTTATTAGGTTGGACCCGGAAAGCCGTTGAAGGTGACTTTCATTAAAAGTTTGATAACGTGAAAACAAAGCGTTTTGGAGCATATGTTCATATGAACATATTTTCTTGTTTCGATGTCAGGAATCCATCCTCAAACGTTGTAAAAGCATTTTTGAATCATCCTGTATACTTTGTGAACTTCGAGAGAGTTTTCTTTTACAATTTACAAAATGCCATCTGTGGCGCTAGTGTTTCAACTGAAGCGTATCCAACAAAGCAATAAGTAACGCATATTAAGTTTCTATAATGTTACCGTCAAGTATTTCCAGGTCTGCCTACAACCTTATCGTATTCTTCCAGCCGAAATGGTTTTCGTTGTTATTGTAAATGCTGCAAAAACTTGTTCTTGCTTTAGGATACATGGGAAATATAATATATTCTTTTCTCTCAGTAAAAATTTCTTCTCTAATTTTTATTACTTTCTCTATACGTACTATGTACATAGTGTATAGAGAAGGTATTGCACTCCATCCAAAAATTCGATACCGAGATTTCACCGGAAATATATGTTTTAGGGTCCCTTGAATCCAAAAAAAGAATTTTCAGAAAAAGGTACGTGTGTGTGTCCGTATGCCAGTGTGTCTGTGTGTCTGTGAACACGATAACTCGAAAACGAAAAGTCGGTAAAATAGTTAACTTGGTATTTAAGTTTAGTATCTTCCAGGAATGCGACACGAAGATTTTAAGAAAAATCCCTCCGCATGGAACTTTTTTCGAAAATTTTGATTTTCTTAAAATGGCTCTAACGATATTGATTAAAATATTGTATATTAAAAATATTTACTTAACAAATAAAATGCATATCTTCATATTTCTGGGAATAATCTCGTTTATTCTTGATGAAACTTACGAAATTTTGCATAAGTGCTAAACCGTAAGAGATAGATAAAAACTTACTACAAAAAAAATGTAGGGCACGTTAAAACACATAATTTATGTTACATTTTTTCTGGAGTTGATCGTTTTTTAAGATTCCTTGTTTTTGGTTTCAGCTTTAAAAAACTAAATTTTCTCATACAGGAATTTGTCAACTCCTGTCCATATAAAGAAAGGAACTTCAGTCGCATAGCAACCAGCTTCTGACTATCACTTTAACCTATGGTACTCCCTTATTTCGGTTCTACTTACAAGGAAGCAAGTAAAAGACTATTTCTGCTAATTTTTATCGATTAGCATGAAGTAAATAGAAGCATAAACCTTCTAACCTTGAGTATTATAATTATTATTTATACATTCTTCATATGAATTTATATTGTCGTGAATGGAAAATATAATAATAATAATAATAATAATAATAATAATATCCTTGAGGTCCTATTCGTTCTGAACGAGTTTAGCGTTACTGGCAAACCATAAGAGCGAGAAAGAGAGACGCGCAGAGACAGACAAAAAGTTACTACATAAAATCTGATGTGTCCCATTCACATAGGTTTCTCTACCTATTCTAGAAACAAACTTAAATCAAAATATACTCTTCTTTCTACTCCATCCCAGTCGAGATAAGCTAAGATCCTATTACTTAGTTCCTTATAGTAGAAGAAACTAGGGAATACACTATCCTAAAAAGTTGGCTAAATGTTTTAGAAGTTGTCACTATGCCCTTGCCATTGAAATTCGTTTCTTTGCAGGGCCAGGAGTAAAACAGCTCTTTCCTGGCTGTAAATGTTTAAGTAGTTTAACATTAAAACAAGACATATCTCGGAAATGGTTAATTCCACAAAAAAATGGCATGTAATTATTGTTTTAATGAGCTTTAAATGTTTGTATAGTAACTTCTTTTCTGTATTTTCACGGTTTACTAGTTATGCAAAAGTATTTCAAAATAAATAGAGCTTTAGAGGCATTTCCCAGAAGATTCAAGATATATATTTTATTTTTCATACAAGTATGTTTAATATATGGTTTTTTAATCAAAACCGTTAGAGCAATTTTTGAGAAGAGCAAAATTGTCTAAATGTATAAGGCGAGGATTATCTTTAAAATCTTCATGTTGATCTTCGGAAAAAATGGCTCTTTGAGATTAAGATTAAACTATTAAAGATATGAATTGAGAAATAAAATGTATTTTCTTGGAAAAAACTTTGAAGATCTCTTCAATTTGGATAACTTTTGCAGAAATGGTAAGCCATAAGAGATAGATAATCACTTACCACACGAGACATGTAGATCTCGTCAAAACACATAGTTTATATCATATATATTTTTCGTAGTGCTAACCATTTCCGACAAGTTCTTTGTTATTTTTTCCAATATTAAAAACGTATTAAGGCAATTTCAACATAAAAATTAAAATAATAATGATAATAATAATAATTTAAGATAAATCATATAATAAAGAAAACATAAAACAATTCGAATTTGGCCGGTTAAAGCGTGGGTGCTCATATTTTTAATAGCTAGAATATAGAATAGCTAGAATATATAGACTCCCCAATTTCCACAGTTAATATTTTCAGCTTCTTTGTATTAATTTAATGGATTTTTTTTTTCACACCAGCCGCGTGGAGGACAAGAGTTGGATAAGTAGAGTGAGACTGAAAAATTCAATATCATAACCGGGATTTGAACCGCGGATCTCTCGGTCTCCAGCCGGTTCTTTAACAACTGAACTATTATGGCATCATGCCGGCACAGCATTAAATTCCTCAACTCACTCAGCCTGTAACTTCATGTAACTCCTGTCCTACACACGGCTTGTGTGAAAAAACAAATAGATTAACATTAATTGGCCTAATACAGTTGGCTAATCTGTAAAGCGACATTGTAAGTTGCCACCGGGGCATGTCATCACAAAATCATTTGAGATCATATTGCGGTTTACCGGGAAATTGAGGAATTTAATGTCGTTCTGGTATGTAGCCATGGTAGCTCAGTGGTTAGAGTAACCGGCTAGAGACCGAGAGATCTGTGGTTCAAATGCCAGCTATGACACTGATTTTTACTTTCTCTACACGTACTATGTACATAGTGTATAGAGAAGGTATTGCACTCCACCAAAAAATTCGATGCCGAGATTTCACCGGAAATATATGTTTTAGGGTCCCCTGTATCCAGAAAAGGTATTTTCAGAAAAAAAGTTCGTGTGTGTGTCCGTGTGTCTTTGAACACGATAACTCAAACACGAAAACTCGGTAAAATACCAAACTTGGGATTTAAGTTTAGTATCTTCCAGGGGTGCCACACGGAGATTTTGAGAAAAAAAAACCCAACCCCAAAATATCCTTTACATGGAACTTTCTTCGAACATTTTTTTTTCTAAAAAATGGCTCTAACGATTTTTATTAAAGATATTTGCCTGACAAATAAAATATATATTTTGAATTTTCTGGGAATACCCTCTGAAGACTACTTTATTCTGAGTGAATTGTGCATAATTGCTAAACCGTAAGAGATAGACAAAAACTTACCACACAAAAAATGTAGAGCACGTTAAAACACACAATTTATGTTGTATACATTTTTTTTCGCGGAGTTGATCGTTGCTTAGATATTCCTTGTTTTTGGCTTCAGCTTTGATAAACATACCTTTCTCATACAGAAACGCGTCAGCTCCTGTCCATACAAACAAAGGAACTTCATTCACATAGCAACCAGCTTTTGACTATCACTTTAACCTATGGTACTGCCTTATTTCACTCCTATTTACAAGGAAGCAAGTAATAAGACTATTTTTGCTATCTTTTCTGAATTAGCATGAAGTAAATAGAAGCATAAGCTTTTTAACAATAATTTGTTGCAGAAATGTAGAGAAACTCATGTAAATGGAACACATCATTCCAACTCTACCTATCCAAATCAGTTTCTTTGTCAAAAACTATTAAATCACACTACATTATGTCATCACTCAGTATTTTCTACGGAATATAAAAACGTCATCCTGCCCTTGGAGAATAAGTAGAACATTGCATACTCTTCAATAGGCCTTGTCTATGTCTTTTCACTAACACCATTCTTCTTTACTTATCTTCCTTAATTGAGAATACACCTGTGAGATTTTTTTCTTGTAGTGTTTACCGCCGTTTTTAGTACCATGGGTGCCACTAGGCGATGACACTGGTGTTGCAGTGGAATGAAGATGGAGCACAGGTGGAATGTGATAGCGGGGGAAACCGGAGAACCGGGAAAAATCCCGCCCCAGCGCCACTTTGTCCACTACAAATCTCATATGCGATCACTTGGGATCGAACTGGGCTGTCTAGGTGAGAGGCGAGTGGTCAAACTACTGGGCCACGACGCGGCGCAACACCTGAGAGATGAAAGCGAAATGGAATGAAGGGGAAACCATGGTGGACGAGAAACCGTCACAGTATTCACTTGGCGACCCCGGGGAAACTACGAAAATCCCATGGGTAGAGTGAGCGGTCACCAGAGATCAAACCCTGGACCTCCCGAACGCGATTTTTTTAAACAGTACCGGAGCCTGGTCAGGACTCCGGCGCTGTATCCCCGTTTACACTTTCCCCCCCAAAATTTACTGTATGATTACTGGTATTGTTCCGTTACACAAACATATAACACCCATGCCCAAGGTGGGACTCGAACCCACGATCCTCTGCCCACGAAGCACCAAAGCGAGACGCCTTAGCGAGCGTGGCCATGGGTACCGGCAATACGTACGCGTTACCTTGGCGCCACCTCGCTAGGTTGGAGTAGATTCTGAAGGTAAGATGAAGCCATTGTAAGAAAAGTTGGGCAGCTGTGGCCTCGCTAATGGATATCTGAAAGTGTCACAGATAAAAGAATACCATTTGGTTTGGTAGGTCAGTACACATGACCCGCACGACTTCAATACAGGAAGTCATTCCGTGAGCGTGTTGCAGGCGTGCTTATCGACACTCACGACGATACAGAAACCGGGCCCATTAACACAAGATACAGGTGTCTACTGTATCAACATAACTGCCCTCATAAAGTCGCCAGCAGCTGGAGCAGTAATCTAACTTGCGGTTACTTACAAACAAGATTTCTCTTCATATAGGCTACTATCTGAAACACCAGGCTTTGCGCGTGCTTGATGGCTTATCTCTACAACATTAATATTTGGATACACGTATCCGGTAGCTTTGATTGTCCATGCACACATAGAACAAAATCTCATGTTTTCTATTTACATGTCAAATTTCTGCACCAAACTGTTCTTACTAAAGCTTATTCTTATATCTACTTCATGCTAATCGAGATAAACATTAGCAGAAAAGGTTTTCTTACTTGCTTCCTGTAAGTAGCAGGGAAATAAGCGAGTGCACTAGGCCAAAGCGCCAATCACGTTTTAAGATTTGTCGCTATTCGATTGTCATTAAAATTCGCATCTCGTTAAGGTTAAGAATAAAACAAAGGAAATAGTAAAGGATGGGGAGGGCCCAACTAAAATAACTGGTGTGATGGCATGGTACGGTGTTGACAGTTACATTTGACCACAGTTGAGTGGATTTTGCTCTTTTTTATTTAAAACAAATACTACATTTTAATTGCCAAATTTAATATAATACAGCTATAATTAGCTCAATTATATTGCTGAAGGTTAGTGTAATATGAAATTATAAATAAAAGTGCTCTTGAATACTAAAAGCTTTGAGTAGTCACCTTTCAAGCGTTAACACAAGATACAGGTGTGTACTGTATCAACATAACTGCCCTCATAAAGTCACCAGCAGCTGGAGCAGTAATCCTTTATGTTACCATGGTAACTTGCGGTTACTTACAAACAAGATTTCTCTTCATATAAGCTACTAGCTGAAACACCAGGCTTTGCGCGTGCTTGACGGCTTATCTCTACAACATTTAGTATTTGGATGCACTTATCCAATAGCTTTGACTATCTATGGTTACATAGAAGAAAATCTCATGTTTTCCAATGGCATGTCAAGCTTCTGCAACAAACTATTCTTAAAAAAGCTTATTGTTGTTTGGTAATCGAGATAACTATTAGCGGAAATGGTCTTATTACTTGCTTCATCGTTAGTAGAAGGGAAATAAGGGAATGCATGAGGCTAAAATGATAGTCAATTGTTTTAATATCTGCTGCTATTCAATTGTCATCAAAATTCGCTTCCTTTTAAGGGTAAGAGTAAAACAAAGGAAACAGGCAACGAATGCGGAGGGCCCAAGTAAAATAACCGATGCGATGGTACGCTTGGATGTTGATGCGATGTTGCTCTTTTGTGTTAAAAAACAACACTACAGTTTTATTGCAAAATATATTAATAATGTTTTTCTGCAAAAAACTATTTTTACAAAAGTTTATTCTTCTAAGCTCCATACTAATCGAGATAAACATTAGCGGAAATGAGGTTATTAACGTGTTTTCTTGTAAGTAGGAGGGAAGTAAGGGAATACATTAGCCTAAGGCGGTAGTCAAATGATTTAACAGCTGGCAATTGTCATCGAAATTCGCTTCTCTTTAAGGATAAGAGTAAAACAAAGGAAACAGGTAAGCGATGGGGAGGGCCCAAGTAAAATAACCGGTGTGGTAGCACGCTTGGGTGTTGATGGGGTTACATTTGACCACAGTTGCATGGATTTTACTCTTTTGAATTTAAAAAAAAGCACTTGCAGTTTTATTGCCAAATTTAACAATATAACACAGTTATAATTCGTCTAATTTTATTGCTGAAGAAAAAAGTTCAGAAAATAATAAAATTGTTCATTAATCATCTTTGTTGCATATGTACAACACCATGAAATTAAGGGTTAACACAAGATACAGGTGTCTACTGTATCAACATAACTGCCCTCATAAAGTCGCTAGCAGCTGGAGCAGTAATCCTTTATGTTACCATGGTAACTTGCGGTTACTTTTAACAGATTTCTCTTCATATAAGCTACCAGCTGAAACACCCGGCTTTATTCGTGGCTTATCTCTACAACATTAGCATTTTGTTGCACTTCTCCAATAGCATTGGTTGTAAGAAGAAAATCTCATGTTTTCCATTCACATGTCAACTTTCTGCAACAACAAACTATACTAAAGCTTATTCTTCTATCTACCTCATGCTAATCGAGATAAACATTAGCGGAAATGGTCATATTACTTAGTTCCTTATAAGTAGAAGGGAACTAAGGGAATACACTAGGTTAAAGCGATAGTCAAATGTTTTAGTAGCTGTCGCTATTCAATTGTCATTGAAATTCGCTTCTCTTTATGGCTAACAGTAAAGCAAAGGAAACAGGAACAACCTTCTGTTTGAGAAAAGTATTTTAAAATTGGAACCCATTATAAGGAACATCTCGGAAACGGTTATTTCCACAACAAAAATATATACTGCATTACTGTTTATTTTGACGATATCTTCATTTTTTACATAGTACGCTTGAAATGCTCCATGTAAAGGGTATTTTGGGGAGAGAGGAATCTCTTGAAAATCGTGATGCATTCTTGGAAAAAGCTGAAGTTAAATATCAAGTTTAGTATTAAATCAACTTTTAGTTTTTGAGTTAAGCTGTTCACACACATACACACACACTCTGGTATTTTCTAATTTTTATTAAATAGACCTCAAAACACGTATTTCCAGTGAAATATCCTTAGAGAATTTTCGATTAAATGGAGTACAATACCTTCGCCACATACTCTTTATGCGAGTATTGTAATATATTGGAGAGAAAATAACAATGCAATGTAAATGTAATGATTATTGTAATAATAAATATTTTAATAAAGAATAAATAAAACAATTTGAATTTTACCGGTTAAAATACATGGAGCTTTATATTTTTAACAACTAGAATGATTTGTAATGATGTTTCATGGATGCAGCTATACAACTTCGGGCTGTATCGTTGCTCTTAATAAACGAAAACTAAGTTTTGAAGAAATAATAGAAATTTAAGCAAATTTAACATAACCTTGTGTATTCTCAGTAAGGAACGCACATAAAATTACTTTAAAAGCAATCATTTTACAAATAAAACAAAAACTAATATGCAAAGAATTAGTTGTTCATTTGGTTTGAAGCTGCTGTTGTTATCCATGCCCATTATTACTTTTATGTCACCCAGGTTTTGTTTTTCTGTTTATAAACACCTCACAAACTACCCATCGAGGAAGAAAATCGCTTATTACAACAATTGAAAACCAATTGATGTGTTCCACTTACATCACTTTCTTCTATTTACTTCATGCCATTGAGAAAAAATTAGCAGATATAGCTTGCTTCCTTGTAAGTAGAAGCGAAATAAGGAAGTATCATCGGTTAAAGTGATAGTCAAAAGCTGGTTGCTATGTGACTGAAGTTCTTTTGTTTGTATGGACAGGAGTTGACAAATTCCTGTATAAGAAAAGTGAATATCTCCACATCTCCTCACCTGGCTTGAATCCCGATAACATCTAGAGCGTATTCGTCGCCAGGAAAGCTTCAACTGTTATTTCATAAATTATGTTTTTTTAGCAAGAACTACATTTTTATGCATAGTAAGTTTTTGTCTATCTCTTACGGTTTAGCAATTATGCAAAATTCCGTAAAATTCATTCAGAATAAACTAGTCTTCAGAGACTATTCCCAGAAAATTCAAGATATACATTTCATTTGTCATGTAAATATGTTTAGTATACGATATTTTAATTAAAATCGTTAGAGCTATTCACCTAGATGGCCTGGGTTCGATCCCAAATGACCGTATGTGAGATTTGTGGTGGACAAAGCGGCGCTGGGGCGGGTTTCCTCCGGGTACTCCGGTTTCCCCCGCCATCTCATTCCACCGGTGCTCCATCATCATTCATGTATCGTCGGTGTCACAGCCTGGGGTGCCATAAGTAGTTAAAGTGGGTGTTAAACACTACCAAAAAAAAAAAGAGCCATATTTCAGAAAATCATAATTTTTTAAAAAAGTTCTATGTAAAGGGTAGTTGGGGATAGGGGGATTTTCTTGGAAATCTTCGTATGCCTTCCTTGGGAGATAACAAACCTAAATACCATGGTTGGTATTTAACGGTGTTTTTATTTTTGAGCTATGCTGTCCACAGACCCACACACGCACACACGGATCTTTTTCCAAAAATACATTTTCTGGATTCAGGCAGACCCTAAATATGTGTTTGCGGTAAAATCTCGGTATTGAAATTTTGGGTGCATTACAGTACCTTCTCTATACATTATGTACATAGTACGTGTTCCATTTACATGACTTTCTTCCTTTTACTTCATGCTAATCGAGAAAAAAATAGCAGAAATGGCCTTATTACTTACTTCCTTGTAAGTAGAAGGGAAATAAGGGAGTACCATAAGCTAAAGTGCTAGTCAACTGTTGTGAAAGCTGGCTGCAATTTCCTCTGTTTGTATATCCAGGAGTTGACAAATTCCCACATGAGAAACTATACATGTTTTAAAAGTGAAACCACTAAAAAGGAATGTCTCAAAAACGGTAACCTCCACGACAAAATGTGTATAAATAAATGGTGTGTTTTAGCTGTAAGTTTTCGGTGATATCTTACTGTTTAGCCATTATGCAAAATTCTCCAAAACTCAACCAGAATAAAGAGCTCTTCAGAGGCTATTGCCAAACATTTCAAAATATACAGTTTATTTAGAATGTGAGTATCTTTAATATACGATATTTTAATCAACATCGTTGGTGCAATTTTTAAGAAAATCAAAATTTTCGAATTCTTTTCCACGTAAAGGATAGTTGGGGTTGAGGGATTGAGTCGCATCCTTGGAAGATACTGGACGGACTAGATGGGAAGCGTGCAGTCTAACCACTAAATCACGATGCCACTTCATATTATTTTGTTATAAAAATTATTTTTATATGTTTCGCAATTTTGGTCAAATTTCACAGTTGCATTACCTTAACAACGCACCCTAAACTACCAGCAAGCGTACAAAAACGTGTTTGCTTGCAGTTACCCATAACACAACCCAATCATAAACATGAACTGCCTGCATGCTGCCCAATTTGCCCGCACTCATGTCAGCATTAGTTGCCAGGTAATGCAAATCTCTCACGATATTGCTAATTATGAGAAATTGCCGTGTACCGCCTGGAACAAGAAACCCGGTGGCGATTGGGATCTGACACGCAACTCTCTCATATTATTTCCACTAAGATAAACAAACACTGCCACTTTGTTTATACTTGCGACCCAGGTAACAACGGTGATAATGATTCTCACTTTCCATATCATACACATGTAATGTTTCGGTGGCCGTTTACCTCGCCATCTTCAGGGTGGAGAAGCATAATGAGGTCATTAGCTTGTAAATAAGCAATTAAGAGGGGATTAAAATGGTCTTGCATATGATAGATAAGGGTAACCGCGAGGAATCATGCTCTTTCTCCAAAAATTGCTTTCTATTGCTCACTGCTAAATATTGTAGCAACAAATAAAAGTAAATTAATACTTAGTGATCTATATTAACGTGCTTTACAGCGAAAGATAAACATTACTTGTTCTAATATTTTCGATGCTCACTTGTTTCCGCTTCAGTGCGACGTTTCTTTGTTACTGTATTTCCCATATATGCTTCAGTATTGGGAATTTAAACAGTATTGCTTGATTTTATTACTAATCGTTCCAGAATCGTTTTAAATCTCCGGAAACCAGTCAAAAGCTTATGAGTTCACCGATAGCAACTGTTTAAATTCGATTAGAAAAAGAAGGATAAAACAGACATTGACGTTGTTTTGAAGATCTTTGTTGGTTTGAAAATTCTGCCCTCCTAGCCACATCTTCAGTTCAGGGAAAAGGTGAAAGTCGCTATGAATTCATGTCAGGGCTGTACGGCGGATGATCGAAACTGTCCCATTGAAATTGTTCAAGGAGCCAGTGTGTTGTATCAGCAGTGTGTTGACGAGCGTTATCATGGATCAACACAATTCCTAGAGTCAGCATTCCTCTTCGTTTGTTTTGAATGACTCTCCACAAATGTCGTAAAGTACGAAGATCTTCAAAGCAACTTCAATGCTCATTTGAAATCATTGTCGGCAACATTTTTTGAAGCGGGTATTGCAAAGCTTGTGCACAGGTACGACAAATGTCTCAATCTTTTCAGTGATTATATTGAAAAGTAACCATAAGTGTACAAAACGTTTAGTAATAAAATAATTGTTTTCTTTGAACTCTATCGTAGGTTGAAAAAAAAAAACGGCTCTTGTAGCTTGCTTCTTATACGCATTGTTCTGTACAAATATTCAGTTATTTATATTTATTCACCTCCCAGTCTGTATAACGGCGGAGGAAACCCGCCCTGAACCGCTTTGTCAACCACATATCCCGCATGCGGCACGCTTGGGATCGAACCTGGACCACCTTGGTGAGAGGCGAGTGCCCTAACTAGTCGGTCACGGCCTACATTTTAAGTGATTCCCTATGTGTTTCTATAGAGACAGTGCTTATTGCATAGTAATTTGGTCATTTCTTTCGCCATTGAGATTTATTTTGTTTTCATATCAATCATATTCCACGTGTGAACTTCCGATTTATAGCAACAATGCTACAACTAAGAATACATATATCGTGCGAATATAGTATGAAAAGACAAGACATGATAAGTGGAACCTATTTCAAGATTCTGTTATACATATGCATACTACTACTTTCTCTTCGACTTACTCTATGGAAAGATTCCACACAAAAGAGTGTAAACCGAGCTTTTACCAAAAATACAGGTTTTGAAGCTCTCTGAATCCATAAAAGCAATCGGTACTCGCCAGTTGGCCCAACTGCCCCGTAACTGACCTGTGCAGATATATCTTCGTGCGTTAAAGAGTTGCAGAACACCACGGGGCTATTTTAAAGACCGCCAGTGGAGAACTGGTGAGAGTGAATTTATATATGCACACATATTTAGTGTCTATGTTTAGCTATGCTTAGCATACTTAAAAATGATGGGTTTTCCACTCGCCCCTGACATAGGAGGCCCGGCTGGACGAAACGGCATCTGGATCAGTTTGCCCTATCATTAATCATCATCATCATCTTTCCTTCATTCACTTCACTGTCATTTCATATTACCCATTTCCTCACTTTCATTCCAGGCACCGAGCTGATCACTCATTCTGGTTTCTCTCTCTGATCCAAAGTCTCTGCTTCTCAACAGGCATCTGACCCCAGGCGCTGGTTTGAGGGTAAACAAAGAAAAACGAACAAACAAAGAAATCTATATTTCAAACCTGTGTAACAAGTAGATTATCAACAAAATCCATGAACCCCAACTACTCTTTAAATGGATCATTTTTATTTTCTCTATACGTACTATGTACATAGTGTACAGAGAAGGTATTGCACTCCACCAAAAAATTCGATACCGAGATTTCACCAGAAATATATGATTTAGGGACCATATATACAAAACAAGCATTTTCAGAAAAACGTCCGTGTGTCCGTGTGTCTGTGAACACGATAGCTCAAAAATGAAAAGTTGGTAAAACACCAAAGCTGGTATTTAAGTTTAGTATCTTCCAGGAATGCGACACATTTGTCAGGTAAATATCTTTAATATACGATATTTTAATCAAAACCCTTAGCCATTTTTAAGAACATCAAAATTTTCGAAAAAAGCTCCATGTAAAGGGTAGTAGGGGGGGAGGAATTTTGTTAAAAATGTTAGTGTTGCATCCTTGGAAGATAGCAATCTTAAATACCAAGTTTGATATTTAACGGTCTTTTCGTTTTTGAGCTATGATGTCCACAGTCACACACGCACACAAACGGACCTTTTTCTGAAAACTCTTTTTTTTCTTTTTTTTTTTCTTTTTGGATTCAGGGGGACCCAATACATGTATTTCCGTTGAAATCTCGGTATCGAATTTTTGGGTGCAATACAATACCTTCTCTATACACTATGCACAGAGTACATGTAGAGAAAGTAAAAAGGGAAAATGTGGGAATGTTGCTTTTTTAATATGATTAATATATAACTTAACATCACGAATGTGTTTAAGAGAGTTCAGCTATGTTTTGTATATATGGGCTGAACATTTAAGCTCTCATAGTTTCTGAGAAAAAGGTACACAAGTACCCAAAGTGCTGTTTTGAGACAACTAAATTTAAAGATACAAATGTTATTAAAAGGGGAATTACATAACATATTTAAATAAATGCAGACTATCATTTAAATTGTATTTAAATTGATTAAAATCTTCTTAAGCCCCCAAAAGTATACATTTCCTGAAACTAGAAATAATTGAAACTTTATTAGTGTCTAAAACAAAAATGTTATTTTTTACCATTTTACCATTAAGTCTACTTGATTTGCAAATGTTGTGAGGGAAAGGTAGTCGCGAGCTAAAACAATATTATTACTAGCAAATTTAAATGTAACATGTATGAAAGAGTTGTCAGGTGAACCCCTGGACGTCAGTCAGCTTGTTACATACATATTAATATATGTCTGTCATTGATCGCAGCGCCGTAAAGTTTCCAGACTCCAGTTCAGTGTGTCTCCTAGATTGTCGACTGTTTAATTGCTTTTTCTGATTGCAAACTGGGTTAACACTTCATCACCGTATTGACATGACACCTGTCTCGAAATGGTTCACGTCAACATTGCGAATCAGCCTTAATTAGACGACTTTATTGAAATCCAGACCATTTGCAAGCAATTGCTTACGAAACATGCCAGCGATCGAGTGAGTCACAACATGTATGCATTACTTTAAACGTTAATGTAAAATGCCTTCAAAAGAGATTGTAGCTATGTCACACTCACATTATTTTCTCTGTCCAGCATAACTACTTCACATAATCACGTACTGATGCAACTGTCAATTTTGACCAGCAATTACAATAAACTAGAAATATACCTTTTTCTTCCTAATAAGATAATATGAATCCAAACTTAAGGAAAATATATCGCTTTTACTATCTCTAACACATACTTGTAATATATGTGCGTTATTGTATTCGAGCTAAAAATTCGTACCGAGGTTTCCGAGGATGTACCATTTTTGAGATCCCCAGTACAAAAAATGCAATTTTAGAAAAAGTGAGTGTCTCTGCAGACAAAAAAATTTTTAAATACCAAACTTGGCAATTAAGATTAGTATCCTGCAAGGATGCTATACAAGGATTTTCAGGAAAATCCCCCAACCAAAGGTATATGAAAGTTTTTTCAGAATGTTTTATTTTCTTAAAAATGGCTGTAATGATTTTGATTAAAATAGCAAATAAAATACATATCTTCAATTTTCTGGGAATAGCTTCTGAAGACCTGTTCATTCTGGATGAAGTTTGCTTAAATTTGCGTAACTAGTATGCCATAAGAGATATGTAAAATCTTAAAACACAAAAAATGTAGATCTCGTTAAAACACACAATTTATGTCATAAATATTTTGTGGTAGAGTTGAGCGTTTTCGAGATATTCTTTGTTATTGGTTTCAGTTTTAAAATACTCGAACTTTTCCGATACAGAAAACTGTCAAATCCTAGCCATGCAAAGTAATTAATTTCAATCCCATAGCAACAACAATTTAAAACCTTTGTTTGTGGGTTTAACCTGCTGTATTCTTCCCTTATTTCCCTCCTACTTATAAGGAAGGAAGTAGTAATACCCTTTCTGCTAATTTTTATCTCGAAGAACAAACTTATCAACAATTATTTGTTACAGAGATGAAAAGCAAGTCATGTGAATGGATCACTTTAGATGTTTTTCTTCATAATAAGATAATATGAATTCCAAAATATATTGTTTTTACTATCTCTAGCACGTGCAATATACATATAGAGAAGTCATTGTATTGGATCCAAAAGTACGAACCGAAATTTCACCGGATATATATTTTTTAAAATCCCCTGTTTAAAATCCCCAGGTTTAGAACAAATGTGTGTGTCATGGAGAGCACGACTCAAAAACAAAAAGTGCGCTAAATACCAAACTTGGCATTTAAGATTAATATCTTGCGACACAAGGATTTTCAGAAAAATCACCTAACCAAAACCACCTTTCACATCAAAGTTTTTTACTTTGTCTACAAGTACTATGTACATCGTCTATAAAGAACGTATTGCATTCCACCCAAAAATTTCATACCGAGATTTCACCGGAAATATATGTTTTGGTTCCCCTGAATCCAAAAAAAAAAAAAAAAAAATCTAATATGTTCCATTCAAATGACTTCTCTACATCTCTGTAACAAATTACTGTTAAAAAGTTTATGCTTCTATTTACTTCATGCTAATCAAGAAAAAATTAGCAGAAATAGTCTTATTACTTGCTACCTTGCAGGTAGAAGCAAAATAAGGGAAGCCATAGGTTAAACTGATAGTCAAAAGCTGGTTGCTATGTGACTGAAGTTCCTTTGTTTGTATGGATAGGAGTTAAGAAATTCCTGTATGAGAAAAGTATTAGTTTTTTAAAGCTGAAACCAAAAACAACGAATACCTTAAAACGATCATCTCCACGAAAAAATAACACGATAATATAACACAACTTGGTATTTTAATGTGCTCTACATTTTCTGTGTAGTAAGTTTTTCTCCATCTCTTACAGTTTAGCAGATATGCAAAATTCCGTAAAATTCATCCAGAATAAGGTAGTCTTCAGAGGCTATTCCCAAAAAATCCAAGATATACATTTTATTTGTCAGGTAAATATCTTTATTATACCATATTTTAATCAAAATCGTTAGAGACATTTTTTAGAAAATCAAAATTTTCGAAAAAAGTTCCATGTAAAGGGAAGTTGGGGGTGGGGGATTTTCTTGAAAATCTTCGTGTCGCATCCTTGGAAGATACCAAACCTAAATACCAAATTTGGTTTTAACTGACTTTTCGTTTTTGAGCTATACTGTCCACAGACACACACAAACACATACACGCACACACACACACACACACACACACACACACACACGGATCTTTTATTGAAAATGTTTTGTTTTTTTTGGATTCAGGGGGACC
The DNA here is from genome assembly GCA_030762935.1 of Hymenopus coronatus. NCBI lineage: Eukaryota > Metazoa > Arthropoda > Insecta > Mantodea > Hymenopodidae > Hymenopus > Hymenopus coronatus. The sequence continues at coordinate 116,905,097 of CM060890.1, forward strand.
CATGTATTTCCGGTGAAATCTCGGTATCGAATGTTTGAGTGGAATACAATAGCTTCTCTTTACACTATGTACATAGTTCGTATAGAGAAAGTAAAAAGTATTTTCAAAAAAAGGTGCATGTGTGTGTGCGTGTGTGTGTGTCTGAGGGCAGCATAGCTCAAAAGCGAAAAGACCGTTAAATACCAAACTTAGTATTTAAGTTTGATATCTTCCAAGGATACGAACACGAAGAAAGAAAATCCTCCTCACCCCCAACTACCCTTTACATAGAAGTTTTTTCGAAAATTTTGTTTTTCTCAAAAATTGCTCTAACGATTTTGATTAATATATCTTATATTTAAGATATTTATATAGCAAATAAAACATTATTAAATTTTCTGGGAATAGCCTCTGAAGTCATGTTTATTATGGGTGAAATTTTGCATAACTGGTAAACCGCAAGAGAAGATAAAACTTTATTACGCAAAAAACGTAGATCATGATAAAACACACAATTAATGCATATAGATTTTTTTTCGTAGAGTTGGCCGTTTTACCTTTTCTCATTACGGGAAACAGTCAACTCTTGATCACGCAAAGAAACGGATTTCAATCCCATAGCAACCACATTTTAAAACATTTTTTGTCAGTTTAGTTTAGCGTATTCTCCTATTTTCCCTTCTACTTATAAAGGAACTAAGTAATAAGACCTTTCTTGCTAAATTAAATAGATAGAAGAATAAGCTACTAACAATAATTTGTTGCAGAGATGTAGAGAAAGTCAAGTGAACGGAGTACATCAATTGTTTTTTCAAAGTGCTTTATTTTCTCAAAAAATAAATTGATTAAAATATTTACGTGAAAAATAAATGTGCACCTTAAAATTTTCTGGGAATAGTATCTGAAATGCTTTTCATTCTGTATGACTTTTACAAAACTGGTAAAGCCTAAAAGTCAGAAAAAAGTAGTACCTACATAAAATATGTATATCTCGTTAAAACACAATTAATACCCTCATTTTTTGTGGATTGTTTCCGATATATTGCTAAGACATTTTTCTAAAAATGCATTTTTAGAATCAAGGGCTCCCAAAATATGTATTTTCGTTGAAATCTCGGTATTTAATTTTTGGATGCAATACAGTACCTTCTGTATATACTATGTACATAGTACGCGTAGAGAGAGTAAAACTATGTTCGAATACAAACATTCAACAAATTAGGAATAGATTCTTAGTTGTTTATATATTTAATTCAAATTCTTTCTTCAGAAATTTACGGGGCTTCGCAGCTAGCCTAGTAAGAACACGAATACAACCGTGGTTACAAAATCCAGGAGGACAAGAGCTTTAAAACAAAACAAATTTGTCTGAGCGTACACGACTGCCCTCTGTTATCGCAAGTCATAAATCATTGTTGTTTGCAGATCCATTTTTCTACACCCATGTCGTTAGGTACTCTCGTCTTATCAACACAAAAACCATGAATTATCATTGTCATTACAACATCATTAGATTTAGAAACATAAACAACATCTCATTCGAATTAACGCCAGAAACAAAAAAAAAAACAAGTGAATAACTTACCTTAGCAACCAAGCCTAGCCGTGTTTTGTTTTTCCCTTTACGTTTTAATTGCCTACTTAAAATTAATACTGCCGCATTGCGTGTGCGTATGTATGTGTTTGCATGGAAGATGGTAATCTTTGTACCAAGACGTTTCCTGTCTTGGAAAGACTCCAAACTCCTTCTTCTATGTCGGTGTTTTGATCACGGTTTGTGACAACGCAAACTGTTGCTCCTGTGTATCTATTAAATTATTATTATTATTATTTGCTTTCTTTTTTTCCACTAAATAGATCGTATCGCTGGAAGGTAAGGCTCGGGTATGCAAATGCATTTCCGAACAATTCTATGTCCGCGCGCGCGGACCTGGTGATAAAACACAAATACTGAGACACAACAGTCTATAAGCATACAACTAAAGACACACAAGTGTTTTTATTGTTTTTTTTTTTTAGCGATTTTCAGAAAAAACATAGATTTTTGGAATTTGGTTCAAAACATTACAACAAACTTTAAAACACACTTTCGTAATCTTTGATTCTCCTAGGGCGGATGTTACACATATTTCGGACGCCATTTTATAACGTAACACTGGTTAAATTACTCTTTCTGTTAGATTTTAAAGCCATTTTTATCAGGTTTAAACGTTTGTTTCTTTCCCATTTTCAAAATCTATTTTCTCCCACAAAAATATAGCTACATGTCTGAAACGTTTTTCCCAGGACAGTGCAGAATGAGTGCAATAAACTGGCTGGTTGGAATTTTTATTTTGATCATAGATTAGTTTTAAAATATTAATTACTGTATTCATGTATTATCTATAGGTAGAGATCTGGTACTCAACTCAAAATACATGTTTTAGGGTCTCCTATATATATATATAAAAAAAAAAAAAAGCATTTTTAATAAAAAGCGTAAAAGTATACGTGTATATGTATATGGATAGCATAGCTCAAAAACTAAAAGACCGTTAAACACCAAACTTGGCATTTCAGTTTAGTATTTTCCAAGGATGCGACACAAGATTTTGAGTAAAATCTCCCATCCCAAACCATATGAAAAAAAAATTCTAAAATTGTGATTTTCTCATAAATGGCCCTAAAGATTTTGATTAAAATGCGTATATTAAACATATTTACATGAAAAAAAAAAATGGGTCTTGAATTTTCTGGGAATAACCTTTGTACACCTCTTTATTGAAGATGATTTTTACGTAAGTTCTAAACCGTAAGAGATACATAAAAAGTTAGTACAGAAAAAATTTACATCTCGTTAAAATACACAATGTAAATATTAATATACAGGATTTCAACCGAAATCGTTAGAGCCCTTTTTGAGACAGTTTAAATTTTAGAAATGTTTTCCATGTAAAGGGGAATCTTCGTATTGCATCCTTTGAAGACACTAAACCTAAATACCATGAATTCTCGGTATCCAATTTTTGAATGGAATACAATACTTTCTCTATACACTATGTACATAGTACGTGTAGAGAAAGTAAAAAAGCAAATGGGCAAATGTAGAGTTAGAAATATATGTGTAGATTATATGATGTACAAAGAAAGGAACGTGGACTCAATCTGCGAACTGTGACTTCCGTTACAAAGAGACAAGAACGGCAGAGTAACAGTTTGTATGTTCCCCAAAAGATGCCATAAATCTTTCTGGACCGTTCCTGTTAATTCAGCGCGTCACGTTCACTTTCCCCTTTCTTTATTGGGGTAAAGGGGTTTCGGTCGCGAGGCGCGTTAAAGGATTTACTGTGGTGGGGAGCTCTACCTATCTCTTAGACCTTAAGGAAAACTTACAACCCTTCATTATAAACACATTTTGTTGTTTTTTTTTTTCTCTCGCTACCTGCCGGTTTGCCTTAGGAATAGAAGCTACTTCTGTCTAAAGTATTATATTCTATAAACCATTTTTAAGTTCTCTACATATACTATGTAAGAGAATGGTAGATAAAACTTATAGGAATTGTATTCGACACAAAAAATTATTCATCGAGTTCTCACCGGAAATATATGTATGGAAAAATAAAATTAAAAAAAGTAAAAAAAAATGTCATTTTTAGAAAAAGTTACGTATGTGTGTGTTTGGAAGGGTGGAGGGGGGAGGAGTCAGCGTA